>CM057345.1:51854448-53104448 GCA_030015575.1 Agapanthus africanus
TGTTGAGGTGTCCATGTGTATTTAATTTGGACATGGAACAAATGTGTCGGTTGTGGTTGTAAAGAGAGAAGAATTGGTGCACCCCATATACATATTCATATTCATGTGATTTGTTGCATTTAAGGATATGCAAGAGCACTCCTTTTTCTCTTGTGTTTAGAGGTTGTCCAATTATTATTATTATAATCATTTTTTTCCTTTTTCGGGTGCAACACTTCATGTGAATGTAGTTCAAGCTAGGGTTGCATTCCTTCATGAAATTTCTTTTTTATGATTGAAGGAAGATTTAGAAAAGGAAGAAGATGTGATAACAATATATTTAGGGTTGACGATGATTTGCTTATCAGAAGATAAAATATGTCTCTCTCAACTCTCGCTAGCTTTTACTATAATTATTATCACTTATTCTATTTATATACTTTCTTAGTTATCTATATATACATATATATCGAGATTTTTTTATGTAGAATATTGGCTGATGTCGAGGCTCGATCCATCTTGGGTCTATCTCTAAACCAAGTTCAAATCTCTCTGGACGTACATTAAAATTACGGGACTAATAAAATATCGATATGCGGAAGCCCATGTTTCAACCCAAACAAAGATGTTCAACCTAGTATATATGTCGGTCTTGCTAGTGTTTGCACTAAAATATTTTCTTAGGTTAAAGTCAAGTATGAGGTCAACCGATGACAGAATGACCATCCGGCCGAATAACAGCTCGGTCAACAAGACAAGTTCACAATTGGCCAACAACCTAGTAAAGATAAGAGTCTCGGAAAGTTGAAGGCATGGCGACGATTCGGCTGAGCAAGCAAGATGGTAGCCCATGGGTGAAGCTGTTCGGCCGATGCCATCAAAGGCTAACGGTCACAAGAGTGCGTAAAGTTCGTGCCTTAATTGGTGTGTGTCATTCGTATGAGTGCGCATATCGTGGCGCAAAAATCTCGGGATAATAGAGCCGCTTATGTAAGTGATCCTACATCCTATAAATAGATGAGTTTGAGATAGAAGAACAGGGGCCAACAATCAATCAAAATCATTCTATTTTTATCTTAAGACGCTACCTCCTAGTTCATGATAACTTAGCTAAACTCCGGGGATCCAACGCGCGCGTGCTCTCATGGCCTTATGGATCCAATGTTATGTTGTGGAGAATCTTACTTAAAATTATGATGAATTTGAATCAAGTTAGTTGGAATTGGATGTAGAAATTTATATTAATCTATATCTAAATTTCAAGTTATCTCTAAAAGCCTATGAATATAAATGGATATATATATCATAGATTAATTGGATTTTGTGAAGATTTAAATTAATCTAAGTTTAAATTTCACATTATCTACGAGGAAGCCATTCACCTATATATATAATTGATTAGTAAATCAATTATGCATGCATCCACCAAAAAAAGAAAAGGCGAAGCCATGTTAATTTAACAGAGGCTTATTAAAGGGCGGCGGCTGCTATATTAAATTAATTTCATAAGGCCAAGGTGAATTAATTTGAGAGATCATTGTATTGAGAGGGCGGCGGCTAATAAAGAGATTTGAGAGAAATTTCTTAACGTTATTTATAAACTTGATTCAAGAATTTAGTAGACGTTTGCAGATTCCGCTCTGCCGGGGACTAGCCATACGGTAGGTGAATCTCGTCAACAAATCCTTGTGCCTCTCTGGTTTGCGTTTTCTATTTTATTCTCGCACTTATTTATTTATCTTTTGTTAATTAATTGCATGATTGTTGTTATTGCGTGATTTGGTTGTCGCAAGCATTATTCCGTGAATCGATTTTCTCCCAACAACTGGTATCAGAGTTTCATTAAGGAACCTAGGGTTTTACAAATCTATGATCTAGGTCAACGGTGGGTAATGACAACTACGTTCTCTTCCCCACTTTCTTAGATCGTCGTTTTGAAAGCGTTGGTTCAGATCAAGGGAAAAGTCAAGTTTACTGTAACGTTAGACGAAAGATGGCGGAGGATAAAATAAAGATCGAAAAGTTCAATGGTCACAATTTTGGTTGGTGGCATATGCAGATGGAGGACTATTTATACCAAATAGACTTATATCTTCCGTTGCTAGGAGAAAAGCCCGAGAAGATGATCGATAAGACGTGGAACCTTTTGGATAGGAAAGCCTTGGCGAAAATCTGGTTGTCGTTGATTCCGTAGGTGGCCTTTAATATCTCAAAGGAGAAAACAACCAAGGTGCTAATGACGACATTAGCGAAGTTGTATGAGAAGCCTTCTATATCAAACAAAATCTTCCTGATGAAGAAGCTTTTCAATATGAAGATGGCCGAAAACGGCTCGGTGACGGAGTACCTGAATGAGTTCAACAGCGTGACGAGCTAACTCGAATTGGTTGAAATCGTCTTTGAAGACGAGATCTAAGCACTTCTATTCTTCTGTTCGTTGCCGGAGAGTAGGGAGAACCTAGTGATGGCGGTTAGCAACTCGATCTCGGAGACTCTCACGTTTAATTATGCGATGAGTTGCAGATTAAACAATGAGATGTGGAAAAAGGCCGTGAGTGGGAGTTCGGGAACTTCTGCATTTTCGGTGAAGAATCGCAGTAAAACGATATAAAGGGGAAAGAGTAAAATGGGCAAGTCTAAGAGCCGAGAAAATCGACGGCGAAGATCCAAGACAACTGTTTGAACTGTGGAAAGAAGGATCACAAAAAAAGTGATTGTAAAGCTCCAAAGAAAGACCCGAATGAGAAGACAGATGGAAAGAAAGCTAATGTGATGTCTACACAAGAACATAGGGAACAATCTCTTTGTTTATCGGAGAGCGAGAACACAAAGGCGAATACTTGGTTCCTTAATTCTGGGGCATCCTTCCATTGTATTTGGGACGACATCACTTCAGCGAGTATGTTCAGGAGGACCTTGGACATGTGACGGTGGGAAACGGTTGGCCATGTAAGATCGTTGGAAAGGGGATGATCATCTTGCAACCGTCAGGAGGTGGTCAATTAAAATTGAAGAATACTCGTCATATTCACAACAAAGGTTTTATTATGACGTTTGGGATTTCGCGGTGGAAAATTACCAAAGGATCGTTGGTGGTTGCTAGAGGCAAGTTGAGCTGGTCGTTGTATTCCTTCAGTGGGAGTAGCGGAGATTCGGTTGCATTGGTAATAGGTTCAGAGTTAAATTCGGAGACTTCGTTGTGGCATAGGCGATTGGGGTACCTTAGCGAGAAGAACTTGAAAATTCTTCAAGGAAGGGAGCTTCTTTCGGGGCTGAAAAAGGTGAAGTTGGGGCTGTGCGAGAGTTGTGTTTGCGGGAAACAAAACACGCTCAGGTTTCAATTTGGAGGCGGAGCGAAGAAGACCAAGAAGCTGGCGATGGTACATACGGGCGTATGGAGTCCGGCCTCGATGGAGTCTTATGGTGGGAATCGGTACTTCATGACGTTCATCAACGATTCAAGCCGGAAGACATGGGTGTATGCGATGAAGAAGAAGTCCGATATGTTTGGTATTTTCAAACACTGGATTATGCAGGTTGAGAACCAAATATGAACTAAGGTAAAATGCATTAAGTCTGATAATGGAGGGGAATATTGCACACAGGAGTTCGAGGCGTTTTGCTCGCTGAAGGGTATTCGTTGGCTGAAGACGGTATCGGGGACGCCACAACAGAATGGTATCGTTGAAAAGATGAACAGAACGATCCTAGAGAGAGTGTGGAGCATGACCTTGGATGCAAATCTGCCTAAGTTCCTATGTGCAGCGGCGGTCGATACTGCTGTGTAATTGATCAACAGAAGCCCGGCAAGTGCGCTTGATGGAAGGATTCCGGAAGAAAATTAGTCAGGTAAACCGGTTGATTATTTGCATCTAAAACTGTTTAGCTGTGTTGCGTATTTTTTGGTTGATAAGACGAAAAGAAGTAAGCTTGACTCTAAATCTAGAAAGTGCGCTTTTATCGAATATAGTGGTGATGAGTTCGGATATCGACTGTGGGATTACACATGTAAAAAGGTAATACGAAACCAGAACGTCATCTTTGATAAGCAACACTTGTACAAAGAAAAAAATCAAGCAAAAGAAGGTGCAGTACGTGAGTTCGTCGAGCTAGACGGAACTCAAGAGAGCATTCAGGTACCTACAGCTGGTGATCAGAACATGGAGGAAGCCACAATGTAGGATCAAGTTCAAGAACATGATGGTGACCATGTTCAGCAACCAGATGTGCCAGTTCTTAGGAGATCTACAAGAAAAAGGAGGATACCTGAAAGACTCGTGAATGACTTCGTTTTGTACACAAATGCGGGAGAGCCTGAATCTTTTGAAAAATCAACATGCGATGGTGCTAGCAAGCAGTGGGAGAAAACAATGGACGCTGGAGAAAAGAATCTGGAGAATATATTTGCCAAGGTCGTAGACAGAGATAAGTTGAATCTCTGTAACAGGTTGGTGAACCTCTCCATGAAAATCTGATGAGAAGAGAGCCACAGCGGAACCGTGTGAAGTTTACTAGCGTTGGAAATCAAGACGGAAGAAATCTCCAAGTGGAAGAATGTTATGTTGTGGAGAATCTTCCTAAAGATTATGATGAATTTGAATCAAGTTAGTTGGAATTAGATGTAGGGATTTATGTTAATCTCTACCTAAATTCTGAGCTATCTCTAAAAGACTATGGATATATATGGATATATATTATAGATTAATTGGATTTTGTGAAAATTTAAATTAATCTGTGTTTAAATTTCACATTATCTACAAGGAAACCATTCACCTATATATATAATTGATTAGTAAATCAATTATGCATGCATCCACCAAAAAAAGAAAAGGAGAAGCCACGTTAATTTAAGAGAGGCTTATTAAAGGGCTGCTGCTGCTATATTAAATAAATTTCATAAGGTCAAGGTGAATTAATTTGAAAGATCATTGTATTGAGAGGGTGGCGACTAATAGAGAGATTTGAGAGAAATCTCCTAACGTTGTTTGTAAACTTGATTCAAGAATTTAGTAGGCGTTTGCAGATTCCGCTCTGCCGGAGACTAGCCATATGGTTGGTGAACCCCGTCAATAAATCCTTATGCCTCTCTGGTTTGCGTTTTCTATTTTATTCTCGTGCTTATTTATTTATCTTTCGTTAATTAATTGCGTAATTGTTGTTATTGCGTTATTTAGTTTGTTGCAAGCATTATTCCGTGAATCGATTTACTCCCAACATCAACCCTTATCGCAGGTAATGCCTTCGTCGTCTTCCCCGACGAATCTTATTGAAAATAAAGAAAGTAGGACGACACTGTAGGGTGTTTTTCGTCACCCCATTGAGATGGGAATACGCGCGCGCTTGTCAGGCGTACTGCAGATTCCCCCTGCCTAGGGTAGACCGGGGTTTATTGATTGTGGGGATTCGAATCTCCGGCAGCCGCGGACTAAGCTGCCGTTAATTACCCCTCTCCTTTGGAGCGAGGGAACCTCCGATTGACGGGTTAAACTGGTCATGCGAACTCAATGTGCAGTGTACGTGTGTGTGTATGTGTGTGTGTGTGTGTGTATATACACACACACACATGAGGGAAAAGGGCATCCAAAGGATGCGTGGGAGAAAGTGCTCGGGCGCTAGCGCAAGAGCTCTAGGGTGCTAGCGCTTTGGACGCTAGCGCCACATGTGCCAAGCACGTGGGCGCTAGATCGCTAGCGCTTTGGGTGCTAACGCTTTGAGCACTAGCGCCCCACGTGTCGGACACGTGGGCGCTAGCGCAAGGGCGCAAGAGCGCAAGTGCTTTGAGCGCTAGCGCCCCACATGTTGGACACGTGGGCGCTCGGGCGCTAGCGCAAGGGCGCAAGAGAGCTAGCGCTTTGAGCGCTAGCGCCCCACGTGTCAGACTCGGGCGCTAGCGCAAGTGCGCAAGAGCGTAAGTGCGCAAGAGCTTTAAGCGCTAGCGCCCCACGTGTCGGGCATGTGGGTGCTCGGACGCTAGCGCTCTGACCGCAAGGGCGCTAGCGCTTTGAGCGCTAGGGAGACAAAAGGGACTTGGTCCCTACAATGAGAGTTGTACTCTCAGAAAGAAACACATATTATTTTGTGTGTGTGTGTGTGTGTGTGTGTGTGTGTGTGTGTGTGTGTATGAGGAGTTAAACTCCTAGGATAATTTGAAGCTGATGAAGGGGGCTTCTCCCCTTCAGCCCTGGATCTTCCCCAAAGTGGGGTTTCTGGAGATGGGTCTCCTTCTTCTTCCTTTGTTGGCCGGATCTTGAAGATCGAGAAATATGAGATTTTAAAAATCTCTCCTTTCTGAGATCTGATGGCAGATCTGAGTTCCCCTTTGTGGGTTTTTTGATGAAAAACTATTTAGTTTTATAAAAGGAAGAGTAAAACTCTTGATTTAATTCAAAAAGATAAGAAGGTTTTTAGAACCTTGAGGAAGGAGAAAGAGGCACATGCCCTAATTTTTTGAGAGGAATGAAAAGAATATCTTTTATTCATCATCAAGTTGTCTTATATAAGCTTACATGTTTACATATAGCCCCATGAGCTTTACAAAATGGCACTTTGCCTATCCCATGGCTCATGTGCCATTTCTTTTTGCACATAAGCCATGGGCTTTACAAAAATTTGGCTTTATGCCCATTCATGTATAAAAAATTACATCAAAATTATTTATTACATGATTTTTTATTTCAGCATGGGGGAGGCCGGCCGCTTCATGTTCGGGCTCGACTCGGACATGAGCCCACTTGATCTGGGCTTGGGTCCACTTGGCTTGAAGTTGACCTTGACTTTGACTTGATCAACCAGGGGTGCAAATTTTGACCCCAACAAAGTGCTCCCCATCAATGAATGCACACTGCATGCATGAGTTGTGTGCACGAAATTGATGGAGCTTGAATTTGGACTTCGAGGTGGAACATCATTCCAGGGGCGGAGAATCATCCCGGGGAGCATGATTCCCGGGGATCGGAGCATCATTCTGATTCGCGGAGCATAATTCCAGGGTCGGAGTATCTCTCGGGGAGCATGATTCCCAGGGATCGGAGCATCATTCCGATTTGCGGATCATAATTCCAAGGCCGGAGCATCATTCCGAAGAGTCGAAGCATAATTCCGAAGAGTAGAGGCATGATTCCAAGGATCGGAGCATCATTCCAAAGAGCGGAGTATGATTCCAAGGATCGGAGCATCATTCCGAAGCACGGAGCATGATTCCAAAGATCGGAGCATCATTCCGAAGAGTCGGAGCATAATTCCGGGATCAGAGCATCATTTCGAAGAGCGGAGCATGATTCCAGGGATCGGAGCATCATTCCGAAGAGTGGATCATGATTCCAGGTATCGGAGCATCATTCCGAAGAGCGGAGCATGATTCCAGGGATCAGAGCATCATTCCGAAGAGCGAAGCATGATTCCAGGGGATCGGAGCATCATTCCGAAGAGTGGAGCATGATTCCAGGGATCGGAGCATGATTCCGAAGAGTGGAGCATCATTCCAGGGATCGGAGCATTATTCCGAAGAGCGGAGCATGATTCCAAGGATCGGAGCATTACTCCGAAGCGCGGAGCATGATTCCAAAGATCGGAGCATCATTCCGAAGCGCAGAGCATGATTCCAAAGATCGGAGCATCATTCCGAAGAGTCGGAGCATGATTCCAGGGATCGGAGCATCATTCCGATGAGCGGAGCATGATTCCAGGGATCGGAGCATCATTCCGAAGAGCGGCATACATTCTGACCGAAGCATAATTTCGATGCAGAGGTTGATTCCTAGACGAAGCATAATTCCGACAGGGAAGGTAAATACTCCGAGGCGAAGCATGATTTCGACACGGGGTACATTCTAAGACGGAGCATGATTCCGGCGCAGAGTTTGTTGACCGACTTGATTCCGAGGCGGAGCTTAATTCCGACGAGGAGGTTGTTGGTTGACTCCGAGCCGAAGCATAATTCCGACAGGGAAGGCAGATACACCGAGGCGAAGCTTGATTTTGACGTGGGGTACACTCTGAGACGGAGCATGACTCCGACGCAGAGCTGGTTGGTTGATTTGATTCCGAGGCAGAGCATAATTCCGACAGGGAAGGTAGATATCCCGAGGCGAAGCATGATTTCGACACGGGGTAAATTCTGGGACGGAGCATGATTCCGCCGCAGAGGTTGCTGGTTTGATTTGATTTGGGTTGGCATCAGCATCGCTATACTGGAATATGGTACCAGGAGCGAATCATCATTTGCCATGAGTGGATTTGGGAATTGGTTTTTGCTTGGCATCAGTATCGCTACACTGGAATATGGTACCAGGAGCGAACCACCGTTTGCGCTTGCTTGTTAGGAAGAGATGGCTTAGAATACAGGTTTTAGGTCCCCATCACCTAAGACTTTTCAATTTTGTGAGCCGTAAGGGTCTCACAAAGCATTTTCTCCCTACGGGTCGTAAGGATCCAGCAAGTGTATTTTCTCCTTAGGAGTCGTGGGGACTCCTAAGTGTGTTGCTCCTTTGTGAGTCGTAAGGATCTCACGCTGGAATTTTCTCCTCACAAAGTCGAGAGGACTTTGTGAGTGCATTTCATCTCTTTTTCACGAGTTTGCGCCCTTTCGGGTTTTCACAAACTCGCCGGCAGTCCTGCTGTTTTTACTCACGGAGCCCTTTCGGGTTTTCATCCGTGCCCATTTTGCTTGTGTACATACCCTTTTTTTTCACCGCCGGTGGGACTTTGAATGTGGTCTTGCCGGTAGGACTTGGGAGAGATTGGGATTGTTTTACGCCCGTGGATTGTATACGGTTTTGCAGGATGTATGATCCAGACCGTAGGGCCGTAAAAATTTCGGGACTTTGTTGGCGTCTGCATCGCTGCACTGGAATATGGTACCAGGAGCGACTCATCATTCATCGTTGGGGTATGGGATTTGGAATTTGGTTGGCGTCTGCATCGTTGCACTGGAATATAATACCAGGAGCGACTCATCATTCGCCGTTGGGGTATGAGATTTGGAATTTGGTTGGCGTCTGCATCGCTGCACTGGAATATGGTACCAGGAGCGACTCATCATTCGCCATTGCCTATTGGGAAGCGATGGCTTAGGAGACAGGTTTAGATCCCTATCACCTAAGGCTTTTCAATTTTATGGGCCGTAAGGGTCCGATAAAAGCATTTTCTCCCTACGAGTCGTAAGGATCCCGTAGGTGCATTTTCTCCTTAGGAGCCGTGAGGACCCCTAAGTGTGTTTTTCCTTTGTGAGTCGTAAGGATCCCACGAAGGTTTGTTCTCCTCATGCATCGTGAGAACACATGACTGGGTCTTTCCAATGGAGCATAATTCCAAGGGCGGAAACCAGTCGCGTAACTGGTGATTACAGTGGGGCATGGGTATGATAAGAATTATTTGAGCCCGTGGATTGTATACGGTAGTCAATTTGGAGACTGGTCGTAGGGCTAGAAGAATTTTGGGAAACTGGATTTTGGTTGGCGTCTGCATCGCTACACTGGAATATGGTACCAGGAGCGACTCATCATTCGCCATTTTTTTTCTTTTCTTTTCTTTTGTTTTACCGCGATTGCTCTATCATTTCAGCTTTTCTTATCGCGAAGATCGCGATTGCCCTATCATTTCGGCTTTTATTCGCGGTTGCCCCATCATTTAGGCTTTATTTTCATCTTTATTTTACTCGCTGATTTTTATCGCGAGTTGCCCCATCATTTCAGCTTTTATTCGCGGTTGCCTCATCATTTCGGCTTTATTTTCATCTTTATTTTACTCGCTGATTTTTATTGCGAGTTGCCCCATCATTTCGGATTTTCTTTATTTCTCTTTTATTTACACATTTTTTGTTTATTTACACATATATATATTTTTTACATTCCCAGTTTAATGACTTAGAGGTCGATTATTCCCAGTTTAATGACGTGGTGGTCGACTGTTTTCAGAGAAAGGCAGATGTCTGAGAGAATCAGTTTCACGAAGAACTTCGGTCTCCGTTTGTATGAAATTGGCGGTCGCAGTTGGACTGTTTGTTAACACTCCTTTAGACAGTTCCATCTCTCTTGCCTGGTATTGCTTTTCGACCCAATCTTTGAAGACGAAGCAGTCCTCAATGGCATGACCTATCACTCTGTGACAGGGGCAGTATTTGGGGTCGTCGATTATATTCGCTTCCTGCGGTCTTTTCGACTCTGGCAGTTGTAGACCCTTAGGGCGTTTTTGAATATTTTACGGATTTTGTCCCTTCTGAAGGAATAGACCTTATCTAGCTTCTCTTTGAGTGGAGATTCTCATCCCTCTTCGAACACTGGCTACCGAGGCTGGTTGGCACTAGGCCCGCTCATCCCTTGCTTATTTCAGTTAGCCGGAGTGTTAAAAGATTCAGAATCGTCGGAATTCTCGCCTTTGAGATTATCATCCTTTCGGTTTCTCCAGGGCCTATTGTTATTTTGGGAATCCGAGGAGGACTCCTGCTTTGAGCGCTCCAGCATTTGAACTTTCCTGGTCAGCTCTTGGAATGTTTTGAGACCCGTGGCGCATAGAAACGGGACCATCCAATTGTTGATATTTCCGACGAGGAGACTGACAGATTGGTCGTACTCTATCGGCGGTTCGCATTTGACAGAGAGATTGCGCCATCAGGTTATAAAATTCGTGCTGCTTTCATATTCTTTGGCTTGGTCCTTACGAGGTCGGCGATGGTGATCTTATCGCTGACGCTCATGAACCTCTGCCGAAACAGAGACTCCATTTGGACGAAAGTTATGACGGAGTCATCCGGTATGCTCGCGTACCAGTCGAAAGCAACATCGGCCAAGCTATTAACGAACTGGCGGAGGAGAAGTGCATCATTTCCCCCAGTATTCCCGCATGAGGCTTTAAAGTGGGTGATGTGCTGATTCGCATTTCTCGTCCCATCGAATCTTCCGAATTTAGGGATGACATAGCCGCTAGGAAATTCTACCAGATCATACTGAGCAGGATATGGTCTCCCACTGCTGCTTATATCTTTTTGCGTTTCGGCTTCAGCTACCAATGTTTTGACTTTGTTGGCAACCAAATCCATGATTTGATCTTGAGTAAGCGGGCTACTGTCATCGGTAGCCAAGACATTTCCTGAGATAGGATGCAACTGGCTTCCATGCGGTCCGCCCACCTTTGGATTTAGGGGAATAGGAGTCGGTTGTCTCGGGACACCGTTTCCCGGTTCATGAGCAGAGCCCTGCGCTTGATTGGGCGGCTGAGAGGCAAGTTGGACCGTAAGCCGTAAGACGACATTTGTCAAGTCGTCGATCTTTGAGTAGAGCTTGGCCATCTCCTTGTCTTTGCTTCTCAGCTATTTTCGGATCTCTTGGAAAAGTTGTTGCTCTGCGGTCTTAGGATGGAAAGTTGGCTCATCTTCACTTTCTGAGCCCGACTCCTCATGAACTGAGGGCTCTCTCTGCCTATCATCCTCATCGAGAGGGTTTTCATCATCCAGAGGAGGCGACTGTTCTTGGGAAGCGGTAACCACATTCAAGCCAGATTAGATTTGAGATGTGGTGGCCCCGTCCTTGCTCTTGCTGCGCGTGCCCACCATGTAGACAGTGTGGACCACATATCCAGCCATTTCCTCATCTTTGGCGGGGTAACCCTGTTCCTCGAACCTCATGAGGTTCAGCCTAGCAGGAGCCCTAGCCCTTTTATTGGCTCTGTACCTGATCCTTTTCTGTCTTAGCTTCTCGATTTTGAGGGTTTGGCGGGTATCCGTTTTCTGGGAAGCCACCGTGAGTCGATTAGCGGGGAGCTTAGAGAAAACAGCCGATCGAGCAATTGTCAGGGACACCGCCGGAGCTTGCTTGAGAGACCTTGTTGTTTTGTTGGTGTTGATGGCCTTGCCCCCAGCTGGGGCCAAGGAGAGTCGTTCAAACACCGACTTGCGTTTGAGTTGGGGCGTCTTCGAGACCACCATATTTGGCCTCTTGACTTTCGAGGCCGGTTTGTCTGTTACCAGAGCTTGAGGAGCAGCGACGGCGTTAGCTGGCACGAACAGAATAGAGCCAAATGGTAGCGGCGGCTCCTTCCACTGTCGCCCGAGACTGGCCGGAAGGACCGTCCTGGCGTCCATCCTCATCGTGTAGGAGATGGGAGCAGTGCTGAGAGCCGAGTTCATCATTGGAGACATTGTTGAAAAGTGATTGCTTGAAAACCTGCATGAAAGAGCATTATTTTAGTATAAATATAGATGTGTATATTGATTGAGTTCGCAGGAATGTTTAACCCGAAATATGAGAGGAAAGACTGGTCCCACCGTGCGTGCTAGAATCTGTAGCGTGTTTTTCTTCACACCATTGAGATGGGAATACGCGCACGCTTGTCAGGCGTACTACAGATTCCCCCTGCCTAGGGTAGGCCGGAGTTTTTTGATTGTGGGTATCCGAATCTCCGGCAGCCGCGGACTAAGCTGCCATCAATTACCCCTAGTCTTTGGAGCGAGGGAACCTCCGATTGACGAGTTAAACTGGTCATGCGAACTCAATATGCAGTGTACGTGTGTGTGTGTGTCATATATATATATATATATGTATATATAAATACACACACACATATAAGGGAAAAGGGCATCCAAAGGATGCGTGGGAGAAAGCGCTAGGGCGCTAGCGCTTTGGGTGCTAGCACCACACGTGCCAGGCACGTGGACGCTAGGTCGCTAGCGTTTTGGGCACTAGCGCAAGAGCGCTAGCGCTTTGAGCGCTAGCGCCCCACGTGTCGGACACGTGGGCACTCGGGCGCTAGCGCAAGGGCGCAAGAGCGCTAGCGCCCCACGTGTCGGACACGTGGGCGCTAGCGCCCCACGTGTCGGGCACATGGGCGCTAGCGCTCTGAGCGCAATGGCGCTAGCACTTTGAGCGCTAGGGAGACAAAAGGGACTTGGTCCCTACAATGGGAGTTGTACTCCCAGAAAGAAACACTTATTATTTTGTGTATGTGTGTGTGTGTGTGTATGAGGAGTTAAACTCCTAGGATAATTTGAAGCTGATGAAGAGGGCTTCTCCCTTTGAGCCCTGGATCTTTCCCAAAGTGGGATTTCTGGAGATGGGTATCCTTCTTCTTCCTTTATTGGCCAGATCTTGAAGATCGAGAAATATGAGATTTTAAAAATCTCTCCTTTCTGAGATCTGATGGCAGTTCTGAGTTCCCCTTTGTGGGTTTTGTGGTGAAAAATTATTTAGTTTTATAAAAGGAAAAGTAAAACTCTTAATTTAATTCAAAAAGAGAAGAAGGTTTTTAGAACCTTGAGAAAGGAGAAAGAGGCACATGCCCTAATTTTTTGAGAGGAATGAAAAGTATATCTTTTATTCATCATCATGTTGCCTTATATAGATTTACATGTTTACATATAGCCCCATGGGCCTTACAAAATGGCACTTTGCCCATCCCATGACTCATGTGCCATTTCTTTTTGCACATAAGCCATGGGCTTTATAAGAATTAAGCTTTATGCCCATTCATGTATAAAAAATTACATCAAAATTATTTATTACATGATTTTTTATTTCAGCATGGGGGAGGCCGGCCGCTTCATGTTCGGGCTTGACTCGGGCATGAGCCCACTTGATCTGGGCTTAGGCCCACTTAGCTTGGGGTTGATCTTGACTTTGACTTGGTCAACTAGGGGTGCAAATTTTGACCCCAACAGACATGACTTAACCATCAACATGCAACCCTCAAATGGATTTGTGTGCCCATTAGAAAACGACCGAGGCTGTCATCAACCGGACATTGCTTCAACCTTGCATTCGTATGGTGGGTTTAGGACAAGTTTTGGCCGAGACAAGAGAGTCGGCCTAGTTAGGTCTAAAAGCAATTTAGGAGTGATCCGCATGTCCATTCCTGCGGTTATTAAAACGAATTTAGTTCGAATGCAGTTTGCTGGACGTCAGCCGGACCAACGTTAAGGTCATTTGTGCAAATGTTCCGAATGTCCAATCCTGCATTCATACGGAGCAGAGGAAGCATGATATTTATAATGCAACTCTTGTAATCATTGAAAATATCGTGGCTGGGCGCAGTTTAAGGTCGTTAATGCAAACGATCCAGATGTCTAGACATGCGTTTGCACTTGGGCTTTGGGTCAAGTCTCGATCGATAACGGAGTTCGGTGTAGTCATTGTTTGCTTGCTTAGGTTTCAAATTGTTAGTAAAAATAACCGCCGACGTTCAGTCATTTGATGTTTTTTATCGTCTTTCTATTTATACAATTTAAGAGGTTGAACTCATCAATAAGAAGAATGTCTCTCCTTTTTCTCTTTTTTATAATGATAACTCATCTATCTATTAGGAAGATACTTGTTTTGTTTTTTTATTGGCTAACCCCTACCGTCTAAAATTAACAATGAACAGATTGTTTTAATAAATGTATTAGTTTCGTTAAAATTTTCTTTTACTGAGGCGTGGAAGCATTTTTGACTTCGTTTATGGTCCCCGAAAACCCCAATGAACAAACAGAATATATAAACATATATCTTCACCTTTATAATAACTTTATTGTGAAGGTTGGAAGATTTTCCTTTCGGCAAAAGATGAAGATATGAGTTATTTTAGCTATATAGTCCTTTTCAATTAAAAAGCGTATCTTAAAGCAACCTAACGCCATCGATTTTTGCCTTTAACAGTGATGATGCTCGATATCGGTGATCTCCCAGATCATGACACGTGGCTGATGACGTTTCCCGAAGCCCGCAAGGAAGGACCAAGGACAGCACGTCGGAGAAACACCCGGGTCTACGACCTATGGACGTGGCCGACCTTCTGGGCCGTCCACACCACTCCTATGCCCGCCTTGCAAACAACCGTTGGCTCGCCTCTGAGCCTCCTGCACATTTGGCCTCCTCGGCCCTCTCAGCTCGCCTCTGGGCCACCACAGAACCGAGATAGCTCGGCCTCCCGCTCGGTCCTGAGCCTTCGCCGAGCTCATCTTTTTCGGTCCCTTCGTACGACCAACGGCATCATTCGTATGTGCTTCCGCCTCGCCTCCATGAATCTTGCCATGCGCGAGATATCCGTTGCCCACGATCTCGCGTTCTACACCATCACGATCCCCATTAACGAGCATGTCTCGCCATTAATGGGAGATCCCGCCTATCACGCGAGCGTGACGTCGGGGGCGTAACGGCCGGCGTGACTCTCACACCTGCCTGCCTGCTGCCACCGCTATATAAACCCCTCCTTCAGACGGTTCAAGTAAGTCATTTTCCACTCACTAGGTCGTTACTCTGCACGGATTTCCTATCTAACTTGATCGTCGGAGGGTCTTCGGTGGTACAACCACCCCGGGATTTCCTTGCAGGTAGCTCGGCCCCAACAGCCTCAAACCCTTTGAGATCCACACACTTCATGAGCCATCCTCCAACTCAAATCTCGGCCATCCATCGCCGCCAACAGCAGATCAACGGAAGGTAACATCTTGACGCGATCCGCACCACGTCAGCTGGTGCCGTTTGTGGGAAATCTTGATTCCACTAAAACAAAGTTCATCTTCCGATCTCCATTCAATGGCGAGCGATCATCGCGACGATCCAAGCGCTAGCCGCCGTCTCCTCCACAATGGAGGCGCGAACGAATATCCTCCTCTAAACGCCATCAACGCCCTAGCCGCCCGGATAGATTGACTCGCGTCCGTCATGGACGCGCTCGTCCGTGTCTAAACGGCGGGGTAAGCTCTCCAGGTCGCTGCTCCCCCACCTCAGGACCGGGACCCCTACAGAGGGAGAGAAGACTCTACTCGTGTCGGCACTGCCGACCACCGCCTCGCTACTTTCCACGGACGCAGATCTCCCGAGCCAATATATTCTACGACCCGCTGGGCCCCCCACAGTTCAACACCGAGGTCTGTCGCCTGAGTTCCTTGCCCCGAGCCTCTATAAGCTCCTGTCCCTCCCGAGGAGATGTCGGTCAGCTCGCCTGCTCCCAGGCATGAAGAACACCCCCTCCCTCGATGGGTCCGCGCGGATGGGACTCGTCATGGCAACTCGAAGACTACCTCACCGAGCGACCTAAGAAACCTCATTGAAAGGAACCGAGGCCGTGGCCAGACACAGGTCTCCAACGGCAGGGGCCAAAGATCGGAATGTGCTGAATCGTCGGGGTACCATGGCCGGCTCGACGCCATCGAAAAGAAGATCGAGGGCATGCATCAAGAAGGTCGCCACTTAAGCGACGGGGCTAAATACGCCATCGACTCGCTCACAAAGCCCTTCACCGAGGAGCTTCTCGCTGTCCATGTCTCTTTCCGGAACAAGCCCCCCAAGGTCTCGCTCTTCGACGGGAAGTCAGACCCGAAGGACCATATGGACGCGTTCACGGCCGGGATGAGCTTCCAAGACAACTCTGACGCCGCCCAATGCCGAGTTTTCCCGGCCACTATCATCCACTCCAGACGAGACTGGTTCCGAGGACTCGCGCCACGCTCGATCTCAACCTTCGACGAGCTGGCAGCCCAATTCCTCAGCCATTTCGTCGGGAACAGATGGAAGAAACGGACCATCGACTATCCCTTCATGATCAAAAGCGGGGATAAAGAAACGTTCAAAGTGTACGTTACCCGCTTTTAAAATGCCCTTCTCGAGGTCCCCGAACATCGAGACGAGACAGTCATCACAGACCTGAGGTCTGGTCTTAGGCACAAAGAGTGGTTACGCTCCTTTGCATTAGTGCAACCTAAGACCATGGCCGAGGTAAAGGCCTGGACCGAGCGCGAAATCCAGCTCGAGTCCAAGGTGAACACAATTCTCCCCGGGGCAGAGCAAACTGACCAGAAGAAAAGGGCGAGGGAAGAGAGAAAGAGACTTGAGCGGCAAAGCCCTATACCCCGAGGTTTCAGGAGTACACCCCACTCAACGTCTTCCAGACAATACTGCTTGAGGAGGCCAAGGGCGAGAGGTTCTTCAAGCTCCCTCCGATCTCGCGCATGGCGGCAAAGCGTACTCAGGGCCCCTACTGTGGTTTTCATAGATCGCTAGGCCACTCTACGGAGAGCTGTAAGCAGCTCCGAGATTACATCGAGGAGCTCATCCGTTCGGGACACCTTGCAGCGTACTTACGGGACAAGCAGCAAGCTGAATGCGAGCAGGAGTAGCGTCCCCCTTCCGGCGTGTTGACAATTGGCCAAATCATGGTCATGTTAGCGGAGGGTACGTTGGATACCTACGAGGCTCTACACCCCGTGTCGGTCGCGGAGGCCAACAGACATCCGAAGGGCTCAAGCTGCGCAAATAAAAAGAACATCTACTAGCTTGTACTTCTTTTACTAAGGCAATGTAAACTTTCTCAAGATCTTTCTATTATATATTAAGGAGAGATCAATAAAACATTGCAAGAAGAAGAGTTTGTTTATTCAAAGGATACTATAGGCTCCTCAGCCGTACACCGAAAAAGAAAAATTACAATAGCGGGAGAAGGGGGTGCAGGAAACACTGCTCGTGGTACTCCGAGCATATTTCCGCCAACCGAGCCCTCGCCACTTCAGCCCTTTGCCTCTGATGCCGCCCACGAATGTCGGCGTGGTGCCTCAATTGATAGCACTCAAGGATGAGCGCCACCGAGCGATCCCGCCGATCTACGGAGATCAGGCCGAAGCGTCGCAAGGACCTTAGCTTACCAACCGCCTCATCCCTCAGCTGCTTGGACAAGGGGTTGTAGAGCCCCGGCGACGCCCTCCAGATGGAGTACATCAACAGCTGGAGCAGTGGGAGCGCCGGGGAAGCAGTCGGCCAAAATGATCCTCAATGCGGCCAATCACTAGCTTCACCGTGTCCTCGGTGCAGTACTGGTCATAGAGGTACACGTCCTCGAAATTTACGATGTCGGGGATCGTGAAAGGGAAGTCCTCCATTCTTACGTTTTGGGTGTGAAGAAAGGAGTGATCAACACTCCCTCCGCTTTATAGCCCACTTCGCCCTCGAAAATCCAACAGTCACCCGTTTCACCTACAGCTGTGCCGCCACGCGGCAGACCTCGAGCCTTTATTGGCGAAATCGAAACGACGCGGCTCCGGCGCTTCACCTACCCACGCGTTCGATACACGTGTTACCCGCGACTGTCTCTATTCCCCATACTTACACCGGGAAGGTCGGACAGAACCTCCCGAATCGGCTGGGCAGCTTCACTGCTCGGACCATCCTTAGCAGGCCTCTTACGGTCCCTCCCGCGCTAAGGATCGAAGCCCTCATCAAGAGGCAGCCGAGCGGCTACCCTGCTCGGTTATCCCTGGCTGGTAACTCCTTACCCACAGCGCCGGAGATCAAAGCCCTCACCAAGAGGCAGCCGAGCGGCTACCCTGCTCGGCTATCCCTGGCTGGTAGTTCACTGCCATACAGCGCCAGGGATCAAAGCCCTCACCAAGAAGCAGCCGAGCGGTTATGTTCATATCAGATTTTTGCATTGTTATATCGCCCATTCTTAATCGCATTGCATATAAATAGGTGCTTTTGATCTATTTCAACTAAATAGTTGCAGGTTACAGGTTCTCAGCTCTTTACAGTAAGATTCGTGAAAAGTCGCAAAAAATGTGGGACTGCGACTAATAACAGATGAATACTGATTCGCATGATGCCGCATACCAGTTCAAGCGGAGTTCAAGGCGAAAGTCCACTGCTGAATATCTGGAAGAGAACATAAGAGCTTTTTGAGAAACCAAGTGTAACAAACAGAAAATAAAAGCAACTGGTAGAATACCTGAAAAGATGGACCCAAGATTACACCATATGGCCGCGGAACCGCGACCAAACAAGCATTTCTGCCGCGGTTCCGCGGCCGTGCAATGCACGTGTCGGTGGCAGTGTCGGTGTATTGACTCGGCTCTCTTGGGGTAGTTCTGTAATTTCGTGTATGGATCAGAATGTAAATCTAGGGTTTTCCTATCTATAAATAGGAGGGTTCAAAGCCAAATTAGTATGCATCTTTTTGGTTTTAGAATTTAGAATTTTAATTATGTTCTTTATGTTGGATATAGTGCCCTCAAGGCAATTATCACAGTCGCGGACTTGTGATTATGATGATTGAGGTAGGACCTATACCGATAAAACAATCTTACTCAAGATGATAGTATGTTATATGGTTTATCTTTATCATCATGTATGTGTTGATAGAGCCCTTAGGATTCTTGCTTGACTGCCAGCAGTATGATGGCGATCATATTTGTGGGAGCTGGGGTCTATAAGCACATCCTTAAATGTCCCTAGTCGTAGGAGTATCGAGACCGGGCATCGATTCTCCAGTGTAGACTAGTGTATACTGATCGAGACCCCGACGAGGGGCGGTGGCCAGGTCTCACAAGCCATTGGTGTTAGTTTGTTCACCTAAGATAGTATACAGGTGCTCATTGGGTTATGAGTACACTGGACAGACTCGCCGGGAACCTGCTAGTTGGTATTATACCTATTGTCAGATAGCAGTTCCCAGGTGACATGTGTACAGGTTAGTCTGTCGACCTGAGATCGTCATTTGTCTTGTGTGAGTTCCCACTGTGCTTTGATTACTACCCTACCACGGCTCAAAGGAGTCGTGCAAACAGGTTTTAGTTGGGTACAGTCCCGAGCCACATGGAGGCAGTGATCGGATCGTCGGGGATTCGTCTCTCCCGGTATTGGGGATTGATGTCGCGTTGTGTACGGATGTCCATCACCATAAATCCGTGGTCACGGTGGACGAGAATTACCGTTCCAGGATCGATAGTTTCTCAGGTGGTGATGGGGTTTCATACCGGCACTAAATGTCGCGTTGTTGGGGTCTGACTTTATCCACCCCTCTAGACTCGATATGCGATACTCTTAGACGAACAGACCGGACTGTACGGATATTGTCACTGACAGGCTCAGTAGGGGTTAAGGATGAGTTTGCCAGTCGGCCTCCTTTTCGCTCAATACCTGGGTAGCCGTTACGTACAGCTAGTGCCGCTGACGTGCTTGTGGTTAAACCCACTGCCAGCGTATTGACGAGTCTTTAGAGTCCCACACAGAGGGTTTTCACGGTTCAGGCGATATGGTGTACATGAGGTATGTTGATACATACAGATGTCCGATTAAATATGTCCACTTGCTGCGCAGACTTTAATTGGACGGTTGATAATACTAGCGGCTGATTAAGCCAGTTTATTAAATCAGTTTTTGATTTAATAATTGATATATGTATTTGTATATACGTATTCTAGTATTATTGTTCACTATACGTTTTCTCTCTCGGCTATTCGTATTTTGGTACGAATACGCGTATATGTATTTCGGTGCATGTACCGGGAAGTATTCCGTATTTTGTACGGAATAGCTTCTAGAAGAAGATGCCACCTTATTATTGATTTTCCTTTAGAAAATTAATTAGGAAATGAGGTGGAAAAGATGACTAAGTCAAGGCATGGGTCAAAGCATGGTGTATGGCATGGTTTGGATTTGTTTAATGAAATTAAACAAATGACATTTTTTTTGTGTGGATGAAAGAGGGGGGCCGGCCACAATGGGGAGGGGTGATTTTCATTTTGGATTTTTTGATATGAAACATTTTACAATAGCCTCCTCTCTCATTCACTCAAAAGATTCACACAAAGAAACTTAGCCATTTTCTTATGCTCATGCCAAAAGCTTCACCACCTTCATTCATCTTCCATGGATGCTCTCTTGAGCTCAAGGGATGAGAGAAAATCATAGTGACACACTAGTACACCCCCACTCTCCATCGCTAGCGACTTTGGAGCGTCAGTTACCTCGTTTGTCGAGGTTGGAGCTTGCGCCGTTTCCCTCGGGTGGATCATCGGAGACGAAGGAAGACCGGCAATCAAACGACATCAAGGAATCGCTAGGAGCTTGGAATGAAGACCGAAGGACTCGGATCATCTCGGTATAAAGATTCTAACTCTTAGTATAATTTGCTAGTTTAGGGTTTAAGGTCGATCCCGAAATCGGGTCGCGGTAGCGCCGGTTTAGAAAATTTTCGTTCCGCATTTTGGCCGCATTTTGACGGCCGGGGCGCTGCCGGAACCCTTCATGGTATCAGAGCCACCCTTTAAACTCCCTACTAGCTTGTTTAGACGTGCTTAAAAGATCGATCGACGGATTTTACCGAAATCACGTTTTTATTTCTCTGGTTGCTGTCGATTTTCAAAAGTGTTCAAAAAATTATTTCACATATCTTAAAACTCCGTGCAGGCAAATACAAGGATACAGAAAAAATTTGAGCTCGTGAAGCCACTAAAGTGTCGCGGATCCGCCGCACTAACCCCATTTGTGCGGCGGATCCGCGGCCACTTTTTGGCTACGAGCCTTCAAATTTTTCCTGTAGCACAGAGACTTGGAATTGTGAATTTTTTCATATTCTGTTTTGGCCCAGGTTTCAGTGAAGTGTTGTTTTGCTATTGGAGCCAATTTGGAACTTTGTCGATCGATAATTTAAGCGTGCGTTTAACAGTACATACGTTATATTCTGCGACCGTGAATGTCATTTGATCGGTAAACCCGTCTAACTGCTATATGTTCTTTTAGACGGGTTTGCGAACGTGACATTCACGTTGATGTTCTGTGATGTGCTGTGATGTTGGTTGGATCGTCGTGGTGGATAGCTATGGTGCAATGTTAGTACTGTTTCATTTCATTTGTACATTTGATATTGCGGGGCGACATCCGACATGTGGACTGCCGTCACTGCCAGCTTGTATATTATTCTTTTGGGGCACGACCAGGCTGAGGTCGATGTCACCCTTGTATATTATTTTATTTTCTGTACTAGGATTACCCCGCGGAGGGGTGCACGAATAGCCGGATTCTGGAGGGCAACGGGTCCACATCTCATGGCGTTGGGACGGAGGGGACTTTACTCTAGAATTGGCGGGCTATTCGCCGCACTCGTAGGGGGTATAGGTGACCCAGGAGGGGTGCTCAAGTTACCGGATTCCGTGAAGTGCTGGGTGGTCTATTCACGTTGCTGAAGGGGGCTGCCTCACTTCTGGTTTTGGCGGGTAACTTGCCGCGCTCGTAGGGGTCTAGGTTTCATTGCACAGGCTATCCACATGACAGGGAACGTCGGGTCTCACTTGCGGCTCAAGTGAAACCCGGGGCTCCAGTTTATCCACCATTCTGTGTTGCTTCTGTGATGTATCTGTGATGTTTCTTTATATCATGCATGGGACGAATGTTATATATATATATTTATATATACTAGTAGATGTTGTATATGTTTTGCACCCGCGCTAGCCCAGTCCCCGCTCTGTCGTTAGTTAAGTAACCTAACGGGTGATGACGGGACCCAGTGGCGAATGCGGATGGCATATACGTACATTTTATTTTCGTTCTTTTCTGGTGTGATTAATTGATGGGACTGCATTGATTCTTATCAATGCAAAGGATAAAACAAACCTATATATGATGTTGTTGGAACCAAGCTTTTAACAACGGACATTACAGACGTTCTCTTTTGCTTTGCATCTTGGTATTCATTTGGAATATCCTGCACCTCATTCGACGATGCAAGGGCCGAGATCCCTTCATCGGGAGTGACCCCTTGGGTAAAAGTTTGCGTTAACGTAATAACTTTACTATAGTCGTTTCCTTTTGCTTTGCATCGTGGTATTCATTTGGGATATCCTGCACCCCATTCGACGGGGAAAGAGCCGAGATCCCTTCACCGGGAGTGACCTCTTTAGCAAAAGTTTTCGCCACTATATATATTTATAAAACCACTTGGATTCCTTCAACGAGATCAAGTTCATTACGTTAAAGGTTTTTCGCCAAAAACCAGCCGCAGCCCTCCGTCATTTCTTATGAGTACTATTTGGTATTCGTGCTATGTTTGTTGGCAAGCGTCAAGGCATAGTGTGCGGTAGCTGAATAATACTTATCTGTAGCATGGATATGCGATTGATCGGGACAGTCGTACAGCTTTGTTGGCAAGCGTCAAGGGCTTGTGCGGGTGGGTTCGAGTTAATCCAGGACAATGACGGGTTGAACTTGACTAGTGACCTATAATTTGTTGGCAAGCGTCAAGGTTATAGGTCGTTAGGGGTAAAAATCATATCGGGAGTTTCAAACATACAGGAAATTTGCCAGGCCTGCGCATACCTTCTGGAGTGTGGTGACTTGAGTGGCTTCCATCAGGTTATCATGCGATGATAGTTGGATCCCGATTCCCACTGATGATTAGGATTACTCCTCGGGTGATTCCGACTAATTCTCCTTTTAGGTTTGGAGGAGAATTCGAGGAAACAGTGGGAGCCATCCAGATTAGATAAAATGATTAACCATTCTGATCTAGGTTAGAGTGCACGCTGAGTGTTTCTTTTCTCTCTCTCTCTCTCTGGCTACGACTATGACCCGACCTTTGACTAAAAATCATGAAACCAAGTTAACCGAACCTTCTTAAAACACATTGGATTTTGGAATGTCACGGTGTCGCATACATCATTGCCACTTCTATATCACCTTTTCATTTCTCCAGAACACACCGTATTATTACGAACATTCACTTCCATTGGATAAATCCATCGTATGGTTATATACGAACTTGAAGGAATTTTTTCGAGGATGGATTCCGGTTCTGGAGAGATTGAATAGGATTATTCGGTTGTCTTTTCTCTTTACCTTTTCTCAGGTTGTGAGGGCTCCTAGGATTAGGAGAGGGTACACCTATTGAGCTTATTGGATAGTCTTCTTCCAAACCATAGGCATGTGCCGAACGGTAGGGAAGGATGAAAACCAACAAGCTTAACTATGGTGTACATAAGGTAATAAGTAAAGACATATATAAAGGGATTAGAATAATGGCAAAGGAAATTGCGATCACCATCATTCACGAAAAAGGCCGGGTATACCCCTGCCACTCCTACATCCACTTTGCTTTTCTCCAGAACACACCGTATTATTACGAACATCCACTTCCATTGGATAAATCCATCGTATGGTTATATACGAACTCGAAGGAACTTTTTCGAGGATGGATTCTGGTTCTGGAGAAATCGAATAGGATTATTCAGATGTCTTTTCCCATTACCTTCTCTCAGGTTGCGAGGGCTCCTAGGATTAGGAGAGTACACCTATTATGCTTATTGGATAGTTTTCTTCCAAACCTTAGGCTGGTGCCGAAGGGTAGGGAATGAAGAAAACCAATTAGCGTAAAGAAGGTGTACAGAAGGTAATAAGTAAAGACATAATAAAGGGATTAGAGTGAGGGCAGGTAAGTATATGGTTATTGTCGTGAATCAGGGCATTGGAAGAGGCATTACTAGGAATACCAGCTAACCCCTTTGGAACATTTTCATGTTTCAGTTTTCACTGTGCGATGTTAATTGATAACTGTTTTCCCAGTTGGAATCTAACTCCAGGGTATGTATTTACCAGATCAGTTTCTCACATCTGCATGTTATTACGGATGGTGAGTGGGAGTAAGATATTGGGAATTGGGTGATTAAATCCTCTTTATATCGGAATTCGTTGTAATTAGTGATATTTGAGGAAATCATCTGGATTTTGCCGGATGGCAAATATTTGGTTTTGAATATCCGTACCAATTTCAAACTGATATATCTGTACATTTATTTTATAAAGTGAGATATAACTTTTTGATATTGTGTCTATGACACTTACCTATATCAGTTGGTGATTAGGTAAGGTGCATTCAACAGCGGTGTAATTCTTCTTAACCACACTACAGTTTTTCAACCTACGACGCACAGGGTTTGAGTTATTGAACTCAGGGGACTTATACAAAGTATTGTATGTTGTCCAGTATCCGTTAGGACAATGGGGTTGGTACTCATACTATATTCTGTTTACTTGTGACTTCTCCAGTTCTGGACAAGTATTTCGTTGAAATGCAAAGTCCAGATATTGAGAAGTTATAGGTATAAGAATGAAGTAGAGAACCATTTGTTGTAAGTATCAGGATTCTTCGAGGAAGTCGAAGATATAGATACTTGCTTTTGGTATTCAGTTAATAGTAACGGTTTTGAGAACTTGCTTCTCTTTCGGGTTACTCATATGTGGATGCACTCCTAGATGAGTAATGCTGATTGTCCTATTTCCATTTGGTTGATATGCACTGGAAACAGCTGCATATTTTTGAATCTGGTTCAAATTAGATTAGTGCTTTTGTTTCTATATTAGGTATATATAGAATCAATTTATATCTTAACGATGTTAAGGTATAGGGAGTTGTCCGGCTGATGCTTAAAACCAGAATCCGGATAAACTCAAGGCACGTTTCAGTAATGGCTGATTGTGGGTTATCCCGGGCTTCGACGAGGGATAATTTTCTACCATCAGGAAAATCAATATTTATATTTTCTTGACTCGCCACAGTTTTAGCAAAATTAACCTTTTTAGAAAAACAAAAGTGGGAGTATGGTAGAACTGGAAGTTATTCCAGAACCACAAACGATTACTGGAAATTTAAAAGAACCTAAGGATTCAATTGGATTTGATGTTCCGTTAACCACTCTGCAGATTTGGTGGGTAACCTCAGGCACCCGAGAGGTACTTCGGTCTTCTCAGGGACGGTGACAGGGAGGTTCTTGTTTACCCAGTCTTGCCATTGTTGTTGTTCTGGACTATAAGACCCGGCAGGAGGATGAGTATAGCGTCGTTCTAAACTAGCTTTAGAAGTGCACGTGTATATGACTCTGCCAGAGGGTTGTTGTAGTCAGTGGGAGCAGCGGAAGCATAGTGGGCAAGTAGCTTATGTCTATTCATAGACTAAAGCAGCTATAGCGGAAATAGATCATCTAATTTTGATGAGACAGTCATAGGCTTTGACTTCATCAGAATAGGAGATGGATCTGCTAAGAAGGTAGTAGGATGTGATGTCCGAGGATTCGGGATGACATGCACTTGATAGGAAGAGATATTCCTATACTACGATCGGTTGTACTTTGGTTGTCACAAAGTTGTTTCTCCACATAGGATATGGATATAATATCAGTTTTTCTGGTGACTAGACCTATGGTTTTAGATCTAGATTTGGAAAGTATCCTAATCTGGGTACTTTGACATTAAATGGAAGACTCCTGGCATGGTGGTGTACCTGCAGGTGATGGAGTCAAACTCTCTAAAGGTGTCTTACAGACTAAAGGGGAGAGAGATCTACATGATTAACATATCATTTGCTTAGGCAATTGAGTTAATCATGAAATGTCAAGTAAAACACCAGATATTGCTTTTGCACTAGATGCAATAAGCAGATATATTAATCCAATCCTGGAGAAACATTGGGAAGCAGTTATTGAACATAAGTGAATGTTCTTGGGAAATGATTACGGCAGCCTCCTTCGGGAGACGGTTATCATTTCAGGCTTCCATGGTGACCTGGACGACAGAATGACTGTCAGAGTTATAGTTTTCCCTCTTTTGAGGGACAGTATGTTGGACAGGTGGTCCAAGCAGATACTGAGGAAAGGCATGGCGTAGGATGCTGATTAAATTCAGTAGACGATACAGTCTAAGTAGTTTGCTGGATTTGGAGTTCATTCGTGAACTGGGTCCCATCAGATATCCAGATAAATTCTAAGACAAGTATTGCTCATTTCGGGAGATAGTTTTCTCCGCGAAGTTGAGATTAAGAGAGATACAGAATGTAACATTTCAAAAAAAGATAAAATATTAATTTTGGGAATTTTTATAATTTAATATTATTTTATTGAATATTTTAATATTTTGGAATTATTAAATACAAATAAATGGGAAAAAATTTGGAAAATTATGGAAAATTCTAAAATAGGGTAAATTAGAGAATTATGACATTTTAAAGTTTTTGTGATTAATTTGACATTAATTTAGTGCTAATCGCGATTAAAAATCGCTAATCGGTTTTTAGCTTTTTTGTGCAACACATGCACATATCACTTTTTCACACTTGTGCATTTTCTTGCCATGGTTCTCTTTGGGTTTACTATTCTTGGGAGAAGGATTTTGAGAGAATAAGAAAAGAAAAGGAAAAGAAATGGAAAAAGATTAAAGAAATTGGTAGTAGGTGAGAGAGAGAGGTATGGGCACCATTGACTAAAGACTTAGCCATTCTCCTCCATTTTCAACACTCATTTCTCTCTCCCCCTTCCTTGCTTGCTGCTGCTCCTCCTCCTTCATCTCCCTCCCCTCTTCAACCCCTCACAACACCTTTAAAACAAACTCAAAACCCCAATCTCATTTCACTAAAAAGATGCACAAGCTCAAGACCTACATGATGGACCATGAAAGCATGGATTTTGGCCACTAGGGGCAACTCAAGAAAATTCTTGAGTTGCCAAATGAGGTATTTTTCTGAACCATTAGCTTAGTTTTAGTATTACTTATACCCCATGTTTAGTTTTGAACCGATATTGTGTGAATTGGTGACTTGAGGTAAAACCTAGTTAGGGTTTGAGGGAAACTTGTGTTGTATGTGAAATTGAGTTCAATTGAGGTTATACAAACACCCTAGTGTATGAATTGAGACCCTAACCTGAAGCTTAAACCCATAATGCGGATTTTAGAAACCGATATCAGAGAATTTATGAAATCTGTGAAGGGTATATTGAATCTGCTATCACCCGAGACACCCTAAATTAAAATTGATTGGACAGTGACATGTGCAGGCATCCAGGAAGCTACCACCAAGACCCCAGCCCCTACTTCCATTTCCAAGCCGCAAATTCCTCCATTCTGGCCGCAAATTGCGGCCAGACCATGATGGAATTGGCTCGTTTTGGTTTTGGTGTTCCTTTATCTGTAGTTTAGGCCCCTGGTATACATAGAATTGTCTAATTGGACCTAGGGTGAAATCTGGAACATATTTCCTAAGTTGCTGTTTTGGATTCGTGTTTCCGTATTCCGTATTTTTAAGTCTGAATTTGTGTCTTGTGTTTTACCTCGACTATTTGGCGTTTATACGACGATATAGAGGATTTATTGATGGTTTTGAAGGCGTGCCATAGGTTCTAACCTATAGGCATCTTATCGTATCGTTTTGGGTTTCGTGTGCCGTTTTAGCTTTGATTTGGTTTTAATGCGCATATACGATATTTTGATGTGTAGGTACCCTATGAAGACTACGGGACGACAAGCAAACGTGTGGTGACATCGAAAGATGGAGACGCAAGGTGAGTAGATTATATCTACTGGGGGAAGTCGGGTGGATGGCGTATAGCACCCCCGCAGTCCGTAGTTGTTATTATATATGATAGGTGTATTATGGATAGTGTAGGGTTAGAAGTGACTAGTGTAGTTCATAGTCGCGAACCCTAGAATAGAATTACACCTACACGCATACCCTTGCATATTACTTATACTGGCACTGTGTTGATGATATTGGATGACTTTGGAGATGAGTCGATGATATTGGGCTTTGTGCCGCGAGATCGGTGATGTGATATGATTCGTATTTGGGATACGAAATGTGTTTCTTGCGGGCTTGGAATGTGTGTTTACCCCCCCCCCCCGCATTCATACTTTGTAGATGGCATCAGTTGTACTAGACTTAGATCAGTACCCCAGCTTATGTGATACGATAATAGTGATACCTGAGATGTGATGAGATAGTGTGATATTGACCCGTACCCAGCGATTGGGATGCCGTACGACGATTTACCGTATGAGCTTTACATTGACGATAGATCCGCACTCATGACTTGAGGATGTCATATGATATACTGTATCGTACGCGATACTATTGAGGCGGGATCACCGACTTATATATATTTATATATATCCACTCAGATGTTAGGAGGTTTCCTTACCTGTAGCTCAGCTTGTTAGTTCAGCTGTATAGTTTAGTGTAGTTGTTAGATTAGATTAGACTCCTACCTATTTCAAAACTAGCGGGTCGTGGGTATTTTAAAAGACAGGTCAAGGGATCTACGGACATTTCAAAAGGCGTATCTTTTCATAAAAACACCGTAGCCCCTATTTTCAAAACCCCATGATTCGTGATATTTCAAAAGGCACCATTTGTAGGACTTATATTAGATTAATGCAGATTAGTTATAGTTGCGTCTAGATTCAGCTCCCACCCTTTTTGTGGTTCGCTTTGCATCGCATTCTTATATTATGTTTCATACTCCATTATTGATATTATGCTGTTAGGACACCAGCACCATTACCGATGTTGCATATGTACCACGTACACTTACTTGCCGGCTCACACACATCTTCATCGGTAATTGCCATGTCACGTACACCTTAGAAAATACTATTGCTTGTCATAACCTATTAGCTAATAGTTTAGACATTGTAGTTATTACCTGCTACTTCATGCATACTGTTATTCATTGTTATGCCGCATTCATGGATTCTCATGCATATATTCACTATTTTACGTGTTACTGAGGTTTTGGATTTGGATTTCCGTGAGATTTTCTGGATTTGGAGGAAAACCGCAAAAACAGAAATAAACATTCTCTCTCTTTTAAAATAAAAAGTGCGGTTTTCCCATGATGTATGAGTCGTCCACCATGAGTTTGCTGATGGATTTGGAAACCCGATTCGAGGAGACGGATGAACCGTTTCGGGTACATGGTGGACCCGGTGCGGTACCCCGGGGCAAGATGAATGTGGTGATGACGTTGAGCCTGGCAGGGGAGCACTACCGACCGGTGATTTTACCTGACGCGTCGGATATCCGGAGGATACCGTCGTGGTCTTGAGATTGATGGTAGGGGCCGGTCTGGACTGACGGCGCCCTAGATTTTGTGATTGAGACATTGAGATTTCGAGATATTGAGGTACAGAGACTGTGATACAGAGATATCGAGATATTTGGATTACGTTTTGTGCCGATGTTAGGCACTGTTTTATGCTGATTTCATTATGATACCTCATTTTAAAAATACAAAGGAAATCTCACTAAATTATGAAAACAGTTTCTTCATTTACATGTATTCTGTTCTCATGCATTCATACCTCATTCATATGATATATTGCTACTTGAGGCACTGACACAGGCACATGAGATTGCACTCGGGTTAGATATTTACCCTAGCCTTGTTATAGGCTGCATGTTTTTATTGAGGATTTTGTACTGATCGTTTTGACCTAGGATTATGTCTTGCGTTCGGTTTCTGCTTGTAGTTGTTCTCTATTCACGAGTTGGCAACTCACCCCCCCCGTTGTGCCACAGTTCTTGCAGGTTTGCCGTACAGGTTTCATTGCGGCATTTCTGGCACATTGCTTCCTTGCGGGTGGATTGCATTTGGTAGGTGGTTTCTTTTGCATCAAGAACCACCATTGTACTTGTATTATTCCTTGTATCTAGATTTTTCCATCAACCAAAACTTGTATATTGTTTCAGACTCAGACTTTAGTGATGTTTTATTTGACCTTAGAGTCGCGCTTAGTAGTATTGCGGTTTTCATGCTTACTGTGTTTCTTTTGGATTTGATCCTCGCCTTTCGGCGTTGTATATTATTGTTGCTTGCGTGGTTGTGACCGTCGATTGACGAAGAGCTAGCTCCCGCTTGGGGATGCCTTTTATCATTGTATATATGTTGTGCTTGTTGTACCCCGTTCGGGGCCAGTATTTACAAAAGAAACTCTGCCCAAATTTTTAGAAAAGACTTTACCTTTTAAAAATGCACATTCGGCTTAGTTATTTAAAGACCTTGACTTCAAACATATTTTCCTTCACTTCTTTAAACCAGTTTTCTTTACTTACTCTTTAAATGGTTTTAGATTTCTGGGCTTTTGGCTTACTTGGATCAGATGGAGTCCTATAGACTTCATATGGTTCAAGGGCCAGTCACGTGCTCTTTCGGGTCGTGACACAGAAAGAAACATTGGAGCGGATCCACTCACTGAGGCTATTTCTCGAACGCAATCATTTTCGCAAACAGGCTTTGCGAAACTGATTAGTAGGGAAGTTGGGTGTTCGGTATCACACGGGCTGTGAGTATGCGACATCGCAATAATTGGCCTTAAGTGCAAGTGGGAGATTGTTGGATATAGTGCCCTCAAGGCAATTATCACAGTCGCGGACTTGTGATTATGATGATTGAGGTAGGACCTATACCGATAAAACAATCTTACTCAAGATGATAGTATGCTATCTGGTTTGTCTTTATCATCATGTATGTGTTGATAGAGCCCTTAGGATTCTTGCTTGACTGCCAGCAGTATGATGGCGATCATATTTGTGGGAGCTGGGGTATATAAGCACATCCTTAAATGTCCCTAATCGTAGGAGTATCGAGACCGGGCATCGATTCTCCAGTGTAGACTAGTGTATACTGATCGAGACCCCGACGAGGGGCGGTGGCCAGGTCTCACAAGCCATTGGTGTTAGTTTGTTCACCTAAGATAGTATACAGGTGCTCATTGGGTTATGAGTACACTGGACGGACTCGCCGGGAACCTGCTAGTTGGTATTATACCTATTGTCAGATAGCAGTTCCCAGGTGACATGTGTACAGGTTAGTCTGTCGACCTGAGATCGTCATTTGTCTTGTGTGAGTTCCCACTGTGCTTTGATTACTACCCTACCACGGCTCAAAGGAGTCGTGCAAACAGGTTTTAGTTGGGTACAGTCCCGAGCCACATGGAGGCAGTGACGGATCGTCGGGGATTCGTCTCTCCCGGTATTGGGGGTTGATGTCGCGTTGTGTACGGATGGCCATCACCATAAATCCGTGGCCACGGTGGACGAGAATTACTGATCCAGGATCGATAGTTTCTCAGGTGGTGATGGGGTTTCATACCGGCACTAAATGTCGCGTTGTTGGGGGTCTGACTTTATCCACCCCCCTACACTCGATATGCGATACTCTTAGACGAACAGACCGGACTGTACGGATATTGTCACTGACAGGCTCAGTAGGGATTCAGGATGAGTTTGCTCATCGGCCTCCTTTTCGCTCAATACCTGGGTAGCCGTTACGTACAGCTAGTGCAGCTGACGTGCTTGTGGTTAAACCCACTGCCAGCGTATTAACGAGTCTTTAGAGTCCCACACAGAGGGTTTTCACGGTTCAGGCGATATGGTGTACATGAGGTATGTTGATACATACAGATGTCCGATTAAATATGTGCACTTGTTGCGCAGACTTTAATTGGACGGTTGATAATACTAGCGGCTGATTAAGCCAGTTTATTAAATCAGTTTTTGATTTAATAATTGATATATGTATTTGTATATACGTATTCTAGTATTATTGTTCACTATACGTTTTCTCTCTCGGCTATTCGTATTTTGGTACGAATACGCGTATATGTATTTCGGTGCATGTACCGGGAAGTATTCTGTATTTTGTACGGAATAGCTTCTAGAAGAAGATGCCACCTTATTATTGATTTTCCTTTAGAAAATTAATTAGGAAATGAGGTGGAAAAGATGACTAAGTCAAGGCATGGGTCAAAGCATGGTGTATGGCATGGTTTGGATTTGTTTAATGAAATTAAACAAATGACATTTTTTTTGTGTGGATGAAAGAGGGGGGCCGGCCACAATGGGGAGGGGTGATTTTCATTTTGGATTTTTTGATATGAAACATTTTACAATAGCCTCCTCTCTCATTCACTCAAAAGATTCACACAAAGAAACTTAGCCATTTTCTTATGCTCATGCCAAAAGCTTCACCACCTTCATTCATCTTCCATGGATGCTCTCTTGAGCTCAAGGGATGAGAGAAAATCATTGTGACACACTAGTACACCCCCACTCTCCATCGCTAGCGACTTTGGAGCGTCGGTTACCTCGTTTGTCGAGGTTGGAGCTTGCGCCGTTTCCCTCGGGTGGATCATCGGAGACGAAGGAAGACCGGCAATCAAACGACATCAAGGAATCGCTAGGAGATTGGAATGAAGACCGAAGGACTCGGATCATCTCGGTATAAAGATTCTAACTCTTAGTATAATTTGCTAGTTTAGGGTTTAAGGTCGATCCGGAAATCGGGTCGCGGTAGCGCCGGTTTAGAAAATTTTCGTTCCGCATTTTGGCCGCATTTTGACGGCCGGGGCGCTGCCGGGACCCTTCACTTTATCTTTCTTAATGCAAAATTGTAGAGAGTTTTTGAGAGGTTATCAATTAAAGTAAGTCTTTATTTTTATTTGTCTCGCATTTTCTTATCGCATTTTTTTATCTGCAATTTTCATTTGTCAACTTAGACGTAGAATTAAATCTGTGTTTTTCTTGTCTTTTATTCTTATATATTTCTTTTTAACAACGATGATGCTTGAGTAAGATCCTTGACTAAGTGAGGTCTCAAACAGCTAGTTGAAAATTCTTCTTAAACCTAAATTCTTTCTATCTTCCCTTTTATTTTATTTTTATCTTTTTAATGAGCGAGTAGTTCCTCACTTGTTAGGGCAGGAGAAGGAAGGTTTGAGAGAAGGAAATCTCTCTCACTCCTTTATTTGCCCGACACATTAAATCGAACTCTCTTTAATTGAAGCATAATCCGCTCACTACGGCACCCTATCCTACATGATAGCGATGATTCCCTAATTAGACCGGTTGTGATTGAATTAACTAGAGGTTAGGGCTAGGAGCCAAGAACGGACGGATAAGGACCAAAAGGAAGAAACTAAGCATGGAAAACCTAGCTTAGACTTGTAAGTTTCTTCCTAGCCGTGCTAATCCCCGTTGTTGCCGATTACCTTAACACCGATATTTATAACTAAGGTATTGAAAGAAGTGTGAAATTCCTAAACTCGAACTAATCTAATCCTAACCCTAGCAAGTATTTTATCACCTTTTATCTCATTCGTAGATCTTAAAACAAAATCCGACTTAATCGGATTAACTTGTTAAAACATAAAGAAAAAGATTTCATCTCTCTGTGGATTGACCCGTACTCAACCGGCTAGCTACCAATTAAAACCGTCTTGATTGCGGTGATTAAAATTTGAGCACGCATAGAAAACACGTAACAATCAAATGGCGCCGTTGCCGGGGAGACGGTAATTTCTTTCTTTGTGTAATTTCGGGTTAATTAAAAATTTAAAAATATAAAAATTGAAAAACCAAAAATAAAAATAAAAATCATATTGTTATTTTTGAAAAATCTTTGTGCAAGTGTGCAGGATTGGAAGAAGGCTTGATTCAGATCTGGAGCAAACTCAGTGAACAAATCCAGAATCAGGGGATCTAAACAAAAAGAAGAGAACCAACTCAGCACAGGGAAAAAGTCGGAAGATCCAAACCAACTTTTTAAACCGCGGAACCGCGGCAGAAGCAAGGGTTTGACCGCGGAACCGCTGTCAACTAGTGACGTCAGCACCCAATTTTCTCTGTAAGTATCTCTTTTCTCGTTTCCTCTCCTTTGAACTCTACTGAAATATTTTTTCTGCAGGTTTCTTTGCACAGATTCTCTTTCTCCTCTCCAATAAATTGTTTTTGTGCAGGGTTCTTTGCGCTGCCAAATAAAAAAAATTTGCAAGTGTTTTAGATTTTTGGTGTGTTACTGCTTTGCATAATTAATACGGAATTTAAGGGGCTATAACACCAACTCAGATTGGGTGGAGATTTCATCACCCTTCCTAAGACCCCAAAAATCACTAAAAGCATATGTATCACCCTTGAGTTTAATTAAAAAAATATCTAGACTCAGCCAACTAAGGACTGTCGTGCTCATTAGGACAAAGGAAGGTTGTGGGCATTCAACCGTTTATCTAAACTTGACTTTGTGGTGCCTATGCTAGACAAGTGAGAAAGATAATTTTAAAAGGCCCGTCTCACAGTGATTCGTGAGCGGAACCCTCCTTTCTTCATTTGTGCTTACCTGGCCACAATTGGCAGCGAAGAGACGATTTGAGGGTTATCTCACAACTTGTCACTTTGGAACACTTAGGAGCAGTCTAGTGGACTTAGAAGACCCTAACTCTAGGTTTGATTGTGCATGTTTTAAACTGTGATTGTTTGAAGTAAGTCCGTACACATTCTTGCAAAAACTCTTTCTAAAAAAATATATATATAAAAAAAAGAAAAACACAAAACAAAAACTTTTTATAAAAACTTGCCCTTTGTCACTAAAATCCCATTTCACCCACCTTCCATTCTTACCTTTCTTCATTAACGTTTTCTTACCCTCACATTCTATGCTTTGACTACTCTAAATTCGTTTAGTGTATTTCCGGTTGGACTCGGGACAATAGTGCCCGACTAGTTCGTGTTTCGTTAGTCGCTACCGACTACGTGATCGACTCCGACGTCGAAACTCCCTCCATACCTCTTTCACCTTTACCCTTGCCGACCAACTCCGACGTTGACCAGAATTCTGTTCGTACATCTTCACCTTCATCTTCATCTTCTGAGATGTCAGGATTCAATCCTAACAACCCTTTGCCTACCTCGGGACTGATTCTACCTCAACTAGGTGCGAATAACCCGCAACCACCTCCTGTTGAAGCGCCACAGCGAATCGCGCTCCAGAATCATTTCTATCACACCCGCTCCGCACTTCCTACCTGTCTTTCACTTCCGCCGGCAAATGGGGATAATTTCGAAATTAAGCCCCACTTCAACAACATGTTGCCTAAATTTCACGGACTGGAATCCGAAGATGCCTATATCTTCATCAACAAGTTCCAGAACGTCTGTGCAATGATGAAGACAACTCAACTGTCCGACGATGCTATACGGCTACGAGTCATTCCTTTCACTCTATGTGACCTAGCTGAAAAGTGGCTGTATAGCACCGCGTCGTATTCCATAACCAGTTGAGATGAGTTTGTAAAGGCGTTTCTTAAAAAGTTTTACCCAAATCATAAAACCGCGAGAATACGAAACGAAATAAACCAATTTTCCCAGCTTCCTGCTGAACCTTTTTAGAAGTGCTTTGACCGATACAAAGACCTTCTTGTTCAGTGCCCTCATCATGGTATTGAGAGATGGCAACTTTGCCAGACCTTATATGAAGGACTGAACCCAGAAACTAAGCAGTTGCTGGAAACCATTTGTCAAGGCCACTTCCTATCCAAGTCTGACGAGGAAGCTTGGTAATTTTTCGACGATCTTGCGGAGCGAACGCTTCAGTGGGAAAACACCAGACCGAACACTTCATCTACTACTTCTTCCGGTTTGTCTAAGGGAGGTGTTCATCAACTTAATATCTCAATTGTAATGAAAGCCGAAATGGCTGCGATCATACGGAAACTAAAACCAATTGAGAGCAAATTTTCATCGCCTTCTCCTGCCCCTGCTCTTCCCCCTCGCACTATCTGCGCTTGTTGTTCTGACCCATCCCACTTGACCGAAAAGTGTTCTTACAACCCACCTGCTCAAGAACAGGATCAAGTCAATGCTGCATTTCAGCAACGACAAAGAAATGATCCATACTCTTCCACTTACAATCCTGGTTGGAGGAGCCACCCCAATTTTGCCTGGAATCAGAATCAACAACAATTCCAAGGCCACAACAACTTTCAGAGGCCTCCTCCTCAACAACAAGCTCATCAACAAACTCAATTTCAACAGCCTTTCCAACACCAACCTTTTCAAAATCCACAGAACAATTTTGCACCCAACAATTCTTTCCCTCAAAACAATTTTGTTCCGCCAAATAACGATAAGGTTTTCTCGCTAGAACGAAGTCTGGAGGCATTTTTAAAGCAATCGACTCAATCCAACGCCAACATCCAGTCTTCCATTCTGTCTTTGGTGCAACACACTGCTTCACACGGGCAAAGCATCAAAACCATCGAAGCCCAAATTGCACAACTAAATGCGGCTTTAAGTGAGCGAGAGAAGGGGAAACTTCCATCTCAACCACTCCCAAATCCTGGTCACCCACATAACGCACATGTTGCTCTTGAATAACAAAACCATAATGTGAGTGCCGTAACTATGTTGAAATCTGGAAGGATGCTGCACAACAATGTGCGCACAGATGATGAACCCCCAGCCCGCCGCTTCTTCTTCTTCTTCTTCTGCTTCTCTGTCGTCTACTGAGCCTATTCTCCATTCTTCAAAAGACTCTTCTTCTTCTAATAATCCGAACAGACCCACGTCTCACTCCACGAAAACTCCTTCTATGGGATCCGTTCCTACTCCACAATCTCCTCCACAAACATTGGACCCAACCAATTTTAAAAACGTTCTATTTCCAAATTGGTTGAGGCCCAATAAACAAAATTCACAAATGGAGAAGATTCTGGAGTTGTTTAAAAAGGTTAACATTAACATTCCCCTTTTAGATGCAATCCAACAAGTTCCTTCCTACGCAAAAATCTTGAAGGACTTATGCACTAAAAAGAGAAAATCTCAGGTACCCAAGAAAGTTTTCTTAGCTAGTGCCGTGAGTGATGCTCTTACCCAAGATTTACCTCAAAAATGAAAGGACCCTGGCTGTCCTACAATTTCAATAACCATTAAGGATAAGAACATCAACCGCGCACCTTTGGATCTTGGTGCCAGTGTTAACCTACTTCCGTACTCTTTATACGAGCAATTAGGTGTAGGAGAGTTGAACCCCACACACTGTATTCTCCAAATGGCCGACCGATCTATCACCCATCCTAGGGGTGAGCTAGAGGATGTGTTAATCAAAGTAGGGGACTTCATATTCCCCGTTGACTTCATTGTTTTAGACACACAACCTGTAGCTAACCCCCAGAATCAAATTCCGGTGATACTTGGTCATGCATTTCTAGCGACCTCAAATGCTGTGATCAATTGTCGAAATGGTTCGATGAACCTATCTTTTGGAAACATGACAATTGAACTCAACATTTTTAGGTTGGGGAATCAGCCCTCCAAACCTAATGTTCATGTACTAGACGTTTGTTCAATCCAGGAGATCACCCCGGAGGACTGTGAACTCGAGAAATTTATATTCGATCACAGTAATCTTGACGCCACTAATGCGTTCCTCCTTGAATCTGATACTACGCCCGACAGTGATTATGAGTGTTTCACTTTCTTGAACGATCTTGACTTTTCACCACCCGAGTTTGAATCCTTTGAATTTTCAGATGAGTTAACTGAACCATCCAACTCGGTCGCTTACACTCATTTTGAGCCTCTGCTGGAATCCTTCGAGTTCGAGACATTTTCGTCGATCCTGCCTTCAATCGTTTCACCTCCAACGCTCGAACTTAAGCCGTTGCCATCTCATCTTAAATATGTTTACTTAGGTGAGAGCGAGACCCTCCCTGTCATCATTTCGGCTTCTCTAGCTCCAGAGCAGGAGAAAGCCCTTCTGACGGTCTTGCAAAGCAACCGGCAAGCTTTTGGCTAGACTATGGCGGACATCATGGGGATTAGTCCCTTGATCGTTGAACATCACATTCATATGATGGATGATGCCAAACCAGCCAGGGATCCACAGAGACGACTCAATCCAGTCATGAAGAAGGTTGTAAAAAAGGAGATCGTAAAATGTCTTGATAGTGGTATCATTTACCCTATCTCTGATAGCCAGTGGGTGAGCCCGATACATGTTGTCCCCAAAAAGTTGGGCATAACGTTCATAACCAATGAGGCGAACGAGTTGATCCCTACTCGCACCCAAACTGGATGGCGAGTGTGTATAGATTACAGAAAATTCAACGCCGCGATGCGGAAAGACCACTTTCCGCTACCTTTCCTTGACCAGATGCTTGAACGATTGGCTGGGCATGAATACTACTACTTTTTAGATGGCTACTCCGGCTATAACCAGATTCCCATCACCGAAAAAGACCAGGACAAGACCACATTCACCTGTCCTTTCGGCACGTTTGCATATCGTCGCATGCCTTTTGGGGTATGCAATGCGCCCGCTACTTTCCAGCGGTGTATGATGGAAATTTTCTCAGACATGGTGGAAAAATTCTTAGAGATCTTCATGAATGATTTCTCCATTTTCGGCGATTCCTTTGATGAGTGTTTGCTGCATCTCGACGCAGTCCTTACCCGGTGTAAGGATAAGAACCTCATTTTAAACTGGGAGAAGTGCCACTTCATGGTATGAGAGGGTATTGTTCGAGGACATATCATCTCGTAAAATGGTATTGAGGTACATAGAGCAAAGACTGAAGTCATTTCCAATCTCCCTCCTCCCAAAAGCGTCTGAGATATCCGAGCCTTCCTTGGCCATGCCGGTTTCTATAGATGGTTCATTAAGGATTTTAGCAAAATTGCTAGACCCTTGACTCTTTTGTTGGCCAATGACACCAAATTCGATTTCAACTCGAGCTGTGTGACTGCATTCGAGTCATTAAAAAACTCACTTACTTCTGCTCCCGTTCTTTCTTCTTCTGACTGGACATATCCATTTGAGATTATGTGTGATGCATTTGATTTTGCCATCGGTGTTGTCCTTGGACAGCACATCGATAAGATACCGCATGTAATCTATTATGTTAGCCGAACCTTGAACGATGCACAGCTGAATTACACAACAACCGAGAAGAAATTCTTGGTTGTTGTGTTTGCCTTAGAAAAGTTCAGGCCTTACTTGATCGGCTCTCTAGTCATCGTATACACATACCATTCTGCTCTTCGCCATCTTTTTGCGAAGAAGGACGCAAAATCTTGGCTAATACGTTGGATTCTCTTACTTCAAGAGTTTGACTTTGTCATCAAAGACAAAAGAGGATGCGAAAACGTAGTCGCTGACCATCTTTCACACCTCCCTTCTTCGCCGACGCTTCAAATTCGATAAATGACGTTTTTCCGGATGAACAGCTCTTGACAGTATCATGCGAACCTTGGCTCGCAGATATTGTTAACTATTTGGCCATTGGACTACTACCGAATGAATGGTCAAATTAGGACAGACTCCGATTTTTATCCCAGGTAAAACACTTTTACTGGGACGAACCTTATCTGTTCAAGTACTGTCCCGACCAGATTATTCATCAGTGTGTCCCTGACAATGAATTCAAGAGCGTGTTGTCGTTTTGCCACGATCAAGCGTGTGGCGGGCATTTTGGCCCCAGAAAGACAGTCGAGAAGGTCTTGCAGTGTGGCTTTTACTGGCCACAACTCTTCAAAGACGCATATGATTACTGCAAAACTTGCTCTCGGTGCCAACACTTGGGCCGGATATCTAGGAGAAACGAGATGCCGCTCTAACCAATCTTGGTTGTGGAGATTTTCGATGTTTTGGGGATTGATTTTATGGGGCCGTTTCCCAATTCTTTTGGGAACCTATATATTCTTTTAGCTCTAGATTATGTCTCTAAATGGGTCGAGGCCGTGTCCAGACGGACTAATGACAACAAGGTTGTCATTAGATTCCTTAAGGTAAATATTTTTTCCCGGTTTGGACACCCCCGAGCGATCATTAGCGACAATGGAACACATTTTTGTAATAGGACTTTCGAGTTCTTGATGCGGAAATATACCATTAATCATAAGCTATCAACGCCCTACCACCCCCAAACATGTAGTCAAGCCGAGATTTCAAATCGTCAAATCAAACAGATTTTGGAGAAAACGGTTTCCAAGAACCGTAAGGATTGGTCTTTAAAACTTACTGATACCCTTTGGGCATTTCGAACTGCTTATAAGACCGATCTTGGCATGTCCCCTTATCGGCTTATTTACGGAAAGGCTTACCATCTTCCAGTGGAAATTGAGCATCGTGCATTTTGGGTGATAAAGGAGCTGAATTTATCTCTTGGTAATGCGGGCAGCCATCGGAAGCTGCAGTTAAATGAATTGAACGAGTTTCGGGATGAAGCTTACGAAAATGCGGTTGTCGTTAAAAACCGAACTAAGGTGTTTCACGATAAACACATTATGCGCAAAACATTCATACCTGGTCAACAGGTATTTTTCTTTACGACACCCGGCTACATTTCCATCCCGATAAGCTCAGATCTCGATGGAAAGGACCATTCTTTGTGCGGACTGTATATCCGCATGGTGCAGTTGATTTAGAAAATCCTGAGGACGGTTCACTCTTCAAAGTGAACGGACATAGGTTAAAACCGTTCCTCACCGCTGACCCTTCGGAGGAGTTCCTGATATTGCAGGAGCCTGTTTACATTGACTGATCTTCTTCCATCTACCCTCAAATTTCGGTTATCCAGACATAAACAGTGGAAACACTGTTTCAAATAAGTTTGGGGGGGTATGTATGTACAATTTTCACACTTGTAACTAATTATAGAATACAATTAAAAAAAATAAAGTTTTTTTTGAAATATTCAGGGGTATTTTTGTAAATATTCAGAACTATAAATAAAATAAAATCAAACAAATATTTTCTTGTAATTCCTCTTTTTAGAGGGACTTTTGTATAAATCACCAATACCCCTATATAAACAACCCGACCCCTCTTCTGCATTTATAAAACCCTAAAATTATCTCTCACAGAAACCCTAGCCGTCGCTTCTGAAATCGCAGCGAGATCGCCTTGCGCCGCCACCCAACGCTGCCGAAGCCCTCCTTCTGCCGCGCTTCCGCTGCTCTTCTGCTGCTTCTCCCTCTGAAATTTTCAGAGGAGGTTAGATCTTCTCTACTCTGCTCTGTTAAATTTTGATCTTTCTGCAATTTTATTTCAATGGCACCTACACTGCAATTTGAAAGGGACTTTTCCCAAATGTTCGCACACACTGTTTACGGTAGTTACTTCGGTGATGAGATCCGAAGGCGCGGATGGAACTTTCTCTTATTTAACCATCCGAATTCCTTCACGCTTCCGGATCTTGTCACCCGTTTTTATGAATGTATGGAGGAGGGTTGTCTCGCACAACACGGATACATTAGGTTAATGTGGGGGGATAGGGAAATTTTAATTGATAGGGACTTCATTCATGAAGTCATCTTAATTCCAAGACTCCCCATTCACGACCAACCCTTCCATTTTGAAGACTACCTACCCTTAATGGGTAATGATTGTTCTAGGGAGCCACGAAAAAGCATCCAAGCTCGAACACATTTTGCGAATGTCTTAACTGTGTGCTGTTGGGCACAAAATAATATTTTTGGAAGTTCGCACAACACAAATTTTTTCACACCATCCTACATATAGTGCACACACTAATGACACGAAACCCTAGATATGATATGTACACTGTTTTGCTTCACTCTACTGGCACCGGAAAACGGGCGGACAATTATCCATACCCTATGTTGGTAACACAACTGTCTTTCCATTTCCTCCCTGTTGAGGAATTTGAATTTTATATGCATAGTGGGATTCCAATTCGACCCCTTCTTGAGGGTGTCTCCACGTCCTACACACATTTACATGATTTATGGTCGCGCACCGAGCCGTCCGAGAACGTGATGGCCAAAACCCTAGCTCGAGCTCCACAGCGAGCGACGAAGAGCTTACCCCCGCTGCGCAAGTGCGCTTAATTCGACGAACCCATATGGGGGTAGAAAGAGTGCTAAGGATACTGAATAACTTTGATCAGCGTATAACGAGCTTGGAACAGGGGATGACCACCCTACTGGCCAGAGAGGAACGATCCCGCTCACGATCTAGGGGACGGGGGGCTGATAGGGGAGAGGCTAGGACTAGTGAGGCCGCGTCTAGTAGACGCTGCAGGGAGCAGTGAGGACACTGCTATTAATAAGTTTGGGGTGAGGGTATTGTAAATAGTTATCTTTGTATTGCATCTGCATATTTTTATTTTTTCCTTACATATTTAATTCCGCATTGCATCTTTATTAAAAAATATATAAAATTTAAAAAAAAAAATAATAAAAATATATAAAAATAAAATCAATAAAAATTGAAATATTTTAAAAATTATAAAAATTGAAAAGTTCAATTTTGGCCATATTTGACTCAAGTTCAACATGACGGTTGACTAGTTAGGAAATACTAGATCCTAAACTTAATAAATTAAAAATCCTAAATATAACCTTTCTTAAAATTTAACTATAGAAAATATACGTTCTTATAGTTTATTTAGAAATAGGCAAATTTTGAGTTCCGTTCTTGGGCTAAATCGAAATAAGGGAAGAGTATTGAAAGCTTTATTTGAAGTATAAGTCTAAAAAATAATTCTGAACCTTAAGTCCAAATTCTGAAAATATATACCTTACTTTACGCACTCACACACATCTTGAAACTTGGGATAGTAGATGATACCTTGAAATGCTCTTGTCTAAAATCCTTAGTATGAAGGAAAATAAAATAAAAGTATAAGTGGTGAATAAAGAGATAAAAAAAATGAACACTGGTTTTGTAATTACTTAAGGCGACATAAATAAAAAATATAGCGAGAGTGCTTTATCACCTAGTGCCTTAGACCAACTGGTTTGGGAGTCACTGCTAAGCCTTAGGTATTGCAAGACGATGAATTACGCCTAAATGCGCAAGCATATTTTGTAATCGGTCGTTTAGTACCCAAGAAGTATTAACGGTCTCATGAAGAATGTGTGAGCAATTTCATCTAAGATTCACCAACTAAAAGTATTTTGGAAGATGGACAAGAGTATGATAGCTTGAATTGAATTTCCAAGTGTAGGGGTGATAATTACACACACGTAGGGGTATATAATTGGAGTTTGGAGAAGAGATATGAATAAAAGATAGGATTTATATCTTCAGTAGAGATGATAAAAATTCCTGAGTTAAGATTGCGTCTTAGGAGGAAAACTTAGGAGATGCTGAAAGCTATATAAACTGGCAAAACGTATATGATCTTAAGATAAATGAAAAGGAAGTGTGAAAAATACGGGTTGATGATTTCTGAGTTGAAGATAATAGAATTTCTTGCTAGAATACCGAATTGAAGAATTAGAGTCAATGGCCAAATTGATCGGATTTTGTGGGTAGTATCCGCTGAAAACCCTCAGGAGACAACACTCCTCCTACTTGGGACACCTAGAGGTTTAACGGCTTGTTGCACAAGCTCAGTGCAATCGCGTTCCCTGCGAAAGTGAGGCTGGGATTTTTCGAGAATAAAAATTGACTTTGCTCGGGACGAGAAAAAGATAAGTTTGGGGGTATTTATTCATATCAGATTTTTGCATTGTTATATCGCCTATTCTTAATCACATTGCATATAAATAGGTGCTTTTGATCCATATCTGCTAATTAGTTGCAGCTTACAGGTTCTCAGCACTTTACAGTGAGATTCGTGAAAAGTCACAACAAATGTGGGACTACGACCAATAACAGATGAATACTGATCCGCATGATGCCGCATACCAGTTCAAGCGGAGTTCAAGGCAAAAGTCCACTGCTGAATATTTGGAAGAGAACATAAGAGCTTTTTGAGAAACCAAGTGTACCAAACAGAAAATAAAAGCAACCGGTAGAATACCTGAAAAGATGGACCCAAGATTCCACCATATGGCCACGGAACCGCGGCTAAACAGACACTTCTTCCGCGGTTCCACGGCCGTGTAATGCACGTGTCGGTGGCAGTGTCGGTGCATTGACTCGGCTCTCTTTGGGTGGTTCTGTAATTTCGTGTATGGATCAGAATGTAAACCTAGGGTTTTCCTATCTATAAATAGGAGGGTTCAAAGCCAAATTAATATGCTTCTTTTTAGTTTTAGAATTTAGAATTTTAATTCTGTTCTTTATCTTTCTTAATGCAAAATTGTAGAGAGTTTTTAAGAGGTTATCAATAAAAGTAAGTCTTTATTTTTATTTGTCTCGCATTTTCTTATCGCATTTTTTTATCTGCAATTTTCATTTGTCAACTTAGACATAGAATTAAATTTGTGTTTTTCTTGTCTTTTATTCTTTTATATTTCTTTTTAACAACGATGATACTTGAGTAAGATCCTTGCTTAGGTGAGGTCTCAAATAGCTAGTTGTAAAATTCTTCTTAAACCTAAATTCTTTCTACCTTCCTTTTTGTTTTATTTTTATCTTTTTAATGAGTGAGTAATTCCTCACTTATTAGGGAAGGAGAAGGAAGGTTTGAGAGAAGGAAATCTATCTCACTTCTTTCTTTGCTCGACACATTAAATCGGACTCCCTTTAATTGAAGCATAATCCGCTCACTACGACACCCTATCCTACATGATAGCGGTGATTCCCTAATTAGATCGGTTGTGGTTGAATTAACTGCAGGTTAGGGCTAAGAGCCAAGAACGGACGGATAAGGACCAAAATGAAGAAACTAAGTATGGAAAGCCTAGCTTAGACTTGTAAGTTTCTTCCTAGCCATGCTAATCCCCGTTGTTGCCGATTACCTTAACACCGATATTTATAACTAAGGCATTGAAAGAAGTGTGAAATTCCTAAACTCGAACTAAACTAATCCTAACCCTAGCAAGTATTTTATCACTTTTTATCTCATTCGTAGATCTTAAAACAAAACCCGACTTAATCAGATTAACTCGTTAAAACATAAAGAAAAAGATTCCATCTCCCTGTGGATCGACCCGTACTCAACCGGCTAGCTATCAAGCGAAACCATATTGATTGCGGTAATTAAAATTTAAGCACGCATAGAAAACACGTAACAATCAGGTTACCCTGCTCGGCTATCCCTGGCTGGTAGTTCACTAGCACACAGTGCCAGGGATCGAAGCCCTCGCCAAGAGGCAACCGAGCAGCTTCACTGCTCGGACCATCCTTAGCAGGCCTCTTACGGCCCCTACCGCGCTAAGGATCGAAGCCCTCATCAAGAGGCAGCCGAGCGGCTACCCTGCTCGGTTATCCCTGGCTGGTTGTTTACTGCCATACAGCGCCAGGGATTGAAGCCCTCGCCAAGAGGTAACCGAGCAGCTTTACTGCTCGGACCATCCTTAGCAGGCCTCTTACGGCCCCTCCCGCGCTAAGGATCGAAGCCCTCATCAAGAGGCAGCTGAGCGGCTACCCTGCTCGGTTATCCCTGGCTGGTAGCTCTCTACCCCACAACGCCAGGGATCAAAGCCCTCACCAAGAAGCAGCCGAGCGGCTACCCTGCTCGGGTATCCCCGGCCGGTAGTTCACTGCCACACAGCGCCAGGGATCAAAAGCCCTCGCCAAGAGGCAATCGAGCAGCTTCACTGCTCGGACCATCCTTAGCAGGCCTCTTACGGCCCCTACCGCGCTAAAGATCGAAGCCCTCATCAAGAGGCAGCTGAGCGACTACCCTGCTCGGTTATCCATGGCTGGTAGCTCCCTACCCCCCAACGCCAGGGATCAAAGCCCTCACCAAAAGGCAGCCAAGCAGATATCCTGCTCGGCTATCCCCGGCTAGTAGTTCACTGCCACACAACGCCAGAGATCGAAGCCCTCGCCAAGAGGCAACTGAGCAGCTTCACTGCTCGGACAATCCTTAGCAGGCCTCTTACGGCCCCTTCCGCGCTAAGGATCGAAGCCCACATCAAGAGGCAGCCGAGTGGCTACCCTGCTCAGTTATCCCTGGCCGGTAGCTCCCTACCCCACAATGCCAAGGATCAAAGCCCTCACCAAGAGGTAGCCGAGCGGCTACCCTGCTCGGCTATCCCCGGCTGGTAGTTCACTGCCTCACAGCGTCAGGGATCAAAGCCCTCACCAAGAGGCAGCCGAGCGGCTACCTTGCTCGGCTATCCCTGACTGGTAGTTCCCTACCCCACGACGCCAGGGATCAAAGCCCTTACCAAGAGGAAGCCGAGCGGCTACCCTGCTCGGCTACCCTGCTCGGCTATCCCTGACTGGTAGTTCCCTACCCCGCGACGCCAGGGATCAAAAGCCCTCGCCAAGAGGTACCGGGCAGTAACCCTGCTCGGCCCATCCTTAAGGATCAAAAACCTCGCCAAGAGGCACCGGGCAGTAACCCTTCTCGGTCCGTCCTTAGTAGGCCTCTTACGGCCCCTCCCGCGCTAAGGATCAAAAGCCCTCATCAAGAGGCAACCGGGCCCGTCCTTGCTCGGTTATCCCTGGTTGGTAGTTTCCTACCCCACATCGCCAGAGATCAAAGCCCTCGCCAAGAGGCACCGGGCAGTAACCCTGCTCGGCCCGTCCTTAAGGATAAAAGCCATCACCAAGAGGCACCGGGCAGCAACCCTGCTCGGCACGTCCTTAGTAGGCCTCCTACGGCCCCTCCTGCGCTAAGGATCAAAAGCCCTCGCCAAGAGGCAACCGGGCCGGCCCTTGCTCGGTTATCCCTGGCTGGTAGCTCCCTACCCTACAAGGCCAGGGATTTAAGCCTTCACCATGAGGCACCGGGTAGCTACCCTGCTCGGCCCGTCCTTAGTAGGCCTCTTACAGCCCCTCCCGCGCTAAGGATCAAAAGCATTCATCAAGAGGCAACCAGGCCCGCCCTTGCTCGGTTATCCCTGTCTGGTAGTTTCCTACCCCACAACGCCAGGGATCGAAGCCCTCGCCAAGAGGCCACTGAGCAGCTTCACTGCTCGGTCCATCCTTAGCCACCTCTTACGGCCCTTCCAGTGCTAAGGATCGAAGCCCTCACCAAGAGGCAACCGAGTAGCTACCATGCTCGGTTATGATGGATGTCGCTCACTGCCCCACGAAGCCAGTTACCTAAGCCCTCGCCAAGAGGCAACCGAGTATCTACCATGCTCGGTCATCCGTAGCTGGTGTTACTAACCGCCAACGCCACGGTCCAAGCCCTCGCCATGAGGCCATCCACGTCTAAGCGATCCCAACCTCGACTTCGGGTCCATGGAGATACCGATCCTTCACCGGTCTTTGCACACTTGGCAAATAGTCAAATTCAACTCAACGTGCGATCGCCATATGAAGGACCAACCCGACGTGATGGTTGAACTGTGCAAATTCAAGTGTTTACCGATAAAGAAAAATTCGCGCGCAAATACTACTGCAAAAAGTTTTTATTCACAAAGCCAAAAGTATTTACAAGGGTATTGTGGGCTCCACAGGCTTATCAAATTACCCGAAGTCTTACAAAAGAGAGAGGAGGAAAAGCCAAAAAGTTCGGGCCGCAAGCCCCGCCTAGACCTCACCTCCCTCGTCACCATCGGCTGGAGGCATGACCACCGAAAGTGGGACCCGAGCACGGAGGTCACCGTCGGCAAACTCCGGAAACTGATCCTTGACGGCATCAAGAGCTTTGTCCCTTGCAATGGCGGAGGCCTCGCCGAGGTCGACGTAAAACTGGTCCGACCCCTTGTAATCAGTCACCGCCTTTCTTGCCTGAATCTCGGCAACCTCCGCCTCCTGAAGCGCCGCCTCGGCATCCCGCCTACTGGCATCCCTCGCCCTCTTCATGGCTGCAAAGCGGTCGGCAAGTTCCATCAACTTCGCCTCGATGACTCGGTAGGACTCATTTAGGCGGTGATTGGACTCCCGGCATCTTGAGACCACGAGCTCCGCGGCGGCCGATCGGGCTTCAAGGACGGCCATCCTCTCCCTCTCTAGACGCAGCTCAAGTCGCAGATCCTCGGCCTCCAAAGAATACTCTCCCGCCGGCCTCGTAGCATGGATAGCCCCCTCAGCCTCCATGCGAGTAACGAGGGCGCAGTTCTAAAGGACCTGACGAAAAATAGTAAAGAGACTTAGAGACACTCGAACTAAAGAAAGGACGCTCGAAATAACACATGAGGGACATACCTGCACCGCCTCCTGAGCTATAGCCGCTATTCGGACCCTCAGGGTCCCCCGCGGAATATTGCCCCCGGCCGACTCTTCCATACCACCAAGCAGGCCGGCAGCAACGGAAAGCCCGGACGGGACTACGAAACGGACGTCCCCCTCCTCCACAGGAACCCCCTCGGGAATCTCCGTTGGTGGCGCACGAGAGACCGTCCTCTTCCTCTTAAGAGGAACCCCGTCTTCGTCCTCTCCTGCATCCCTCGTCCGGGGCTCATGAACCCGTAGACGCTTTTGGCCACCGCCGGGGCAATCATCGGGAGCTCGTGACGAGTCAGATGGCCTCGCCGGCGGTGGCACATTTAGTGCGGGGCTCGGGTCAGCCGAAGGCGCGGCCGCACTGCCGGCCCCCCTCCGGGATAGTGCACCGAGGGCACCAAAAGTTCTGGATCGATCCATCTGTCCTGCCAAAGGGAGAGGTAGGCTCGACTCAGAAGGAGAAGAAGCAGAAGAAAGAAATGGAAGAATCTACGGGGTGCTCCCTAGACTCTACCCGAACTGTTTTTATGGACTCCTCAGAAGAAGACACCTAACCCGATGGAGAGAAGTCCTCGGGAGAGAAAACGCAAAGATCCGACCTAAAAGGAGAGCACCGAGCTAACGAGACTCAGGACAAGGAAAATTTATAGAGGTATGGGCCATGATAAGGACCCCACCTCTATTCATAGCTGCCGGCGTACACATCCTACGGCGACAGTCATCTCCCACCGAAACGGCTTGGTACATTCTGTTGGGGTCAAAATTTGCACCCCGGTTGACCGAGTCAAAGTCAAGGTCAACTCCAAGCCAGGTGGGCACAAGCCCAGGTCAAGCGGGCCCATGCCCAAGTCGAGCCCGCGGCCAGCCTCCTCCATGCCAAAATATAGATCATGTAATAAATAATTTTTATGTAATTTTTATGCATGAATGTATACAAAATGGGCATAAAGCCAAATTTTTGTAAAGCCCGTGGCTTATGTGCAAAAAGAAATGGACATGAGCCATGGGATGGGCAAAATACCATTTTGTAAAGCCCAAGGGGCTGTATGCAAATGTGTAAGACTATATAAGGCAACATGATGATGAATAAGAGGCTTTTTTCATTCCTCTCAAAATTTAGGTTTTGTGCCTCTTTCCCCTTTCTGAAGGTTCTAAACCTTCTTCTTTCTTTTGAATTAAATCAAGAGTTTTACTCTTCCTTTTCCAATACTAAATAGTTTTTCACCACAAAACCTACAAAGGGGTGCTTAGATCTACTATCAGATCTCAAAAAGAAGAGATTTTTAAAATCTCACATCTCTTGATCTTCAAGATCCTTCCAACAGAGGAGGAAGAAGGAGGCCCCTCTCCGAAAATCCAATTTTGGGAGGACCCAGGGCTCCAAAGAAAAACCCCTTTCATCAACTCCAAAATATCTTAGGAGTTTAACTCCACTCTAAATCCTCTTTTGGGATTTTAAATCCTATTTCTGGGACTAAAAGCCCCATTTTCCTTACCGGCGCCCAAGCGCCCGTGCGCCCGGCGCCCACATGCCGGGCACGTGGTGTGCTAGATCTCGAGCGCCTTGCGCTCAAGCGCCCGTCGCCCACGTGCCGGGCACGTGGTGCGCCGGCGCTCAAGCGCCCGGCGCCCACGTGCCGGGCACGTGGTGCGCCGGCGCCTAAGCGCCCAGCGCTCGCGTGTTAGACACGCGGGGCGCTGGCCCCCACGCATTCTTTGGATGCCCTTTCCCTTATATATATATATATATATATAAGGGAAAGGGCATCCAAAGAATGCGTGGGGGCCAGCGCCCCGCGTGTCTAACACGCGAGCGCTGGGCGCTTAGGCGCCGGCGCACCACGTGCCCGGCACGTGGGCGACGGGCGCTTGAGCGCCGGCGCTCCACGTGCCCGGCACGTGGGCGACGGGCGCTTGAGCACAAGGCGCTCGAGCGCTAGCACACCACGTGCCCGGCAAGTAGGCGAATATATATATATATATATATATATATATATATATATTATATATATATATATTGTTCCCCGCCGAAAGACGCGGACGCGACCGCGCAGGTCCATCTTGCCTGAAATTCGGGGCAGATGCTAATTGGTGCTATCCGTCTACCTCTCCGAAGATGCCAAGTTGATTTATGGCACCGTGTATCGAAGGTTTAAACGGATGTGGCCGATGTAGCAGACTTCGTCAGATTCTCCCTCGTTGATGAGGGGTTTTTGATTATGGGGACGCTCTTCCCTATAGGCGCAAGCCCCTGTAGTTAATTATGCTACCGCATCGCGGTAACAACTTTCTTCTTCTCCAGATGGTCACTTCGTATCGTGGGTGTTTGTTTTGTTTGTGGTTGCCCGTGGATTGTATACGGAGACTAATTTATGTTGTCGCCCGTAGGGCATGGATTAGTCCAAATCCGTATTTTCTTAGATTTGGGTTTTGGTTTGGGTTTAAGGATACGTTAGTCTCATTTGAGACTAAGATCAACTTAAACGTTTGTTAAGGACACGTTAGTCTAATTTCAGACTAAGATCAACTTAACGGGATCATTTAGATTCGACAAAAGAGCAATTGGACTCTATTGTTTAGTTTAGGGACATTGCGGTCGATTAGTTTAAGGACATTACGGTCCAACGTTAGTTTAAGGACGTTTCGGTCCAGGTTAAGGACATCATAGTCCATGGGTTTTAAAAGACCCCACAGTCCGAGGTTAAGGACATTGTAGTCCGTGGGTTTACAGGGACCCCACAGTCCGTAGTTTAAAAATATCATAGTCTATGAAGTTTACGGACATCATAGTCCATGAGTTTAAGGACCCCACAGTCCGTAGTTTAAAGACATCGTAGTCTATGAAGTTTAAGGACGTCGTAGTCCGTGAAATGTGTGGTTGTCAGGACCCATCACCTCTCTGAAAACGTTGAAGGATTACAACGACAAATATCAGAGGAGTAAAGAGATGTACCCTTGAACCGGTGTGAGTTGGTTGAAAGATCTGTAGTCCAGTTTGGGACTGAGATATTTTGAATATTCGTGAGCAGATGGGCTCAGTTCAATATAACTTGAGGACTTATGGCCAGAATTGGGCTAAGTCCAATAAGATTAAAATGTTTAATATTTTATTGTTCTGGGCTGTTGAACCCTTACTTGGGCTTGGCCCTTTTAATAATGCTGAGCATTAGATCCTGACAATTTTTGTTTTGTATTGAATGCATAGAATTCATCAGAACAATGTGTGTTCTGACAGCGCGCCACGTTGCGCGCCAGGCGCTTTGCGCCAATTAAAGAGCTCATTGCGCTTCTGCCAAGTAGCGCACATGGAAAGGACACGTGTCGCGCTTAGCGCTAAGCGCCAGATTATGAGCGCGTTGCGCTAGTTTAGTGGCGCACCAGTGAGTGACACGTGGCGCACTTGGCGTTGAGCGCCAGCCCATGAGCGCAGTGCGCTATTTCAGAAGCGCAAAGCGCAAGTTGCATACGTGGTTGACACGTGGCATGTTTTGGCGCTGAGCGCCGATCCAAGGAGCGCAAAAGCGAAGTTCATGAGTGCAAGGCACTTTTGAATAGCGCAAAACGCATTTGATCAAATTTATGATCAGAGAACAAGTTTATGTTCTCTTTTTTTTTGAAGGAGGCTCTGCCTCAAGATTCAAGAACAACAGTTCTTATTTTGAAAGGGGCTTTTCCTTTGTAGATCAATGATCTGTGAATGAAGTAAATACTTCTTTTGTTTCTATGATGAGATCTTTTGATCTCTTTTTATAAAAGACCTTGGTCTTTTTGTAGATCTATGATCTTTTAAGAAGATAATTCTTCTGTTTTAATGAGATGATCTCATCTCTTTGTTCAAGAATCATTCTTTACCTTGAAGAAATAATCTTCTTTTGTTAAGTGCTTGCTCTTCTTTCTTTGAGTTTTCTCAAAGTTTGTAGGGGGTTTCTCTCTATCAGACTTGAAGTCTTGGGGCCTTTATATAGGGCAAATTGATTTGTTAAATCAGTTAAAGAGATCTTTCTCTGATTGATTTGGGGACGTTTCCCCACCGTTGGATCTTTGATCCTAGGGCTTCTGTTTTACAGAAGGCAATCTTCTTGTTTTTAACAAGATTGGAAAGATCTTTCCATAACGGAATTTTAATTCTGATTAATTAATGATTTATCATTATTAGATCTCTTGATCTAACGGTGGGGAATTTTTAATTCTTGCGCTAGCGCACCTGCGTTTGACACGTGGCACACAGAGTGCAGCGCAGCCTGCACTAGCGCACCCGTGTTTAACACGTGGCACGCAGCGCGCCTAGCGTTGGATCTGAAGCGTTGCTTAAACTTTTAAATTTTGAATTTTAAAACAGAGCTTTGCTCTGATTGGGGGTGTGCTGCCTAGGGCGCAGTGCACCTGGCGCTAGCGCTTCTGTATTTGACACGTGGTGCGCAGCGCGCCTAGCGCTGAATCTGAAGCGTTGCTTCAACTTTTAAATTTTGAATTTTAAAACAGAGCTTTGCTCTGATTGGGGGAAACAAATATCCCCCCACCGTTGCCCTCACGTGGCGTACACGTGAGTGCCGTGGTGGAAGCATCTGAGCCCTTGGATCAACTCAGAAGTTGAAGAGGCGGTTCAATGCCTATAAATATGACCTTTGGTCCCTTCATTATCATCTTCTTTGAGAATTTTTTGTTCAGAGCACAGCTCTTCTGTTTAAGAACTTCTCAAGAGTAAAAAACTCTTTCCAAACTTAGGTAAAGTTTTAAAATTTTTAATAAATTTTAATAAATTAGGGTTTTACCCTTTAACAGAGCCTTGCTCTTTATAGATCTTTGATCTACAGAAAACCCATTTAGGGTTTCATTAGCAGAGCTTTGCTCTCATGAACCCATAGATCTAAAAAGATCTTTTAGGGTTTCTTGGCCCATAAACAGAGCCTTGCTCTTTTGAATCATGTGTAGATTTCTTAATCTTTGATGAAGAACTCTTAAGAGTTTTTTCATGGATCTTGAAGATCCCAGGATTTTTATTAATTGATTTTAATTTTCTTTTCTGATGGGTTTTTCCATCATTATTACAGAGCCAGGCTCTTTAAAGAATTTTATTCCTTCATGATCAGAGTTTGACAAGTGTCACTCTGTCATAGAGCTTTACTCTCAAAGGGAGATTTTCTCTTTTTCCCGAGGGATCTCTCATTCAATGAGAATTTTCTTGAGGATTTCCTCCTTAATTAACAGTTTCATCCAATGATGAGGATGTTTTATTAATTATTAATTGATGAATTGTCATCTAGATTTTGTGGGTCCCCCTTTGGTCCCCTTTCCACTGCATTGCAGTGTGGTACAAATTTTAAAGTACCGTTAAATTTTAAAATTAAATTATAGTACTGACAGTTGACTTCTGGCCCCCCTTTTTTGCAGGCGACATGTCTTTCGATGCTACGTTTCCATTCGTCCGTTCAGAGGGAGAGGATTCCCTGAGGCACCTGTGGACCGGAAGGTTCTCGCGCTCATCAAAGACCGTGACCCGGAACACAAAAATATTCACTTGTGGGGTAGATGGTACGACCAGATTATCAGAGGTCATCTAAGCTTCTCTTGTGCGACGCCGTCGGAGCTTATCTCGGCGATTCCGTATGCAGATGCACCCCCGGTGAACTATGCCGTGGAGGTTGTCAATTGGACTCCGGAGGGTCTTCTTCAACCTTCGATTGCCGCCGTACCCATGCAGCCGCCGGCGGCTTTGGACACCCTGAGGATGCCAGGGCGAGTCGCGCCCTTGGGGACAGCCCTACAATATCGGGCTAACTCTCCGTCATCCGGCCGGGTACTTGCAGTGGGCCCGGTACATCTTGTCGGCGAAGAAATCGCAGCTGTTAAAGCTCGGCTTATACCCTGCGGTCTACGCTTCACTGTTCCAGTATTCTACACCTCCCATATGGTGGATTAAGGCATTCTTGGAGCAGTGGAACATCCCTACTCATACCTTCCTTCTACTGGACAGAGAGGTCTCCATTTCCTTGGAAGAATTCGCCGAGGTTTCTGGTCTACCGGTCAGGGGGAGCACTACGAGGAGCTGCTTCCTCCGGATGAATACGTATTTGCCACTAAGCCAGTGGTGATGGGCCTCATGCCAGAGAACGCCATTCAGCACCAGTTCCCTAGTTTGATAAAGGTGCTGAACATGTACGAGAGCCTCTTCCTGGAATCCGGAGGCCGAGGAGTCAGTTTTGCGAACTTCATTGCCCGTTTTCTTCGCCCGGAGATTTTGTCGTGATGAGGTGAAAAGTTTTCTAAGCTCAATGATCCCTTCGGCTTTGGCTTGGACCGTCAGTCGGGAAACTGATCAGAAGGGATTTTTTCTTCCAGATGCTGCGATCATGCCTCTGTCAGAAATCGCCGCTCCGGGCATTGACGAGGAGGCTTTCTTTCTTGGGTTTCTTGGGCTATGGTTGAGCTAGTTCGCGCTCCCTATGCATCCTCGTTATATGAGGCCTACCGTCTTCTACCCCGCGCATCGCATGGTTGCCGGAATACAAGTGGCCATCGGGATCGCCGGGTTAGCCCATTTATACCATGGTCTTAGCGTAGCGGCGGATACCACTGAGCCGGGGGTGCATCCTGCCAACTTCTCGATGCATTACTTCACTTCGTGGATGGAGATGCACGTGCTCAGGGTCTTTGGCATTCATAAGAGACCTTCGTTTTACGAGAGATGCAAGTTCCCGCGAATTATGTGGCTGGTTGACGCCTCCATCGTGAGTCCATCACAGCGGGAAGTTAGGGGCTTGCTCCTTCATCCGCGCACGGTCGCATATGGTATTTCTTTTACGGACAAAGTCCTGACGATCGGCCAGGAAACTTCAAAGACGGTGCTGGCATTGCACGACATTTTTAAGGACGGGGCCTCCATGTTGAAAGCCCCGGAGATTCTCTATTTATATTCCATTAGGCCGGGCTTTCTTGTATTCAGGCAAAATGATGCGGCGCTATTCATGAGATACAACCCCCATCATTTTACCCAGCAGCTGAGTAATAATCAGGGGGTCCCGCTGGAGGCTTTCTTAGTAAAACCCGCTGCCACCAGAGAGGGAATGCGGGGTGCGCTGCATCACTTCATGTGCTTGAATACAGGCTCTCACTTCTTTATCAGTGAGCCGAGTTGTGTCCCGAGGACCCTCAACGTACACATGGCCTGGTATCAACACGCAATGAGTGCTGTTATCAGGGAAGAGAGGCGGCTGCTGCTTGATCGCAAGAGTGCGCCCCCTGCCGGCGATCGCAACGTCCCTTTGAAGCGACGAACCACTGTCCCCCCTCCGCAAAGAAAGGTCGCTGAAGTTGAACCTCCACGTGTGCTAAGCCCTACGCGCGGGTTGCCCTGTGCTCCTGTGGAGACGGTGGATGTACCATCGGTGCCCCGTGCCCCTGCGGAGACGGTAAATGTAGCTTCTCCCAAATCTGGCGTGGGCTCAGACATCGGGACTCGCCGTCCCAAAGTACCCACCAAATGCAAGCTGGTGCTGGCTGCGACCGGAGCTTGCTCACAGAAGAAGAAGAAATTGATCCTTTCAGTCGACGTTGTACTTGGCCAGGAGCCTCACGCTCCTTATGGCGAGGGTTTGAGCGAGTATGGGACAAACGAAGGCTTATTCATGCCGCCGGATGATACTGATCCGGCGGATGCCATTACAGCCTCTGAGCAATTGGCAAGCCATGAAGCGGGACCGGCTATCCTCACATGATCAGGTAACCATTAATTGTATCTTTCGTCATTATATCATATTTCTATCATCATGTTTTGACTGACACTTTTTCTTCTTTAACAGGCATTTCCACTGAAGAAGCTCTCGCAGCTTCTCTCAAGACTTTTGAGGAAGAGGAAAGACTTCGAGCATCTTTAGGCATCGGTATGCTTCGGTTTATCGTGTCTTCGCTCTTGTTTTTTTTATATGTGATCTGACCCCGCTTTATCTTATCACAGGGGCCACAATGCCGATCCCGCAAGCTGATGTGGAGATTCTTCCCGGGCCTGCCACCGGAGTCCCGGTCTTTTTGGCACCGCCGAAAGAGGCCTTACTCAAACGACCGATGACGAAAGCCCTGACGGCTCTAGAGGTAACCCTTGGTGCAGACGATGACGTCCTTTTGATGGAGGTGTCTAGAAGGTCCGCTTTGACGGCTCGGGCGGAAAGGAAGCGCCGAATGTGCGCGGCAAGGGAGCGTAGTGCTGCCTTAGCCGCGGGTACGGGTTCGAGCACCGCTACCCCTGACCCTACTCCTTCGGAGGAATCCCCGGCTGCCTTGTCCACCGCCTATAGACGGGCAGCGCGTGCGGCTCGGGAAGTAAACGGAAGATCAACTCAAGGTAATGTGACATGGGGTTTCGTTGTCAAAGTTATAACTACCAGTTCTCATATATCTTATCTTACAGGGCCGAGTCTTACCGAAGAAGTGGCAGCGATCGTTGAGCCTGGGGTAGCGGTAGAGGAGGTAGCCGCGATTGCCGAACCCGAGGCGGCGGTAGGCGGGATGGCTGCGATTGCCGAACTCGAGGTAGCGGCAGGTGAAACAGTCACGATCGCCGAGCCTGAGATGGCGGTAGGTTAGATGACCACCATTGCTGAGCCTGAGGTGGCAATGGGTGAGATAGCTACGGCCGCCGTGCCTGAGGTGACGATGGGTGAGACGGGTATACCGTGCCCGAGGTAGTCACTCTTTCGCAAGAGTCGGGCACTACCCCAATCGTCGCCTTTTCCGCCTGCGGCTCTTTGCCATCTCCTGGTGTCGCAAGCGTTACGACGGCTCTCGTAGAGTCAGGGGATGAGGCGACGGGAGGTGAGACCATCCCGATGGAAAAGGATGAAGCAGTTGCTGTATCAAGTGAAACCCTCATCACGGTTCCGACTGGCGACTCATCAGGTAGATTTTGGGTCATTGCTTTTCTTTTTATTCTGCAATCCTTTTCGATCTTTCCTGACAGTATTTATCTTGTTTCTAATGCAGGTGTGGCGAGCGTTGAGGTTGCGCTACCCGAGGCAGCGCCATCAGCTACCGCTTTGACGGCGATACCTCGTCTACCTTCTCTCGTGCCATCTCAGATGTTGGAAGGTACGGATTCGTGACCCATCAGTCTTATTTTTTAGGCTGTATAACTTATGTACTGACGTTGCATTACTGCGTCCTTACAGGAGTCCTTTTTGACCACCTGTATCAGGTTCTACACCCACACTTCTCCTTCCTGTCAGAGATTAGTCCGTCTGGTGGTGTCGGTGAGTGTCTTTTCTAAACGACGTCCTTTCTTTAGCGGGCAGTCACATTATTTCTAATCCCTCTTTGTATTGCTTGTAGCCTTACAAATCGAAGGCGGAGACGAGGCTATTGTTGCGCCACCAGTACTCTCAGCTCTGCCCCCTGTTGCAGCCGGTATAGTAGACTCTATTTTTTCGTGTATTTTCTTTATTTCCAGAGCCGACATCTGACTATGATTTATTTTGTAGCAATCACATCGACTCCAGCCCCGTTCAAGTCTCAAATTATGATGCCGGTAGGGCCCTTTTCCAGACGTCTCGAAAGGCGCCGCGAATAGTCTGCACATGCTGAGCGACTATATTGAGGAGCTCGACGTGGAGACTCCCACATCTGCTGCGGATTTTGCCGCGGAGGTTAACCCTATGCTGGCGATGCTCGTGAACTTTCATGGTGAGGGCGTCGTTGAGTCTTGGATTAATCGCTACCGGGAAATTGAGGCTTGCCTGCACGAGCTTTAGCTTAGGCGTCCTGCTCCTGAGATTCTGGCTGTGAGCACTCAACGGGCTGCGTGGATCGAGCAGAGTACTTCTTACTTTCGCCATCTTGAGCAAGAAGTGGCTTTAAAGCAGAAGGAATGCAAAGAAACTTCAACTGAATCTTCTCGACTGCATGCTCAGGTTGATGCGAATGCTGCCCAGTTGAAAGTTATCTTCGAAGGCCTTCTGCGATGCATTTCTGACGGGTTGACACTGAGGCAGATGCTCGACGTCGTCGAGCGGGATGCACAAAATCGTGAAGCAGCTCAGCGGGCTGTTTAGGAACAACTTTCGTCTTACTTGCAGCAGCGAGCCCAGGTCAAAGCAGAGTTGGCCGCGGCAGCTGATCAAGAAGAGGGGCTGAGGGAAGCGCGCGAGCGGCTGATCGAATTATTGAAAGCGCTTCCCTCTCAATAATTTTTTTTTCCATTTGTAATTTTGAATAAAATGTATTCATTCTTTTATTCTTTCATATGATGTATTTTGTACCCAATTGAATTCATGAATAAAAGATACATTTCTTTTCGCAATGTCTTGTGTCATCTCTCTGCTTTCTTCTTTCTTTTGTTATCAGCATATCACCTTAACAAACATAGCCGACAGATGATAGAGTGAGCATCTTGTCTTGGCTTCTTTGAGGGGTAGTGATGGCTTATGGCTTAGGAAGTAGGTTCAGGTCTGCTACCTAAGACTTTTCAACTTCATGAGCCGTGAGGGTCCCATGAAAACTTTTCTTCCTACGAGTCGTGAGGATCTCGTAGGTGTCTTTTCTCCTTAGGAGTCGTGAGGATTCCTAAGTGTGTTTTCCCTTATAAATCGTAAGGATCTTATAAGAGAGTTTTCTTCCTTACGAATCAAGAGGACCCGTAAGTGTTTTAATGAGATTGACGTTATCCGCATTTCACGGCGTCATTGGGTGACGTATTTCCGATGTGGGGTCATGCAAATGACGTATTTCCGTGACGAGGTCATGTAGATGATGAATTTCCGAAACGGGGTCATGTGGATGACGTATTTCCGCGACAGGGTCATGTGGATGACGTATTTCCGAGACAGGGTCATGTGGATGACGTATTTCCGAGATGGGGTCATATGGATGATGTATTTCCATGACGGGGTCATGTTGATGACGTACTTCCTAGACGGGGTCATATGGATGACGTATTTCCTGACGGGGTCATGTGGATGACGTATTTCCAAGACGGGGTCATATGGATGACGTATTTCCGAAACGGGGTCATATGGATGACGTATTTCCGAGACGGGGTCATGTGGATGACGTATTTCCGAAACGGGGTCATGTAGATGACGTATTTCCGAGACGGGGTCATATGGATGACGTATTTCCATGACAGGGTCATGTTGATGACGTATTTCTGAGACGGGGTCATATGGATGACGTATTTCCGAGACGGGGTCATTTGGATGACGTATTTCCGAGACGAGGTCATGTGGATGACGTATTTCTGAAACGGGGTCATATGGATGACGTATTTCCGTGACGGGGTCATGTTGATGACGTATTTCCGTGACGGGGTCATGTTGATGACGCATTTCCGAGACGGGGTCATATGGATGACGCATTTCCGCGACGGGGTCATGTGGATAACGTATTTCCGAGACGAGGTCATATGGATGACGTATTTCCGAAACGGGGTCATATGGATGACGCATTTCCGATACGGGGTCATTTGGATGACGTATTTCCGAGACGGGATCATGTGGATGACGTATTTCCGAAACGGGGTCATATGGATGACGTATTTCCGAAACGGGGTCATATGGATGACGTATTTCCGAGACGAGGTCATGTAGATGACGTATTTCCGAAACGGGGTCATATGGATGACGTATTTCCGAAACGGGGTCATATGGATGATGTATTTCCGTGACGGGGTCATGTTGATGACGTATTTCCGAGACGGGGTCATATGGATGGCGTATTTCCGAGACAGGGTCATTTGGATGACAAATTTCCGAGACGGGGTCATGTGGATGACGTATTTCCGAAACGGGGTCATATGGATGACGTATTTCCTTGACGGGGTCATGTTGATGACGTATTTCCGAGACGGGGTCATATGGATGACGTATTTCTGAGACGGGGTCATTTGGATGACGTATTTCCGAGACGGGGTCATGTGGATGACGTATTTCCGAGACGGGGTCATGTGGATGACGTATTTCCACGACGGGATCATGTGGATGACGTTGCGTATGTTGTAATGAGACGAATATTGAAGCGGTCTCTGGGTTGTCTATGAACCGTTGAGATTTGGCTTCTTCTTCTGATGGAGCCTGAGGAGGGCAGGTGTGTTTCCTTCTTTGTTTGCGCCCCTGAATTGTATACAGAGATTGATGTGATATCACCTGTAGGGCATAAATTTCATTTTATTTTATTTCTTTCCGCGATGCTCTATCATTTCAGCTTTTATATCGCGAAGGTCGCGATTGCCCAATCATTTCGGCTATTTTTCGCGGTGCCCAATCATTTCGGCTATTTATTTTATTTTTACTCGCTGCTTTTTATTGCGAGTTGCCCAATCATTTCGGCTATTTTGCATGCATACATTTTTTTACTTGCTGATTTTGTTGCAAGTTGCCCTATCATTTCGGCTATTTCGTATGCATGGTGGCTCGCTAGCTTCTCGCTACAAGCCTGGAATCGGATACCGATTTCAGCATCAGCACCGCTACAACTGGAATATTGCCAGGAGCGAATCATCATTTGCCTCTGTCGATATAGAACAAAGGTGGCTTAGCGAACATGGTTAGAATTCTGTCAACTAAGGCTTTTGACTTTATGAGCCGTAAGGGTCTCATAAAGGTTTTTCTCCCTGCGAGTCGTGAGGATCTCGTAGGTGCGTTTTCTCCTTAAGAATCGTGAGGATTCCTAAGTGTATGGGTTCTCTTAAGTCGTAAGGATCTTACAAGAGTATTTTCTCCTCATAAGTCGAGAGGTCTTATAAGCGGGTTCACCGTGCAAACATATCCCTAGTCGCGGATGGGACTTTGTTAGGGAAATGTTTATTCGTGCATGTGGATTGTATACAAGGGTCAATACTGAACCGCTTGTAGGGCAGTGTTGGAGGTTGTGGTGGTTGCTTAAGAATAGGTTTAGATCCCTGTAGCTTAAGACTTTCAAATCTTATGAGTCGTGAGGGTCTCACAAGAGGGTTCTCCTTACGAGTCGTGAGGATCTCGTAAGTGTAATTTCTCCTTAGGGGTCGTGGGGATCCCTAAGTGTGTTACTCCCTTGTGAGTCGTAAGGATCTCACGTAGGTGGTTTCTCCTCACAAGGTCGAGAGGACCTTGTAAGTGTCTTTTTAACAAGATTGCGCTCTTTCGGGTTTTCACAAAACTCGCCGGTAGCCCTGGTGTTTTTACTCACGGAGCCCTTCTAGGTTTTCATCCGTGCCCTTTTTTCTTATGGACATACCGTTTTCTTTTTCTTTTTCTCTTTTTTTTTATTCTAACGAGGTTGAGCCCTTTCGGGGTTTTCACAAAACTCGCCGGTAGCCCTGCTGTTTTTACTCACGGAGCCCTTTCAGGTTTTCTTCTGTGCCTTTTTTTGCTTATGGACATACCGTTTTTTCTCTCTCTTTTTTTTATTCTCTTTTTTTTTGTATCAGCTTTGGGATGCTATAACCCACAGTAGTTTATCGACGTCTCGATCAACAGATAGTTTTAGGACATAGTGGTCCATTGTTAGTTTAAGGACATTTCGGTCCGTCGTTAGTTTAAGGACGTTTCGGTCAGTCATTCGTTTAATGACGTTTCGGTCCGTCGTTAGTTTAAGGACGTTTCGGTCCGTCGTTAGTTTAAGAACGTTTCGGTCCGTTGTTAGTTTTAGGACGTTTCGGTCCGTTGTTAGTTTTAGGACATTTCGGTCCGTTGTCCATCTACTACTTATAGAGTTTGGGCTTAGAAAAATAGCGAGCGAACATAGTCGTCATCATCTATCATTGACCTAGGCCGTGACTCGTTAAGCGTAGTACTTTTTTAGGAAGCGACCATTTATTGGCCTGAAGGGCCTTTCGCCATGCATGTCCTTGAGTAGATAGGCCCTACCCTGGTAGACCTTGTCTATGATATACGAGCCTTCATAGTTCGGCTCAAATTTCCCCCGCTTGGCACGATTGGGGATCATAGTCCTTTTGACCACTAGCACGAGTTCGCTTTGGCGGAATATTCTCGGCCTAGTCAATCTTTCGTATGAGCGCGTCATCTTTGCTTTATAAGCCTCCAGATTTTGTTGCGCTATGAGCCGGGTTTCATCAAGGGCATTGAGCTCCTCAAGCCGAAGGTGAGCATTCTCTTCGTCCATTAGCTCGTAGTGAACTACCACTCGTAGAGAGGGTAGCTCTATCTCGAGGGGGAGTACCGCCTCTGTACCGAATACCAATGCGTACGGCGTTGTGTTCGTGGCCGTTTTGAACGTAGTTTGATACACCCAGAGAGCTTCATGCAGTCTCTCGTGCCAGTCCTTCTTATTTCGGGACATCGTCTTTTTCATGATCTTCGTTAAGGTCTTGTTAAAAGCCTCAGCTAGACCGTTAACTCGGGGATTATAGACTGAGGAGTATATCCAGTCTATGTTATGCTGTTGTGCGATGCGGCTGAACTTGTGGCCTGTATAGGCTGGCCCGTTATCGAAGATAATCCGTCGTGGAGTTCCAAACCGATAAATGACGTGTGTCTTGAAGAAATGGAGGATATTCTCCGTTTTCACTTCCCTTAGCGGTACCGCTTCTGCCCATTTGGAGAAGTAATCAGTTGTCGCCAAAATGAATCGATGTCCTCTGGACGATGCTGGTTCGAAGGGGCCGATTATATCAGTCCCCCACATTTCGAACGGCCAGCTAGCCACCGTTGGATGCAGTGGATTTGGATGTTGATGGATAAAGTCCCCGTGAATCTGGCACGAATGGCACTGCTTCGCGTATTCGAGGCAGTCTTGGATCATCGTAGGCCAATAATAACCCATCCGTTTGATCTTCAGTTTCATCTTCGGCCCGGCTTGATGAGAACCGTAGAGTCCGTTATGAGTTTCTTGGACGACTCTCTTTGCCTCTTCAGATCCCAGGCATCATAGCCACAGAGAATCAAATGATCTCTTATACAGGGTATCATTGACGAAAGCGAAAGACAGAGCTCGTTTCATAAGCTGATGTCTTGAGGATGCATCTTCAGGTGTTCGACGGGATTTGAAGTAATCTACAAAGACTTCCCTCCAATCCTCAGCCTTTTCCTGGTCTTTTATTTGTAGAGTCATTTGTTCGGTCGTTCCCTTTTCTTCGGACGACTCCGGAGATACTTCTGCCGGAGCAAGAACCCGACGGCTTTGCACAACGATCCTCACATCATCGAGGTTCTCGTCAGCCAGTTCTTTAGCGAGCTTGGCTAATGCATCTGCCTTGCTATTTTCCGCACGCGGTATGCTTTCCAAGGTGTAGGAAGGAATTTGGGTCAGCAGTTGCTGCACCTTCTCGCCGTACTTTACCAACTCTGGCTTGCACGTTTGGTAGTCGCCGTTTATTTGACTAACGACCAGCTGGGAGTCTCCGTATATAAGGAGATTTTCAATTCTCATGTCGATAGCGATCTCAAGACCTGCTATCAAAGCTTCATATTCGGCTTCATTGTTTGTCCTCGGCTCTATTAAGGAGAAAGCAAAGCGCATTATCCCTCATTGTGGAGTTATGAAGATGAGGCCTACCCCCGATTTGATTATGGGGGTGCTTTGTTTGCGCTTCTTAATGGAAGACGCTCCATCAAAATAGAGTTCCCACCGGGTATCATTCCCATCGATCGTGTCAAACGCATGTTCGTCTGGCAATTCGCAGTTCAAAGGAGAATCGGCGGGTATCGGGTGCTCAGCGAGGAAGTCGGCAATGGCCTGGCCTTTCACTGCCTTGAGAGGACGATAAGTTATCGAGAACTCCATCAAAAGGAGAGCCCATTTAGCGAGGCGTCCTGTTAATATGGCCTTTGACATCAAATATTTGAGGCGATCCACCTTTGATATGAGATGGACCTCATGTGCCAATGCATAGTGTCTGAACTTCGTTATTGCGAAGATCAACGCCAAGCAGTGTTTTTCAATGGGAGAGTAATTGTTTTCTGCCCCCAGGAGAACTCGACTCAGATAATAAAGGGCTCTCTCCTTCCCTTGGTCATTTTCTTATGCCCATAGCGCGCCTAAGGAACCTTCGAGGGCTGTTGTATACAGAATGAGAGGTTTTCCTTTAACGGGAGCGGCCAGTACTGGCGGATCCTACAGGTATTGCTTGATTTCGTCCAGTGCGCTTTGGCATTTGTGATCCCAGACGAAAGGGGTTCCCTTCTTCATCAGGTGACTGTAAGGACGGCACTTGCCTGAGAGATTGGCTATGAATCGCCGGATATATGCGAGCTTTCCTTGGAGAGACCGCAAATGCTTGAGAGTCTTTGGCGGAGGAATTTCTATAATCGCCTTGATCTTCGACGGGTCTATCTCGATGCCTCGGTGTCGAACGATGAATCCCATGAATTTGCTCGAGGAAACTCCGAACGCGCATTTAAGAGGGTTCATCTTCAAGTTGTATTACCGAAGGCGTTGAAATACGACCTTCAGATGCTCTAAATGTTCCTCGTATGATTTGCTTTTAACCACGAGGTCGTCGATATAACATTCGACAATTTCATGTATGAGGCCATCGAAGATCTTCGTCATGGCCCTCTGATAAGTGGCACCGGCGTTCTTCAGACCGAAGGGCATCACCTTGTAGCAGAATGTGCCCAAAGGGGTCCGAAAAGCGGTATGATTCCGGTCTTCGGGATGCATATTTATCTGATTATATCCTGATGAGCCGTCTATGAAGGAGAAAACTTCGTGAGTGGACGTGTTATCTATCATCAGCTCAATGACTGGTACTGGGAAGTCGCCTTTCGGGCAGGCTTTATTGAGATCCCGAAAGTCCACACATATACGCACCATCCCATTTTTCTTCATCACTGGGATGATGTTGGCGATCCAGTCAGGGTATTGGACCTCCTGGATGAAACCGGAGTCGATTAGCTTCTTGACCTCGGCGTTGATGCTCATCTCAAGCTCGAGCCGCATTCTCCTCGGTGCCTGTTTGATCAGCTTGACGTCCGGGGATATCGCCAATTTGTGTACAGCAATCTCTATATCTAGTCTTGGCATCTCGGAATAGTTCCATGCGAAACAATCTTTATGCCGCATGAGCATGTCCTTTAGCGTAGCTGCCCTTTCTTCAGACAACAGCTCACTGATGAACGTTGGTCGCGGGTCACTTGCCGTCCCCAAATTAATTTTCTTGAGGTTATCTGCAGTGGTATGTATTCCATCTTCCAGCTCTTTTGGTGCCGGTGGAAACTCTGAAATGACCTCGCCATCACTGTTTTCGAAGCACCAGGGGAGTTCACCCATATTCTCGGGCTCTTCTTCTGACAGCGTTATCACGTGACAGGCACGAGCTCGCTTCCAAGACCGATATGGATCTGGTTCTACCCTCGTGGATTTGGGTTCATGCTTCTGCGGCGGGGTTACCCTCCAGCTGCTGGATAGAGCGAACATGCCTTGTTGATACCGGTCTTCTACCCAGTCTTTAAATGTGAAGCAGTCTTCAATAGGATGTCCCATTGCCCTGTGATAGGAGCAATAGCCCGGGTGAGAGACTTTGCTTGCTTGTTCGGGGTTCTTGGACTCCGGGAGGATAATCATTTGATGTTTTATAGCAAGATCAAGTATCTTCTCTGTCTTGTCTTGGGGAAAAGAATATGCTCGGCTCATCTTTTTTATAAGAGACGAATCCAGACTGCTCGATTCCTGACCGCATGGATACTTGGACCCGCTTTGTCGCTTTCGATCGCCTTTCCCGTTCTTTGGTTTGTTTCTGCCTCTGCGTCGGGCCTTTTGTACAACGGGTTGACAAGGAGGAGCATTTTAATTTTTCACAGCCTGTTGAACGAGGCGTCGCGTCCTGGCTTTCACGTAGATGGCCATTTCGCGATTATGTCCGTCTCGAACTTTTTGACCTGCTTCCCTTATAAGCTTGTCCATTTGTTCTTCGAATGACGGATTGGGCATTTTCACGGCGGGAGCTCTTTCTGGTTTAGGGTTAGCATCTTCCCACAGAGCGTCTCCTTCCTCATCGAAGTCATGTATGACGTAGCAGTTGTTAGTTATATGTATGCCCTAGAGACCATTACTGTACATTGGATGTATATTGTAGTGGATACTGGGACATATATAGGTAGGACTTTCTTGCTCGACATGATAGTACGCTATCTGGTTGCTCTTTATCTTAACATGTATACTTTCTGTCTCTCTGATTACATGTTGATAAAGCCCTTAGGATGTGTGCTCGACTTCCAGGACTATGATGTAGATCATACTAGTGGGGCCTGGGTAGTCCATGAGTACATCCTTCAATGTTCCTAGTCGTGGGAATATCGAGACGGGGCATCGATATTCCAGAGTAGACTAGCGCATATCTTCTCGACCCATGTGATGGGCGATGGATGATCCCATATCCATTGGTGTTTGACATCAGAGATGGTATGCGGGTGCTCAGTGGAGACTGGGTACACTGAACGGACTCGCCGAGAACTCCCAGATGGTATTATACCTCACGTCAGATGGCAGTTCTCTGGTGACACTGGTACAGCTTAGTCTGTTGACCCGAGATCGTCAGAGAGTCTTGTGTGTCTCCCACTGTGCTTTGATTTCCACCCTACCACGGCTCTACTGAGTCGTGCAAACAGGTGGTTTTTGGGTACAGTCCCGATCCACATGGAGGCAATGAGCGATAGGAGGGGATTCGTCTCTCCCGGTATTGGGGGTTGATGTTGCGCTATGCTCGACTGGCCATAACAGGAAATCCCTGGCCAGGGTTGCAGTGATATACTGGTAAGAGTTATCAGTAGTTTCACGATTGTTATGGACCTCACGTCGGCATGACTTATCAAGCTACTGGGGTCTGACGTTTACCACCCCTAGGCGAGATATGTGACATATCAGACGAACAGACCGGACTGTACGGTAAGTGTTACTGGTTGGATTCACAGGAGTGTGAGCGGGCTTGCTCGTCGATCTTCTGATCGCTCAATACCTGGGTGGCCGTTACGTTTAGCAGACCGCTTGCGGCTTGTGGGTGTTTGATATGATCATCACCTGCTGCCGGCGTATTGACGAGTCTTTAGAGTCCTACACAGAGGTTTCCTGGCTCAAGCGAAACGAAATAGGAGCGCATATGAGATATGTGCGGGACCGAGAATAATGCGTGTATGTGATACCGTATTCTATTCTCGCGATGAATGTATTGAATGGTTGTATGCGATATAACCTAGTTATCGAATCGAAGATTGATTCGATAAGTCGATACATTGGATATTAGTCGGTCATATGCGATATGACCGGATCGTTAAATCAAGTGTTGATTTAATGATTTAATGTATAATTATATATTTGATATATTACTTTACATTAACTAGTATTTGTTCACTTAAGATGGATTTTCTCACTTGATGTGCACATTGTATATATGATATAGTTTTGTGCACTAGATTGTATCATGTTTGATGATACATGCAAACTTGGGTGTGTGTATGCTTTTAACTATGATTAGGTTAATGGTTAGGGTTTGATTTATTTACTTATTCATTTATTTATTTTCTTTAATTCATTTTTGGAAAGAAATGAAATGGTTGCTTCTTTTGTCTTTTGTTGAAACTTCATGAAACTTTGAAGCTTTGACCATTTTGTTTCTTAGCCTTAACCTAACCATTATACCTAACCCTAGCTTATTCTCTACACTTAACCATGGTTTCTATATGATAAGAATCACTTTATTTTCTATTTTCCATAATTCTTATCATATTCTTTTTCTTCTTCTTCTTCTTCTTCTTCAAGAAGAAGAAACCTTGCATCCTCTAATGGTGTCTTGAGAAAAAGAGTGAGAAATCCAATTCTAAAGTGAACCCACTTCCTATTTCTTCATCCTCTACTACTTGCCATGTAGTATAGGGTGTTTTCTTCACAAGTTTCATGACTTGGTGAAGTTGGAGCTTGATCTTGAGTTGCCTCGACGTAGATCATCTTCGGCATCGAAGTCGACGACCTAGCCCGCCCATTTCTTCGATGAAGCCGACGCTAGAGTCCGGGTTCCCATGGGTACAGCGGAAGGACGTCATCACGGAGCCAAAGAAGTGGAGCACCGGATCTACAAAGGTTGTAGTCACTTTCCTTTAGCAATAAAGTTGTTTACTTGCTTGCATCGCCTATCCTCTAGTTACGATCTTGCTTAGGGTTTCTTTGGCACATGAAAATTTTGAATTGGCCATGTTTAATCACTTGTAGAACCTCATGGGTGTGTCTAGGAACCTTACAGTGGTATCAGAGTGTTAGTTATATGTATGCCCTAGAGGCCATTACTGTACATAGGATGTATATTATAGTGGATGCTGGGACATATATAGGGAGTGTTAGTGTATATGCCCTAGAGGCCATTACTGTATCATACTAGTTTGTATATTACTTAATGGAAGCTTGGGATATTCACATTTGTATATACAATCTTGCTCGAAATGGTAGTATGCTACTTGGTTTGTCTCTGCTTTAATATGTGCATGTGTTTCTTTTAGCATATTGCAGGTATACATATTAGTAGAGCCCTTAGGATCTTTGCTTGATTACCAGCGTTGTGATGGCGCTCGCACTCGTGGGAGCTGGGTAATCTATAAGCACATCCTTATACAGGTCCCTGGTCGTTGGACTATCGAGACAGGGCATCGATACTCCGGAGTAGACTAGCGTATGCGCTTCTCATCCCAGTGTGGGAGACGGTCTGTCCCACAGCCGTTAGTACGTCGTACTTGGGATAGTATGCGGGTGCTCGTTAGGTTACGAGTACACTGGACAGGACTCGTCGGGAACTGTTGGTTGGTAATATACCTATCGTCAGTTATCGGTTCCCAGGTGACATGAGTACAGCTTAGTCCGCTGACTTGACACTGTCACTTCGCCTCGAGTGTGTTCCCACTGCACTTTGATTACTACCCTACCACGGCTCAGAGGAGTCGTGCAAACAGGTAGTTTTTGGGTGCAGTCCCGAAGCACTTGGAGGCAGTGACGGTTAGACAGGATTCGTCTCTCCCGGTATTGGGGGTTGACATCGCGCTGTGTCCAGGAGAGCCATTACACGAGTAGTCCCTGGCCAGGGCAAGCGAGATATACTGGTAGGCTTCCAGTGTTATCTCAGGGTGTTCTGGGCTTCACTCCGACACGACTTGTACCGCTATTAGGGGACTGACGTTCACCGCCCCCCTAGGCCCGCCATGCGATGTATCAGACGAACAGACCGGACTGTACGGAGACTGTCACATACAGGCTCAGTAGGAGTGCAGATGGGGTTCACCTCGTCAGTCTTCTTATCGACATCTACCTGGGGACCGTTACGTACAGCTAGTGCCGCTTGCGGTCTGTGGTTAAACCCACTGCCAGCGTAGTGTCGAGTTTTTAGAGTCCCACACAGAGAGCTATTCGCCTTTAGGCAAAACGAGTAGAGGTCGCATGGTTTTGCGACAGGGTTCGTTCGCATCCGCGCACTTGTGCACGGTTGCTGTCCGGACAGTTTATACTAGCGGGCTTTGGTTTAAGCCAGATCCTAGTATATGATTTGAGATTGGTTTTTCTCATTGTGTTCGTGTTCCTCGGATCACGAATGCGGGTGCGTATGCACAGTTGCTTGAGATTGAGGGAGAGGACCATGTTTAGGGTTAATGACTATTGTCATTTTATTAACCCTATTGTTTTTGTGTGTATTATTGTTAATTAATAATTAGCTTAATTATTGTGCATGGTTGTTGTTGTTGACACTTTGACTTTGTTGACTTGTTGACCAAGTTGACAATTTGACCATGATCATTTCATTTGGAAGATGCTCTTTGATTCTTGCAATTTGCATTAATGATGAAATGATAATGGTCACCTCTTGATAAAACCATGACAATTTTCTTGCTAATTAATTAATTAAAATAACTCACACATATTAGTGAGAATGGCTCACTATTATTTCATTCTATCATATCTTTTCTCTCTCTTGCTCATCCTCTCCCTCAAGCTCTCTCCCTCTCATGTGTTGAGAAACAAAAAGCTTGAGAAAAACCTTCACTTGATCTTCTCTACTCACTTCTAGGGTTCAAGTCTTAGCATTTCTTGCACTCTAGTTACTCCTAGCTTGGAGTTGAAGCTAAAGGTCGAGGCTTTCGGGTGGATCGTTCTTTGACGGAAGGAGACTAGCAAGGTGAGGCCTTTCTACCATTCCGACGAGCAAGGAGAGAAGGAGTTCGAGCCCAAGGTATAACCTTTCTACAACTTAGCTAGTTGTTAGTTTTCTTTAGCTAGTTTTAGTTTAGCAAAGATCCTCCAAGTCAAGGTCCATGTTGCCTAAGTCATTAAAAATCCGATTTTTATTATGTTTTCCGCCTCCCCGTAAGGACCGGGGTGGGCAACGTGGACTTACAGTGGTATCAGAGCCTAACTAAACTCAAACTAGCTAGGTAATGAAGTGTAACGAAGTTTCGAAACCGAAAAATCCAAAAACCGAACTTTGAAAAACCCTAGTTTCTGTTGAAATTTTTTCTGCTCAAAATAGAAAACTTTATATTTGTAAATTCATCTCAGGGTTTTTTAAAAACACCCATGAAAAACGACACAGAGATTCATCCAAACCGCCGCCCTTCCGCCGCACGAGGTAGGCTCGTGTCGCGGAAGCGCCGCGGTTTGATGTCCTCTCTGCATCGTTTTTCGTGCAGTGTCTTTCTGTGTTGATTTTGGGATTTTTAGGATATATATTATATGCCCAGATTTTCCAGAACTAAAATTTACTTTTGGGGGCCTATAAATCCGTATTTTTCGGAACTTCACTACACTTTAACTACATCGGTTATATCTGTAATGCTTGCATGTATTGAACGTCAGCTAATCGCTATAAGACGATTAGTCGGGGTTATACATGATCTGTGATTGTTATTGGTTTGTGGATATGAATGGATTGGATTGTCGCGGATGAATGGCCGGGGTGGATGTGAGATGAGCGTTGTTTTTTCTTTCATTCATTTGTAACATGTAAATTGATGTAATAATATTCTTTGTATGGCCGCACAACCGGGTCGGGGTTGTAGCCGTCATTGTATAATTCTTTTTACTGTTTTTGCTCCTAGGATAGACCCATGGAGGGGGTGCACAAACTACCGGGTACTCGAAGTGCCGAGTGGCCTACTCACGGTGGTGAGGGAGGTTGCTTCGCTTCGGGTGCTTGGCGGGTAGTTTGCCGCACCCGTAGGGGTCTTGGGTGGGGTATTGGCTATTCACCGCGACCGTGTAATCCGCTTTGCGTTGCAGGGTCGAACGCATTGCGGATTCCTAGTATATCCAATGTATTCATCTGTGATCTGTAATGTCTATCATTGCTGTATATTTATATATATATAACTATTTAGGCGTTGCTTATGTTTTACAGCCGCGCTAGCCCAGCCCCCGCTCTGTCGTTAGTTAAGTAACCTAACGGGTGATGACGGGGCCCCGTGGCGAATGCGAATGGCATAAGCGTACGTCATATTTTGGTTGTTTTCTGCAATGGTAGGATTAATTGATGGGACGCATTAAAAGAACTAATGCAAGAAATAAACCAAGTAAAAGTCGATTGGAACACTTTGAAAACCACTCGGTTCTTTTCAAAACTAAACTTTTAAACGCGGAGCTTGAACCACTCCTTTTAAAAGCTATCTCGTTCCATCGATTATATCAAGTTCTCTACGTTCACGGTTTCGCCAAAACCATTCGTAGCCCTCCGTCATTCCACATGAATGGTCAAGAGTATTCAAGCTGTGTATTTTGGCCAAAGTCAAGGCATAGTGATTGGTAGCGTTTGGGCATTCATGTGCAGCATAGATAGATGCGTTGATTTGGGACAGTCGTACTGCCATTTTGGCCAAAGTCAAGGGTAGGTACGGGTGGGTCCAAATTAACCAGGAGAATGACGGGTAGAACTTGACATGTGACTTATGATATTTTGGCCAAAGTCAAGGTCATAAGAGCATGGGGCAAAAATCCATATCGGGAGTTTCATAAGTACTGAAACTTGCTAGATTTGCATACCATTTGGAGTGTGATGATTCTGGTAGGATTCCTTCGGTTTTATCACGCGATGATATTTGGATCCCGATCCTACTGTGAGTATATGCTACTCCTCGGGAAAACTCTTACTTAACGATCAATGCTATAAACCTAGTAGGTGCCTAGAAAGGTGTTAGCGGGGTTACGCCCACAGGGAAAAGAGGTTACTTAATTAAGGAACTTCGCGAAAGCGTTGGAAAACCTCCCTCGAAGTACCGACACTGGCCTGGCTGAACGGTTAAGCAAGTATTGTACGGTGAGAATGATCCCGGCTAATCCTTTTCTTTATGGTTTGAGAAGGGATTCGAGAAACAGTGGGAGCCATCCAGTTTAGACAAACTAAAAACCACTCTAAACTTGCAAGAGCATCATGCTAAAGTGTTTCTTTTCTCTCTCCTAATTGCAGCGACCATTCAACATGACCGGACTTAAGTTACTGTTAGATAAAAATATATTGACAGGGCCAAACTACAAAGATTGGCTCAGGAATGTCAAGATGGCGATCACTTATGACAAGCTGGGGTATATACTTATCACCAAAGCTCCCCCTGTCCCAGGTCCCACCTCCAGCGTCGCGGATGTAGAAATCCGTAAGACGTGGGAGATAGATTGCGCGAGGGCCAGATGCCTCGTGCTAGCCTCGATGGACAACGAACATCAGAGGAGGCACGAGAATATGGACCTAGAGTCCATATTTCTCCATACAAAAGAACTGTATGGAGAGCAGTCTCGTATCGCTAGATACGAAGTGTCGAAGAAGCTTTTTTCGGCAAAGTTGGCCGTCGGATCATCGGTAGCGGACCACGTGCTTAAGATGATCGGCTACATAGAGGAGCTCGCGGACCTCGGGACCACGTTGGAGAATGAACTCTATACCGATTTGATTCTCCAGTCCCTTCCTTCCACTTACGCCCAGTTCGTTCTTAACTTCAACATGCAAGGAAAGGAGGTTGAACTTGCCGAGCTTCTGAACATGTTGAGGACTGCTGAGGGCACCCTACAGAAGGGTAGGGAGACATCCACTTTGTTTGTAGGAGGATCTTCCTCTTCTAGGTCCAGGGCGAAAGCCAAGGGCAAGAAGAAGAAAGCCCCCGCCAAACCAAGAGGCGGTGTCGGTAAAGTGGATACGAAGGGAAAGGGTAAAGCAACAAAAGTAGCGGGGAAGATGGTGGGGAAGGAAGAATGCTTCTATTGTCACAAAAGTGGTCACTGGAAACAAGATTGCAAGGCTTGGAAAGCCAGAACACAGGACTTGAAGCGAGTTGCAGCTTCAGCTTCAGGTGTGTATGTTATTGAAAACTGTCTATCAATAAACTCTACATCATGGGTATTGGATACCGGATCAGGATCTCATATCTGTAATTCTTTGCAGGCGTTGAGAAAACGTAGAGTTTTGAAGGCAGGTGACATGACCCTCAGAGTTGCGAACGGTGCTAGCATGGATGCAGAGGCCGTGGGGGACTATCACCTGGGATTATCTGATGGACACTTTTTGGTTTTGCGTAGTTGTTATTATGTACCAAATGCAACCTGTAATATCATATCTGTATCTTTATTATCTAAAGAAGGTTATGAATTTGCATTTGTAAGTAATGTAGTGAACATTCACCTTAATCAAGTTTTGATTGGGTCAGGTACATTGAACAACGATATTTACGTTTTAAACCAACCGCAGGTTTTCAATATCCAGAATACACACAAAAGAAAGTCTCCAGAAATTAATAAAACTTTCTTATGGCATTGTAGACTGGGTCACATCAATGAGAGAAGATTGACTAAGTTACATACTGAAGGATATTTGGATCCGTTCGAATATCAATCGTATGCAACTTGTCAATCCTGTCTCAAAGGAAAGATGACAAAGGCTCCGTTTTCTGGACAGGGAGAAAGAGCGAGCGAGCTCTTGGGACTCGTACACAGCGACGTGTGCGGTCCAATGTCTACACATGCGCGAAGCGGTTTTTCTTACTTCATTACCTTTACGGATGATTTTTCAAGGTACGGTTATGTCTTCTTAATGAAACATAAATCCGAGGCTTTTGAAAAATTCCAGGAATATAAGAATGAAGTAGAAAAACAAACCGGCAAAAGTATCAAGATCCTAAGATCGGATCGAGGAGGAGAATACTTAAGTGCCGAATTCCTGAACTACTTAAAAGAGAATGGAATTCTCTCTCAGCTTACTCCTCCATACACTCCGCAACATAATGGTGTATCGGAGAGACGGAACCGCACCCTATTGGATATGGTACGGTCCATGATGAGTAACGCTGAGTTACCGCGATCGTTCTGGGGATATGCGCTAGAATCGGCAGCATACCTTTTGAACCGAGTTCCAACTAAGACTGTGCCTACTACACCATATGAAATGTGGTGTGGGAAGAGACCCCATCTTAATCACATTAAGACATGGGGATGTCCAGCTTTTGTAAAAAAGCAGCATGCGGACAAGCTCGAGGCACGCTCAGTACAGTGCAAGTTTGTGGGATATCCGAAGAACTCCAAGGGATATTACTTCTATTGCGAAGAGGAACAAAAAGTCCTTGTTTCTCGCCATGCCCACTTTCTAGAACATCAGTTCATAGAAAAAGAATTAAGTGGGAGCGCGATAGAACTGGAAGAAGTTCCAGAACCGCAAGCTATTACTGAAAGCTTAGTAGAGCCAGAGGGTTCGAAAGATCAAGACATTCCCGTGCCACTCCGCAGGAGTAGTAGGCAGTCTCATCCGCCCGAGAGGTACTACGGTTTTCTCATTGACGGGGATAGAGAGGACTGCATCCTAGATTGTGATGAGCCTACTAGCTTCCAGCAAGCCATTCAGAGCGTCGACTCGGTAAAATGGCTGGATGCAATGCGGACCGAGATGGAGTCCATGTACACCAACAAAGTATGGACGTTGGACATTGCTCCAGACGGGGTAAAACCCGTAGGATGCAAGTGGATCTTCAAAAGGAAGATTGGTATAGATGGACAGGTTGAGACCTATAAAGCTAGACTGGTAGCAAAGGGTTTTCGTCAGCGACCTGGTTTGGACTATGACGAAACCTTTTCTCCAGTAGCTATGCTGAAATCCATTCGGATCCTTCTTGCCATCGCTGCTTTCCACGATTATGAGATTTGGCAGATGGACGTAAAGACAGCTTTTCTAAATGGTCATTTAGAGGAGTGTGTCTATATGGACCAGCCAGAGGGTTTCATTCAGGGTGGGAGCAGCGGAAAGGTGTGCAAGTTGCTCAAGTCCATTTATGGACTCAAGCAGGCATCGCGGAGTTGGAACATCTGCTTTGATGAGACGGTCAAAGAATTTGGCTTTATCAAAAATCCAGATGAACCATGCATCTATTGTAGATTTGTAGCGAGAAATGTAGTATTCCTCGTTTTATACGTGGATGACATTCTCTTAATAGGAAATGACATTCCTATGCTACAATCTGTCAAGGGGTTCTTGTCACACAGGTTCTCCATGAAAGACCTGGGTGATGCCTCATACATTCTGGGTATCCAGATCTACCGTGACAGATCCAAGAGGATATTAGGACTCTCACAGTCCAGGTATATCGACACCATACTGAAGAGATTCAGTATGGAAGATTCCAAGCGTGGTAATCTGCCGGCTTGTCACGGGATCACCCTCTCCAAAGAGATGTCTCCCAAGACTGATTTGGAGAGGGATCGCATGTCTATTATACCCTACGCTTCTGCGGTAGGCTCTATAATGTATGCGATGTTGTGTACCAGACCGGATGTGGCTTATGCACTGAGTGTGGTAAGCAGGTATCAGTCAAACCCTGGGGAGAAACATTGGATAGCAGTAAAGAACATTCTCAAGTACCTGAGAAGGACTAAGGAGATGTTCTTGGTGTATGGCGGAAAAGACCTGCAGATTGAGGCCTTTGCTGACTCCAGCTTCCAGAGTGACAAGGATGATTCCAAGTCCATGTCGGGTTTTGTCTTTACCCTCAATGGAGGGGCGGTGTGTTGGAAGAGCTCCAAACAGGAAACCGTTGCTGACTCGACTATGGAAGCGGAATACATCGCTGCATCTGATGCCGCAAAAGAAGCTGTCTGGATGAGGAAGTTCTTAAAAGAACTTCAGGTGGTTCCTGAAAGAACTTCAGGTGGTTCCGTCCATTGTTGACCCAATACCTCTGTATTGCGACAACAACGGGGCTATAGCTTTAGCGAAGGAACCCAGGTCCCATCAGAAATCCAGACATATCTTAAGGCGGTATCACCTGATCAAGGAGATTGTGGATCGCCAGGAGATCGAGGTCCGGAGAGTTGCATCAGAGAATAACACAGCAGATCCATTCACCAAGGCCTTGCCCCAGACTCAGTTCGAGCGGCTGATCGAGATGATAGGTCTTCGATACGCCAGTACATGGCCTTAGTGCAAGTGGGAGATTGTTAGTGTATATGCCCTAGAGGCCATTACTGTATCATACTAGTTTGTATATTACTTAATGGAAGCTTGGGATATTCACAGTTGTATATACAATCTTGCTCGAAATGGTAGTATGCTACTTGGTTTGTCTCTGCTTTAATATGTGCATGTGTTTCTTTTAGCATATTGCAGGTATACATATTAGTAGAGCCCTTAGGATCTTTGCTTGATTACCAGCGTTGTGATGGCGCTCGCACTCGTGGGAGCTGGGTAATCTATAAGCACATCCTTATACAGGTCCCTGGTCGTTGGACTATCGAGACAGGGCATCGATACTCCGGAGTAGACTAGCGTATGCGCTTCTCATCCCAGTGTGGGAGACGGTCTGTCCCACAGCCGTTAGTACGTCGTACTTGGGATAGTATGCGGGTGCTCGTTAGGTTACGAGTACACTGGACAGGACTCGTCGGGAACTGTTGGTTGGTAATATACCTATCGTCAGTTATCAGTTCCCAGGTGACATGAGTACAGCTTAGTCCGCTGACTTGACACTGTCACTTCGCCTCGAGTGTGTTCCCACTGCACTTTGATTACTACCCTACCACGGCTCAGAGGAGTCATGCAAACAGGTAGTTTTTGGGTGCAGTCCCGAAGCACTTGGAGGCAGTGACGGTTAGACAGGATTCGTCTCTCCCGGTATTGGGGGTTGACATCGCGCTGTGTCCAGGAGAGCCATTACACGAGTAGTCCCTGGCCAGGGCAAGCGAGATATACTGGTAGGCTTCCAGTGTTATCTCAGGGTGTTCTGGGCTTCACTCCGACACGACTTGTACCGCTATTAGGGGACTGACGTTCACCGCTCCCCTAGGCCCGCCATGCGATGTATCAGACGAACAGACCGGACTGTACGGAGACTGTCACATACAGGCTCAGTAGGAGTGCAGATGGGGTTCACCTCGTCAGTCTTCTTATCGACATCTACCAGGGGACCGTTACGTACAGCTAGTGCCGCTTGCGGTCTGTAGTTAAACCCACTGCCAGCGTAGTGTCGAGTCTTTAGAGTCCCACACAGAGAGCTATTCGCCTTTAGGCAAAACGAGTAGAGGTCGCATGGTTTTGCGACAGGGTTCGTTCGCATCCGCGCACTTGTGCACGGTTGCTGTCCGGACAGTTTATACTAGCGGGCTTTGGTTTAAGCCAGATCCTAGTATATGATTTGAGATTGGTTTTTCTCATTGTGTTCGTGTTCCTCGGATCACGAATGCGGGTGCGTATGCACAGTTGCTTGAGATTGAGGGAGAGGACCATGTTTAGGGTTAATGACTATTGTCATTTTATTAACCCTATTGTTTTTGTGTGTATTATTGTTAATTAATAATTAGCTTAATTATTGTGCATGGTTGTTGTTGTTGACACTTTGACTTTGTTGACTTGTTGACCAAGTTGACAATTTGACCATGATCATTTCATTTGGAAGATGCTCTTTGATTCTTGCAATTTGCATTAATGATGAAATGATAATGGTCACCTCTTGATAAAACCATGACAATTTTCTTGCTAATTAATTAATTAAAATAACTCACACATATTAGTGAGAATGGCTCACTATTATTTCATTCTATCATATCTTTTCTCTCTCTTGCTCATCCTCTCCCTCAAGCTCTCTCCCTCTCATGTGTTGAGAAACAAAAAGCTTGAGAAAAACCTTCACTTGATCTTCTCTACTCACTTCTAGGGTTCAAGTCTTAGCATTTCTTGCACTCTAGTTACTCCTAGCTTGGAGTTGAAGCTAAAGGTCGAGGCTTTCGGGTGGATCGTTCTTTGACGGAAGGAGACTAGCAAGGTGAGGCCTTTCTACCATTCCGACAAGCAAGGAGAGAAAGAGTTCGAGCCCAAGGTATAACCTTTCTACAACTTAGCTAGTTGTTAGTTTTCTTTAGCTAGTTTTAGTTTAGCAAATATCCTCCAAGTCAAGGTCCATGTTGCCTAAGTCATTAAAAATCCGATTTTTATTATGTTTTCCGCCTCCCCGTAAGGACCGGGGTGGGCAACGTGGACTTACAGGGAGGACTTTCTTGCTCGACATGATAGTATGCTATCTGGTTGCTCTTTACCTTAACGTGTAAACTGATTGTCTCTCTATTACATGTTGGTAAAACCCTTAGGATGTGTACTTGACTACCTGGACTATGATGCGGATCATACTAGTGGGGACATGGTAGTCCATAAGTACATCCTTGAAAGTCCTTAGTCGTGGGTGTATCGAGATGGGGCATCGATATACCAGAGTAGACTAGTGTGTACCTTCTCGACCCATATAGATGGGCGATGGATGATCCCATATCCATCGGTGTTTGACATCAGAGATGATATACGGGTGCTCAGTAGAGACTGGGTACACTGGACGGACTCGCCGAGAACTCCCAGATGGTATTATACCTTACGTCAGATGGCAGTTCTCTGGTGACACTGGTACAGAGTAGTCTGTTGACCCGAGATCGTCATAGAGTCTTGTGTGGTTCCCACTGTGCTTTGATTTCCATCTTACCATGTCCAAGAGGGCGTGCAAAACGGTGGTTTTTGGGTACAGTCCCGAGTCACATGGAGGCAATGAGCGATAGGAGGAGATTCGTCTCTCCCGGTATAGGGAGTTGATGTTGCACTGTGTTCGATTGGTTATAACAGGAAGTCCCTGGCCAGGGCTGATCAGAGAATTGCTGGTAAGTGTTACCAGTAATTTCTCGACCCGTTATGAGCCTCATATCGACACGACTTATCGAGCTACTGGGGTCTGACGTTTACCACCCCTAGGCAAGATATGAGAAATATCAGACGATCAGACCGGACTGTACAGTAGTGTTACTGGTTGGATTCACTGGAGTGTGAGCGGGCTTGCTCGTCGATCTTCTGATCGCTCAATACCCGGGTGGCCGTTACGTTTAGCAGACCGCTTGCGGCTTGTGGGTGTTTGATATGATCATCACCTGCTGCCGGCGTATTGACGAGTCTTTAGAGTCCTACACAGAGGTTTCCTGGCTCAAGCGAAACGAAATAGGAGCGCATATGAGATATGTGCGGGACCGAGAATAATGCGTGTATGTGATACCGTATTCCATTCTCGCGATGAATGTATCGAATGGTTGTATGCGATATAACCTAGTTATCGAATCAAGGATTGATTCGATAAGCTGATACATTGGATACTAGTCGGTTATATGCGATATGACCGGATCGTTAAATCAAGTGTTGATTTAATGATTTAATGTATAATTATATATTTGATATATTACTTTGCATTAACTAGTATTGGTTTACTTTAAATGGATTTTCTCACTTGGATTGTGCACATTGTATATGTGATATATTTTTGTGCACTTGTATGTATCATGTTTGATGATGCATGCTAACTTGTGTTTTGTGTAAAGTTTAAACCATGGTTATGTAATGGTTAGGGTTTTCATTTTCATATCTATTTATTTATTTATTTATTCATTTTGGAAAATGATAAGCATAATGCAAAATGGTGGCTTTCTTTAGAAGCTTGTTGAAGCTTCATGAAGACTTTGACCAAGTGACCATTTTGTCTCATGCTTAACCCTAACCATTCCATTCAACCATGATTAACTCTCTACACATTACCATGGTTGATATTATGATAAGTATGATTTGATTATTCATTTTAAAAAATACTTATCATAACATTCTTCTTCTTCTTTTTCTTCATTTTCTTCATGGAAGAAAGCTTGCTCCATTAATGGCAAGTGATGATAAAGAGTGAGAAATCCAATTCTAAAGTGAACCCACTTCCTATTTCTTCATCCTCTACCTCTTGCCAAGTAGTATAGGGTGTTTCCTTCACAAGTTTTCATAGCTTGGTGAAGGTGGAGCTTGATCTAGCGATGCCTCGACGTAGATCATCTTCGGCATGGACATCGACGACCTAGCTCGCCATTTCTCCGACGAAGCCGACGCTAGAGCCCGGGAATTCATTTGGACAGCGAGGGGACTTCGTTGCGGAGCTATGGAGGTGGAGCACCGGATCTACAAAGGTTGTATTTCCGTTTAAACTTTAGTTAAGTTGTTAACTAGTTTCATTTTCGCCTAAACATCTAGCCGACGATCCGTTCTAGGGTTTCTCGGCACCGTTAAAATTTGAAATTGGCATGGTTGATGCCTTGTGAGACCTCATTAGGGTGCCTAGGAACCCTACAGTGGTATCAGAGCCTAGCTAGAGCCTTAGGCGAAGTCTAGACGACGTTTGAATTCCGAACGAACCCGAAACCCCAACCCAAAATGCTCTCTGGAAATTTTCTAAAATTTTGGATTTTTGTCAATTAAAAATATGCAGAAAAATAAGCAGGGTGTTATTTGAATTACTGTGAAATACGAGGGGCTAAATCGACTTTTCCACCGCGGAACCGCGGCCCCAGCTATGCATGGTGCGGCGGTTCCGCGGCCGTACTGTCCCTTTGACCAATGTTTTCTGCACAGTAATTCATATAATTGAATCCTATATTTTCTGGTTATTTTTAATGTGACTCTACAGTTGAGTGTTCTGGGCTTGTTTTGGGGGTTCGATGAATCGATCGGATTATTTAAACTTTGTCTATTTGGCTTTCCGGATTTTTTTTTGAATATGTTAAAATGTTCGACCGGATATAAATACCCAATTTTTCCCCTGTCGGGAAATTTCCAAGAGTTGGATTTTTCCGTAGTTTAACGACGTTCTAAGTTGTGCAAGTAACTCGATGGACCCTCTAGAAGACAACAAACCTTAACTCGATTATGTGACCGTCTTGAACTGCCCTTTGAACCTTCGGGTTTGGGGGAGTACGGCGTGCCACATGTGAGGCGTTGGCTTGACCCTTCTACGGCTGGACCGTTGGTACTGAGGCACGAACTGAATGTTTTTAGACTTGTTTCATGTGTTGATCTGTATCGGGAAAACTTGGGTGTTCGATTGTTCGATCGAAAAGTTTAGCATTTTCTATTTATCCGGAATGAGATACAATAATTGGAATTCACAAGAAGTTATGAGACAACTGAATGAATGTTATAAACATAGCAGTTTAGTCTCACTTGATCGGTTGCCACGGAATTTTGATGCGATCAAAAGTCCGTCGCAATCACGTAGCGTACGCGGATACTCGCCGGGTAAACTTAATAGACAGCTACACCCCCTAGCCCCGACCAAGTGACTGCAGGAGAACCCCGTCGCCGAAAGCATCCGTTCGGATGCTCGCGGCAGCGATGTTCCGCCTTGGTGCACTTCGTGGACGGCGTTGGGGGTGCGGCCGTCTACTAAAGTTTGCGACAAGCATTCGATCAAAATGTCAGGAATCCTGTTGAATTGCCCGACTCTGTATTGAAAAGTGTTTTCGATAATGAGACTAAAATGCGGTGTTTATAATTGTTAGGCATGCGATGTCTAAGTAATTCATTTGGTCAGGCATGCGATGTCTGAGGTGGTTGCGGATTCCAACTGTTGTAGTTTTACACTTTCTTTTCTGTGACCGTAAGTGTAATATGTGATATCGCCGGTTTCGTTGATATATGTCAACGACAATTGGGATGCGCATATTTACTTACGTTGATGATATGTGATGTTATGTGTTGCTGGATATGTTATATTGGATCGTCGTGTTTGAATAGCCGGGTTTTTTTTATGTGAGATGAGTGTTTTTCATTTTCATTCATATAAAAACTTATATGTAATATTCTTTTATTTGGGGCACTTCCAGGTTCCGGAAGATGTCACCGTTTGTATATTATTTACTTTTCCGCACTAGGATAGACCCAAGGAGGAGGGCACAAGTAACCGGGTTCTGGAGTCCAGTGGGAGACCAACTCGAGGAGTCGAGTCTGGGTCTCCTAACTCTAGAATTGGTAGGGTTGCTTGCCGCTCTCGTAGGGGTCTAGGGGTGTGGGTTTGGCTATTCATCACGACCGTGGAATCCGTGTTTTATACTGGCTCGTATTGAAAACACGGACGTCCTAGTATATCCAATATTTCATATGATTCTTCTGCTGCGATATCTGTGATGTGATCATGTGATGTTCTGTGATAGATACAGTATATAGTATATATGATATATTATATAGACGTTACTTATGTTTTACACCCGCGCTAGCCTTGCCCCGCTCTGCCGTTAGTTACCTAACCTAACGGTGCACGAGGGGACATCGAGGCGAATGCGGATGGCATAAGTATACGTCGTATTTATCTGTGATGTTTAGGTACTTAAATGATGGGACTTCATTAATGTGATTAATGAAATAAAAGAAACCTAAGATGTTGTAGAATCGAATTTCAAAATAAAACAGGTAGCTACAGTTCTTGCTTTGCACAGCGGTATATACGATATATCCTGCACCTTATTCGATGAGGAAAGGACCGAGATCCCTTCACCGGGAGTGACTCCTTTAGCAATAACTGGTAGATGCTACACACTCGGTTTGTCTTTTGATAGCTTTTAAGTGTTTTTGCTTTGCACAGTGATATATATGATATATCCCGCACCTCATTCGACGAGGAAAGGACCGACGATCCCTTCACCGGGAGTGACTCCTTTAGCAAAACTAGAAAAGCCTCAAAAGCACTCCATTTTTAAAATCATTTGATTCTACAACGATATCGAGTTCATTACGCAATAGGTTTTCAGAAAAACCTGTCGTAGCCCTCCGTCATTTCAGATAAGTGGTAGTTAGTATTCGTGCTACGTTTGTTGGCCTGCGTCAAGGCGTAGTGTGTGGTAGCTAACTAGTATTTATCTGCTTATGCATATGATGCAGATTGGATTAGGGTAGTCGTGCGACTGTGTTGGCCTGCGTCAAGGGTCATGCGGGTGGGTTTAATTCAATCAGGAAATGACGGGTTGAACTTGACTAGCGGACTATGGTTTGTTGGCCTGCGTCAAGGTCATAGGACGCTAGGGGCAAAATATTATCGGGAATTTCAAGTGTTGAAATTTGCAATGAGATTGCATACCTTCTATGAGATAGTTGGATCCCGATAACCGTTGCGAGTAATTGTTACTCCTGGGAGAGTTTTACACATTACAATTAGCCGATCAAGTAGGTGTCTAGAAAGGTGTCAACGGGGTTACGCCTCTGGGAAAATGAGATTTACATTAATTAGGTTCGTGCGAAAGCACGGGGGACCTCCCTCAAAGTACCGACACTGGCCTGGCTGAAAGATTGGCGAACTTGTAGTGTGTAATTAATCCCGGCTAGTCTTTCCTTTTAGGGTTTGAAGGAAGATTTGATAAAAAGCAGTGAGAGCCATCCTGATTAGATAAAATAATAACCAATCTATTCTTGCAAGAGCGCACGCTGAGTGTTTTCTTCTCTCTCTCTCCTGGTAGCGACCATATCACGCCTTAATCAAGATAATAATACGGATAATTGACCGAACCCGCTTGTTATACTGAGCTGGGGAACGTTGGTCCCGCTCCAACTTATAATTGTTATAAGACAGAGCAGGAAATTGGGGAATACCAAGATTTCCGTGCCGCCCAAACGAAGAGAGTGCATGCTGATGCATCATCTTCGGGTGTGTTCATTATACAGAACTGTTTCTCAGTATCCTCCGCATCCTTGATATATGATACCGGATCAGGATCCCTGATATGTAATCTGTTACATAGGGCTACAAAAGGGTAGAAAAACTGAGAACAGGTGATAAGTTTCATGAGGCAGAAAACGGGACAAGTGTTGCGGCCAAGTCTGTTGGTCACTGTCACCCTGTATTACCAGAATACATTGATTCTGAACGAATGTTATTAGATACCGAACCTGATATACAAAATCATATCTGTCTCTTTATTAGTAAAGAAACGATAAAATTTTGTATTGTTGGATAATGTTTTGGACATTTCCTACATCAAAAGTTGATCGGTTCAGGCACGTTATCTAAAAGCATTAATGTTCTAAATCAAACTACAGTTCTTAGTATACAGAACACACACAAGAGGAAGAGTTCAGAAATGAACGGTTCCTTCTTGAGGTATTGTAGACTAGGTCATATCAATCCGACCCGACTAGCTAGAGTTACATAAAGATGCATATTTAAATTAGTTTGAATTTACATCTTGTGGAACTCGCTAGTCATGTCACAGAGATAAGATGACCATAGCTCTGTTTAATGGAAGCAGAGAAAGAGTTAGTGAACTCTAGGGATGATACATGTTGATGTATGTAAGTCCCATGTCTACACATACCAAGACCGGTTCTTTTTACTTCATTACATTCTCTGATAATCTTTCGAGATTCAAACCTATGTTCCTGTTGAGACACAAGTCCGAACCTTTTAAGATATTCACAGAATATAAGTTAGAAGTAGAGAACCAAAATACGGGTATAAGTATTATGTCCTATGATGAGATCAGGGAGGAGAATACTTGTGCATGGAATTCCTGGACTATTCTAAAGGAGAATAAGATTCTCTCTCAGCATTACTCCTCCGTATACACCATAGCACGATGGTATATCGGGGCGGAGCAATCACACCCTATATGATAAGGTGTGCTCTATGATGAGTACTACTGAGTTACCTATTTCCTTTAGGAAGTTATGCACTTATGAAGTTGCATACCTATTGATTAGGTTCGAATCAAATCAGTGCCTACCACTTCATATGTGATATGGAAAGGGAAGAGCCCATGTCTTAAGCTAGTTGAGATTTGGGGTTGACCGGCCTATGTCTGAAAGCAAAATCCGGACAAGCTCGAGGCAAGGTCTGTAATGTAGAACTGGAAAGGTTCCAGCTATACAAACTGCAGCTGATGATTTGATAGAACCAAAGGATTCAGTAGATTCCAACGAACCTCAGCCTCTCCGCCGATCTAGTAGGGTTCCTCACCCACCTGAGAGATACTTCGGTTTCTCTATGACAGTGGGAGCGAGGATTGCATCATGAGATGATGACCCAACTAATTTCGAGCTGGCCATCAGGAGTAAGACTCTGTAAGAATGGCTGGATGCTTAGCAATCTGAGATGGAATCCATGTACACCAGCAAAGTATGGACTTTGGCTGCTATATCTGAAGGGTTAAATCCCCATCAGGAGCAAGTATATCTTGAGAAGATTACTTGGTGTAGATGGAAAAGTTGAGACTTTCAAAGCTAGACTTGTTAAAGGTTTTCGTCATCGACCAGGCGTGGATAATGATGAAACCTTTTCCAGTACCTATGCTTAAGTCCATCCAGATACTACTTGCCACGGCTACATACCATGACTACGACATCTGGCGGTTGGGTGTCATGACTGCTTTTCTAAATGATGTTTTAGAAGAGTGCGTCTATAAGTACACAGCCAGAGGGCCTCGTAGACAGTGGGAGCAGCGGAAACGTGTGCAAGATGCTTTATAGGATAAAGCAGGCATCGCGGAGTTGGAACATCTGTTTTGATGGATTAGTCAAAGAGTTTGACATCATCAAAATGGTAGATGAACCTTGTATAAACAAAAAGGTAGTAGGGAGTATGGTGGCGATTCACGTAGAGTACGTGAATGACATACTCTTGATAGGGAAGGAGCTTCCTATGCTACGCTCGATCAATCTCCGCTTATCACAATGATTCTCCATATAGGATCAAAGTGATACCTCCTAAATCTTGAGTTTTAGATCTATGAGATAGATTTAATTGGATGTTAGGATTCTCACTAGTTGTAGTGAGATGGTATCAATCGATCCTGGGGAGAATCACTGGAAGTGTTCCAGGGTGATAAAGTCGACTGAGTGTCAGTCACAGGCATTGTCTTAATCCTCAGTAGAGGGACAGTATGTTGGAAGAGTTCCAAGCTAGATACCGTGGCATACTAGACGATAAAGGCTGGATACATCGCTGCTTAAGATGCTACCAAAGAGACAGTTTGGGTGTATATTGGTTCATGAGATGAACTAGGTTCCTACCATTATGTGACAATGGAAGTGTGGCTTTGGACAAGGAACCCTGGTCCCATCAGTGACCCAGACATATTCTAAGGCAGTGTCACCTGATCGTGGAGATGGTTGATCTCCAGAGGATCTAGGGAAGGAGAGTAGACTCAGAGGACGACACGGCGGATCTACTCACGAAGGCCTATTCCCAGAGAGAGACTTTTATGGGATGGTTGAGTATGAGATACTTCGACCACTGCTACAGATGGCCCTAGTGCAAGTGGGAGATTGTTAGTTATATGTATGCCGTAGATGCCATTACTGTACATAGGATGTATATTGTAGTGGATGCTGGGACATATATAGGGAGGATTTTCTTGCTCGACATGATAGTATGCTATCTGGTTGCTCTTTACCTTAACGTGTATACTGATTGTCTCTCTATTACATGTTGGTAAAGCCCTTAGGATGTGTACTTGACTACCTGGACTATGATGCGGATCATACTAGTGGGGACATGGTAGTCCATAAGTACATCCTTGAAAGTCCCTAGTCGTGGGTGTATCGAGATGGGGCATCGATATACCAGAGTAGACTAGCGTGTACCTTCTCGACCTATATAGATGGGCGATGGATGATCCCATATCCATCGGTGTTTGACATCAGAGATGATATACGGGTGCTCAGTAGAGACTGGGTACACTGGACGGACTCGCCGAGAACTCCCAGATGGTATTATACCTTACGTCAGATGGCAGTTCTCTGGTGACACTGGTACAGAGTAGTCTGTTGACCCGAGATCGTCATAGAGTCTTGTGTGGTTCCCACTGTGCTTTGATTTCCATCTTACCACGTCCAAGAGGGCGTGCAAAACGGTGGTTTTTGGGTACAGTCCCGAGTCACATGGAGGCAATGAGCGATAGGAGGGGATTCGTCTCTCCCGGTATAGGGAGTTGATGTTGCACTGTGTTCGACTGGCTATAACAGAAAGTCCCTGGCCAGGGCTGATCAGAGAATTGCTGGTAAGTGTTACCAGTAGTTTCTCGACCCGTTATGAGCCTCATATCGACACGACTTATCGAGCTACTGGGGTCTGACGTTTACCACCCCTAGGCAAGATATGAGAAATATCAGACGATCAGACCGGACTGTACGGTAGTGTTACTGGTTGGATTCACTGGAGTGTGAGCGGGCTTGCTCGTCAATCTTCTGATCGCTCAATACCCGGGTGGCCGTTACGTTTAGCAGACCGCTTGCGGCTTGTGGGTGTTTGATATGATCTTCACCTGCTGCCGGCGTATTGACGAGTCTTTAGAGTCCTACACAGAGGTTTCCTGGCTCAAGCGAAACGAAATAGGAGCGCATATGAGATATGTGCGGGACCGAGAATAATGCGTGTATGTGATACCGTATTCCATTGTCGCGATGAATGTATCGAATGGTTGTATGCGATATAACCTAGTTATCGAATCAAGGATTGATTCGATAAGCCGATACATTAGATACTAGTCGGTTATATGCGATATGACCGGATCGTTAAATCAAGTGTTGATTTAATGATTTAATGTATAATTATATATTTGATATATTACTTTGCATTAACTAGTATTGGTTTACTTTAAATGGATTTTCTCACTTGGATTGTGCACATTGTATATGTGATATATTTTTGTGCACTTGTATGTATCATGTTTGATGATGCATGCTAACTTGTGTTTTGTGTAAAGTTTAAACCATGGTTATGTAATGGTTAGGGTTTTCATTTTCATATCTATTTATTTATTTATTTATTCATTTTGGAAAATGATAAGCATAATGCAAAATGGTGGCTTTCTTTAGAAGCTTGTTGAAGCTTCATGAAGACTTTGACCAAGTGACCATTTTGTCTCATGCTTAACCCTAACCATTCCATTCAACCATGATTAACTCTCTACACATTACCATGGTTGATATTATGATAAGTATGATTTGATTATTCATTTTAAAAAATACTTATCATAACATTCTTCTTCTTCTTTTTCTTCATTTTCTTCATGGAAGAAAGCTTGCTCCATTAATGGCAAGTGATGATAAAGAGTGAGAAATCTAATTCTAAAGTGAACCCACTTCCTATTTCTTCATCCTCTACCTCTTGCCAAGTAGTATAGGGTGTTTCCTTCACAAGTTTTCATGGCTTGGTGAAGGTGGAGCTTGATCTAGCGATGCCTCGACGTAGATCATCTTCGGCATGGACATCGACGACCTAGCTTTCCATTTCTCCGACGAAGCCGACGCTAGAGCCCGGGAATTCATTTGGACAGCGAGGGGACTTCGTTGCGGAGCTATGGAGGTGGAGCACCGGATCTACAAAGGTTGTATTTCCGTTTAAACTTTAGTTAAGTTGTTAACTAGTTTCATTTTCGCCTAAACATCTAGCCGACGATCCGTTCTAGGGTTTCTCGGCACCGTTAAAATTTGAAATTGGTATGGTTGATGCCTTGTGAGACCTCATTAGGGTGCCTAGGAACCCTACACAGAGCCTAGCTAGAGCCTTAGGCGATGCGTAGACGGAGTTAGAAGTCCGATCGAACCGAAATCCTAATGCAAAATCGCTCTCTGTACATTTTTTGAAATCGGGGATTTTTTCGAATTAAAAATATTCAGAAAAATCAGCAGGTGTTTGTAGGAGTTATTGTGAAATTCGAGCGGCTAAATCGATCAAACCGCCGCGGTTCCGCGGCACGAGCATGGCTCGTGCGGCGGCTCCGCGGCCGTACGGAAGCATCATTCATTTTAATTTGCACAGTAATTCCTATATTGTTGTGATGTATTTTCTGGGAATTTTTAACTTCTACTCAAGAGTTGAGTTTTCTGGGTTGTATTGGGGACTCGGTGTTTCGATCGGATTGTCTAATTTTGTCTATGTGTTTTTCCGGGTAATTTTAGAATATGTTAAAAAGTTCGAGCGGATATAAATACCCACTTTTTCGCCTGCCGAGAAATTTCCAATTGTTGGACTTTTCCGTAGTTTAATGACGTTCTAAGTAGTGCAAGTAACGCGATGGTCCCTCTAGAAGACAACAAACCTTAACTCGATTATGTGACCGTCTTGAACTGCCCTTTGAACCTTAGGGTTTGGGGCAGTACGGCGTGCCACATGTGAGGCGTTGGCTTGACCCTTCTACGGCTGGACCGTTGGTACTGAGGCATGAAATGAATGTTTTTAAACTTATTTCATGTGTTGAGCTGTTTCGGGAAAACTTGGGTGTTTGAATGTTCGATCGGAAAGTTTAACATTTTCTATTTATCTGGAATGGGATACAATAATTGGAATTCACAAGTAGTTATAAGATAACTGAATGAATATTATAAACATAGCAGTTTAGTCTCACTTGATCGGTTGCCACGGAATTTTGATGTGATCAAAAGTCCATCGCAATCACGTAGCGTAAGCGGATACTCGCCGGGTAAACTTAATAGACAGCTACACCCCATAGCCCCGACCAAGTGACTGTAGGAGAACCCCGTCGCCGAAAGCATCCGTTCGGGTGCTCGCGGCAGCGGTGTTCCGCCTTGGTGCACTTCGTCGACGGCATCGGGGGTGCGGCCGTCTACTAAAGTTTACGACGAGCATTCGATCTGAATGCCGGGAATCCTGTTGAATTGCCCGACTTGATATTGAAAAGAGTTTTTGATAATGAGACTAAAATGCGGGGTTTATAATTGTTAGGCATGCGATGTCTAAGTATTTCATTTGATTAGGCATGCGATGTCTAAAGAGGTTGCGGATTCCAACTGTTGTAGTTTTACACTTTCTTTTCTGTGACCGTAAGTGTAATATGTGATATCGCCGGTTTCGTTGCTATATGTCAACGACAATTGGGATGCGCATATTTACTTACGTTGATGACATGTGATGTTATGTGTTGCTGGATATGTTATATTGGATCGTCGTGTTTGAATAGCCAGGGGGTTTTTATGTGAGATGAGTGTTTTTCATTTTCATTCATGTATAAACTTGTATGTAATATTCTTTTATTGGGGCACTTCCAGGTTGCGGATGATGTCATCATTTGTATATTATTTACTTTTCCGCATTAGGGTAGACCCAAGGAGGGGAGCATAAGTAACCGGGTTCCAGGGTCCAGTGGGAGACCATCTCGAGGAGTCGAGTCCGGGTCTCCTAACCCTAGAATTGGTAGGGTTGCTTGCCGCTCTCGTAGGGGTCTACGGGTGTGGGATTGGCTATTCATCACGACCGTGGAATCCGTGTTTTATACTGGCTCGTATTAAAAACACGGACGTCCTAGTATATCCAATATTTCATATGATATTTTCTGCTGCGTTATCTGTGATGTGATCATGTGATTTGTTCAGATAGATATTATATATAGTATATATGATATATTATATAGACGTTGCTTATGTTTTACACCCGCGCTAGCCCTGCCCCGCTCTGCCGTTAGTTACCTAACCTAACGGTGCAGACAAGACATCGAGGCGAAAGCGGATGGCATAAGCGTACGTTATATTTATCTGTGATGTTTAGGTGGACTTAAATGATGGGATATTCATTAATGTGATTAATGAAAGAAAATAAACCTATAAGATGTTGTGGAATCGAATTTCATAAAAACAGGTAGCTACAGTTCTTGCTTTGCATCGCGGTGTTCCTTGTAGAACATCCTGCACCTTATTCGATAAGGAAAGGACCGAGATCCCTTCACCGGGAGTGACTCCTTTAGCAATAACTGGCAGATGCTACAACTCTCGGTTTATCTTTTGATTGCTTCTATAGTTTCTGCTTTGCACGGCGGTATATATGATATATCCTGCACCTTATTCGATGAGGAAAGGGCCGACGATCCCTTCACCGGGAGTGACCCCTTTAACAAAACTAGAAAAGCCTAAAAAACACTCCATTTAAAAACCATTTGATTCCGCAACGAGATCAAGTTCAAAGCGTTAAAGGTTTTCATAAAAACCATTCGCAACCCTCCGTCATTTTAGGAAGTAGAGTACTTAGTATTCGTGCTGTGTTTGTTGACCATAGTCAAGGCACAGTGTACGGTAGCTAAGTGATGTCTTCCTACACAGCATATGATGTGATTAGTTAGGACAGTCATGTGGCTTTGTTTACCTTAGCCAAGGGTCATGTGGGTGGGTCTAATTAATCACGAAATGACGGGTAGAACTTGACTAGTACCTATGATTTGTTGACCTTAGCCAAGGTCATAGGTGCTAGGGGTAAAAACCATTATCGGGAGTTTCAAGTGTTGAAATTTGCAATGAGATTGCATACCTTCTATGTGATAGTTGGATCCCGATACCCACTGCGAGTAATTGTTACTCCTGGGAGAGTTTTGCACTTTACAATTAGCCGATCAAGTAGGTGTCTAGAAAGGTGTCAACGGGGTTACGCCTCTGGGAAAACGAGGTTTACATTAATTAGGTTCGTGCGAAAGCACGGGGGACCTCCCTCAAAGTACCGACACTGGCCTGGCTGAAAGATTGGCGAACCTGTAGAGTGTAATTAATCCCGGCTAGTCTTTCCTTTTAGGGTTTGAAGGAAGATTTGATAAAAACAGTGGGAGCCATCCTGATTAGATAAAATAAATAACCAATCTAATCTTGCAAGAGCGCACGCAGAGTGTTTTCTTCTCTCTCTCTCCAGGTAGCAACCATGTCACGCCTTAATCAAGATAATAATATGGATGTATTGACCGAACCCGCTTGTTATACTGAGCTGGGGAACGTTGGTCCCGCTCCAACTTATAATTGTTATAAGACAGAGTAGGAAATAGGGGAATACCAGGATTCCCATGCCGCCCAAACGAAGAAAGTGCATGAGATGCATCTCCTTCGGGTGTGTTCATTATAAAGAACTGTTTCTCAGTATCCTCTGCATCCTGGGTATCTGATACCGGATCAGGATCCCAGATATGTAATCTGTTACATAGGGCTACAGAAAGGCAGAGAACTGAGAACGGGTGATAAGTTTCATGAGACAGAAAACGGGGCAAGTGTTGCAGCCAAGTCTGTTGGTCACTGTCACCCTGTATTACCAGTACATTGATTCTGAACAAATGCTATTAGATACCGAACCTGATATACAAAATCATATCAGTCTCTTTATTAGTAAAGAAGGATATAATTTTGTATTGTTGGATATTGTTTTGAACATTTCTTATATCAAAAGTTGATCGGTTCAGGCACGTTATCTAAAAGCATTGATGTTCTAAATCAAACTACAGTTCCTAGTATACAGAACACACACAAGAGGAAGAGTTCAGAAATGAACGAATCCTTCTTGAGACATTGTAGACTAGGTCATATCAATGCGACCCGACTGGCTAAAGTTACATTTTAGATGCATATTTAAATCAGTTTGAATTTACATCTTGTGAAACTTGCCAGTCATGTCACAAAGATTAGATGACCATAGCTTCGTTTACTGGAAACAGAGGAAGAGTTAGTAAACTCTTGGGATGATACATGTTGATGTATGTAGGTCCCCTGTCTACACATGCCAAGACCGGTTCTTTGTACTTCATTACATTCTCTGATAATCTCTCAAGATTCAGACATATGTTCCTGTTGAAACACAAGTCCGGACCTTTTGAGATATTCATAGAATATAAGTAAGAAGTAGAGAACCAAAATACGGGTAAAAGTATTATGTCCTATGATAAGATCAGGGAGGAGAATACTTGTGCATAGAATTCCTGGACTATTCTAAAGGAGAATGAGATTCTCTCTTGGTGTTACTCCTATGATTATACCACAGCACAACGGTGTGTCGGGGCGGAGCAATCACACCATATTAGATATGGTGTGCTCTATGATGAGTACTACTGAGTTACCTATTTTCTTTTGGGGTTGTGCACTTGAGAAGATGCATACTTATTGAATTAGATTCGAATCAAATCAGTGCCTACCACTCCATATAAGATATGGTATGGGAAAAGCCTATCTCTTAAGTAAGTTAAGATTTGGGATTGTCCGGCCTATGTCAAAAGCAAAATTCGGACAAGATCGAGGCAAGGTCAGTTCTGTAGAACTGGAAATGTTCCAGCTATACAAAACTGCAACTGATGATTTGACAGAACCAAAAGATTCAATAGTTCCCGACGAACCTCAGCCTCTCCGCCGATCTAGCAGGGTTCCTCGCCTGCCTGAGAGATACTTCGGTTTCTCGATGACAGTGGGAGCGAGGATTGCATCATGAGATGATGACCCAATTAGATTCGAGCAGGCCATCGAGAGTAGGGACTCTGTAAGAATGGCTGGATGCTTAGCGATCTGAGATGGAATCCGTGTGCACCAACAAAGTATGGACTTTGATTGCGATATCTGAAGGGTTAAATTCCCATCAGGAGCAAGTATATCTTGAGAAGATTACTTGGTGTAGATGGAAAAGTTGAGACTTTCAAAGCTAGACTTGTTAAAGGTTTTCGTCATCAACCAAGCGTGGATAATGATGAAACCTTTTCCAGGGACTATGCTTAAGTCCATCCAGATCCTACTTACCATTGCTACATACCATGACTACGATATCTGGTGGTTGGGTGCCATGACTACTTTTCTAAATAATGATTTAGAAGAGAACGTCTATAAGAACACAGCCAGAGGGCTTCGTAAACAGTGGGAGCAGCGAAAACGTGTGCAAGTTGCTTTACAGGATAAAGCAGGCATCGCGGAGTTGGAACATCTGTTTTGATGTGGTAGTCAAAGAGTTTGACTTCATCAAAATGGTAGATGAACCTTGTATATACAAAAAGGTAGTAGAGAGTAAGGTGGTGATCCTCGTATTGTACGTGGACAACATACTCTTGATAGGAAAGGAGTTTCCTATGCTACGATCGGTCGATCTCCTCTTATCACATAGATTCTCCATATAGGATCAAAGTGATACCTCCTAAATCCTGGGTTTTGGATTTATGAGATAGATCTAAATGGATGTTAGGATTCTCACTAGTTGTAGTGAGATGGTATCAGTTGATCCTGGGGAGAATCACTGGAAAGGTTCCAGGGTGATAAGGACGACTGAATGTCAGTCGTAGGCATTGTCTTTACCCTCAGTAAAGGGACGGTATGTTGGAAGAGTTCCAAGCTAGATACCGTGACAAACTAGACGATAAAGGCTGGTAACATCGCTATTAAAGATACTACCAAAGAGACAGTTTGGGTGTATATTGGTTCATAAGATGAACTAGGTTCCTACCATTGTATGACAATGGATGTAAGGCTTTGGCCCAAGAACCCCGATCCCATCAGTGACCCAGACATATTCTGAGGCAGCATCACCTGATCATGGAGATAGTTGATCTCCAGGGTGATCGAGGTAAGGAGAGTAGACTCAGAGGACAACACGGCGGATCCACTCACAAAGGCTTTTTCCCCAAAGAGAGACTTTTATGGGATGGTTGAGTATGTGATACTGCAACCACTGCTACAAATGGCCCTAGTGCAAGTGGGAGATTGTTAGTTATATGTATGCCCTAGAGGCCATTACTGTACATTGGATGTATATTGTAGTGGATGCTGGGACATATATAGGTAGGACTTTCTTGCTCGACATGATAGTACGCTATCTGGTTGCTCTTTATCTTAACATGTATACTTTCTGTCTCTCTGATTACATGTTGATAAAGCCTTTAGGATGTGTGCTCGACTTCCAGGACTATGATGTAGATCATACTAGTGGGGCCTGGTTAGTCGATGAGTACATCCTTCAATGTTCCTAGTCGTGGGAATATCGAGACGGGGCATCGATATTCCAGAGTAGACTAGCGCATATCTTCTCGACCCATGTGATGGGCGATGGATGATCCCATATCCATTGGTGTTTTGACATCAGAGATGGTATGCGGGTGCTCAGTGGAGACTGGGTACACTAATCGGACTCGCCGAGAACTCCCAGATGGTATTATACCTCACGTCAGATGGCAGTTCTCTGGTGACACTGGTACAGCTTAGTCTGTTGACCCGAGATCGTCATAGAGTCTTGTGTGTCTCCCACTGTGCTTTGATTTCCACCCTACCACGGCTCTACTGAGTCGTGCAAACAGGTGGTTTTTGGGTACAGTCCCGATTCACATGGAGGCAATGAGCGATAGGAGGGGATTCGTCTCTCCCGGTATTGGGGGTTGATGTTGCGCTATTTATCTGGATTATATCCTGATGAGCCGTCTATGAAGGAGAAAACTTCGTGAGTTGACGTGTTATCTATCATCAGCTCAATGACTGGTACTGGGAAGTCGCCTTTCGGGCAGGCTTTATTGAGATCCCGAAAGTCCACACATATACGCACCATCCCATTTTTCTTCATCACTGGGACGATGTTGGCGATCCAGTCAGGATATTGGACCTCCTGGATGAAACCGGAGTCGATTAGCTTCTTGACCTCGGCGTTGATGCTCATCTCAAGCTCGAGCCGCATTCTCCTCGGTGCCTGTTTGATCAGCTTGACGTCCGGGGATATCGCCAATTTGTGTACAGCAATCTCTGTATCTAGTCTTGGCATCTCGGAATAGTTCCATGCGAAACAATCTTTATGCTGCATGAGCATGTCCTTTAGCGTAGCTACCCTTTCTTCAGACAACAGCTCACTGATGAACGTTGGCCGCGGGTCACTTGCCGTCCCCAAATCAATTTTCTTGAGGTTATCTGCAGTGGTATGTATTCCATCTTCCAGCTCTTTTGGTGCCGGTGGAAACTCTGAAATGACCTCGCCATCACTGTTTTCGAAGCACCAGGGGAGTTCATCCATATTCTCGGGCTCTTCTTCTGACAGCGTTATCACGTGACAGGCACGAGCTCGCTTCCAAGACCGATATGAATCTGGTTCTACCCTCGTGGATTTGGGTTCATGCTTCTGCGGCGGGGTTACCCTCCAGCTGCTAGATAGAGCGAACATGCCTTGTTGATACCGGTCTTCTACCCAGTCTTTAAATGTGAAGCAGTCTTCAATAGGATGTCCCATTGCCCTGTGATAGGAGCAATAGCCCGGGTGAGAGACTTTGCTTGCTTGTTCGGGGTTCTTGGACTCCGGGAGGATAATCATTTGATGTTTTATAGCAAGATCAAGTATCTTCTCTGTCTTGTCTTGGGGAAAAGAATATGCTCGGCTCATCTTTTTTATAAGAGACGAATCCAGACTGCTCGATTCCTGACCGCATGGCTACTTGGACCCGCTTTGTCGCTTTCGATCGCCTTTCCCGTTCTTTGGTTTGTTTCTGCCTCTGCGTCGGACCTTTTGTACAACGGGTTGACAAGGAGGAGCATTTTAATTTTTCGCAGCCTGTTGAACGAGGCGTCGCGTCCTGGCTTTCTCGTAGATGGCCATTTCGCGATTATGTCTGTCTCGAACTTTTTGACCTGCGTCCCTTATAAGCTTGTCCATTTGTTCTTCGAATGACGGATTGGGCATTTTCACGTCGGGAGCTCTTTCTGGTTCAGGGTTAGCATCTTCCCACAGAGCGTCTCCTTCCTCATCGAAGTCATGTATGACGTAGCAGTTGTTAGTTATATGTATTCCCTAGAGACCATTACTGTACATTGGATGTATATTGTAGTGGATACTGGGACATATATAGGTAGGACTTTCTTGCTCGACATGATAGTACGCTATCTGGTTCCTCTTTATCTTAATATGTATACTTTCTGTCTCTCTGATTACATGTTGATAAAGCCCTTAGGATGTGTGCTCGACTTCCAGGACTATGATGTAGATCATACTAGTGGGGCCTGGGTAGTCCATGAGTACATCCTTCAATGTTCCTAGTCGTGGGAATATCGAGACGGGGCATCGATATTCCAGAGTAGACTAGCGCATATCTTCTCGACCCATGTGATGGGCGATGGATGATCCCATATCCATTAGTGTTTGACATCAGAGATGGTATGCGGGTGCTCAGTGGAGACTGGGTACACTGAACGGACTCGCCGAGAACTCCCAGATGGTATTATACCTCACGTCAGATGGCAGTTCTCTGGTGACACTGGTACAGCTTAGTCTGTTGACCCGAGATCGTCAGAGAGTCTTGTGTGTCTCCCACTGTGCTTTGATTTTCACCCTACCACGGCTCTACTGAGTCGTGCAAACAGGTGGTTTTTGGGTACAGTCCCGATTCACATGGAGGCAATGAGCGATAGGAGGGGATTCGTCTCTCCCGGTATTGGGGGTTGATGTTGCGCTATGCTCGACTGGCCATAACAGGAAATCCCTGGCCAGGATTGCAGTGATATACTGGTAAGAGTTATCAGTAGTTTCACGATTGTTATGGACCTCACGTCGGCATGACTTATCAAGCTACTGGGGTCTGACGTTTACCACCCTTAGGCGAGATATGCGACATATCAGACGAACAGACCGGACTGTACGGTAAGTGTTACTGGTTGGATTCACAGGAGTGTGAGCGGGCTTGCTCGTCGATCTTCTGATCGCTCAATACCCGGGTGGCCGTTACGTTTAGCAGACCGCTTGCGGCTTGTGGGTGTTTGATATGATCATCACCTGCTGCCGGCGTATTGACGAGTCTTTAGAGTCCTACACAGAGGTTTCCTGGCTCAAGCGAAACGAAATAGGAGCGCATACGAGATATGTGCGGGACCGAGAATAATGCGTGTATGTGATACCGTATTCTATCTCGCGATGAATGTATTGAATGGTTGTATGCGATATAACCTAGTTATCGAATCCAAGATTGATTCGATAAGTCGATACATTGGATATTAGTCGGTCATATGCGATATGACCGGATCGTTAAATCAAGTGTTGATTTAATGTATAATTATATATTTGATATATTACTTTACATTAACTAGTATTTGTTCACTTAAGATGGATTTTCTCACTTGATGTGCACATTGTATATATGATAAATTTTTGTGCACTAGATTGTATCATGTTTGATGATACATGCAAACTTGGGTGTGTGTATGCTTTTAACTATGATTAGGTTAATGGTTAGGGTTTGATTTATTTACTTATTCATTTATTTATTTTCTTTAATTCATTTTTGGAAAGAAATGAAATGGTTGCTTCTTTTGTCTTTTGTTGAAACTTCATGAAGCTTTGACCATTTTGTTTCTTAGCCTTAACCTAACCATTAAACCTAACCCTAGCTTATTCTCTACACTTAACCATGGTTGCTATATGATAAGAATCACTTTATTTTCTATTTTCCATAATTCTTATCATATTCTTTTTCTTTTTCTTCTTCTTCTTCTTCAAGAAGAAGAAACCTTGCATCCTCTAATGGTGTCTTGAGAAAAAGAGTGAGAAATCCAATTCTAAAGTGAACCCACTTTCTATTTCTTCATCCTCTACCACTTGCCATGTATTATAGGGTGTTTTCTTCACAAGTTTCATGACTTGGTGAAGTTGGAGCTTGATCTTGAGTTGCCTCGACGTAGATCATCTTCGGCATCGAAGTCGACGACCTAGCCCGCCCATTTCTTCGATGAAGCCGACGCTAGAGTCCGGGTTCCCATGGGTACAGCGGAGGGACGTCATCACGGAGCAAAAGAAGTGGAGCACCGGATCTACAAAGGTTGTAGTCACATACACGCATTATTCTTGGCTATACAGTCGTATTAAAGTGTTAGCGGATCATTAGAGAATGAGATAATGAACAGGTATACATAAATTATAATGGGTGGTGATGATATTGAGGTACATGGGACTCTAAAATAGCACCCGGACTGTAATTTGTGACTGATCACGATATGATATGTGTATGACTTGATTACGACATCATATAGGTGTGACTTGATGATGATATGATATAAGTGTGACTTAATCACAATATGATACATATGACATGATATTTCTAAGGATAAATTAATTATGTATATTTATGATGGCAATGATATATGATTGATGTATGCGATTACAGTATAGCACCTTGATCATGACATGTGTTGATGATGATATTATACGAATAATGAGACACCTAGGAGATACTTGACCCGTACCCCGATATTGGGATGCCGTATGATGGATTTTACCGTACGAGTCATAGATATGATGATTGATCCGCACTCTAGATTCGAGGAATCCGTACTACGTACGTGACGCTATTGAGGCTGGATCGCCGACTATTAGAGATATGGATTCAGACCTTAGGTGGATTCTTGTTTCTTATTGACTAGTTTCTTAGGTTTAGTTTCTTAGGAGGTTAGATGGACACTAGTTTGGGTTCAATTCATATAGTGGTAGTTGTACTTGTATATCGATTCACATCCGTCTTTACATTCATGCTGTAATCATAATGTTGCATGTTCATACATATGTTTCTATATCAGTATAAAGCTTTGCATGTTAGGACACCAGCACCATTACCGATGATGCGCATATTCCACGCACACTTATTTGCCGGCTCACACACATCATCATCGGTAATTGCTATGTCACGTACACTTTAGATCATATTATCTTTTATTGATAGAATCAGTAAACAGTTAGATCGATATAATATTATGATTACTCTCTGGTGTTAGTATAGACACGGCATTTATTATTTAAACATTTCATGCATTCACATTTTCATGTTATCATGCAGTATTATGGGGCATATGCCGACACTTATCATATACTTACTCATGATTTTGGGATTTTGGATTTCTATGAGATTTCTGGATTTTGGGGAAAACCGCAAAAATATATAAAACAAACTTCTCTCTCTCTCCTCCTCTCTTTTTAAAATATAAGATGCGGTTTTCTCGTGATGTATGTGTCGTCCACCATGAGATTTCATGTTTTCTGTTGGATTTCGAGACTCGATTCGAGGAGTGGATGAACCGTCTCGGGTACATGGGGGGCCCGGTATGGTACCCCGGGGCAAGAAGATCGAGTTGTAGACGATGAGCCTGGCAGGGGAAGGACTACCTACCGGTGATGTCTGGCGCGGCGGATATCCAAAGGATACCGACCGTTGTCGTGAGATTTGATGATATGGGCCGATCCGGACTGACGGAGCCCGAGATATTGAGACTATGAGACATTGAGATTATGAGGTATTGAGACTTGAGATTTACACGTTTTGTGTCGATACTTGACACGGATTTCCATGGATTTCATCGTTGATATTTCAGATTTCTATACACATTTTACCATGATAAAAGCTAAAGATTTCTTATACAGATATATCCAGATTTCAGGATTGATTGTTTTACATTCATGGTGCATGCATACTCATTCACGTGACATATTACTATTTGAGGCACTGACACGGGCACGGAGCTTTTGCACTACACGTAGTTTATTACCCTGCCATTACTAGATGATTGGGATATAGTAGTGTATTATTATGACCTAGGATAGCGTCGTGCATTCGATTTCTTTTTGCAGATATCTTCTACTCACGAGTTGGCAACTCATCCCCGTTGTGCCAAATTTTATTACAGGTTCGATGTACAGGGTTCCTTGGCTGTTTGCTGGCACATCATTTCATTCTGGGTGATTTGCACGGTAGGTTGGTTCATTTGTATCTGGACCGCCGTTGTATTTTTTTTATTTCATTTGTATCTAGAAAGCTCCATCAACCAAAGTTGTATTACTTGATAGATTACTGGACCATTTTTTTGTTTCGACCTTAGAGTTGCGCTTGTATTATTATGCTATCTGGTGGTTTTGTTTTCTTTTAAGTTTTGAACCTCGCCCTTTGGCGTTGTATATTATTGTGCTTGTTGTGGTTGTTTCCGCCTGTTGGCGTTGAGCTAGATCCCGTTTGGGGATGCTTTTTATTGTTTATGTATATTATACTTGTTGTACCCGTTTGGGGCCAGTTTTTACAGAGGAGACTCTGCCGAAATTTTTGGGAAAATTTGCTGATGCTTTTAAACTTGTTTTCTTTATGTTCTCTTTTACTTCTTCTTCTTTTATATGGTTTAGATTTCTGGGCTTCGGCTTACTTAGGTTACGTTGAGCCTCTAGACGTTTCGTAATCTAAGTGCCGGTCACGTTACGTACTTTCGGGTCGTGACAGGGACGTAGAATGTCTGCAGTTCTTCCACATTGTAGGAATCTAGCGCATCTAGTTCTTTATGATGCTTGGGCGGATCCATGGCAACTTGCAAACTTTGCTCTTCATCAGCGAAGATTTGTATGGATGGCCGAGCAGAGAATACGGCATTGACCTCATCTTCCGAGTCGCTGCCGAAGATAAACATAGGAGCGGACGGTCCCGGCTTGTTGCATTGGGGCGGACCTGAGTAAACTATCTCTTCTTCCTCCTCGGTATCACTCCCGAAGACCGGAATAGTAGTGATAGCTTTGTTTTTCGGTTTGTGACATCTTTCCGTGTCCTCGAAATCCGGTAAAAAATATTTTGCATCTTCGTACTTTCGGACTTCGTTCACGGAGAATGGGTTCAGCTTTCCTGTCACAGTATACTCGAGACCATCCTTAGAATACTTCATACACTAATGTTGCGTGGAAGGGATGATGTTGTACTCATGTAACCAGGGCCGATCGAGCAAAGCATTGTAGCATGTCTTGGCGTTAATGGCGTGAAACTTAATATCCGTGACAAGCAGCCCAAAGCGTAGTATCAGTATTACAGACCTAAGCGTCCGTGATGACTGGGAGTCAAACCCGGAGATAGTGATTTTATCCCGAGCGAGGTGTTGAACACTCATGCAGATCTCCTTTAGCACCCTTACGTTGAGGAGAATGATGGAGGACCCATTGTCGACCAGGATTTTACCTATCTTGATGTCATAACAGTATCAGGACATATATAGGGGACGGTTGTGCTCGCATGTCCCAAGGAGGAGATCTTCATCGCCGAAGGTGATATCGGCTGTGTGTACTTCTTCCAGCTCGTCTTTCATCTTTTCTTCGGCGAGGAAAGCTTGGAATTGCTCGGGTTCCTGCAGTGCCTTGATTAAAGAATCTCTCGCCCCTTTGGATAGCAGAAGGGCGTCAAGAATACTGAGCTGCGAGGGTATCTTCCTCAAGTGTGCAAGAACGTTGTAGTCCATCTTATTTTTCTTTGGCAGGTCCTTGGCTGTCAGCTTTTCGACGTCTTGGTCATCAAGGATGATATTCTCTGGGACTTTTTCTTTTCCCTTATCTTTTCTATTTGACCCACTGTTTGAGGGCCTAAAATTCTTTTCGGGCAGCGTACGATTGCGCAGCTGAATATTTTCACAGGTCTTCGGTTCTTCCTCTTTTCCCAAGGTGTACTCTTTAAAGAGAGGGCCAATAGTCATTTCTTCGTCAGAGTCGCTCCCGAAGGTGAGAACTTGCGATTCCCCGGCGTTGACCATGCGACAGTTGCCGGTAGTTCTTTTACGCTCCTCGGTCGTACTTCTTTGCTCCAGACGCGTTTTATGTTTCATTCGCTTGAAATGTTGCCGGTGAGCAACATATCCCTGCCACCTGTTCCCCTCCGAAAGACGGAGACGCGACAGACGTCTTGCCTGAGATTCGGGGCAGATGCTAATTGGTGCTATCCGTCCACATCTCCGAGGATGCCAAGTTGATTTATGGCACCATGTATCGGCGGTTTAGACGGATGCGTCCGATGTAGCAGACTTCGTCAGATTCCCCCTCGTTCGAGGGGTTTTTGATTGTGGGGACGCTCTTCCCTGCAGGCGCAAGCCCCTGCAGTTAATTACGCTACCGTATTGCGGTAACAACTTTCTCCTTCTCCAGATGGTCACTTAGTGTCGTGGGTGTTTTTTTGTTTGTGGTTGCCCGTGGATTAGTCCAAATCCGTATTTTCTTAGATTTGGATTTTGGGGTTTTGGTTTAAGGATACGTTAGCCTTATTTGAGGCTAAGATCAACTTAAACGTTTGTCAAGGACCGTTAGTCTAATTTGAGACTAAGGTCGACTTAACGGGATCGTTTAGATCCAACAAGAGAGCATTTGGGCTCTATCGTTTAGTTTAGAGACATTGCGGTCGATTGCCAGTTTAGGGACATGGTGGTCCATGGAATGTATGGCCGTCGGGTCCCGTCACCTCTCTGACGACATTGAAGGATTACAACGACAGATATCAGAGAAGTTCAGAGATGTACCCTCGAACCGGGTGTAAATTGATTGGGAGAGCGGTTGTGCTCAGTTCAATTTAAATTGAGAACTTATGGCCAGAATTGGGCTAAGTCCATTTGAAAATGTTCAACATTTTATTCATGTTTTGCATATTAGGCTTTTGCTTGGGCTCTGCTCTTTTACAATGCATAGCATTGGGCTCTGTAATTAAATGCATATCATTTATATTTGGCCTGTTAGGCGTTTACTTGGGCTCTGCCCTTTTAAATAATGCACTGCATTTAAATTGGTCTGTTAGACTTTTTAATTGGGCTCTGCCCTTTCTTAATAATGCACAGCATTTAGTGGTCTGACAGTGCGCCACGTGGCCTGTCAGGCGCTTTGCGCCAATTAAAGAGCGCAAGGCGCCAGTGCACGTGGAGGTGACACGTGTCACGCTCTGCTAAGCGCAAGTCTGTTAGCGCAGTGCGTTGCGCCAGTACGCTGCGCTAGTGCGCTGCTGACACGTGGCGCGCTCTGGTGCAGTGCGCCAATCCAAGAGCGCAACGCTCTGTTTTTAGGAGCGCAAGGCGCAGATTGACACGTGGCGCTCTCCGGTGACTTGCGTCGGTCCAAGGAGCGCAACAGCGCAAATTAAGAGTGCAGGGCACTGTCCAATAGCGCAGAGCGCATCTTGATCAAATTTAGATCAAAGAAAAGAATCTTTCTCGCTCTAAAGAGGTTCTATCTCAGGATTCAAGAACCAATGGTTCTGATTTTCATTAAAAGGCAATGCCTTTATATAGATCAAAAGATCTAATAATGAAGTAAATTACTTCTTTTATCTTTTATGATTGGATCTTTTTTGATCTTTTTCTTTTTATTGAAGATCTTGATCTTGTTCTTAGATCTTTGATCTTTTTAGAAGAAATTCTTTTTTTTGTGAGGTATTTTATCTCTGTTTTTTCGAGAATCAAATTCTTTACCTTGAAGAAGATGATCTTCTTTCTTCAAAGGCTTGCCTTTCAAATTTTTTTAGAGTTCACCCATTTTTCTATTTCTGTATATGTGTGAGACTTGGAGTCTAGGGGCCTTTATATAGGGCCAATTAGTTTGTTAGGTTAGTTACAGAGATCTTTCTCTGATTGATCTGGAAATATTTCCCCACTGTTGGATCTTTGATCCTAAGGCCTCTATTTTACAGAAGACAATTTTCTTATTTTAATAAGATTGGAAAGATCTTTCTAGAATTTTAATTCTGATTAATTAAATAATTTATTATTTAAATTTTAGTGCTGGCGCAGTTGGCGCAAGCGTACCTGCGCTGACACGCGTCGCGCAGAGCAACTGCGCTGACACGTGTCGCGCAGCGCAGAGCGCAGCGCAACTGCTCTAGCGCAACTGCGCTGACACGTGTCGCGTAGCGCAGAGCGCAAGTTATCTGAAGCGTTGCTTCCTTTATTTTTAAAATTTAAATTTTAAAACAGAGCCTTGCTCTGATTGGGGTGCGCTGCCTTAGGCGCAGCGCTCCTTGCGCTGGCGTGTCTGCTTTTGACACATGGCGCTCTGCGCGCAGCGTAAGGGATCTGAAGCGTTGCTTCACCTTTTGAATTTTGAAATTCAAACAGTGCTTTGCACTATTGGGGAAACAAATGCCCCCCCCACCGTTGCGCTCACGTGGCACATACGTGAGTGCAGCGGTGGCAACATCTAATCCATTGGATCGACCTTGAAGTTGAAGAGGCGTTTCAATGCCTATAAATAGGACCTTTGGTCTCTTAGATGATTTCCATCTTCTTTCTTAAGAATTTTCTCTTATTCAGAGTACTGCTCTTCAATTTAAGAACTTTTCAAGAGTAAAACTCTGTCAAAACTTAGGTAAAGTTTAAAAACTTTTAATAAACTAGGGTTTTACCCATTAACAGAGCTTTGCTCTTCATAGATCTTTGATCTAAAGAGAACTCTTTTAGGGTTCCATTAATAGAGCTTTGCCCTCTAAAAGGTTTTTATTTATGATTTCTTAATCCATTAATGGAGCTTTGCCCCTTTCAAATCATATAGAAGAACTCTTAAGAGTTTGTTCATGGATCTTGAAGATCAAAAATGAAATTTTATTTTTGATAGGTTATATCTTCTTAGAACAAGGGTCTCAGCGTTTTCGGGGAATTTCCTTAAATTCTCCTCATAACTGATTTTGACGGGTGTCACTCCTGTCTGCAGAGCATTGCTCTCGAGGTGTTTAACTCCCTGTGTCTATTATTCCTCATTGCTAATCTTCCAATGATGTTTCTTTCAGGCACTATGACTGTTCATTTATACAGTCTGAACGAGTTCATTACTTATGAGGATATCCGCGTACAGGGCCGTCACCAAAACCAAGAGTTTACAGATGCCCAGTGTGCGGAGATTATGGGTCGCCTGCATGCACACGTTGGTTGGTTGCTTCCTCACCGTTCTGCTCTCTTGAAAGTCGTACTGGGAGCAATTTGGAGAGCACTTCCGGGGTTTCACGAGGCCATGCCGCTTAATGCGCTGGATGATGCCGAAGACAAGGTGCATTCAGTGTACCTGTTGGGGCTGATCTCGAAGAAACGGCGAGATAGCCTCATCGACATTCTGCATCAAATTTTTCAACAGACGAAGATAATTGCTGCTTATCAAAGGATGGGGGGCCTTTTCGAAGATCTTGACACGCGTGAGCGCGAGAGGATGCACACGAGAATGATCAGAAAGGCCATAAAGACTCTAGATGGCCTTACTTTCGAATTCCTTAATCCATGCCTTGGATCTGAGGTTTTGCCATTGTAAATATTTCAATAATGCTGCTTTTGTTTATTGTCTTTATTGATGTAAGAATTTTCCGAGTATGAATGACAAATCTTTTGCCTCCTTCCTTTTATTTTCTGGTTTGTTATTGGCATATTCCTTAAGTAAGCATAGCCTGTAGGTGATATAGCACATTCTGTCTTGAATACTTTGGGGAGTAGTGATGGCTTAGGAAGCAGGTTCAGATCTGCTACCTAAGGCTTTTCAACTTTATGAGCCATGAGGGTCTCATAAAGACTTTTCTCCCTACGAGTCGAGAGGATCTCGTAGGTGTATTTTCTCCTTAGGGGTCGTGAGGACTCCTAAGTGTGTTTTCTTTTGAGAGTCGTAAGGATCTCACCGGAGAATTTTCCCTCTTACAAGTCGAGAGGACTTGTAAGTGGTTATTTCCCTCCTTGTCGAGATTCGACTTTGGAGAGTGTAGTCCGTGAATAGTATGCAAGAGTCCGTTTTGGACTGACTTGTAGGGCCCCAGTGCTTAGGAAACAGGTTTTTTAATCCCCGCTGCCTAAGGCTTTTCCTCACAAGTCGAGACGAATCGAGCATTTCTCGCAAGAATATCCTAACGTCACAGTTAACCTCTGCTCTTTACGACAGAGGTCCGTTAGGGTCTGTGGTACTAGGGTTTTGTCCATCGTACCGTTGCGTCGGCTGATGTATTTCTCGATAGGCAACCTTGCTGTTCGAGTAGCCTTGCGACTGTCGTGTCTCTAATCCCTTCGGTGGCTAGACAAGACGTCTTCGAGCAATCCTCCTAGGCAGTTTGACCGTCGGAAGAGCAAGCGTTAGGAATTTTGCCATGCCGCTTTTTACTCGAGGTTAGGCTCATTTTGGAGAGCCCCGATGAGTCATAACCACTCCGCACTGGTGTGGGATGATCCACGATGGTCTTTCAGGTTTTATATGAGTTGCCGTCAAGACCCTGAAGCAAGGAATTTGGCCTTTGCTTCGTTTGCTGGCATTGCGTCTGCTGTATCGAGACGAATGTCGCGGTGGAGCTAGGATTTTGCCGTGGCTCTGTTGTTTTATTGTCGTGTCTGAATCCTGCTGGAGAAAGAACGCTGGGGTGACATCTCGTCTGCTGTATCGAGACGAACGTCGAGGAGGTGACCACTCCTTGTGGGATGATCTTCGGTAGCCTTTCAGGTTTTATATGAGTTACCGTCAAGACCCTGAAGCTAGGAATTTGTCCTTTGCTTCATTTCCTTTGGCGCGTCCGAATCCTGCTGGGGGAAGAACGCTGGGTGACATCGCGTCTACTGTATCGAGACGAACGTCGAGATGGTTCCTAGGTTGCCTGTTGTCACGACCCAAAATTGGCCCGTGACGGCCCTAATACTACGCAACGCCTAAAGACGCAACGTAGTAAAAGAAAGCCAAACCCAGAAATCTAAACCATGAAAAATACGGAAAAGATAATATAAGTTTTGAAACATTTGAAATCGCAACCCAAATTCTTTAAAAGTCTTACTTTCTTTCTTTAAAATTTTAGCAACACCCTTTTTGTAAAAACTAGCCAAGATGATTACAATACAAATATACGACGCCGTAGCGAAGAAATAAAGACAGTAGAGAGAAAGCTGTATATAAAAGACATCAAATCCACAATGATATACAAATACGTCCTCACCAAGTCTCTAAGTCCACAATACAATAGTAGATGGAGAGTACAAAATACAATAAAGGTACAATATGAAATACAGATAACCACCAACCCACCTAAGCAAAATAGTACTGTGAGCTGAGGCGGTATCTGGAGCAAAAGATGATAGCTGGATAGAGGAATAGCCTGCCTCGACTACTCTGGGGAACAACCTGAAACACCTGTGGCACAACGGGGGTGAGTTGCCAACTCGTGAATAGTATAAAACATATACAGGTAATCGCAGGAATGCACGTACAGCATGAATCTAAGATATGCGATTACAGTAGTAATATGTCATGCAATGCTGAAATAAGGAGAGTACACTAGCAGGTACAATCAACATATGAAGCAATAGTAACATGACAAAAGTATGCAATAATCATGCAAAAAGGATATGAGAATATAGATATGCAACTATCATAAGGGTACACTAACAGGTACTGCCACTATATGAATCTGTGCATAAAAATAAGTAAGGGTGAGGTATAGGGTGGAATATGTCATTTCCCACGGAAACCTGACGTCGTGGCAGGATCACAATCCAACAAGATACTCCAATCCCAAATCCTCAAATCAGCCCCCACATTGGGCGCTCACATCATATAAGTCTCACATCACCTCAAAGTACAATATCGAATAGCTCTCCTATATCTCGAATGTACAATCCAGCAATCTCATTCATATCCAATATCCAATCTCAATGAATCACCTATATCCCAAGTCGAATCCCAAGTAAGTTTCTAACATCCTAAAGGTATGTATATATGTACAGAAATAAATATGATGGGGGCAATACACATATATTAGCATCCCATTCCACTAATATTGGTGTAAGGGTATATATAACAACGGCTAAGTCCCCTGTTATATATACAAAAAGGGGTTGAAGAAATATCATGAAAACCGTGTGCCAAGCATCGACACAGAAATCCTCGTATATCGGGCTCCGTCAGTCCGGATCGGCCCACGGGGTCCGTCTGCGGTATCGGCTCTCGGCCCCGACAGTACAGATCCTCCCGCATCCATCTCTCGACTCTGGCCAGTAGCCTCCGGACAACTGCCAGGTCCAACCAATCACCGGTAGGTACTCGCCCGCCTTCAGGCTCAATCGGCAAACCCATCGATCTTCTTGCCGAGGGGAACCATACCGGGCCCCACCATGTACTCTCATACGGCAACCACACCTCGTATGGAGCATATAATCAGCACCGATAAAACTCATGGGGGACACACAAATATCATATCAAGGAGACCGGGTTGTTCCATGTATGCATAATTTCATGAACTCCCGCGGTTCCCAAATCCCGAAAACATCATATAAAATCCAGATAAACAATGCGCAACCCAAGAATAAATGTATGCGATATATATGAATGCGAGCAGGTAAACAAAAGTATATAGCTGAACCAGATGTATGTGAAATCAAGATAAGGTACAGCTAAGTAACATCAGTAAATGTAAATATGCGACAGCAACTGAATATGTGTCTAACATACAGGTGTAGCAATGTATAGGTATCTACCTATAAGAACTGATGTCGTATACCCCTCTGGGTATAAGAAGAATATGAATAAGATATCCCCCCGGTATAAGTAAAATATGTAGGAGGTATACCTGTAGCTGTATCGCAAGGTGAAAATATACCTATCACTAAAGGTATGATACACTATAGGTATACCGATAAGCTAGATGTCATGTGCGGCAAGCAATAGTAGCCATAAGGGGTAGTGTGTGACATATCAATTATTGACGGTGTGTGTGTAGCATACAATACGTGCTCGTGCAACATGAACCGTCAATAATGTGTGCAGTGTCCTACGGCTGCTAGTCACAGTATAACTACATCAAGGAAATAAAGTAAATGCGCAATTCTACAATGACGTAGAATGTGCGACAGGTATTTGAATCCTAGCCCAGACGCATAACGCCATGCGGGCGATTCCCCTGTAGATGTTAAATCTACTCACCTACACTCCACGCTGGGTGAATCCTATCATCTGCTCCCCCTGTAGTAGTGTCCGTAGCTCCTGCCTGCAAACCTGTAAATACGACATGAATATCACATATAAGCCAAAATATTCCGCGAAACGCGATATCGAATCGAAACGAGAAACTCGCGTCGCGAACTAAACGCGCGTGTGCACGATACGCTGAATCGTGTGTATACGCGTCTAAAACCATCGCGACACGCGGCGATACGCTGGATCACAGAACTCTCTCACGTATCGCGCGTATCGCGCAAACACCAGGAACACCAAAAACGATATATAGTCCCAGATTTTCCTACAGGCCAAAACTTACAAAACTAGACATACCAAAGACCTAGAAAACACAGCAGGGAACCCTACAACAAAACCCCAACACCCCACTTCCCTTCCTGGCCGCAATTTGCGGCCAGAATGCTAAAATCGGCGGCCTGGGTAGGGGTAGGGTGGCTCGTCTTCTGGTGGTGTATTCTAGACCTAGGTATCATGTCCCAGTCTCCTCAATTTTGACCTGAAGGCATCGGGTCTAAAGCAGATCACAAATGTCATAAAAATCACTTTAAAAACACCAAATTGCACAAATTGGAAACCCTATGGTATTTTAGTGAAGTCTGGGTCAATTCTCAGTTGAAGTGGCCCTAATCATACTTAAATAAGTAGGGTTTACCAACACAATCATCACTTTGCCACAATTCCACACAATTTACCATAATTAGCACTAAACTCACAATTTCACACTAATCGAAGCTAATTATCACAATAGCTCAGGAGAAAGGGAATGAGTTCAGAAAATATACCCACAAGGATCATAAGAAGCAGGAGAAAGAGTGTGAGGAGCTGCTCCAAGTTGCTGGAGCTCAAGCTGCTGCTGCTGTTGCCTCTGAAGCTGCTGCTGCTGCTTGCTTTGCTGCTACTGCTGTTGCCTTGCTGCTGCTGCTGTTGCCTTGCTGTTGCTGCTGCTTGCTCCAGGTGAGTGTGGGTGTGTGTGTGTGTTGATGAAGCTGCTGCTGCCACTGTTGTTGTTGTTGTTGTAGTTGATGTTGCTGTTGCTGTTGTTGTTATTGTGTTGTTGTTGTTGTCTGTTGTTGCTGCTGCTTCTGCTGCTGCTCTCTCTCTTTCTCTCTAGGTGTGAGTGTGGGGGGGGGGGGGTGTGTTGTGAGAGTGTGAGAATGAGAGAATAACCAAAGACCCCTCCTATTCTCACTCTCTCTCTCATTAAATGGGCATGGTTCACATCATGCTCCCATGTCCATCTCTCTCTCTCAAAAGTCAACATTTCAACAAAAGAAATAAAAACTCCTTTTTTAAATACAATCAAAAATCCATTTCCTAATAGCAACCATAACCCTTAAACAAAGCATAAAACTAACTTAAGACAAAGGTTAGCTAACCATGATTGCTAATCATGGTTTAACTCCAAAAACAACCCTAGTTATCATGCACAAGTGTGTGTGTGCCTAAAAAAATTCTAATAAAATATATATTAAATAGGATAAAATATTTAAAACTTAATTTGGTAAACTTTTTATTAAAAACCACACTTTAAAATATAAATAGCTACAAAACACATTCTAAGGTGTTACACCTGTGAACAGTTAGGACCTGGAACTAGGGACTTTGCCGTGGCTCCGTTGTTTTAACCTTGGGTTGTTGATGTTGTATCTGCATCCTGCTGGACTGCGAAGGAATGTCGTTGTTGACATTGCGTCTGCTGTAACGAGACGAACGCTGAGGTGGAGCTAGGATTTTACCGTCACTCTGCTTTGTTTCGACCGTGAGGTCTTTTTTCGGCGTTGTATCCGTATCCTACTGGACTGCAAAGGAACGCCGTTGTTGACATCCCGTCTACTGTATCGAGACGAATGCTGAAGTGGTCTCTAAGTTATCAGTGAACCGTCGAGACTTGGCTCTCTTTCGGATGGAGCCTGGTGGGAAGGTATGGCTCCCCTTTTTTTTGTGCCCCTGGATTGTATACAGGGATCGATGCGATCTTACCTGTAGGGCGAAAGTTTCATTCTTTCATAAGTTTGTTTTTTTTATTTCTTCCCGCGATGCTCTATCATTTCAGCTTTTATATCACGAAAGTTGCATTGCCCAATTATTTCGGCTATTTTTCGCGGTGCCCAATCATTTCGGCTATTTATTTTATTTTTACTCGCTGCTTTTTATTGCGAGTTGCCCAATCATTCTGGCTATTTTGCATGCATACATTTTTACTTGCTGATATTGTTGCAAGTCACCTCATCATTTCGGCTATTTCGTATGCATGTGTGGCTCGCTAGCTTTTTGCTGCAAGCTTGGGATTAGACACCGATTTCGGCATTAGCACCGCTACGACTGGGATATTGCCAGGAGCGAATCATCATTTGCCTCTGTCGATGTCGAACAAAGGTGGCTTAGTAAACAGGGTTAGGGTCCTGTCGACTAAGGCTTTTGAATTCATGAGCCATTAAAGGTCTCACAAAGGTATTTCTCCCTACAAGTCGTGAGGATCTCGTAGGTGTGTTTTCTCCTTAGGAATCATGAGGATTCCTAAGTGCATGTTCCCCTGTAAGTCGTAAGGATCTTACAAAAGGGTTTTCTCCTTATAAGTCGAGAGGAATTACAAGGGTTTTTCACCATGTGGACATATCCCTAGTCACGGGTGGGACTTGGTTAGGGAAATGTTTATTCGCGCTCGTGGATTGTATAAAAGGGTCAGTATTGAGCCGCTTGTAGGGCAATATCGAAGGTTGTGGGGGTTGTTTAAGAACAGGTTCAGGTCTCTGTAACCTAAGACTTTCAAATCTTATGAACCGTGAGGGTCCCATAAGAGAGTTCTCCTAACGAGTCGAGAGGATCCCGCAAGTGTAATTTCTCCTTAGGAATTGTGAGGATCCCTAAGTGTATTGTTCCCTTGTGAGTTGTAAGGATCTCACGCGGGTGGTTTCTCCTTACAAGGTCGAAGGGACCCTTGTGAGTCGTAAGGATCTCACGCGGGTGGTTTCTCCTTACAAGGTCGAAGGGACCCTGCAAGTGTCTTTTAACGAGGTTGCGCCCTTTCGGGTTTTCACAAACACTCGCCGGCAGCCCTGCTGTTTTTACTCACGGAGTCCTTTCGGGTTTTCATCCGTGCTCATTTTGCTTATGGACATAGCGTTTTTTTATTCCCTTTTTTTTATTCTTTTGATATAACGAGATCGCTCCCTTTCGGGTTTTCACAAGCACTCGTCGGTAGCCCTGCTGTTTTTACTCACGGAGCTTTTTCGGGTTTTCATCCATGCCCTTTTTGCTTATGGACATACCGTTTTCTCTTTTTTTTCTTTTTTTTTATTTTAGTATCAGCTTTGGGATGCTGCAATCCACCATAGTTTATTGACATCTCGGTCAACAGCTAGTTTTAGGACGTAGTGGTCCGTCATTAGTTTAAGGACGTTTCGGTCCGTTGTTGTAGAAGGCCGGCTACTACTTATAGAGTTTGGGCTTAGGAAGATAGCGAGCGGACATAGTCGTCGTCATCTATCATTGACCTAGGCTGTGACTCATTAAGCGTAGTATTTCTTTAGGAAGCGACCGTTTATTGGCCTGAAAGGCCTTTCACCATGCATATCCATGAGTAGATAGGCTCCACCCTGGTAGACATTGTCTATGATGTACGGGCCTTCATAGTTCGGCTCGAATTTTCCCTGCTTGGCGCGATTGGGGATCATAGGTCTTTTGACCACTAGCACGAGTTCGCCTTGGCGGAATGTCCTCGGCCTGGTCAATCTTTCATATGAGCGCGTCATCTTTGCTTTATAAGCCTCCAGATTTTGTTGCGCTATGAGCCGGGTTTCATCAAGGGCATCAAGCTCCTCAAGCCGAAGGTGAGCATTTTCTTCGCCCGTCAGCTTGTAGTGGACTGCCACTCATAGAGAGAGTAATTCTATTTCGAGGGGGAGTACTGCTTCTGTACCGAATACCAACGCGTACGGCGTTGTGTTCGTGGCCGTCTTGAATGTAGTTCGATACGCCCAGAGAGCTTCTTGCAGTCTCTCGTGCCAGTCCTTCTTATTTCGGGACATCGTCTTCTTCACGATCTTCGTCAAGGTCTTATTGAAAGCCTCAGCTAGACCGTTAACTCGGGGATTATAAACTGAGGAATATCTCCAGTCTATGTTGTGTTGTTGCGCGAAGCGGCTGATCTTGTGGCTTCTGTAGGCTGGCCCGTTATCGGAGATGATCCGTCGTGGAGTTCCAAACCGATAAATGATGTGCGTCTTGAAGAAATGGAGGATATCCTCTGTCTTCACTTCCCTCAGCGGTACTGCTTCTGCCCATTTGGAGAAGTAGTCAGTCGTTGCCAAAATGAATTGATGTCCCCTGGACGATGCTGGTTCGTTGGGGCCGATTACGTCAGTCCCCCACATTTCGAACGGCCAGCTAGCCACTGTTGGATGTAGAGGATTTGGGTGCTGATGGATAAAGTCCCCATGAATCTGGCATGAGTGGCATTGCTTCGCATATTCGAGGAAGTCTTGAATCATCGTGGGCCAATAGTAGCCCATCCGTTTAATCTTCAACTTCATCTTCGGGCCTGCTTGGTGAGAACCGTAGAGTCCGTCGTGAACTTCCTGAACGACTTTTTTCGCCTCTTCAGGTCCCAAACATCTCAACCACAGAGAATCAAACGACCTCTTGTACAGAGTATCATTGACGAAGACGAAAGACAGAGCTCGTTTCATAAGCTGATGTCTTGAGGACGCATCTTCAGGTGTTCGACGGGATTTGTAGTCTATAAAGGCTTCTTTCCAATCCTCAGCCTTTTCCTGGTCTTTTTATTTGCTTAGCCATTTGCTCAGTCGCTCCCTTTTCTTCGGATGATTCCGGAGATATTTCTACTGGGGAAAGCACCCGACGGCTTTGTACCATGATTCTTACGTCATCGAGGTTCTCGTTGGCCGGTTCTTTAGCGAGCTTAGCTAGTGCATCTGCTTTGCTATTTTCCGTGCGTGGTATGCTTTCCAGCATGTAGGAGGGGATTTGAGTCAGCAATTGCTGTACTCTCTCACCATACTTTACCAAATCTGGTTTGCATGTTTGGTAGTCGCCATTTACTTGACTAACGACCAGCTGGGAGTCTCCGTATATGAGGAGGTTTTCAATTCCCATGTCGATGGCGATCTCGAGGCCTGCTATCAAAGCTTCGTATTCGGCTTCATTGTTCGTCCTTGGCTCTGTCAAGGAGAAGGCGAAGCACATTATCCCTCCTTGTGGGGTCATGAAGATGAGGCCTACGTCCGATTTGATTATAGAGGTGCTTTGTTTGCGCTTCTTCATGGAAGACGCTCCATCAAAATAGAGTTCACATCGGGTATTACTACCGTCGATCGCATCAAACGCATGTTCGTCTGGCAGCTCGCAATTCAGAGAGGAATCGGCCGGTATCGGATGCTCAGCGAGGAAGTCGGCGATGGCCTGGCCTTTCACTGCCTTAAGAGGCTGATAGGTTATCAAAAACTCCATTAAAAGCAAGGCCCATTTAGCGAGTCTCCCTGTCAATATGGCCTTCAACATTAAATATTTAAGGGGGTCCACCTTCAAAATGAGACAAACTTCATGCGCCAATGCATAGTGCCTGAGCTTTGTTATCGTGAAGATCAACGCCAGGCAGTGTTTTTCGATGGGGGAGTAGTTGCTTTCTGCCCCCAGGAGAACTCGACTTAAGTAATAGAGAGCTCTTTCTTTCCCTTAGTCATTCTCTTATGCCCATAATGCGTCTAAGGAACCTTCGAGGGCTGTTGTATAAAGAATGAGAGGCCTTCCTTGACCGGAGCAGCCAGCACTGGCGGGTTCTGCAGATACTGCTTGATTTCGTCCAGCGCGCCTTGGCATTTGTGATCCCAAACGAACGGGATTCCCTTCTTCATCAGGTGACTATAAAGACGACACTTGCCAGAGAAATTGGCTATAAATCGCCGGATGTATGCGAGCTTCCCTTGGAGGGATCGCAATTGTTTGAGAGTCCTTGGTGGGGGCATCTCCATGATCGCTTTGATCTTTGACGGATCTATCTCGATACCTCGGTGTCGGACGATGAATCCTAGGAATTTGCCCGAGGAAACTCCGAATGCGCACTTGAGAGGGTTCATCTTCAAGTTGTATTATCGAAGGCGTCGAAATACGGTCTTCAGATGCTCTAAATGCTCCTCGTATGATTTGCTCTTAACCACGAGGTCGTCGATATAGCATTCGACGATTTCATGTATAAGGTCATCGAAGATCTTTGTCATGGCCCTTTGATAGGTGGCACCGGCGTTCTTTAAACCGAAGGGCATCACCTTGTAGCAGAATATACCCAAAGGGGTCCGGAAAACGGTGTGCTTCTGGTCTTCGGGATGCATCTTTATCTGATTATATCTTGATGAGCCGTCCATGAAGGAGAAAACCTCGTGAGTGGACGTGTTATCTATCATCAGCTCGGTGACTGGCACTGGGAAATCGTCCTTCGGGCAGGCTTTATTGAGATCCCGAAAGTCTACACATATGCGCACCGTCCCATTTTTCTTCATCACCAGGACGATGTTGGCGATCCAATCGGGATACCGAACTTCCAGGATAAACCCAGAGTCGATCAGCTTCTTGACTTCGGCGTTAATGCTCATCTCAAGCTCGAGCCGCATTCTTCTCGGTGCTTGTTTGATTGACTTAACGTCCGGGGATATCGCTAATTTATGCACAGCAATTTCTGGATCTAGTCCTGGCATTTCGGAATAGTTCCATGTGAAGCAATCTTTATGCTGCATAAGCACGTCTTTTAATGAAGCCACCCTTCTTTCAGACAACAGCTCACTAACGAATGTCGGTCGCGGGTCGTTCACCGTCCCCAACTCAATTTTCTTGAGGTTATCTGCAGTGGTGTGTATTCCATCTTCCAGCTCTTTCGGCGCTGGTGGAAATTCTGAGATCACCTCGTCATCACTGTTTTCGAAGCACCAGGGAAGATCATCCATACCCTCAGGGTCTTCTTTTGATATTGTTATCATATGACAAGTACGAGCCCGCTTCCAAGACCGATGTGGATCTGGTTCTGCTCTCGTGGCTTTGGGTTCATGCTTCTATGGCAGCGTTACCCTCCAGCTGTCAGATAGAGCGAACTTGCCGAGCTGATACTGATCTTCGACCCAGTTCTTAAAGGTGAAGCAATCTTCGAGAGGGTGTCCTATTACCCTGTGATAAGAGCAATAGTTCGGGTGTGAGACTTCGCCTGCTTGTTCAGGGTGCTTGGACTGTGGAAGCATAATCATTTGGTGTTTTATAGCTATGTCAAGTATCTTCTTTGTCTTGTCTTGAGGAAAAGAGTATGCTCGACTCATCTTCTTCATAAGGGACAAATCCGGACCGCTCGATTCCCGACTGCATAGCTTCTTGTTCCTGCTTTGTCGTTGTTGAATGCCTTTTTCGCTTTTTGACTTGTTTCTGCCTCTGCGTCGGGTCTTTTTTACAACAGGTTGACAGGGAGCAGCATTTTCATCTTTCACGGCATGTTGGAGAAGGCGTTGTGTCCTGGCTTTCTCATAGATGGCCATTTCGCGGTTATAGTCGTCTCGAACTTTTTGACCAGCTTCCCTTATAAGCTTGTCCAATTGTTCTTCGAACGACGGAATGGGCATTTTTACGTCGGGGACTTTTTCTGGCGCAGGGTTAGCATCTTCCCATTGAGCATCCCCTTCTTCATTGAAGTCATGTACGACGTAGCAGTCGCGGAGTAGCTCTCGTTTCTTGGACCGAACGTATCCAAGCCCGATTGCTTCCATTCTCCCATTGGGCAATTTGCGCTGAGTTCCGGGAATGTTCCAGATCCTATCATACAACTTAGCTTTTCGAGCGGTCTATTTGAAGGGTATCCCTTGGCGCTTCAATAGCCTTTTCAAGCCTTCTGTATAGTATCTAGGCAGACGGATGGGCTGAAGCCTGTTAAGCGTAGGATCCGCACCGTGCCAGATTTCTTTCTCCACTTTGGTTTCCCCGGAGCGGTAGAATAGAATCGCCTTTTCGCCTTCTCGCCTGGGAGGGACATAGAATGTCTGCAGCTCTTCCACACTGTAGGTATCGAGCGCATCTAGTTCTTTATGATGTTTGGGCGGAACCATGGCAACTTGCAAACTTTGCTCTTCTTCAGCGAAAGTTTGTATTGAAGGTCAAGCGGAAAATATAGCATGGACCTCATCTTCCGAGTCACTGCCAAAGATCAACATGGGAGCGGACGGTCCTGGCTTGTTGTGTTGGGGTGGACCTGAATAAACCATCGCTTCTTCCTCCTCAGTATCACTCCCGAAGACTGGAATGGTGGTGATAGCTTTGTTCTCCGGTTTGTGATATCTCTCTGTGTCCTCGAAATCCGGTAAGAAGTATTTTTCATCTTCATATTTGCGGACTTCGTTCATGGAGAATGAGTTCAGCTCTCCTGTTACGGTATACTCGAGACCATCCTTAAAATATTTCATACACTGATGCTGTGTAGAAGGGATGATGTTGTACTCGTGTAACCAGGGTCGGCCGAGAAAAGAATTATAGCATGTCTTGGCGTCTATGACATGGAATTTAATGTCCATGACGAGTAGCCCAAAGCGTAACGTCAGTATCACAAACCCGAGAGTCCGTGATGATTGAGAGTCGAACCCGGAGATGGTGATCTTATCCCGAGCGAGATGCTGGACGCTCAAGCAGATTTCCTTCAATACCCGTACATTGAGGAGATTGACGGAAGACCCATTGTCAACCAAGACTTTGCCTATCTTTATATCGTGGCAGTACCCTGAGACATAGAGGGGACGGTTGTGTTCGCACGTCCCAAGGAGGAGGTCTTCATCGCCGAAGGTGATATCGGCTGTGTGTACTTCTTCCAGCTCGTCCTTCATCTTTTCTTTGGCGAGAAAAGCTTGGAATTGCTCTGGCTCCTGTAGCGCTTTGATCAATGAATCTCTTGCTTCTTTTGATAGTAAGAGGGCATCGAGAATACTGAGTTGCGATGGTAACTTCCTCAAGTGCGCCGGAATGTTGTAGTCCGCCTTATTTTTCTTTGGCGGGTCCTTGGCGGTTAGCTCTTCCATGACTAGGTCATCTAGGGCGATATTCTCAGAAGCCTTTTCTTTTACCTTATCTTTTTTATTTGAGGGTCCGAGATTCTTTTCGGGTAGCGTACGATTACGCAGCCGGATATTTTCGCAGGCCTTCGGCTCTTCCTCTTTTCCCGAGGTGGACTCTTTAAAGAGAGGGTTAAGGGCCATTTCCTCGTCAGAGTCACTCCCGAATGTAAGAATTTGTGCTTCCCCGGCGTTAACCATGCGACAATCGCCGGTAGTTCCTCTAAGCTCCTCGGTCATACTTTTCCGCTCCCGACGAGTTTTGTGCTTCTCCCGCTTAAAATGTTGCCGGTGAACAACATACCCCTGCCACCATCTATTGAAAGCTTTGCACTCTTCGGTGGGGTGTGAAATCTTTCGATGATATAACCAGTAGGAAGGGTGCATTTCTGCTTTGCCGGCAATGTTTCCTTCAGAGGGTGGTAACTTCATCCCTATTGATATGCTTTAGCAAACCTTTTCCTTGTCTTGAACTTGCTTTTATTTGCGGTGGATGTACTTTGATCCGGCGGGAGTATCTCAACTCTTTTGTCTAGTCGCCGACGTTCAGCTTTTTCAAATATGGCCATCTCACGCTCCCGATTGGCTTTACTTTCCAGACGAATCTCATTCAGAAAGGCGTCGATCATTTCATCTGACGGCCATAGCAGTTCCGATTCGGGACCTGCCCCCGGTCTCTCTGTGCAAGGAGCTTCTTCATTGTCTAGCGATGAATGAGAGATCACATGGCAGCTTGCTACGTAATCCTCAGATCCATCCGACGAGCTTTCTTCATCATCTTCATCCTCAAGAACGTGGCTGAGAAACTCTTGGAGCGTGATTGGGGTTCGCGCTTTCTGGTTGTACTCTTCCAGCGCGTCAATCTGTTTTTATAGGTCCGTGCGCTTGTCGCCAGGCTTCAAGAGCAGGTTTGGCTACTCTCTTTTGAATAACCTTCTTTGGGACCGCAAGCTTCATCGTGGGCCCGCAGGAGTTTTGGCCTAGTCTGGAGAAGACCGAGGCATTTGTGTTGGGCGACCCGTTGAGAGGGGCCGCAGCAGCTGTAAGTCGATCGAAGACCGACTTCTTAGGACCTTCCGATACGGGCACTGGGGCCGTGAAGCTCATTGGCGGGAGCATGGTCCCGAAAAATAGTCCAGTAATAGCCTGGGTGATTTGTTCCACCGGCATCGTGAACAATGATGCCATCTGAGGTCTATAGGCTACACCTCCAGGTGAGGCAGAGCGTCGGTTGCAGTTGCAGTTGGAGCAATTCGAGCAATTGAACACCATTGCTGTTTGCCTTATGTGCCAAGCAAGAGACCAAATCTTAGTGACTTGAAACCCAAGGGCAACCATTAACAAACCGCGATTCGTTCGCGAAAACGACGCACGAAGTGTGGAGTGGAAAGAGGAAAAGGTCCCACCGGGCGTGCCAGAATCTGTTCCTCTCCGAAAGACGGAGACGCGACAGACGTCTTGCCTGAGATTCGGGGCAGATGCTAATTGGTGCTATCCGTCTACCTCTCCGAGGATGCCAAGTTGATTTATGGCACCATGTATCGGAGATTTAGACGGATGCGTCCGATATAGCAGACTTCGTCAGATTCCCCCTCGTTCGAGGGGTTTTTGATTGTGGGGACGCTCTTCCCTGCAGGTGCAAGCCCCTGCAGTTAATTACGCTACCGCATTGCGGTAACAACTTTCTCCTTCTCCAGATGGTCACTTCGTGTCGTGGGTGTTTGTTTTGTTTGTGGTTGCCCGTAGATTAGTCCAAATCCTTATTTTCTTAGATTTGGGTTTTGGGGTTTTGGTTTAAGGATACGTTAGCCTTATTTGAGGCTAAGATCAACTTAAACGTTTGTCAAGGACCGTTAGTCTAATTTGAGACTAAGGTCGACTTAACGGGATCGTTTAGATCCAACAAGAGAGCATTTAGGCTCTATCGTTTAGTTTAGAGACATTGCGGTCGATTGCCAGTTTAGGGACATGGTGGTCCATGGAATGTATGGCCGTCGGGACCCGTCACCTCTCTGACGACGTTCAAGGATTACAACGACATATATCAGAGGAGTTCAGAGATGTACCCTCGAACCGGGTGTAAATTGATTGGGAGAGCGGTTGTGCTCAGTTCAATTTAAATTGAGGACTTATGGCCAGAATTGGGCTAAGTCCATTTGAAAATGTTCAACATTTTATTCATGTTTTGCCTATTAGGCTTTTGCTTGGGCTCTGCTCTTTTACAATGCATAGCATTGGGCTCTGTAATTAAATGCATAGCATTTATATTTGGCCTGTTAGGCGTTTACTTGGGCTCTGCTCTTTTAAATAATGCACTGCATTTAAATTGGTCTGTTAGACTTTTTAATTGGGCTCTGCCCTTTCTTAATAATGCACAGCATTTAGTGGTCTGACAGTGCGCCACGTGGCCTGTCAGGCGCTTTGCGCCAATTAAAGAGCGCAAGGCGCCAGTGCACGTGGAGGTGACACGTGTCACACTCTGCTAAGCGCAAGTCTGTTAGGGCAGTGCGCTGCGCCAGTGCGCTGCGCTAGTGCGCTGCTGACACGTAGCGCGCTCTGGTGCAGTGCGCCAATCCAAGAGCGCAGCGCTATGTTTTTAGGAGTGCAAGGCGCAGATTGACACGTGGCGCTCTCTGGTGACTTGCGCCGGTCCAAGGAGCGCAACAGCGCAAATTAAGAGTGCAGGGCACTGTCCAATAGCGCAGAGCGCATCTTGATCAAATTTAGATCAAAGAAAAGAATCTTTCTCGCTCTAAAGAGGTTCTACCTCAGGATTCAAGAACCAATGGTTCTGATTCTCATTAAAAGGCAATGCCTTTATATAGATCAAAAGATCTAATAATGATGTAAATTACTTCTTTTATCTTTTATGATTGGATCTTTTTTTATCTTTTTCTTTTTATTGAAGATCTTGATCTTGTTCTTAGATCTATGATCTTTTTAAAAGAAATTCTTCTTTTTTGTGAGGTATTTTATCTCTGTTTTTTCGAGAATCAAATTCTTTACCTTGAAGAAGATGATCTTCTTTCTTCAAAGGCTTGCCTTTCAAATTTTTTTAGAGTTCTCCCCTTTTTCTATTTCTGTATATGTGTGAGACTTGGAGTCTAGGGGCCTTTATATATGGCCAATTAGTTTGTTAGGTTAGTTACAGAGATCTTTCTCTGATTGATCCGGAGATATTTCCCTTCCGTTGGATGTTTGATCCTAAGGCCTCTGTTTTACAGAAGACAATCTTCTTATTTTAATAAGATTGGAAAGATATTTCTAGAATTTTAATTCTGATTAATTAAATAATTTATTATTTAAATTTTAGTGCTGGAGCAGTTGGCGCAAGCGCACCTGCGCTTGCAGCGCAGAGCGCAGCGCAACTGCGCTAGCGCACCTGCGCTGACACGTATCGCGCAGCGCAACTGCGCTGACACGTGTCACGCAGCGCAGAGCGCAGCGCAACTGCGCTAGCACACCTGCGCTGACACGTGTCGCGCAGCGCAGAGTGCAACTTATCTGAAGCGTTGCTTCCTTTATTTTTAAAATTTAAATATTAAAACAGAGCCTTGCTCAGATTGGGGTGCGCTCCCTTGGGCGCAGCGCTCTTTGCGCTGGCATGTCTGCTTTTGACACGTGGCGCTCTGCGTGCAGCGCAAGGGATCTGAAGCGTTGCTTCACCTTTTGTATTTTGAAATTCAAACAGAGCTTTGCTCTGATTGGGGAAACACCACCATCTTTTAAAAGCGTTGCACTCTTCGGTAGGGTACGCAATCTTTTGATGATATAAGCAGTAGCTAGGATGTGTTTCCGCTTTACAAAGAATATTTCCTTCGGAGGGTGGCAGCTTCATTCCCATCGATATTGCTTTAGCGAACCTTTTCCTCGTCTTGAACCTGTTTCTATTTGCGACGGAGGTACTTTGATCTGGCGGGCTTGTTTCAACCCTTTCGTCCAGTCGCCGGCGTTTGGCTTTCTCAAATATGGCCATCACTCGCTCTCGAGCAGCTTTGCTTTTAAGAAGAGCTTCATTCAGGAATGCATCAATCATTTCGTCTAACGGCTCTAGAAGTTCCGGTTTAGGATTTGCCCCCAGTTTCTCGGTGCAAGGAGCTTCTTCATCGTCTATCGACGAGTGAGAGATCACATGGCAACTTGCCACATACTCTTCAGATTCATCCGACGAGTCTTCTCCATCATCTCCGTCCTCAAGGACGTGGCTGAGAAACTCTTGGAGTGTGACTGGAGTCCGCGCCTTCTGGTTATACTCTTCCAGCGCGTCAATCTGTTTTTGCAAGTCCGTGCGCTTGTCGTTAGGCTTCACGGGCTTTTTGGTCTTCTTCTTCTTCTTCGAAGACTTTGACGGCTGGATGTGAGTGTTTTGGCTATCACCACCGATCTTCTGAGTTGGGCGCGGCTTCAGCATTCCCTCGATGATCTCAAGTTCTAGTGGATTCTTCCACCTAATTGCCGGACATGTGTGGAGATCCTTCAGCATTCTTTTCGTTTTGGCTGAAAGAGCAACCTCCCATGGAGCTTCTTCTACAAAAGAGCATGATGCCCCCGGTGTATCCGTATTCTTGGGAGTGTGTGGCCGAGGCGGGTTCACCTTCCAATTCTCAGATAATACGAATTTGCCCTGCTGGTATTGATCTTCTATCCAGCTTTTGAAGATGTAACAATCCTCGATCGGATGGCCCAACATTCGGTGGTAAGGGCAATAGTTAGGATTGCTAGTGTCGCCTGGTTGCGCTGGGCATCTTGGCTCTGGCAGAGTGATGAGCCTGTTGCGCAGTGCTAGCTCGAATAACCTCTTTATCTTGTCTCGAGGGAACGAGTAAGGGCGCCTCATTTTATCTTCGAGAGATCGAGTTCTGTTATTTTGGCGATCAACTGGTCTCGGGCCACTGGGCTGCTGTTGAGCATTAGCGACGATGGTCGCTTTCCCCTTTCCCTTCTCGTTCCGCGGCTCCGGCTTTGGAGGAGACAGTCTATGACCCATCTGGTCCATTTGGGCCAGTTTGTCGATCAAGGCTTAGAATGTGGTCGGCTTAAAGAACATCATGAATTGTGAAATAGTTGCATGAGGGTCTAGGGTGCCCATGAACATGCCCATCGCAGGTGCTTCTTTGATGCACTATTCGCATTTCGACCACATATTCCACCATCGGATTGCGTATTGAACCCACATCTCGCCTGGCTTCACCCTGGCATTGATCAATGCCGTTATTGGGGTGCGTTCACTAGCACTCACGAATCGCTGGGTGAATAACAACTCCATTTCTGCGAAAGTCTTGACGGAGTCGTTTGGAACTTCGAAGTACCACTCAAATGCTATCTCCGACAAGATGCCGATGAATTGGCGGAGCAAAAGCTTATCATCACCCCCGGTGTTGCCGCAAAGAGGCCTGAACTGAGCGACATGTTGATGGGGATTGCTTGTCCCCTTGTACACATGGAATTTAGGGATCGTATATCCCGGCGGGTACCTTATTTGGTCATACCAGCCTGGATATGGTAGCCCGGTTTTAACAATTTGGCCGGCCGCTTCATTCGCCTGGTGAGCTCGTATTTGCTGAGCAATATAGTCATCCAGAGCGGCCTTGGAAATAGTTTCCTCTTTGGCTGTTGCAAGAACCGGAGGAGGGTTCGATGCCTCCCCTCTGTCGTCTTCAATAATGATTGGAGGATCTTCAGCTGGAGAATCCGGCTGTAACATCATCTCGACCATGTCTTGGAAGAGAAGCGCCATTCGTTTTATGTTGGCAGCTTGTTCTGCAGCTTCTCTGTCCTTCTTTTCGAGGACTCTGCGTAGGAAGTCAGCATCGGTTTCTTGTTCGTGACGCTGCTTTGATGATGCCTCCGGGCTTTCTTTTGGCCCGGTGAGTGCGGCCATTTGCGTCAGCATTTCCTGAAGCTTCTGTTGTTACTCTTGGGCTTTGGTCACGGATCGGGTGAGCGGTCGGTGACTCGTCGAAGCGCGGCTTTCCTCTTTTTCGGAAGCCATGTAAACAGTATGGACCGTTATACCCCCAGACTTGGGGCGTTTGGGCTCAGCGTCTTTGTGGTCTGCCGTAGTCACAGGGGATTTCTCTAGCCTCCTTCTCTTTTGAGCAGTTGACGTTAAGGGGGCCGTTGCAGCGGGCACCCAGATAGTTGTTGTCCTTTGCGGCTTGATAAGACGGTTCTCTTCCTGCTGAACCTTCACCTTTTTATGTCGGCGAGGGTAATATTGATCAATCACCGACTCCTGGACCTGTCGCCAGACTTTGTAAACTTTGGAGGACAGCCGCTGAGGGGGCTGCTCCGGCTTTGTTTCTGTAACATTCTCCACCGGTGGATGAGATCTTTTCAGTACGGCGGTAGGAGAGTTCCTACGCACCTTGTTCAGCAGTTCAAAACCGTTCCCGGTTGAAACAGCAACATTGACTTCCACCGTTGGGGCTGGTGGAGTTAGCCCAGAGGGGGAGTTGCCCCCAGCTTTCCTTACTCGGCGCCAGTGGCGACGTCGAGCGTGTCGAACTGCTAGGATTGATTCAGCGATGGGGATGGCTTAGTCGTGCCCCTGTTTTGGAGCAGGGCTGTTACCGGCGTCAGCCTCTTGAAGACTGATGTCCGTTGAGTAGTAGTATTTAATCTATCAAAGACAGACTTTGGAGCAGGGACAGAAGCCGGAGTAGGAGCCGGAACAATTAGTCTTGTAAAGACCGACCCTTTGGCAGGAGAAGCCGCCTTGACGACTTCGGGAGCAGGGATAGCTATCCTCTTCGGAATAACCTTTTCTGGAACTGCAGGCTTCATCATGGGCCCGCATGAACTTTGGCCCAATCTAGCGAAGACCGAGGCGCTGGAGCTGGACGACCCGTTGAGAGAGGCCGCTGTAGTTGCAAGCCGATCAAAGACCGACTTTCTGGGAGCTTCTTGCGATGGTACAGGGGCGCTGAAGCTCATCGATGGGAGCATGGTCCCAAAAAACAATCCAGTGGTGGCCTGAGTCACCTGGTCCACCGGCATTGTGAACAGGGAAGCCACTTGAGGCCCGTAAGCTATGCCTCCAGATGAGGCGGAATGTGAGTTGCAGTTGCAGCTGGAACACTTCACGCAAGTAGACGCCGTTGATTTTTCGCTTTCTGCACCAAGCAAGACACCAAATCTTAGTACCTCGAACCCAAGGGCAACCATTATCAAACCGCGATTCGTTCGCGAACACGACACACGAAGTGTGGAGTGGAAAGAGGAAAAGGTCCCACCGGGCATGCCAGAATCTGTTCCCCGCCGAAAGACAAGGACGCGACCGCGCAGGTCCATCTTGCCTGAAATTCAGGGCAGATGCTAATTGGTGCTATCTGTCCACCTCTCCGAAGATGCCAAGTTGATTTATGGCACCGTGTATCGAAGGTTTAAACGGATGTGGCCGATGTAGCAGACTTCGTCAGATTCCCCTTCGTTGATGAGGGGTTTTTAATTATGGGGACGCTCTTCCTTGCAGGCCAAGCCCCTGCAGTTAATTACGCTACCGCATCATGGTAACAACTTTCTCCTTCTCCAGATGGTCACTTCGTGTCGTGGGTGTTTGTTTTGTCTGTGGTTGCCCGTGGATTGTATACGGAGACTAATTTATGCTGTCGCCCGTAGGGCGTGGATTAGTCCAAATCCGTATTTTCTTAGATTTAGGTTTTGGTTTGGGTTTAAGGATACGTTAGTCTCATTTGAGACTAAGATCAACTTAAACGTTTGTTAAGGATACGTTAGTCTAATTTCAGACTAAGATCAACTTAACGGGATCATTTAGATCCGACAAAAGAGCAATTGGACTCTATTGTTTAGTTTAGGGACATTACGGTCGATTATTTTAAGAACATTACGGTCCAACGTTAGTTTAAGGACGTTTTGGTCCAGGTTAAAGACATCATAGTCCATGGGTTTTAAAGGACCCCATAGTCTGAGGTTAAGGACATCGTAGTCCGTGGGTTTACAGGGACCCCACAGTCCATAGTTTAAAGACATCGTAGTCTATGAAGTTTAAGGACAACATAGTCCATGAGTTTAAGGACCCCACAGTCCGTAGTTTAAAGACATCGTAGTCTATGAAGTTTAAGGATGTCGTAGTCCGTGAAATGTGTGGTTGTCGAGACCCGTCACCTCTCTGAAGACGTTGAAGGATTACAACGACAGATATCAGAGGAGTAAAGAGATGTACCCTTGAACCGGTGTGAGTTGGTTGAAAGATCTGTAGTCCAATTTGGGACTGAGATCTGTTGAATATTCGTGAGCAGATAGGCTCGGTTCAATATAAGTTGAGGACTTATGGCCAGAATTGGGCTAAGTCCAATAAGATTAAAATGTTTAACATTTTATTGTTCTGGGTTGTTGAACCCTTACTTGGGCTTGGCCCTTTTAATAATATTGAGCATTAGATCTTGACAATTTTTGTCTTGTATTGAATGCATAGCATTCATCAGAACAATGTGTGTTCTGACAGCGCGCCACGTGGCGCGTCAGGCGCTTTGCGCCAATTAAAGAGTGCGTTGCGCTTCTGCCAAGTAGCGCACATGGAAAGGACACGTGTCGCGCTTAGCGCTAAGCGCCAGATTATGAGCGTGTTGCACTAGTTTAGTGGCACACCAGTGAGTGACACGTGGCGCACTTGGTACTGAGCGCCAACCCATGAGCGCAGTGCGCTATTTCAGAAGCGCAAAGCGCAAGTTGCATACGTGGTTGACACGTGGCATGTTTTGGCGCTGATCGCCGATCCAAGGAGCGCAAAAGCGCAGTTCATGAGTGCAAGGAACTTTTGAGCAGCGCAAAGTGCATTTGATCAAATTTATGATCAGAGAACAAGTTTATGTTCTCTTTTTTTTAAAGGCGGCTCTGCCTCAAGATTCAAGAACAACAGTTCTTATTTTGAAAGGGGTTTTTCCTTTGTAGATCAATGATCTATGAATGAAGTAAATACTTCTTTTGTTTCTCTCTCTTTTTATAAAAGACCTTGGTCTTTTTGTAGATCTATGATCTTTTAAGAAGATAATTCTTCTGTTTTAATGAGATGATTTCATCTCTTTGTTCAAGATTCATTCTTTACCTTGAAGAAATAATTTTCTTTTGCTAAGAGCTTGCTCTTCTTTCTTTGAGTTTTCTCAAAATTTGTAGGGGGGTTTCTCTCTATCAGACTTGAAGTCTTGGGGCCTTTATATAGGGCAAATTGATTTGTTAAATCAGTTAAAGAGATCTTTCTCTGATTGATTTGGGGACGTTTCCCCACCGTTGGATTTTTGATCCTAGGGTTTCTGTTTTACAGAAGGCAGTCTTCTTGTTTTTAACAAGATTGGAAAGATCTTTCCATAACAGAATTTTAATTCTGATTAATTAATGATTTATCATTATTAGATCTCTTGATCTAATGGTGGGGAATTTTTAATTCTAGCGCTAGCGCACCTGCGTTTGATACGTGGCGCGCAGCGCAGAGCACAGCGCAGCCTGCACTAGCGCACCCGTGTTTGACACGTGGAGCGCAGCGCGCCTAGCGCTGGATCTGAAGCGTTGCTTCAACTTTTAAATTTGAATTTTAAAACAGAGCTTTGCTCTGATTGTGGGTGCGCTACCTAGGGCGCAGTGCACCTGGCGCTAGCGCACCTGTATTTGACACGTGGTGCGCAGCACGCCTAGCGCTGAATCTGAAGCGTTGCTTCAACTTTTAAATTTTGAATTTTAAAACAGAGCTTTGCTTTGATTGGGGGAAACATACACACACACACACACACATACTCTACAACACCTCCCCCATTAGAAAAAATTTCTAACGGGGCGCTGCCCCGCACCCCGCAAGGGGGCTGCTAGACCCTTGATCCCCAGCCCGCTATCCGGGTAGCGGGACCCCCGTAAAAACTATGCGGGGCCCCCGATATATCCGAAACCCCTTCAAAGCACAATACTGCACATTGAGTTCGCATGACCGGTTTAACCCGTCAATCAGAGGTTTTCTCGCTCCAAATGCGAGGGGTAATTAATGGCAGCTTAGTCCGCGGCTGCCGGAGATTCGGATCCCCACAATCAATAAACCCCAGCCTACCCTAGGCAGGGGGAATCTATAATGCGCCTAACAAGCGCGCGCGTATTCCCATCTCAATGGGGTAACGAAAAACACCCTACAGATTCTGGCACTCCCGGTGGGACCAATCTATCCTCCCATATTTCGGGTTAAACGTTCATGCGAACTCAATCAATATACATATCTGTATTTATACTAAAATAATGCTCTTTCATGCAGGTTGTCAAGCAATCACTTTCCAACAATGTCTCCAAAGATGAACTCAGCTCCCATCTCATACACGATGAAGATTGACTCCAGGATGGTCCTCCCGGCAAGTCTCGGATGACAGTGGGAAGAACCGCTGCTACAATTTGGGTCTATTCTGTTTGTCTCGGCTAATGCCATCCTTGCACCTCAAGCCCCGGTGACAGACAAACCGGTCTCGAAAGGCAATAGGCCAAATGCGGTGGTCTCGAAGGCGCCCCAACTGAAACGCAAGTCTGTGTTTGAACGACTCTCCTTGGCCCTAGCTGTGGGCAAGGCCATCAACACCAACAAAACAACAAGGCCTCTCGAGCAAGCTCCGGTGGTGCCCCTGACAACTGCTCGATTGGGTGTTTTCTCTAAGCTCCCCACTAATCGACTCACGGTGGCTTCCCAGGAAATGGATGCCCACCAAGTCCTTAAAATTGAGAAGCTAAGGCAGAAAAGGCTCAGATATAGAGCAAACAAAAAGGCTAGGGATCCTGCTAGGCTGAACCTCATAAGGTTCGAAGAACAGGGTTAACCCGCCAAAGATGAGTAAATGGATGGATATGTGGTCCACACTGTCTACATGGTGGGCACGCGCAGCAAGAGTAAGGACGGGGCAATCACATTTCAAATCCAATCTGGCTTGAATGTGGTTGCCGCTTCCCAAGAACAGCCGCCTCCGCTGGATGATGAAAACCCTCTCGATGAGGATGATAGGCAGAAAAATCCCTCAGTCCATGTAGAGTCAAGCTCGGAAAGCGAAGAAGAGCCGACTTTCCGCCCCAGGACCACGGAGCAAGAGCTGCTTCAAGAGCTCCGAAAGCAGCTCAGAAACAAAGACAAGGAGATGATCAAACTCTGCTCCACAAATGACGACTTGACGAATGTCGTCTTGCATCTCACGGCCCGACTTGCCTCTCAGCCGCCCAATCAAGCACAGGGCTCTGCTCATGAACCGGAAAACGGTGTCCCAAGGCAGTCGACGCCTATTCCCTCAAATCCAAAAATGGGCAGACCGCACGAAAGCCAGTCGCATCCTATCTCAGGAAATGTCTTGGCTACCGATGACAGTAGCCCGCTAAATCAAGATCAAATCATGGATTTGGTTGCCAACAAAGTCAAAACGTTGGTAGCCGAAGCCGAAGCGTAAAAAGATATCATCAGTAGTGCGAGACCATATCCTGCTCAGTATGATCTGGTAGAATTTCATAGCGGCTATATCATCCCCAAATTCGGAAGATTCGATGGGACGGGAAATGCGAATTAGCACATCGCCCGCTTTAAAGCCTTGTTCACATCATAATATTGCAATTTATACGCCCCACTTTTTGTGCAATTTATAAGTAAACAGGTGCTTTTGACGATCGTTTGTTACATGATACAGGATACAGACTTTTGAAGCAAATACAGTGAAAAAGACAAAGATGATACAGGAAATGGACTTTTGACCAACCAGCACACTGATCCTACTCAAGCCGAGACGAACGTCAAGTGAAACGGTCAAAGAGATCCTTACGAGTTTCACTGAGAATCTGAAGAATAAAAAAAGCCCAACAGAGAAAAGCACAGTGAAAACAGAAGGCCCAATACAAGATCAACAAAGCACAGAAAGTTGGAGTCCCAACACCACCAAAGGGCCGCGGATCCGCGGCCCAAGCCAGTATCTACCGCGGATCCGCGGCCGTCTAATGCCCGGGTCGGTGGAGATTTCTTCTGTTGCTGCTACGGTTCTGGTGTTGTGATTTTTAGGGGGTAAATCAGTAAAGTCATGTCTACGAGAGTCTGTAACCCTAGCTTCACTAGTTACTTATAAATTGTAATCTAGATCTAAAAAAATGTATGCCTCTTGATAATCAATAAAAGTGAGATTTGTTGAAGAATTCGGAGCATCACTTTTACTTGTAAGTTTTTAGTTTTATTTAATTCTTGCCTTAGTATAATCTTTTACTTGCCTTAGTTAGTTAATTCTTGCTCTAGTGTAATCCTCCTTAATCTGCACCAAGTAGTTAACCTTTAAAACATAAACATAAAAATGTCTCTTTGCAACAATTCCCTAATGAGCGAATAAAATCCTCGCTCGTTAGGGTTAGGAACAAGGGAGTAAGTGAGAGATGGATGTCTCTCACCTCCTTCAACGCCAACTTATTTTTAAAACGAAATCTTCATGCATTCATATACGATCCGCCCCCTACGGCACCCTACCTACAAGGTAACGGTGAACCTTAGTATAAAAGGCCGGACTTATATGACATCCATAAAGATCACATCAATTAATAGGAAAGGACGGACAAGGATCTAGAGGAAGAAACTTTGTTTCTTCCCGATCATCCTAATCTCCTTTGCTAATAATTGTTGTGATATTTCTAAAAAGCTTAAATCATGGCATTGAAAGAGGTGAAAACATAGATCTCAAAACTCCTACCTTCGACCTAACCCTAACGAGTCCTTTCTTATCACATAAATTCATCTTAAACTCAATCGATAAAAAACCAACCACGATTTGAATCAACTCGTTATAACACAAAATTAGAAATTAACACATCCCTGCGGATCGACCCGTATTCACCGGCTAGCTGCGAAGCGACGCCGTTTCTGATTACGGTAAACTACAATTTTTGGATTAATCAAATGGCGCCGTTGCCGGGGATGGCGTAATTTTCTCTTTTTGTATGATTTCGGGTTGATATAAACTTTGAAAAATTATAAAAATCAGAAAATACAAAATACAAAAAAAAAATTAGCTTTTCATTATTTTTATCTGTTTGAAGGGTTTCTCGTTTGAATCTTGCAGGAACGACAAGAACTTTTGGATCTGGAATTTTACAGAGGGTCAAAACAGAAAAGAGAACATCAAAACAGAGAGGAATTGCTCGTACAGAACAGAACAAAAATTTCCAGAGGATGAACCCACCACATTGCCGCGTTTCCGCCGCATAGGTAGCCCATTAGCCGCGGTTCCGCGCACATAGTGCCACGTCAGCACTGAAAAATTTTCTGGTTTGCTTCTTTTCTCTCCCCTCTGCAACCTCCCATATATCTCTCTGTAAAAATCTTTCTGCAGGAATTCTTTGCGTAAAGAGTCTTTCTCCCCCTTCTCGATAACAGATTTTCTGCAGGTTTCTTTGCGCCGCGCTAAAAATTGATTGCAAGTGATTTTAATTGTTTTGCATAATTTAATTGGACTTAAGGGGCTATTTGACCAAACTCAGATTGGGTGGGGATTTCATCACCCTTCCCAGGACCCCAGAAAACACCTAAAGCATTTTGCATCGACCACCTTTAATTAAAAAAAGATTAGACTCAGACCTAAGGACAGCGAGCTCAATAGGAAAAGGACTAGGGTAGGCATCGGCCGTTTATCCTAACCGACATTGCGGTGTCTAGGCTAGTGGTTATTAATTAGGCCCACTGTAGTGGTGGTTCCTTCCCACTTACCTGGCCGTATTTGTCTGTGAAGAGGCGGTTTGAGGTCTATTTCTAGCCCTAGTTAGGAGCTGTCTAGTAAACCTAGGCGACCCTAGATCTAGGCCTGATTGTGCATGTGTGGTTGATACAGTTGTGTCACGAGTCCGCTTTCAAAAACCTCTTTGCAAAACTCACACACAAATAAAAAATAAATAAAGAAAAATCTTTTCAAAACTTGCAACTTGCCGCTAAGAAAACTTGCACCTCATTTCTACCATCTCTCCTTCATTGACGTTATCTTACCCCCACATTCTGTTTTTCTTTTTTCTGACTGCACTATCCCTTTTAGTGTATGCCACTTTGGACTAGGGATACAGACGCCCGATTAGTCCGCGTTTCGTTGGTACCGACCAACGAACCCTTCGACACCGAAGTCGAAAATCCGTCCACTTTCTTACCCTCACCTTCAATTTCTTCCACTGAAGGTATGTCGGGATTCAACCCCAATAATACCTTGCAGACGGGAATGATTCCACCTCCACCAGGTGCGAATAACCCGAACCAGCCGCCTGTTGAAGCGCCCGCACGAGTTGCGCTCCAGGACCTCTTCTACCCCATCCGCACTTCTTTACCCACTTGTCTTTCACCCCCACCGGCAAATGGGGACAATTTTGAGATTAAACCACATTTCATCAATATGCTGCCGAAATTTCACGGTTTGGAAACTGAAGACGCTTATATCTTTATTAATAAATTCCAAAATGTGTGCGCTATGATGAAAACAACCCAATTGAGTGATGACGCTATAAGGCTAAGGGTCATTCCTTTCACCTTATGTGACCTAGCCGAGAAGTGGCTATATAGCACCGCATCACATTCCATAAGAAATTGGGATGAGTTTGTGAAGGCTTTTCTGAAAAAGTTTTATCCTCACCATAAAACTGCAAGAATTCGAAATGAAATAATTCAATTCTCACAACTGCCTTCCGAACCTTTCTGGAAGTGCTTCGAGAGATTCAAGGACCTATTAGTTCAATGCCCGCACCATGGGATAGAAAGTTGGCAACTTTGCCAAACATTATATGAGGGATTGAACTCAGCAACGAAGCAGTTGCTAGAAACCATCTGTCAAGGTCATTTTCTCTCTAAGTCTAATGATGAGGCATGGCAGTTTCTCGAGGATCTTAGTGAGCAGACAATACAGTGGGAGAGCACAAAGACCACATCAGCTTCTAGTGGTCAATCTAGGGGAGGCATACATCAAATAGAGATGTCGATTGCTATGAAGGCCGAGATGGCCGCTCTTACGAAAAAGCTAGAAGCGATCGAGACCAAAATCTCCTCGTCTTCTCCTGCCCCTGCTATGCCCCCACGTACTGTCTGTGCTTGTTGTGCGGATCCATCGCACCTGACTGAAGAATGTCCTTATAATGCATCTACACAGGGACAGGATCAAGTCAATGCTGCATTCCAGCAACGACAAAGGAACGATCCGTATTCTTCAACGTATAATCCGGGGTGGAGGAGTCACCCAAATTTCGCTTGGAACCAAAATCAACAATTCCAAGGAAATAATAATAATTTTCAAAGACCTCCTCCACCACAACAACAACAAGCACCCTCGCAAACTCAATATCAACCGCAACAATTTCAACAACAACCTTACCCTAATCAGGTGAACAACTTTGTGCCGAACAATGCGTACCAGCCAAACAATTATGTTCAACCTAATAATGATAAGGTTAGCTCGCTCGAAAGAAGTCTAGATGCGTTCCTTAAGCAATCTACACAGTCTACAGCAAGACTTGAGACTTCTATTCAAACTTTAGTGCAAAATAGTGCCTCCCATGATCAGAGTATCAAATCTATAGAGGCACAAATTGCACAACTCAACGCAGCTTTGAGCGAGCGCGAAAAAGGAAAACTCCCGTCTCAACCGTTGCCCAATCCCGGTCACGCACATGCTGCACACAATCAGCAAAATCATAACGTAAATGCGGTGACCACGTTGAGATCGGGAAAAGTGTTACGGAACAATGTGGGCATTAACAATGACACCCCTGCCGGTGGGTCTTCTTCATATTCTTCACCATCTTCTTCTTTAGAGCCTATTCTCCACCCTTCACATGGCTCTACCTCTTCTAGCTTGAACGGACCTAATTCTCACGACATGAACACATCTACACGAGGTACCGTTCCAACTCGACAATCTGATCCACAAAAATTGGACTCAACCACCTTTCAAAATGTTCCTTTTCCTAATCGGTTGAGATCAAATAAACCAACTCCTCAAATGGAAAAGATTGTCGAGTTGTTCAAACAGGTTAGCATAAACATCCCTCTTTTAGATGCAATTCAGCAAGTTCCTTCATATGCCAAAATTTTAAAGGACTTGTGCACCAAAAAGAGGAAGTCGCAAGTGCCAAAGAAAGTTTTTGTGGCCAGTGCTATTAGTGATGCTCTTGTAAATTCCCTTCCCCCAAAACAAAAGGACCCCGGGTGTCCTACCATTTCGATAATAATTGGGGACAAGAATATCAATAGAGCACTCTTAGATCTTGGCGCGAGCGTCAATTTGCTACCCTATTCTGTGTACGAGCAATTGGGCGTTGGAGAGCTTAAGCCCACTCACTGTACTCTCCAAATGGCCGACCGGTCAATAACCCATCCTAGGGGAGAGCTGGAGGATGTGTTAATAAGAGTAGGGGATTTCATTTTCCCCGTAGACTTTATAATGATGGATACACAACCTGTCGCGAACCCCCGGAACCAAATTCCGGTTATATTAGGTCGACCATTTTTGGCTACTTCCAACGCAGTGATCAATTGTCGTAACGGTTCAATGAACTTATCTTTCGGCAATATGACAATTGAGCTCAATATTTTCAAGTTAGGAAGTCAGCCTGCTGAGCCCAATGCTAGCGTACTAGACGTTTGTTCGATCAATGAGATCGCGGAGGAGGACTGTGAGTTCGAGAATTTTTTATTCGACCACAGCAATGTTAACGCCACTAGTGCGTTCCTCCTAGAATCCGACTCAGCTTTCGCGACGGATAATGATTTTGAATGTTTTACATTCGTCAACGACTTCGAAGACTCATCACCTGATTTGGAGTCTTTTGCTTTTGCGGATGAGTTAGTAGAACCATCCGACACTGTTGCGTACACTCGGTACGAACCTTTGATGGAATCATTCGAGTTTGAAACAACTACCCCATTGTTACCATCTATTGTTTCACCTCCTAAACTCGAATTAAAGCTTTTGCCGACACACCTTAAATATGCATATCTAGGTGATAATGAGACCTTACCTGTCATTATATCAGCCTCTCTAGCTCTTGAGCAAGAGAATGCTCTCTTGACGGTCTTACTTAACAATCGGCAAGCTTTCGGCTGGTCTATGGCGGACATTAAGGGGATTAGTCCCCTCATAGTCGAACATCATATACACTTAATGGATGATGCCAAGCCAGCACGAGATCCACAAAGGCGCCTCAACCCCATCATGAAAGAGGCGGTTAAGAAGGAAATTGTCAAATGTCTGGATAGCGGTATCATTTACCCTATCTCGGATAGCCAATGGGTTAGCCCAATCCACGTCGTGCCCAAGAAATCGGGCATTACGGTCATTACAAACGAGGCAAATGAGTTGATTCCCACTCGTACCCAAACTGGGTGGCGAGTCTGCATAGACTATAGGAAACTCAATGCCGCAACAAGGAAGGACCACTTTCCCTTACCTTTCATTGACCAAATGCTCGAGCGATTGGCAGGGCACGAGTTCTACTGCTTTCTCGATGGCTACTCCGGTTACAATCAAGTCCCCATCGCCAAAGAGGATCAAGACAAGACAACATTCACTTGTCCCTTTGGCACCTTTGCTTATCGTCGCATGCCCTTTGGGTTATGCAACGCACCCGCGATATTTCAGCGGTGTATGATGGGGATCTTTTCAGACATGGTCGAAAAGTTCTTGGAGATTTTTATGGACGATTTCTCCATCTTTGGCGACTCCTTCGATGAGTGTTTACGCCATCTTGACGCTGTTCTTACCCGCTGCAGGGATAAGAACCTAACATTAAATTGGGAGAAGTGCCATTTCATGGTGCAAGAGGGCATTGTTCTAGGACATGTCATTTCGCAAAACGGCATCGAGGTAGACAGGGCTAAAATCGAAGTGATTTCTAACCAACCTCCCCCAAAATGCGTCAAAGATATTAGAGCCTTCCTTGGCCACGCCGGTTTTTACAGACGGTTTATCAAGGACTTTAGCAAGATTGCTAGACCCTTGACCCTCTTACTGGCCAAGGACACGACCTTCGCTTTTGACTCCACATGCACTGAAGCATTTGAGTCTTTAAAACATTCACTCATCACTGCACCCATCCTCTCATCTCCCGACTGGACGCACCCTTTTGAAATCATGTGCGATGCATCAGACTTTGCAATTGGAGCTGTTCTTGGATAGCACATTAATAAGATGCCGCACGTGATTTATTATGCTAGCCGAACACTAAATGAGGCCCAACTTAATTACACAACAACAGAGAAAGAATTTTTAGCTGTTGTGTTTGCACTTGAAAAATTTCGGCCTTATTTAATCGGCTCTCCAGTCATTGTTTATACTGATCACTCGGCTCTTCGCCACCTTTTTGCGAAGAAGGATGCTAAGTCAAGGCTAATACGTTGGATCCTTTTATTGCAAGAATTTGATCTTGTCATTAAGGACAAAAAGGGATGTGAAAACGTAGTAGCTGATCACCTATCACGACTCCCTTCTTCGCCCACGCTCGATCTTCCAATCTCTGACGTTTTTCCCGACGAGCAGCTCTTGACTGTTTCTTGCGAACCATGGTTCGCCGATATTGTAAATTATTTAGCCACCGGCCTGATTCCTGATGATTGGTCGAAACAGGATAAGCTTCGATTTTTGTCCCAAGTAAAGCATTTTTACTGGGATGAACCCCATCTTTTCAAATACTGTTCCGACCAAATCATTCGTCGGTGTGTGCCCGAGAGTGAGGTCAAGAGCGTGCTGTCTTTCTGCCATGATCAAGCATGTGGCGGGCACTTTGGCCCAAAGAAGACAGCCGAAAAAGTTTTGCAGTGTGGTTTCTATTGGCCACGACTCTTCAAGGATGCATTTGAATACTGCAAAACTTGCTCCCGGTGCCAACATTTGGGCCGGATTTCGCGGAGAAACGAAATGCCACTCCAACCCATTTTGGTGGTGGACATTTTTGATGTTTGGGGTATAGATTTTATGGGACCATTTCCTAACTCTTTTGGAAATGTGTATATTCTGTTGGCGGTTGACTACGTTTCTAAGTGGGTCGAGGCTGTGCCCAGTCGAACGAACGATAATAAAGTTGTCGTTCGATTCCTTAAAGAACACATATTTTCTCGATTCGGGCACCCTCGGGCAATTATAAGTGATAATGGTTCTCACTTCTGCAATAGGACTTTCGAGTCCTTGATGCGTAAATATTCTATCACCCACAAATTGTCAACGCCATATCACCCCCAAACATGTGGGCAAGCCGAGGTTTCGAATCGGCAAATAAAGCAAATTTTGGAGAAAACGGTTTCTAAAAACCGTAAGGATTGGTCGCTTAAATTGATAGATGCACTATGGGCTTTCCGTACTGCATATAAGACCGATCTGGGTATGTCTCCATACCGGCTTGTGTACGGGAAGGCTTGCCACCTCCCAGTGGAGATCGAGCACAAAGCTTTCTGGGCTATCAAAGAGCTAAATTTGTCTTTAGGAGATGCGGGCAGCAACAGAAAGCTGCAACTGAATGAGTTGGAGGAGCTAAGGGATGAGGCATATGACAATGCCATAATTGCTAAAAACCGAGCCAAGGTGTTCCACGATAAACACCTTTTACGAAAAACTTTTGAACCTGGTCAACAGGTTCTACTTTATGACACTCGGTTACACTTGCATCCTGGTAAGCTCAGGTCCAGATGGAGAGGACCTTTTGTGGTCCGCACCGTTTATCCGCATGGTGCGGTAGATCTTGAGAACCCTGAAGACGGTACCTTATTTAAGGTAAATGGGCATCGACTAAAACCGTTCTTCACTGCGGATCCTTCGGAGGAGCTCCTGTTTTTGCAGGAGCCGATTTACACTGATTGATCTTCCTCCGCTTTCACCCCCAAACTTTGTTTCCCAATGACACTATTTCAAATAAGTTTGGGGGTGTGTATATCACTTGTATTATATTTCCAAATACCATAAAAATAAAAATATAAAAAAATAAAAAAAAAATTTTAAATAAAAAAAAAATAAGGGGGGGGTTAATAATTTTTTTGGACCAACTTGCAAATATGCAGATTAATAGCTGCATTTACGAAGAAAACCCTCACCCTTGAGGGTTTTTTTGTAAATCACCCCTTTCCCCCTATATAATGGAACCCGAGCCCTCTGTTGTTTAACCTAAAAAGTTTTCTTCTCTTCTAAACCTAGCCGCCACCCTCAAGCTCCTGCAGAAATTTTTCGCCGCAACTCCACCAGATCGCCGCGTTTCCGCCGCTATTGCCGTCCCCCGCCGCCCAACCGCCGCCGATCTGCATCTTCACCCCCTGAAATTTTCAGGGGAGGTAAACCTGAACCCATACTCTCTGTTTCTGCATAGACTTTTCTCTGTAAATTTAAAATGGCCCCTAAAATGCAGTACGAGAGAGATTTTTCACCGGTGTTCGCACACGAGATCTATGGATCATACTTCCCACACGAAATTGCACAGAAAGGATGGAATTTCCTCCTCTATAACCATGGATCTGCATTTGCTGTCCCTAGATTAGTCACCCAATTTTATGAGTCAATGGAAGAGGATAGCCTAGACAATTTAGGTTATATTAAATTGAATTGGGGAACTCAAGAAATTCGCATCGACAGGGGCATGATACACGAGGTTACACTCATACCTCGTGTCCCCGCACACGAACAACCCCTTCGCTTTGAAGATTATATTCCTTTAATGGGTAATGACTGTGCGCTAGAACCGCGCAAGGGGATCCAAGCACGGACCCTATTCGCAAATGTTTTAACTGTGTGCCGGTGGGCACAAAACAATATTTTTGGAAGTTCTCACAACACAACCTTTTTCACCCCTGCCTTACATGTCGTTCATACCTTAATGACGAAAAACCCTAGATTCGACATGTGCACAGTTTTGCTTTACTCCATAGGTTCGGGTAAACGAGGTCCTGTACACCCCTGCCCCATGCTAGTTACCCAGCTCTGCCGTTATTTCCTCCCAGCTGAGGAATTTGACTCATATTTGATAAACGATACCCCGGTCCGACCACTTTTAGAGGGCATCTCGTCGTCCTACTCTAGACTAACAGATATTTGGACACGGACCGACCCGGCAGAACATGTACCTGCACGCACCCCGAGCTCAAGCTCAACTTCGAGCGGGGAAGAGCTAACCCCCCAAGAGCATGCGCGATTGATGCGGAGGGCAGTGAGAGGGATTGATTCTTTGAGGGATGAGTTTCGGGCAACGGCCCGAGAGCACGACCGTCGGTTGACGGAGATTGAGAGGGGGATACAGACACTATTGGCTAGGGGGGAGAGATCACGGTCACGCTCACGAGCGCGACGTGGGGCCGGGCAGTGAGGGCACTGCTTTGTTCAAGTTTGGGGGCATTAGAGGCGATGTATATAGTTATCTTTTGCATAGCATATTGTATATATATTTTTTTTTCCCTTTTTGCATATTTAATTTCTGCATTGCATTTTTATAAAAACAAAAATCATAAAAATTTGAAAATTTTGAAAAATAAAAAAAATTAGAAAACAGAAAAAATCCATAAAAATTAATGTATTCAATTCTGGTTAATTGACTTGAGTTTGATAAATAGGTTAACTGGCTAGGAAAAACTAAATCTTAGACTTAGCAAATTAAAAACCCTAAAAATAACCTTCCTTAAAGTTTAACTGTGGAAAGCATATGTCTTTGTAGGTTATTTAGAAATAGGCAAATTTTGGGTTCAGTTCTTGGGCTAAGTCGAAACGAAGGAAAAGTATTAAAACTCTCATTAGAGTATAAGTTTGAAAAATAGTTCCTAACTTGAGTCTGGATTCTGAAAATGTATACCCTACAAATTGCACAAACACGCACCTTGAAACTTGGATTAGTAGAAGAGACCTTGAAATACTCTTGTCTAACGTCCTTAGCACAATGAAAAAGAAAAAAAAAGAGTGAATAAAGAAAAAAAATGAACACTGGTTTTTGTGATTACTTAAGGCTAAAAAAAAAAGAGAAAAAAAATAGAAAAATATTTAGCAAAGGTGCTACTGCTAAAAGCCTTGGGTGTTGCAAAACTAGGAAGTACGCCTTAAAGTGCTAACGCATCTGGTAATCGGTTGTTGGTACCTCAAGAAGTATTAACAATCGCATGAAGGATGTGAAAGCGAAGTCTCACAAGTGCTTTGGACAATGGGCTGGAGTATGATTGCTTGATTTGAATTTCCAAGTGTAGGGGTGATATTTACACACACGTGGGGATATGTGATTAGAGTTTAGATAAGAGAAAGGAATGAAGAATAGAACTTGTATCTTTAATAGAGTTGATAGAAATTCCTAAGTGGAGATGGAACTCTAGAAGGAAAGCTTAAGAAATGCCGAAAGCTAGGTAATTCTACAGGATATGTGTAATCTTAAGTTAAACAATGAGCAAGCGTGAAGAATATGGGTGGATAATTTGCGGGTCAACGATAATAGATTTCCTTGTTAGAAAACCTAAATGGAGAACAAAAGTCGAAAAACCAAGTTGATAGGATTTTGTGGGTAGTATCCGCTGAAAACCCTCAGGAGACAACACTCCTCCTACTAGGGACACCTAGAGGTTTAACGGCTTGTTGCACGTGCTCAGTGCAATCGCGTTTCCCTGCGAAAGTGTGGCTAGGTCAGAATAAAATAATAAGTTTGCTCGAGGACGAGCAAAAGGTAAGTTTGGGGGTATTTGTTCACATCATAATATTGCAATTTATACGCCCCACTTTTTGTGCAATTTATAAGTAAACAGGTGCTTTTGACGATCGTTTGTTACATGATACAGGATACAGACTTTTGAAGCAAATACAGTGAAAAAGACAAAGATGATACAGGAAATGGACTTTTGACCAACCAGCACACTGATCCTACTCAAGCCGAGACGAACGTCAAGTGAAACGGTCAAAGAGATCCTTACGAGTTTCACTGAGAATCTGAAGAATAAAAAAAGCCCAACAGAGAAAAGCACAGTGAAAACAGAAGGCCCAATACAAGATCAACAAAGCACAGAAAGTTGGAGTCCCAACACCACCAAAGGGCCGCGGATCCGCGGCCGTCTAATGCCCGGGTCGGTGGAGATTTCTTCTGTTGCTGCTACGGTTCTGGTGTTGTGATTTTTAGGGGGTAAATCAGTAAAGTCATGTCTACGAGAGTCTGTAACCCTAGCTTCACTAGTTACTTATAAATTGTAATCTAGATCTAAAAAAATGTATGCCTCTTGATAATCAATAAAAGTGAGATTTGTTGAAGAATTCGGAGCATCACTTTTACTTGTAAGTTTTTAGTTTTATTTAATTCTTGCCTTAGTATAATCTTTTACTTGCCTTAGTTAGTTAATTCTTGCTCTAGTGTAATCCTCCTTAATCTGCACCAAGTAGTTAACCTTTAAAACATAAACATAAAAATGTCTCTTTGCAACAATTCCCTAATGAGCGAATAAAATCCTCGCTCGTTAGGGTTAGGAACAAGGGAGTAAGTGAGAGATGGATGTCTCTCACCTCCTTCAACGCCAACTTATTTTTAAAACGAAATCTTCATGCATTCATATACGATCCGCCCCCTACGGCACCCTACCTACAAGGTAACGGTGAACCTTAGTATAAAAGGCCGGACTTATATGACATCCATAAAGATCACATCAATTAATAGGAAAGGACGGACAAGGATCTAGAGGAAGAAACTTTGTTTCTTCCCGATCATCCTAATCTTCTTTGCTAATAATTGTTGTGATATTTCTAAAAAGCTTAAATCATGGCATTGAAAGAGGTGAAAACATAGATCTCAAAACTCCTACCTTTGACCTAACCCTAACGAGTCCTTTCTTATCACATAAATTCATCTTAAACTCAATCGATAAAAAACCAACCACGATTTGAATCAACTCGTTATAACACAAAATTAGAAATTAACACATCCCTGCGGATCGACCCGTATTCACCGGCTAGCTGCGAAGCGACGCCGTTTCTGATTACGGTAAACTACAATTTTTGGATTAATCAAGCCTCATACGGGAATACTGGGGGCAATGATGCGCTTCTCCTCCGCCAGTTCGTTAATAGCTTGGCCGATGTTGCTTTCGACTGGTACGCGAGCATACCGGATGGCTCCGTCATAACTTTTGTCCAAATGGAGTCTCTGTTTCGACAGAGGTTCATGAGCGTCAGCAATAAGATCACCATTGCCGAGCTCGTAAGGACCAAGCCAAAGAACAATGAAAGCAGCACGGATTTTATAACCCGATGGCGCAATCTCTCCGTTAAATGTGAACCGCCGATAGAGCAGGACCAATCTGTCAGTCTCCTCGTCGGAAATCTCAACAATTGGATGGCCCTGTTTCTATGCACCGCGGGTCTCAAAACATTTCAAGAGCTGACCAGAAAAGTCCAGATGTTAGAGCGCTCAAAGCAGGAGTCCTTCTCAGATTCCCAAAATAACAATAGATCCTGGAGAAACCGAAAGGACGATAATCGCAAAGGCAGAAATTCCGACGATTCTGAATTTTTTAACACTTCGGCTAACCGAAATAAGCAAGGGATGAGCGGGCCCAATGCCAACCAGCCTCGGAAGCCAGTGTTCGGAAAGGGAGGAGAATCTCTACTAAAAGAGAAGCTAGATAAGGTCTATTCCTTCAGAAGGGACAAAATCCGTAAAATATTCAAAGACGCCATGAGAAACGGTCTACAACTGCCAGAGTCAAAAAGACCGCAGGAAGCGAATATGACCGACGACCCTAAATATTGCCCCTATCACAGAGTGATAGGTCATGCTATTGAGGACCGCTTCGTCTTCAAAGATTGGGTCGAAAAGCAATACAAGGTAGGAGAGATAGAACTGTCTAAAGGCGTGTTAACAAACAGTCCAGCTATGACCGCCAATTTGATATAAACGGAGACCGAAGTTATTTGTGAAACTGATTCTCTCAGACATCTACCTTTCTCTGAAAACAATCGACCACCACGTCATTAAACTGGGAACAGACGACCTCTAAGTCGTTAAACTGGGAATGTAAAAATGAGCAAATAAAACAAAAATAATAATAATAAAAAGCCGAAACGATGGGGCAACTCGCAAAAATCAGTGAGGAAAAATAAAAATGAAAATAAAGCCGAAATGATGGGGCAACCGCGAATAAAAAGCCGAAATGATAGGGCAATCGCGACCTTCATGATAAGAAAAGCTGAAATGATAGAGCAATCGCGGTAAAAAAAATAAAAAAAAATGGCGAATGATGAGTCGCTCTTGGTACCATATTTCAATGCAGCGATGCAGACGCCAACAAAAATCCAATTTCCCAAAATTCTTCCGGCCCTACGGTTAGTCCCCAAATTGACTACCGTATACAATCCACAGGCTCAAATAATTCTCATCACACTCATGCCCCACTGCAATCACCAGTCCAGCGGTCGGTCTCCGCCCTTGGAATTATGCTCTATTTGGGAAGACCCACTCATGTGTCCTCACGATACGTGAGGAGAAAATCCCCTCGTGAGATCCTTACGACTCACAAAGGAAAAACACACCTGGGGGTCCTCACGACTCCTAAGGAGAAAATGCACCTACGGGATCCTTACGACTCGTAGGGAGAAGATGCTTTTATGGGACCCTTATGACCCATGAAATTGAAAGGCCTTAGGTGATAGGCATATAAACATGTCTCCTAAGCCATCGCTTCCTAATAGGCAATGGTGAATGATGAGTCGCTCCTGGTACCATATTCCAGGGCAGCGATGCAGACGCCAACCAAATTCCAAATCCCATATCCCAATGGCGAATGATGAGTCGCTCCTGGTACCATATTCCAGAGCAGCGATGCAGACGCCAACCAAATTCCAACTCCCATGCCCCAACGGTGAATGATGAGTCGCTCCTGGTACCATATTCCAGTGCAGCGATGCAGACGCCAACAAAGTCCCAAAATTTTTCCGACCCTACGGTCTGGATCATACATCCTGCAAAACCGTAGACAATCCACCGGCGTAAAACAATCTCAATCTCTCCCAAGTCCCACCGGTGAGACCACATTCAAAGTCCCACCAAAAATAAAAAATATATATAAAATAAAAAAAATAAAAAAAAATGGTATGTCCACAAGCAAAATGGGCACGGATGAAAACCCGAAAGGGCTCCGTGAGTAAAAACAGAAGGACTGTCGGCGAGTTTTTGAAAACCCGAAAGGGCGCAAACTAGTAAAAAAGAGATGAAATGCACTCGCAAAGTCCTCTCTACTTTGTGAGGAGAAAATTCCCACGTGAGATACTTACGACTCACAAAGGAGCAACACACTTAGGAGTCCCCACGACTCCTAAAGAGAAAATACACCTACGAGATCTTTTTGACTCGTAGGGAGAAAATGCTTTTATGGAACCCTTACGGCCCATAAAATTGAAAAGCCTTAAGTGATAGGGATATAAACCTGTCTCCTAAGCCACCAATTCCCAAATCCTTCCGGGGCAAATGATGAGTTGCTCCTGGCATTATTCCAGTGCAGCAATGCAGATGCCAAACAAAAACCAATTCCCAAATCCTCTCGGGGCAAATGATGAGTTGCTCCTGGCATTATTCCAGTGCAGCAATGCAGATGCCGACAGAAAACCAATCCCCAAATCCTCTCATGGCAAATGATGAGTCACTTCTGGTACCATATTCTAGTATAGCGATGCTGATGTCAACCCAAATCAAATCAAACCAATAACCTCTGCGATGGAATCATGCTCCGTCCCAGAATTTACCCCGTGTCGAAATCATGCTTCGCCTCGGGATATCAACCTTCCCTGCCGGAATTATGCTCCGCCTCGGAATTAAATTAACCGACCAGCTCTGCGCCGGAATCATGCTTTGTCTCAAAGTGTACCCCACGTCGAAATCAAGCTTCGCCTCGGAGTATCTGCCATCCCTGTCGAAATTATGCTTCGTCTCGAAATCAAGTCAGTCGACAAGCTCTGTGCCGGAATCATACTCCATCCCAGAATATACCCCGTGTCGAAATCATACTTCGCCTCGGGATATCGACCTTCCCTGCCGGAATTAAGCTCCGCCTCAGAATCAAATCAACCAACCAGCTTTGCGTCGGAGTCATACATCGTCTCAGAGTGTACCCCGCGTCGAAATCAAGCTTCGCCTCGGTGTATCTGCCTTCCCTGTCGGAATTAAGCTCCGCCTCAGAATCAAGTCGACCAACAAGATCTGCGTCGGAATCATGCTTCGTCTCAGAATGTACCCCGTGTCGAAATTATGCTTCGCCTCGGAGTATCTCTTTCCCTGTCGAAATTATGCTCCACCTGGGAATCAACCTCTGCATTGAAATTATGCTTCGGTCAGAATGTCTGCCACTCTTCGGAATGATGCTCTGATCCTTGGAATCATGCTCCGCTCTTCGGAATGATGCTCCAATCCTTGGAATCATGCTCTGCTCTTAGGAATGATACTCCGATCCTTGGAATCATGCTCCGCTCTTCGGAATGATGCTCCGATCCTTGGAATCGTGCTCCGCTCTTCGGAATGATGCTCTGATCCTTGGAATCATGCTCCGCTCTTCGGAATGATGCTCCGATCCCTGGAATCATGCTCCGCTCTTCGGAATGATGCTCCGATCCCTGAAATCATGCTCCGCTCTTCGGAATGATGCTCCGATCCTAGGGAATCATGCTCCCCGAGGGATGCTCCGCCCCCGGAATGATGTTCCACCTCGAGGTCCAGCTTTAAGATCCACCAATTTCATGCACACAACTCAAATGTGCGGTGTGCATTTATTTATGGGGGGCACTTTGTTAGGGTCAAAATTTGCACCCCGGTTGACCGAGTCAAAATCAAGGTCAACCCCAAGCCAGGTGGGCCCAAGCCCAGGTCAAGCAGACCCATGCCCAAGTCGAGCTCGCGGCCAGCCTCCTCCATGCCAAAATATAGATCATGTAATAAATAATTTTTATGTAATTTTTTCTGCATGAATGTATTGAAAATGGGCATAAAGCCAAATTTTTGTAAAGCCCATGGTTTATGGGCATAAAGCCAAATTTTTGTAAAGCCCATGGTTTATGTGCAAAAAGAAATGGCACATGAGCCATGGGATGGGCAAAATGCCATTTTGTAAAGCCCAATGGGCTGTATGCAAATGTGTAAGCCTATATAAGGCAACATGATGATGAATAAGAGACTTTTTTCATTCCCCTCAAAATCTAGGGTTTGTGCCTCTTTCCCCTTTCTGAAGGTTCTAAACCTTCTTCTTTCTTTTAAATTAAATCAAGAGTTTTACTCTTCCTTTACCAAAACTAAATAGTTTGTCACAACAAAACCCATAAAGGGGAGCTTAGATCTCCCATCAGATCTCAAAAAGAAGAGATTTTTAAAATCTCACATCTCTTGATCTTCAAGATCCTGCCAACAGATAAGGAAGAAAGAGGCCCCTCTCCGAAAACCACATTTTGGGGAAGACCCAGGGCTCCAAAGAAGAACCCCTTTCATCAACTCCAAAACATCTTAGGAGTTTAACTCCACTCTAAATCCTCTTTTGTTATTTTAAATCCTATTTCTGGGACTAAAAGCCCTCTTTTCCTCGCAGGCGCCCGAGCGCTCAAGCGCCCAACGCCCACGTGCCGGGCACGTGGTATGCTAGCGCTCGAGCGCTCAAGCGCCCAGTGCCCACATGCCGGGCACATGGCGCTCGAGCGCCTTGCGCTCAAGCGTCCAGCGCCTACGTGCCGGACACATGGTGTGCTTGTGCTCAAGCGCCCAGCGCCCACATGCCGGGCACGTGGTGCGCTAGTGCTCGAGCGCTCTGCGCCTACGTTCCGGGCACGTGGTGCGCCAGTGCCTAAGCGCCCAGCGCTCGTGTGTTAGACACGCGAGGCGCTGGCCCCACGCATCTTTTGGATGCCCTTTCCCTTATACACACACACACACACACATACTCTACAACACCTCCCCCGTTAGAAAAAATTTCTAACGGGGCGCTGTCCCGCACCCCGCAAGGGGGCTGCTGCCCCCCTTGACCCCCAAGCCACTATCCGGGTAGCGGGACCCCCGTAAAAACTCTGCGAGGCCCCCGATATATCTGAAACCCCATCAAAACACAATACTGCACATTGAGTTCGCATGACCGGTTTAACCCGTCAATCGGAGGTTCTCTCGCTCTAAATCCGAGGGGTAATTAACGGCAGCTTAGTCCGCGGCTGCCAGAGATTCGGATCCCCACAATCAATAAACCCCAGTCTATCCTAAGCAGGGGGAATCTGTAATGCGCCTGACAAGCGCACGCGTATTCCCATCTCAATAGGGTAACGAAAAACACCCTACACATTCGACGGCCACGATCGCTCCACCTATCGCACGCGCATTGGCCGTATCCCATCAGATGCCAGAAGTCCGCGACCCGTCGCGTCAGCCAACCAGCACCCGACACGTGGGCTGTCGCTTCGATGATCATACGCATGATCCGGCGCATCCTCTTTAATGAGAGATTTTGCCCCTGGTCCGCTGACATCACTAAGAAGATACAGCAGATTGCCCGGGAACACACGCTCACAATATCTATGACGAGGAGCTCACCTCGAGTGACCACCCTCGGCACGACCCGTGAGCAGGTCGGGACGAGAGTGCGGGGATAATGATGATGCTCGATATCAGTGATCTCCCAGATCGTGAGACGTAGCTAATGACGTGTCCCGAAGCACGTAAGGAAGGACCAAGGACAGCACGTCGGAAGAACACCCGGGTCTGCGGCCCATGGACATGGCCGACCTTCTGAGCCGTCCACACCACTCTTATGCCCGCCTTGCAAACAACCGTTGGCTCGCCTCCGAGCCTCCTGCTCATTTTTCCTCCTCGGCCCTCTCAGCTCGCCTCCGGGCCACCACAGAACCGAGATAGCTCGACCTCCCGCTCTGTCCTGGGCCCCCGCCGAGCTCATCTTCCTCGGTCCCTTCAACCGACCGACGGCATCATTTGCAGGTGCTTCCGCCTCGCCTCCGCGAATCTCGCCATGCGTGAGATATCCGCTGCCCACGATACCGCATTCTACGCCATCACGATCCCCATTAACGAGCCCGTCTCGCCATTAATGGGAGATCCCACCTATCATGCGGGCGTGACGTCGAGGGCGTAACGGCCGGCGTGATTCTCGCACCTGCCTGCCTGCTGCCACCGCTATATAAACCCCTCCTTCAGACGGTTCAAGTAATTCATTTTCCACTCACTAGGCCATTACTCTGCTTGGATTTCCTGTCTAACTTGATCGTCGGAGGGTCCTCGAAGGTACAACCACCCCGGGACTTCCTTGCAGATAGCTCGGCCCCAACAGCCTCAAACCCATTGAGATCCACACACTTCAGGAGCTATCCTCCAACTCAAATCTCGGTCGTCCATCGCCGCCAACAGCAGATCAACGGAAGGTAACATCTTGACGCGATCCGCTCCGCGTCAGACAGCAAATATAAGACTGCATACATAAGTCGAAAAATAATTCCTGGTGTTTTTTTAACCGAAGTAGGCCCAAGCATCAAGTTTCAATGTCCATAAATTTTATTCAAGCATGCATTACAGTAATTATTATGGCCGATTTTGATGATGCTCAATATTGGCAAATCCAAATCATGACACGTGGTAGATGACCTGTCACGCCCCGCTTCCCGGTATACGGCGAAGGGGACACGATTGGTCCGCTACGTATTTACTGTGAAGTAAATACGCTAAGCGTATCTAAGCAATATAAAAGTAATCACAAGAGATAAGAGATATAAAAATAACAGTAACTTTATTTATTAACATTCTTTTGTACAATGCATGGAGAGGAAATACAGCTGAAGTAAAAACGATGCCTAAACAACGGCATAACAGGAAATTAAAGGTACTGAATGGAAATGTACAATGTCTAGAGCTCGGGGTCTTCGAGGAACTGATCCAAGTCTTCACTGGTGGGCTCGATCTCTGCTGTGTCCAGATCACCTGACGACATTCAAAGAAGAAAGAAATAGAATGTCGTCAGCGAACAGGTCGCTCGGTAAGTCCCAAAGTTAAGGGAGAAATAGAAAAGACAGAATAAGAATGTATCTTTTAAAGTTGTATAATATTGTAGAATATTGTGTTAACGCTGTTGTTTGTAGCTTGGTACAGAAGGATGCCGGTGTATACGAGAGGGGTCTCTATATGTTAGAGACCAGGGCAAACTGAAAGTACAAGAAACTGTTATGCCACGGTACAACAGGATTCATGTTAAGTGTCTTAATCTTACTGTCTCGTGCCACTTTTAACACCTTCCGTACCAATCTACCCCTTAAATCCCGTAGTGTTTTGATTGTATTGTTATATTGTATTGTATAAGTTGTATAGTTGGATGACTGACCGAAACCATGATATCAGTAACAGATGTAATGGATGTAAACTGGAATCATGTAAATGGAAAGTATATCCATGGTTTGGTTCAGTCAAGTTGAATAGATTGATAACTGGATTCATGGATTCGTGTGTTCATGTTGAATTGTAATATTGTAGATTTAGATTGACTTGAATCATATTCAAGTCAGAATGATCAGACTCAAACCCGAGTCAGACAGTCAGAAATGTGAATCGAAGTCTTATAATTTCTAGGGTCCTTAGAGTAATTTATAAAACTTGAGGAGGTTTTATGTAAAAATATTTTTATACACTTTTCCAAAATACACCTCAAGTATTTATTACTCGTCTTTAGAGTTGTAATGAGGGTGGATTTTATATTGTGACATTTCTAGTGAAAATATCCTAGTTTTTATAAATAAAGGTATTTATCTATAATATTGATTTATTTGAAGTTCATGGTATTTTAATGTAAAATTTATTCTTGTGATTTTTATAAAAAGGTGGAATATTTATATCTTAAAAAAATAGATATTTTAATGATAAATATACATATATTTATACAAAATTAATTTTAATAAATATTTTATATTCTAAAAATCTCATTTTCTTAAAATATCGTATTTTAAATCATTCGAGACCGAATGCTCCTTGCGGAGGTCTGAATCTCGCACTACTAAGCCTGAGGATGTGCGATAATCCGCACCATCCCGAACGGGTTCCCCAAAAATGGGTTGTAGCGACGCTTTGCAAAGATTGTAAAATACTAATCCTTTAGAAAACGGTTTTATAAAGTAAAAGGTATTTATTTGTAAAAATGTCAATTTTCCGTATTTTAGATTCTAGGGTTTCCTAAATCAACTAGCCTATTTCTAAATGGTCTAAACGATAAGTCGTTAGATGTCTCAAATCGCCTCTTCACCGCCAATTATGGCCAGGTAAGTACAAATGAAGAAAGAAGGGATTCGCTCACGAATCACCATGAAACGGGCCTTTTAAAGTTACATTTCTCACTTGTCTAGCCTAAACACCACAAAGTCAGGTTTAGATAAACGACTGAAAGTTCACGACTTTCCTAATGAATGCGACAGTCCTTAATTGGATGAGTCTAGATATATTTTATTATTTCAAAAGTTATGTACTTATAAAAATGTAACAATACTAAAAGTTTTATTAAGTAAAGGGTATTTTAATGAAAATGTTTGTTTTCTCGTATTCTAAATTTCCAAGATTATAGTACTATGTTTAGATGGGAGTGTGTGAGGAGGTAGGTTATTACCTCGTGCTCTACTTATAGTTATAGCAAGGTTAAGGGGGTTAAATGTGAAATCGAAATATTGTGGTATTTAAGTGAAAAAATACGATAAATTGAAAAAGATATTATTTCATGTGATGAAACTTGTTCAAATTATTTGTTAAATGTTTAATAGTCAACAATAAGATGTTTAAGCATGATTGAATTAGTGAGAAGTGAAATTTTATAGAAAACCGAATCGGAAATCGGATTTGTTCCGATTCCGTCGGGTTTTGTAATTTCGTATTTTAGAAAATAAGAAAGAGGGATAGAATGGGGACTTACGGGTTTGGACAAACACGAGAGTGATAAGGAAGAAGAGGGTTCGCCGGTGCGTCGATTCGTCGCCGAGAGTTCCTAGCACGATCACCGGAATTTCGCCGTAGATTTCATCGGAGCTTCGTCTTTCGCTCGTTTTCAAAGTACACAATATTTTCTTGAGATTTTGAGAGAGTGGGCTCAGAATTTTGGGATGAGAGGATAGGGGGTAGGGGTGTATTTATAGGGTTAGGGTAGATGAAGGGTTTTTAATTAAAAAATGTAAAAATATATGAAAAAATCACTAAAAATGGAGTAAAAGAGGTATTCAAAGCCCTATGGAAACGATCTGCACAATTAAAGTATGCAAGAGAGTAAAGTAGCCCAAGAGCCCCAACTTTGATGTTGGGGACTCGGCCGTCCGGCCGAGTCCGGCCGGCGGCGGCGGCCCGGCCGACTCGGCCGAGTCGGGGTCTCAGGAGGTGGGGGGTCGCCGGGGGTAGCTACTGGTACTTTTAACTTTTCATGGGTAGTGGGGTTTTTGTGAGAAAACGCGTGTTGACTGTTGGGCTTCTCAAGAATTTAAAACAAAACAATATTAAAAATAATGTGGGGCATGGGATTTGAACTCTGGTGGCTTGGTTCAGCAGTGCAAGGTATTACCAATGAGCTACAAGATTCTTCTTGTAATTATGGTGTGAAATAAATACTTAAAGAGATATCAACAACATTAAATGCTCCAAGTATGCTTTGAATTTAAATCAATTCTTTGTACATTAAAAATGGAGTTGTTACATGACGTGTCCCAAGACCCAGAAGAAAGGGCCCACAGAGGCAGACCAGGCCACCCCTGTAACCGACCTGCAGGCACAAGCTGGCCCTTCTTGGGGTCCCCTGCAAATTGGCCTCCTCGGCCCCTCGGCTCACCCCGAGCTGCCACAAGACCAATACTCCTCGGCCCTCTTACTCGCTTCCGAGCTCCCCAACCGAGGCCGTCTTCCTCGGTCCCTCTGGCCGACCAACTCCACCACTCACAGGCGCAACCGCCGCTCCACAAATCTCGCCATGCGCAGATTTTCCGCCAGCAACATCCTACGTTCCACGCCATCACAATCCCCATTAATGGGCGATCCGCTCTCTACGCGGACGTGACGTTGGGAGCGTAACTGCATGCGAGATTCTCGCGCCTGCTGCTGCGTGCTGCCACCACTATATAAACCCCCATTACAGAGGGGTCAAGTAAGCCATTTTTACTCCACTTAGCCATTACTCTTCTCGGATCTCGTACTAACTTGATCGTCGGAGGGTCCTCGGTGGTACCAAACCACTACGGGACTTCTTTGTAGGTACTCGGCGCTAAACTCTTCAAATCGCCAATCTCCTCAAAACCCATTGAGACCCACATGCAACAGGGGACCACCTCCAAAATCTATCGGGAGATCGACGGAAGACAACATCTGAAGGAGACCCGAAAAGGACCTCCATCAGTTGGCGCAGTCTGTGGGAACGCAAACTCCACAAAAAAAAAGTTGGCCTTCCTATCTCCGTCCACAAGGTGCGCGATCACCCTGAACATCCAGGTACCAGCCGCCGCCTCCCCCTCATCGGAGGCGCGGATGAACCTCCTTCGACGACCGTCATCAACGCCCTCGCCGGCCAAATAGACCGACTAAAGTCCAAACGGCCAGAATAGGGCCCCAGATCGCCACTCCTCCGCCTCCAGAGGACTCTGCCCTCGTCGACACGGCTGACCACCGGCAGGCCACATCCCATGGCCACAGATCTCACGAGCCGATACTCGTCAGCTGGGCGATCATTGAGCCTCCTCTGGCGGAATCGAAACGACGCGACTCTGGCGCTTCGCCTCCTCGCACAATCGATGCACGTGCTACGCGCACGTTCACCGTGTGTTGGATATAGTGCCCTCTAAGTCAATTATTGGATCGCAGGTACGTGATTGCAATGATTGAGGGAGGACCTATACCGATAAAACAGTCTTACTCGAGATGATAGTATGCTATCTGGTTTGTCTTTATCATGTTGATAAAGCCCATAAGATTCTTGCTTGACTACCAGCAGTATGATGGTGATCATATATGTGGGAGCTGGGGTATATAAGCACATCCTTAAAGTGTCCCTGGTCGTAGGAGTTTCGAGACAGGGCATCGATACTCCAGAGTAGACTAGTGTATACAGTCGAGACCCCGACGAGGGGCGGTGGCCGGTCTCACAAGCCACTGGTGTCAGTTGGATCACCTAAGATGTATACAGGTGCTCATTAGGTTATGAGTACACCGGACAGGACTCGCCGGGAACATGCTAGTTGGTATTATACATATCGTCAGATAGCAATTCCCTGGTGACATGTGTACGGGTTAGTTCATCGACCTGAGGTCGTCATTTGTCTCGTGTGAGTTCCCACTGTGCTTTGATTTATACCCTACCATGGGTCAAAGGAGTCGTGCAAACAGGTATATTTTGGGTACAGTCCCGAGCCACATTGGAGGCAAGTGAGCGGATCTTCGGGGATTCGTCTCTCCCAGTATTGGGGGTGAGATTGCACTGTGTTTAGGAGAGCCATTACACGAAATCCCTGGCCAGGATAATCGAGATATACTGGTAGGTATACCAGCAGAATCTCAGGGTGTTCTGGGCTGCTCTCTGACACGACTTATACCGCTGTTGGGGGTCTGACGTTTACCGGCCCCCTAGGCCGTATATGCGATACTCATAGACGAATGTTCCGGACTGTACATATATTGTCACTGTCAGGCTCAATAGGGTTTATAGATGAGTCCGCTCGTCAGCTTCCCTTCCAATCAATACATAGGCAAAACGTTACGTACAGCTAGTACCTCTGACGTGCTAGTGGTTATACCCAGTGCCAGTGTATTGATGAGTCATTAGAGTCCCCCACAGACACTTTCCCAAGTTCGGGCAAAACGTTGTAGAAGCCGTATGGTTTTATGGCAGGGTTCGGAAAATGCACGTGCGTTTTCGCACGTGTCATTTTTCGGGCAGATAATACTGGTAGGCTTTGGTTTAAGCCGGAACCCAGTATTATACTGTGTAGATATAATATCTTTGTCTCAGTTGCATTTGTATTCGGTCGTAATACAAATGCGGGTATGTTTATACCGATACGGGGTTATCCTGAAATTCGTTTCGGGATGATTTTTGGAAGCTGCCAGTTTCCAGTTTTCTATCAGCCGTATTTTGACATTCGGTTAAATACGGAATTATCATTTCTTCTTTGGGTGAGTCATTGTGTGTGGAAGCTTCATGATTAGTGACTAGGTTAGTGACTCATTCTATTGCATTAATGAGTTGATGACAAGGCTTCATGATTCATGCTTTTACACTTAATGCCTTTTGATGATTCATTCTTCTTTAATGACATGATAAGGATGAATGCTTAAGATCACCACTTGACTCTCCTACACTCACCTCCCTCCTCTTCATATATTGGCCGGCCACTTCATTGTGGTGAGGTGATTTTGATTCATTTCATATTTGCAAAAAGATTATGATAGAAGTGTATGGAAATTTCATAGCCCAATTTCCATTCACCCGATTCCAAATGGAAACTTCTTTTAACCGTTCGTCCATAGTCTTGGACGTAACAAGACAAAGTGTTCTACTCATTCTCTACTTCATCTTGGTCGTCTCTTTTAGCAAACTTGACGATCGAGTTGCCTCGGTTCAGAGGCGGGAGCCCGTTTAAAGATCCGTCGACGTGGTGCCACCTGGACGACGAGACCGGAAATCGAGAAAGTTCGGAACAGTTGCAACATAGCGTGGGATGATGGTTGAAGACCGAAGGACTCGGATCATTCAGTATAACAATTCTACCCTCTTTACAATTTGTTAGTTTAGCTTTAATGGCAGATCCGGGTTATAGTACGCGATAGCGCCAGTCGTAAAAGTTTTATTCCGCATATTGGCATCTGTTAGAAGGCCGGGGCGCTGCCGCGGACTTACAGTGGTATCAGAGCCTCACCATTAAGCTATACTAACTTGTGCTAACGCGTTTAGAAGATCGATCGAACGGAATTTCCGAAATCATAATTTTCTGTACTAACAGTTTCTGTTGATTTTTTTACTGTTCCAAAAATTATTTTTCATGTCTCAGAAACACAAGCAGGCATTTTTAAGCAGCCCGTAAAAATTTGGGCACGTGATCTCATTAAATCACCGCAGAACCGCGGTCAAACCTAGGGTTTGACCGCGCTTCCGCGGCGGTTTAGTGGGAATGATGCCCCAAATTTTTTTCAGGGGCTTCTTTACTAGGAATTGTGGTTTCTGGTACTGTTATTTTGGGCCCATATTTGATTACTGTACAGCAGTTGTATGTGGGGCCCACTTCAGGAAATTTAATCGATCGAATTTTTAAACATGTTAGTTTACAGTACTTTCATTATATCTCCGACCGGGAATGTCATTTGATCGGTAAACCGCGTCTAATTGCTATAGTTCTTTTAGACGGGTTTGCGAACGTGACATTCGCGTTGTTGTTCTGTGTTGTGCTGTGATGTTACGGATTTGTCGTGGTGGATAGCAGTGTGCAATGATAGTGCTGTTCAGATTTATTTGTACATTTGATATTGCGGGGCGAGCGTCCGACTTGTGAACTGCCATCACTGCTTATTGTATAATATTCTTTTGGGGCACGAGCAGGTTGCGGTCGATGTACCTGTTGTACTATTTTTATTTCTGTACTAGGTTTACCCCGCGGTGGAGTGCACGAATAGCCGGGTTCTGGAGGGCAACGGGTCCGTATCTCATGGCTTTGAGAGGAAGAGGGGCCTCACTCTTGAATTGGCAGACTATTTGCCACACTCGTAGGGGGTACAGGTTGACCCAAGGAGTGGTGCTCAATTTACCGGATTCCGTGAAGTGCCGGGTGTTCCATTCACTATGTTGTGGGGACCACCTCGCTTCAGGTTTTGGCGGGTAACTTGCCGCACCCGTAGGGGTCTAGGTTTCATTGCACAGGCTATCCACACGACCAGGGGAACGTCGGGTTTCAGCAGCGGCTCTGTGAAACCCGGGGATCCCAGATTATCTGTATTGTTCAGTGATGCTTATTAATTTTCTGTAATGTTGCATTTATCACGCCTGGAGCGATTATTGTATATTAGTATATATACTATTAGATGTTGTATATGTTTTACACCCGTGCTAGTCCAGTCCCCGCTCTGTCGTTAGTTAAGTAACCTAACGGGTGATGACGGGACCCAGTGACGAATGCGGATGGCATATACGTACATTTTATTTTCGTTCTTTTCTGGTGTGATTGATTGATGGGACTGCATTTATTCTTTTCAATGCAAGGATAAAACAAACCTATATTTGATGTTGTTGGAACAAATTTTAAAATTATTACAAAGACGTTTCCTTTTGTTTTGCATAGCGGTATTCAGTTGGAATATCCTGCACCTCATTCCACGAGGAAAGAGTCGAGATCCCTTCACCGGGAGTGACTTCTTTAGCAAAAGGTTTTCGCTACTATATATTTTTATAAAGCTATCAGGTTCCTTCAACGAGATCAGGTTCATTACGTTAAAGGTTTTTCACCAAAAACCAGCCGTAATCCTCCGTCGTTTCTTATGGATGGTCAGTAGTATTCAAGCTATGTTTGTTGGCCTACGTCAAGACATAGTGTTTGGTAGCTGCTGGGTATTCATTTGTTGCATAGATAGATGCATTAGTTTAAGTCAGACGTGCACCTTATTGGCCTACGTCAAGGGCATGTACGATGACTTAAGTTGATCAGGACAACGACGGGTAGAAATTGACATGTTGCTTATGATTTGTTAGCCTACGTCAAGGTCATAAGAACATGGGATAAAAAAATACATCGGGAGTTTCAAACATACAAGAAACTTGCCAGATTTGCGCATACCTTCTGAAGTGTGATGACTTGAGTGGCTTCTATCAAATTATCATGCGATGATAGTTGGATCCCGATTCTCACTGATGAGTTGGTTTACTCTTCGGGTGACCCCGACTAATTCTTCTTTCAGGTTTGGAGGAGAATTTGATATAACAGTGGGAGGTTTTCTAATTAGATAAAGTGATAACCATTCTGATCTAGGTTAGAGTGCACGCAGAGTGTTTCTTTTCTCTCTCTCTTATGGCAGCGACTTTTGACCGACCCTATACTATAACTCAGTGACCAAGTTGACCGAACCTTCTTAAAATTACTGGCTTTTGGATTGTCTATAGTTGCATAAGTCATTGCAGCTCCTTCTTTTTATCCTTTGTATTTCTCAGAACACCCCGTATTACTACGGACATCCACTTCCATTGGATAGATCCATCGTATGGTTATATACGAACTTGAAGGGACTTCTTCGAGGATGGATCCAGGTTCAGGAGAAATAGAATTGGTTTATTCAGTTGTCTTTTATTATCACCTTCTCTCAGGTTGCGAAGGCTCCTTGGTTTAGAAGAGTACACCTATTACGCTTATTGGATAGTCTTCTTCCAAACCATAGGCAGGTGCCGAAAGGTAGGGAATGAAGAAAACCAATTAGCCTAAGAAGGGTGTACAGAAGGTAATAACTAAAGACAAGATAAAGGGATTAGAAAGAGGGCAAAGTAAATTGCAACTATTAACATTCGCGACCAAACCACGTATTTCATCGCCACTCCTACTTCACCTTTCATTTCTCCGGAACAACCCGTATCACTACGAACATCCAATTCCATTGGATAAATCCATCGTATGGTTATATACGAACTCGAAGGATATTTTTTCGGGGATGGATTCTGGTTCAGGAGAAATAGGAATAAGGTTTATTCAGTTGTCTTTTATCATCACCTTCTCTCAAGTTGCGAGTACTCCTAGGATTAGGAGAGTACACCTATTATGCTTACTGGATAGTCTTCTTCTAAACCATAGGCTGGTGCCGAACGGTAGGGAAGGAAGAAAACCACTTAGCCTAATGATGGTGTACAGAAGGTAACGGATAAAGACAAATAAAGGGATTTGGAAAGGTGGCAACGAAATATACGGTTAAAGTCATGATTTGGATTATGGAAGAGGCATTACTAAGAATACCAGAAAACCCCTACGAAACATATTCATGTTTAATATTCACTGTGCATTGTTAATAGAAAACTGATTTCCCGATTAGATACTTACTCCAGGGTATGTATTTACCAGGTATGATTCTCACATCTGTATGGTTTTACAGATGTTGAGTGGGAGTGAGTTATTGGGAATTAGGTGATCATCCTCATTATATCGGAATTCGTTGTAATTGGTGATATTTGAGGAAATCTCCTGGGCACAGTTTTCAACCTACGACGTACAGGTTATGAGTTATTCAACTCAAAGGACTTATACAGAGTATTGTATGTTGTCCGGTGTTCATCAGGACTAAAGGGGTTGGTCCTCATACTATTTTCTATTTACTTGTGACTTCTCTAGTTTTTAGACAAGTGTTTCGTAGAAATACAATGTCTAAGTATTGAGAAGTTGTAGGTATAAGAATAAAGTAGAGAACTATGTGTCATAAGTATCGGGATTCTTCAAAGAGATTGAAGATGTAGATTCTTGTGAATGGTATTCAGTTGATAGTAACGTTTTTGAGAAACTTGTTTCTCTTTCAGGTTACTCATAATTGGATAGATTCCTAAGTTGAGTAATGCTGAATAGCCTCTCTCCATTAAGATAATATGCACTGGAGACAGCTGCATGATTTGAATCTGGTTCCAATTAAATAAGTGCCAAAATTTTCTATATTGGATATAGAATGGATCATATCTTAACGATGTTAAGGTACGGGGAGTTGTCCGGCTTATGCTTAAAACCAGACTCTGGATAACTCAAGGCACATTTCTGTAATGGCAGTTTGTGGGTTGACTCTAGCTTCGACGAGGGTTGATTTTCTACCATCTGGAAGATCAATAGTGATATTGTTCTTGACTCGCCACAATTTTATTAAAATGGATTTTTTCAGAAAACAGTAGTGGGAGCATGGTAGAACTGGAAGTAATTCCAGAACCGCAAACGATTACGGAAAGTTTAATAGGACCTATATATTCAATCAGGTTTGACATTCCAATAGCCATTCCGCAGACATGGTGGGTAACCTCAGACACCCGAGAGGTACTCAGGTAGCCTCAAGGACGGTGACAGCGGGGTTCTTGTTTACCCAGACTTGACACTACTGTTGTTCCAGACTATGAGACCCGGCAGGAGGAAATGTATAGCGTCGTTCTAAACTAGTTTTAGAAGTACACGCATATATTATTCTGCCAGAGGGTTGTCGTAATCAGTAGGAGCAGCGGAAGCGTAGTGGGCAAGTAGCTAGTGTCTATTTATAGACTTGAGCAGATATAGCGGAGATAGATCATCTGTTTTTTGATATGACAGTCATGGGTTTGACTTCATCAGAATAGGGGATGGATCTGTTAAGAAGGTAGTAGGGTATAATGTCCTGGTATTTGGATGACATACACAGAGTAGGAAGTAAAATTCCTATACTACGATCGGTTATGCTGTGGTCGTCACACAATTGTTTCTCCACAAAGGATATGGATATAATATCTGACATTCTGGTTACTAGATCTATGGTTTTAGATCTAGATTTGGGTAGTTTCCCAATGTGGGTACTTTGACAGTATTCTAATAGTATTTTAGAATAGATGACTCCTGGCATGGTGGTATACCTGCAGGTGATGGAGTCACCCTCTCTAAAGGTGTCTTACAGACTAAAGGGGAGAGGGAAGTGCATGATTGGCAGATCACTTGCTTAGGCAATTGAGTCAATCGTGAGATGTCAAGTACCACACCAGATGTTGTTATTGCACTAGATGCGATAAGTTTATATTAATCCAATCCTAGAGAAACATTAGGAAGCAGTTTTAGAACATAAGTGAATGTTCTACGGATTTAATGACGACGGCCTCCTTCGGGAGACGGTTATCATTCCAGGCTTCAAAAGTGACATGGATGACAGAGTGATTGTCAGAGTTATAGTTAATCCTCAGACGAGGGACAGTATTATGGACAGTCGGTCCAAGAGAATACTGTGGGAGGCATAGTGCGCAACACTGATTAGTTTCAGTGATCGATACAGTCTAAGAAGTTTGGATTTGGAGTTCATTTATGAACTAGGTCCCATCAGATATCCAGACATATTCTAAGACAGGTATTACTCGATTCGGGAGATGGTTTTCTCCGCGGACTTGAGATTAAGAGAGACATAGAAAGAAACTTCAAGGCGGATCTACTCACTGAGGCAATTTATCAAATACAATAGTTTTGCAAACGAGCTTTGTGAAACTGATTAGTAGAGGAGTTGGATGTTCGGTATCACACGAGCTGTGAGTACACGACATCGCAATAATTAGCCTTAAGTGCAAGTGGGAGATTGTTGGATATAGTGCCCTCTAAGTCAATTATTGGATCGCAGGTACGTGATTGCAATGATTGAGGGAGGACCTATACCGATAAAACAGTCTTACTCGAGATGATAGTATACTATCTGGTTTGTCTTTATCATGTTGATAAAGCCCATAAGATTCTTGCTTGACTACCAGCAGTATGATGGCGATCATATATGTGGGAGCTGGGGTATATAAGTACATCCTTAAAGTGTCCCTAGTCGTAGGAGTTTCGAGACAGGGCATCGATACTCCAGAGTAGACTAGTGTATACAGTCGAGACCACGACGAGGGGCAGTGGCCGGTCTCACAAGCCACGGGTGTCAGTTGGATCACCTAAGATGTATACAGGTGCTCATTAGGTTATGAGTACACCGGACAAGACTCGCCGGGAACATGCTAGTTGGTATTATACATATCGTCAGATAGCAATTCCCTGGTGACATGTGTACGGGTTAGTTCATCGACCTGAGGTCGTCATTTGTCTCGTATGAGTTCCCACTGTGCTTTGATTTATACCCTACCACGGGTCAAAGGAGTCGTGCAAACAGGTATATTTTGGGTACAGTCCCGAGCCACATTAGAGGCAAGTGAGCGGATCTTCGGGGATTCGTCTCTCCCGGTATTGGGGGTGAGATCGCGCTGTGTTTAGGAGAGCCATTACACGAAATCCCTGGCCAGGGTAATCGAGATATACTGGTAGGTATACCAGTAGAATCTCAGGGTGTTCTGGGCTGCTCTCTGACACGACTTATACCGCTGTTGGAGGTCTGACGTTTACCGGCCCCCTAGGCCGTATATGCGATACTCATAGACGAATGTTCCGGACTGTACAGATATTGTCACTGTCAGGCTCAGTAGGGTTTATAGATGAGTTCGCTCGTCGGCTTCCCTTCCAATCAATACATAGGCAAAACGTTACATACAGCTAGTACCTCTGACGTGCTAGTGGTTATACTCAGTGTCAGTGTATTGATGAGTCATTAGAGTCCCCCACAGACACTTTCCCAAGTTCGGGCGAAACGTTGTAGAAGCCGTATGGTTTTATGGCAGGGTTCGGAAAATGCACGTGCGTTTTCGCACGTGTCATTTTTCGGGCAGATAATACTGGTAGGCTTTGGTTTAAGCCGGAACCCAGTATTATACTGTGTAGATATAATATCTTTGTCTCAGTTGCATTTGTATTCGGTCGTAATACAAATGCGGGTATGTTTATACCGATACGGGGTTATCCTGAAATTCGTTTCGGGATGATTTTTGGAAGCTGCCAGTTTCCAGTTTTCTATCAGCCGTATTTTGACATTCGGTTAAATACGGAATTATCATTTCTTCTTTGGGTGAGTCATTGTGTGTGGAAGCTTCATGATTAGTGACTCATTCTATTGCATTAATGAGTTGATGACAAGGCTTCATGATTCATGCTTTTACACTTAATGCCTTTTGATGATTCATTCTTTCTTTAATGACATGATAAGGATGAATGCTTAAGATCACTACTTGACTCTCCTACACTCACCTCCCTCCTCTTCATATATCGGCCGGCCACTTCATTGTGGTGAGGTGATTTTGATTCATTTCATATTTGCAAAAAGATTATGATAGAAGTGTATGGAAATTTCATAGCCCAATTTCCATTCACCCGATTCCAAATGGCAACTTCTTTTAACCGTTCGTCCATAGTCTTGGACGTAACGAGACAAAGTGTTCTACTCATTCTCTACTTCATCTTGGTCATCTCTTTTAGCAAACTTGACGATCGAGTTGCCTCGGTTCAGAGGCGGGAGCCCGTTTAAAGATCCGTCGACGTGGTGCCACCTGGACGACGAAACCGGAGATCGAGAAAGTTCGGATCAGTTGCAACATAGCGTGGGATGATAGTTGAAGACCGAAGGACTCGGATCATTCGGTATAACAATTCTACCCTCTTTACAATTTGTTAGTTTAGCTTTAATGGCAGATCCGGGTTATAGTACGCGATAGCGCCAGTCGTAAAAGTTTTGTTCCGCATATTGGCGTCTGTTAGACGGCCGGGGCGCTGCCGCGGACTTACACCGTGACCGTTCCTGTTCCCCATACCTGCAACTGGATGGTCAGGCGAAACCTCATGAAGATTCAGCCGAGCAGCTACCCTGCTCGGTTATTCTTGGCCGGTAGCTTCCCTACTCGAAACGCCAGGGGTCAAAGCCCTCGCCAAGAGGCAACCGTACAGCTTCATTACCCGCTCATCCTTAGTGGGCTTCTTAAGCCCCTCCAACGCTAAGGATCAAAGTCCTCCGTAGAGGAAGCCGAGCAGCTTCTCTGCTCGACTATCCCTGGCCAGTAGCTTCCCTACTCGCAACGCCAGGGATCAAAAAGTCCTCCCAGAGGCAGTTGAGCCCGACCCTCGGTCAGCTATCCCTGGCGGGTAGCTTCCCTACCGCAACGCCAGGGATCAGAAAGCCCTCCGAGAGGCAGTCGAGCCTGAGGATCTCTCGCTCGGCTATCCTTCAGGACAAAAGCCCTCGCCAAGAGGCACCGGGCAGTAACCCTGCCCGGCCAAGGGTCCTTGGTAGGCTTCTTACAGCCCCTCTCGTGCCAAGGACCAAAGTCCTCCCAGAGGCAGTCAAGTCCTTGCTCGACTATCCCCGGCTGGTAGCTTCCTACCACAACCGATAGGGATCAAAGTCCTCGCCTAGAGGCACTGGGCAGTAACCCTGCTCGGTCCCCGTCCTGAAGGTTCAAAGCCCTCGCAAGAGGCAACCGAGCAGCTATCCTGCTAGGTCATCTTCGGCCGGTAGCTCCCTACCCATGACGCCAGGGATCGAAGCCCTCGCGAGAGGCATCCGAGCGGCTACCCCGCTCGGTCATCCCAGGCTGGTAGTTGCCTACCCACGACGCCAGAGATCAAAGCCCTCACCAAGAGGCAGCCGCGCAGCTTCACTGCCCGGTCATCCCTGCTCAGTTATCCCTGGCGGGTAGCTTACCTACCGCAACGCCAGGGATCAGAAAGCCCTCCCAGAGGCAGTCGAGCCTGAGGATCCCTCACCCGGCTATCCTTCAAGACAAAAGCCCTCACCAAGAGGCACCGCGCAGTAACCCTGCTTGGTCCCCATCCTGAAGGATCAAAGCCCTCGCAAGAGGCAACCGAGCAGCTACCCTGCTCGGTCATCTCCGGCTAGTAGCTCCCTGACCATGACGCCGGGGATCGAAGCCTTTGCAAGAGGCATCCGAGCAGCTACCCCGCTCGGTCGTCCCAGGCCAGTAGTTGCCTACCCACGATGCCAGAGATCAAAGCCCTCGCCAAGAGGAAACCGCGCAGCTTCACTGCCCGGTCATCCTTAGTGGGCTTCTTACAGCCCCTCCAACGCTAAGGATCAAAACCCTCGCCAAGAGACACCGAGCAGCTATCTGCTCGGTCATCCCCGGCTAGTAGGTCCCTACCCACGACGCCAGGGATCCAAGCCCTAGCCAAGAGGCACCGAGCAGCTACCATGTTCGGCCACCCTCAGCAGGCCTCTCACGGCCCCTCTCACGCTGAGGATTGAAGCCCTCACCTGAGGCCGCCGAGATCCTTCTTGCTCGGCGCATCCCCAGCGGGCATTCTCCTGCCCATCAGACGATGAGGATCTCAAGCCCTCACCATGAGGCCGCCGAGATCCTTCCTGCTCGGCGCATCCCCAGCGGGCATCCTCCTGCCCATCATATGCTGAGGGTCTGAAGCCCTCATCGCGAAGCCGCCGAGAGCCTTCTTGCTCGGCGCATCCCCAGCGGGTATCCTCCTGCCCATCGGACACTGAGAATCTCAAGCCCTCACCATGAGGCCGCCGAGTTCCTTCTGCTCGGCGCATCCCCAGCGGGCATCTTCCTGCCCATCAGACGCTGAGAATCTCAAAGCCCTCATCGTGAGGCCGCCGAGTTCCTTCCTGCTCGGAGCATCCCTAGCGGGCATCCTCCTGCCCATCAGACGTTGAGGATCTCAAGCCCTCATCGCGAGGCCGCCGAGTTCCTTCCTGCTCGGTGCATCCCAGCGGGCGTCCCCCTGCCCATCAGACACTGAGGATCTAAAGCCCTCTTCGCGAGGCCGCCGAGCCCCTTCCTACTCGGCGCACCCCAGCGAGTAGCTTCCTACCCAACAAAAACAAGGATCAAAGTCCCCCTTAGAGGCAGCCAAGCGGCTTCCCTGCTCGGCCATCCCTGACCGGTAGTTTCCCTACCCGCAAAGCCAGGGATCAAAGCCCTCGCAAGAGGCATCTGAGCGGCTACCCCGTTCGGTCATCCCAGGCTGGCGGTTGCCTACCCACGACGCCAGAGATCAAAGCCCTCACCAAGGGGCAACCGCGCAGCTTCACTGCCTGGTTATCCTTAGCAAGCCTCCTACGGCCCCTCCAATGCTAAGGATCAAAGTCCTCCTTGGAGGCAGCCGAGCGGCTTTCCTGCTCGGCTATCCCTGGTCGGTAGCTTCCCTACCCGCAACGCCAGGGATCAAAGCCCTCGCGGGAGGCATTTGAGCGGCTAACCCGCTCGGTCATCCCCAGCAGGCATCCTCCTGCCCAACAGACGCTGCAGGTTTGTAGCCCTCATAACGAGACCACTGAACCCATCACATGCAGCGGATCCGAAGCCCTAACAAAAGACATCAGGTCTATCCAAGTTTGAGAAATCCCCCCTCGACTTCCGGGCCATGGAGATGCCTCTTTCTCAGCCGCGCTTGGCATACTTGGCAGGCGATCGAAGTCAACTCGACGACCGATCGCTCCGCTTGTCTTTCCCGTGCTGGGCCGCATCCCAGCAGACGCCGCAGGTATGCACACGTCTCGCCGGCCAACCGACGCTTGACACGCGGACCGTCGCTTCAGTGACAGGATACACGATCCGGCGCACCTTCCTTAAATACGGAGATTTCGCCCTGATTTGCTGGCAGAAAAGGTAGCTGACAGCCCGGGGACGCATCCCGACGAAATCTTAGGAGGGAGTTCGCCTCGGGCGGCGCGGCAGACCACTCTTGACCCGACCCGCCAGCTGGTCGGGACAAGAGTGGGGGGCTAATGTGTAGGGTTCCTAGGCACTCTAGTGAGGTCTCACAAGGCAACAACCATGCCAATTTCAAAAAATCTAGGTGCCGAGAAACCCGACTACGGATCGTTGGCTAGAAATCTAGGCGAAAATGAAATCTAGTTAACAACTTAACAAAAAGGAAACGGAAATACAACCTTTGTAGATCCGGTGCTCCACCTCCATAGCTCCGCAATGAAGTCCCCTCGCTGTCCTAGTGAATTCCCGGGCTCTAGCGTCGGCTTCATCGGAGAATAGGCGAGCTAGGTCGTCGATGTCCATGCCGAAGATGATCTACGTCGAGGCATCGCTAGATCAAGCTCCACCTTCACCAAGCCATGAAAACTTGTGAAGGAAACACCCTATACTACTTGGCAAGAGGTAGAGGATGAAGAAATAGGAGTTGGGTTCACTTTAGAATTGGATTTCTCACTCAAATACATCATCACCATTGATGAAGAAAGCTTTCTTCTTGTGAGGAAGAAGAAGAAGAAGATGAAAAGTGTTATGATAAGTATTATGTAAAAAGAAAATAATAAGAATACTTATCATCTCTCAACCATGGTCAAGTGTAGAGAACAAATCATGGTTAGTGGGAATGGTTAGGGTTAAGCAAGAGACAAAATAGTCACAAAGTCAAAAGCTTCATGAAGCTTCATAATCCATCCAAAGAAAGCCACCATTTATTCTTTATGCTAATAATTTTCCAAAAAGAATAAAGAATAAATAAATAGATATGAAAAACAAAACCCTAACCATTTAAATAACCATGGTTTAATCTTTACACTTAACCAAATAAGCATGCATCATCAATCATGATACAAACTTGTGTACAAAAGTATATCACATATACAATGTGCACAATCCGAGTGAGAAAATCCATTTAAAGTGAACCAATACTAGTTAATGCAAAGTAATATATCAAATATATAATTATACATTAAATCATTAAATCAACACTTGATTTAACGATCCGGTCATATCGCATATAACCGACTAGTATCCAATGTATCGGCTTATCGAATCAATCCTTGATTCGATAACTAGGTTATATCGCATACAACCATTCGATACATTCATCGCGAGAATAGAATACGGTATCACATACTCGCATTATTCTCGGTCCCGCACATATCTCATATGCGCTCCTATTTCGTTTCGCTTGAGCCAGGAAATCTCTGTGTAGGACTTTAAAGACTCGTCAATACGCCGGCAGCAGATGATGATCATATCAAACACCCACAAGCCGCAAGCGGTCTGCTAAACGTAACGGCCACCCGGGTATTGAGCGATCAAAAGATCGATGAGCAAGCCCGCTCACACTCCAGTGAATCCAACCAGTAACACTACCGTACAGTCCGGTCTGATCGTCTGATATGTCGCATATCTCACCTAGGGGTGGTAAACGTCAGACCCCAATAGCTCGATAAGTCGTGTCGATATGAGATCTATAACAATTCGAGAAACTACTGGTAACACTTACCAGTAAATCTCAGCAACCCTGGCCAGGGATTTCCTGTTATAGCCAATCGAACACAGCGCAACATCAACTCCCTATACCGGGAGAGACGAATCCCCTCCTATCGCTCATTGCCTCCATGTGACTCGGGACTGTCCCCAAAAACCACCGTTTTGCACGCCCTCTTGGACGTGGTAAAATGGAAATCAAAGCACAGTGGGAACCGCACAAGACTCTATGACGATCTCGGGTCAACAGACTACTCTGTACCAGTGTCACCAGAGAACTGCCATCTAACGTGAGGTATAATACCATCTGGGAGTTCTCGGCGAGTCCGTCCAGTGTACCCAGTCTTTACTGAGCACCCGTATATCATCTCTGATGTCAAACACCGATGGATATGGGATCATCCATCGCCCATCTGTATGGGTCGAGAAGGTACACGCTAGTCTACTCTGGTATATCGATGCCCCATCTCGATACACCCACGACTAGGGACTTTCAAGGATGTACTTATGGACTACCATGTCCCCACTAGTATGATCCGCATCATAGTCCAGGTAGTCAAGTACACATCCTAAGGGCTTTACCAACATGTAACAGAGAGACAATCAGTATACACGTTAAGGTAAAGAGCAACCAGATAGCATACTATCATGTCGAGCAAGAAAGTCCTTCCTATATATGTCCCAGCATCCACTACAATATACATCCTATGTACAGTAATGGCCTCTAGGGCATACATATAACTAACAATCTCCCACTTGCACTAGGGCCATCTGTAGCAGTGGTTGTAGTATCTCATACTCAACCATCCCATAAAAGTCTCTCTCTGGGAATAGGCCTTCGTGAGTGGATCCGCCGTGTTGTCCTCTGAGTCTGCTCTCCTAACCTCGATCAGCCTGGAGATCAACCATCTCCATGATCAGGTGATACTGCCTTAGAATATGTCTGGATCACTGATGGGACGGGGGTTCCTGGCATAAGCCACAACTCCATTGTCACACAATGGTAGGAACTAAGTTCATCTCATGAACTAATATACATCCAAACAGCCTCTTTGGTAGCATCTTAAGCAGCGATGTATCCAGCCTTTATCGTCTAGTATGCCACGGTATCTAGCTTGGAACTCTTCCAACATACCGTCCCTTTACTGAGGGTAAAGACAATGCCTGCGACTGACATTCAGTCGTCTTTATCACCCTGGAACCCTTCCAGTGATTCTCCCCAGGACCAATTGATACCATCTCACTTCAGCTAGTGAGTATGCTAACACCCAAATAACATCTATCTCATAGATAAAAGCTCAGGATGGAGGAGGTATCACTTTGATCCTATCTGGAGAATCCTTGTGATAAGCGGAGATTGATCGAGCGTAGCATAGGAAACTCCTTCCCTATCAAGAGTATGTCATCCACGTACTCTACAAGGATCACCACCATACTCCCTACTACCTTTTTGTTTATACAAGGTTCATCTACCATTTTGATGATGTCAAACTCTTTGACTACTACATCAAAACAGACGTTCCAACTCCGCGATGCCTGTTTTATCACATAAAACATCTTGTACACGTTTCCGCTGCTCCCACTGTCTACGAAGCCCTCTGGCTGTGTACTTACAGACGCACTCTTCTAAAACACCATCTAGAAAAGCAGTCATGACACCCAACCACCAGATATCGTAGTCATGGTATGTAGCCGTGACAAGTAGGATCTGGATGGACTTAAGCATAGCTACTTGAAAAGGTTTCATCACTATCCAAGCCTGGTCGATGACGAAAACCTTTAACAAGTCTAGCTTTGAAAGTCTCAACTTTTCCATCTACACCAAGTAATCTTCTCAAGATATACTTACTCCTGATGGGGATTTAACCCTTCAAATATAGCAACCAAAGTCCATACTTTGTTGGTGTATAAGGATTCCATCTCAGATCGCTAAGCATCCAGCCATTCTTACAGAGTCTTACTCCTGATGGCCAGCTCGAAACCAGTTGGGTCATCATCTCATGATGCAATCCTCGCTCCCACTGTCATAGAGAAACCGAAGTATCTCTCAGGTGGGTGAGGAACCCTACTAGATCGGCGGAGAGGCTGAGGTTCATTGGAATCTATTGAATCCTTTGGTTGTACCAAATCATCTGCTGTCATTTGTATAGCTGGAACCTTTCCAGTTATACATAACAGACCTTGCCTCGAGGCTGTCCGGATTTAGCTTTTAGACATAGCCCGGACAACCCCAAATCTTAACTAACTTAAGATATGGCCTCTTCCCTTTCCATATCACATATGAAGTGGTAGGCAACTGATTTGATCGGGACCCTATTCAATAGGTATGCAACTTCTCAAGAGCATAACTCCAAAAAGGAAATAGGTAACTCAGTAGTACTCATCATAGAGCACACCTTATCATATAGGGTGTAATTGCTCCGCCCCGATATACCATCGTGCTATGGTGTATTCGGAGGAGTAATCTGAGAGAGAATCTCATTCTCCTTTAGAAAAGTCCAAGAGTTCCGTGCTCAAGTATTCTCCTCCTTGATCTCATCAAAGGACATAATACTTTTACCCGTATTTTGGTTCTCTACTTCTCGCTTATATTCTGTGAATATCTCAAAAGGTTCGGACTCATGTTTCAACAGGAACGTATGACTGAATCTTGAGAGATTATCAGAGAATATAATGAAGTATAAAGAATCAATCCTAGCATGTGTAGACACGAGACCTTACATACATCATCATGTATCAGTCCCAAGAGTTCACTAACTCTTTCTCTGTTTCCAATAAACAGAGCTATGGTCATCTTATCTTTGTGACATGACTGGCAAGTTTCATAAGATGCAAATTCAAACTGATTTAAATATGCATCTAAATGTAACTTCAGCTAGTCGGGTCGCATTGATATGACCTAGTCTACAATACCTCAAGAAGGATCCGTCCATTTCTGAACTCTTCCTCTTGTGTGTGTTCTGTATATGAAGAACTGTAGTTTGATTTAGAAGATTGATGCTTTTAGATAACGTGCCTGAACCGATCAACTTTTGATATAGGAAATGTTCAAAACATTATCCAACAATACAAAATTTTATCATTTCTTTACTAATAAAGAGAGTGATATGATTTTGTATATCAGGTTCGGTATCTAATAACATTCGTTCAGAATCAATGTATTACAATACAGGGTGACAGTGACCGACAGACTTGGCTGCAACATTTGCCCCGTTTTCTGCCTCATGAAACTTATCACCCGTTCTCAGTTTTTCTACCCTTTTGTAGCCCTATGTAACATCTTACATATCTGGGATCCTGATCCGGTATCAAATACCCAGGATACGGAGGATACTGAGAAACAGTTCTTTGTAATAAACACACCCGAAGATGATGCATCATATGCACTTTCTTCGTTTGGGCGGCACGGGAAATCTGGTATTCCCCAATTACCTGCTCTGTCTTATAACAATTATAAGTTGGAGCGGGACCAACGTTCCCCAGCTCAGTATAACAAGCGGGTTCGGTCAATAATCCGTTTTATTTTCTTGATTAAGGCGTGACATGGTCGCTACCAGGAGAGAGAGAGAAGAAAACACTCAGCGTGCGCTCTTGCAAGAATAGATTGGTTATTATTTTATCTAATCAGGATGGCTCCCACTGCTTTTTATCAAATCTTCCTTCAAACCCTAAAAGGATAGACTAGCCGGGATTAATTACACACTACAAGTTCGCCAATCTTTCAGCCAGGCCAGTGTCGGTACTTTGAGGGAGGTGCCCCGTGCTTTCGCACGGACCTAATTAATGTAAACCTCGTTTTCCCAGAGGCGTAACCCCGTTAACACCTTTCTAGACACCTACTTGATCGGCTAATTGTAATGTGTAAAACTCTTCCAGGAGTAACAATTACTCGCAGCGAGTATCGGGATCCAACTATCTCATAGAAGGTATGCAATCTCATTGCAAATTTCAACACTTGAAATTCCCGATAATATTTTGCCCCGAACGATCTATGACCTTGACAAGGTCAACAAACCATAGACCGCAAGTCAAGTTCAACCCGTCATTTCTTGATTGAATCAAACCCACCCGCACGACCCTTGACAAGGTCAACAAGGCCGCACGACTACCATAACCCAATCTGCATCATATGCATAAGCAGATAAATACTGGTTAGCTACCGCACACTGCGCCTTGACAAGGTCAACAAACGCAGCACGAATACTAAACAGGACTTATCTGAAATGACGGAGGGCTACGACAGGTTTTTCTGAAAACCTATTGCGTAATGAACTTGATATCGTTGTAGGATTGAATGAATTTTGAAATGGAGTGTTTTTGAGGCTTTTCTAGTTTTGCTAAAGGAGTCACTCCCGGTGAAGGGATCGTCGGTCCTTTCCTCGTCGAATGAGGTGCGGGATATATCATATATATCACTGTGCAAAGCAAAAACTCTTAAAAGCAATCAAAAGACAAACCGAGTGTGTAGCATCTGCCAGTTATTGCTAAAGGAGTCACTCCCGGTGAAGGGATCTCGGTCCTTTCCTTATCGAATAAGGTGCAGGATATATCATATATACCGCTGTGCAAAGCAAGAACTGTAGCTACCCTTTTTATTTTGAAATTCGATTCTACAACATCTTAGGTTTCTTTTATTTCATTAATCATATTAATGAAATCCCATCATTTAAGTACCTAAACATCACAGATAAATACGACGTACACTTATGCCATCCGCATTCGCCTCGATGTCCCCTCGTGCACCGTTAGGTTAGGTAACTAACGGCAGAGCGGGGCAGGGCTAGCGCGGGTGTAAAACATAAGTAACGCCTATATAATATATCATATATACTATATACTGTATCTATCACAGAACATCACATGATCACATCACAGATATCGCAGCAGAAGAAACATATGAAATATTGGATATACTAGGACGTCCGTGTTTTCAATACGAGCCAGTATAAAACACGGATTCCACGGTCGTGATGAATAGCCAAACCCACACCCCTAGACCCCTACGAGAGTGGCAAGCAACCCTACCAATTCTAGAGTTAGGAGACCCGGACTCGACTCCTCGAGTTGGTCTCCCACTGGACTCCAGAACCCGGTTACTTGTGCCCTCCTCCTTGGGTCTATCCTAGTGCGGAAAAGTAAATAATATACAAAGGGTGACATCTTCCGCTACCTGGAAGTGCCCCAATAAAAGAATATTACATACAAGTTTTTACATGAATGAAAATGAAAAAAACACTCATCTCACATAAAAAAACCCGGCTATTCAAACGCGACGATCCAATATAACATATCCAGCAACACATAACATCACATGTCATCAACGTAAGTAAATATGCGCATCCCAATTGTCGTTGACATATAGCAACGAAACCGGCGATATCACATATTACACTTACGGTCACAGAAAAGAAAGTGTAAAACTACAACAGTTGGAATCCGCAACCATCTCAGACATCGCATGCCTGACCAAATGAATTACTTAGACATCGCATGCCTAACAATTATAAACCCCGCATTTTAGTCTCAAAATCGAAAACACTTTTCAATATCAAGTCGGGCAATTCAACAAAATTCCCGACATTTTGATCGAATACTCGTCGCAAACTTTAGTAGACGGTCGCACCCCCGATACCGACGACGAAGTGCACCAAGGCGGAACACCGCTACCGCGAGCACCCGAACGGATGCTTTCGGCGACGGGGTTCTCCTACAGTCACTTGGTCAGGGCTATGGGGTGAGGCTGTCTATTAAGTTTATCCGGCGAGTATCCGCGTACGCTACGTGATTGCTACGGACTTTTGATCACATCAAAATTCCGTAGCAACCGATCAAGTGAGACTAAAGTGCTATGTTTATAACATTCATTCAGTTATCTCATAACTTATTGTGAATTCCAATTATTGTATCCCATTCCGGATAAATAGAAAATGTCAAACTTTCCGATCGAACAATCGAACACCCAAGTTTTCCCGATACAGATCAACACATGAAACAAGTCTAAAAACATTCAGTTCGTGCCTCAGTACCAACGGTCCAGCCGTAGAAGGGTCAAGCCAACGCCTCACATGTGGCACGCCGTACTGCCCCAAACCCGAAGGTTCAAAGGGCAGTTCAAGACGGTCACATAATCGAGTTAAGATTTGTTGTCTTCTAGAGGGTCCATCGAGTTACTTGCACTACTTAGAACGTCTTTAAACTACGGAAAAATCCAACACTTGGAAATTTCCCGACAGGGGAAAAATTGGGTATTTATATCCGGTCGAACTTTTTAACATATTCTAAAATTTATCCGGAAAGCCACATAGACAAAATCTGATACTCCAATCGAAACACCGAATCCCCAAATCAACCCAGAAAATAAAACTCTGGAATAAATATTAAAATATTCGCAGGAAAACCAGCACTGACAATTATTGATTATGGTGCAAATTTTGATGAACAATACGACAAAGAGGCCGCGGATCCGCCGCACGAGCCATGCTCGTGCCGCGGATCCACGGTGGAATGATGGAATTAGGTCATCAAAATTCACCGTAACTCTTAGATATCCCTGCTGGTTTTTCTGCATATTTTTAATCTGGAAAAAACCACGATTTTAGAAAAAGTACAGAGAGCATTTTCCGGGTTGGGTTTTCGGTTCGATCGGATTTCAAACATCGTCTAGACTTCGCCTAAGGCTCTAGCTAGGCTCTGATACCACTGTAGGGTTCCTAGGCACTCTAGTGAGGTCTCACAAGCCATCAACCATGCCAATTTCAAAAAATCTAGGTGCCGAGAAACCCGACTACGGATCGTTGGTTAGAAATCTAGGCGAAAATGAAATCTAGTTAACAACTTAACAAAAAGGAAACGGAAATACAACCTTTGTAGATCCGGTGCTCCACCTCCATAGCTCCGCAACGAAGTCCCCTCGCTGTCCTAGTGAATTCCCGGGCTCTAGCGTCGGCTTCATCGGAGAATAGGCGAGCTAGGTCGTCGATGTCCATGCCGAAGATGATCTACGTCGAGGCATCGCTAGATCAAGCTCCACCTTCACCAAGCCATGAAAACTTGTGAAGGAAACACCCTATACTACTTGGCAAGAGGTAGAGGATGAAGAAATAGGAGTTGGGTTCACTTTAGAATTGGATTTCTCACTCAAATACATCAATCACCATTGATGAAGAAAGCTTTCTTCTTGTGAGGAAGAAGAAGAAGATGATGAAAAGTGTTATGATAAGTATTATGTAAAAAGAAAATAATAAGAATACTTATCATCTCTCAACCATGGTCAAGTGTAGAGAACAAATCATGGTTAGTGGGAATGGTTAGGGTTAAGCAAGAGACAAAATAGTCACAAAGTCAAAAGCTTCATGAAGCTTCATAATCCATCCAAAGAAAGCCACCATTTATTCTTTATGCTAATAATTTTCCAAAAAGAATAAAGAATAAATAAATAGATATGAAAAACAAAACCCTAACCATTTAAATAACCATGGTTTAATCTTTACACTTAACCAAATAAGCATGCATCATCAATCATGATACAAACTTGTGTACAAAAGTATATCACATATACAATGTGCACAATCCGAGTGAGAAAATCCATTTAAAGTGAACCAATACTAGTTAATGCAAAGTAATATATCAAATATATAATTATACATTAAATCATTAAATCAACACTTGATTTAACGATCCGGTCATATCGCATATAACCGACTAGTATCCAATGTATCGGCTTATCGAATCAATCCTTGATTCGATAACTAGGTTATATCGCATACAACCATTCGATACATTCATCGCGAGAATAGAATACGGTATCACATACTCGCATTATTCTCGGTCCCGCACATATCTCATATGCGCTCCTATTTCGTTTCGCTTGAGCCAGGAAACCTCTGTGTAGGACTCTAAAGACTCGTCAATACGCCGGCAGCAGATGATGATCATATCAAACACCCACAAGCCGCAAGCGGTCTGCTAAACGTAACGGCCACCCGGGTATTGAGCGATCAGAAGATCGACGAGCAAGCCCGCTCACACTCCAGTGAATCCAACCAGTAACACTACCGTACAGTCCGGTCTGATCGTCTGATATGTCGCATATCTCACCTAGGGGTGGTAAACGTCAGACCCCAATAGCTCGATAAGTCGTGTCGATATGAGGTCTATAACAATTCGAGAAACTACTGGTAACACTTACCAGTAAATCTCAGCAACCCTGGCCAGGGATTTCCTGTTATAGCCAATCGAACACAGCGCAACATCAACTCCCTATACCGGGAGAGACGAATCCCCTCCTATCGCTCATTGCCTCCATGTGACTCGGGACTGTACCCAAAAACCACCGTTTTGCACGCCCTCTTGGACGTGGTAAAATGGAAATCAAAGCACAGTGGGAACCACACAAGACTCTATGACGATCTCGGGTCAACAGACTACTCTGTACCAGTGTCACCAGAGAACTGCCATCTGACGTGAGGTATAATACCATCTGGGAGTTCTCGGCGAGTCCGTCCAGTGTACCCAGTCTCTACTGAGCACCCGTATATCATCTCTGATGTCAAACACCGATGGATATGGGATCATCCATCGCCCATCTGTATGGGTCGAGAAGGTACACGCTAGTCTACTCTGGTATATCGATGCCCCATCTCGATACACCCACGACTAGGGACTTTCAAGGATGTACTTATGGACTACCATGTCCCCACTAGTATGATCCGCATCATAGTCCAGGTAATCAAGTACACATCCTAAGGGCTTTACCAACATGTAACAGAGAGACAATCAGTATACACGTTAAGGTAAAGAGCAACCAGATAGCATACTATCATGTCGAGCAAGAAAGTCCTCCCTATATATGTCCCAGCATCCACTACAATATACATCCTATGTACAGTAATGGCCTCTAGGGCATACATATAACTAACATAATGATGATGCTCAATATTGGCAAATCCAAATTATGACACGTGGCAGATGACGTGTCCCAAGACCCAGAAGAAAGGGCCCACAGAGGCCGACCAGGCCACCCCTGTACCCGACCTGCAGGCACAAGCTGGCCCTTCTCGGGGCCCCCTGCAAATTGGCCTCCTCGGCCCCTCGGCTCGCCCCGAGCTGCCACAAGACTAAGACTCCTCGGCCCTCTTGCTTGCTTCCGAGCTCCCCAGCCGAGGCCGTCTTCCTCGGTCCCTCTGGCCGACCAACTCCACCACTCACAGGCGCAACCGCCGCTCCGCAAATCTCGCCATGCGCAGATTCTCCGCCAGCAACATCCCACGTTCCACGCGTCACGATCCCCATTAATGGACGATCTGCTCTCTACACGGGCGTGACGTCGGGAGCGTAACTGCCGGCGAGATTCTCACGCCTGCTGCTGCGTGCTGCCGCCACTATATAAACCCCCATCATAGAGGGGTCAAGTAAGCCATTTTTACTCCACTTAGCCATTACTCTGCTCGGATCTCGTACTAACTTGATCGTCGGAGGGTCTTCGGTGGTACCAAACCACCACGGGACTTCTTTGCAGGTACTCGGCGCTAAACTCCTCAAATCACCAATCTCCTCAAAACCCATTGAGACGTACACGCAACAGGGAATTATCTCCAAAATCCTCCGGGAGATCGACGGAAGACAACATCTGAAGGAGACCCGAAAAGGACCTTCATCAGGTTTTTCCGAAAATACATTTCATGATAAATAGCAATGCATCATGTACTTCGTCAATTTGAGAACGTTTGAGAAGCACCGCACCGAGCCTCGAATATTTGTGTATCAAATAATCGACAATTTTTCCCAGTTCTACCATGTTCAGAGTTAATAGCATTTTCATGTTGATAAAACGTCTATTCTTGCACTATATCTATAGAACGATATCTATCATGTTCCATCAAAACTTTCATCTCAAAATCAAAATGTTGCAGTTTGTGATGCAGACAGCGCGGAGCAAGACTTTTAAGCAAGTGAGGGCAAAATCTTAAGTCTAGAATGCAAATTTAGAAAATTAAATTATCGTAAATGAGTATGTGAAAAGAAAATTAAAAATCTTAACTTACAATTTACAGCCTCTTTTTTCTTAAATTCATATTTTTTTTTCCATATAATAAAGCAAAACTATTACAATAGTAAGAAGTTAGAGCCTAGAAGACAGTGAGAGAAGTTGAAATATATATATGTTTTATTAGGAAACAGAACTTATATAATTATTTGTCTTACCATTTTGGGAAAGAGAAACCACAATTACATGTAGTTAATGATCATAGATTAAAACCAATTATAACTAAAAAAACAGATTAAAACTAAGATAAGGACTAAATATTTAATTGGTTTGTTGTATATGTTAAATTTGATTTAAATTCGGATTGGTTAGAGATTAGTTAGGATTTAAATCTAATCTCTTTAGTTTAGATTTAAATCTAATCTCTAGATTAATTCATATTTATCTTTAGTTTAAATGTGGATTTACCTCCTAGTATTTATTTATTCTATAAATAGAAAACTTTCTCTAAGGTTTTTTTGATGTATCCATAATTTTCTAACGACCTAGGGTTTGATTAGAATGGGAGATGCGGCCAAGTGTGAACGCGAATAGAGAAAGGTTTTGTATAAGAGGGTAATTCTTTGTAAAGAAGTGGTGAGAAGTTGGTGTAATCTCTTACAATTCTTTCTCATAGTGGAAGTTTTCGTCACGGTTTGGAGGATCATGTGCTATTTGCACACCTGGGTAAACCTTGTGTGTTGTTGGTGGTGTATTTTTTCGTGTGATTTAGCATCCGTCAGATAGTTCTTTTTCAATCTACTCTAAAATAAAGGTCTCGGATTTTTCGCTGCGCATAAATACATAATCCTTATAATAAGTGGTATCAGAATGTCAAGTTCGTATTTTAGAGTTGATTGGGGAGATGGCATTTATAAATTACAAGATCGAAAAATTCAATGGGCGCAATAGTTTGTCTACAAATTACAAGATCGAAAAGTTCAATGGGCGCAAGAATTTAGGTCTATGGAGATTGAAGATATTAGCGCTGCTGAAACAACAAGGTGTGCATAAGATTGTATTTACGAAAGATAAGATTTCGGCAACGACTACGTTAGCGGAAAGTGTAGAGATGGAGGACAAAGCTCACGGTTCGATCCAGCTTTCAATGGTCGATAAGATTCTTTGCGAAGTGGCGCAAGAGACGACAACTACAGATTATGAAACAAGTTGGATTCCGTTTATATGAAGAAATCTCTTATTGGCTAGTTCTATCTAAAGCAGTCTGAGAAACGTGTAGAGCTTTTTCGGTCCGATTTAGGCGGAGGGTTCGCCTCGCGGATGTTCGCAGGAATTTGCAAACCGGAGGAGATCGTGCATCAGTACACCACGTTGGGAGATTCTCGGTCAGAGGGCAGTGCAGGGTGGATGGTTCGGACAGTTGGGAAGAACAAAACTTTATGGCTTACGGCTGGGTTTCCGAGAGAGTTTCAGGCTGGAGCCCTATCTACTGTCGAGTACATCATCGATCGGTCACCATCGATGACGGTAGATATGAGAATTCCCGAGGAGTTATGGACTGGAGGGGTTAGAGATTACACGAGGATTCATTTTGTTGGGTGCACCAAAGCGCTGAGGGTCGAGAGATATTCTCTTGTCAGCTTTGGAGGCGGAGCAAAAAGATACAGGTCATAGTGTTTTGGAACCTTGAGTGGAGCAATCAGCCGAGTGATATTCATGGATTCTGTGATACTTCGAAGAAAACAGACTTGGTCAGATGATGAATATAGAACAGTTATGCCACCGAGCGAGGTGGAGTTCGAAGTTCCAGTCCAGGCTACAACTACAGATGAGTTCGAATTAGTTAAGGAGTAGTTAGGATTTAAATCTAATCTATTTAGTTTAAATTTAAATCTAATCTCCAAATTAAATTCATATTTATCTCTAATTTAAATATGGATTTATCTCTTAATATTTATTTATCTTATAAATAGAAGGCTTTCTTTAAAGTTTTTTGATGTATCCATAATTCTCTAATAATTTAAGGTTTGATTAGAATGGGGGAGGCGGCCAAGTGCGGTCGTGGATAGAGAAACATTTTGTATAAGAGAGTAATTCTTTGCAAAGGAGGGGTGATAAGTCAGTGTAATCTCTTGTAATTATTTCTCATAGGGAAAGTTTTCGTCGCGGTTTGCAGGATTAGTTGCTAGTTGCACCGAACCTGGGTAAATCTTGTGTATTGTTGCTGGTGTGTTCTTTTCGTGTGATTTGATATGCGTCAGATAGTTTTTTTTCAATCTACTCTAAAACAAAGGTCTTGGATTTTCCGTTGCGCATAGATACGTAATCCTTACACCAGTATATGCATTTTGATATGTATTAAATATGGTTTTTTTCTATATCTCACCCCCAAAACTTCATATTTCTAAATTTCACCACAAAAACCTTTAAGTCGTTCATATATCTCTTCTTGGATAGGTTTACAAAGTATTTTATAAGAATATTCTGGTACTCTAGTTTACATATCGTTAAGTGACTGTTAAATACAAAAATACCTTTCAAAATCAATATCTTCCTTTTTAATTTACGGTTAGGGTCAGGGTTGTTCTCCGCCGAAAGACCGGGAAGACTGACGTCTTGCCTGAATTTGGGGGCAGATGCTATTTGGTTTGATCCGTCCATCTCTCCGAAGATGCCAAGTCGATTTATGGCACTGTGTATCGGAGGTTTAGACAGATACGGCCGTTGTAGCAGACTTCGTCAGATTCCCCCTCGTTTGAGGGGTTTTTGATTGTGGGGACGCTCTTCTCTACAGGCGCAAGCCCCTGCAGTTAATTACGCTACCGCATCACGGTAACAACTTTCTCCTTCTCCAGATGGTCACTTCGTGTCGTGTGCGTTTGTTTTATTTTTGGTTGCCCGTGGATTGTATACGGAGACTAATTTATGTTGTCGCCCGTAGGGCGTGAATTAGTGCAAATCTGTATTTTCTTAGATTTGGATTTTATGTCGGATTTAAGGATTGCTAATCTCATTTGAGACTAAGATCAACTTAAACGCTTGTTAAGGATACGTTAGTCTAATTTTAGACTAAGATCAACTTAACAATTTGTTAAGGATGCGTTAGTCTAATTTTAGACTAAGATCTACTTAACAGGATCATTTAGATCTAACAAAAGAGCATTTGGGCTCTATTGTTTTAGTTTAGAGACTTTGCGGTCCACAGGTTTAAAGACATCATAGTCCATGGAGTTTAAGGACATCATAGTCCATAGTTTAAAGACGTCATAGTCTGTAAAGTTTAAAGACATCATAGTCTATGAGTTTAAGGACCCCACAGTCCGTGGTAGTTTAGAGACATCATAGTCTGTAAAGTTTAAGGATATCATAGTCCATGAGTTTAAGGACCCCACAGTCCGTAAAGTTTAAGGACATCATAGTCCAGTTTAAAGACGTCATAGTCTGTGTGGTTTTGGTTCAACCGTTTGGGGATGCACAAAAAGTTATCAGTTATTGGGACCCTCCATCTCTCTGAAAACGTTGAAGGATTACAACGATATGTATCAGAGGTATGAAGAGATGTACCCTTGAACCAATATCCTGATTTGGGGAATGGGATGAACATCAGTTTAGATATCATCTGTTAGGAGAACACTAGTCATCTTTGGGACTAGAATTAGTTTAGGGAGACCTGAACATGGGGGCTCAATTGATTGGTGATAAAAAGGGTCTTGGCTTAGGAAGACTTGGCTAATTTGAGCTAAGGTTGATTTCCCTTAGTCACCCTCATAGTGCTAAGCACCGAATCAGTGTTAAACACTGGACTTTGGAGGAGCTCACGTGTGAACACGTGAGAGGCCCGGAACTGGGCATTGTTCCTTGAGTTTATTCCCTCATATATATATAAAAGTGTTGAGCGCTTGGCTCACGTGTGAGCACGTGAGGCACCCGAGGTGAGAACTGTTCTCTGGATTTTATTCTTCTTTCATTTATAAGTGCTAAGCACTTGGTTCATCGAACAGTCACGTGCAGACACGTGAGGTGCCTTCAAAATGCGAGCGCTATCTTTGGAATTTTTTCCCTCTTTTATACACAACTGTTTGGGGGTCACGTGGGAACACGTGAGGTGCCCCCAAAATGGGAGCTATCTTGGGTTTATTCACTTTTTCCTTTTCTGAGTGTTAAGCACTATTAGGTCACGTGAGATCACGTGAGGCACTCTGAAGAATAAAAATTGCCTTTGTTTTATTCTCCTTTTCTTTTTCTGAGTGTTAAGCACTATCAAGGGATCACGTAAGGTCACGTGAGGCGCCCTTAAATTGAGATGTGTTTTAGATTTACTCTCCTTTTGAAAAGCTTGTTCGGTGGTGCGCCAAAAGTTATTAGTTATTGGGACCCTCCACCTCTCTGAAGACGTTGAAGAATTACAACGACATGTATCGGAGGTGTGGAGAGATGTACCCTTGAACCAAATTTCAGATTGAGGGAAGAGATCATGGGGGGATGAACATCATTTTAGATACCATCTGTTAGGAGCTCATTAGCTATCTCTGGGACTGAGATCGGTTTGGGGGACCCTACATGAGGGGCTCGATTGATTGCCCCCGGGAGATTTGATCTAAGTTTGGCTAATATTGACCTCTTATAGTGTTAAACACTAATATATGATCGGCGCTAACGTGCTCTCATATGAGGCCTTAAAGTAGTGTTAAACACTAGTGTATGATCAGCGCTCACGTGCTCCCACGTGAGACGCTTGAAATAGTGTTAAACACAAAGAATTTGATGCGCTAACGTGGGATCACGTGAGGCGCTTGAAGTAGTGTTAAACACTAAGAATTTGACGCGCTCACGTGGGGTCACGTGAAGCGCTTGAAGTTGGCACTGCTCCTCTGGGTTTATTTCCTTATTTCTTTCCTAAGCGCTATTGGGTCATGTGGGATCACGTGAGGCGCCCCAAGAATGGAAATTGCCCTTTGATTTATTCCTTTTCTGCTTTATAAAAGTTAAGCACTACTTGGGGGTCACGTGGGGACACGTGAGGCACCTTAAAAAATAGGGTATATTCCCTTTTCTATTTTATAAGTGTTGAGCACTTCTCAAGGGTCACGTGAGGCGCTCTAAAAATAAGGTTTATTCCCTTTTTTTCTTTTATAAGTGCTGAGCACTTCTCAGGGGTCACGTGGGGTCACGTGACTAGATCTCATTCTTTCCCTCTTTGTTCTTCAAAAGGTGCTCACGTGGGATCACGTGAGCTTTTATGTAGCGTTTGAATGCTAACGAATTATCAGGCTGTTCTTCTATGGTTCTGAGGGATCAAGTTCTCCTTTTGTTCTTTGTATAGATAAAATTTCTTTTTAAAGGGTTAAACCCTAGTTTCAGAGGAATCAAATTCCTATATGTTTTGTAAGAGTTAAACTCTTTTGGATTCAGTTCTTTCCCCTAGGTTTTGAATCTGTATGACAGAATCTCCCCGATGAGAATTAAATTCTCAACTTGTGGGGAGATCTGCTTCTGCGGATCTTCAACCAGAGGAAGAACTAAGTTCTTTTAGAAGAGTTAAACTTTTGGTTTGAGAATTAAATTCTCTTTTTTGTGGGAGATTTTGGGAGGGGTTCCCCTTCTTTAGAGAATTAAATTCTATTTCTATTTTTCTTCCCCTCTCCCTCTGTCTCTTTTTTCTCCTCTCCTTGCTCCTATTTATATGAGAAGAAAAAGAATAAATTTTTTAAGAAAATTGCTCATTGAGAGATCATGATTGATTCCATGATCTTTAGATAAATTGGTGAATTTTATTCACCGTTGGATTTTTAATCCAAAGGCTCTCTGTTTAACAGAGAAGATTTCTTGTTTGTTTAATAAGATTATGAATATCTTGTTAGTTTTAACAAAATTAGAATTTTATTCTATCATATCCTTTTAGTTTAACAAGATCAGAAATGTATTTTCTTAATATGGATATCTTGTTAACATAGAATTTTATTCTTATTATAAGATTAGGAAAATATTTTCCTATTGATAGATTTTTATTCTATCAAATGATCACCGCTGGATTTTTGATCCAAGGGTCCTCTGTTTAACATAGAAGATCTTTCTAATTTGAGAAAGATCAGGAAAATATTTCCCAAAATAGAATTTAATTCTAGAATTTGATAGGAACATTTTAAATTAGGGTGCTCACATACTTTGCATGTGATTGGCAAAAGCACTCACGTGTTTAACATGTGGCCCCTAGTGTGGGTTTTAACCTGTGTATGTTCAGAGCACTCACGTGTGTAACACGTAAGGTATGTTTGCCCCTTGGTTATTTATGTTCAGCACCCATATGCTTTGCATATAAGCACCCACGTGTTTTACACGTGATTCCTGTTTGGCCCTTGGTTATTTATGTTCAGCGCTTATATGCTTTGCATATGTGCGCCCACGTGTTTTACACGTGATGCCTATTTTTTAAGGATTCTCCCATTTTTTTGTAAGAGAACAAGTATCTCTTGACCAAAAATTTTGGTGGGAACAAATGCCCCCCACTACTTTACCCATGTAAGCATGTACGTGGGTGAAGTAGTGCAGAGTTATGCATGGCAATAGAATTGACGGCTTAGGGGACAAGTTTAGAGTTCTTGTAGCCTAAGACTTTTTCATCTTCATGAGCTGTAAAGGTCTCAAGAAGGTTTTTTCTCCCTACAAGTCAAGAGGATCTCATAGGTGTATTTTCTCCTTAGGAATCGTGAGAATTCCTAAGTGCGTTTTCTCTTGAGAGTCGTAAGGATCTCACAAGAGAATTTTCTCCCTTACAGGTTGAGAGGACCCGTAAGTGGTTGTTTCCCCCTTGTCGATATTCGACTTGGGAGAGTGTGGCCCGTGGATAGTCCATCTTGACCTTCTTACAGAGCAGTGATGACTTAGGAAACAGGTTCAGATCTGCCACCTAAGACTTTTCAACTTTATGAGCCGTGAGGGTCTCATAAAGACTTTTCTCCCTACGAATCGAGAGGGCCCCGTAGGTGTATTTTCTCCCTATGAGTCGTGAGGACTCCTAAGTATGTGTTTTCTCTTGAGAGTCGTAAGGATCTCACAAGAGAATTTTCCCGCTTACAAGTCGAGAGGACTCGTAGGTGGTTGTTTCCCTTCTTGTCAAGATTCGACTTTGGAGAGTGTGGCCCTTGAATAGTTTGCAATAGTCCATCTTGGACCGACTTGCAGGGCCCCAGTGCTTAGGAAATAGGTCCTTATCCCCGTTGCCTAAGGCTTTTCCCTACGAGTCGAGACGAATCGAGAAGTTCTCGCAAGAATTTCCTAATGTCACAGTTAACCTCTGCTCTTTACGACAGAGGTCCGTTAGGGTCTGTGGTACTAGGGTTTTGTCCGTCGTACCGTCGCGTTGGCTGATGTATTCCTCGATAGGCAATCTTGCTGTTCGAGTAGCCTCGCGACTGGCGTGTCTCTGATCCCTTCAGGGGCTGGACAAGACGTCTTCAAACAATCTTCCAGGTAGTATTACCGTCGAAAGAGAAAGCGTTAGGGATATTCCATGTCGCTTTTTATTTGAGGTTAGGCTCGGTTTGGGAGCCCCGATGAGTCATAACTACTCCGCGCTAGTGTGGGATGATCTCCGATAGTCTTTCAGCTTTTATTTGAGTTGCCGTCAAGACCCTGAAGCTAGGGATTTTCCTTTGCTTCGTTTACTGGCATTGCGTCTACTGTAACGAGACAAATGTCGCGGTTGTCTCTAGGTTACGTGTGAACCGTTGAGGTTTGGAACTAGGGATTTTGCCATGGCTCCGCTTTGCTAACGTTGCGCCTGTTGTAACAAGACGAATGTCGAAGTGGTCTCTAGGTTGTCTGTGAACCGTCGAGATTTGGAACTTGGGCCTTTGCCATGGTTCTGTTTGTTGATGTTGCGTCTGCTGTATCGAGACGAATGTCGATGTGGACTCTAGCTTGTCTGTGAACCGTCGAGATTTAGAACTAGGGGTATGCCGTGGCTCTCCTTTGCTGACGTTGCGTCTGCTGTAACAAGACGAATGTCGAGGTGGTCTCTAGGTTGTCTGTGAACCGTCGAGATTTGGAGCTAGGGGTATGCCGTGGCTCCGCTTGTTGATGTTGCATCTGCTGTAACGAGACGAATGTCGAGGTGGTCTCTAGGTTGTCTGTGAACCGTCGAGATTTGGAACTAGGGATATGTCGTGGCTCCGCTTTGCTGACGTTGCGTCTGCTGTAAAGAGACGAATATCGAGGTGGTCTCTAGGTTGTCTGTGAACCGTCGAGATTTGGAGCTAGGGGTATGCCGTGGCTCCGCTTTGCTGACGTTGCGTCTGCTGTAATGAGACGAATGTCGAGGTGGTCTCTAGGTTGTCTGTGAACCGTCGAGATTTGGAACTAGGGGCATGTCGTGGCTCCGCTTGTTGATTTTGCGTCTGGTGTAACGAGACGAATGTCGAGGTGGTCTCTAAGTTGTCTGTGAACCGTCGAGATTTGGAACTAGGTGTATGCCGTGGCTCCGCTTTGCTGACGTTGCATCTGCTGTAACGAGACGAATGTCGAGGTGGTCTCTAAGTTGTCTGTGAACTGTCGAGATTTGGCTCTCTTTCTGATAGAGCCTGGTGGGATGATATAGTTCCCTCTTTGTTTGTGCCCCTGGATTGTATATAGGGATCGATGTGATCTCACATGTAGGGCGAAAGTTTTATTTTTTTTATATCTGTATTTTTTGTTTTCTTTCTGCGATGCTCTATCATTTTAGCTTTTTGTATAGCGAAAATCGCGATTGCCTAATCATTTTGGCAATTTTTCGCAGTGCCCAATCATTTCGGATATTTTTTTTACTCGCTGCTTTTTATTGCGAGTTGCCCAATCATTTCGGCTATTTTATATGCATATATTTTACTTGCTGATTTTGTTGCAAATTGCCCTATCATTTCGGCTATTTCATATACATTTATGGCTCGCTAATTTTTGCCGCGAGTATGGAACTTGGGATCTGATACCGATTTAGGCATCAGCATCGCTACAACTGAGATATTGTCAGGAGCGAATCATCATTTGTCTTTGTTGGTTCGAACAAAGGTGGCTTAGCAATCAGGGTTAGGATCTTGTTGACTAAGGCTTTTAACTTCATGAGCTGTAAGGGTCTCATAAAGGTGTTTCTTCCTACGAGTCATGAGGATCTCATAAGTGCGTTTTCTCCTTAAAAATCGTGAGGATTCTTAAGTGTATGTTCTCTTATAAATCGTAAGGATCTTACAAGAGTGTTTTCTCCTTATAAGTCGAGAGGACTTATAAGAGTCGTTCACCGTATGAGCATATCCCTAGTCGCTGGTGGGACTTTGTTAGGGAAATGTTTATTCGTGCCCGTGGATTGTATACAAGGGTCAATATTAAAACCCTTGTAGGGCAAAATCGTGGTGTATGACGGCTTAAGAACAAGTTCAGATCTCTGTAGCTTAAGGCTTTTGAATCCTATGAGCCATGAGGATCTCAAAAGGGAATTCTCCTTATGAGTCGTGAGGATCTCGTAAGTGTGTTTTCTCCTTAGGAATCGTGGAGATTCCTAAGTGTGTTGCTCCCTTGTGAGTCGTAAGGATCTCACGCAGATATTTTCTCCTTACAGGGTCGAGAGGACTTTGCAAGTGTCTTTTAACGAGATTGCACCCTTTCGGGTTTTCACAAACTCGCCGGTAGTCCTGTTGTTTTTACTCACGGAGCCCTTTCTGGTTTTCATCTGTGCCCATCTCGCTTATGGACGTACCTTTTTTTTTGCGAGTCTGGAACTCAAGATCTGATACCAATCTTAGCATAAGTATCGCTGCGACTGGAATGTTGCCAGGAGCGAATCATCATTTGCCGTGAAAGAATTTGGAATTTGATACCAATTTAGGCATCAGCATCGCTACCACTGGGACATTGCCAGGAGCGAATCATCATTTGCCTCTGTCGATGTCGAACAAAGGTGGCTTAGCAATCAGGGTTAGGATCCTGTCGACTAAGACTTTTGACTTTATGAGCCGTAAGGGTCTCATAAAGGTGTTTCTCCCTACGAGTCGTGAGGATCTCGTAGGTGCATTTTCTCCTTAGGAATCATGAGGATTCCTAAGTGTGTTGCTTCTTTGTGAGTCGTAAGGATCTCAAGCAGGTATTTTCTCCTTACAAGGTCGAAAGGATCTTGCCAGTGAGCATGAATTTTTTACGAATCTGCGCCTTTTTGGGTTTTCATAGACTCGCCGGTAGCCCTGCTGTTTTTACTCACGGAGCCCTTTCGGGTTTTCATCCGTGCCCATTTTGCTTGCGGACGTACCGTTTTTTTTTTGAGTCTGCGCCCTTTCGGGTTTTCACAAATATCGCCGGTATTCCTGCTGTTTTTACTCACGGCGCCCTTTCGAGTTTTCATCCGTGCCCATTTTGCTTGTGGACATACCCTTTTTTTTTTGTTCAAGTGGGATATTCCACTTGACTGCAGAACTCGTTTGTAAGCCCCTTGATATCCTTTCTATTCTTTGAAAAGAAACAACCATCTTACGTAGAGATTCTTCCTCCAGTAAGAAATATGCCCTCTGTGTATACCTCGGGGGGAGCGAGTACCCACGCCGTCGCTATTTTGGCGACAGGTTGTTTTAAAGTCGCTCATTTTTGTTTGTTGAGCGTCGGCGACAAATACTACCTTACCTCCGCTTTTCATTCATATTCATCAGATGATGAAGGGTCTTGACTCAGCTGATCCAATCGAGTCATTTTATCCATGAGCTCTTCGATGGTTGTCGGTATGAAGAGGGCTATTTACGAGGACGCCTTTGAATTTAGGTCAAGGGTGGCTATGAGCATTCCTATGGCTGCAACTTCATCGATGCGTTGCTTGTATTCGACCAGAGATTTCGCCATCGAGTAACACATTGAAACCAAGTCTCATTCATTCTAACCCTTTCTTTGACCAGTGCCATCACGGTAGTGCGTTTATTCACACTAGCGAATCTTTAACAGGAGGGCATCTCTATTTCGTCGAAGGTATTCATGGAGTCATTCGGGAGTTCCGCATACCATTCGAAGGCAATGCCCGCCAGACAGCCGATGAACTGTCAGAGGAGAAGTATATCAGTATTGCCGCACATGGGTTCAAATCGCGCAATGTGCCGGCAAGAATTCTAAGTTCCTTTGTACATGTGGCATGTTGGAAGTGTGTACTCTGGCGGGTACTGTATTTGATTGTGCCATATCGGATACGGTCGACCAATCCTGATTGATCTATTTGCGGCTCACTGGCGTAGTGAGCTTCGATTTGCTGAGCGATATATTCGTTCAGCTTTGCTTTTAGGAATCATTTCCTCCTCAGCCTTTGATGAGCTTTGCAGAGGATTTGAAATGTCATCCTTATCTTTAAGACCGACTACCAGCAGTTCATCTGCCAGTGGTTCCGATTGAACTATCATTCCAGCCATATTCTGAATCAGAAGGGCCATCTGGTTCATCTTAGTAGACATTTCTACCGCTTCTGCATCTCCCTTTTTCAGAGCGCGCTTTAGGAAATCAATATACGATTCCTTCTCTATTCTTTCTCCAGGTGCGTCTTCGAGATTTGCCTTAGACGATGGATTAGCGAGTGGTGCCGCCTGAGCAAGCATCTCCTGCAGCTTTTCACGTTGCAGTTGAACTTTTGTTAAGGACCAAGTTTGAGGTCGGTGACTAGTAGAAGCTCGAACTTCGTCTTTGTAATTCACCACATAGACTATGTGAACTACCATGCCCCCAGGCTTGGGGTGTTTGGAGTTTTTGGCCTTTGGAGTTTGCTTCAGGCACTTGAGTTTTATTAGGCCTCCTTTTTGTGAAAAGCCGCTTTGGTTTTGGGAGGAACCGTTGTATCAGGATCCGTCTTGGGATGAGTCTCCTTGTATTTGAAAGAGAATTTGTCAGAATTTGGCTGACGTCTAGGGGAAGAGCCGCGGTTGACGATAGAGACCTTCACTTGCTTCCGCACTTTATATATAAATGAGGAAAGTTGCTTTAGGGAGCAAACTAGTTTCTGCTCTCGTGGGATCTCCATGGGCTGCGGAGATTTCTTCAATATTGTGGTAGGAGAATTTTGTCTGACCCTTCGCAACAATTTGAAGCTGTTCCCGGTTGGAACAGCATTCACCACTAGGGTTGAAACAGGACCATAAGGAGAACTGCCTCCAGCTCATTTTGTATGATGCCGATATCGACGTCGACCATTTCTTACGGCCGGGATTTGATTAGCCTCAGGATTTTGCCGAGCCTGCCCCATGTTTCCTTTAGGAGCTTGAATATTCTGCCCCTGCGTCGACCTTGGTCCTTGGCAGGTGCCAGTTGTTTGAGGACTGATTCCGTCGGCAAAGTTGCAGCTTGGGGAAGCAGCATGTGGAAGACAGACTTCCTCTGGGCTTCCTCCATCGGCGTTGAGGCACTGAGGGTGGGAGGTGGGAGTATCGACCCAAAGAGAAGCCCGTTGATTTCTTGAATAGTTGGATTGCAGAGATTTGAGATTGCAAGTGGCCCATACTCGACTCCACCGGATACGACAGAGCCCGAGTTGCTAGGATGGGAGCAAACGCCATTCTTCACAGAGACGAAACGCCGGCTTCAGTATCCCATCCCCGAAGGGCAACCACAAACATAGATACCGCGATTATTTGATCGCGAAAAAACAAAACACGACACACGAAGTGTGGAGTGGAAAGAGGAAAAGGTCCCACCGGGCGTGCCAGAATCTGTTCTCCGTCGAAAGACCGGGAAGACTGACGTCTTGCCTGAATTTGGGGGCAGATGCTATTTGGTTTGATCAGTCCACCTCTCCAAAGATGCCAAGTTGATTTATGGCACCATGTATCGGAGGTTTAGACGGATGCGGCCGTTGTAGCAGACTTCATCAGATTCCCCCTCGTTTGAGGGGGGTTTTATTGTGGGGACGCTCTTCCCTGCAGGCGCAAGCCCCTGCAGTTAATTACGCTACCGCATCGCGGTAACAACTTTCTCCTTCTCCAGATGGTCACTTCGTATCGTGTGTGTTTGTTTTTTTTTGGTTGCCCATTGATTGTATACGGAGACTAATTTATGTTGTCGTCCGTAGGGCGTGGATTAGTCCAAATATGTATTTTCTTAGATTTAGATTTTGGGTTGGGTTTAAGGATCGCCAATCTCATTTGAGACTAAGATCAACTTAAACGCTTGTTAAGGATACGTTAGTCTAATTTTAGACTAAGATCAACTTAACAATTTGTTAAGGATACGTTAGTCTAATTTTAGACTAAGATCTACTTAATAGGATCATTTAGATCCAACAAAAGAGCATTTGGGCTCTATTGTTTTAGTTTAAGAACTTTGCGGTCCACAGGTTTAAGGACATCATAGTCCATAGAGTTTAAGGACTTCATAGTCCATAATTTAAAGACGTCATAGTCTGTAAAGTTTAAAGACATCATAGTCTATGAGTTTAAGGACCCCACAGTCCATGGTAGTGTAGAGACATCATAGTCTGTAAAGTTTAAGGACATCATAGTCCATGAGTTTAAGGACCCCACAGTCCGTAAAGTTAAAGGACATCATAGTCCAGTTTAAAGACATCATAGTCTGTGTGGTTTTGGTTCAACCGTTTGGGGATGCACCAAAAGTTATCGGTTATTAGGACCCTCCATTTCTCTGAAGATGTTGAAGAATTACAACGACATGTATCAGAGGTATGAAGAGATGTACCCTTGAATCAATATCCCGATTTGGGGAATGTGATGAACATCAGTTCAGATGTCATCTGTTAGGAGAACACTGGTCATCTTTGGGACTAGGATTAGTTTGGGGAGACCTGAACATGAGGGCTCAGGTGATTGGTGATAAAAAGGGTCTTGGCTTCGGAAGACTTGGCTAATTTGAGTTAAGGTTGATTTCCCTTAGTCACCCCATAGTGCTTAGCACCGAATCAATGTTAAACACTGGACTTTGGAGGAGCTCACGTGTGAACGCGTGAGGGGCCTCGAAGTGGGCATTGTTCCTTGAGTTTATTTACTCATATATATATATAAGTGCTGAGCGCTTGGCTCATGTGTGAGTACATGAGGCACCCGAGGTGAGAACTGTTCTCTGGATTTTATTCTTCTTTCATTTATAAGTGCTAAGCACTTGGTTCATCGAACAGTCACGTGCAGACACGTGAGGTGCCTTCAAAATGCGAGCGCTGTCTTTGAAATTTTTTCCCTCATTTATACACAACTGTTTGGGGATCATATGGGAACACGTGAGGTGCCCCCAAAATGGGAGCTATCTTGGGTTTATTCTCTTTTTCCTTTTTCTGGGTGCTAAGCACTATTGGGTCATGTGAGATCACGTGAAGCACTCTGAAAAATCAAAAATTGCCTTTGTTTTATTCTACTTTTTCTTTTTCTGAGTGCTAAGCACTATCAAGGGATCACGTGAGGTCACGTGAGGCGCCCCCAAATTGAGATGTGTTTTAGATTTACTCCCCTTTTGAAAAGCTTGTTCGGTGGTGCGCCAAGAGTTATTGGTTATTGGGACCCTCCACCTTTCTGAAGACGTTGAAGAATTACAACGACATGTATCTGAGGTGTGGAGAGATATACCCTTGAACCAAATTTCAGATTGAGAGGAGAGATCATGGTGGGATGGACATCATTTTATATGCCATCTATTAGGAGCTCATTAGCTATCTCTGGGACTGAGATCGGTTTGGAGGGCCCTGAGCATGAGGGGCTCGATTGATTGCCCTTGGGAAGATTTGATCTAAGTTTGGCTAATATTAGCATCTCATAGTGTTAAACACTAATATATGATCGGCGCTCATGTGCTCCCATATGAGTCCTTAAAGTAGTGTTAAACACTAGTGTATGATCAGCGCTTATGTGCTCTCACGTGAGGCGCTTGAAATAGTGTTAAACACTAAGAATTTGAGGCACTCACGTGGGATCATGTGAGGCGCTTGAAGTAGTGTTAAACACTAAGAATTTGACGTGTTCACGTGGGGTCACGTGAGGCGCTTGAAGTTGGCGTTGCTCCTCTGGGTTTATTCCCTTGTTTCTTTTCTAAGCGCTATTGGGTCACGTGGGATCACGTGAGGCGCCCCAAGAATGGAAACTGCCCTTTGATTTATTCCCTTTCTGTTTTATAAAAGTTATGCACTGCTTGGGGGTCACATGGGGACATGTGAGGCGCCCCAAAAAATAGGGTTTATTCCCTTTTCTATTTTCTAAGTGCTAAGCACTTCTCAAGGGTCACATGGGCTCACGTGAGGCGCTCCAAAAATAGGGTTTAGTCCCTTTTTTCTTTTATAAGTGCTGAGCACTTCTCAGGGGTCACGTGATTAGATCTCATTCTTTCCCTCTTTGTCTTCAAAAGATGCTCACGTGGGATCACATGAGCTTTTATATAGCGTTTGAATGCTAACGAATCATCAGACTGTTCTTCTATGGTTCTGAGGGATCAAGTTCTCCTTTTGTTCTTTGTAGGGATTAAATTTCTTTTTAAAGGGTTAAACCTTAGTATCAGAGGAATCAAATTCCTATATGTTTTGTAAGAGTTAAACTCTTTGGAATTCAGTTCTTTCCCCTAGATTTTGAATCTACATGACAGAATTTTCCCGATGAGAATTAAATTCTCAACTTGTGGGAAGATCTGCTTCTGCAGATCTTCAACCAGAGGAAAAACTAAGTTCTTTTAGAAGAGTTAAACTCTTGGTTTGAGAATTAAATTCTCTTTTTTGTGGGAGCTTTTGGGAGAGCTTCCCCTTCTATAGAGAATTAAATTCTCTTTCTATTTTTCTTCCCCTCTCCCTCTGTCTCTTTTTTTCTCCTCTCCTTGCTCCTATTTATATGAGAAGAAAAAGAATCAATTTGTTAAGAAAATCCCTCATTGAGAGATCATGATTGATTTCATGATCTTTTAGATCAATTGGTGAATTTTATTCACCGTTAGATTTTTAATCCAAAGGCTCTCTGTTTAACAGAGAAGATTTCTTGTTTGTTTAATAAGATTATGAATATCTTGTTGGTTTTAACAAGATTAGAATTTTATTCTATTATATCTTTTTAGTTTAACAAGATCGGAAATGTATTTTCTTAATATGGATATCTTGTTAACATAGAATTTTATTCTTATTATAAGATTAGGAAAATATCAAATGATCACCGCTGGATCTTTGATCCAAGGGTCCTCTGTTTAACAGAGAAGATCTTTCTAATTTGAGAAAGATCAGGAAAATATTTTCCAAAATAGAATTTAATTATAGAATTTGATAGGAACATTTTAAATTAAGGTGCTCACATACTTTGCATGTGATTGGCAAAAGCTCACGTGTTTAACACGTGACCCCTAGTATGGGTTTTAGCCTGTGTATGTTCAGAGCGCTCACGTGTGTAACACGTAAGGCATGTTTGGCCCTTGGTTATTTATGTTCAGCGCTCATATGCTTTGCATATAAGCACACACGTGTTTTACACGTGATTCCTGTTTGGCCCTTGGTTATTTATGTTCAGCGCTCATATGCTTTGTATATGTGCGCCCACGTGTTTTACACGTGATACCTGATTTTTTTAGGATTCTTCCCGTTTTTTGTAAGAGAACAAGTAGCTCTTTGCGGGAAAAAGGGTTTCCCTCCAATTTCAAATTAGGCTTTTCTTTACATAAAAAATTAGAGTTTTTTTCTTTTCACACGTTCATTAGTTGTAGATATATAAAATAGATTATGCCTTTTTTATCAATTTCGATAACTCCAAAAATAAAAAATGATCTTAAGTTTTAAATTATGTGAAAAAGATAATACCCTATCATGAAATTGAAGATGAAAAAAGAAAAGAAAAGAGTCTCATGGTTTTTAAGGAAAGAGAAAGAGGAAACACACTTATAATTTAAGTGCTGATTAAAAGAAACTAACCCTAGATAAATTAAGACGGAATATTGATAACATGTGTATTTTTAGGTTCACAGATAGTGAAATTTGGAAATATGAACTTTTAGGGATGAAATTTATAAACATGAAAGTTTTGGGGGTGAGATATGATAAAAAACATGTTCCCACCAAAATTTGGTACTCGAAGCTTAAGCTTCACTAAGGCAAAAAATGCTGAGGTGAAAGCGTCATGCCAGACTGCACATGCACACCTTGTGCAAAGCACGTGGCGCAATCCGCCAATCCTATGCGCAAGTGCACCATGTGTAAGACACGTAGCACAAGCGCATGTTCGGTTAAAATGCAAGTTTCAATCAGTGCTTAAACTCTATTTGGGAAAATATTTCCCCTATCTTTCTTAAACAGAAAGATATTTTTTTGTTAACAAGAAATCTCTTTGGATCAATGATCCAACTTGAGTATCATCGGTTGATCTTAAGATCAATTTGAGATCTTTCAATGAGAGATTCTCTCAATTTGATTAACAATCTCCTATTTTATAAATAGGAGAGGAGGAGGTTAATCTCCGGAGATAGAATTCTCCCCATAAATTGAAGAAAAGAGACTTAAGCCTCTACAAGTTCTTCTCTTTCCTCAAAATCCTATGTAAGAAGATTAATCTCCATTACAAAGAAGCTTAAGCTTCAAAAAGAATTTAAGTTCTTCCTCTGGATCATAAATCCTTGAGTCAAATCTCCTCCTTATCGAAAACTTAAGTTTTTATGGAGGGGTGTTCGATCTCAAGATCTAAGTTTTGAAGGAAAACTTAAGTATCTCTTCACCAAAAGATGAAAAATCATCAAGATCTCAAGGATCACCATGAATAACGAAGTTTAAATTTCATAAGGCATAACATAGTCATCAAAAACACATACCATGACAAAAACAAAGTCCAAGATCATGAAAAGTTGATCTTATTGATTTTAATGGCAAAAAACCATTAAACAGAAGCTTAAGCTTCATAAAGCTATGTACTTTTCTCTGGAAGGTTAACCTTATTTGAAAAAGATAAAGATTAATCTCTAAAAAAAACTTGTGATGCGCCACACGTGCCATACACGTAGCGCCAGTGCCAGAGAATCCTTGCGCCAAGAAAGTTGCGCCAGAACTTAAGCTCTATGTTGGGCTGCGCCATGTGAAATACATGTGCATGCGCCAAGCGCTAAGAATGATAGGTAGCGCCAGCGCCACGTGATATGCATATGCGCTTTAGCCAATGTTCCCACCGTGCGCCAAGCCAATGTTCCCACCGTGCGCCACGTGATATGCATTTAAGCGTGCGTCCGAGCCGCGAGCCGATACTCAAGCCGTGAGTCATGCGCCAAGCCTATATGCTAAAATCATCTAAGTTGATTTTAGCTCTCAAATGAGACTAACGATGCTTAGGCAGAACTTCTGCTCTCATCTGAACTGATAGACCTCACAAATATGATAAATGCGTCATAAGTTCACTCTCATTGGCAAATCAAGCTACCAACGTGAACCCCGTCAAGCAAATGCTTGACCCAAAAATCATCTAAGTTGATCTTATCTCTCAAATGAAACTAACGATTCTTAGATAGAGCTTCTACTTTCATCTGAACGGATGAACCTCATAAATGTGAGAAATGCGACCTAAGTTCACTCCTGTTAGGAAACCAAGATACCAATGTGGACCCCGTCATGCAAATGCTTGATCCATATCATGAAAATATAAGTATGGATTTGGACTGATCAACACTCTACGGACGACGACAAAATTAGTCTCCGTACACAATCCAAGAACAACCCAAAATAAACAAAAACCAAAAGACACGACACACGAAACTAAAAATCTGGAATATAGAAAGTTGTTATCGTTCGCGATAACGTAATTAACTGCAGGGGTTTGCGCCCGTAGGAAAAATCCATCTCCACAATCAATATACCTCTCACCCTTAGAGGTAATATGAAAGTCAACCATATCGGTCGCATCCTACCAAATCTCCGATATACGGCACTATAAATCAACCTTGTGTTTTCGAAGAAGTGGATGGATCAAACCTATGTATCTGCCCATAAATTCAAGCAAGACTTTTAGTTCCAGTTCGTCTGACCGGTTTTCGGCGGTAAACAAACCGATTAAATATTTGCAATTAATTTGTTATATAAATTGATGTATTATGTATATGGCTGTCACTAAGCGACTAAACAATCTTAATAAATAAAACCACTAGATAAATATACCGACTAATAAGACAAGCGATTTGCACATCATTATAAATATTTTATTATATTTTATTGATGAATTTCTTTATTAATTTAGGTTGAATTGCTTAATAACATCTCAATGTTCACCATTTTTGCATTTTAATAGCTTATAGTTTTATTCTAAACATTTTAATACCAAAATGTATTTCTCCGTTAGCACTTTGTTACCTTCTGCTTTTACCGCGGTAAATATTTTGCGTCGGTTTATTCATAAAATCGTGTATATAAAAAATTATGAAAACGGTTGCAATGAATAAACCGACACAAAATAGACACGGCGATGTAAGCGAAAAGTAGCAAAATACTAACGGCGAAATACATTAGAGTATTAAAGTATTAAGAAGAAAACTATAAGGTATTAAAGTGCAAGAATGATGAAACATTGAGGTATTATTAAGCAATTTACCCATTAATTTATGTGCATCACATTTTTAAAATAATAATAAAATAGCAATATAATTACGTACATCGCACTTGCAGAATAATAATGATGTGGTATTTAATTACGTGCATTACACATAAAATAATGATTTTTTTTATTTCTATAAGAAAAAAATAAGATGCCATATTACCAATTAATTTCAAAATTAAATGACCCCTTCCTTTTCTCTTATAACAGTAGAGATTAGTTGGCAGTTTAAGTAACAAACATGTTCCTTTGTTTTGGCAACGCGTATTTTTCAGGATACGTGTGGACATTGCCCACACATGCGCACACCTAGCCAGAGTAGGTTGCTGATCCAAATGGGCAGATCGAGGCCCGGCTTTTAGGACCATATTCAGGAGGCCATAACTTAATTACTTGTGATCCGTAAATACGATCAACGTGTTCTTTGGCAAGTTAGAAACGGTACGACAACCTCTATTTCGGTTGAACGGGCCATCCGAACTGCATCCCCGCTGCATTGTTAGGGGAGGAATCAGGGAGGACTACAGGACGCCTCGGTCCCGGCAAGCCTCAGGCAAATGCTTTACATGTTATTCATCGATTTGCGTTTATACCTACTATAAATACATATATTGGGTATAAATTAACAATTTCAAAGTTTGCCGAGCGGTGAAGGCATAGGATTTTGATTTTAAAGACCTTAGTTAACCCCCCACATCTACATATTTTTAAAATATTAAAGTCAACGTATAGTTTTATAAATATTTAGTAATATTTTTAATATATAATTATATTTTACTGTAATGTATTTTAGCTTGGCCCCCGCAAAATTATTCTTGGTTCCGCCCCAGTTTTAAATCCTCTAGGTTTTTTTTTTTGTACTCAAGGTTTGATTGATGAAAAAATTGGAGGTTTCCCCCTTCTTCTAGACTTGTTCTAGGTATATCTCGTCTGCAAAGCGATATCTGTCCTTTTTCCCTCCGTCCGTAAAACGACATCTGCCCTTTTTTTTCCTTCGGTCCGAACGATATCTGACCCTCATGCCTACTCTATGCCAATTTTCCTACCTTCTATACTAAAAAATTTAGAAACTAGATCCTAACACACGGAAACAAACATTGGAGATGCATAGATAGATACATGATGGGGGGCTTGGCATTCACATGCATATGGAGAGAGCATGGGGGAGGAGTAAGAAGAAGAAGCACCATGCATGTGATCAAAGGGAAAAGGGCACCAAGAGCCGAGACATGGGCTGGCCCACTTCGCTTCGATTTCTCTCAAAGACTTGTTAATTTCAAAAATCGGCCGAGTCTGCGCGCACTAGCATCATTGTCATAATATATATATATGTGTGTGTGTGTGTGTGTGAATGCCTGCTCTGTTTTCCTCACAATGCCAATCCCCTATGCGCCACGAGGGGTGTCCATGGACTAGTACAAGATATCACTTAGTAATTGCTTTGTTTGAGTGAGGGACCATGGTAACCAATGTTCACCATATAATTGATGCACCGGATACAGTGTGTTGTGTCCGGACGGAATAAAATGAAAAATTAGGTTTCCAACATTTTATCGGCTCTATAGATGTTGTTTCACTTCTTTATGTCAGAAGCTGAATAGTTAGTGGACATGGACCCGAGCATTAACAGGTTTTGTAGAATGTATGATCACCGTAATTTACGAGTAAGAGTAAAAGTCAAGGTGGCAAATGGGCTACTAATTACTTTTTTTAAGTAACAAGAATGTTGTGTAAAAACTTTGAATTGTATTTTTTTTTCCAGAGAACACCACATTAGAAGTATTGAAGACTCTGACACCGATGAAGAGTAAAGACTGATAGGTGTTCACTAATTATTTTTTATTATGAATTGTATATTTTTTGGGCAATTGTATGAGGGGTAAGATTTGCCAACTTATGTCCCTCCTCAAAAAAAAATTTAAATAAATAAAATGTCTAGGTCTGACCTGCGACCTGAACAAAGTTCGGGCTAAAAAAAACCCCAAAGAAAACCAAGTTTTTTTTTTAAAGAAATCGCTAAAATTTCAGTCGGGCCGGCCCAACCCAACCCAGGCCTGGAGCTCAGGTTTAAAGCACTCGGATCGGCCCTAGTCCCAGTCAACTCGGGCCCTGCCCGGACGAAGACCAGGCAAGCCTTCCGGGCTGAAGGTCAGGCCGGCCTGACCAGGCCCGTTTGCCACCTTTAGGCCTCTTGCTAATTCCATTGGCACCTTTTCGTTGGGCTTAAAGCTTTGTTCTGAATCAAAGTTCTAAAACTTTTATGAAATTTTGAGTTTCTTTGATGAGTTATATTGTGTTTTGGCTTTTATAGAATAAATCCCTTGCTCTTAGTCCGGGGGGGAGGGGGGGGGGGGGGGGGGATGGGTATGTTTGGAAAAGCATAATGGTCGAAATGTGGAAGTGAATTCCTCCTTATCGTTATGCTTTCTCCAATGATCTGGTGCTCAATAAAAGCTCACGTTCTGCAAAAAGCGAATATATACAAGAAAACAAATAGGACTGTGAATTATCCTCTGTTTTTTCATCCACCAAATCCATTGCTTCCACTGTGATTTCTTTGTTCATTTGTGCAAGGCTGTGATCGCATCGGTTGGTCAGATCGCTGAGTGAACGGCATGAAGGGGCTTACCTTGGAGGGGGGTGTTGTATCTTGGAAAAAAACTGTCATTTGCAATTTTAGGAGGCAGAAATCCATTCTAAGACACGCCTCAATAAGTTCCTCAATCTGTGTTTTTACTATTTCTTCAATTTTTATTTCTCTGGTTTCTCTACAATTTGCTTAATTCAATTTTGATCTCCATTGTACTATTCCATCCAACACCTTTGTCATAGTTTGGTAGATCGGATTAACCAACCAAAGTTGGCCTCAGTCATTATGTATTGAACAGAGGAAAAAGCCTCCGTGATGGTTGGACGATAGTAAAAAGTCATAGCAAAACCCGTAGCTACTTGTACTAAAAAACAAGTAAGTGTGTACAAGCTCGTAATGAGGGCCATGATCTTGCTCATGAAGGTAATGAGATTATCCGAGAAGCTTGCAAATGGAGCCCTGAACTAGCGGTTGCTTGTGAAGTATGGAAAGAGATCAAATTCGACTTCGAACCAGTAGATAAGATAGATAAACAGAAAGCATAAGAACTAAGCGCGCACAATTCAGTAATTTCTGTTTGTTCTCCTAATTGATTGCAATTAAACTCGGCCCAATCATTTTCCTAAAAAAGGGGATTGAGCCGAATAAAGAATGTGTTTCCGTGACTTCACCACCCGGCCAATTCTGTATTGTTAACATAAAAAAAATTATATGAAGATTTTCATATAGTTTCAGGAAACTAAATATATCTTCTCTTTCTATTTATAGATGGATGGATAGATAGATAGATAGATAGATAGATCGGAGTTGCTTACATTACAACTAAAAGTTGAATCTCTCTCTCACACACACACTGTTAATATTAGTTTATATAACACACACACACACTGTTAATATTAGTTTATATAACACACACACACACACTGTTAATATATTAGTTTATATATAACACACACACACTGTTAATATTAGTTTAAATTTAAATAGTTTGTTATTATATATAGAATTAAGATAAGTTTTTTATTTAAATAGTTTGTTATTATATATAGAATTAAGATAAGTCTTTTATTTAAATATAGATTTAGATTTAGATTTAAATAAGAGAAAATATTTGATTAGATAAGGATAAAAAGGATTTATGTTCATTAGATTTATTCTATGCTATTAATAGGAAGGATACTTTTATCAAGAAAAATAGGCACAACAAGGCAAAAACAAGACAAGGCCCGGACAGGCAAAGGCTAAAACAAGAAAGATGTAGTCCCTAAATTTATGAGGATTGTAACTTCCCTATATTGAGATTAAGAGAGGAGGAGATGAGATAATGTGAGAGAAAGTTGAGATGTGTGAGATCTTGTAATTTTTATTTTCATTAAAAGATTAAGGTTCTAATATAGATTTGAGAGATGTTATTATTGCAGATGATCAAATCAAGAAGAAAATAAGTTGTGGAATGTAACTCTCTCTTATATCAATGAAACCCTCATATTTTCCCTGTGGATTAGACCGGTCGGTCGAACCACGTTAAAAACTTGTGTTGTTACTTATTCTTATGGATTGTTTGTCTTGCGTGCTAAAACGTTATAGACGGAATTTTTCACTTGACGTAGGTATCGGAGAGGAAAATCCCAAACATTTACCTTACCATCCTTAGAATTTTTACCAAATGTAGTTAGTCGGTTTGTTCCTTTGACCACCTATATAAGACATGATACATATCCTACCAGCCTTGAGGCCGCCGGTAGACGTGTTTGAATCCTTTTTTTTTTTACCGCAACGAAGCTCACCGGCTCCAAATGCCCCTTTTCAAAACACTAAATGCAAGATCCCAGATTTTCCTTCACAAACTCCTATTGTCCACCACTGGACTATATGCCCCCACACCTGTCTTGAATCTTGATGCATAAATTGGAGAACTTGCTAAAAATGTGTCTTCATACTCTTAATTGAGTATGAATGGAAGAAATTAATATAAAAGCAAAATTTTGTTAATCTCTGCTATCTCTGCGATTATAAGAAAAAGGAAAAGGAGTAATTTAACATTTAATAGGTTTTTTATTTGTAGCCCTTCCAAAACACAGCAAATTCCTTTCCACCCTCAAAACTTTGTATTTACTTTACCCCCAACAAAACTAATAAGATACATTATTTTACCCACTTTACGATTTCCATCAACTTTTAACGACATAATATCAGGTTTTTCTTTAAAATATCCCAACCTTTCTTCTTAATTGGATATACGCAATTTCTTCCTCAAATTGAAATTAAAGTTTAAACTTCTGCTGCATCTTTCTCAAAATTGGCCATGAAATTATGAGCATCTTCAACATCTTTCTCTAACGATAAAGAATTTGAATATTTCTGCGGTCTTACTTATTATCTTCGAGTAAGTGGTAAACTTAAAATTTATGGAGAAAAGTTAAAATTAAAATTAACGGGGTTTTTTTCCTCATAGAAATCATAAAGGGAAGTAAAATGATATATCTTATTAGTTTTGGGTACAAAGTAAATACCAAGTTTTGGAGGTTAGAAAGAAATTTGCTGTGTTTTGAGGAGCCTACAAGTAAAAGAACCCTTAAAATAATGTTGTTGGAGAGGTTTACTTGTACTTAGAGAGGTTAAGGAGAAAATATTATTGTTAAGAGGCAATAAAGATTTTATGGATATTACAAGTGAGTACTGTTAGTAGTTTGAATCTATTGGTAGCATTTGTATGCGGGAAATAGTCACACATCGGATGGAGAGACGAATGCCCAAGTCTTTATAATAATTCCCAATATTTAAGTAATATCTTGAATAAAGTGGATTATGAGCCAAGTAGGCCTGATTTCTAGCAGGCTTATAACATTTATTTATTATTGTCTTTGATGAGGCATCTTGGGTTGACTTAATAACAGAGTTTGACAATTTGAATTTCAAATTCAAAGGTTGTCTGAACAGAACAGTCACAATCGTTCAAACGGTTGTATCTGTTCAACTCTATAAATTATGTCCTTCTCTTCACAGTTTTGGCATCTTCTTCTCATTGTCTTCTTGGGGGTGATTGCCTTCCATTGTACTCCCATAGTGGGGGCGATATCATCTTTCGGAAAGTGTATCATACACACCTCAAAGCTTTTAATTCTGTCTTTACCAAACTAAAGTTCAACAATCGAAAGGTGATATCATGGAGACAAAATTAAATTCAAGTGTCAAGGTTCATTTCCAGAACCAAACTGTTATCAAACTGGATTGATTCGATGGAAGCAATTACACTAGATGGAAAGACAAGATGGTGTTCTTGTTGACCGCCTTGAAGATATTTTACGTTCTCGATCCGAACTTGCCGCCAATTCCAGATTCAGACTCAATTTCAAATGATGCCGAAAGTGCCAGAACAGAGAAAAACAGGCGTGAAGAAGATGAACTAGTTTGTCACGGTTACATTCTCAATTCCCTCACCGATCGTCTGTATGATCTTTACAGAAATATGAAGACACCAAAGGAAATCTGGAGCGCCCTTAAAACAAAGTACAAAAATGAGAAGAAAGATACGGATAAATTTCTAGCGCTTAAATATTTTGAATTTAAGATGACTGATGACATGCCAATCATGGATCAAGTGCATGAATTATAAATTCTCATCTCTAAACTGAGCGAACTTGAAATTAAAGTCCCTGATTCATTTCAAGTTGGAACGATTCTATCTAAACTTTCTCCTACTTAGAATGAATACAGAAAGAAAATTCTGCACTCTTCTGAAAATTTTACCATAAAGCAATTTCAGACTCATCTACAGATTGAGGCAGAGAACCGTGCACGTGACATGATTTTTCTTAGTTATAAATCTAACTCTAAAGTGAATCATGTCAGTGAAAATGGTCATAGAAAATTTCAGAACAATTTCAAAGTCCAGAAGAAGGGAACTGATTTTAAGAAATCTAATTTTGCAAAGAAGAAATGGCCTTGTTATAACTGTGGAAAGAAAGGACACTATATTAAAGATTGCAAATTCAGAAATACCGGAAAAAAACTTGGTTTCGGTTCAGAAAATAGCAACAAGGCAAATCTAATAGAAAATGAAGTCAAAAAACTTGTTGCTATGGTTTCTGACATGCAGATATGCATGATTACGGAATTGCATATGGCTGCGGTAACTAGAACTGCAGATTGGTGGCTGGATTCTGGCGCAACCATCCATGTATGCAATAACAAAACAATGTTCAAAACCTACACGGATCAGAAAGAACCTGAACAGGTGTTGATGGGAAACCACGTTTCGGCCAAAGTGCTCGGTAACGGAAGTGTTGAATTGAAGTTTACATCTGGACAGAAACTTACTCTGCTTAATGTATTTCATGTTCCTGATTTGAGGAAAAATCTTGTATCTGCAAATCTGTTGTGCAAGAAGGGATTTAAAATTGTTTTAGAGTCTGACAAAGTTGTAATATCGAAGAATGGTATATTTGTAGGAAAGGGATATTCCTGTGATGGCATGTTCAAACTCAGTATTAATGAAATAAATTGCGTGTTTGCTTATGTTGTTGAGTATTCTTTTTCTTTGTGGTATGCTAGATTATGTCATTTAAATTTTCGCTCTTTAAAGTATATGTCTAAACATGGTTACATTGCATGTCAGAATGATCATAATGATAAATGGGGGATTTGCGTAGAAACAAAAATGACTAGAAAACCTTTCCCTAAAATCGAAAGAGATACTAATTTATTAGATCTTGTTCATTCTGATATTTGTGAATTAAATGGTCAATTAACTAGAGGAGGAAAAAGATATTTTATGACTTTTACTGATGATCATTCTCGGTTTACATATGTATATTTATTAAGAACAAAAGATGAAGCATTTGAGAAATTTAAAGAGTATAAGCCAGTTGTAGAAAATCAGAAAGATAAAAGGATTAAAATCCTTAGAAGTGATAAAGGGGGAGAATATTTTTCTGATTCTTTTTCTCAATTCTGCGAAATGCATGATATTATTCATCAAAGAACTGCACCTTATACGCCTCAACACAATGGATTAGCCGAAAGGAAAAATAGGACTTTAGTTGAAATGGTAAATGCTATGCTTTTAAATGCTAAATTACCTTTTAATCTTTGGGGTGAGGCACTTTTAATAGCATGTTATATTCATAATAGAATACCATCCAAGAAAAATCATGTCTCACCATATGAAATTTGGAATGGTAGAAAACCCAATTTAAACTATATTAAAGTGTGAGGGTGCATAGCATATTATAAAGTGACTGATCCATATAAATCTAAATTAGGGCCGAGAGGCATTAGAAGTATATTTGTTGGATATGCACAGAATTCTAAAGCATATCGACTTCTAGATTTAGAATCAAATGTCGTAATTAAATCGATACATGTTGAATTTTTTGAAAATAAATTTATGCATGACAATGTTTATTCTAATTTGTATAATAAAGATAATGCAGCAATTTCTAAGAAGATTACCAATGAGAAAAGAAGAGAAAGTAATGAAAATATTGAACCAAGAAAAAGTCAAAGAATCAGGAAAGAAAAATCTTTTGGTCCTGATTTTATTGATTCGCGTTCAATAGTCTTTCTCGTTGAAAGAGATAGAACCAAAGTGCTTAACAAATTACCTATTCTACTTAATATAGAAGATGATCCTAAAACATTTAGTGAAGCAATGTCATCAAGAGATACTGCATTTTGGAAAGAGGCTATTGATGACGAAATGGACTCAATAATGTCTAACAATACTTGGATATTGGTTGACTTGCCTCAAGCATCTAAGCCTATAAAGTGTAAATGGGTATTTAGAAGAAAACAAAATACAGATGATTCTATACAAACTTTTAAGGCAAGATTAGTGGCTAAAGAATTCACACAAAAGAAGAGCATAGATTATTTTGATACTTATGCACATGTGGCTAGAATAACATCCATTAGAGTTCTTATAGCTTTGGCTTCAATATATAATTTATATGTGCATCAAATGGATGTAAAAACAGCCTTTTTAAATGGTGAATTAAATGAGGAACTATACATGGAACAACCCGAAGGTTTCATACTTTCTGGAAATGAGAACAAAGTTTGTAAATTAACCAAGTCGCTATATGGTTTAAAACAGGCCCCTAAACAATGGCATGAGAAATTTGATAAAGCAATAATATCAAATGGTTTTAAGCATAATAGTGCGGATAAATGTGTATATTCCAAATTCAATCAGAATTATAGGGTAATCATATGTCTATATGTAGACGACATGTTGATATTTGGTACAAACATGATTGGAATAAATGAAACAAAAAAGTATTTAACTTCAGTATTCAAAATGAAAGATTTGAATGAAGTGGATACTATTTTAGGAATAAAGATGAAAAAACATAGTGAAGGGTTTGTGCTAAATCAATCTCATTATATAGAGAAATTATTAAATAAATTCCAACATCTTAATATTAAAGAAAGTGTTACTCCGTATGATCCGAGTATGAAATTAAATGAGAATTGTGACAATGTAATTGCACAATTAGAATATGTTAGCGCTATTGGAAGCCTTATGTATGTGATGCATTGTACAAGGCCTGATATAGCTTTTGCAGTATGCAAATTGTCACGATACACCAGTAAACCCAGTACTAATCATTGGAAGGTCATCAGTAGAGTTCTTGGGTATCTAAAAAGAACAAAAGAGTTTGGTCTATTTTATTCCAATTATCCTGCAGTACTAGAAGGTTATTCGGATGCAAGTTGGATCACAAGTGCAAGTGATAATAAATCCACAACAGGTTAGGTATTTACAATTGGAGGCGGTGCTATTAGTTGGGCCTCTAAGAAACAAACTTGCATCACACATTCAACAACGGAATCCGAATTTGTCGCTTTGGCTGCTGCCGGTAAGGAAGCGGAATGGCTGAGAAATTTATTATTGGATATAGAGTTGTGGCCACAACCAATGCCATCTATTTCCTTGCATTGCGATAGTGAGGCGACTATGTCTAGAGCTTATAATAATGTTTATAATGGTAAATCTAGACATGTTAGCTTAAGGCATAAATATGTTCGAGAATTAATTACTAATGGAATAATTACCATAGTTTATGTGAGATCTGCAAAGAATTTAGCAGATCTCTTTACCAATGCATTATCTAGAGATTTGGTAAAGAATACGTCAATTGGAATGGGACTTAAACATTTACAATTTGGCACCGGTAATGGTAACCCAACTTTAATTAGTAAAAACTAATTTTAATAGTTCAATGGGTAATAACAAGTTACTGTCATGTGCCTGTATTGCACTAGACGTCTTATTCTTATATAAATAAGTATCTAGTGCTATCTGTTACGATAAAGAGGATGAGCGAAAGCTCTCAATGGAGTTATTTAATTTTTTAAATATCCACAGTAACAGGGATATAATAAAGGAAACTCCACCTATATTAGCATAGAAGTGGTGCCGCTTCAACAAGAGATATGAAGTATTCTCTTGTAAATGCTTATGATGTACAAGAGTAGCACATGACCATAATAGTGCTAAAGCAGTTATAAATCTCTTAGAAAATAAGATGAATATTGTGTGTGTTGTATTTCAAATTCTAATAATAAATGTTTTGATTTAATCTGCGGACACCAATAACTTTGTTAGACGATTGATATATATACACTAATGGAAGGTTTAAATCGAGAGATACCTTTCTTTATGCATAATATTTGTCACGAGAGAGATGTGGTTGCAGCCAATATATACAAACTAGTGGGGGATTGTTAGTAGTTTGAATCTATTGGTAGCATTTGTATGTGGGAAATAGTCCCACATCGGATGGAGAGACGAATGCCTAAATCTTTATAATAATTCCAAATATTTAATTCTCAATATTTAAGTAATATTTTGAATAAAGTGGATTATGAGCCAAGTGGGCCTGATTTCTAGCAGGCTTATAACGTTTATTTATTATTGTCTTTGATGAGGCACTTTGGCACTTGAAAACTTGGGTTGACTTAATAACAGAGTTTAACATTTTGAATTTCAAATTCAAAGGTTGTCAGAACAGTCACAACCATTTAAACGGTTGTGTCTGTTCAACTCTAAACAGTCACAACCGTTCAAACGGTCGTGTCTGTTCAACTCTATAAATTATGTCCTTCTCTTCACAGTTTTGACATCTTCTTCTCATTATCTTCTAAGAGAGTTTCAAGGGTTTTGTTGTATCTTGGGGGTGATTGCCTTCCACTGTATTCCCATAGTGGGGACAATATCACCTTTCGGAAAGTGTATCATACACGCCACAAAGCTTTTAATTCTGTCTTTACCAAACTAAAGTTCAACAAGTACACACATATTTCTAACTATTATAAGGTAAAATAAAATAGGTAATTTAATTTTGAAATTAATTGATCACATCATATCTAATTTTTACAAAGAAATCAGACAAAAAAATTTATTTCATGCTCAATGCAAAGTAATGAAATGCAACGCCATTAATCATTATTATTTTACAAGGTTGTTGCATGTAATTACATTGCCACGTAACAATTGTTTTATAAGTGTGATGCACATTGTTAAATTAATAAAGAAATTTATCATAAAAATTTCTATAATCACACGCCAGTATGTATATCGATACCGAGACAATAATATCTAATAATTTACGGGTGAATGTATAAGATGTAGCATGGTAGGTCATTGAGGAAATGTGAGGTCAAGGCCTTACAGCTATTGGAAACTTATTTATTAGATTGCTTTAATCGACAAGATGCATTAGTTTGTGTCTTATTATAAACTTCAATTTGGCATACTCGGTAAGTTCCACGGTAGGTTAATGATAAAACCTCTATGCAACCGAGCAAGAGATCTGGGTTCAAACTCTACTTGCATGGTTATTATTCATGTCATGGCCCAATTAACAGTTGAACCATTCTAATAGCTTACAAAGTTGTTTGGACCGGATCTGTTCCATGTTTGATTAGAATAGCTCATGATTAGCATTATTCTAGAAGGCAGACTTTGATTTAAGTTCATCACTTGAAATGGTTTACCCGCAAACCCTCAGACATTTCCATTTAAAAATTACTCTAATCTAATGAAACGATTTTTTATTTATTTATTTATTTTATTTTCTGGATACACTTTTATTAGACCGTTCGTTCGGTCAGGAATGAACCAAAGCAGAAAGAAGACGAGTTTCGTGTCCACACTCAGATTTTGAAGAAAAGAAAAAAGAAAATGATCTTACACATACCTTTTGCAGCTTTGGACCATATATTATTTAATATTTATATCTTAAAATGAAAAATAATGTCTAGTTCATGTGGTAGGATGGTTATGTCCCTATTTAGGTGGAAAAATTATGTTCGGTCCCCCTTTTCTAAAATATCTTTATGTTTTTACTCTCGCTGTTTAGGTTTCACCTGCACAATATTGAAAAATTTTATGATTTTTTTGGTCTGTAGCATTAAAAATAGAAGGAAAAAATATAAAACTTTATATAGATATAAAAAAAATTCCTTAAAAATTTTGCCAAAAAAAAATTAAAAAACCAAATTAAAAAAAAAATCATGATATTTTTTAAAAATAAGCTACTATCATGTGCTATATAGCATGCAAGAGATTAAATTTTGAAGGAAACAAAAATTTTAAGATTTTTTGAAACTTTCATGATTTTTGTGTAATATATAGCTTGTAATAATGAGAAAACATGAATTATTTTTGAAAATTCTACGATTTTCTTGTGCCAGCATGTAAAATATAGAAATACGAAGGAAAACAGAAAAAAATAGATTTTTTAAAATTTTGCGATTTTCTTGTGGTATATCATGTACAGTATAGAAAAGAGGAATAAAGCAGAATATATTGAGGCTTTTAAAAAATTCATGATTTTTATGTGCTATAATAAAAAAATATGAAAAAAACAAAGAAAACCGAAAATTCTTAAGAAATTTCAAGATTTTGCGATTCCATATGTTATAAGAAGCAAAATATTAACCAAAAAACTAAAAAAAAGTTGAGATTTTTAAAAATTTCACGATTATCATATTCTACAGCGTGCAAAATATTGGAATTTGAAAAAAAACAAAAAAAATTGATGAATTTTTAAAATTCCGTAATTTTCGTTTGTTGTGAAGGGTTGTCAGACACCTAGAGTTTTAGCACTTGGACTGGATTCTTTTGTTCGGTTACATTTTTAGTAGCAATTGATGACTTTTTATTCTCTTACTTCGCGTAACCTTTTGTCTCCTTGATATCTGGAAGTTCTCCAAAAGTGTAACGTATGCGTTTTGTCTATACCTTAATAAAGTTTTCGTATAATTTCCTTCGTATTTTCATACTTATTTTAGTATTTCTTCAGATGAAAAAATTTGGAAAAAGGTTTCATTAAGTTTATAAATGATTAGTATAATTTTTGGGGGGAAGAAAAAAAATTTAATATAATTTTTAGTACTTTCGAAGATTTATTTTAGTAAGTGAATTATAGAAAAGAATTATTTTTGAGAAGAAAGTGGTTTAAAATGATAAAACATTTATTTATAATTTTCCAAGATGTTATTCATAATTTTCTGATAATTAAAAGTATTCTTAATTAATTTTTAGAAAAAAAAAACCAATTTTAAAAAAAAGTTTTGAAAAGAAAAAAATAAAAAAATAAAATGTTTTTATTTAAAACCCAAACTCGACCCGAGGCTCGACCCGCCTTGTGTTGGCGCCAGCACGTGCTGGTGTGTGGGGCCCTGCCCACGTGCGTGTGCGGGCACACGCTTGCGCGTGCAAGCGTGTGGGAAGCTCACGCCCACGTGGTAGAATCCTGGCCACCCGATCTCTCCATTCGACGGCCACGAGGAGAGCACGTGATTGGCGGAGCGATCTCCGGCTCTGGTCGGCTCGGTTTGAATCTTTTGAATCCTATAAATACCCTCCCATCTCGATTTTCTCACAATTTCCTCGGTCAAATATTCTGAAAAAAATACCTACCTCTTCGTTTCTTCGACGTTGACGTAGTGGTGTTACCCAATCCCTCGGGAAAAATCCGAGCGCAATGCTATTCTTGTTTCCGTATGTAGCGACGTACCGACATCCTTTTCGATAATCGTCTCAAGATAGGATTCCGTCTCGCTCTCACTTGATCCCGTCGCCTTTCTATGCATGATATATCTGTTCAACAACGTCACCAACTTCTAAATCCTCATATGAACTTTGAATATGCTCGTTAGCTCTCAATCATTATACACGACAAACCTGTTATTACCCACACTCCATAATAAAACCATTTCACGGGGGTAACGACCTACCTCCTTTATTTACTTTTATTTTGTAGTTATAAACATGCCGATATGATGTCCAACTCTAAACCCAGAAATCACCATTTTATAAGCCGTAGTGCTGCCCAAGTTTAGAATAAAGTAAAATATTCTAGATACCGCATTTCTGCATAAAACACCCTCGAGATTTAAAAATGTTGTATTTTCATATAAATACCCTAAAGTTTCTAAAAGTCGTATCTTCACATAAATACCCTAATGTTTCCAAATGTCGTATTTTCATATAAATACCATAAGGTTTCCAAATACCATGTTTTCACATAAATGCGCTAATGTTTCCAAATACCATATTTTCACATAAATACCCCGAATTTTCTAAAAAAAACGTATTTTTAAATAAGTACCATAAATTGCCAAGTCATATTACCGTCTTATTCTTCATTCGGTTGATCTCAATTAATTTGAACAGCTGGTGGATTTTACATGGCATTTTATCTCTTGAGCCTTGGAGAGCCGGAGATATGGCACCATACACTTGTCCCTAAAATACCTTGAACTTATATGAAACTTTTCTTACATTAAAATACCCGAGTTTTCCCAAGTTCCATATTTTACAATAAAATACCAAATGCCTTCCTTTCAACTAGACTTTGTGAAACCCCGTTACAATTGATATGACTTACATAACCAAATTCGACTTGAAACATCGTAACTTGTTTTACTAGAACGGTTATACGTTAGCGCATGGACGCTAGATATGGGATGAATGAGGAATGGCCCGAATTGGAAAGAGAACGTGTTTCCATGTCTTATTAGCTCCGCGTGCTAGCGGATAACTGATAACTCAACTTAAGCATATTGATACGGGAATTGAGATAGTTCGGAGAAGGAAATCGAGATCGCGTGTATCAGGAATGCCTCCATATTGATTTGGCAATATATCATGTTTAATGATCTTGTTTAATAACTGTGCTTAATGACCGTGTTCAATGACCGTGTGTAATGATCGTGTGCAATGATCATATCTCCATGATTCTAGGCATATACGGAATACTCCTGAAATGTGTGTACCACTGTACGATGCGTCTCAGAAGTTCTCTTATCATGTGAATGACCATGTCTCCATGATTCCGGGTATAAACGGAATACTCCCGAAATGTGTGTACAACGCGTCTCGGGATTTCTCTTATCACGTGCAATGACCATGTCTTCGTGGTTCCGGGTATATACGGAATGTTAACTGTTTAATGACCATGTTTCCGTGATTCCGAACATATACGGAATACTCTCCGATACACGAAGCTCTCATTTATTACCTGAACTCTTAAAACAAAATCTTGCAATCTCTTAAATGACATTATACTCTTGAATAAACTTGCATGCCACAACACTACACCGTTTATTATAACTTGTTTTACCTGAGATGCGTATACCTTATAAAACCAAACTAAATCAAGCTAAACTACTGTTAATAGTTACTGAATGACACCTTCACACATACACTTGCTACACGCCCTTATATTATACCTTACTTTCACCTTTTGTGCACCTAACCCTATTGAGAATCCTACTAGAGTTTATCTCGCTGATGGACATTTCTTTTCTCTCTCTCTCTCTCTCCCAAAATGCCCGTTAAGGCAAAGAAAAGAGCAGGACAAGACTGTGAAGAAAGATTATGCTCTCCTTTCGACTCACTATTAGGGTTTTAGTTCTCCTTAGTTTTCTTATTCGTTCATCTGTTTAGGGCTTATTTTATTTCCTGTCTTGCTTTATGATGTAATAAACTTTGAGTTATCGTTTGTAACAAATGTTGTTTAATGAAAAAAGTTTTTTATTTTACTTGCTTTTATATGATCTTGCATACTATACGCCTGCCGTAACTGTATCGGGTAGAATATCTACTTGGTATAGTTATGTTGCGGGTCTCGTTGCGTCTCCGCTCCCGTCTCTTGATAAGCATGGCGTGACAAAAAGTATAAGCAATTAAAAAAATGAAAAATCAAAATAGAAAATTATGAGATTTTCGAAATTTCAAGATTTTTATGTGCTAAATAGCATGCAAAATAATGAAAAACGGAAGAAAACAATTTTTTTATATAGATTTCTGAAAATTTTACGATTTTCATATACTATATCATAGTTAAGGAGTTAAGAAATCAAAATTTTTTATGATTTTCGTTTGCTCATACAAAATCATAAAATCAAACAAAAAATATGGAAGATTTTTTAAAATTTAGCGATTTTCGCGTGCGGTAGCAAACTATTGAAAAATAGAAGAAAACAGAAAAGTTTGATATTTCTGAAATGTTTGCGATCTTTATGTTCTAAATAGTAAGTAAAATATTGAAAAACCAATTAAAACATAATTTATTGAGATTTTTGTAAACTTCGTGATTTCAAAGTATTGAAAATCCGAAGAAAATTGATTTTTGAATTTTTAGAAATAATCGTGATTTTTGGTGTCATACAACATGTAAAATTTGTGAATAAAATATAAAATTTTAGGATTTTTGAAGATAACACGATTCTTTTGTGCTGCTATAGCAAACAAAATATTGAAAAACCGATGAACGTAGAAAATTTTGTGCTTTTTGAAAATTTCACGATTGTCGTATGCAATAACATATAAAATATTGCAAAATGAAGATTTTTTTTTTAAGATTTTGAAAATTTCATGATTTTTGTGTGCTATATTGCATACAAAATATTGAAAAATCGAAAACAAAACTTTGAACTCTTTAGATTTTTGAAAATTACGATTTTTGTGTGCTACAACAAGTAAATATTGCAATCAATAAAAAACTGAAATTTTTGAAAAATACGTAATTTTCTTTTGACAACGTGCAAAATATTTTAAATTTGAAGAAAATATTTTTTTTGAGATTTTTGTAAATTTTGTGATTTTCATGTAAGCATGAAAAATAAGAAGAGCTTTATTAATTTTAGGCTAAATGGCAGGAAATACTCTTAACATTTATTGCAATAGCAGGAAATACTCTTAATTTTCTAAAACCAACACTTTCTCCCGCCGACTCTAGATTCCCAAATGCTCTGTATATATAAGTTGGATTAAAAGTATTTCTTTTTATCCCTTTCTTATATACCCTCCTTATTTCTCTATATTATCCATGCTATTCAAAAATCTTTAAGATTTTTTTAAAAAAACCCAAACTTTTTAAGTTATTGCTAAGTTTATTTTTTCAAAATAATTTATTTTTAAAATACTAACTTTACTCTCATCATCACCATCATCATTACAACCCGGCAAAACTCCTAATTCATCTTCTTTCTCCTCATCCCTTAATCCCTTTCATTCTAACTCTCTTCTCTTTCTCTTTATTTTCATATACCTTTTGCTTCTTTTCCTCGTCTCTTCTCCTTCATTTTCTTCCAAATTAAGAAACCCTAATATAAATGAGTCCAAATTTCAAAGTATTCTAACCCAAAAGAAATATATATAGAATTATGCAAATTCTAACATAAAAAAAAACCAAATCAATCAACATGCACAATTAGAACATCTAAATCAATCAAATCTTGTAAGAAACTGAACTCAATCAAGCAATGTTTGTTTAGGGAATTTGAAAGCACGTAAGGAATAAGAAAGGGTTGTGTAGGTAATATCAAAGAATAATGTGGGTACATCAAATTTGCATAGAATTTTAGCGGGTATTTCAGAAAACTCTTAATATAAATATTTCAATTAAATTTTTAAATGAAGGGTATTTTGGAAATTAATAAAAAATTGTGGCGGGAGGAGAGTGGCGGCAAGTACCGGTTTTAGAAAGTTAAGGGCATTTCACGTCGTTTAGCCTTAATTTTATGATAATGAATCCTATGAATTGAGGAGCACAATCTACAGATAATTTAGGAAAAAATAGGTTGATCTTCGGTCCTAAAAAGCGGTTGGTCAAGATCCCCGATCAAAAAATCCTCTCGAAACCCACCTATGCTATAAAAAAACACCGTTTTAAATCCCTAGCTGTTTTTTCTGTTTCAATATTTTTATATTACTCTTGTAATTTTTGGCTGATAACTTTTATATTTATTATCATATATTTACTATATTTTGCATTTTAACTATTACATTTAGCCGATAATTACTACATTTACTAGTTAACCACTATGTTTATCAGATCACTATCACATATAAATAATGACGGTTTCAAAAGACGTAGGGTTGTAATTATCAACTTAATATAGTAGGTATAAGGTAAATGCATAATTATCTGGCAAAAATTTATGAGGATAGTATGTTTAGTACAGAGATATTGAAAAAATATAAAAAGGACGGGTACTGAAAAAACACGGAAACATCATCAACGTATGAATCTAGTCTGCGAGTGGACCAGTCCAATTAAATCTAGAACAAAAGAAACGCTTCAAATTTTCCCAAGTCCCAAACGTCGTTTTCGTTCTTCTTTCAAATCTCAAAAAAGAGCCTCTTTTTATTTTTCTCCCTCTCTCGCGTTCTCGATCTCGATCTCCATCGGCTCCTCCTTCGTGTGATCTCAGCTGCATTGATTCGATCGGAAGCGACGATGGTGAACCAAGAGTACCTGGACAAGATGCAGCTCCGGCAGAGCTACCGGAATCTTTGGCACACCGATCTCATGAGCACCATTCAGGCAGATTGCCCCTGTAACGAAACCCTAACCCTAACCCTAGCTCCTTTTTTCTTCGATCTCTGATATTTGATCTCTGGTCTGATCCAAGTGTTGTGTTCGCCTCTTTGCAGATTGCTGCTTGGCGCTTATGCGGTGAGTATTCACATCCTTGAGACTTTCATTTTTGTTCGTTTGATTGGATTGAGATCGATTGATATATCTAATGTTTGGTTTCGTTGTGTTGATGGATCTGAAATGATGTGGATGTAATGCATTTAAGTTTAGGGAAATTAAGATACATTTGTTTATTAGAAATGCATAAGGTAGTGATCAAGTGCTGCATATACCTGATGTAACGGTGGCTCTTTATTCGAGCACACATCGGGGCTGAAATCAAAGTAGGAATAGAAGAGGAAGGGTAGAGTCGGGCGTGGGGCTGGTTGCCAGTTTATTGCTATTAGAGTGAAAGAGTAAATGGTGGCCCTTTGCTGATATAGAACCATCTAGGATACGAAACACACCTGGTTCAAAATTTAAATTTCCTAATTTTGCTTGAGAGGAACATCTTAGTGTCGTACATTACATATTGCATATGATAGTCTGGATTCTCGGTGGGACGCTGTATGCAATTTGGAGTGGAGTAGGCTAGCTCCATGATAGAGCGACCACGGCTGATATTTCATTTTGAAAAATAGGTTACTTTATCTAGTAATTGAATTCTTTGTATTGTATTGGTAGCACTTCAAATGCAGTTACTTAGGCTTAAGAAATGCAACCCGTTACTTAAAAGCCTTGGGAAAACCTAAATTATTAAGAAAGGTACATTATTGTCATTTAAAGTTATTACATTGAAAAAAATAATTCTTCAGCATCACTTGATTATAAAATGTTGTAGTTGAGTAACTTGAACGTACATTGTCACCATGTTGACAAAACAACAACAACAACTGAGCCTTTTATCCCAAGTATATGAGGTAGGCTACATGAACCAACATGAGAATCACGCCGGGTCCAGCACATGAATCCTCCGCCTCCACTCACTCCTATCGAACAATATACTTTCATTGAGGCCTTTGGCAACCATATCTTTTCGTATCACCTTCATTCATGTTTTCTCCGGTCTTTCTTTCGCTCTTTTGACATTATCTATATCGATAGTATCCATATGTCGAACTGATGCTTGCACAGATCTGAGTCGCACATGACCAAACCATCTTAACCGGTTTTCCCACATTTTCTCTTTCACGGGTGCTACACCAACTTTTGCACGAATATTCTCATTTCACACCTTAGCTTTTCTAGTGTTACCATACATCCAACGAAGTATTCGCATCTCCGCTACGTGCATCTTCTGTGTATGATGTTTGTTAGGAGCCCAGCATTCTGTACCATATAATAAGACATGCCGAATAGTGCTCCGATAAAACCTCCCTTTCAATCTTAACGGAAAGTTACGATCGCACAAAATTCCTATTGCACTCCTCCATTTCAACCAACCAACTTGGATCCTTTGATTAACATCACTATCGATTTTCCCATCCTTTTGGATGATGGAACCTAGATATCTAAACTGATCGCTCGGTGATATTTCTTTTTGACAAACTAAACAGAAAAAACAAGAATCTTTTTGACAATGAAGAGGAACAAAGGTATCTTTGTTTTAAGTGTCCCATTACAGTTACCATTGTTTCTAGATTTCCAACTACTCATCATCAGAGTTTAAAAAATGTCTGGATGTTTTATGGTGTAAAAATTTATGTTAGAAAATTGCTTAACAATTATATGCTGTTAGTTATGTTGCATTGGTACAGTTATAACTTATAAGACATGGATACAATATGTATACACGGGTAAACAAATCCTTAAGATTCATATGTCATGGATGCAACAATAGTGAAATTTATCTAGGGTGGCGACATGCCAAACCTTTATTTGATAAATCCACACCAAAACTTGCGTGTGGACAAAATTAATCCCAACTACATCAGCCTTTATTTTTTGTCTTCTTATGATGTCCTTCCTCTTGATTCCGATCCGGATCCCGTTCACGGCGTCGATATAGCATTGCCCTGTGTCGATTGTAGGATGGTCTTCGTCAGCGAGATCATGAAGATCCGCAGCCTCGCATGAAGATCCGCAGCCTCACGGACTCGTCGGTAACGCGGTCAAGCTTCTCCATCATGTTGCCGAGATGCTCCTGATACGAGATCAAGATGGGGGCGTTGAGGTCCTCGTTTGGGGATCTGGTTCTTGACGGCGCCGATCTCGTCTTCGAATACGCTGTCGATCTTGGCCAGCAGTCAGCAGCTAGCATCTAACTATGATCTATGTAATTTTGATTATATTTTACTATCAAATTAAATTTCTTCTAAATTCGCTCGATATTTTTTTCCATCTAGAAGTTGGCAAATAGTCATTCTTTTTCGTTTTTATCAAAAGCAAGTCTCCCTCCATGTGCACCGGTCTGTTTCTTAGTCGTGTTTAATCCCTACTAGTACATAATACATGTATTATGCATAGAGATTTGCCCTTTTGTCATCTTGTGCATAAGTTGGATATTTGTTCTTCACCTGTAGTGGATGCTGCTTTTGCATATATAATTTATTCCACATTTAAATTATGGAGTTCATAGTGTGACTGTCTAGGTTGCACGGACACGTTTTTTTGGTTACCGTATCCGTGTCGGACATGGATTCATGCCCGACACCTACAGGACACGTATTTGATACGGAATTTCTGTGTCCCGATTTGAAATGAGGCGGCTTTGGATTTGGACACGTATTGGACATGTGTTGAACACGTTTAAGTGCCAAATGCGATTCCTGTAGCGGCGACCTTATTTTTTTCAATTAAAGGCGAGAAAAAACATAATCTTAGTGGAATTTTTTTGTATTGTTGACTTTTTTCTGAATATGTTGTAATGTTGTGGTACTATTTTTATTATAATTATATATATCCGTGTCCCCGTATCCTATATTTTGGGATTTTGTCGTATCGCCGTATCGCATCGTATCGTGTCCGTGTCTCCGTGTCCGTATCCGTGCAACCTTGGTGATTTTGTACCTGTTATTCAGCAGCTTTGAAGGGAATGGGCTAAGTAGACCTGTGTTTTGCTTTGCTTATCAGACATGTTTGGAAAATATCCCACTTTTATATTTTTTTGTAAGCGTGTTACAACATGCATAAAATTTTATAAAACAAAGACTTAACTAGCAAGCTTATCTCTAATTCACCTTTATTTTTTTTTAGTGGGCCATGTGTATCCTACATGCTCCGGAAACTGGCTCTTTACAATGACATGTCAAGGTATTTTTTTAGCCTTTCCTCTTTTCCTTTGGCAGATGGTGTGTGTTTATTATGCTTTCTTTTCTTTCCTGCCTTTGCATATTTCTTTTGGTACAGATACGTCTGCTGTGCAGGTTATCTACCATGTAGTGGCAAGTGTGGAGAAAGCCAGTGTCCCGAATTTTGCCTTGCTACTGAGGTATATCGTTTTTCTCTTCTAATATTCACCACATTGCATTTATTACCATAAAATTAAAGGAATATCAAGTCATTGTCCTTTTTGTATTACAATGTGCTGTTGGTTAAATTGCTTATATAACCTAACCGTGGTCAACAAAATGCATACCTTCTTATAACATCCTAATCCAATACTCGAAAAGTATCAAATTCTCATCCTTAATCATTACCATCTATTTCTCTATCTCCAGACGGTTCTCGTTCTCTTTCCATTTCTCATAGCAAATGTCTGATGTCGGCAATTTCTAAGCTCTCTTCCGCTTTAACTTTACAATCGTTGTTATGCTTATGTTTTATCCTCCTAGCAAGGAAATAATATATTGTTAGATACAGCTTCAAAAGTTATCAATAGTCAATTGTTCATCAATTCTGTTTAAACATGTGTTGCTATCATAAGATCATATGTTATTGATAAATCCAAAATCATGCATCATTTCAGTCTGTGCTCTATATCTATGATTTTTATGCACTGTCAAATTCATTCCCATTCAACATATGATCATTTACATCTCCTAACTTTTTTCCTCTCAGAATTTCCTGAACTATTTCATTTACATGCTTCTAAAATTTCCTTTTATATTCTCTAAGAAGTGACAATCATACTTGAAACATAAGCATTACTACTAATAATTATTTCTTCTCTTAATATAAATATAATCTGTCTCTAACAATTTTTACATATAAAACATTTTTTTATGTATCAAAGTTTAAATCTCGTATTCTCAATCTTTCTAAACTCACACTTATTGTCTTCTTTATTCTAAACATTGAAACTTCATCTTCCATAATTTTTCTAGTAAACTTCACCGATTGATGACAATAATAAATGTGCTCGTGTGTGTTCACATTTTCCTTAAATTTTTTAGGTCTGCAAGTTCCGCATTCGTGCCACATTTCATATCATGTTTCTGGGTTGCTACAACTGCCCAAGATGTAAACCTTACAAAAAATCGATACAAGGACATAACCATACTTCATAGTTATTTATACTAGCATGTCCTAAAACCAACTAGCCAGTCAGTCCGAACTCCATGTTTTGTTAAAATTGAAATGAGCCTTCTATTCACATGATCGAGAGACTTCAACATCTTTTGCATAAACTGTTGGCGTTGATTCCGCTGAAGTGTATAGGCAACATCACTTTAATATGATTACTCCATTTTCTGCTTGAGTGTCCTTGCAGTGCCCTGAAGTGTCTTGATTATCAAAGTGCCCCATAGGTCAAAACAATGAGAGTATTAAGTATCTGGTAAACCTCGCTAATGAAGACCAGGATCAGACTCGGTTAGAAAGTGTTGTTTATTTGTTCTTGCAGCCAGTGCCTCACATTTATGTTTGGGTTCTACGTGAACATAAGAATCAATATTAATTGTGTACCATCACTGTCAAGTGTCCAAATTGGAAATCTACAAATCTCAATAGAGTAATTCTTCCTTTCTTCAATATTTCTATTTTATATTTTGATTTGAACAATAAGAAGTAATTTATAATGTCTTCATACGAAGAGGTAGAAAGAAATTCCAAAATTTAACCCTTCATTAATTCTCTTGAAACTTGAATAAACATAAAGAAATTCCATAACTTCATTAAGTTTCAAGGATAGATTTGGAATTCCTTATTTAAAGTGCATTGGTTTTAGAAGTATACTAGCAAGTTGCCCTGTGCAGATGCACAAGAAGGTTAAAAATTAGAACATTGAATATAAATGTCATTAATTTTTTCCCCTTTATTCATAGTATAAAAAAGTTATGTCAGCACGCCCAAGATCCACAAAAAAGTCAAACGCAAGTTCAATCACATTCTTCATATATTGATCATTAAACAACAGCTTTGAATGCATACTGATAGGGCGTTTAGAACTCAAATAATTGAATGCTCAGGAACACATTTTTGAAGGGCTGGAGTCTTGAAGGATCCTTTTCCTTTGCTCCTAGACAAAAACAATTCCAGTGAAGCAATGAAAATCTCCGAGGATTCACAATTACTGCAAAGAATTAAGCATGCAATTAAATTGAACAATCCCTTATATATATATATATAGACACACACACACACACACACTTTAGATTGTAATAAAATACACTGCCTGAGCTCCAAATCATCAATCGGTGGATCTAAGATCCAGGGGATGCATCGATCTAGCATCTTGCAATTGACATACTCAAACCAACAAAATTTGTAGATGCCAACCAAAAGCAATTTTTTTATAATTCCTTGAAGAAAATAGGATAATGGTAAAAGAATTAAAAGGTTTTCTATTTTCATCACAAACCTATTTCATGAAGAATTTAGGGAGACTTGGTTAGAAAAAAAGCATAAAATTAGAATGATACCAAAAACATAATATTTCACCGTACCAAAAGGATATAAGGCATATATATAGGGAAGATAAAATCTGAAATTTAAAAACAACAAGTTAAGAACACAATCTATGAATTAAAATATAACAACAAATTTTAGAAAAACTCCTAAGATTTATAAATAAATAAGCAAATGCCATGTCTTACCTCCAAAGCCTAAAGCAAGCAATCACCCATATAAAAAAGAATGGTGTTTAAAATCATAAATTACACAAAATTGATTTCGAAATTCCTAAATTAATGAAACCAAGGGAAAAAAAAAACTCTTACCTCCTACACTGGAAAGATCTTTATGTAGATCTAGATTCCAAAAATTGAGGCTAAATATGAAAGCAAGTCTTTTGAGTAAATGGAAGTCCAATAAAAAGGGTAAAATAAAATTCAAAAAAATAAACTTTCAAACACAAAATAGCTGAAGATGGGGATCACAAAAAGGAAAATAAATTACCAGAATTTTTCATCAGTTCCTTAACATACCAAAATCTTGCAACTCTTTGAAATTGAAGTAATTTTCTGCAAGAACTTTTCCCAAATGCCAAATCTCAAATGCCTTTTGTAATCAAAACTTTCGCCAAGAAGTACTTCATTTTTCAGTATTTTATTCCATGATTGCCAAATGCTAAAACCGGTTACACGCGTCCAAATTGGAAAGAAAAGCTTGCCATGTTTTTGCTGAAGTAGGTAGAAGATATGTTTCGAAAACAAACAAAGCATAGGGGCAAAAGAGGAAACAGAGAAAGCTCAATTCAAGCCCCTGTACAACTTTCTTCTATATATAAAGATGGAGCAAACATGTTTCTTGATAATCTAAAGAGACAAGCAGGTTTGAGAGGGGGGGGGGGACTTGTATTGTGAAACGGAGGCTATCCATGTTATTTTTGCAGTCATTGGTGCCTGTCATGATTGTATTCTATTTTTCTCAAGTTGATTGAATGATTGTGGCTTGTCTTCGAACTCATTTTAGATGGAGTCCCCTGTCGAGGGCATTTCTTTCTCAACTCATACTCCCTATAGTTAAATGTAGCCAGCAATTTTATCTTAACTATTCTTCTCACCTCTTGCACTTGACATATGTTTTCAGGTGTTCCTATGCTTTTCTAATTCCGTTGCCTCTACCCGCTTTATGCTGCAAGACGAGTTCAATATACAGACCACTCAATGTGACAACTGCATCATTGTAAGCTCTTTCTTTCTCTCTGATAAACACTCCAATCTTCTAAGTAACAGCTCTTTTTATGCATTATTACTTTTAACTACAGGGTTTCATGTTCTGCTTGAACCAACTTGCATGTATATTTTCCATAGTTGCAACGATCGTTGGAAGCGATGAAATAAATGAAGCTTCTCAGATACTCTCCTGTTTCTCTGACCTCGTCTACTGCTCGTAAGAACTATCTTCTGTCAGCCTTTTCTGTTCCTATCCCTTTCTGATAGACCTTGCTTAACTCTACTCTCATTACCTTGTAGGGTTTGTGCAGGCATGCAGGTAAGCAGCATCAATGCCCATTACTTTCATTGTCTTTTCCCCTCCATATTACTTGTCCTATTACAATGTTGAAGAAAAATATTTTAGATTCTGAATTCCAAATATAACCCTATGATTTTTATGATAATTAAATCTTTACTCATTCTTAAATCTAATATGTGGGTAATTTAGAATTTTTATATTCCTATCATTATTTCTATATAAAAGTTGCAATTTTCTTTAATATAATATGAAAGAGGTCCAAAAGATAATTAAAATGACTGGGAGGGAGTACTATCCAGTTGGATCGTACCTCGTATGACTAGAAATCTCTCCCTTTTTACCATGAAGCAGGATGCTATCTTCTCTTCAAAATACCATACCTTGTCTCCTACTATTTAAACAAAACTTTGTTTTTCCCTGTATATTTTTATATTCCTGAAACACCCTTTAAGTATTAATAATGCAATATTGGTGATATAGTGACTGAAAAATAAGGAATGTGTGGTCAGCTAACATAGGAGGAAAATCCCCATCTATGGCAGTCAAAAATCAACACTCCACTATTTTTTAAAAAATGACCGAGACTGTTCCTGATGATGATTATGTTCCCACACAAAGGCATACCAAATATTTTGCGATCTGAATCCTATTTGTTCTTGATCTGGATGATCACAAATTTATCTATTTACCTATAAAGTACATTCTTTGTATCCCTAAATCAACGGGCAAGGAGTATCAAAATCACTTTACAATCGATATGCATATATTTTAGACCATGAAGATCAAAATGGATAGTGTCGATCATTTAAAAAAACTGTGGAAAGTTGACCGGTTGACGGTCATAGAAGGAAAATTTTCTTGTAGCTTCATTGAGACCCACTTTTCTTTAAAAGAAAAAGAAAAGAAAACCAGAGGTCTTTTGTGAACAAAATACCTTTTTTTATATAAAAGAAAGCAGAAGCAAAATAAAGTTGCTGCACATTGGCCTTCTAACATTATTATATTTCTCCAAGTTTAGACAGCACAAGATCGAAATGGATAAGAGAGACGGAATGTTCGGGCCACCATCAGTGATGGCTGTTCCCCAAGTCCAGCAGATGTCTCGTATTGATCAGCCTGTCCCGCCTCAAGTCAGGTATCCACCCCAACCAGCATACGGACAGCCTTACGGGTATCCCCCACCGCCTCTGGGCCATGCACCTGGTTATCCTCCACCTCCTCCAGGCCCCGCACACGTTATCCTCCACCTCCTCCAGGCCCAGCACATGGTTATCCTCCAGCGGCATACCCCCCCCCCCCCTGCTTACCCACAGGGTGGCGGGTACCCACCACCAGGGTACCCACCTGCTGGTTATTCCAAGTAAATTGCAGCAAGATTTATGAAAAATGTAGAGTTTTTTAAAAAATATTTAAAATAGTTTTTCTTTGATATACTTTACATGAGACTGACATATTTGTGCATGTATTGAATGCTTGAAAGTATTATAAATAAAATACATAACAAAACAGTTTTGATGCTGCAAATGATCTTGTTCAACTCTGTGTATATAGTAGTTTCTTTCTCATTAGTGTCGACACCACCAATTTAACACTTTAAATGATAGAAAATTTGTTATATAAATGACAGATTATTGAAATTACAGTCTAATGACATACACAATAGATATACATACAATACTTTGCAAGGCCAAGTGATTTACAACTTTTATTCGTAGTAAAAATAGGCCGAAAAAAGGTTAATATCTTCTATAATTGTTACGCTACTACCTTGTGATCAGCTGAGAGTTTCTCTTAGATCTGTACTCATGCAAAAGAACTGAGTCCGATCGACCTCAGCACAAGCTGAGGATGGATCTATTTTCTGCGCTTCGACTTCAGAGTTGTTGCTGATTGCGAGTTATTGTGCCAGTTGCGTTTTCGCTGGTTGATGAACCAATTGTTGATTTGTTTCAGTTGCAAACCTGTCTCCTCTACAAGTTTTGCTTTATCATCTTCCTGCGCACAGATAGAGCTTGTTTTATCCTTAAAGGTTAATTAATTGCACAGCCCCCCCAAATTGCCTGGCCGTCTCTTTTCGTCTAAAATTAAGCCCCTTAAAACACACAAATTGGTACTCTAAACAAGTTCAAGAGTTAAATTAGATAATTATTTGAGTCGTTTTCGTTTGTTTTTAATGGTTTTGGTTGCGAGGAGAGGGGGTGTTTATGCGAATAAATTATTTGAGGAGGTATAAGTGATATCTCGGGTAAACTACGGGGTGTTTTGTGCAACTTAGGCTTATATTAACTAAATTATTGTTCATGAATGAATAATGAAAGGACATAGAAACAAATTAATTAAACAACAACCATGCAAATTGCTTACAGTAGGGTATGGCCATTTGGAATGTTGTAGCCACCACTGCTTCAACACCGAAGTGGTGTCTCCGGGCAACTTCCCCGCGCGCCTCTTCCTTAGTATCTCTTCTCTTACATCTTCTATACGGGACCGAAAACCCTAAACCATGATGCATGTCCATGAAAGTTAAACTCGTTAAGCTAAATATCCATGTATATCATAAAAATATGCTAGCCCGGCCAAGGACAATATATATTCAGTTAAGGCATTTGCCTTGTGACATAGAGGTCACAAGTTCAAAATGCGTGAGGATGCACTTCTAAAAACACGATGTTTCTTTTAAGAAACGGAAAAAGGTAGAGTTGCACGTCGAACTTCGGATTTTGGCCATTCAACCCTCATCACGTCAACAGAAACAAAAGAATTAAAGTGCATGTTAATAAATAAGTACATTACCTGTTTTAACTCAATCTTGAGTTCTTGTCGAACTCTCTCCATTAACGACCGCTCAGATTCGGTGGGAAGAAGAGGGCCAAAGCCCATGAGGTCATGCCCTCCATCAAATCCCACTTGATGATCCATGTTGGGGATTTCTGAATGAAGAAGATGATCATCCTCATCATCTGACATTGTGCCTCCTGTTCCTTCATCAAGACTCGCTCCTGAAAATAAATACATGTTCATCATATATGGCATTGATAGATTCCATCTAATTTTATAGCTTTTGAACACTAGTTTTTTTTTTTATATCAAGATTTGGATTTGCATACTAAAATAATGCATGCTGGAAGAATATATATTTACATATGCACTCTTTAAAGTCTTTCATGAAAGTTATGAGAGTAAAATTAAATGCATGTAATGGTCAAGTGCCACCCTTTTTTTTTGTATTTTTTCTTTTCTTACAATTTCTTTTTCAACTTTATTGGAAGGATTTCACATAGAGGTATTGTGCTATCATCGACTGGATTTCAATATGAGCAGTTTTATTGATGTGGGTGAATCTAGAAATTCGGCATGGGTGACACTAGACAAGCATAGTTAGTTGCCTCATCATTCAAACGGACATTTGTAACGTTAGTTCACGTCTAAATGTGACCTATATTTAAAGTAGCCATTATTATAAAACTAAAAAAAAAAATTTCAAATATACATGTGATATTCGTAGAAACCAAGGCAACAAATTTCTTAAGTACCTATGTAAATCAACGAAAAACCGAGGAAACTATTGACGAAAATTACCAATATAATAAACACAAGTTCCTAACTTTTTGTCAGGCTGTATTATTCATGATTTTATTTTTTTTCAGTTTTATTTGTTATACCTATCATGAACTTTACTAATTAAATAGAGAGAAACACCACAAACAATTTCATTGCATGTAACTACCGGACGGCCTTAACAACTGTGTTATAAAATGGCTAACTACGTACCCTTATATTGACATTGACCGGAAGAAGGAAAGGTAGGTATTGGAAGGAGTGGACATCAGGTGGTAGCTCCAGGATGAGCGGGGGGAAAAGAAAAGAGAAGAATAAAGAAGAAAACAAAGTTGGTTGGAATTTAGAGATTTCGTGGGTAGGGATTTAGAGATTCGGAGGTAAGGATATTAAAAATTTGAAGATTTAGCGGTCTAAATATTTGAAGTCTAGGGATTTAAAGATTAGAGATTAGGTATTACAATAATTAGAGATTAGAGAATTGGGGTTTCACTTCATCTCTACATGTATGCAGCATCCTTCTTTAAATAGGCAAAGCCTATGCCTCATTTTAAGGCTCCTGCAAAGTCTATCTAGGCCCTAAAAAGCCCGACTTCCCCTTGTTGGCTAGGACATTTGCATGCATATGCTCCACTTAGTCAACAAAGTATGTTTCAATATGAAATATATGAGCTGCTAACTTTTAGTAGTTGTAAGCCACTTTCTAACAATCTCCAGCTTGACTTAACCACTAAATCTCATGCAATTCTTTCTCTAGTGGTGGTTCTTGTTGTAATTGTAGGATTAGGTGCTAATTTGTGTCGAACCTGGGTAAATTCTTGTGTTACTGTGCTGTTTGATGTGCTTTTTCATAGCAGTTTATGCAGTCGTCAGTATATCTTTTTCATTCTATCTCCAAACGCCGGATCATATTTCGATTCCGTTGCGCTATATCATTTGTTTGTTGGGCTATACCTGTGTGATTAATTCGAGGATTATCATGCGATACAACAGTTTGTACAACAAGTGGTATCAGAGCGTTCAAGCTCGGTGTTTTTGGGGTGTTTGGGAAGATGGCGTTGATAAACTACAAGATCAAAAAGTTCGATGGGCGTAACAACTTTAGCCTATGGAGGATGAAATCGATGGCTCTATTGAAGCAGCAAGGTGTGCACAACATTGTCTTTACAAAAGACAAAATTCCGACAACTACCACAAAATTAGAGTTAGAAGTGATGAAGGACAAGGATTTTAGTTCGATCTATTTTCATTTGGTCGATGAAGTTCTTTGCGAAGTTGAGTAAGAGACCAATACGACAGGGTTACGGAGCAAGTTAGAGGCTCTATTCATGAAGAAATCTCTCACAAACCGTCTTTATTTGAAACAACAGTTATACACCTTGAAGATTAAGAAGGGGACATCAGTCAAAGACCATTTAGACGAGCTCAACCATATGGTGATGGACTTGCATAACGTGGAGGTAAAGATAGAGAATGAGGAGCAAGCCATGATCCTACTATGTTCTTGGACCCTAGTTATGGTTAGTTCGTGAAATCGATGGTGTACAGTCGAGACAAACACTCATCAAAGGATGTCAAGACGGATTTGCATAATGAGGTGTTGAGGGAGAAGGTGGCGGATAATAGGGAGTGTCACGGGGATGCGTTATTCGTTCAGGATTTTTCTGAGAAGCTGTTGTTTGGTGGTTCTGAAGGTAAGTCGAAAAACCAAGACTATACAAGATCAAAAAGTTCGATGGGCGTAACAACTTTAGCCTATGGAGGATGAAATCGACGGCTCTATTGAAGCAGCAAGGTGTGCACAAGAATGTCTTTACGAAAGACAAAATTCCGACGACAACTGCAAAATTAGAGTTAGAACTGATGAAGGACAAGGATTTTAGTTCGATCTATTTTCATTTGGTCGATGAAGTTCTTTGCGAAGTTGAGCAAGAGACCAATACGGCGGGGTTACGGAGCAAGTTAGAGTCTCTATTCATGAAGAAATTTCTCACAAACCGTCTTTATTTGAAACAACAGTTATACATCTTGAAGATTAAGAAGGGGACATCAGTCAAAGACCATTTAGACGAGCTCAACCAGATGGTGATGGACTTGCATAACGTGGAGGTAAAGATATAGAATGAGGAGCAAGCCATGATCCTACTAGGTTTTTGGACCCCAGTTATGGTTAGTTCGTGAAATCGATGGTGTACAACCGAGACAAACTCTTATCAGAGGATGTCAAGACGAATTTGCATAGTGAGGTATTGAGGGAGAAGGTGGCGGATGACAGGGAGTGTCATGGGGATGCGTTATCCGTTCAGGATTTTTTCTGAGAAGCGGTTGTTTGGTGGTTCTAAAGGTAAGTCGAAAAACCAAGACTATACAAGATCAAAAAGTTCGATGGGTATAACAACTTTAGCCTATGGAGGATGAAATCGACGACTCTATTGAAGCTGCAAGGTGTGCACAAGATTGTCTTTACGAAAGACAAAATTCCGACGACAACCACAAAATTAGAGTTAGAAGTGATGAAGGACAAGGATTTTAGTTCGATATATTTTCATTTGGTCGATGAAGTTCTTTGCGAAGTTGAGCAAGAGACAAATACGACAGGATTACAGAGTAAGTTAGAGGCTCTATTCATGAAGAAATCTCTCACAAACCGTCTTTATTTGAAACAACAGTTATACACCTTGAAGATTAAGAAGGGGACGTCAGTCAAAGACCATTTAGACGAGCTCAACTGGATGGTGATGGACTTGCATAACGTGGAGGTATAGATAGAGAATGAGGAGCAAGCCATGATCCTACTATGTTCTTGGACCCCAGTTATGGTTAGTTCGTGAAATCGATGATGTACAGCCGAGACAAACTCTCATCAGAGGATATCAAGACGGATTTGCATGGTGAGGTGTTGAGGGAGAAGGTGGCGGATGACAGGGAGTGTCACGTGGATGCGCTATCCGTTCAGGATTTTTCTGAGAAGCGGTTGTTTGGTGGTTCTGAAGGTAAGTCGAAAAACCAAGACTATGCCAAGCGCATGTATTGCAATGTGAAGGGTCATTGAAAGAGGGATGTCTGAAACTTAAGGAGAAGGGCAAGCTTGTAGATTCTTCCGTGGTTGCAGTGGAGGATTGTAACATCTTGAAAATTTATTAGAATTAATTATCATCTAATAAGCTATATAATATGTGATATTAGATAAATCATAGTTAACAATTATATTTTTGGTATACATACTTTTTTTCTACACACTTATTAAACTAGAACTAGTGATATGCAAATTTAGACTAAAACACTAAACCAGTGCCATGACAAATAAACCCTATATTTACTCTCTTAACTATTTAGCAAAATTAATTTTGTTTTTATCTTTATTTGATAAATAATATAGCATGGCATGAGACATGAAGGTATGGGCAAAGGATGGTGTGAATATAATAATGGAAAAATGGTTGTGAATGGCTAGGTTAGCCATTCTTCTCCTCCTCCTCATATTTTCTTTTTCTTCTTTTTCATCTTCATCTCTTCTTCATATAATTCCTTCCTTACCTCCCAAGATCACACACACTCACACCTAATAATCTCCACAAAATCATATCTTTTTCTTTCAATATTCATGTGGAAGCCAAGTCCATACCCCTGAGGCCACTTTGCAAGCTTGAGCCTCCCCACACAGCTAATCTAGAGGTAATATGCCAATCTTAATCAAGTTTTAGCAGAACACTTGCCTTAGCAACACTAGTTTAAGCCAAAAGTTTATATCTTAGCTTTTTTTTAAAAATTTAGGTGGGATTTTGAGGTGAGAATTGGTCTTGTGTGAATTCTTTGGGTGACCACAACTTAAATTAGGATAGATAAGGGTATTTTAGTGCTAATTATCCCTTTGTTTTAACACCAAGACTTCACTAATCCACCTTGATATTTTAGTAGTGCTAAAACTAGTATTTTTGTAAAAGTTTGGGGTTCAATTTGAATTTCCTATTATTCCAGTGATCACAGAGATAAATTAGAATTTATGGGAGTTTGTTATTGGACTTAAAGTACACCCTAGAAACCCGAGCCCATTTATCTTCAACCTGGCCACCAAAAAATTCATGTTGGCCGCAATTGGCGGTTGGTTTAGGGACTTAGGGTTTGGATTTTTGTCGGGGGCTTTTTGAGCCTCAAACTAGATCTCTAGTATACTTAATTTCTTTACAGATCGTGTATACAAAAATGTAGGAGTATTTTACTTCACTTTTGGCGATATTTTAGCGTACATACGAATATCTCGACTCTCGATTTAGTGTTTTCGTTAGTTAGCAGCAATTCGGGGTAGTCACACGTATAGCACATGAAGGTCGCACGCGTTAACCTACGTGAGATTAGTTCGCTTCATGTGTGTTTATATGTCGTATCGGTATTCTAGCCCCTCACACGCTAAAGTTTTTATTCGATATTAGGATCGGTTGCGGGGACTTTTGAAACGGCATGAAAAGGGAATGAGGTGATTGGATTCGAGTAGATCGAGACCGTTCCGATGAGTAGATTTAGCATCTACGGAGGAATCGTTTGGATGACGTTAAGCGCTCGATATCTAAATATATATCATACATCACTATTTATATTCATATGTTGCATTATCATTATCATACATACTCAATTACTTGCTACACTTTGAAAAACCCTTGTTAGGACACTTGCACCATTACCAATGACTTTTATATCACACGAGAACAGACTCATGTATACATATACACTATTGGTAATTGCCATACCATGTATACTATAGAACTTGCCACGTTGCCTTGCATTGCACTATACCCCTGTTAGTAGTCAGATCTTTGCTTTTTATATACTAGCATGTATCATGTCGATATGTTGTACTTTTTTCATTATTACCATGTTCTCTATACGATGTTGTTTCGTGGTATTTCTGTTTTCATGAGATTTGAGAAACTGCGGAGAAGGTTTTATAAAAAATTGGATTCGTTTTCAAATTGCGGTTTTCTTTAGATATGATGATTTGACATCCATCATGAGTTTTCTAGTATTTATGGTATGATTATCTGAATCAAGGTAAGGGGAGATAGGCCAATTACAGATATATGGTGGACCCGGTACGGTATACAGAGGCAAGAAGTCCGTATAGAAAGGCGGGTGAGCCTAACGAGGACGATGCCGACCGGTGATACTATGGGAACTCGGCAGATATCCTGAGGATACCGACCGGAGTTATATGTTTCAGATGGATATGGGGGCCAATCCCAGAGACGGCGCCTGAGATATTGGATTTCGAGTATCGATATTTAACACAGAATTTATGATGATTCATTGATAGTATTCCTGTTTCTACCTTACTAGAATTATTATGATATGCTCATTTTATACATGCTACATCCATGCTACTACCATCGTTTACTTCACATGTGCCACATCCGTACTACTATACATTAGTATACCTCATAATTAGGATTTTCGCTGTTTCGTTTATGCATGCGATTGCCATTTATGATGTTATTTATTACTCACGAGCTGGCAACTCACCCCTATTGTGTCACTGTAACGACTCTGAAATCCATGTACAAAATTAACTTGTTTAATATAGAGAAAGGGTATTTCAGCCTGATTAGGAGTTATAAGTTATTTTTGAATAAAAACAAGAAGTAACCTGTAGCTCACTGATTAAGAATCCTTACTGCTGTGATATAGTCCGAGTGTTCGATTCCCATCAGTCCCAATTATTTTTAATATTTTTCTTTTTAACTTTTCGGAAGCCTAAGAGTTGCACGTGCAATACACGGAGAATCGAAAAGTTTCAGAAAAATCAAACGAGATAAATGAGGAGTTAACACTGAATAAAACACATGGCATGAATCTCGAGGCAGATGGCCAAGATCTGACAGCCCAAATCCTCACTTTGGCCGCCACCGGTGGTTGATATGGCTCTAAATCATTCCATTCTTTGTCCGTACACCTCTTCAGCTCCCCTTTACTCCCCTGTATTGTTTGATTACTCCGCAATTGACCAAAGATCTTTCATTTCCCTCATTAATCTTATTTTAATTGTTTTTAATTCAAATTATTTAACTCACACACTCTCATCCTTACACTATAAATACATCTCATCCCCTAGCTCTCACTATTCTGAAAATCTCTATAAAATATTCTCAAAAATTCTCTAAATTCAAAGAAAAGTTAATGCTAGTCAAGTGGAGTTAGCGATCGATCTCATTCCGTTGAAAACCGGAGCCACTCCCGACGATACCATGACGCTATAAGACCCTCTCCTTCTCCTTCTCTTCTCCTAGCGCAAAACAAGTAAGTCCTTTCTTCCTCTCTTTCGTTTCATCTCAAATCGTTTTTTGAAAACAAAATCGATAAAAAAGTAGAGTTTGCTTAATCACACTCTCTTTACAATATTTCTACTATCATTAATATGCTATATAGATCATAAATAACTTGTAACCATAACCTTAAAATAATTTCCATATAATTAATTTTGAACATGTTTAGAATTGCTCGTTAAATAGAACGCATAATAAATTCTAAACAAAACTACCATGAACTTTACTTATACCCTCTTATTGATATCATGACCTATACCTCCAGAAAACTCACGGGGTAATGACCTACCCCATCACATACACTACGGTTTCATAACATGAAGTTTTTTGGATGTATGGTTAATTTAAAGTATACGGTTTTTCAATAAAATACCATCGCTTGTGCAAATAAATGTTTTTAATCGATATTTTTGGATCCTTTGCAATTGCGCCTCTATAACTTTTGTAGGAGAACCCATCTACTGATGGTCCAGGTTATCTCACATCCTTGGGATAGTAGAGTGAGATACAGAACTTCTCATAGAGAATTCGGTCACGAAAGGAAATGAAAATACGATTTAAAAGAAATACGACTTTTAAAACAAAATTATATCTTTGGAAAAATTTATATAAAATTATGAATCCGTATTTTCAATAAAAAAATTGTGAAAATATATATTTTTAGAGGAAAGATTAAATTTTAATAAAATACCACAAAGTTTACAAAAAGTAGTTTTCATTAAAATACCATAAACTTTTAAAAGCTAGATTTTATCACCAAAATCCACTAAAATTAAAATACATGTTCATAAAAACTCTTAATAATATAAATCACCCTCGAGATTTATTTTTAAACAATATTAAAGTATTTTTCATAAAACCCTCTCGAGAAACGCAAACAATATAAATACATTGTAAGCAACAATAGTAAATATTTAAGAACTCTAAATTAATATAGGTTTAAGCGGTATTATTTTTTTTGAGCCGGAGAGAGCCGGAGAAAGTGAGTGCTTTCCTATTTAGGTTAGACAACACTGCAAATTAACGGAGTTATCAATGTCAATTGTCTTGGAAAAAGACACAAATCTTGCCGTCCATATGCAACAGTTGTTCGATTATTCCCGAACTTAAGAAATTCAAAAGTTAAATCCATTCATATGAAAATGACTATAACTCGAATACAAACTCGAACCTAAACTTGAACGTGAATTCAAAATCAATCTACTTGACTAACTCGACTTGACCCAGGATTGCAATTGACATGACTCACATTCTACTCGACTTACTCGACTTCATTCTTCAACTTTTGCAATCTATGGTTTCGATCAAGACATGTTATAATCAACAAATCAAATTAACTAAGGATATCTTACAGTTATAATATATATTATACTCGGGGTGTTTTGGATAGTTTCTTGTGTGAATCCAACGGAGTTTCAGGAGTCCTGTATTAACCTATTTTTTCTATTTACTCGAATCTCAGTCGGGCCGACTCCTCCACAGTTTGGAGTCCCGATACTAACACATGAAATGGGCCCGTGTTTTTTTGCTCTTGGAGCCCCACTATTGAGCTCGTGAATATTTCTACGGTTGCATTGACATCCACAGTTGGAACTTAACGTTAATATAGAAACCAAAATAGAGACTTATAGTACATATACCCATATTCATTTACATATACTCTTACTTAACATATACATTTCTTCATGATTACTCTATACTTGTCACTTTTACTTTTACTCTTTTGGGAGTTACCGAGCGCTTATTCGTTGACGGGCATTCTACCCATCTTTATTTTTTGGAATATTCGTCAGATATCGTAGACACGGAGGAGGTGGGTGCTACAGAAGAGGAGTATGACCAGATCGCGGCTTAGGCTTATACTAGTTATCCTTTTCTTTTCAGTTCATGTATGCTGCTTTTTTAGGCATTTCTTTTATTGTATTTACTTTTTTCAGTTGAACTCATGTATCTGTAAAAATTTCAAGTTTGAATGTAAATAAAAATATTTGTTGAAAATTGTACAGTCTCTATTTATTCTCGCATTGTGTATTATTGGTTCAATACGCTTGGTATATTTATTTAGGGAACGACCTTCTCTGAATAAATATACCGCGGGTTTTCCACGTCATCGTTTTCTATCTACTGGGAAGTGGGGCGTGACATGTTTTATTGGTGGCTTATATAAGTCAGTTCTGCATGAAGTCGTAAACAATATACCATAAGAATTAATGAATTCAACAAACATTTACATTCTTTACATTTCAAAATTTCTTGAATTTATCTTAATCTGTCTTTTATATCAAGGTGATGGACTTTCCGAACAATACCAGCACTAACGTAAACGACAACACTCCACCGCTTACTCTACCACTACCACTTACCAGTACAGCGCCTATAAATGAGCAAACGGTACTTCTTAAGGCTATCAAGAGCCTATTGCAGGGATAGAGCGAGCAGACAACCCTCATACACCAAGGACTGGCTCGTCCTGAGGCGGAAGCATCCGGAGTTAAGCAGTTTCGGGCACTGCACCCAAAGAACTTCTCGGGTAAGAAGAGCCCGCTTGAAGCAGAAGAGTGGGCTCAAGCAATTGAGAATGATCTGGCAGCAGCTAAAGTGACAGATATAGCTTGGGTAAGAGTTGCTAAGTTGCAACTGGCGGATAATACCATAGTATAGTGGAAGGAAGATGAGAGCCGTCTCGAACAACCAATAGAATGGAAAACATTCCGAGACCTCTTCGATGGAAAGTACTTCCCGGAGACTGACCGTTTTGACATGGAGCATCAATTCATCCATCTATAGCAAGGATCGATGTCGGTCAAATCTGTGGATGAATATGATGCTGAGTTCACTAGCTCGGCAGGTAAGATATAGTCTCAAGTTGAACTTTTCCTATCTCACTTACAACACTGCTAACACAAGACCGTAACAGGTTTGCTGTGCACCTCATTCCCACTGCTAAAATCCGGGTACGACGATTCCAGTAGGGGTTAGACCCTGAAATCCAAGCCGCACTCACTACAGGAGATTTCCCAACCCGCGAGCTTTCTTTGAAGGCCGCCCGACGCTATGAGGCAGTTGTGAAGAAGAAGGGAAGGCCGCAGTTGGCCGGTGTGAAACGCCCTTTTCACCAGATCGCAGGAGGGGCTTTTTCCACGGTAGCCTTCAACGGACCATCTTGGAGGCCAGGAGGTTCGTTCGCTAACAACAGGCCAGACTTTTGCAGCTACTGCAAAAGAACAAGGCATCTAGTGAAGAACTGTCATAGGAAAAACAACTTGTGCTTGATTTGTGGGTTTTCTACTTACACTAACAGAGCATGCTCCCAGAACCGAGGGACTAATAACCCTCCCCCTAAGATGACGATCCAAGCTCCTCTTACCCGGTTAGCTCTACCAGCACCAGCTCCCCGCACCCAGATCGCTCAACCTCAACACCGAGTGTTTAAGCAGACATAAAAGAAGGTGCCGCGACGGCAAGCATTCACCCTATTCCCTTTCAAGTCATTTCAATTCGTAGCCATCTTATATTTGTTATACCTAAACCTATCCCACATGACTTAGTTACAATCTTAGTAGCCACTCTATCTGCACTTGCGCTCTTCGACACTGGGGCATCGCATTGCTTTATGCCGCAATAGTTCGTAAGAACCCATGCGATCCCAGTTAAGCTGCTCGTATCCAGCTGGAATGTCAGTTCAGGGAACAACGTTCAAAAAACAACCTTGGGATACGATTCGTGTCCAGTGGTCGTCTACAGTAGAGAATTCTATGCGGACTTCAAGGTACTGGATATACCGAATTTTGACACAGTCTTGGGAATGGACTGGCTGGGAACTTTCTTCTCTACCATCGACTGTTGCTAAAAGAGGGCAGTGTTTGAAGTACCAGATCACCCAGTGTATTATTTCAAAAGCGGAGACCGGACTTTGGAGTCTAGTATATACCGAGCAAAACCAAAGAAGGCAGAGATTGCAGCATTGCAAGCGGAAGGATTGAAGCCAGAGGTCGTTGGAGAGTTCGAGGATGTTTTCTCTGAAGATATATCTGGTTTGCCTCCCAATCGAGCTCTTGAATTCAGTATTGATTTTCAACCTGGCGTACAACCAGTAATCAAAGCTCCATATTGACTAAATCCGGAGGGATTGAAAGAGATCCGTATTCAGTTGGACGAACACCTGAAGAAAGGTTGGATCAGACCCAGTATCTAAAGTTGGGGATCTCCAGGGCTGCTGGTAAAAAAGAAGGAAGGTACCTACAGGATGTGTGTGGATTATCGAGCTCTGAATGAAGTAACGATTAAGAACAAGTATTCACTACCTCGCATCGATGACTTTTTCGATCAGTTAAGTGGATCTTATGTATTCTCAAAGTTAGATTTTCGTTCAGGATATTATCAGGTGAAGGTCAAGGAGTCCGACATTCTGAAGACGGCGTTTAGGACTCGTTATGGCCATTATGAATATCTTGTAAAGCCAATTGGAGTGACCAATGCATCAGCCATCTTTATGAACCTGATGAATCAAGTTTTCCGAAAGTATTTAGACAGGTTTATTGTTATCTTCATTGACGACATCCTAATGTATTCAAAGAATCGGAAAGAGCACGCCGAGCACTTACGCATTGTCCTGGAGACATTACGACAACACCAGCTCTATGCCAAGTACAACAAGTGTGAATTTTGGCTAGATCAAGTCGGGTTTCTCGGACATATCATTTCAGGTGAATGAATTTCTGTGGATCCAGCTAAGGTGTCAGCTGTCAGCGAGTGGCCGACGCCTGATTAGTCGAAAATAGTGCACATTTATATGAACATTTTCCCTACTATTGTTAAGGTGTTAATTGTAAATAGAGAACATATGTGGGTTTATTTATAAAATTTTATTATCATATGTTTCTACATTTTAATTAATATAATTAGGGAAAATATATGCATATAATATTTAAATGAAATATTAGTAATTAAAATATGCATATCATATCAAATATTTCTAATCAATATTCTTAAGATACTATATGATATAAATGGTTAGAATAATATCTCAAAAATACCAAATGCTACTAATACTTTGATTTGAGATATTGTACAGGTACTAGCTCAGGTCTGGAATTCAAGTAAGAGATCCAAGTCAAATTGAGATATCGAAACCGAATCTGCCAAATTTCAGAAGAAAATCGAGGAATGAAGCAACGACAGAGACTCAGAGCGATATTTTCAGATACTATATATCAAAAAGATCTCCACATGTCGACACAAAAGACCAGAAGAAATCTTAAATCCTAGTTCTACTAGGATGCGGCGGAACTGCGGCCAAACATGGCCATATATGGCGATTCCGTGGCTCTTTAATAGCCATTGGATGTGAGATTTCAGGATCATAATCTTAACCGTATATATTCACAGATAGCCTCGATGGTTTCTGATTTTAGGGACTATATAAAGGACCGAGAGCTGCACATTCAAGATCATCATCGAAGAGATCAAGAAATCCAAGAGATCCATGTATCCGAGTGATCATCATCTATTCATCTACCTCCAACAAGAGAGAGATATAGAGCAAAGTAGGATTCTTGTAATCTATTTTCTAAGGAGAAAAGTTGTATGCAATAGTTGATTAATAAAGGTAGTTCTTATTTTAATTCTTTTTGCATTTATTTTCCGCATTTAATTTCTACCCTTACTTTTACGCATTACATTTCTGCATCTTAACTATGCTTTCATTCATCTTCAACCTCTTTTCTAAGTTAACCATGAGCGAGTAATTCCTTGCTTGGTGGGGTTTTTAGGATAGGGTAGAACAATGGATGAAAAATCTTTTAACTTCTATTATACATTTTAAAGTTTATATACTTTAGCAAAATAAATGTTAACCTCCTTATCGGGCGCGCTACCAATTTATTGATAGTCACGACTATGATTTGAGATTGGTTGAACATTTATTTTGTTAAGGGCTAGAAATGAATAGAGATCAATGAAAGGATAAGGGTTAGTAGTGGGGAAACCCTAGTTTCCTCCAAGAACCCTAATCTACATTCATCACTATCGCTCTAGTTTTAAACTATTAAAAGATAAAAGAGTCATTTTAATTATTCATCTATTACTACTAAGTCCTATGAACCCTACAAGCCTTTTTATTATAAATTTTATATCCGTTTTAAAATATAACGACAAACAATCACCCATCTTTCATCAACCCATCTAAAGCAAGAAAAGAGTTCATGTTTCTCTACGGACGACCCGTACTCATCGCGGTTAGGTACTAGCGACACCATCATGATTGCGGTTATTTACAAAACACTTCTTTCGCAAACGAACAATCAAATGGCGCCGTTGCCGGGGAAACGGTCGTAATTTTTTTCTTATTATTCGGGTTGATTTCTTATTAAAACCAGCAAATAAAAAATAAAAGAGAACCAAAACTGCATCTTGTGTGTCTAACGATTATTGTGCGAGTTTTGCAAGGGAATCTGGAGTAACTGAAGCAAGCCGACAGAGAGCCAGAGACCTTAAACTTGGACCAAAGGGGCATAGGTGCGCCCTGAAGAAATTTCAGCAGAAGCTCTTGGGAAACAGCGTCGGAACCGCGGTGCTTTGGTGCAATTGGCAGCGGAACCGCGACCTTGTGGAATTGGGCCTCCAAAATCCTCAGGTACTCTCCTATTATCTCTTTCTCTCCTCTAAAGCTCCAATAATCTGATTTTATCTGCAGGATTCTCTGCAAATATCGCCGCTAAAAAATCTTTTTGTGTGTTTTGATTTTGGTTTGTTTTTGCATACTTAAACCGGACTTTAAGGGGTAATAAACCCAAACTCAGATTAGGTGGGGATTTCGTCACCCTTCCTAGGCCCCACAAATCACAAATGAGCATACTTTCACTCTACATTAATTAAAAAATATCTAGACCAAGGCTCTAAGGACCGTCGCGCTCAATTAGGACATATGAGGGTCATGGGTAATCTTTTGCTTATCCACATTTCTCTTGTGGTGTTTAGGAAAGTGTGACTAAGGAAAGTGGTTACTTAATTAGGCCCGCTATTTCGATGATTCGTATAGCGAATACCTCTCACTTACCTGACCGCAAGATTGATAAAGAGGTGGTAGAAAATTGATCCTGCGAGTTGTCCTTTGATAGTCTAGGAGCGGTCTAGTGACTTGACTTAGGTGACCCTAGTTCTAGAGATTGATTGTGCATTTTGTGAATTTTTGAGTCAATTCTCAAGTCCGACTATTTTTTCAAAACAAAGCTTCTTAAAATCGTTCTCACACGCTGCCATGTGCACTAAACCCGCTTAGTGCATGATCGGCTGGACACGGGATTCTAATGCCTGTCTAGTCCACGTTTTTTCTATCGACTCTTAAGTCGGTGCTTCTTCATCTTCTATTTCTCCTCCACCTACCACATCTTCCAAGATGGACGGATCTCCGTCGGGATTTAACGATACCACCCTGGCACCACCCGTAGATGCGCAGAATCCACCGTGCATCTCTCTCCAAGAAGCATGCTATCCCGTACGTGGATCCCTTCCTACTTGTCTGTCTTTTCCACCAGCCAATGGGGATAATTTCGAAATTAAACCCTACTTCATCAACTTGTTGCCCAAATTCCACGGGCTTGAATCCGAAGATGCATACGTTTTTATAACCAAATTCGAAAACGTATGCGTTATGATGAGTACAACCCAACTTTCAGGGGATGCTCTGCGATTACGTCTTCTCCCTTTTACTTTGTCCAATTTAGCAGAAAAATGCCTCTATAGCACCGCCGCACATTCTATCGGTAAATGGGATGAATTCATTATAGCATTCCTTAAGAAATTCTATTCTCATCATAAGACTGCCCGTATTCGAAGCGAGATTAACCAGTTTGCCCAACTTCCCAATAAACCCCTTTGGAAATGCTTTGAACGGTTCAAAGATCTTCTTGTCCAATACTCTCATCACGAAATTGATAGATGGAAACTTTGCCGAATTATATATGTGGGTGTTAATTCAGCAACAAAACAAATGCTTGAAACCATTTGTCAATATCATTTCATGTCAAAAGACGATGGTGAAGTATGGCAATTTCTGGAAGATGTCGCTGAACAAACGATACAGTGGGAGAGCACTAGACCAACATTGTCTTCATCTAGGGCAGGTATCCATCAGCTCGACGTTTCCATCGCAGTGAAAGCCAGAATGGCCGCGATGCAAAAGAAACTCGAGGCTATGGAAAGCAAATTCTCTTCAGCCTCCTTAAAACAAGTTACACTCCCTAAAATCGTGTGCGGTTGCTGTTTTGATCCATCATATTTAATTCAAAGAATGTCCTTTGACTCCCCCGTCTCAAGGTCATGAACAAACTAATACTTCTTTTCAGCAACAACCTAGAAATGACCATTATTCATCCACATATAATCAGGGATGGAGGAATCATCCAAATTTTGCTTGGAACCAGAACCAATTTCAAAATCAAAATCAGTTATATAACTCCCTAGTACGGTTATATGATATTAATTGGTATTTTTAACACTTGCTTTATATTTCTTCTATTCTATCTAATCGGCCGCGAATGATTCTAATAGTAGTAGTCGTTATCCGACCCGATCCGTAAGTTTAGAACCCAATATGGTGTAAGATTGTATCTGAGATTTAACAGTAAAGTATATCTATGTGAATCTAGTATAATACCTACATTATATTTTTAGATCTTTATATATTATATATCTAGATCATCATATAGGTTTTAATAGCTACAAAGAATAAGTTATATTTTATTAACTGTCATCATATGGTTGCCATCCCATATCTTATTTTGCTTTTATCTTTTACGTTTAAATTCAAGATATCTAATATCAAACATTTACTAAATCTAGATATATTTTTAGAATCCTTTTAAATTTTAAATTAGGGATATGAGTTATTTAAAATATATTCTTGTATTATGGTTGAGAAGTTTACATATATGAATTATTTTCCAAAATATATTTTTGATGAGATTTTGGGGGAGATTGGTTGTAGTTTGATATTATCTATATACATTAAAACTAATATATATTTATAACATAATTTAAACATAACTATATATATTTATATTAAACACAAAACCTTTCTCTCTCTCCACATAACATATCTCTCCCTCATCAATTTATATATTCTCCTTCTTTGTTCTTCAAGCCCATACCCATTCTCGCCGACGCAAATCCAGCCATATCCTAAAACTTTAACCGAGCCATCAAAATTTGGTGTTGATTTGTATAACGTCATGTTGCTTCCGTTTATCACGTTTGTTTCGAGTCAAGTTTACAACTTACTACATGCTATACTTTATTTAATTTACTTATATATTGTCGTAATATCATCATCATCATCATACAGTTATATCTATATAATTTATACACCGTAGTTATTTAACGTTAATCAGTTTTATAATATATAATATATGCAAATTTACAACTTGCGGTATGCTATAATTATATCTATAAATATATATATCGTCGTAATATTTCTTATTATTATCATTAATTAGTTTATAATATGCATTTTATAACTTTATACAAAATATAGTTTGAAAATATTATATTTTACACATGAAACGTCGTCGCAAAGCGGATACGACAAATCTGAAATTTACTGCACACCTTACCTTATAAAATTCATTATAAATCATAGAAAAATAATTAGCATACGTTCTTTAGTTCGTTATGAAGCTAACTCAGAATAATATAACCTTGTGAAATATTTACTTGCAAAATAAATTCTTTAAATAACGTAAACTGTAAATGAAAGTACCGCTGAACTGCTGTCCAGGGAAATTCCAGCAGCAAAATTTCAATTTCGAACGTTCATAACTTTTTGTAGGAACAATCTGAGATACTTTAACTTATAAAAATAAAAACCTTATTGAATTATCTTTGTATTGGTATATGACACGTCCCTTTGAGGACATTTGTTATTTTTAAGGTATTTTACAAATTAGGGTGACGCTAAATTTCTGAACGGAACTTTCTTGTGCACGGTTAATCAATACCACTTTTATAGTTATTAATTGGATTGAATATATTATCCTTGTTAATGTTATTATATCAATATCTATTTAATAAATAACAGTGCATGTGTTTTAATATTCAACAAATATTACCGATTTACAGTTTTATAGTATCCGTTTGTATCCGTACTGATAATAGCTTATCTAGTTGCATGCCGGAACGTCACAACGTTATCATACTACTATATTAGTTCAATATGTTATCTACATTGCATCATACATGGTAATGGACGTATAATAATTATTACAGATAGATACATATGCATCCTGGCATTAGTCGTGTTTCAATATTGATTACAGTTTTACATTGGTATCTATTTTGGGTTAATATATATTACATGACATGTTCATGACCCACTACCAGACTTGTTACTTGGATCTTATTAGTAATTCCAACAATCCTGATTGTTGTCCTGACGGACATGACTTGTTGTCTGCATAGACAAAACCTATACCTGCTTGATCCTGTATTGGCATTAGACTTACATCATCAATACCTGACTTGAACACATAACCTTGGGGGTAAGGGAAAATCAATAATGAAACCTGATTTGTAACTCAACAGTTCAATACTTATACTGATCAGTCTTTACGGGCTAGGCCAGCCCCGAGATGATGCTGCCGACATAATTCATCTGTACATGTTACCTGTTTACTGTCTAGTGGCACGTCTCGGATTCACCTCGAGAATCTTCACCATGGTCCCGGGCACGCACGGGATACTATTGGGTTATATTGACGATTCCATTAATTGATTTCAAAGACTTGTATAATAGATAACCTAGAAGCACAGAGTTTAGGATGCACGTGACACACCTATATCCTACCGTGTTTATACCTGCGATTATGATTTATACTCATATCTTCTTTATAGCATCCTGTTCTGATTACACTATTATTTAAATATTTATGACGCACCGACGTCTGGGTTTTGCATGGCCCAGATACTTGACATAACATGCGAGTATTCGACAGGATCGTCGATCAGTGAGGACCACCTTATTGATATAGCTCTTATAAGGGTTAGTTATTGCTTCCGCTATCTTTTCTAGTTATTGTTCTTGTGGCTATTGGACATGTGATAGAACGATTTAGTAGTTTACTGTTCTTGATATCTGATTGACAGCCGTAATGTGACTATGGAAGGATCTTTCCTTATCATAGGTAGCATGGTTGGCTCTGTTACGTACCGTGTTTACGTATTTTGGAAAGCGGGGCGTGACAGGATTTGTTTGGTATCAGAGCATAGGTTTTAGGTTAGCTGGGTTTGGTTTCTTTTTTAATTGGTTATTGGACCCAATACACTAATGAGGAAACCCAGAATTTTAGGAACATGTCCTGCCACATTATTGTCTTGCAATTCGAATTCTTGGATCTTATCCTTCTCCTAAACTTTTTTATCTCAACGATTTGGAAATGACTTTACATCTCGGCTTGGAATCCTTTTGGTTCCTTATTGTTTCTCCCATCTTATTCTCTCGATTCTGTTAGTAGAATTTGAGCGACTTGAATGGAGTTATGTTGTTGTAATTATGTACCGCGGCATGGTTACAATGCGGTACTCTATTTAGGTAACCTGGAGTCCTATTTTAATTCATTTTCTTGACTTATGGTCATTGTATTACCTTATTTCCTCTCGCCGTCATTGCTTACGAGTTTATGTCTTATTGCGAGCTTGAATCCAGCAACCACGTTATATCTTTCTTCTTGTCCCGTAAGAACCAATCCGTTTGCATTTCGAAAAATAAGGAGAAATACATGAGAACATATGATGATTGTAGTAATAAAGACTGCTTCAAGACCGATCATATGTAAAATATTTTGATTAAAAAAGTTCTGACGAACCCGCCTCAGTTTATCAGAGTAGTGCAGCGGAAGTGTGGTTGGCTGTTAATCCACAAGTCTTAGAACAAACTTGCAAATTCATGATGAAGGGAACCATTTACTGAAGGGTGAAGTTCGTAAACAAGTTGCAGATGAAGCGCTGATAGCAGATCGGGATTTCATGGATGTGTTCAAAAACATCTCGATTTTACCGTCTAAACGAGATGTGGAGTTCGTGATTTATTTTATTCCTATAGCAGCACCAATTCGAAGGCTTCTATCCGATTTCACTGGTAAAATTGGAAGAGGTAAAGAGACAAGTTTCAGAGCTATTAGAGAAGGGTTGGATTCGCAGCAATTCACCGTGGGAAACTCTAGTTCTTTAGTCAGGAGGAAAGATGGCACGCGGAGGATGTGCATTGACTATCGAGATTTAAATCGAGTGACTATTGAGAATAAGTACCAAATCCCTCGCATCGGCGAACTATTTGATCAACTCAGTGACGCAAGAGCATTCTCGAAGTTGGATTTATGATCAGGGTATCATCAAGTTCGTGTGAAAGAAGAAGACATTTGCAAGACAACGTTCCGAACTCGATATGGGCATTACGAGTATTTGGGATGCCATTTGGAGTTACTAACGCACCGGAGATATTTATGGACTTGATGAAATGGATCTTTTCACCAATTCTAGATCAGTTCGTGATGGTATTCATTAATGATATTCTAGTCTATTCAAGGAGCAAAGAAGAGCATGCAGAAAACTTGAGAATCGCACTGCAGACGTTGAGGCAAGAAAAGTTATTGGCTCTAAGAAGTGAAGTTCTTGGGTCATGTGATATCCGGAGATAGAATTGCAGTTAACCCCGAAAAGATTGTAGCTATTCACGATTGGCCGATTCCAAAGAATGTGGAGGAGATCAGAAGTTTCCATGGGCTTGCTGGATATTATAGAAGGTTTGTGGAGAACATCGCTCAAATTGCAGAACCATTGGCAAAGTTAACACGGAAGAAGATACCGTTTGTGTGGACTGAAAAGTGTGCGTTAGTTTTTGAAGTGCTGAAGCAAAGATTGATAACCGCTCATATCCTGACAGTACCAGATGATTCCGGAGGACTAGTTATTCACAACGACGCATCTAGGAAAGGTTTGGGATGTGTTCTGATGCAGCGTGAGAAGATTATAGCGTATGCGTCGAGGAAATTGAAGACCCATGAGAAGAACTACCCAATTTATGACTTAGAGCTAGCAGCCGTGATTTTCGCGCTAAAGATTTGGAGACACTACTTACTAGGAGAAAGAGTTGAAGAGTTTACGGATCATAAGAGCCTAAAGTACGTGTTCACATATAAGGAGCTCAACAGGAGGCAGCGTAAATGGTTAGAGTTGATGGATGACTATGATCTTGACCTAAAGTATCATTCGGGAAAAGTTAATGTAGTGCCGGACACTTTAAGTCGGTTGCCAGCGATACGGATGTTGACTGCACAGAAGGAGTTTAGAACTGATCTTCAGAGATTCGAGTTGGATATTGTACTACCGGATTCTTCTGTACAATTAATGCAGTTGCAAGTACAGTCATCCTTGATCGATAACCTTAAGGCAGTACAGTCACACGATCCAAGATTGCAGAAGTTTCGAGGACAAGTAGAAGCAGGACTTCGAACAGATCTGTTGATTCATGAAGATGGCTAGTTAAGATATGGAAGTCGTTTATGTGTGCCTAAAGGAGATGTTCGTGAAGAAGTCATGAAGGAGGCTCATAGTTCCGCATATTCAGTACATCCGTGAGGCATGAAGATGTATAGAGATTTGCGACAACATTTCTGGTGGGAAGGCATGAAAAGGGAGATTGCTCGCTACGTATCGAGGTGCTTGGTGGTCAGCAAGTCAAGGTTGAACATCAAAGGGTAGCTGGTTTGTTGTAACCACTTTCGATTCCTCAATGGAAGTGGTAACATATAACCATGGATTTCGTGATAGATTTACCACAGAGTCCAAAGGGCAATAATACAGTTTGGGTGATTGTCGATCGATTGACCAAGACAGCTTATTTCATACCATTCCGAGTTGGTCAGTCGACTGAGGTGTTGGTAGAGCGGTACATGCATGAGATTGTGAGATTGCATGGAGTACCAATCAGTATCGTTTCTGATCGTGACATTCGGTTCCTATCATATTTCTGGAGGAGTCTACAAGAAAGTTTGGGAACTCACTTGAAATTTAGAACAACCTATCATCCTCAGACAGATGGCCAGTCTGAAAGAACGATCCAAGCTCTTGAAGATATGTTGAGGGCATGTATGCTAGACTTAAAGGGTTCATAGGAGGATCATTTACAATTAGTGGGGTTTTCATACAACAACAGTTTTCAGGCAACTATATAGATGGCTCTATTTGAAGTATTATACGGTCGTAAGTGTCGCTCGTCTGTTTGTTGGGACTATGTTGGAGAAAGAAGATTGTTGGGACCGGAACCCATTGTGCAAACTGTGGAGAAAGTTAACTTGACCTGTATTCTTATGAATGTGGCATAAGATCGGCAGAAAACCTGGGCTGATACTGGAAGAAGACCTCTGGAGTTCGCAGTTGGTGATCTTGTATTCTTGAAGATATCACCAACCAGAGGAGCGATCCGATTTAGTAGTTGAGGCAAGCTTAGTCCTTGATTCGTGGGGCCTTCGGTATTATCGAGCGTGTTGGAGAGGTATCATATCAATTGGCTTTACCACCATCCTTGGCGGGTGTTCAAGACGTGTTTCATGTATCTCAACCCCGTAAGTATGTTCGAGATGAGACGCACATCCTAGATCACTCGGAACTGACTGTAAGGGAAGATTTAACATGAAGAGCGACTAATAGCGATTGTGGATCGACGAGAGAAAGTTCTCAAGAATAAAGTTATCCCATTAGTACTTGTTTCGTGGGGAAATCGTTCGCATGGAGAATCTACTTGGGAACGTGAAGACGAGATTCGATAAAAGTTTCCTTATCTCTTTCCTTAGATCCGTATCTTCTTATCTTTTCCTGTTTTCATGAATTTCGAGGATGAAATTCTTTTATAGTTGGGTATAATGTAACACCCTAGTACGGTTATACGATATTAATTGGTATTTTAACACTTGCTTTATATTTCTTCTATTCAATCTATTGGGCCGTGAATAATTCAAATAGTAGTAGTCGTTATCCGACCCGACCCGCAAATTTAGAACCCAATATGGTGCAAGATTGTATCTGAGATTTAACAGTAAAGTGTATCTATGTGAATCTATTATAATACCTATATTATATTTTTAGATCTTTATATACTATATATCTAGATCATCATATAATTTTTAATAGCCACAAATTAAGAATAAGTTATATTTTGTTAATTGTCATCATATGGTTGCCATCCCATATCTTATTTTGCTTTTATCTTTTACGTTTAAATCTCAAGCTATTTAATATCAAATATTTACTAAATCTAGATATATATTTAGAATCCTTTTAAATCTTAAATTAGGGATATGAGTTATTTAAAATATATTCTTGCATTATGGTTGAGAAGTTTACATATGTGAATTATTTTCCAAAATATATTTTTGATGAGATTTTGGTGGAGATTGGTTGTAGTTTGATATTATTTATATACATTAAAACTAATATATATTTATAACCTAATTTAAACTATACTATATATATTTATATTAAACACAAAACCTTTCTCTCTCTCCACATAACATATCTCTCCCTCATCAATATATATATTCTCCTTCTTTGTTCTTCAAGCCCACACCCATTCTCGCCAACGCAACTCCATTCGCATCCTAGAACCTTAACCGATCCATCAAAACTTGGTGTTGATTTGTATAGCGTCATGTTGCTTTCGTTCATCACGTTTCTTTCGAGGCAAGTTTATAACTTGCTACATGCTATGCTTTATTTAATTTACTTATATGTTGTCATACTATCATCATCATCATCATCATCATCATCATACAGTTATATCTATATAATTTATACACCGTAATTATTTAACGTTAATCAGTTTTATAATATATAATGTATGCAAATTTACAACTTGCGGCATGCTATAATTATATCTATAAGTATATATATCGTCGTAATATTTCTTATTATTATCATTAATTAGTTTATAATCTTCATTTTATAACGTTATACAAAATATAGTTTAAAATATTATAGTTTACACATCAAATGTCGTCGCAAAGCGGATACGATAAATCTGAAATTTACTGTACATCTTACCTTATAAAATTCATTATAAATCATAAAAAAATCATTAGCATACGTTCTTTAGTTCGTTATGAAGATAACTCAGAATAATATAAATCTGTAAAATATTTACTTACAAAATAAATTGTTTAAATAACATAAACTGTAAATGAAAGTGCCTCTGAACTGCTGTCCAAGGAAATTCCAGCAGCAAACTTTCAATTTTGAACGTTTATAACTTTTTTTAGGAACAATATGAGATAATTTAACTTATAAAAATGAAAACCTTATTGAATTATCTTTGTTTTGGTATATAAAACATCCCTTTTGGAGGATATTTGTTATTTTTAAGCTATTTTACAAATCAGGGTGACGCTGAATTTCTGAACGGAACATTCTTGTGCATGGTTAATCAATACCACTTTTATAGTTATTAATCGGATTGAATATGTTATCCCTGTTAATGTTATTATATCAATATCTATTTAATAAATAATAGTGCATGTATTTTAATATTCAGTAAATATTACCGATTTACAGTTTTATAGTATCCGTCTGTATCCGTACTGATAATAGCTTATCTAGTTGCATGCTGGAACGTCACAACGTTATCATACTACTATATTAGTTCAATATATTATCTATATTGCATTATACATGGTAATTGACGTATAATGGTTATTACAGATAGATATATATGCATCCTGGCATTAGTCGTGTTTCGATATTGATTACAGTTTTACATTGGTATCTATTTTTGGGTTAATATATATTACATGACATGTTCACGACCCACCACCAGACTTGTTACTTGGATCTTATTATTAATGCCAACAATCCTGATTGTTGTCCTGACGGACGTGACTTGTTGTCTGCATAGACAAAACCTGTACCTGCTTGATCATGTGTTGGCATTAGACTTACTTCATCAATACCTGACTTGAACACATAGCCTTGGGGTAAGGGAAAATTAATAATGAAAACCGACTTGTAACTCAACAGTTCGATACTTATACTGATCAGTCTTTACGGACTAGGCCAGCTCTGGGATGCTGCTGCTGACATCATTCATCTGTACATGTTACCTATTTACTGCCTAGCGGCACGTCTCGGATTCAGCCCGAGAATCTTCACTATGGTCCCGGGCACGCATGGGATACTATTGAGTTATATCGACGATTCCATTAATTGATTTCAAAGACTTGTAGAATAGATAACCTAGAAGCACAGACTTTAGGATACATGTGACACACATATATCCTAGTGTGTTTATACCCGCGATTATGATTTATACTTATATATTCTTTATAGCATCTTGTTCTGATTACACTATTATTTTGATATTTATGACGCACTAACGTCTGGGTTTTGTATGACCTAAATACTTGACATAGCATGTGAGTATTCGACAGGATCGTCGATCAGTGAGGACCACCTCATTGATATAGCTCTTATGCGTGTTAGTTATTGCTTGGATATTTATTTCTTCCGCTATATTTTCCAGTTATTGTTCTTGTGGCTATTAGATATGTGATAGATATATTTAGTAGTTTACTATTCTTGATATCTGATTGACAGCCGTAATGTGATTATGGAAGGATCTTTCCTTGTCATAGGTAGCATGGTTGGCTCTGTCACGTGCCGTGTTTATGTATTTTGGGAAGCGGGGCGTGACAAGTTCCCAAGCCAAAATAACTATCAAAGGCTTCATCTATATCAACAACCGCCACAACAACAAATTCAGCAGCTCTTTCAATCGCAGGCTTTTCAAAATTCGGCCAACAATTTTGCTCCTTATAATAATATTTCGACCACCGATACCAATAAAATCTCTGCACTCGAACGAAACTTAAAAACGTTCATTAAACAATCCATGCAAAATACGGCTAATTTAACGTCTTCTATCTAAACGTTAGTGCAACACACTGCTTCCCACGGTGAAAGCATAAAATCAATCGAAGCACAAATTGAACAGATAAATGCCGCTATGAGTGAGAGAGAGAAAGGGAAACTTCCATCTCAATCTCTACCAAATCCTGGCCACTCACAAAGCGCAAATCTCATCCTTCAAAATCATAATGTGAGTGCCGTAACCACGTTGAAATCGGGAAGAGTGCTGAATAAAAAAGTTGGAGAACAAGTTGGAGTTGATGATATTGATGATCCCCCGGCTATTACTCCTACTCCTATTTCGTCTGATCCACGATCTTCTTCTGAGCCTATTCTCCGTTTTCCATTAAGTTCGAACCCTCAGCCTACTTCCTTGAATGAATTACTATTTATGGCCATCCCAAATCCAAGGATCCATTCTATCCCCACAAACTTCTCCTCAAATGTTGGACCCATCCCTTATTGATAAAGCTCCTTTTCCAAACTGGTTGAGAGGCAACAGACCAAGTCCATAAATGAAGAAGATTGTGGAAATTTTTAAGCAAGTTAACATAAATATTCCTATCCTAGATTCTATCCAACAAGTTTCTTCCTATGCGAAAATTCTAAATGACTTATGTACTAGGAAAAGGAAAATTCAAGTGCCTAAAAAGTTTTCTTATTGAGTAATACGAGCAATTCTTTTACCCAACATGTGCCTAAGAAACGTAAGGACCCCGGTTGTCCTACAATATCTATTGCTATTAGGGGAAAACATCAATCATGCTTTACTTGATTTATGTGCTAGTGTTAACTTGCTCCCGTATTCTGTTTATGAGCAATTAGGCATATGAGATTTGAAACCTGCACACTGCACTCTTCAAATGGCCGATCGATCTATCATCCAACCTAGGGGTGAGATAGAGGACGTGTTGATCAAAGTCGGGGAATTTATATTCCCTGTGGACTTTATAGTTATAGAAACACAGCCTGTAGCAAACCCACGAAACCAAATTCCGGTGATTCTAGGTCGACCTTTTGTAATAACTTCCAACGCGATAATTAATTGTCGTAACGGTTCAATGAACCTGTCGTTTGGGAAGATGACAATTGAGTTTAACATCTACAAGCTAGGAAGTCAACCCTCCGAATCTTATGCTCATATAATAGATGTACGTTCTGTCGAAAAGTTAGCTTCCGACAGTTGCAAATTAGAGGACTTTCACGATACTAATCTCGATGCCGCTAGTGCATCATTATTTGATTCTGCTGTTTATTATACATGTGAAGACCCTTCTTTCGACAATTCTACACCCGAGTCTGAATCCTTTGACTTGTCGAATGAGTTATTCAAGCTAGAGTCCGAGTATCATACATTTTTTTCCGATGATATTATCATTCGGAATATCGATGAAAGTTTTGAAGACATCTTCACCGAAGAACTTGCATTCCTTAAAGAAATGGATGTTGTGATGAATCAACCTCCACCCAAAGAAGCTGAACCACCACCTATTCTTCTTATCAAGTACGAGAATGCGAATATTCCACCTACTCCTTATCTTTCATATTCTCGTTTTCGTTCACCATCACTGTTTCATCTCTACCAACCGAGACGTAAACTCGTTCAATTACGCCTCTTATCCCCTCCCCACTTCTTCACGTCTATGATCTTCTACCAACCATACTGTTACATCGATAAAATATTCGAATGGTTGGTGTTGACGTTTGGTCTTTGTAAAGTTTTGCATGGACCAATAATTTTACCCCCTCCCCTCTTATGATTTTCAATGCTTAAAAATACAGTTTTACTCAAGTTTAGGGGGGAGAAAAAACTATTTTGGCTCCAGAAAGAAAAGAATTTTTTTGCACGATTGTGAGCCAAAAATAAGTTGGGGGGAGGATTTCACTATCATTGACTTTTGTCCCCTTTTGCTAATCATTGAGAACTTTTCCTCACAGTCTACAGGTCTTGATATTCAAAGTAACATCAGTGAGGACACTGCGGCAACTAGGTTTAGGGGAGATTTGTGCTTATTCACGCATCATTTTGCATTATACAAAATAAAAGCACTAAATTTTTATTTTTGATAATAAAAATTAGAAAGATATTTTAAAACGAAGCTAGTAATAGGTAGTCATGAGCTGTTGTCTCAAGGGTTAGTAAGATAAAGGGAATCACCACTCTGAGGATAGAAATAAGTTTGAAAAATAGTCCATATTCTTGAGTCTAAACATCTGAACGTTGATATCCTACTATAGGCACTTGTACACATCTTGAAACTTGGGATAGTAGAGAATACCTTGAAATGCTCTTGTCTAAACGCCTTAGTATGAAGGAAAAAAAAATATAAACAAAAATATAAATGACATAAAAAATGGTGAAGAAAAATGAACACTGGTTTTGTAATTATTTAAGGCAGCAGAAAAAAATATAGCGTGTGTGCCTTATCACCTAGTGCCTTAGACCAACTGGTTTGCGAGTCACTGCTAAGCCTTAAGTGTTGCAAGACTAGGATATTTCTAATTATGCCTTAAGAGTGAGCACATTTGGTAATCGGTTGGTTAGTACCTCAAGAAGTATTAACGGTCGCATGAAAAAGTGAGCAATTCCATCTAAAACATTCACCGAATAAAAAGTACTAAGGAAGATGGACAAGGGTATGATAGCTTGAATTGAATTATCTAAGTGTAGGGATGTCTTTTTACACACACGTAGGGGTATATGATCGATATTTGGAAGAAAGGTAGGGAGGAAGACTAGGGACGATGTTTTATTGAGGGATGAAGTGATTTCTGACATTTTTACATGACTATTAAGATAGGGCTCATGACAACTAAAAAGCTAGTGTAGTTTGAAAATATTATTTTCAAATTCTTTCTTTTATAAGTTTCTTATCTTTACATGTAATTTTCATTTTCTTTCTTTTATTATGGGATTTTGTGGGTGTAATCCGCTGAAAACCTTCAGGAGACAACACTCCTCCTACTAGGGATACGTAGAGGTTTAAAGGCTTGTTGCACGTGCTAAGTGCACGTGTTGCCTATAAAAGTGTGCTGGTTATGTTTTTCTTTTTCTCTTTAATAACTAGTTTGCTCGGGATGATCAAAGATAAGTTTGGGGTATTTGATTAGTCGAAAATAGTGCACATTTGTATAAACATTTTCCCTACTATTGTTAAGGTATTAATTGTAAATAGAGAACATATGTGGATTTATTTGTAAAAGTTTATTATCATATATTTCCACATTTTAATTAATATAATTAGGAAAAATATATGCATATAATATTTAAATGAAATATTAGTAATTAAAATATGCATATGCATATCAATATTTCTAATCAATATTCTTAAGATACTATATAGTATAAATTGTTAGAATAATATCTCAAAAATACCAAATACTACTAATACTTTGATTTGAGATATTGTGCAGGTACTAGCTCAGGTATGGAATCTGAGTAAGAGATCCAAGTCAAATTGGGATATCGGAACCGGATCTGCCAAATTTTAGAAGTAAATCGAGGAATGAAGCAATGTCAGAGACTCAGAGCGATATTTTTAGAATCCATATATCAAAAGGATCTCCACATGTCGATAAAAAAGACCAGTAGAAATCTCAAATCCTAGTTCTCCTAGGACGCGGCGGAACCGTGGCCAAACATGGCTATATGTGGCGGTTCTGCGGCTCTTTGATAGCCATTGGATGTGAGATTTCAGGATCATAATCTTAACTGCATATATTCACAGATGGCATCGAGGGTTTCTGGTTTCAGGACTATATAAAGGACCGAGAGTTGTACATTCAAGATCATCATCGAAAAGATTAAGAGATCCAAGAGATCCACGTATCCGAGTGATCGACATCTATTCATCTACCTCCAACAAGAGAGAGATCTAAAGCAAACTAGGGTTCTTGTAATCTACTTTCTAAGGAGAAAAGTTGTATGCAATAGTTGATTAATAAAGATAGTTTTTATTTTAATTCTTTTTGCATTTATTTTCCGCATTTAATTTCTGCACTTACTTTTACACATTACTTTTCTGCATCTTAACTATGCTTTCATTCATCTTCAACCTCTATTCTAAGTTAACCATGAGCGAGTAATTCCTTGCTTGGTGGGGTTAGTAGGATATGATAGAACAATGGATGAAAAATCTTTTAACTTCTGTTATACATTTTAAAGTTTATAAACTTTAGCAAAATAAATGTTAACCTCCTTATCGGGCGCGCTACCAATTTATTGATAGTCACGACCACGATTTGAGATTGGTTGAACACTTGTTGTATTAAGGGATATAAATAAATAGAGATCAATGAAAGGACAAGGGTTAGTAGTGGGGAAGCCCTAGTTTCCTCTAAGAACCCTAATCTACATTCATCACTATCACTCTAGTTTTAAACTATTAAAAAATAAAAGAGTCATTTTTAATTATTCATCCATTACTACTAAATCCTATGAACCTTACAAGCCTTTTTATTATAAATTTTATATCCGTTTTAAAATATAACGACAAACAATCACCCATCTTTCATCAACTCGTCTAAATCAAGAAAATAGTTCATATTTCCTTGCGGACGACCCGTACTAATCGCGGCTAGCTACTAGCGACACCGTCTTTATTGCGGTTATTTACAAAACTCTTCTTTCGCAAACGATCAATCAACACCAAAGACGGTGAAAAATATAAGAAGCTTATTGGGCTTAGCAGGATATTACAGATGCTTCATCGAAGGATTTTCAAAGATCGCAGCACCCTTGACCAAGATCACACGTAAATACGAAGCATTTGTATGGTCAAAAACATGTGAGAAGGCTTTTGCAGAACTGAAGTCGAGGCTAACCTCTTCACCTATTCTTGTAATACTGGATCGATCTGGCGGATTCGATGTACATTGTGATGCGTCCGGTAAAAGATAAGGATGTGTTCTACACCATCATGGAAGGGTTGTGGCTTTTGCATCAAGTCAGCTAAAGGTCCATGAGCGCAACTATCCAACACATGATCTTGAACTGGTAGTCGTGGTCTTCGCACTCAAGATTTGGCGTCACTATCTTTTGGGAGAACGAGTGGATATATACACCGACCACAAAAGTTTGAAGTATGTATTTACTCAGAAGGAACTCAACATGCGGCAGAGAAGATAGCTAGAACTCATGGCGGACTTCAACATCAACCTACAGTATCATCCTGGAAAGGTGAACGTAGTTCCTGATACAATTAGTCGCCAACCTTTAGCAATGAATCTCACCGCTCAGTAGAGACTACAGCAAGAACTGCATAGATTGCAGATTGAAGTAGTTATGCCAGGTAACGCTTCATCATTGATGAACTTACAAGTTCAACCTACTCTTTTCAATCAGATCAAGACAGCTCAAGCAAATGATGCCAAGTTACAAAAGATCCGAGAACAAGTAGAAAGGGGCTTTCGAACTGATTTCATCATCCACGAAAATGGATCCTTACGGTATGGGAGCCGTTTATGCATGCCAATCGGCCCTGTTCTAGAAGAGTTGATGAAAGAAGCTTATGGCTCTCCTTATTCTGTACACGCCGGCGGCACGAAGATGTACAAGGATCTACGGCAACACTACTGATGGTTTGGAATGAAGTGTGAAGTAGCAAGGAGCATAGGAAGGTGTTTAGTATGTCAGCTAGTGAAGGCTGAACATCACAGAACTGCCGGTCTATTTCAGCCATTACCAATTCCAGAATGGAAATGGCAGCACATTACCATAGATTTCGTGACTGCTCTTCCTCACAGCACGAAGGGTAACGACGCAATCTGGGTTATTGTGAATCGACTTACCAAGTCGGCTCACTTTATTCCATTCAGAGTTGGCCAGTCAACCAAGACATTAGCGAGGAAGTACATGGAGGCACGTAGAAATTTAAAGTAAGATTTAAACCTTCAAGATATACCATACTTGTCTTGATACCCATAAACTCATACAGGAAATCGTGAGATTACATAGGATACTTGTCTGCATCATCTCTGACCGTGATACAAGATTCTGATCCTAATTTTGGCAGAGTCTTCAAACTAGCCAGGGAACGAGTCTGAATTTCAGTACGGCGTATCATCCACAAACAGACGGACAGTCCGAACGAACTAATCAAATCCTTGAAGACATGCCGAGAGCCTGTATGCTAGACTTCGGAGGTTTATGGGAAGATCACCTATACCTTGTGCAGTTTTCCTATAACAACAGTTACAAGACAAGTATTGGGATAGCACCATTTGCAGCACTATATGGACGAAAGTGTCATTCTTCACTGAGTTGGGACGACATTGGAGATTGTGAACTCCTAGGGCCAGAGATGATCGTGGCAACCATAGATGTGGTTCGCACAATCAGGGAAAAGATGCGCATAGCCCAGGACCGACAGAAGTATTGGGCAGATGCAAAACGTCGACATCTGGAGTTCCAACCCGAAAAGCATGTGTTTCTAAAGATATCACCAAATAGAGAAGTGATACGTTTTGGCAAGAGGGGTAAACTTTGTCCAAGGTGCATCGGACCGTTCGACATACTTGAACGAGTTGGAGAAGTGGCATACCGGTTGGCACTACCATCCTCATTTGAAGGAGTGCACAATGTGTTCCACATATCCAAGCTATGACGATATGTGAGCGATCCCAGCAATATACTTGATCACTCAGAGCTCACTGAACAGACCGATCTGACTTGCGAGCAGCAGCCAATCGAAATCTTGGATCAAAACGTGAAGACACTACAGAACAAGGTGGTGAACTTAGTCCAAGTGATATGGAGGAAGTATTCGCCAGGAGAATCAATTTGGGAGAGAGAAGACGATATGCGTATGAGATACCCTCATCTCTTTGAAAATTAGTCTTTGTGTAAATTTCGAGGATGAAATTTTTATAAGGAGGGTAGAATGTAACGACTCTGAAATCTCTATAAAAAATTAATCTGTTTAATGTATAGAAAGGGTATTTCAGCCTGATTAGGAGTTATAAGTTATTTTTGCACAATAAAAGCAAGAAGCAACTTGTAGCTCACTGGTTAAGACTCCCTATTGCTGTGACATAGCCTAGGTATTCGATTGTCATCAGTCCCAATTATTTTTAATATTTTTCTTTTTAAATTTTCGGAAGCCCAAGAGTTGCACATGCAATACACAAAGAATTGAAAAGTTTCAGAAAAATCAAACAGGATTGTTGGGGTCAAAATTTGCACCCCGGTTGACCAAGTCAAAGTCAAGGTCAACCCCAAGCCAAGTGGGCCCAAGCCTAAGCAAGTGGGCCAATACCCGGGTCGAGCCCGAACTCGAAGCGTCCGACCTTCCGCCATACCAAAATAAAAATCATGTAACAAATAATTTTGATGTAATTTTTGTGCATAAATGTATGCAAAATGGGCATAAAGCCAATTTTTTGTTAGCCCATGGCTTATGTGCAAAAAGAAATGGCATATGAGCCATGGGATGGGCAAAATGCCATTTTGTAAAGCCCAAGGGGCTATATGTAAATATGTAAACCTATATAAGACAATATGATGAAAATATTTAATATACTTTTCATTCCCCAAAAAAAATTAGGGCCTGTGCCTCTTTCTCCTTCCTCAAGGTTCTAAAACCTTCTTCTTTCCTTTGAATTAAATCAAGAGTTTTACTCTTCCTTTTTCAAAACTAAATAGTTTTTCACCACAAAACCCACAAATGGGAACTTGGATCTACCATTAGATCTCAAAAAGGGGAGATTTTTAAGTCTCACCCCTTTTTTCCAAGATCCGGCCAAACGACAGGAAGAAGAAGGAGACCCATCTCCAGAAACCCAACTTTGGGGAAGAACTAGGGCTCAAGGGGAGCAGCCCCCCCTCATCAGCTTCAAAACATCCTAGGAGTTTAACTCCTCATATATATATATATATATATATATATATATATATATATATATATATATATATATATATAGAGAGAGAGAGAGAACAATAAGTGCTTCTTTCTGGGAGTACAACTCCCATTGCAGGGACCAAGTCCCTTTTGTGCTCAGAGCGCTAGCGCCCGAGCGCCCACGTGCTGACACGTGGTGCGCTAGCGCTCAGAGCGCTAGCGCCCACGTGCTGACACGTGGTGCGCTCGCACTCTTGCGCTCAGAGCGCTAGCACCCACGTGCGGACACGTGGTGCGCTAGCGCCATTGCGCTCAAAGCGCTGCCGCTTTTTCCCACGCATCTTTTGGATGCCCCCCTTTTTTTTATTTTACACACACACACACATACTCTACAACACTATCCCTCCTAAAAATTTTTTGGGCCGGGGCGCTGCCCCGCACCCGTACCCCGCAAGGGGGCTGCTAGCCCCCTTGTCCCCCAGCCCGCTATCCGGGTAGCGGGACCCCCGTAAACACTTTGCGTGGCTCCCGATATATCTAAGCCCCCTCCAAAACAAAACACACATACACTGCACATTGAGTTCGCATGACCAGTTTAACCCGTCAATCGGAGGTTCTCTCGCTCCAAAGGCGAGGGGTAATTAACGGCAGCTTATTCCGCGGCTGTCGGAGATTCGGATCCCCACAATCATTAAACCCCTGCCTCCCCTAGGCAGGAGGAATCTGTAGTACGTCTGACAAGCGCGCGCGTATTCCCATCTCAATGGGGTGACGAAAATCACCCTACAGATTCTGGCACGCCCGGTGGGACGGTCTACAATTGCCAGAATCAAAAAGACCGCAAGAAGAGAATATGACCGACGACCCCAAATACTGCCCCTATCACAGAGTGATTGGTCATGCCATTGAGGACTGCTTCGTCTTCAAAGATTGGGTCGAAAAGCAATACAAGGCAGGAGAGATAGAACTGTCTAAAGGCGTGTTAACAAACAGTCCAGCTGCGACCGCCAATTTCATACAAACGGAGACCGAAGTTCTTCATGAAACTGATTCTCTCAGACATCTGCCTTTCTCTGAAAACAGTCGACCACCACGTCATTAAACTGGGAACAGTCGACCTCTAAGTCGTTAAACTAGGAATGTAAATATATATATATATATATATATATATATATATATATATGTAAATAAACAAAAAAAATGTGTAAATAAAAGAAAAATAAAGAAAATCCGAAATGATGGGGCAACTCGCAATAAAAATCAGCGAGTAAAATAAAGATGAAAAATAAAGCCGAAATGATAGGGCGGCCGCGAATAAAAGCCGAAATGATAGGGCAATCGCGACCTTCGCGATAAGAAAAGCTGAAATGATAGAGCAATCGCGGTAAAACAAAAACGAAAACAAAAACAAAAAAACAAACAAAACAAAGGCGAATGATGAGTCGCTCCTGGTACCATATTCCAGTGCAGCGATGCAGACGCCAACCAAAATCCAATTTCTCAAAATTCTCCCGGCCCTACGGTTGGTCCCAAAGTTGACCATCGTATACAATCCACGGGCTCAAATAATTCTTATCATACCCATGCCCCACCGTAATCACCAGTTACGCGGCTGGTCTCCACCTTTGGAATTATGCTCCATTGAGAAGACCTACTCATGTGTCCTCACGATACATGAGGAGAACAAACCTTTGTGGGATCTTTACGACTCATAAAGGAAAAACACACTTAGGAGTCCTCATGACTCCTAAGGAGAAAATCCACCTGCGGGACCCTTACGATTCGTAGGGAGAAAATGCTTTTATGGGACCCTCACGGCCCATAAAATTGAAAAGCCTTAGACGATAAGGATCTAAACCTGTCTCCTAAGCCATCGCTCCCCAATCCCCAAGTGGCGAATGATGAGTCGCTCCTGGTACCATATTCCAGTGCAGCGATGAAGACGCCAACCAAATTCCAAATTCCAATCCTTAAATGGCGAATGATGAGTCGCTCCTGGTATCATATTCCAGTGCAGTGATGCAGACGCCAACCAAATTCCAAATCCCATACCCCAATGGCGAATGATGAGTCGCTCCTGGTACCATATTCCAGTGCAGCAATGCAGACGCCAACCAAATTCTAAATCCCATACCCCAACGGCGAATGATGAGTCGCTCCTGGTACCATATTCCAGTGCAGCGATGCAGACGCCAACCAAATTCCAAATCCCATACCCCAATGGCGAATGATGAGTCGCTCCTGATACCATATTCCAGTGCAGCGATGCAGACGCCAACCAAATTCCAAATCCCATACCCCAATGGTGAATGATGAGTCGCTCCTGGTACCATATTCCAGTGCAGCGATGCAGACGCCGACAAAGTCCTGAAATTTTTCCGGCCCTACGGTCTGGATCATACATCCTGCAAAACCGTATACAATCCACGGGCGTAAAACAATCCCAATCTCTCCCAAGTCCTACCGGTGAGACCACATTCAAAGTCCCACAAATAATAATAATAATAATAAAATAAATAAAAAAAAGAAATGAAAAATTGGTATGTCCACAAGCAAAATGGGCACGAATGAAAACCCGAAAGGGCTCCGTGAGTAAAAACAGCAGGACTGCCGGCGAGTTTGTGAAAACCCGAAAGGGCGCAAACTCGTAAAAAAGAGATGAAATTCACTCTCAAAGTCCTCTCGACTTTGTGAGGATAAAATTCCCGCGTGAGATCCTTACGACTCACAAAAGAGCAACACACTTAGGAGAACCCATGACTCCTAAGGAGAAAATACACCTACGAGATCCTTTCGACTCGTAGGGAGAAAATACTTTAATGGGACCCTAACGGCCCATAAAATTGAAAGGTCTTAGGTGATAGGGATCTAAACCTATCTCCTAAGCCACTAATTCCCAAATCCTCCCGGGGCAAATGATGAGTTGCTCCTGGTATTATTCCAGTGCAGCAATGCAGATGCCAAACAAAAACCTAAATCCTCAAATCCACTCATGGCAAATGATGATTCGCTCTTGGTACCATATTCCAGTATAGCGATGCTGATATCAACCCAAATCAAATCAAACCAACAATCTCTGCGGTGGAATCATGCTTCGTCCCAGAATTTACCCCGTGTCGAAATCATGCTTCGCCTCGGGATATCTACCTTCCCTGTCGAAATTATGCTTCGGCACGAAATCGGCCAGTGACCTCCCCGTCGAAATTATGCTTCGCCTCGAAATCAAGTCAACTAACATGCTCTGCGTCGGAATCATACTTCGTCTCAGAGTGTACCCCATGTCGAAATCATGCTTCGCCTCGGCGTATCTGCCTTCCCCGTCGAAATTATGCTTCGTCTAGGAATCAAGTCAACCAACATGCTCTGCGTCGGAATCATACTTTGTCTCAGAGTGTACCCCGTGTCGAAATCATGCTTCGCCTCGGCGTATCTGCCTTCTCTGTCGAAATTATACTTCGCCTCGGAATCAAATCAACCAACCAGCTCTGTGTCGGAGTCATACTTCGTCTCAGAGTGTACCCCGCATCGAAATCAAGTTTCGCATCGGTGTATCTGCCTTCCTTGTCGGAATTATGCTTCAGCTCGGAATCAACCAACGACCTCCACGTCGGAATTAAGGTCCGCGTCGGAATCAAGTCAGCCAATAAGCTCTGTGTCGGAATCATGCTTCGTCTCAGAGTGTACCCTATGTCGAAATCATGCCTCGCCTCGGTGTATCTGCCTTCCCTGTCGGGATTATGCTCCGCCTCGGAATCAAGTCAACCAACAAGCTCTGCGTTGGAATCATGTTTCGTCTCAGAATGTGCACCGCGTATCGAAATTATGCTTCGTCTCGGAATCAAGTCGGCCAACAGGCTCTGCGCCGGAATCATGCTCCGTCTCAGAATGTACCCCCTGTCGGAATTATGCTTCGGCTCGGAATCAAACAGCGACCTCCTCGTCGGAATTAAGCTCCGCCTCGGAATCAAGTCAACCAGAAAGCTCTGCGTCGAAATCATACTTCTTCTCAGAATGTACCCCGTGTCGAAATCAAGTTTTGCCTCGGATTATCTGCTTTCCCCATCGGAATTATGCTTCGCCCGGGAATCAACCCCTGCATCAAAATTATGCTTCGGTCAGAATGTCTGTGACTCTTCGGAATGATGCTCCGATCCCTGGAATCATGCTCCGCTCTTCGGAATGATGCTCCGATCCTTGGAATCATGCTCCGCTCTTCGGAATCATGCTCCGACCCTTGGAATCATGCTCCGCTCTTCGGAATGATGCTCCGACCCCTGGAATCATGCTCCGCTCTTCGGAATGATGCTCCGATCCCTGGAATCATGCTCCGCTCTTCGGAATGATGCTCCGACCCCTGGAATCAAGCTTCGCTCTTCGGAATAATGCTCCGACCCCTGGAATCATGCTCCACTCTTCGGAATGATGCTCCGATCCCTGGAATCATGCTCCTCCCTTCAGGAATTATACTCCGATCCCGGAATTATGCTCCAACCCTAGGAATTATGCTCCGACTCTTCGGAATGATACTCCGACTCTGGAATTATGCTCTTCAAATCGGAATGATGCTCCGATCCCCGGAAATCATGCTCCCCGAGGGATGGTCCGCCCCTGGAATGATGTTTCGCCTCGAAGTCCAATTTCAAGATCCATCAATTTCATGTACACAACTCATATACGTGGTGTGCATTCATTGATGGAGGGCACTTTGTTGGGGTCAAAATTTGCACCCCGGTTGACCAAGTCAAAGTCAAGGTCAACCCCAAACCAGGTGGGCCAAGCCCAAGCAAGTAGGCCAATGCTCGGGTCGAGCCCGAACACGAAGCGTCCGGCCTTCCGCCATACCAAAATAAAAATCATGTAACAAATAATTTTGATGTAATTTTTGTGAATAAATGTATGCAAAATGGGCATAAAGCCAATTTTTGTAAGCCCATGGCTTATGTGCAAAAGGAAATGGCACATGAGCCATGGGATGGGCAAAATGCCATTTTGTAAAGCCCAAGGGGCTATATGTAAATATGTAAGCCTATATAAGGCAACATGATGAAAATATCTAATATACTTTTCATTCCCCAAAAAAAATTAGGGCCTGTGCCTCTTTCTCCTTCCTCAAGGTTCTAAAACCTTCTTCTTTCCTTTGAATTAAATCAAGAGTTTTACTTTTCCTTTTTCAAAACTAAATAGTTTTTCACCACAAAACCCACAAAGGGGAACTTAGATCTACCATTAGATCTCAAAAAAGGGGAGATTTTTAAGTCTCGCCCCTTTTTTCTAAGATCCGGCCAAACGAAAGGAAGAAGAAGGAGACCCATCTCCAGAAACCCAACTTTGGGAAAGAATTAGGGCTCAAGGGGAGCAGCCCCCCTTCATCAGCTTCAAAACATCCTAGGAGTTTAACTCCTCATATATATATATATATATATATATATATATATATACAGAGAACAATAAGTGCTCCTTTCTGGGAGTACAACTCCCATTGCAGGGACCAAGTCCCTTTTGCGCTCAGAGCGCTAGCGCCCGAGCGTCCACGTGCTGACACGTGGTGCGCTAGCGCTCTTGCACGCAGAGCGTTAGCGCCCGAGAGCCCACGTGCTGACACGTGGTGTGCTAGCGCTCAGAGCGCTAGCGCCCGAGCGTCCACGTGATCACACGTGGTGCGCTAGCGCCCACGTGCTGACACGTGGTGCGCTAGCGCTCAAAGCGCTAGCGCTGGCGCTCAAAACGCTAGCTCTGGCGCACAAAACGCTTCCCACGCATCCTTTGGATGCCCCCTTTTTTTATTTTATACACACACACACATACTCTACAACAAAATTTTTGGGCTGGGGCGCTGCCCCGCACCCCGCACTCCGCAAGGGGGCTGCTAGCCCCCTTGACCCCCAGCCCGCTATCCGGGTAGCGGGACCCTCGTAAAAACTCTGTGTGGCTCCCGATATATCCAAGCCCCCTCTAAGACAAAACACACGTACACTGCACATTGAGTTCGCATGACCAGTTTAACCCGTCAATCGGAGGTTCTCTCGCTCCAAAGGCGAGGTGTAATTAACGGCATCTTAGTCCGCGGTTGCCGGAGATTCGGATCCCCACAATCATTAAAACCCAGCCTCCCCTAGGCAGGGGGAATCTGTAGTACGCCTGACAAGCGCGCGCGTATTCCCATCTCAATGGGGTGGCGAAAATTACCCTACAAGGATAAAAGAAAACTTAACACTGAATAAAACACATGGCACGAATCTCAAGACAGATGGCCAAGATCTGACCGTCCAAATCCTCACTTTGGCCGCCGCCAGCGATTGATATGGCTCCAAATCACTCCATTCTTTGCCCGTGCACCTTTTTAGCTCCCCTCTACTCCCCTGTATTGTTTGATTACTCTGTAATTGACCAGAAACCTTTCATTTCCCTCATTAATCTTATTTTAATTCTTTTTAATTCAAATTATTTAACCCACACACCCTCATTCCTATACTATAAATACATCTCATCCCCTAGCTCTTACCATTATGACAATCTCTATAAAAATTTCTCAAAATTTCTCTAAGTTCAAAGAAGAGTTAAGTCTAGTCAAGTGAAGTTAGCGATCGACCTCATTCCGTTGAAAACCGGAGCCACTCCCGACGATACCATGATGCCACAAGATCCTCTCCTTCTTCCTCTCTTCTCTTAGCGCAAAACAAGTAAGTCCTTTCTTCCTCTCTTTCGTTTCATCTCAAATCGTTTCTTGAAAACAAAATCGATAAAAGAGTGGAGTTATCTTAATCACACTCTCTTTACAATATTTATACTATCATTAACATGCTACATAGATCACAAATAACTTGTAACCATAACCTTAAAATCATGTTCATATAATTAACTTTGCATATGTTTAGAATTGCTCGTTAAATAGAACGCATATCAAATTTTACACAAAACTACCATGAACTTTACCCATACCCTCTTATCGATATCTTATACCTCTAGAAAGCTCACAGGGTAATGACCTACCCCATCACATACATTACGGTTTCATAGCACGAAGTTTTTTGGATGTATGGTTAATTTAAAGAATATGGTTATTCAATAAAATACCATCGCTTTTCTAAATAAAGGTTTTTAATCGATATTTTTGGATCCTTTGCAATTGCGCCTCCACAACCCTTTTAGGAGAACCCATCTATGGATGGTGCGGGTTATCATACGTTCTTGTGATAGTAGAGTGAGATACAGAACTCCTTACGGAGAATTCGGTCTCGAAAGAAAATGAAAATACGATTTAAAAGAAATATGACTTTTAAAACAAAATTAAATCTTTGGAAAATTTAATATAAAATTATAAATCCGTATTTTCAATAAAAACAAATTATGAAAAAAAAATATTTTTAGAGGATACATTGAATTTTAATAAAATACCACAAAGTTTACAAAAAGAAGTAGTTTTCATTAAAATACCATAAACTTTTAAAAGCTAGATTTTATCACCAAAATACCACTAAAATTAAAATACATGTTCATAAAAACTCTTAATAATATAAATCACCCTCGAGATTTATTTTTAAACAATATTAAAGTATTTTTCATAAACCCCCATCGAGAAATGCAAACAATATAAATACAATGTAAACAACAATAATAAATATTTAAGGACTTTAAATTAATATAGGTTTAAACGGGATCGTTTCTCTTGAGCTCTAGGGAGCCGGAGAAAGTGAGTGCTTGTCTATTCAGATTAGACAACATTGCAAAATAACTGAGTTGTCAATGACAACTGTCTTGGAAAAAACACAAATCCTGCCGTCCATGTGCAGCAGTTGTCCGATTACTCCCGAACTTAAGAAATTTAAAAGTTAAATCTATTCATATGAAAATGACTGTAACTCAAATAAATACTCGAACCTAAACTTGAACGTGAACTCGAAATCAATTTACTCGACTAACTTGACTCAACCCATGATTGCAATTGATATGACTCGCATTCTACTCGATTTACTCGACTTCATTCTTCAATTTTTGCAATTTATGGTTTCGATCAAGACATATTATAATCAACCAATCAAATTAACTAAGGATATCTTATAGTTATAATATATATTATACTCGGGGTGTCCGGAATAGTTTCTTGTATGAATCCAACGGAGCTTCAGGAGTCTCATATTAACCTATTTTTTTCTATTTACTCGAATCTCAGTCAGGTCGATTTCACCATAGTTTGGAGTCCCGATTCTAACACATGAAATGGGCCCATGTTTCCTTACTCCTGGGGCCCCACTCTTGAGCTCGTGAATATTTCTACGGTTACATTGACATCCACACTTGGAACTTAACGCTAACATTAAAACCGAAATAGAGACTTATAGTACATATACCTATATTCATTTACATATAATCTTACTTGATATATACATTGCTTCATGATTACTCTATACTTGTCACTTTTACTTTTACTCTACTTTAGGAGTTATCGAGCGTTAGTTCGCTGACGGGCATTCCATCCATTTTTATTTCTTGGAATGTTCGTCAGATATTATGGACACAGAGGAGGTGGGTGCTACAGAAGAGGAGTACGACCAGATCGCAACTCAGGAAACTAGTTATCATTTTCTTTTCAGTTCATGTATATCGCTTGTTTATGCATTTCTTTTATTGTATTTACTTTTTTCAGTTGAACTCATGTATCTGTAAAAATTTCAAGTTTGAATGTAAATAAAGATATTTGTGGAAAATTGTACAGTCTTCATTTATTCTTACATTGTGTATTATTGGTTCAATATGCTTAGTATGTTTATTTAGAAAACGGCCTTCTCTGAATAAATATACCGCAGGTTTACCACATTATCGTTTTCCATCTACTGAGAAGCTGGACGTGACAACCACAGTTTCTTGCAGGACCGACCGTTCGGAGTAGTCGCGGCGTGGGGCATACTATTACTTTTGGACGTGATATTTTGCTTGGATGGGTTACGAGTATTCTTGTCTGCCTCCTTTTGTACTTATACATTATATCTAGTATACTCCATCTATCATATGTATATTTAACTTAGAGACGGGACTAAGAGATTCATATTATTTTGATTTTGGTTGTCGTGCTCATGTGAGTCGATTGTAGTAATTATTGCTTTCTTTTCTTTCTTGCTTTATTCTTCGTCAGAGGCATCGTATATTTTGTGTTTCGCTAAGTGGGCGTGTAGATTGCTCTCAAGTGGGGATGCTTGTATATATATATTGTGTATGTATCGATTTTTATCAAAATTTACAAAGGAGGTGCTGCCGAAAATTTTAACGATAACTTGTTTTCAAAAACATTTTCCAACAACTCTTTTACGCTCTAAATTTAATATTTTCTAAGAAAATTTCACCTCTTTATCTTTACTTACGGTTTAGATTCTGGGTTTCGGCTTACTTGAATTGCATTACGCCTTTAGTCATTATGTGATTTAAGTGCCGGTCATGTTTCTCGTTTGGGTCGTGACAAAGTTGGTATCTGAGCACTGGGTTTTATCTTTTTGAGTTTAGGATGACCTTGGTATGATGGAGTAGGTAACTTAAGTAGAGTAACGTAGCGTATATATGTTCCGCGGCATGTTTACGATATGATACTCCGCATAAGTGACCTTAGGATATATGTCTTGTGATTCCTTCCTTGATTCCATGCATCCTTTTGTTTCGATTGCTATGTTCTTAACAATCCATGTTTCTTGTTCCAGCCACCATGCCATCGAAGACTATGAAAGCCCAGAGGGCAGCCGCTAGAGACGAGATCAGGGCGGGCACGTCCGAGACGAAGACCGACCAGGACGGTACGCCTACCACTCAGGTACAGGTTGATCCTCCTTCTCCAGAAAGGATTGCTAGGCTGGAGATGGGTATTCAGGACTTGCACCAGTTGGTCGGATCATTGGTTGAAGCCATCTGGGCACAAAGGTTAGATGTAGTTTCGTCTACTACAGGGACCGTAGTGCTATATACCGCTCAGACAGCCGTACATGTCGTTACGGAGACTATCGAGGTATCACTTCCGGAGTTTATAAGGCTGAAGCCTCCGGTATTCACTGGGACAGATGCAACAGAGAATTCTCAGTCGTTTCTCGATAGGATGGCCAGGATTGGTCGTTCCTTAATGTATTCTGATGCGATATCTGAGCTTGCTAGTTTTCGTCTGGAGGGTCTTGCCCAGACTTGGTGTGAGTCTGTTGAGAGAGGCCGAGCCGCTAGTCTTCCTCCTATGACATGGGATGAGTTTTCGACGGTCTTTCTTGCTCGTTTTCTTCCACAGAGCGTCAGAGATGCTCGAGCTCATAGTTTTGAGTCTTTGAACAAGACTCCTGTCATGACCGTGGCCGATTATGATCTCCAGTTCACTCAAGAGATTTGTGCGGGGTATCAAGACCCAGTTGTTCCTCTCTATTGGTGCCCAACACTTTGACACTTATGCAGCAGCGATGGATGCGGCCACGCTGATGGAGGAGCACATTACTGAGACCGCGGCTGTCCCAGAATCAAAGTGGGTTCGTGCTACTGTATCAGTATCCGGGCAGTTTGGTAGAGGTATAATAGACAGAGACCGCGACGGATTATTTCTAGGACGTGGTGGTAGTAGAGGTTTGATATGGGGCCAGTTATTTATCTCTACACGGCCAGCAGTTGTCGCCAGGGAGTTACCAGTGTTGGAGTCCATACTATCTCATCAAATATTGTACCGTGAGACATCCGGGCAGGGCAGCAGTTCCATAGGTCACCTTACCCTCTTCACCTCCTCCTCCGCGGGCATTGCTTCCTTCACCCGTCACTACTCCGCGCCAGTCAGATGCTCAGAGAGATTGTGGTCATGGCAGTCATATTCCGAGGGGACGAGGCGGCAGAGGCAGAGGGCATCAGGGTGCTGGTAGGGGTTAAGCTAGGATTTTTGCCTTGACTCCTCAGGATGCACAGGCATCGAATGCCGTTGTGACAGGTACTCTTTCCATGTGTTCTTTTGACACGCGTATATTGTTCGACCCTGGATCTACACACTCATATATATCCACACACTTCACACCAAGATTGGATCGAGATTCGTCCTTGTTAGATTAGCCGCTAGTTGTGATTACTCCCGTTGGAGAGTCTTTCATCGCCCGACACGTATTCAGGACCTGTTCTGTTCGGATTGGGGATAGGGATTCTTTTCTCGATTTAATCCTTTTCGATATGTTATATTTTGACGTCCTCCTCGACATGGATTGGTTATCCACTTGTTATGCATTTGTGGACTGCCATGAGAAGGCGGTCATATGTTGTTTTCCGGATGAGCCAATTCTGGTTGTGCTGGGGGACCGCAGTGCCTCCCCTCACAGTCTGACTTCTGCCCTTTGCGCTAGTCAGATTTTAAGGAAAGGATGTCGAGGATTCTTAGCTTATATTCGATATGCCTGAGCCACAGAGGTCCCGTCGGACCAGATTTCAATTGTGAGAGAGTTCCCTTATATGTTTCATGATGAGTTACCAGGGTTGCAGCCAGAGGGTGATATTGAGTTCTGCATCGATTTGATCTCCGGCACAGGACCTATTTCTATACCTCCCTATCGGATGGCCCCGACGGAGTTTAAGGAGCTTAAGGATTAATTGCAAGATTTGCTTGATAAGGGACTTGTACGACTGAGTGTGTCGCCATAGGGAGCTCCTGTTCTGTTTGTTAAGAAGAAGGACGGTAGCATGAGATTATATATCAAATATCGTCAGCTGAACCGAGTTACTGTGCGAAATAGATATCCTTTATCTCGCATTGATGATTTGTTCGATCAGCTCTAAGGAGCAGGATACTTTTCGAAGATTGATTTGCGGTCGGGTTACCACCAGTTGCAAGTCCGGAATGATGACATTCCGAAAACAGCTTTTCGGACGCGCTATGGGCATTATGAGTTCTTGGTAATGTCGTTCGAGCTCACCAATGCCCCGACAGCGTTCATGGATCTGATGAACTGGATCTTCAGGACTTTCCTCATCCAGTTTATCATCGTAGTCATAAACGAAATTTTGGTCTACTCCAGGAGTCGAGAGGAGTGTTCATATCAGAATTTTGCATTATTATATCACTCATCTTAATCATATTACATATAAGTAGGTGCTTTTGATCCATGTCTGCTAAATAGTTGCAGGTTACAGGTTCTCAGATCATTACCGTGAAATTCATGAAAAGACGCTACAAATGTGAGACTACGACCAACGATAGATGAATCAGTATGATGTCGCCTACCAGTTCAAGGAACAAATGAAGATCAGTAGACAGTTCAAAGAAAAAAGCACAAGGGCAGAATAAGATTCAAGACTTCAATGCGAAGCTCACGGTAAAAGTCCACATCATCTGGACTGTTGGAAATTTGAAAGAAAATAGAAGAGATTCTGAGGAACCAAGTGAAGAAAACAAAAGGAAAAAGCAACATAAAGCAATCCTGAGAAGTTGAGCCACAGATCCCACCATATGGCCGTGGAACCGTGGCCAAACATGGCTTTCTGCCGCGGAACCGCGGCCGTGCAGTGTACGTGTCGGTGCACGTGTCGGTGGGTGTCGGTGCTTTGACTAGGCTTTCTTAAGGTAGTTCTGTAATTTCGTGTATGGATCAGATGTAAAACTTAGGGTTTCTCCTATCTATAAATAGGAAAACCGAAAGCCTAATTAGGCATGCCTCTTTTTAATTTCTTAGATTAAAATTTTAAATTCCTTATAATCGTTGAAGAGGTATTAATAAAGTAAGTTTCTTTTTCTATCTTGCAATTTTTTTTATCTGAATTTAATTTCTGCAATTTTTTTATCTGTCTTCTTTTATCTGCAATTTAGTTTTCTAATATAAAAATTATAAAAGTGAATTTTATCGTTAACTTCCTAATGAGTGAGTAATTCCTCACTTGTTAGGGTTAGGATAGGGAAGGTTTGAGAGAAGGAAATCTCTCTCACTCCTTTCCTTGCCCCTATAATTTTAATTAATACAGACTCTATTTAAATTAACTACGCACCGCTCACTACGACACCCTGTCCTATAAGATAGCGGTGATTCCTTAGTTAGACCGGTTGTGGTTGATTTAATTAAAGGTTAGGGCTAAGAGTTAAGAAAGGACGGACAAGGACCAAAAGGAAGAAACCAAGTTTCTTCCTAGTCGTGCTAATCCCCTTTGTTGACTATTACCCTAACACCTATATTCTTAACTAGGGCAAAGAAAGCAGTGAATAGAATCCCTAATCCAAACTAACCTAATCCTAACCCTAGCAAGACTTTAAATCAAATTAATCCCATTCTTAGATTTTAAAACAAAACCTACCAAAAATAGGACTTAACTCGTTAGAACTTAAAAAAAGAACACGATTTCCCTGTGGACTGACTCGTACTCAACCGGCTAGCTACCAAGCGACACCGTCTTGATTGCGGTATTCTTTAATTTTAAAACGCACAAACTAAACCTCTCTCAATCAAGGAGCACGAGCAACATTTAAGGATTGCATTGCAGACTTTGAGAGAGACCGGTTGTTTGCCAAATTCTCGAAGTGCGCTTTCTGGCTTAATAGTATGGACTTCTTAGGTCACGTGGTTAAGAGAGATGGTATACGAGTGGATCCGAAAAGATCGAGGCAGTACAGAATTGGCCCAGACCCGTTTCAGTGACCGAGGTTCGCAGCTTCTTGGGCTTGGCCGGTTATTACCGTCGTTTCGTACAGGATTTCTCTCGTATCGCTTCACCGATGACCGGACTGACCTGGAAGGGGGTTCCATTTCCGTGGAATGAGACATGTGAGCAGAGTTTTCAGCAGTTGAAGACTCGTTCGACGACTGCATCGGTTCTATATTTGCCTTCAAGCTCGGGCGGTTTCGTTGTTTATTGTGATGCTTCTCGAGTAGGTCTAGGTTGCGTGTTGATGCAGCACGGCAGAGTTATCGCTTATGCTTCTCGGCAGTTGAAGAAGCACGAGGAGAACTACCCCACTCACCATCTAAAGATGGCCACGGTGGTTTTTGCACTCAAGATTTGGAGACATTACTTGTAAGGCGAGTCGTGCCAGATCTTTACGGACTACAAGAGCCTGAAGTAAATCTTCCAGTAGCGGGATCTGAACATAAGACAGTGCTGTTGGATGGAGCTCATAAAGGACTATGATTGTAAGATCCTTTATCATCCGGGAAAGGCAAATATAGTAGCCGATGCTTTGAGTCGGAAGCCCGATGGGAGCTTATCTCATTTGAGCACAGTTTAAAAGCAGTCGGCTGCGAATTGGCAGGTTTTATGTGACGGTGGTGTATAGTTTGAGTTCACATCTGCAGGAGGACGACTTGCTCATGTCCGCGCTCGTCCACTTTTGCTTGATCACATCAGGGAGACACAGTTCGACAATACTCGTTTATCTGAGATTACGGAGCAGGTTTGGCAGGGGAGAGATTCGGAGTTTACGATCGATAGCGAGAGAGTGCTACGGTTTAGGACTTGTCTATGCGTATCCGACTCTAAGAGCTGAGACGCGAGATCATAGAGGAGGCACATCAGTCAGCGTACATTGTTCATCCGGATTCCACCAAGATGTATTATGATTTGAGAGATGTCTACTAATGGGAGGGAATGAAGAGAGATATTTTTGATTTCGTTTTGAGATGCCTGACTTGTCAGCAAGTCAAGACTGAGTATCAGAGGTCGGCAGAAGAGTTGCAGCCTTTTCCTATTCCGGAGTGGAAATGGGAACAAATCTCCATGGACTTCGTTGTGGGTCTACCTAGGTCCAGTCGAGAGTATGACTCCATCTGGGTGATCGTAAATCGGTTGATAAAAGTGGCTCACTTCCTCCCAGTGAAGATCACTTTCGGGTATGCTCAGTATACTCAGCTCTACATTGATAAGATTATGCGGTTGCACGACGTTCCGACTTATATAGTTTCCAACAGAGGCACTCAATTTACCAGCCGTCTCTGGCAGAAACTTCAGGATGTTTTGGCTACCCATTTGAGTTTCGGTACCTCTTTCCATCTGCAGACAGATGTTCAGTTAGAACGGACTATTCAGACTCTTGAGGATATGCTCCGAGCTTATGCGCTAGATTTGGATGGCAGTTGGGATCGTCACTTGCCCTTGATCGAGTTCTCCTACAATAATAGTTTTCAAGAGACGATTCAGACGGCACCTTTCGAGGCCATGTATGGTAGAAAGTATCGATCGCCGGTCTGTTGGACCGAGCTCAGCGAGAATGAGATTTTAGAACCGCGGTTAGTTTAGAAGACAACGGAGAAGATCCAGTTGATTCAGGATAGGATGAGAGCGGCCTAGAGTAGGCAGAAGTCATATGACGATCGTCGTCACCGCAGACTTGAGTTCGCAGTAGGTGACCACGTTTTCCTACGAGTCTTACCGATGAAGGGTGTGATGAGATTTGGAAATAAGGGGAAGTTCAGTCCCAGATATGTAGGTCCCTTCGAGATTCTTGAGCGAGTCGGTACTGTTACCTATCGTCTAACACAATGTTCAAAATAGCGATAGCGTGTTGCGTAGCGTTCTATTACTAAATAGCGAAAACGCAAAAAGCGTTGCGCATAGCGTAAGCTACATGAATTATTAATTATTAGTATAATCATCTCATTTACAATAAATTATATTATTATAAAGATATAAAATTGGCTTGGGAACATAGAAAAATAAGTAATATAACAATATTTTTTACAGTAGTAGTTTCTCTGCTCCTCTAAATTCCAAAAAAAATTATTTTCAATACTTGAGTTCATATATATGATTCATAGTAGATTAAACCTATCCAAAATCAATTAAATAATCTCTATTTGAGAATCATGTCTACTAAATATGATTTCAAATTAAGAGATTAAAACTTTAATGAAACTGTGTTCGTATAGTTTATGATTAGATACTGAAATCTTAAGAAGTTCAATAGAAAATTTTATATGAAAATAGCGTACGCATAGCGTAGCGTATACCATTTGTTAAAAAGCGTAAGCTATTTGAAGAAAAAACGTAAGCTACTTTGTATTTGAGTTTTTTTCCAAAGTTACGTAGCGAATATACTAAGATATGCTACGCAGCACAAAATAACGAGCTACGTAGCGAGTTATTTTAAACATTGCTCTAGACCTTTCGTCCAGTTTTCCGGATGTACACCCTATGTTTCACATATCTATGATTCGCAAGTACCTTCATGACCCATCCTACGCGATTCAGCATCAGACGATTCAGCTGGAGCATAATATATCTTTCACTGAGCGCCGGTAGTCATCCTGGACCGGCAGGTGAAGAAATTACGGTCAAAGGTATTCCTGTTCATGAAGGTTCTGTGGCGTGGCCTGAACAGTGAAGAGGTGACATGGGAAGCCGAAAGTGAGACGCGGAAGAGATTTCTCTATCTCTTCGAATGTACGTGTAGTTAGATTTTAAATTCGGAGACCGAATTTATTTAAGGGAGGAATATTGTAACATCTTGAAAATTTATTAGAATTAATTATAATCTAATTAGCTATATAACATGCGATATTAGATATATCATAGTTAACAATTATATTTTTGGTATATATACTTTTTTCTATATATATATATATATATATATATATATATATATATATATAAACCTAGAATTGGTGATATGCTAATTTAGACTAAAACACCAAATTAGTGCCTTGACAAATAAACCCTATATTTACTCTCTTAACTATTTAGTAAAATTAATTTTGTTTTTATCTTTATTTGATAAATAATATAGCATAGCATGAGACATGAGAGTAAGGGCAAAGGATGGTGTGAATATAATAATCGAAAAATGGTTGTGAATGGCTAGGTTAGCCATTCTTCTTCTTCTCCTCCTCATATTTTATTCTTCTTCATCTTCATCTCCTCTTCATATAATTCCTTCTCTACCTCCCAAGATCATACACACCCACACCTAATAATCTCCACAAAATCATATCTTTTTCTTTCAATACTCATGTGGAAGCCAAGTCCACACCTTTGAGACCACTTTGCAAGATTGAGACTCCCCACAAAGCTAATCTAGAGGTAAGGTGCCAATATTAATCAAGTTTTAGCAAAAAACTTGCCTTAGCAACACTTGTTTAAGCTAAAAGTTTATGTCTTGGGTTTTTTTAAAAATTTAGGTGGGGTTTTGAGGTGAGAATTGGTCTTGTGTGAATTCTTTGGGTGACCACAACTTAAATTAGGATAGATAAGGGTATTTTAGTGCTAACTATCCTTTTGTTTTAATACCAAGACTTTACTAATCCAACATGATGTTTTAGTAGTGCTAAAACTAGTATTTTTGTAGAAGTTTGGGGTTCAATTTGAATCTGCTATTATTCCAGTGATCACAGAGATAAATTAAAATTTCTGGGAGTTTGTTATAGGACTTAAAGTACACCCTAAAAACCCGAGCCCATTTCTTTTCAACCTGGCCACCAAAAAATTCATGTTGGCTGCAATTGGCGGTTGGTTTAGGGAGTTAGGGTTTGGATTTTTTTCGGGGGCTCTCTGAGCCTCAAACTAGATCTTTAGTATACTTAATTTCTTTACAAATCGTGTATAAAAAAATGTGGGAGCATTTTACTTCCCTTTTGGCGATGTTTTAGCGTACGATACGAATATCTCGACTCTCGATTTAGTGTTTTCGTTAGTTAGCAGTAATTCGGGGTAGTCCTAAGTGATTTTGCACATGTACAGCATACGAAGATCACACGTGTTAACCTACGTAAGATTATTCTCTTTATGTATGTATATATGTCGTACTGGTATTTTAGCTCCTCACACGCTAATGTTTTTATTCGATATTATGATCGGTTGTGGGGACTTCTGAAGCGGGAAGAAAAGGGAATGAGATGATTGGATTCGAGTAGATCGAGACCGTTCCGGTGAGTAGATTTAACATCTACGGGGGAATCGTTTGAATGGCGTTAAGCGCCCGATATCTAAATCTATGTCATACATCACTATTTATATTCATATGTTGCATTATTATTACATACATACTCAATTACTTGCTACATTTTGATAGTTCTTGTTAGAACACTTGCACCATTACTAAGGACTTTTATACCGCACGAGCACAGACTCATGTATACACACACGCCATTGGTAATTGCCATGTCACGTACACTATAGAATTTACCACGTTCCCTTGAATTGCACTATATCTCTGTTAGTAGTTAGATCTTTGCTTTTTACATACTAGCATGCATCATGTCGATATCCTATACTTTTATCATTATTACCATGTTCTCTATACGATATTGTTTCGTGGATTTCTGTTTTCATGAGATTTGAGAAACCGCGAAGAAGGTTTCATGAGATTTATTGTTTTGTGGATTTCTTTGGATATGATGATTTGACGTCCACCGTGAGTTTTCTGGTATTCATGGTATGATTATCCGAATCGAGGCAAGGGGAGAGAGACCGATTACAAATACATAGAGGATCCGGTACGGTACCCAGGGAAAAGAAGCCCGTATAGAAAGGCGGGTGGGCCTAGCGAGGATGAAGCCAACAGATGATAGTATGGAAACTTGGCAGATATCCGGAGGATACCGACCAGAGTTATATGTTTCAGATGGATATGAGGACGATCCTAAAGACGGCGTCTGAGATATTGGATTTCAAGTGTCGATATTTAACACAGGATTTATGATGATTCATTGATGATATTCCTGTTCCTACCTTACTAGAATTGTTATGATATGCTCATTTTACACATGCTACATCCATGCTTCTACCGTCGCTTACTTCACATTTTCCACACCCATACTAATATACATCATTATACCTCATAATTAGGATTGTCGCTGTTTCGTTTATGCGTGTGATTGCCATTTATGATATTATTTTTTACCCACGAGCTGGCAACTCACCTCCGTTGTGCCACAGTTTCTTGCAGGGCCGACCGTTCAGAGTAGCCGCAGCTTGAGGTATACTATTACTTTTGGATGTGATCTTTTACTTAGGTGGGTTATGAGTAATCTTGTCCTCGTTCTTTTGTACTTGTACATTGTATCTAATATACTTCATTTATCATATGTATATTTAACTTAGAGACGGGACTAAAAGATTCGTATTATTTTGACTTTGGGTGTCATGCTCGTATGAGCCGATTGTAGTAATTATTGCGTTCATTTCTTTCTTGCTTTATTTTTCGCCAAAGGTGTCGTATATTTAAACTGCGTGGTTAAGTTCTGCCAAGTTGGCGTTGAGATTTCTCCCAAGTGGATATGCTTGTATAAATATTGTGTATGTATCGGTTTTTATCAAAATTTACAAAGGAGGTGCTGCCGAAAATTTTAACGATAACTTGTTTTCAAAAACATTTTCCAACAACTCTTTTACACTCTAAATTTAATATTTTCTAAGAAAATTTCACCTCTTTATCTTTGCTTACGGTTTACATTCTGGGTTTCGGCTTACTTGAATTGCGTTACGTCTTTATACGTCACGTTATTTAAGTGCCGGTCACGTTCCTCGTTTGGGTCGTGACAAGGATGCAGACAAGAACTATGACGGTTCGCTTCTTTAAGGTTGCAGTCTGTATGTGCCAGATCTAAGAAAAAGCTTGATTCCTTAGGTGCTTTAGACTAGGTGGGTACTTTAGACGAGGTCGGTTGCAAGTGCATTATCGACAGTGGTTCCTTAATGATTTTTAAAGGCCCTCTTATTGTCATGAAGGAAAAGAAAGTGAAGGATCTGCTTATTCTTTAGGAACAAACTGTCGTAGAAGATGGGCTGATGTAGCTGCTACTAGCTCGAGTGTTTCGGACTTGGTCCGATTCAAGAAGTCGAGTTTGTTGGTACTTCGCAAGAATCCGTTCCTTAGAGATGTAGAGTTCGGCAAGCGGGATTTCTTTCATGACTGTATTCTAGAGAAGAAGTTCGGTGGGATTCGGGACAACGATTCTTTTTGTTCACACCGACATTTAGGGTCATACACAAGTTCTTTCTCGAGATGGAGCCAGTTTTGGTTCCTTTATCGTTGGCTTATTAGAGAATTCATGGGTGTATGTTTTCTCCATTCGATGTCCTAAAATGTCGAGATGTTGGTGTTGCAGGAGGCCGTGCAGACTAGGAAGTGTGTAAAGGTTCTTTGGTCTGATTTTGATGAAGTGTGTTCTTTGCAGGAGTCCGCAGGATTTTTCAATTCAGAGGAGATCATGTCTGTACACCACTATGGTGATCCCCTGGCGAATGATGTTGCAAAGCGGATGATTCGAACAATGAGTGAAGGACAGTTTCTTTACGGCTTACGACTGGTGTTTCGAGACGGAGTTTCGGACTGGAGCTCTATTTTCCGCCGAATATCTCATAGAGTGCTCACCATAGATGGCTTTTGATATGAAAATTCCTGAGGAAGTATGGAATGGTTAAACTTGAGATTACTTGGGGTTTCATATTCAAAGATGCATCGAGGGGCCGAGGGTCGGCCGTATGTATGGAGCTAAGAGGTGCAGGTCATGGTGTCTTGAGGCCATTGTTATCAGCCAATTTGTGATTGATGAGTCTGCGATTGTTCGAAGAAAACATGCTCGGTCAGATGGTGAACAGAGAACATGCGTGCTATGAACCACAATTGAGTTCGATGTTCTAGTCCAGATTTCGATTTAAGATAAGGTGGTCGGTACTCCGATTCAGGTAGAGAGTCTAGTACAACACGTGGTGCAGATGTCTATGAGAGTTAGTGTAACAACTCCAATTTTAGTATACATAAAATTCATTTAAAGCTAATGTACAATTGGGGTATTTACATTTCCTGTGAGTACTATAAGTATTTGATTCAATTTTGAACAGCAAGAAAGAGCTTGTAGCTCACTGGTAAGACCTTACACTGCTGAACCATAGCACTAGAGTTCAAATCCCATCAGCCACACATTCTTTTTAATTAAATTTCTTTTAATCTTTTAGAAGCCCAAGAGTCTATACGTGCAACACACGTAATAGGGTAAGTTACAGAATAATCAAACATGTGAACTGTAGAATACCAAACGACCCCGACCCAATACCCCAACACCAACCACATCCGTCGGCATTGGGCCAGCGACAAGCCCATAAAATCCGGCAAGGTAGGTCATATCCGTCCCAAATGCTCTTAAACTTCACCCCCTGCACCTCTTCAGCTACCCCACTACTTCCTTATTGCTTGTTTACTCTGAATTAATCCAGAGAGTAATAAAATGTCCATTTAACCTCATTTTAATGCAAATTTAAATGCATTTTTATCACACCCCAAACCCTAATTTGTCTTATAAATACCCACTCTATTTTTACATCCCTTCACACTAAAATTTCCTATAAAAACTCTTAAGAAAATTCCAAGATCCTTTTGTGTGCAAGTGGAGTTAGCAAAGGGCGAAACTCCGACGAACTTCCGGCAACAACTCAAGGAGTTTCCGACGACGAAACGACGTACCGGCAACTCCCACCTCTTCCTCTTTATCTCCTCTAGCCAATCATCTAGTAAGTCCCTACTTCTTATTCTTTTCTCTATTCTAAAAACATTCAAAACTAAAACCCGACGGAAGCGGACTTAATCCGACTTCCAATTCGGTTTTTCCTTAAAAAGTTCTATTTTTCTTAAACACAATAATACCAAACTCTTATGTCATGACTATTAAACATTAACAAAGGCAATAGAATAAGTTTGACATCAAAATAATAACCGTAGCAAGTTTATTTCACTTTTACCTTAAAATACCTTCATGTTTCATTTCGACATGCTTAAACTTTTTAAACCGTATTACCTTAGAAAACTCATGAGGTAATGATCTACCTCCTCACAACACACATATCTAACATAGCATGATAGAATTTGGAAACATAGATTTGGGAAAATACGACTTTACATATAACTACCTTCAACTTATAAAACCTTTTTCTATAAGAAGTGTATTTAATAAATCTTTGCAATTGCGCCTCTACAACCCATTTTGGGGAACCCGTTCGGTATGGTGCGGATTATCGCACATCCTCGGGCCTAGTAGAGTGAGATGCAGACCCCTGCAAGGAGCATACGATCTCGAAAGATTTTTAAAACATTTTTCTTTAGAAAATGTGATTTCTATTATAAATAAAACTTATATTTTTAATAAATAAATAAATATATAATTAATATCAAAATATCTATTTTTAATATTTATAATATTCCACATTTCCAAAATTCACGAAAAACATTCCATTTACAAGAAAATACCATACAATTTCAATATTTCAAATAAATATCTTATACTTTAAAACTAGGTCATATTCACTAGAAATTTCACATTGAATAAAAGAAACATCTATGAAAACTCTAAAGACGATAATTAAATATTTGAGGTATATTTTGAAAGTATAACAAAACTATATTACATAAAACCCCTCAAGTTATACTAAATTACAATAAGGACCCTAGTAAACATAGGTTTAAGCGGGACCAGTCTCTTGAGCCTCACGGAGCCGGAAATATGGGTGCTTGCCTATTTAAGCTAGACAACTTAACAAACGTTGTTATCAACACCGTAATTGTCTTTGAAAAATACAAATCCTGCCGTCCTTGTGCAGCAGTTACCGATAGCACCAAAACATAATTCAGGACTTCAATTTTTTTTCTAATTGTCTGACTCAGACTGAGTCTCAATATAATCAATTTGAGTTGAATATGATTCAAGTATCAAACTACAATACAACATGGATCTATGAATCCGGCTATTCAATCTAATCAATCTATATTGACTGAACCGAACCATGGATATATTCCATTTACATGATCATCCATTATATCCGTTCCATTACTGATATCATGGTTTCGGCAAGTCATCCGTTTATATTCAATATACAATACAAATAATACGACAATACAATCAAAACATCGCGGGGTTTATAAGGGGTAGACTGGTACGGAAAGTGTTAGAAGCGGCACGAGACTGTAACCATAATACACATAACCTGAATATCCATTGCCGTTGTCCCGTGGCTGAACGGTTCATTGTGCTCCGTATACCTTAGTCTCCGGAATAGTGGGACTCCTCTCGTATACACTGGCATTCTTCTGTACCAAGCTACAAACAACAGTGTTAATACTAAATATAATATTATAACAATATACTCTCTATTCTTTCTATTCCATTCTTGTTTATTTACGGGACTTACCAAGCGATTTGTTCGCTGACGACATTCTTTCTTTTATTTGGAATGTCGTCAGGTGATTCGGACTTTCAGGAGATCGATCCCACCATCGAGGACTTGAATCGGCCAGCCTTCGACCTGGAGCTCTAGTTACTTGTACATTTCATTTCAGTATTTTCATTTCTGTTATACCATTGTTTAGGCATTGCTTTCATTCCATGTATCTATTTTTCAGTTGTATTGTAAAAAGAATGTTTAATAAATAAAGTTGTTGTTCATTTACATCTTGTCTCTTGTGTACATTACATTTTATATTGCTTAGATACGCTTAGCGTGTTTACTTCTGAGTAAATACATAGCGGCCTAGTCGTGTCCTCCACCCGTATACTGGGAAGCGGGGCGTAACAGTTAGACGCACAGGATCGACTAAGGATGATTCTCCAAGGCAAGATATCACACCCTATACCCCAGTATGGATGGTATTGTCCGCTCTGGCCGAAGTCGCACAGTTTCGTCTTTGGGAGCGAATCAGACTCGAGAAGGGGCCACTTCCCAGGAGGTCACCCATCCTAAGATTTTCCTATACTGAGCACGCTTAACCATGGAGTTCTTCAAACTCCGGAATGCCGGTTCATCCAAAAGGCGCCTCCGTAATTGAAGATGGTATCATTACATTTATAATGCAGTTCGGTCCTCTTTCGGAATGTGCTTCAGGGACCCGATTCCATTGTTCTGAAGCGGCTCCATACTCAGATCACCATGTGTCTGTAACATACCGCACTGAGTGTGGACAGAGCAGATCACCATGATATTCAAAAACCACACTGCTCTGGGGTATTACACAGAGGGATTGGGGGTTCGACAAAAAGTCTGCAAGTTTGATTCTTGACATAGAGAATGTCAGGGATAGGAAACGGTGTCGATTGCAACAATGTATCAAGCATGTTTTCACTCAATATGGATGGAAGAAGACCAAGCATGTGTCTACTCCACTGGAGACGCACTTCAGTTTTTCGGCGATGATATCATCATTGACCGCTGGCGATTGGGACAGATGGAGGTCGATGACGGGTTACGTTGGGCATTGAAGCAGTGCCAGGAGATCGACGTTTCAGTTTGTCATCGCATTATCAACAATGGAGACAGTTTTGATAACCATCTTGGAGATGGTTTGGGAGGCCATCTATTTGCAGAGATTGTCAGATAATAGTATTCTTCTTGAAAGATGAGACGAAGGTTCTTACTATTATAGAAGCGGGTACTCATAGGAGTACGACTGATGCAGAGGTGGATCCTGATATCAGGTCAAGTAGTATTTGGACTTTATTTGTCTAGTTGATTGTTGAGAGTTTGAGAGACGACGAGAACAGAATTCCAAGGTTTTGAGAAAGTGATCGGATTTAGAAGTTAAGTCAAGCCATCTTGACTTACAACTACTAGGAATTAGCACTCCATATGTTTTATGTACAAAACATTGAAGTCTCTTTGTTGTATTTGTTTTGTAAAGAAATGTGCTGCAGCCCATATGTTTCATATTGAAATATATTTTGTTGACTAAGTGGAGCATATGTATATGTATGCAAAAATCCTAACCTAAGGGAAAGTCTAAAACCCTAGAAAGCTAATGGCTTTAGGCTCTAGATAGACTTCGCAGGAGCCTTGAAAATGAGGCATAGACTTTGCTTATTTAAAGAAGGATGTTGCATACATACAGAGATAAAGTGAAGCGTGATGGCTTCATCCTTCAGAGTTTTTTGTGTGAGGGAAAATACAGAGAAAGTTGAAGAGTTTTGTATGAAGAGTTGCTATGTTCTCTTCTCTTCTTTTGTTTGAGCTGCTCTTTGTATCGAGAGTTTTCTTTTGGAGTATTCTCTTTGTTGTGGAGGTTTGTATGAGAGGGAGAGCTTGTGTAATCTCGTGTGATTATTTCTCTAGTGGTGGTTCTCATCGCGGTTGCGGGATTAGGTGCTAGTTTGCGTCGAATCTGGGTAAATCCTGCCACCTATTGTGCTTTTTCATAGTAGTTTGTGTAGCCGTCAGTGTACCTTTTCATTCTATCTCAAAATGCTGGGTCCTGTTTTGATTCCGCTGCGCTATATCGTTTGTTTGTTGGGCTGCACATGTGTGATTCATTCGAGTATCACTGTGCGATACATCAATTTGTACAACTTTTAAAGAAGTAGAATGATCGCATGCGTAGAAAGAAGAAAATAAGTTAGCAGAAGTTTTGGCCACTCTGGCATTAATTATTCAGTTGCCTGTATGTCGCTTAATGGGATCAAGTTCCTAGTCATTGAGAGAGTCAGTTTGAGATATGGAGAGCCTGCTATTTACCATCCTGATATCCACGATTAGAATATTTAATACACAAATTTGAGCATTCCATAAAAATCGTAAATTATTAGTAAATTATAATTAGGAATCAACCACTCCATATAGGCTATTGGAAAAGTCTCTGACCTCAATATTAAACATCAAAACAATATGGCGGTGCTATTCACAGATGCAAAACCATACATATAGACCTTTAATTTGAAAGAACATGTTCTCATTCTGATCATTTTAAGCTCCTACACATCCTAACTCGATTGCCTTCTTTGAGTTACACATGCAAAACCATTCTCAAATTTACACATATTCAACCTCTAAAAAGCTTATATGCATGGCTTCAATGGTAGAACTCTTATGTTTAATATAAAAGGTAATTGGTTCGATCTTCACTACGGGGTTTTGCATATTAATAAGTTTTAGGGTTTTTTTTTATGCTTAAATAGAGAGTGAAGGTACCCTAAGAAGAAGAGCAACTACCGAGTAGAGTAATTTTCCCATAAAATTTGCCAAGAAATTAAAATGGAAAGGTGACAGCATTGCTTTGTCCTCCGCCACCTAACATAACAAATCTACCATCTTAATGGGTGCCACATCCATCCACCTCCTTCAACCAACATTTTACCCTTGTCCAGGAAAACTAAAGGCCAACTAAGAATTAAAGAAAACTAACGCCATTGAAGATGACAACTCTCTCTCTATCTCCTCTCTCTCTCTATATATATATATATATTGGAGGTTGAGGCCATAGAAGGGAATTTCCTCCTATGACGTCGAAAAAATACAACCTCTACCATTTTTTCTGACGAACGGCACCCATCATCATCATTATAATCTAAGATGTACATACACCAAATTTTATGTGATTTCACCACTTTTCACCGTTGAATTAACAATGTAAAAAGTTCTATTATCGGTAAACCATTAATTTTGCACCAACTAAATCAACAGTGAAAAATGGTATAATCACATGAAATTTGGTATATCCACATCTTAGATGATAAAGATGGAAATAATTAATATATGCCGACCGTCGAAAAAAATCACGGAGCATTTATTTATCCGACGCCATAAGAGGAAATTCCCTCCTACGACCCCTTTCCTCCATTAACCCCTCCGCCCTCTCTCTCTCTCTCTCTATATATATATATATATATATATATATATATATATATAATTTTGAAAAAATAAGCAATAAATATAAATAAACAATTAATATATGGTACCAGTGAGTTCTTGCAAAGATCGCTGGATCTCGCGGCAGGCCATGACAGCTTCAACTGCATGAACACTGACGTGATCCTTCAACTGTTGGCGGAACGAGCATAGCTCCAGCATATATTGAGCCTGTTAATTAATTTGGGGAACTTCGATTAATAGAATTAAATAAATAAATGCTATAACCTATAAAATACCATGAACTAGTTAAACAGTAAGTTGAAGGTCGTTAAATTGGAAAAATGTTGTAGCTACAGTGAAAGTACATGAGATGAACTTATTGGCAATTGAATAAATACATCCATGGTATTTATTAACAAATTTGAAGTCTAGAGTGCTTATTAATTCATGGTATTTATTTTATTAAAATTTAGCCTATATATATATTTTATATTCTCTTAATAAAATCTTCAAAACCTAGGCTTTTTGCACATTAATTATATGTCTCAAGTATAGCTCTGATACCATCCCGAGACCCCTGTCACTCTGCACCAAAACTATCGGTCTGCAGCAAAACTCTGATGTTTTTGGTGAAGATTGAGATAAATGTTATTAAACAAATGAGTTTTTAAAGAGAGAAATTTTCTTACAAGGAAAGAGTCAAGCTCTTGCTTGTCTTGAAGGGAGAGAATAGGATGATGATGTGAAGCATACGACCGCAACAAATGATGAGAATTAGCAAGCTGAGCATCGATTAATGGAAGATGGTCGATAGGAGTGGCGACCCGAAGGCATCCGACGTGGGCCTCTACCAGCTGCTCCCACATCGGGTGCACCGCCATCTCTGCCTTGATCATCATCTTCTGCTGCTGCTGCTGCTGCTCTTCGTCGTCTCCTCCTAACTCCATCCCTAGAGCTTGATCACTTTGCATCATCTCTCTCTCTCTCTCTCTCTCTCAAAAGAAGGAGAGAAACATGAAGGGCCACTCTATGCTTTTTTCCTTTTATCCTTTGAGAGAGTCTAGGGTTGAGAGCTAGAGAGAAAGAGAGAGGGGGAGACAAATAGGATAATGAGGATGACCTATGTTATAAGGAAAGGAAAAAGAAGCACATGGGAGGAAAATGAAGGTGGGGGAGGGAATCCATTTTCACTCAGAAAAAGACTCTACCAAATCCTCATATCACTGGCCATGATCATTTTAAGTATGGGGTTTTCTTTTCATTAACTTTCTTTAATTTGTTTAAGTGTGAAAGGTGCCGCACCAAAACTCCGAAGTTGTGATAATTGACGAGAATACTCGAACTTGGGTTGCTTTGATAGCATGTGAAATATCCTGTCCATGATATCAAAACTATAAATTATGAGAGTTGAGAGAAAAATATTGTATATTCTAATAGAAAGAGCACCACAACCTACAATTGCAGTTCCTTTGTTGATAATTAAATTAATTATTAGTGAGTTTGGTTGATTGTTAGCCACTAATATAGGTTGGTTGTGTTGTTAATCACAATTGCCTTTGAGTGTGGTAGCTTCTGTCTTTTTTTTGGTCTTTCCTTTTCATTTTTTTATATTAGATTGAATGTTAATACATTGTTTTATCAAGCCTTTTCTGCCTGCAATTAATTTTTAAAGTTAGACTCAAATGTTAGTGGTTGAAAATTAATTAATAATTTATTTTATTAGAAAACCTCTTGTTCTATCTATTTTAATAGTAGCCTATTATATTTTAGAGTTTGTTACTTATAGTACGCTACTTTCATTCATGGGGCTTCTAAGAGAATGGATGGGCATTTGACTATCTTCTAAAAGGTTTAATCTTGACACATTCAGTGCTAGAAACTGTGCGTATTAGAGACGGGGTATTAAGGACCGTCCACTAGAGACCATGTATTAGGTATTAGCAGCCATATAAAACGGTCGCTAATACCCTCTCAATATTTCAGCTGCGAAGGCTCCCTCTCTCCCCCTTCTTCCCAATTTTCACCCGCTCATGTTCCTCTTTCTCCGCCCTTCCTCTCCCAATTCTTTGCTAAATTTTTTCCGCTAAGTTGTTGTTGCTGCTGTTAGAGCTCAAAATCGCCATCCTCATTTCAAAATTCAGTCCAAAGTTAGGGTTTCCCCCTCCGCTTATTACTTTTTTGAATTAAATCAAATAATTGTGAAGTTAGGATATGAAAATCTTTGATAGGGTGTTGGGTTTTAGAATAGGGTGTTGGGTTTTAGAATATAAAGAATTAAAGATAAGAAATTAAATGTATTTGGTATTGGGTTTTAGGATGGGCTATTGAAAAATGTGTTTGGTGTTGGGTTTTAGGATTTAAAATGGAGAAAATGGAGAATTTAAAGAGTGGTTGATGGTTTTAGGACTATGGATGTGAAAGTTGAGAATTTGACATAGAAATTTGAAGATTGTTTGTGTGCGGGTGTGCGGGTGTGTGTGCACGCACGCACGTATGTGCGCTCGCGCATGTGGGTATTTATGCATATGTGTGAGTGTACGCATGCGTACGTATGTGAGAGAGTGTATGCGTGAGTGTGTGAGCGAGTGTATGTGTGAGTGTGTGAGCGCACGCACGCGTATGTGTGAGTGTGTGAGCGCGCGCACGCATATGTGTGAGTGTGTGAGTGCGTATATATATATGTGTGTGTATACACCCGCGTATGAAATATTTCATAAATTCATCCTAACTTTTAGTTTGTATTTTGTAAATTTAATGATTCAAAATCTTGATGTCGTGTATGATTTATTGCTGGTGGATTCATATTGTTCTCTGTTCTTTTAGCCCGCGAGATGACTTTCTCTCTACCATTCTTTCCCAAAATTTTCACAGCCCGCAAATTTGACCTCAAGAGATGATTCCTCTCTTCATTTTTCCCTAATTCTTCCAAAAAATCCACTTTTATATCTAATTTTTTTTAGGTATTGCTGCACTTGCTGCTACTACTGGTGTTCAAAATCCGATCAAAGGTTATGATTTTTCTTCTCCAATTATTATTTTTAAAATTAAATATGGATGTTAGGTTACGAATTGTAAGTTTAGGTTATGAATTGTGATGTAATTTTGATATTAGGTCGCAAAATTGTGGTGTGGATATTAGGTTATGAATTTTTGAAATTAAATATGGATGTTAGGGTTTTTCAATTACATGTGGAGATTAGGTTATGAAATTTATGATGATGGGTTGTACAGATTGAAGAATCTATAAACCCTAAACAAACCCTAATAACAACTTATAAATCGTAATAACAAATTATAAACCCTAATAACAACTTATACCTCACTACTTGGTATTTGTGACATTTGTGATAATTGTTAGATTAATTCAGGATAAGATGAATTATAAGAAATTATTAGACGAATTTTGGGTAGGATGAATTTTAGGTAATTGAGGGTATGTGTGAGTGTGTGAGCGAGTGCGCGCATGCATGTGTGTTTGTGCGTATGTGTAAGTATGCGCACGCGTACGTATGTGAATTTGTGAGTGTGTGAGTGAGTGAATGTGTGAGTGCACGCACGTGTATGTGTGAGTCTGTATGTGTGTGTGTGTGTGTGTGTGTCCACATATAAAATATTTCACAAATATATTCATCCTAATTTCTAGCTTGCATTTTGTAAATTTAATGATTCAAAATCTTGTTGTCTATGATTTAACGTTTCGAATTTTAAATTGTAGTTTCATTTATAAACCAAATCAAAATTTATATCAAATCCTTTAATATTGTTGCCTTGAGAGCCCAACATGCCTGCAATGAAATTTGATCTGCCAGGAAAGTTGAGCGAACGTATTTTTATATTCTAGTATGTCTCGCGGGTTGAGGGTCTTTTGGGCTGTAACTTTCACTAGTAGAAATTGTACACATTAGAGACGGTACATTATGGACTGTAATAATCTAAACGGTCATGTGAAATATCCGTGCCGCACATCTGGTACGTATGTTATTTTTGTTCGTGTATACGTATATGCTTGTATGTGTCAGTATAATTTTTAAGGTAGTTTAGTGTAAAAATTCATTAAATATCTATGAGTTTGTATAAATTGTAGTTATGTGCTCGATGTACCCGTTTCGTCTCTGTTGGTATCTTTGGGTCTAATTTATAAGATGGTTTAAATCAAACAAATATTACCCTTCAAATACAAGTTTCTTTTTCTCGTGTAATTTCAGTATATTTCCCTCAATTGCACCCTCAATCACAAATCTCACGATTCCAGTAAAAATTGATAAAGAGTGAGACAAAAGACACAACACCCGTCGACGCTCGATGACATATCTTCACCTCAATTCCAATTTAGAAATTGCCTGCCGATATAACGTTGGCCGATAACGACACAAGAACCGTCGTGACTGGGAGCGAAGGGTTACCGTCTCTAATGGAAGTGAAGTCATACTTCACTCCCAGTCGTTGCGGTTCTTGTCTCGTTACCGGCCAGCGCAATATCGGCAGGCAATTCCTAAATTAGAATTGAGGTGAAAATATGTCATCAAGTATCAACAGGTGTTGTGTATTTTGTCTCACTCTCTATCCATATTTACTAGAATCGTGAGATTTGTGATTGAAAGCACAATTGAGGGAGGATACTGAAATTACAAGAGAACAAGGAACTTGTGATTGAAGGGTAATGTTTATTTGATGTAAACCATCTTATTGTTAGCTATAGTACCCTCAAGACAATTATTGTAATCGCAGGAAGGCGATTATGATGATTGAGGAAGGACCTATACATGTAGAACAGTCTTACTCAAGATGGTAGTATGCTGTGTGGTTTGACTTTATTATTATGTACATGTCTTGTGTGGTATAGTTTATCACTATTATATATTGATAGAGCCCATAGGATTCATGCTTGACTACCAATGTTATGATAGCGATTACACTTGTGAGAACTAGGTAGTTTATAAGCACATCCTTAAATGTCCCTAATCATGGAAATATCGAGACTGGGCATCGATATTCCAGAGTAGACTAGTGTATACGTTTCTTGACCCCGACGAGGGGTCTCACAACCATTGGTGTTAGCCAGTCACCAAAGATTGTATACATGTGCTCATTAGGTTATGAGTTACACTAGACGGACTCACCGAGAACATGCTAGATGGTATTATACCAATTGTCAGATAGCAGTTCTCTGGTGACATTAGTACAGCGTAGTTTGTTGACCCGAAATCATTATTTGTCTCGAGTGTGTTCTCACTGCACTTTTATTACTACTCTACCACGGTTTTAAAGAGTCATGCAAATAGGTAGCTTTTGGGTGCAGTCCCGAAGAACTTGGAGGCAGTGAACGATTGAGAGGATTCGTCTCTTCTGGTATTGGAAGTTGATGCCGTGCAGTGTACGGTTGGCCATCACCATAAAACCTAGGCTTATGCAGATATGATTTACTGATTGCGATCAATAGTTTCTCGATTGGTATAGGGCTTTACACCGGCACGACTTATCGGGTTATTAAGGGTTTGACGTTATTCACACCCTAGATCGGATATGCGATACTCTCAGACGAACAGACCGGACTGTATGGTACATGTCACTGATAGGCTCAGTAGGGTTTCGGACGAGCTTGCCTGTCAATCTTCTTTTCGACAATACATGGGTAGTCGTTACGTACAGTTTGTCGCTGACGTGCTTGTGGTTAAACCCACTGCCAGCGTATTGTCGAATGTTTAAAGTCCCATACAGAGGGGTTCTGTCTTTGGTGATATGTTGTAGTTGCGGTACATTGGCATGCGCTTGGATTTGATTAAAACTAGTGCATTATATACACCGACGGTAATCGAATGGTTGTAATATTAGCAGGGTCTTTTGGAAAAGACGGATATTAAATCTTGTTTAGATTTAATATTACATATATTTAATATATGTATTTGCTAGTATTTTGTCACTAATTATTTGTCTCTCTTTTATGTATTTTAAATACCTTGGATAACAATTACCAGTATATGTATTTAGTATAGTATATATTATATATATATATATTATATATATATATATATTGTTTTTGTTTATTCTTTTTCTTTTGTTTTCTTTAGCTTATGTTATTCCAAGCGAATAACATAAGCTTTGCCTCACTCTTTAGGGCAACATGTGGAGGGGAGAGGAAATGATGGACACTTGGTTGCTTTATTAAATCTTATGATTAGGATTTTATAGAGAATGATAATTAGTAACCATTTTCTTTTTAAAGTGAATGGTTAACTAATTCTTTCTTAAACTTTTTCCTCTCTTTAAACCATGAAGCTCTCATCTCCCTCCGCCTCTTTTGTGAGATAACAAATTAGAAAAAGGAGTGAAAATTATAGTGAATAAAAAATTACAACTCCTATCTAGTTAGCTTAGCAACCTAACTATTTAAGTTAACTCTAGTTTGAGTTTGGAACCAAAGTATTTGAGCCTTCAAGGTAGATCATCTTTGATGGAGAAGATGTGCATGCAAGCTTGTTCCATGGAGTTTCAATGAGCCTATAATGGATTCCAACACAATTTGGAAGCACTTGAAAATACTACAAAGGTTGTGGTTTCAACCTAGTAGGCTAAATGCTCTCATTTCTTGGTTTCAAGTTCTAATCTTTAGCTAAGATCCTATGATTTGAACTAATTGCTCTCTTGATTTTTTAAAACCCTATATTATCATCTTTTAAAATTGTTAATTATAGTGCATTAGTTCCTTCAAGTGGTATCAGAGTCTAACTAAAGATTTGAACTTGTTCTTGTTCAAGTTGTGAACTTTGACAATTTTCTTGGTTTGAATGTTCAGCTATCTTGATTTTTAAAAATATACATTCCATTTGTTTTAAAAATGGTAGCTTGGTGCACTTAACATCCTAACATGGTGTTTCGCCCAATCAGAGCAAAGCTCTGTTCAAATTCAAAATTCAAAATTTTGAAGCAACGCTTCAAGTCTCGGGCGCAACGCGCCACGCGTCAGGCGCAGACGCGTCAGCGCAACGCCCAAGAAGGCGCGCCCAATTAGAGCAGAGCTCTATTTGTCTGAAGCAACGCTTCAGTTGCGCTGCGCTCTGCGCGACACGTGTCAGCGCAGTTGCGCTGCGCGACACGTGTCAGCGCAGATACGCTAGTGCAGTTGCGCTGCGCTGTGCGCTGCGCGACACGTGTCACGCGCTGGGGCATCTGCGCCAAACTGAATTAAGATTTTAAGAAATCTTTTCTATTCTTTTTAAAACAAGAAGATTTTCTTCTGCAAAGCAGAAGCCCTTGGATCAAAGATCCAACGATTGGGAAAATTCCCCAAATCACTCAGAGAATGATCTCTTTAACAAATTTAACTAATTTGTGAGCACTATAAAAAGGACCCTAAGCCTCAATTCAAAGGCATGAACATTTTTCTTGAAAACTCAAGAACTTTAAATAGAGAGAACTCTAAGAAGATTTCAAGAAAAAGGTAAAGAACCTTCATGAATTAGAAGAAATTCCTTCTAATAGATCATTGGTCTAAAAATAAGATCAATGATCTTTACATAATAAACAGTGCTTTGCACTTCTTGTGAACCTCCGGTTCTTTAAAAACAATAAAAATAAAAAAAAAATAAATAATAGTGCTTTGCACTTTTATGAACCTCTGGTTCTTCAAACAAAGAAAATCTTATTTTTCTTTGATCTAATTTAGATCAAGAAATTAAACAGTGCTTTGCACTTCCCTTCTTGAATCTAAAAGATTCTTAGTGCTTTGCACTTCCAAACTGCGCCGTTGCGCTCTTAAGAGAGCGCCACGTGTCGGCTATAGAACCACTTGCGCTAAGCGCCCTTAAGATAGAGCTTTGCTCTCTGAAATTGGCGCAACTCGCTGAGAGCGCGCCACGTGTCGACAGCGCAACAGCGCAGCGCACTGCGCTAGTGCGCTTGCGCTCACCAGAGCATGACACGTGTCATCACCATATGAGCTTGCGCTCATTACTCGGCGCAAAGCGCCAGACAAATGCACTGCCTTGGTTACAAAAGGGGCCAAGCCCAATTAAAGAAGGCCTAACAGGTCTAATAAAATGCAATGCATTGTTTTGAAAAAAAGGGGGCAGAGCCCAAACTAAAATAGATACTCTGCATCATAAATAAAGGGACAGAGCCCAAATCAAAAGCCTAGCAGGCCAGAATAGAATGCAGTGCATTATTAAATATGGGCAAAGCCCTAGCACAGGCCTAATAGGCCGAAGATCAAGAAAAATGTTGAATATTCTCAACTGGACCTAACCCAATTTTGGCTGTAAGTCCTCAAATTAAATTGACTGAGCAAAATTGCTCTCCTAAATCAATTTACTACCGGTTCGAGGGTACATCTTCGAACTCCTCTGACATACGTCGTTGTAATCATTCAACGTCGTCAGAGAGGTGACGGGTCCCAACGACCACATACATTAATATGGACTGCGGGGTCCTTAAACTCGTGGACCGAAACGTCCCTAAACTAATATCGGACCGAAACGTCCCTAAACTAATATCGGACCACCACGTCCCTAAACTGGCGATCGACCACCACGTCCCTAAACTGGCGAACGGACCACTATGTCCCTAAACTGGAACAATAGAGCCTCCGAACGCTCTTTTGCCGGATCTAAACGGTCCCGTTTAAGTTGATCTTAGCCCCAAATACGGCTAACGTATCCTTAAACATCTAAATGGATTATAAAACTCCCAATCAACTCTGGTTCGAAGGTACATCTCCGAGCTCCTCTGACATCTGTCGGTGTAATCCTTCAACGAAGTCAGAGAGGCGACGAGTCCCGATGGCCATACATTAAATTAATCACTACGTTAAGTTGATCTCAGTCTAAAACAGGACTAACGTATCCTTAACGAATGTTTAAGTCGATCTTAGCCGCAACGCGACTAATGCATCCTTAAACTAAAAACACCAAACCCAAATCTAAGTAAATGCGGATTTGGACTAATCCACGTCCTACGGGCGACGGCATTACTTAGTCTCCGTATACAATCCACGGGCAACCACAAACAAAACAAACACACACGACACGAAGTGAAATTCTGGAGAAGGAGAAAGTTGTTACCGCGATGCGGTAGCGTAATTAACTGCAGGGGCTTGCGCCTACAGGGAAGAGCGTCCCGACAATCAAAAACCCCTCACCCTGAGGGGGAATCTGACGAAATCTGCTACATCGGCCGTATCCGTCTAAACCTTCGATACACGGTGCCATAAATCAACTTGGCATCTTCGGAGAGATAGACGGATAAAACTAAATAGCATCTGCCCCGAACCTCAGGCACGGACGCGAAAGTCCAGGCCGCCGTTCGGAGGGAAACAGATTCTGGCACGCCCGGTGGGACATTTTCCTCTTTCCACTCCACACTTCGTTTGTCATCCTCGCGAACCAATCGCGGTTTGTTAAATGGTTGCCTTCGGATTTCAAATTACTAAGATTTGGTCTTTTGTCTGGCACAGAACTCAAGATTCAATGGCCTCCAACTGCACCAACTGCTCGAAGTGCCACTGCAATGGACGCTCCACCTCTTCCGGAGGTGTAGCATATGGGCCCCAAGCGGCTTCTTTCCTTACTCTGCCGGTAGACCAAGTGACCCAAGCCACCACCGGCTTGTTTTTCGGAACTATGATCCCACCTGCAAGCTTTTCTGCACCAATACCTGCACCGAGAGTGGGTAAAAAGTCGGTCTTCAACCGGCTCACTGTTTTGACAGCCCCTGTCAACGGGTTGCCCGTAACTAAACCGACAGCCTCCGTTTTCAGCAGGCTAGGTCAGAACCATGAAGTGGCCGCCCCAAAGAGGGCAACGGTCGCTGCTCTGGAAGTCGTTAAAGCGGCTTCTCCCATCAGAGAGTCGGTCTTCACAAGATTGACGGTTCCCACTCCTCCCCCAGCTAGTCAAAAGGCATCAGTCTTCGATAGGCTGACATCGGCAGTTACCCCACGCTCAAACAGGGGACAACAAGAAACTATCTCGATTTCTGAGCCAGTCCCAACGGCTCGTCGTGCGCGACGTCGCCATTGGCGACGAGTGAGGAAAGCAGGGGGCAGTTTCCCCTCAGGGTTGACTCCACCTGCTCCGATGGTGGAGGTCAACGCTGCTGTTCCAACCGGGAACAGCTTTGAATTACTGAGGAAGGTAAGAAAGAACTTTCCAATAGCTACATTGAAAAGATCTCCGCCTGTGGAGAAAGCTCCTGAAACAAAACGAGAACAGCCCCCTCAACGGCTGTCTTCAAAGATTTATAAAGTTTGGCGGAGGGTTCAAGACTCCGTGATTGATCCAGACCACTTTCATCGCCAGAAAAAGGCAAAGGTGGAAAAGGACAAAAACCGCCCCATTAAACAGCAGGGGGCAACAATTGCTAGGATGCCCACTTCAACGGCTCCTTCAACCTCAATGGTCCATAAAAGAAAAAGGCCAGAGAAAGCTCCCGTGACACTGACAAAGTTTAAAAGCGGTGAACCTAAACGCCCCAAGTCCGGGGGCATAACAGTTCATACGGTTTATATGGCTTCTGGAAAGGAAGAAAGCCGCACTTCTACGGGTCACCGACCGCTCACCCGCTCAGTGACCAAGGCTCAGGAGCAGCAACAGAAGCTCCAGGAAATGATGAACTCTATGGCCGCACTTACAGGGCTGAAAGAAACCCCGGAAACATCCTCAGAAGAACGTCAAGAACAAGAAACGGACGCCGAATTCCTTCGGCACGTACTAGAAAAGAAAGACAAAGAAGCTGCGGAGCAGGCATCCAACATAAAGAAAATGGCCCTCCTGTTCCAGGATATGGTGGGTATGATGATTCAACAAGATCCACCTGCTGAAGATCCCCCGATCATTCTTGAAGACGATAGGGGAGAGACATCAAATCCTCAGCCCGTTCTATCAACGGCTAAAGAGGATACAATCTCTAAAACTGATCTGGACGAATACATAGCCCAGCAAATAAGGGTTCATCATGCGGCCGAGGCAGCCGGCCATGTCGTAAAAACGGGGCGGCCATATCCGGGCTGGTATGACCAAATCAAGTACCCGCCGGGTTACACAATTTCCAAGTTCCATGTCTACAAGGGGACCGGCAATCCCCATCAGCATGTTGCCCAGTTCAGGGCGCTTTGCGGTAACACCGGCGGTGATGACAAGCTCTTGCTCCGCCAGTTCGTTGGAAGTCTATCAGATACGGCGTTCGAGTGGTACTCTGAACTCCCTAATGATTCTATTAAAACCTTCGCGGAAATGGAGCTGCTGTTTACCCAACGTTTTGCAAGTGCCAGTGAACGTACCCCGATGACGGCACTGATTAACGCTAGGGTAAAACCCGGCGAGACATGGGTTCAGTACGCTATACGATGGCGTAATCTATGGTCGAAGTGCGAACAGCGCATAGAAGAAGCTCCAGCGGTGGGACTGTTTGTTGGAACCCTTGATCCACAGGCAACCATCTCGCAATTCATGATGTTCTTTAAGCCGACTACCTTCCAGGCTTTGATCGACAAACTAGCGCAGATGGACCAGATGGGCCATAAACCCCCTCTCCCGAAGCCGGACTCCCGAAACGACAAAGAAAAGGGAAAAGCGATCATTGTCGCTAATGCCCAACAACAACCGAGCGACTCGAAGCCGGTTGCTCGTCCAAACAATACACGCCCATACGTACCCCTTGAGGACAGGATGGGACGTCCTTACTCCTTTCCCCGCGATAAAACGAGAAGGCTATTCGAGCTGGCGTTGCGCAACAGACTCATAAATCTGCCAGATCCAAAACGTCCGTTGCAACCAAACGACGTCAACGAGCCCAATTACTGCCCTTACCATCGAGTGCTAGGTCATCCCATCGAGAATTGCTTCGTTTTCAAGAATTGGCTTGAGAACCAGTACCGCCAGAGCAAATTTGCGCTATCCGACAAATGGAAGGTGAATCCTCCGCAGCCCCACACCTCTAAAGGGACGAATACGCCGGGGGCAACATGCTCCGTCATTGAGGAAGCTCCTTGGGAGGTTGTATTATCAGCCAAGACGAAGAGGATGCTAAACGATCTTCAGACCTGTCCAGCGGTCAAGTGGAAGAACCCCTTTGAACCGCAGGTTATTGAGGGGATGTTGAAGCCACGTCCGACTCCGAGGACCGATGGTGGTAGTTCAAGTGTTCATAGTCAGCCGTCAAAATCTTCGAAAAAGAAGAAGAAGAAATCTAAGAAGCCCGTGAAGCCTGGCGACAAGCGCACGGACTTACAAAAGCAAATCGACGCACTGGATGAATACAACCAAAAGGCGCGGACTCCCATTACGCTCCAAGATTTCCTTGATCACGTCTTTCAAAAAGAAGATGAGGGAGAAAGTTCATCGGATGAATCCGAGGAATATGTGGCGAGCTGTCATATGACCTCCCATTCGACCACGAACGATGAAGGGACTTCTGGCACTGAAATGCTGGGGGCAAATACTGGGTCAAGGGTTCCGGAGTTATCAATCGAAAGGATTGACGCGTTTCTTAGTGAAGCTCGATTGAAAAGTAAAGCTGATCGAGAACGCGAGACGGCTATATTCGAAAGGGCCAAGCGCCAGCGACTTGAGGAAAGAGCTGAGATGATCCCGCTGGAGCAAAATGCCTCCACCGCTGACAAAAGCCAATTCAAGATAAAAAAGAGGTTTGCTAAGGCCATATCAATGGGCATGAAGCTACCATCCTCTGAAGGAAAAACAACTGGTGTGGTAGAAATGCACCCCTCTTATTGCTTATATCATCAGAAGGTCTCGCATCCCACTCAAGAGTGCAAGGCTTTCGATAGATGGTGGCAAGGATACGTCGCTAATCAACAACGCTTTAAACGGGAAAAGCGTAAAATTCGTCGGGAGCAAAGAAACACGACCAAAGAGCTTGAAAGAACTGCCGGCAATTGTCACATGGTTAACACTGCCGGGTCACAAGTGCCTATATTTGGGAGCGACTCTGATGAGGAGCTAGAACTTTCCCCTCTCTTTAAAGAGTCAACTTCAGGAAAAGAAGAAGAGCCAGTGGTTTGCGAAAATATCCGGCTGCGGAATCGGACACTGCCTGAAAAGAACCTCGGACCCTCGAACAGAAAAGATAAAGGGAAAGAAAAGGTCTCTGAAGACATCGTCTTAGATGACCAAGTTCTGGAAAAGCTAAACGCCGAAAACCCGCCGAAGAGAAGTAAGGTGGATTACAACGTTCTGGCACATCAGAGGAAACTGCCCTCTCAGCTCAGCGTCCTTGATGCCTTGTTACTATCAAAGGAGGCGAGAGACTCTTTGATTAAGGCGCTACAAGATCCGGACCAGTTCCAAGCCTTCTTAGCCGAAGAAAAGATGAAAGACGAATTAGAAGAAGTGCACACAGCCGACGTTGCTTTTGGTGATGAAGACCTTCTTCTAGGGACGTGTGAACACAATCGCCCCCTTTATGTCTCAGGATACTGCCATGACATAAAGATAAGTAAAATCTTGGTCGATAACGGATCGTCTGTCAATTTACTCAATGTGCGAGTGTTAAAGGAGATTTGTATGAGTGTCCAACACCTCGCCCGAGACAAGATCACCATCTCCGGATTCGACTCCCAATCATCAAAAACTCTTGGATCTGTGATATTGACGTTACGCTTCGGGTTGCTCGTCACAGACATCAAATTCCATGTTATAGACGCCAAGACGTGCTACAATGCTCTGCTCGGCCGACCATGGCTACACGAGTACAATATCATCTCTTCTACACAGCATCAGTGCATGAAGTATTCTAGGGAGGGCCTCGAGTACACTGTGGCGGGAGAGTTGAATCCGTTTTCCGTGAACGAAGTTCGCAAGTATGAAGATACCAAATACTTCTTACCGAGTTTCGAAGACACGGAAAGGTGTCACAAACCGGAGAACAAAACTAACGCCACCATCCCTGTCTTCGGCAGTGACACCGAAGAGGAGGAGGATATAATTTATTCAGGTCCATCCCAATCCACCAGGCCAGGACCATCCGTTCCTTCGTTGATCTTCGGTAGTGATTCAGAGGATGAAGTTCATGCTGCATTCCCTGCTCGGCCTTCAATACGGGTTTCCGCTGATGAAGAGCGAAGTCTGCAGATAACCATGGTGCCGCTTGAACATTACAAAGAACTGGATGCACTCGACACCAACAGCGTAGAAGAATTGCAGACATTCTATATCCCTCCCGGACGAAAAGGCGAGAAGGTAATCCTATTCTACCGTTCTGAAGAAAACAGGGTGGAAAAAGAAATTTGGCATGGCGCGGATCCCACGCTCGACAGGTTTCAGCCTATCCGTCTTCCCAGATATTATACCGAAGGTTTGAAGAAACTGTTGAAGCGCCAGGGAATACCTTTCGAACAAACCGTTAGAAAGGCCAAATTCTATGACAGGGTTTGGAACGTCCCCGGAACTCAGCGCAAGCTACCTAATGGGAGGCTGGAGACGATCGGGCTCGGATACATTCGCTCCAGGAAACGAGAGCTACTCCGCGGCTGTTACATCGTGCACAATTCTGATGAAGAAGCATATGCTCAAGAGGAAAACGCTAATCCTGAACCTGCAAAAGTTCCTGATACAAAACCGCCCGGTCCATCATTTGAAGACCAGATGAGTAAACTTATAAGGGATGCGAGTCAAAAAGCCCGAGATGATCACAATCGTGAAATGGCAATCTATGAGAAAGCCAAGACACATCGCCTCTTCAACAGGCAGTAAAGAACGAAGATGCTGCCCCATGTCAACCTGATACAAAAAGGGCTCGACGCGGAGGCAGAAACGAGTCGAAAGGCCGAAGAGGCGCTCAACAGCAACAAAGCAGGGCTAAGAAGCCACGCAGCGAGAATCGAGCGTTATTGATCAATCCCTCATGAAGAAAATGGGTCGAGCATACTCGTTTCCTCGAGACAAGACGAAGAAGATACTTGAGCTTGCTCTGAAACATCAAATGCTTACATTGCCGGAGTCCAAGCACCCAGAACAAGCAGGTGAAGTCTCTGATCCAAACTATTGCTCTTACCACCGAGTGATAGGGCATCCTCTTGAAGATTGCTTCACCTTTAAGAATTGGGTCGAAGATCAGTACCAGCTCGGCAAGTTTGCTCTGTCTGACAACTGGAGGGTAACGCCACCACAAAAGCACGAGCCCAAGGCCACGAAAGAAAAAACAGTTCCACATTGGGACTGGGAGCGAATTCGCACCTGTCATATGATCACAATATTAAAAGAAGAACCCAAGAACCTGGACAGCCTCCCTTGGTGCCTCGAAAACAGTAATGATGAGGTAATCTCAGAATTTCCCCCAGCTCCGAAAGAACTGGAGGATGGAATACATACCACCGCAGATAACCTCAGGAAAATCGAGTTGGGGACGGTAAATGATCCGCGACCGACATTCGTCAGCGAACTGCTGTCTGAAGAGAGGGTGACTGCGTTAAAAGACGTCCTTGTGCAGCATAAAGATTGCTTCGCATGGAACTATTCCGAGATGCCAGGACTAGATCCAGGAGTCGCTGTACATAGACTAGCAATATCCCCAAACGTCAAACCAGTCAAACAGGCACCGAGAAGAATGCGACTAGAGCTTGAGATGAGCATAAATACCGAAGTCAAAAAGTTAATCGACTCTGGCTTCATCCAGGAAGTTCAGTACCCTGAATGGATCGCCAACATCGTCCCAGTGATGAAGAAAAATGGGACAGTGTGCATATGCGTAGACTTCCGGGATCTTAATAAAGCTTGCCCGAAGGATGATTTCCCAGTGCCAGTCACTGAACTGATGATAGACAATACATCCACTCATGAGGTTTTCTCCTTCATGGATGGCTCATCGGGGTATAATCAAATAAAAATGCATCCTGAAGATCAGAAACATACGGCTTTCCGGACTCCTTTAGGGATATTTTGTTATAAAGTAATGCCCTTCGGTTTGAAGAACGCCGGTGCTACTTATCAGAGGGCCATGACAAAGATCTTCGATGACCTTATACACGAAATCGTCAAATGCTATATCGACGATCTCGTGGTTAAAAGCAAGTCATACGAAGAGCATCTCGAGCATTTGAAGACCGTATTTCAACGCCTTCGGCGATACAATTTGAAGATGAACCCTTTAAAATGTGCGTTTGGGGTTTCCTCGGGCAAATTCCTAGGATTTATCGTTCGACACCGAGGTATCGAAATAGATCCGTCTAAGATTAAGGCGATCATGGAAATGCCTCCGCCAAGAACTCTTAAACAGTTGCGATCTCTCCAAGGAAAGCTTGCATACATTCGACGGTTTATCACTAATCTTTCAGGAAAGTGCCGTCCTTACAGTCACCTGATGAAGAAGGGAACCCCATTCGTTTGGGATCACAAGTGCCAAAGTGCACTAGACGAGATCAAGCAATACTTGCAGAACCCACCGGTATTGGCTGCTCCGGTCAAGGGAAAACCCCTCATTCTTTATACGACCGCCCTCGAAGGTTCTTTAGGTGCATTATGGGCACAAGAGAACGATCAAGGGAAAGAAAGAGCACTCTACTACTTAAGTCGAGTTCTACTGGGGGCAGAGAGCAATTACTCCCCCATCGAAAAACACTGCCTGGTGTTGATCTTCGCAATAACAAAGCTTAGACATTACGCATTAGCGCATGAAGTCCATCTCATTTCAAAGGTGGACCCTCTCAAATATCTAATGTCAAAGGCCATATTGACGGGACGACTCGCTAAATGGGCCCTGCTCTTAATGGAGTTTTCGATAACGTATCGACCCCTCAAGGCAGTGAAGGGTCAGGCCATAGCTGACTTCCTTGCTGAGCACCCGATACCTGACGATTCTCCCATGAATTGCGATTTTCCAGACAAGCATGCGTTTGACGCAATCGGCGGTGGTGATACCCGTTGGGAACTTTATTTCGATGGGGCATCTTCCATAAAAAAGCACAAACAAAATACGTCAATGATCAAATCGGGAGTAGGCCTTATCTTCGTAACCCCACAAGGAGGAATAATGCGCTTCGCCTTCTCCTTGACAGAGCCGAGAACGAATAATGAAGCTGAATACGAAGCTTTGATAGCAGGATTGGAGATTGCCATTAACATGGGAATTGAAAACCTCTTCATATATGGGGACTCCCAGCTAGTCGTCAGTCAAGTGAACGGCGATTACCAAACATGCAAACCGGAATTGATAAAATACGGTGAAAAGGTGCAACAACTGCTAACCCAAATTCCCTCCTATATTTTGGAAAGCATACCGCGTGCGGAAAACAGCAAAGCGGACGCACTGGCCAAACTTGCTAAAGAATTGGCTGATGAGAACCTCGATGACGTTAGAATCGTGGTACAAAGCCGTCGAGTACTCGCCCCGGCAGAAATACCTCCAGAATCATATAAAGAAAAGGGAGCGACTGAGCAGACGACCCTACAAATAAAAGACCATGAGAAGGCCGAGGACTGGAGGGAAGTCTTCATAGACTACTTTAAGACCCACCAAGTGCCTGAAGAAGCGTCCACGAGACATCAGCTCGCGAAACGAGCCCTGTCTTTTGCCTTTGTCAACGATACCCTGTACAAGAGGTCATTTGATTCTTTATGGCTGAGATGCTTAGGACCTGACGAAGCGAAAAGAGTCGTCCAGGAAGTTCACGACGGACTCTGCAGTTCTCATCAAGCAGGCCCTAAGATGAAGTTGAAAATAAAACGGATGGGCTACTACTAGCCCACGATGATTCAGGATTGCATCGAATATGCGAAGCAATGCCAATCATGCCAAATTCATGGGGACTTCATCCATCAACATCCAAATCCGCTACACCCAACAGTGGCTAGCTGGCCATTCGAAATGTGGGGGACTGATATAGTTGGCCCTATCGAACCAGCATCGTCTAAGGGACATCGTTTCATCCTGGCGGCGACTGACTACTTCTCTAAGTGGGCAGAAGCAATACCGTTAAGAGAAGTGAAGACAGAAAATATCCTCCACTTCTTCAAAACGCACGTCATATATCAGTTTGGAACTCCGCGACGAATCATCTCCGATAATGGGCCAGCCTATAGAAGCCACAAGATTAGTCGCTTTGCGCAACAGCATAATATAGACTGGAGATATTCCTCAGTTTATAATCCGCGAGCTAATGGTCTAGCTGAGGCTTTCAATAAGACCTTGACGAAGATCGTGAAGAAAACGGTGTCACGAAATAAGAGAGATTGGCACGAAAGATTGCAAGAGGCTCTTTGGGCGTATCGAACTACATTTAAAACGGCCACAAACACAACGCCGTACGCGTTGGTATTTGGGACGGAAGCGGTACTCCCTCTCGAGATAGAATTACCCTCTCTACGAGTGGCAGTCCACTACGAACTGACAAACGAAGAAAATGCTCACCTTCGGTTTGAAGAGCTTGATGCCCTTGATGAAATCCGGCTCCTAGCACAGCAAAATCTGGAAGCTTATAAAGCAAAGATGACGCGCTCATACGAAAGATTGACCCGACCGAGGACATTCCGTCAAGGCGAACTCGTGCTAGTGGTCAAAAGGCCTATGATCCCCAATCGCCCCAAGCGGGGAAAATTTGAGCCCAACTATGAAGGCCCGTACATCATAGATAAAGTCTACCAAGGTGGAGCCTATCTACTCATCGACATGCACGGCGAAAGGCCTTTCAGACCAATAAACGGTCGCTTCCTAAAGAAATATTACGCTTAATGAGCCACAGCCTAGGTCAATGATGGATGACGACGACTATGTCCGCTCGCTATCTTCCTAAGCTCAAGCTTCATAAAGAATCGCCAACCTTCTCAACAACGGACCGAAATGTCCTAAAACTAATAGCAGACAAAAACGTCTTTAAGCTACTACCACAGCATCCTTGGGCTGACGAGATGAATAAAAATAAATTAAAAAAAATATATATATATATATAATAAATAAAACGGTATGTCCATAAGCAAAAAGGGCACGGATGAAAACCCGAAAGGGCTCCGTGAGTAAAAACAGCAGGGGCTACCGGCGAGTGTTCGTGAAAACCCGAAAGGGCGCGACCTCGTAAAAAAAAAAGAGAAAATAAAAAAAAGAAAAAAAAGAAAAAATAAAAAGAATAAAAAAAACGGTATGTCCATAAGCACAATGGGCGCAGATGAAAACCCGAAAGGGTTCCTTGAGTAAAAATAGCAGGGGTGCCGGCGAGTGTTCGTGAAAACCCGAAAGGGCGCAACCTCGTTAAGGACGCTTATAGGGTCCTCTCGACCTTGTAAGGAGAAACCACCTGCGTGAGATCCTTACGACTCACAAAGAAGAAACACACTTAGGGATCCCCACGATTTCTAAGGAGAAAATACACTTGCGAGATCCTCACGACTCGTAAGGAGAACTCTCTTATGGGACCCCCACGGCCCATAAGATTTGAAAGTCTTAAGTTACAGAGACCTAAACCTGTGCTTAAGCAAACCCCCACAAACTTCCAATATTGTCCTACAAGTGGCTCAGTATTGACCCTTGTATACAATCCACGGGCGCGAATAAACATTTCCCTAACTAAGTCCCATCTGAAACTAGGGATATGTTTGCATGGTAAACAACCCTTGTAAATCCTCTCGACTTACAAGGAGAAAGCCCTCCTGTAGGATCCTTACGACTTACAGAGAAACAAACACTTAGGGATCCTAACGACCCCTAAGGAGAAAATACACCTACAAGATCCTCACGACTTGTAGGGAGAAATACCTTCATGAGACCCTTACGGCCCATGAAGTCAAAAGCCTTAGCCGACAGGACCCTAACCCTGGTCGCTAAGCCTCCTTTGTTCGACAACGACAGAGGCAAATGATGATTCGCTCCTGGCAATGTCCCAGTTGTAGCGGTGCCGATGCCGAAATCGGTGTCTAATTTCAGGTTTACGGCGAAAAAACCAGTAGGCCGCACATGCATGCAAAATAGCCGAAATGATGGGGCAGCTTGCAATAAAAAGCAGCAGGTAAAATGTATGCATGCAAAATAGCCGAAATGATTGGGCAACCCGTAATAAAAAGCGACGGGTAAAAATAAAACAAATAACCGAAATGATTGGGCACCGCGAAAAATAGCCGAAATGATTGGGCAGTCGCGACCTTCGCGATATAAAAGCTGAAATGATAGAGCATCGCGGAAATAAAATAAAATAAAAAGAAGAAATGATAAAACTTTGGCCCTACAGTTAAGATCACATCGATCCCTGTATACAATCCAAGGGCGTAAACAAAGAAGGAACCATACTCTCCCAACAGGCTTCGCCAGAAGACGGAGCCAAATATCGACGGTTCAGTCCAACTCCGAAGAAACCATTATCTTCAGCAAATTCCTCGACTCACGGATACAAACACTCCTTGACGAGAGCCTTCTGATCCGCGTCGACCCGCAGAGCCACCAGTGCCTCCGTAGGAATCCTCGACTCTTTTCAAAACCCAAGGAAACAAATAATCCTTGGCGCTTGGGAGACAAATAATCCCAGCAAAACTCCTCGACTCACGGATACAAACACTCCTTGATGAGAGCCTTCTGATCCGCGTCGACCCGCAGAGCCACCAATGCCTCCGTAGGAATCCTCGACTCGTTTCAAACCCCAAGGAAACAAATAATCCTTGGCGCTTGGGAAACAAATAATCCCTAGCAAAACTCCTCGACTCACGGATACAAACACTCCTTGACGAGAGCCTTCTGATCCGCGTCGACCCGCAGAGCCACCAATGCCTCCGTAGGAATCCTCGACTCGTTTCAAACCCCAAGGAAACAAATAATCCTTGGCGCTTGGGAAACAAATAATCCCTAGCAAATTCCTCGACTCACGGATACAAACACTCCTTGACGAGAGCCTTCTGATCCGCGTCGACCCGCAGAGCCACCAGTGCCTCCGTAGGAATCCTCGACTCGTTTCAAACCCCAAGGAAACAAATAATCCTTGGCGCTTGGGAAACAAATAATCCTTAGCAAATTCCTCGACTCACGGATACAAACACTCCTTGACGAGAGCCTTCTGATCCGCGTTGACCCGCAGAGCCACCAGTGCCTCCGTAGGAATCCTCGACTCGTTTCAAACCCCAAGGAAACAAATAATCCTTGGCGCTTAGGAAACAAATAATCCCTAGCAAACTCCTCGACTCGCGGATACAAATACTCCGTGACGAGAGCCTCCCAACCCGCGTCAACTCACAGAACCACCACTGTCTCCGTGAGAGAGTTCTCGGTTCGTTCCACCTTGCAAGATAAAGTCCCGGGCAGCAAGGATTAAAAAACTTGCTTCATGAGCAATGGGGCCCTGCAAGCCAATCCAAAATGGTCTCTTGCATACTATTCACGGGTCTCACTCTCCAAAGTCGAGTTTCGATGAAGAGGAAAACAACCACTTACGGGCTCTCTCGACTCGTAAGAGGGAAGAATTCTCTTATAAGATCCTTATGACTTATAAGAGAAAACCACACTTAGGAATCCTCACGATTCCTAAGGAGAAAATCCACCTATGGGATCCTCTCGACCCGTAGGGAGAAAAACCTCTATGGGACCCGCACGACTCATAGAGTCAAAAAGTCTTAGGCAGCAGACCTGAACCTGCAGCCTAAGCCATCGCGATTTCTTAAGGAAGTCAGAATACTTGTTTTAGATATCCATCAATTATGGTTATTAAGACAGCCTGTTGACAATAAAAAGAAGATGACAGAAAGAATATCTGATCTACATTGGATCGGGAGTTCGTATCGCATTCATTTATGCACAAGCAGAAGACTCAAGACCAGGAATAAGACAAGCCGAAATAAAAAAAAAGGGGAAGGGTTTCCATTCATACCGCTAAGAATTTTTACAAACATAAGAATAATGAATAAGAAACATTATTCAAATTATTACAACGGTATAACCTCAGATCCGGGGCACGGATTGAGGAAATCGAAAGTAAGGCCATCCAGAGTTCTTCTGGCCTTTCTAATTATTCTTATGCGCAGTCTTTCACGCTCCTTTGTGTCAATATCATCGGCAAGCCCCCCTGGCCTTCGATAAGCGGCAATGATCGTCGTCTGCTGGAAGACTTGGTGTAGGATGTCGACGAGGCTGTTCCGCCATTTCTTTGAGATCAGCCCTGTCAGGTGCACTGAATGCACCTTGTCTTCGGCATCATCCAATGCGTTAAGCGGTAAGGCCTCATGAATATCCGGAAGTGCTCTCCATATGGCTCCCAACACGACCTTCAAAAGGGCCGAACGACGAGGCAACAACCAACCACCGCTTGCGTTCAGACGACCCATGACTTCTGCACATTCAGCGTCCGTAAACTCCTGGTTTTGTTGACGACCCTGAGTGCGGATATCGTCGTAAGTAATGAACTCGTGCAAATTGTATAGGTGCACCACCGCCATTATACCTGGAGGAAATATTACACGAAGATCAGCAATAGAAAAGCGATAACGTACATAGAGGACTAAATTCCTGAGGAGCAAGACTATGTTCAAGGATGAAATCCCCCAAACGAAAGCTCTGCTGGTTAATCGATTCTACCTAAAGAAGTTTTTTTCTAAAAAACTTTTAAAAAAAAGGGGAAACAAAGCAACGGAGTTCTTAAAGGCAAGAACAGAGCTCCGAAGTCTTCGAAAATGAAAATCTGGAAGATGATAAGTATCTGGAGGGGACCAAAGGTCCTATTTATAGGCATCAAGTGCCTCCTCGACTTCCAAAAGTCGTCACAGCGGTTCACCCTAATCGGAGCAAACTTCTGTTCAAATCCCGAGGCGGGAGACGAAGCAACGCTTCGTCTTCCCCCAGTCAGAGCAAAGCTCTGTCTTAAAAATTAATTTAATGAAGCAACGCTTCAGATTGTTTGCGCTGCGTAACGGGCCACGTGGCGGACGCAGACGCATCAGCGCAACGCCTAAGGCAGCGCACCCAATCAGAGCGAGGCTCCTTTTCAAAATTAAAGGAAGCAACGCTTCAACTGCGCTGCGCCGTGCGCTACACAACACAGCGCAGAGGCGCTAACACAGTTGCGCTGCACTGTGCGCTGTGCGACACGTGTCATACCCTGAAGCATTCGCGTTAAACAAAATTAAAAATTCTGGAGAAATCGTTCCTACTTTTTTTTAAAATAAAAAGATTTTCTTCTGTGAAACAGAAGCCCTTGGATCAAAGATCCGACGGTGAGGGGAAATTCCCTCAGATCATTCAGAAAAGGGATTTCTCTAATAAATCGAATTTGCTTCTCAATTTGCAAGACAAAGCCTTAGGCAGCAGAGATGGAAAAACTTACTTCCTGAACAATGAGACTCTACAAGTCGATCTAAAGTGGTCTCTTGTATACTATACACGGGTCTCACTCTCCAAAGTCGAGATTCGATAAAGAGGGAAACAACCATTTACGGGTCCTCTCGACTCGTAAGAGGGAAAAATTCTCTTATAGGATCCTTACGACCTATGAGAAAAAACCAAACTTAGGAATCCTCACGATTCCTAAGGAGAAAATCCACCTACGAGATCCTCTCGATCCGTAGGGAGAAAAGTCTCTATGAGACCCTCACGGCTTATAGAGTTGAAAAGTCTTAGGCAGCAGATCTGAACCTGCGGCCTAAGCCATCGCTATTTCTTAAGAAGGTTGGAATACTCGTCCTAATCATCCGTCAATCATGGTTATTAAGGTGACATACTGATAATAAAAGAAAGAAAAGACGGAGAAATGACACAAGACATTACAAAAATATGCATCTTTTATTCATAAATATTGATCGAGTACAGGATACATCGTACTAAAGAATACAAAATATACATATATGTTACAAATACCAACGATACAAGGAAAATTACTGAGAAGGAAGCGTCTTGCACAGATCCAGCAATTGCTCGCACACTTCCTTCCATGCCTTTTCCCGATTGGCCACCACTGCCAACTCCGCCTCCACTTGGGCCCGTTGCTTTGCGACGGATGCAAGCTGATCCCTGACGGCCTGATGAGCAGCCTCACGGCCTGCAATGTCACGCTCGGCAATATCGAGTGCCCGCTTCAGTCTCAGTCCATTTGAGATGCGCTCCAGAAGACCCTCGAAGACGGCCTTTACCTCAGTGGCGTTCGTCTCAACTTCAGCACGCAGACGAGCAGTGTTGCTTGAAGATTCTTGGCACTCCTTCAGCCTCAAAACCACTTCTTGTTCCAGATGACGGAAATGAGAAGCGCTTTGCTCGAGCCATGCTCCCCGTTGAGTGCTCGAGGCCAAAGTCTCAGGGGACAGGCGCATTGACTCTAGCTGATGAAGGCGAGCCTCGATCTCCCGACAATAGTTAACCCAAGAGGCGACAGTACCCTCGTCATGGAAGGTAGCAAATATCGCCAACATCGGGTTAACCTTCATGGCGAAATCCTCAGCAGATACTGGAGCCTCGATGTCGAGCTCCTCGATGTAGTCGCTTAACATGCGCAAACTATTCGCAGCACCTTTTGAGGACGGGCGTCGCTGGGAAGGGCCGCCCGGTATTGTAATGCGAGACTCAAAAGGTACCGAGACTGGAACGACAGTTGGAAAAAGACGAAAGGCGATTAGATGATGATTCAATAGATATGAAGGAAGTCATTGATAAGATGGTTTACTATACCGGTGGAGACAGGTGGCAAGGCCGGAAGGGCTGGTGGCGCAGCCGATCTTTCTACTCCCCCTTCGATTTGCAACGCTGCAGTCAGAACAAGAGAGAGTTGAAAATAATTCTACCGCTAAAAAGACAAAGCTACCAATCGGGAACAGTACTCACCAGCGCCACCAGAGGGGGAGGCGAATTCAGATGGGAAGGAGAAGTGTAGGAGCAACACTTGATAGAGATGATCAAAAAGCACTCCTGAAAGATACAACAGTGTGACTTCAGTACATAAACTGTATATCTGAAGGATAGGATTAATAAGTTATAAACCCATACCTTCCAACATCTTCGAAGGAATAAGAGAGGGTTGAGAGGTGACCACCGCCAAGGCAGTCGTTGAAGGCGCTCCTTCAAGCAGTGGGGCATCAGCACTAGCTGCACCTGCATTACGAAAAATTGAACTTGTCAGAAAAGATTGTAAAGTTAAGAAAGGCAGTCACTTGGGGTTTACCTGAGGAGCTCCCGACTGAAACAGAGGCGACTCCCTCCTCTACCGACATGAGACCACCGCCCGTGGCCTCGTCACCCGACTCGATGGGGACCGTCGTCATGCTAGCAAGACCTGGGGAAGGCGGAGGGCCATAGACGGGAAGGGCTATGATTGGAGTATTGCCAGATTCCAGAGAGGGAGCGGTTGGCTCGTCCTCGGGAATCATGGTCACCTCACCCACTACTCTCTCAGGTTCAGTAGCTGTGGTTGTATCGTCTACCGTCGCCAAGGGACCGCCGACCTCCAGCGCCTCAGCCGCCACCACCCTGGACTCAGTTATAATGATCATATCATCTGCCACCGCTTCAGGTTCGACATCAATGACCTTCTCGGCGGCAGGCCCCTCGACCTCCACCTCAGGCTCCAAAGCCACAACGACGTTGCCCACCGTCGGCTCGAGTTCGGCAAGTACCGCTTCCTCTATTTCTTTAGGATCAACGGTTTCCGCATCCCCCTTGATCGGACTCGGCCCTGCAAGATGAGGAATATAAGGACCAATGACATTAAAAACCCTTATAATAGGAACTCTGAGAGAAATATTACCTGAAGCGGATTTACCGTTTGAGCTCCGAACTGCTCGCGCCACCTCCCTGCGGGCAGTGGATAGGGCGACAGGGGCCTCTTCGGAGGGAGTATCAGCTCGAGGGGCGGTGCTGGGGCCCGCTCCCATAGCCAAGGCAGCCCTGCGCGCTTTCGCCTCACGCCTCAACCGCTTTCTCTCCTCCCGAGCGGTTATGAGGGACCTCTGTGACGCCTCCTTCCAGGCATCATCATCTTCATTCAGGGATGCCTCCAGAGCCTTTAAGGCATCTCTCATCGGCTCTTCAAGATGAGCCTCCTGCGGTGGCCCAGAGGAAGCAGGAACGTCGGCCGCTGGTAGAACATCTGCGTCATTTGGAGGGAACGGCATTGAGGTTCCTGTGATTAAAAGGGAAAGGTTAGACCGACCGTAACACAAGAAAAAGGAAAAAACTTGATGAGTCGAAACTTACTAAGGCCCATAGATGCTCTGAGACGTTCCTCCTCCTGAAAAGTCTTCAGAGAAGCAGCAATGGCTTCTTCATCAGTGACGCCTGTTGGAAGAAAAGAAAGAAAAGCGTTAGTCAAAAATAATGGAGAAGATATGTTGCAATAAAGAAAAAAAAGCGGCTAGTAGTTACCTGATTGCGCAAGCTTAGCCAGCCACGCGTTACGCTTCGCCAACCATGCCGAAGCTCTGAGAGCAGCCTCCAAGTCTGTATCGTCCGGCTGCGGCATCACCAACCCTGCGTTAGTCCCATATTCGAGCAGACCTTCAGCATAAGGAGCATGGGGTTCCTGGCCGAACACGACGTCCGCAGCGAAGAGCGACTTCTTCTTCTTTTGCCCTCCGACCCTAGGCTCACGGGGAAGCGACTTACGCTTGGTAGCCGCTTTGGGACGACGAGTCCCGATGTCCGCACCCACGCCAGACTCCGGCGAGGGTACAACCACTGTTTCCGCCTGAGCACGGGGTGCAGGAGGTGCATCCGCGATATCAGGGAGTGGCAATTCACGTGGAGGACTTTGCGCACGTGATGGTCTGCCCCCGGCATCTTTTAAAGGAGCGACTACCGGGGTCCTAGGAACTAAAGGAGCGTTGCGATCGGTACCTGGAGGCGCACCCTTACGATCGACCAACAGTCGCCTTTCCTCCTTTATAACTGCTCCTGTTGCATGATTGTACCAGTCTTTGTACACATTGAGGAGTCTCGGAGCGTAAGCCGGCGCATTGATAAAAAAATGAGAGCTCGTATTCACACGCATGAAATGGTGCAATGCGTTCTCCAACCCTTCTTCAGTAGCAGCGGGTTCCAGCAAGAAGGCTTCCAAGGGGACCCCTTGATCGTAGCCCAGTTGTTGAGCAAAACGATGTGGGTTATACCTCATAAAAATTGCCACACCATTCTGCCTAAAAACTAAGAAACCCGGTCTAATGGAATATAAGTGGAGGGTCTCCCGAGCCGTTAAAACTGAAGCTCCATCCTTAAAGATATCTTGTAATGGCCGCGTCACAGTGGTAGACACCTTTCCAACGGTCAATACCTTATCGACAAAGGACATCCCGGCTCCGACGGTATGAGGGCGAAGAAGTAAGCCCCTGGCGTTCCGCGGTGATGGGGTTACAATTGATGCGCCGATCAGCTGTATAATGTGAGAAAAACCGCACTTGTCAAAGAACGAGGGCCTTTTACGCATCCCGAAGACACCCGCTGTGTGTAACTCGAGCCACGATGCAAAGTAATGCATCGGGAAGACCACATGCAGCACCCCGGGCTCACTAGCATCCGCTGCTCGACTGAGGCCATGGTATAAGTGTGCCAAGCCGGCGATCCCAACAGCCACCTTCACCCCGATGACCATCCGGTGTGCTGGATAAAAGACAGAGGGCCGCATCCGATGAGAGTGCATTGGGATAGCGAACCAACTCAACCATAACCCGAGAAACCCTAAGAAAAAGGCCTCCTCATCCATTCCAGGGGCCGCTACTTCTACAAGAGACATGGTTGGAAAGTTAGGAAGAAAAAAATCCTTTTGGCCTATTTCATTCGCCGGCAGGTTATCCAAACCTAAACCGAAAGGGTCCTCAAGGGTGGCAAACTTGGCAGTGGCCGCAGAGAGGGCGTTCGGGTGAAGAAACCGAGCAATGAAATCCTCAAAATTAACTCCTCGACTCCCATGTTCGACGAAGAGAGACTCATATATGTTCAACACTTTAATCAAGCTTGGGAACTGGTGTTGAACAGCAGTATCCGGCGTGACCCCCTTTACCATCGGCCTAGCACCGAAGACGTACACGTCTGTTGGGAGCAGCTCCTCATAATGTTCCCCCATCACCGGTAAACCGGATACCTCTGCAAACTCCTCCAGGGAGATTGACACTTCCCGATCCATGGCAAGGAAAGTGTGGGTGGGAATATTCCATTGCTCCAAGAAAGCTTTAAACTACCAGGTGGGAAGCGTGGGATACTGGAAGAGAGAGACGTAGACCGCGGTGTACAGTCCTAATCTTATCAACCGTGACTTCTTCGTCGACAGGATATACCGGGCCCACGGCAGATAGCCAATCGGGTGGTGGGGAATCAAACCAAGGTTATACGATTGCCCCCAAGGTCGCGCTTCACCTTGACAGATACGACGTCCTAGGATGTAGAAAGCCTTTCGATGTAGAAAGCCTTTCGATGTCCAGTCCACCAACTCCACGGCATACTGCACCGAGGGTAGGGTAGCATAATGAATCGCCGTGATGTGCTCGGACGGCACCGCGCATGTGAAGCTGCGTCGACCCATAATGATCTGATTGTACCATGACCCCCAAAGGTGGAGACTCCTGTACTCCGGGTCGTATGCCTTGATCATGGCCAGGACCTCACGGTCCAAAGGCGCCTCTGGAAATCCCTCCTCCGAGCGGACGAACGGGAATGAAGTGTCTTCAGACATGATCGCTGCAAAAGAGCAATGTAGCCGTTAGTGTTGTAATCCCAACGTTTGGCATTGAAAGAAGAAAATGCATTAATTAAATTACAATCAAAATTAATTAATTACACCGCACCACAGTGCAGTGAGTAGGAGACCAAAGAGGGACCCACAAAATCTAAATGACAATACATCAGTTAATAGGACAAACTCATCATTGGATAAGATTGTCAGTTGGTCCCTGGGAGGAACATTCCCATTTTAAAAAAAAGGGGGGAAAGAATCCCTAGAGACAAGGAGAAAATCTCCTCTTTCAGAGCAAAGCTCTGTCACAGAATGACACTTGTCAAATTCTGGTCTCAAAAGAGTAAAATTCTTTAAAAAGGAGCTTAGCTCTGTAACATTCCATCAAAAAGAAAATTTTGAAAATAATTTTAAAATTATGAAAATAATTTTAAAATTAAAATTTCTGGAATCTTGAAAAATCCATGAAAACTTACAAAAAAGTTCTTTGTTTTTCAGATCTAAAAGATCTACATTTGATCCAAGAGCAAAGCTCTGTTCATGGGTTAGAACCCATGAAAGATCTCTGTGGATCTATAAGTTTTTTTTTAGAGCAAAGCTCTGTTTATGAAACCCCAATGGGGATCTCTTTAGATCGAAAGATCTGTAAGAGCCAAGCTCTATTAGTTAATTAAAATATTTAATCTAAGATTAAGTTTACCTAAAATTTTCTAACTTGGAAAATGAGAGCAAAGCTCTAAAGTTCTGGAAACGAGAGCAAAGCTCTGGAGTTTTAAGCAAGAGCAAAGCTCTGAAAATCAAAATCTAAGAAAATGGTGAGATTTTCTAAAGGTCAGAGGCCCTATTTATAAGGTGCTTGCGCCCCTTGAGCTCGCCTCTTGATCCAACGGTCAAGGACTTGCCACCGCTGCACTCACGTGTGCGCCACGTGAGCGCAACGGTGGGGGGGCATTTGTTTCGCCCAATCAGAGCAAAGCTCTGTTCAAATTCAAAATTCAAAATTTTGAAGCAACGCTTCAAGTCTCGGGCGCAACGCGCCACGCGTCAGGCGCAGACGCGTCAGCGCAATGCCCAAGAAGGCGCGCCCAATCAGAGCAGAGCTCTATTTGTCTGAAGCAACGCTTCAGTTGCGCTGCGCTCTGCGCTGCGCGACACGTGTCAGCGCAGATGCGCTAGCGCAGTTGCGCTGCACTCTGCGCTGCGCGACACGTGTCAGCGCAGATGCGCTAGCGCAGTTGCGCTGCGCTGTGCGCTGCGCGACACGTGTCAGCGCAGATGCATCTGCGCCAAACTGAATTAAGATTTTAAGAAATCTTTTCTATTCTTGTTAAAACAAGAAGATTTTCTTCTGCAAAGCAGAAGCCCTTGGATCAAAGATCCAACGATTGGGAAAATTCCCCCAAATCACTCAGAGAATGATCTCTTTAACAAATTTAACTAATTTGTGAGCACTATAAAAAGGACCCTAAGCCTCAATTCAAAGGCATGAACATTTTTCTTAAAAACTTAAGAACTTTAAACAGAGAGAACTCTGAGAAGATTTCAAGAAAAAGGTAAAGAACCTTCATGAATTAGAAGAAATTCCTTCTAATAGATCATTGGTCTAAAAACAAGATCAATGATCTTTACATAATAAACAGTGCTTTGCACTTCTTGTGAACCTCCGGTTCTTTAAAAACAATAATAATAAAAAAAAATAATAGTGCTTTGCACTTTTATGAACCTCTGGTTCTTTAAACAAAGAAAATCTTATTTTCCTTTGATCTAATTTAGATCAAGAAATTAAACAGTGCTTTGCACTTCCCTTCTTGAATCTAAAAGATTCTTAGTGCTTTGCACTTCCAAACTGCGCTGTTGCGCTCTTAAGAGAGCGCCACGTGTCGGCTATAGAACCACTTGCGCTAAGCGTCCTTAAGATAGAGCTTTGCTCTCTGGAATTGGCGCAACTCGCTGAGAGCGCGCCACGTGTCGACAGCGCAACAGCGCAGCGCAACAGCGCAGCGCACTGCTCTAGTGCGCTTGCGCTCACCAGAGCATGACACGTGTCATCACTATATGAGCTTGCGCTCATTACTCGGCGCAAAGCGCCAGACAAATGCACTGCCTTGGTTACAAAAGGGGCCAAGCCCAATTAAAGAAGGCCTAACAGGTCTAATAAAATGCAATGCATTATTTTGAAAAAAAGAGGGCAGAGCCCAAACTAAAATAGATGCTCTGCATCATAAATAAAGGGACAGAGCCCAAATCAAAAGCCTAGCAGGCCAGAATAGAATGCAGTGCATTATTAAATATGGGCAAAGCCCTAGCACAGGCCTAATAGGCCGAAGATCAAGAAAAATGTTGAATATTCTCAACTGGACCTAACTCAATTTTGGCTGTAAGTCCTCAAATTAAATTGACTGAACAAAATTGCTCTCCTAAATCAATTTACTACTGGTTCGAGGGTACATCTCCGAACTCCTCTGACACACGTCGTTGTAATCATTCAACGTCGTCAGAGAGGTGACGGGTCCCAACGACCACATACATTAATATGGACTGTGGGGTCCTTAAACTCGTGGACCGAAACGTCCCTAAACTAATATCGGACCGAAACGTCCCTAAACTAATATCGGACCACCACGTCCCTAAACTGGCGATCGACCACCACGTCCCTAAACTGGCGAACGGACCACTATGTCCCTAAACTGGAACAATAGAGCCTCCGAACGCTCTTTTGCCGGATCTAAACGGTCCCGTTTAAGTTGATCTTAGCCCCAAATACGGCTAACGTATCCTTAAACATCTAAATGGATTATAAAACTCCCAATCAACTCTGGTTCGAAGGTACATCTCCGAGCTCCTCTGACATCTGTCGGTGTAATCCTTCAACGACGTCAGAGAGGTGATGAGTCCCGATGGCCATACATTAAATTAATCACTACGTTAAGTTGATCTCAGTCTAAAACAGGACTAACGTATCCTTAACGAACGTTTAAGTCGATCTTAGCCGCAACGCGACTAATGCATCCTTAAACTAAAAACACCAAACCCAAATCTAAGTAAATGCGGATTTGGACTAATCCACGTCCTACGGGCAACGGCATTACTCAGTCTCCGTATACAATCCACGGGCAACCACAAACAATACAAACACACACGACACGAAGTGAAATTCTAGAGAAGGAGAAAGTTGTTACCGCGATGCGGTAGCGTAATTAACTGCAGGGGCTTGCGCCTGCAGGGAAGAGCGTCCCGACAATCAAAAACCCCTCACCCTGAGGGGGAATCTGACGAAGTCTGCTATATCGGCCGCATCCGTCTAAACCTCCGATACACGGTGCCATAAATCAACTTGGCATCTTCGGAGAGATAGACGGATAAAACCAAATAGCATCTGCCCCGAACCTCAGGCACGGACGCGAAAGTCCAGGCCGCCGTTCGGAGGGGAACACATGGTATAAGATCTTATCCAAAGATCATAACTTGATTTGGAGACTTTAGAATTCACATAAACCCAAACTTTCAAAACAATTTTTCTTGGCTTGGCTGATTTTATTGCTTCAATTCAATACCGGGGGTTCTCATTTCGGAATGGGGACTCCATGGAGCATCAAGTTTCACTCTAGGCACCATTGGGGGGCTTTTTTTTAGCAGTAAAGTTAGGTTTTAGGTTGCGGGGTGCGCTTGAATTTCATTGCTTGGAAATTTCAAGTGCCCGCCTCGAGGGTTTTTGTAATTATAGTAGTCTTGGTGTGCTTGGGTTGCGAAGTATCATAACGTTTGGTAAAACGTCATCTAATTGCTATATATATCAATTAGATGGGGTTACGGAATTAATACTCGCATTGATCGCATTGTTGTAATATTTGCGCTGTGATGTTTCTTAATTATGATTATGTTGGATTGTCGTGTCGATAGCCCGATGTATGTAGTATTAGAAGCTATGTGATGATGTAATGTATATTCATATTGCGTGGTAAGCGTCTGACATGTGAACTACAGTCATAGCGGCTTGTATATTATTCTTTGGAGCGCGTCCTGGTTGCGGACGTAGTCGCCGTTATATATTCAGGTATTCCTTACAGGTGCTAGGATTACCCTACGGTGGAGTGATCGAGTAGCCGGGTTCTAGAGGACAACGGGCCACCATCTCATGGCGTTGAGACTGGGGTGCCTTACCCTAGAATTGGTGGGCTATTCGCCGCACTCGTAGGGGTATAGGATTGACCCGCGGAGGGGTGTCCAAGTCACCGGATTTTGGAAGTGCTGGGTGGCCCACTCACTTTGATGATTGGAGCTGCCTCATTTCTGGTTTTGGCAGGTGGCTTGCCGCACTTGTAGGGGTCTAGGGCCTGATACTACAGGCTGTCGACACGACCGGAAAAATTACATTTCATATAAGGCTCTATTGAAATGTATTTTTCATAGTTTATCCGTATTTCCATATTGTGATTGCTTCTGCTGTGATACTTGTGTTATATCATGCATATGAGACGAATGATTATATATATAGTAGATGCTATATATGTTTTTCATCCGCGCTAGTCCTGATCTTGTCCTGCCGTAAGTAAGTAACATTACGATGAAGACCCGGGTCCCTGTGGCAAATGCGGATGGCATATATGTGCGTGGTTATTTTCGTTTCTTCTGGTGTGATATTATTAATTGATGGGACCGCATTAATCCTCATTAATGCAAGAAAACAAACCTGATAAAATAATGTTGTCGGAACCTCAGTTTTAAAATCAATTGCCGTAATCTTTTGCTTTGCATAGCGGTATTCATTTAGGAATATTCTACACCTCATTCGATGAGGAAAGAGCCTAGATCCCTTCACAGGGAATGACCTCTTTAGCAAACATTTGCGGTACTATTATCCACTCGGTTTTCTTCAAAACCAACGTTTTAAATGCAGAGCCTAAACCACTCCTTTTCAAAACTATACGATTCCTTCAACGAGATCAAGTTCATTACATTAAAGATTTTTCGCCAAAAACCAGCTGTAGCCCTCCGTCGTTTTAGATTAGTATTGCTTAGTATTCATACTACGTATGTCGTGCTCAGTCGAGGTGTAGTGTTCGGTAGCTATGTAGTGCTTTTCTGTTACATGGTGATGCAATTGGTTAGGACAGTTGTACGGTCATTTGGGCTTAGTCAAGGGCTCGTACGGGTTGGTTTAACGTAATCAAGATAATGACGGGTTGAACTTGACTAGAACCCTTTGATATGTTGGTGTAGTCAAGATCACTTGGGTCCTAAGGGCTAAAGCCATATCGGGAGTTTCAAATATAAAGGAAACTTGCCAAGTATATGCATACCTTTTAGAGTATAGTGACTTGAATGGATTCTATCAAGTTTCTACGCGGTGATAGTTGGATCCCGATTCCTACCGATGAATAAGAATTATTCCTCGGGTTATCCCGACTAGTTCTCCCTTTAGGGTTTGAAGGAGAATTCGAGAAAATAGTGGGAGCCATCCAGATTAGATAAATTATTAATTAACCATTCTAATTTAGGTTAGAGTGCACGCTGAGTATTTTTTTTCTTTCTCTCTCTGGTTGCGATCTTGACCCGCCTTAAACTAGAACTCATTACCAAGTTAAACTGAACTTTTTACCATCAGGATTTTGGATCATCTAGATTCACGACAATGTCGCGTATATCTATGCCCCTCCTACTTTACCTTTAGCTTTCTCCAAAATATTCCGTATCACTACGAACATCCTAATAGAATGGATAAAACCATCTCGTATGGTTACATACGAACTCGGAAAAATTTATTTCAATTCGAGGATAGATTCTAGTTCTGGAGAATTTGAATAGGATTATTCGGTTGTATTTACCCTTTACCTTCTCTCAGATTGCGAGAGCTCCTCATATTAGGAGAGTACACCTATTATGCTTATTAGATAGTCTTCTTCCAAACCTTAGGCATGTGCCGAAAGGTTGAGAAGGAAGAAAACCAATTAGCCTAAATAAGGTGTATAGAAGGTAAGAAGTAAAGACAAATGAAGAGATTGATGTGAGGGAAATAGAAATTGCAACCGGTGTCATGGATCTGAATAATGGAAGAGGCATTACTTGGAATACCCAGCCACCCCATCGAAACATTATCTTGTTTCAGTTTTCCTGTGCAGTAGTTATTGAAAACTGCTTTCTCAAATACATTCTAGCTACATGATATGTATATACCGGTTGAGATTCTCACATCTGTATGGCATTACAGATGATGAGTGAGATAGAATATTGGGAATTGGATGATTAGATCCTCAATATCAGAGTTTGTTGTAATTGTTGATGTTCAAGAAAATCACCTGGGTTTGCGTATTGGCGATTTGTTAGTTTTGAATTTCCGTTGTTATGTACCAATTTCAAACGATATATCTGTATGTTTATTTTATAAAGTGGGATATAATTTTTTGAAATTATGTTTACAACATTTACCTTTATCAGTTGATAATTAGGTAAGGTGCATTCAATAACGGTGTAATCCTTGTTAACCAAAATACAGTTTTCAACTTACGACACACAGAGTTTGAGTTAGTAAACTTAGAGGACTTATACAAAGTATTGTATGTTGTCCAGTGTCCAGTAGGACAAGGGGTTAGTACTCATACTATATTCCATTTACTTATAATTTTTCTTATTCTGGACACGCATTTATGCAAGGTCCAAAAGTTAAAGAAATTTATAGGTATAAGAATAAAGTAGAGAACCACATTTTGGAAGTATCAGGATTCTTCGAGGTAATCGAAGATATCGATACTTATGCTAGGTAATCTACTATAGTAATGTTGAGAGTATTGTCTCTCAGACAGGTTATTCATCTGTGGGTGCGTTCCTTGATGGGTAATGCTGTAAGGGCCTTCTCTCATTAAGTGGTTATGCACTAGAAACAACTGCATACTATTTGAATATGGTTCTATCTAAATTAGTGCCTCAGTTTCTATACGAATATAGAATGGTTCATATCTTAACGATGTTAAGCTATATAGAGTTGTCCGGCTTATACTTAAAACCAGAATCCGGATAAATTCAAGGCATGTTTTAGTAATGGCAGTTTGTGGGTTATCCCAGGTATAGACGAGGGTTAACATTCTACCATTTGTAAGATCAAACGTTGTTTTGATCTTGACTCCCCACAATTTTTAGTAAAATGTATTCTTTTCAAAAGACTTTAGTGGGAGTATGGTAGAACTGGAAGTGATTCCAAAACCATAAATGGTTACTGAAAATTTAGTAGGACCTAAGAATTCAATTAGATTCGACAATCTATAAGTCACTCCGCAGATTTAGTGGGTAATCTCAGCCATCCGAGAGGTATTTCGGTTTCCTCATAGACGGTGATAGGATGGTTTGCATCATAGTATGATGACCCAAGCTTGCCACTACTGTTGCCCTTGACTATGAGCCCCAGCAGTTGGATGACTATAACGTCGTTCTAAATGGACTTTTAGAAGTGCACGTGTATATGACTCTGCCAGATGGTTGTTATAGTTAGTGGGAGCAGCGGAAGCGTGGTGTGCATATTGCTTATGTCTATTTATAGACTATAGCAGGTTTAAAGGAGATGGATCATCTGTTTTGATGTGACAGTCACAGTGTTTGACTTCATTAAAACAACAAATGCACCTGGTAAGAAGGTAGTAGGAAGTACCGTCTAGAGATTTGGATGACATACTCCGGATAGGAAGTGAGGTTTCTATACTATAATCGGTTAAATTGTGGTTGTCACGGGAGTTTCGCCACACAGGACATGGATAATGTTGCTTTTGCACTAGCTGCAATAAGCAGATATTTGTTAGGGTAAATATTTGCACACCGGTTGACCGAGTCAAAGTCAAGGTCAACCCCAAGCCAGGTGGGCCCAAGTCCAGGTCAAGCGGGCCCATGCCCAAGTCGAGCCCGCGGCTAGCCTCCTCTATGTCAAAATATAGATCATGTAATAAATAATTTTTATGTAATTTTTTTATACATGAATATATGCAAAATGGGCATAAAGCCAATATTTTGTAAGCTCATGGCTTATGTGCAAAAAAGAAATGGCACATGAGCCATGGGATAGACAAAATACTATTTTGTAGAGCCCAAGGGGCTATATGTAAATATGTAAGCCTATATAAGGCAACATGATGATGAATAAAAAACACTTTTCATTCTCTTAAAAAAACCTAGGGTTTTTGCCTCTTTCCCCTTTCTGAAAGTGTCAAACCTTCTTCTTTCTTTTGAATTAAATCAAGAGTTTTACTTTTCTTTTTTCAAAACTAAATAGTTTTTCACCACAAAACCCACAAATGGGAACTTGGATCTACCATCAGATCTCAAAAAGAAGAGATTTCTAAAATCTCGCATCTCTTGATTTTCAAGATCCGGCCAAACAAAAGAAGAAGAAGGAGACCCATCTCCAGAAACCCCACTTTGGGGAAGAACTAGGGCTTAAGGGGAGAAGTTCCTTCATCAGCTTCAAAATACCCTAGGAGTTTAACTCCTCATATATATATATAAACAAAATAATAAGTGCTCCTTTCTGGGAGTACAACTCCCATTGTAAGGACCAAGTCCCTTTTAGCGCGCGAGCGCCCACGTGCTGACACGTGGAGCGCTAGCGTTCTTGCGTTCAGAGCGCTAGCGCCCAAAGTGTTAGCTCCCGAGCGCCCACGTGCTGACACGTGGAGCGCTAGCGCTCTTGCGCTCAGAGTGCTAGCGCTCCACGTGCTGACACGTGGAGCGCTAGCGCCCAAGCGCCCACGTGCTGACATGTGGAGCGCTAGCGCTCTTGCGCTCAGAGCGCTAGCGCCCGAGCGCCCACATGCCGACACGTGGAGCTCTAGCGCCCAAAGCGCTAGCGCTCGAGCGCCCACGTGCCGACACGTGGAGCGCTGACGCTTTTTCCCATGCATCCTTTGGATGCCCTTTTCCCCCCTTATATATATATGTGTATACATATATACACATACACATACTCTACACCACTGTCCTTCCCAAAAAAATTTGGGCCGGGGGCGCTGCCCCGCACCCCGCAAGAGGGCTGCTAGCCTCCTTGACCCCCAGCCCGTAAAAACTCTGCGTGGCTCCCGATATATCTAAAAACCCCTTTCAAAACACAACACACGTACACTGCACATTGAGTTCTCATGACCAGTTTAACCCGTCAATCGGAGGTTCTCTCGCTCCAAATGCGAGGAGTAATTAACAGTAGCTTAGTCCGCGGTTGCCGGAGATTCGAATCCCCACAATCAATAAAACCCGGCCTACCCTAGGCAGGGGGAATCTGTAATGCGCCTGACAAGCGCGCGCATATTCCCATCTCAATGGGGTGACGAAAAACACTCTACAATATTAATCCAATCCTGGAGAAATAAAGGGAAGCAGTTATGAACATAAGAAAATGTTCTTGGTATATGGTAATGTCAGCCTCCTACAGGAGGCGGTTACCGGTTATAACTTCTAAGGTGACCTGGATGACAGAGTGACTGTCAGAGTTATAAGTTTACACTTTTCTGAGAGACAGTATGTTGGACAGGGATCCAAGCGGATACTGAGGTAGGCATGGCGCGAGATACTGATTAAATTCGGTAGATTATACAGTCTAAAAAGTTTGTTGGATTTATGTTCATATTATGAACTTGGTCCTATCAGATATCCAGACAAGTTCTCAGACAGGTATCGCTCATTTCAGGAGATAGACATTCTCCACGAAGTTGAGATATAGAGGGATAAAGATAGAAATATTGGAGCGGATCCACTCACTGAGGCTATTTCTCAAACACGAATGTTTCACAAATAAGATTTGTGAAACTGATTAGTAGAGAAGTTGGGTATTCGGTAGCACACGGGATGTGGGTACACGATACCACAATAATTAGCTTTTAATGCAAGTAGGAGATTGTTGGCTATAGTACCCTCAAGACAATTATTGTAATTGCAGGAAGGCGGTTATGATGATTGAGGGAAGACCTATACAGTTAGAATAGTTTTACTCAAGATGATAGTATACTGTCTGGTTTGACTTTATCATTATGTCCATGTCTTGTGTGGTATAGCATATCACTATTATATATTGATAGAGCCCATAGGATTCATGCTTGACCACTAAGGTTATGATGACAATCACACTTGTGAGAACTAGGTGGTCTATAAGCATATCCGTAAATGTCCTTAGTCGTGGGAATATCGAGACTAGGCATCGATATTCCAGAGTAAACTAGTGTATACGTTTTTAACCCCAATAAGGGACGATGGTCGGTCTCACAACCATTGGTGGTAGTCAGTCACCAAAGATTGTATACAAGTGCTCATTAGGTTATGAGTTACACTGGGCGGACTCGCCGAGAACATGCTAGATGGTATTATACATATTGTCATATAGCAGTTCTCAGGTGACATTAGTACAACGTAGTTTATTGACCTGAAATTGTCATTTGTCTCGAATGTGTTCCCACTGTACTTTGATTGCTATCCTACCATGTCTTTAAAGAGTTGTGCAAATAGGTAGCTTTTGGGTGCAGTCCCGAAACACTTGGAGACAATAAGCGATTGAGGGGATTCATCTTTCCCGGTATTGGGAGTTGATATCGCGTAGTGTACGGTTGGCCATCACCATAAGACCTAGGCTTAGGCAGATAGGATTTACTGATTGCGATCAGTAGTTTCTCGATTGGTGATAGGGCTTGACACTAGCACGACTTATCTAGTTATTAGGGGTCTGACGTTATCCACCCCCTAGATCAGATATGCGATACTCTCAGATGAGCAGACCAGACTGTATAGTATATATCACTGATAAGCTCAGTAGGGTTTCGGACGAGCTTGCTGTCGATCTCCTTTTCGACAATACCTGGATAGCCGTTACGTACATCTAGTGCCGCTGATATGCTTGTGGTTAATCTCACTGCCATCGTATTGTTGAGTCTTTAGAGTCCCACACAGGGGGTTTCCAGCTTTGGCGATATGTTGTAATTGCGGTACATTGGTACGCGCTTGGGTTCGATTAAAACTAGTGCATTATATACACTGATGGTAATCGAACGGTTGTAATATTAGCAGGGTTTTTTAGAAAAGATGGATATTAAATTTAGTTTATATTTAATATTACATATATTTAATATATGTATTTGCTAGTATTTTGTTCCTAATTATTTGTCTCTCTTTTATATATTTTAAATACCTTAGATAACAGTTACAAGTATATGTATTTAGTATGTTATATTACATATATATATATATATATATATATATATATATATATATATATATGGTTTTTTTGTATTCTTTTTCTTTTGTTTTCTTTAGCTTATGTTATTCCAAGAGAATAACATAAGCTTTGCCGCACTCATTAGTGAGGGGAGAGAAGAGGGTGGACACTTGGTTGCTTGATTAAATTCTATGGTTGGAATTTTATAGAGAATGATAATTAGTAACTATTTTCTTTTTTAAATGAATGGTTAACTAATTCTTTCTTTAAACTTCTTCTTTTCCTTAAGCCATGAAGCTCTCATCTCCCTCCTCCTCTTTTGTGAGAAAACAAATCAGAAAAATAAATAAAAATGAGAGAAAATTATAGTGAAGAAGAAACTACAACTCCTAACTAGTTGACTTGGTAACCTAACTAGTTAGGTTAACTCTAGTTTGAGTTTGAAACCAAAGCATTTAAGCCTTCAAGGTGGATCATTTTTTATGGAGGAGATGTGCATGCAAGCTTGTTTCATAGAACTTCAAGAAGCCTACGATAGAGTTCAACATAATTTGGGAGCACTTGAAAATGCTACAAAGGTTATGGTTTCAACCTAGTAGGCTAAATGCTCTCATTAATTTCTTACTTTCAAGTTAGAATCTTCACCTAAGATCCTATGGTTTGGACTAATTACTCTTTTAATTTTTTAAAACCCTATGTTATAATCTTTTAAATTGCTAATTAGAGTGTATTAGTTCCTACACTTATAAGTTAGACTCATTGATATCCATGTTTTACTCGAGTTTTTGTCGGCCCAGGGTTGCAGCGAGGAGCAGATGCACCAGATTTTCCAGATACTTGGAGGTGGAGCACTTAGCCACTGTTTTAGACGCCATAAGCAAAACCGAAAAATACATTTATGTAAGCACTCTTACAGTTATAGTATTAGTTAATAATTTTCAATTTATCTTTTAAAAATGTGCATGTAGGCAAAACCAAAAAATATCTAAAATAGTATGTGGTAGGAGAAAATGGATCACGCTCCACTCTTTAAAACTAAGTTTGAGCCTAAACCTATAGGCTTTCACAAATATATTGTTGACGTATGAGTGAATGTACGCGTGCATGTGATTGATATTTATAGGTTACAATAATGCGTATAAGATAGGTATCTAATTAATGAGGAAGATTTTCAGGATACCGCTCGATACTATTTAAGAAGAAGTTTCTGATGGCGATGACAGTGGCGGGAGTTAGTGAGGTATTTATGTATATGTGTTAGTGTAGCCAGCGTCAGTTCGAAAATTATGATTTGAGTTCATGTATTTTTTTTTTTTTTTTATTTGCAAGGTTCATAGGGTTGAGTGAGCTAGGATTGCACGCGATTTAGAAAAAAAATTTCGTATTGTTGGACAACGCGGATCGATACTTTTCAAGATAAGGTTCTAATGGTGATGACAGCGGTGGAAGTTAGTGAGGTACGCATTTATATGTGTTAATTAATGTAGCTAGCGCTGTTTAATTTTGAAAATTACGATTGAGTTTATATATTTATTAAACTTGTTTTAGATTTGCAGGGTTCGTAGGGTTAAGTGTTACATGCGTTAATGTAGCCAACGTGTTGTTTAATTTCGAAAATTATGATTTGAGTTCAGGTATTTATTAATCTTGTTTTGGATTTGCATGGTTCGTAGGGTTAAGTGAGCTAGGATTGTGCGCGTGATTTGAAGAGTTTTTTATATTATTGGATATTTAGTAAGTAATGTACTATTTGTATTCAAAACAATATTGTCTACGTTGATTTGGAGAGGGTTTCGTATTTTTCATATTGTTTGAGTTGTTGAAATTGTTGGATTTATAATGTTTTTTGATGGAAATACTATTGGTTTGTGATAGATCGTGTTTATATATTTTTTTATTATCAAAACGCTATATTTGCGTATTATATTATGATTAAATGAATTATTGTAAGGAAAAAGACATTTTCTGTAAAAAAAAATCAAAAATATATAGGTATTAGCGACCGTTCAAGCAACAGAAACGGTCTCTAAAATACATATTAGCGACCGTTCACTGATACAGAAAACAGTTTAGAGTCGTCAGTTAGTCTACGTGGTATAGTATTGGCGACCGTGACGAACAGTCGCTAATAAGTCATTAGAGACCGTTCGGAGACGGTCGCTAATACACGTGTCAGCGACCACTCTTTTTGCGACCGTGTATTAACGACCGTTTAAAATACAAACGGTCTCTAATACTCTCTAGAGACCGTACCATTAGTATTAGAGACCGTTTAAGACGGTCTCTAATATGTATAGTATCCAGTAGTGATTATTGGTTTAAGTTTTAAGAGGGAACCAACGGTTGTTTTTTTCCACCAAAAGCAAATGCCCAACGGTCATAATTATAACCGTTTGGACCCCATCAATTTACAGAGGAGGTGTGAGAAATAAAATCTTTTAACAGTGAAGTGAAGTGGTTTCACTGGCAACCCTTCATTTTATAAGTTCAATCTTAATTTGTTTTATAACACAACAAATTCTTTATTATTCTATTAATTCTCTCAAATAAAACTATCTTGATTCTATTATCACAAGAGTTGCAAAGGTTTTTATATTGTGGGTTTTAGTCAATATTGTTAATTGCCGGTTTTGATTCACTTCGTTGTATCCTGAAAGTGTATCGTCCGTAAACCCAATAGAAAACTTGATACCATGTGGGGGACGATAAGCACTTTAATGAAATTGTATTCCACGCGCTTCGAAATCAACAACATTTTCCAGATTGTTTTATAGTACTATTTTCGTCTCCATTAACACAAATATTTTAACAATTTTAAAGTACTTGTCTGTCTAAAATGGAAATGTAAACAAGTGTTAGTTTGATCAAATTGATGAATCAAGATTTGGTAAAATTAGACCATTTCGATGGTCAAAACTTTACTCGATGGTAAGATAAGATGACATTCCTATTTACGGCTCTAAAGATCATTTATGCCCTTGATCCAATACTTCCATCGATTTCGGACCTACCGCTACCGATACCGACCAAGTAAAAGAAGAAAGAAAGAACTGAGCGGAAGACGAATTAATTTGCCAAGGCCACATTTTGAACACGCTCTCTGACCGTCTCTATAATCTCTACACTAAGGCTACATCACCAAAAGAGATGTGGAAGACTCTTGAATATAAATACAAAATGGAGGAGAAAGATACAAATAAGTTTTTAATTGCAAATTACTTTGATTTCAAGATGCTTGATGACAAATCCATTTTTAAACAAGTGCATGAATTACAAGTCATTGCTAATAAGATCTGATGTTTAAATATTAGTTTACCGGAAACATTCCAAGTATGGGCTATTATCGCTAAACTACCACCATCTTGAAATGAATTCCATAAGGAACTTATTCATAAAATCGAGGACTTTACTTTGGAACAAATTCAAAGGAATTTTCACATTGAAGACGAATATCGTCTCCAAAATGGGAAGGACGATTCGTTATTAACCAAAGTAAACACTCTTGAATAATTATGGAATAAGGAGAAAAATGGAACTAAAATGTTTAATAATGAGTTGAAATTTAAGAATCATGATAAGTTCAAGAAAAGGAATAATCCCACTAAAACAAATACAAAGAATGGTTATTACTTCAATTGTGGAAAAAATGGACATTTCAAATATGAATGTAAATTTCCTAAAAAGAACCATAAGATCCATGTAAACATGATCGAGGATAACTCAGTTGCTATGGTGACCGAAATCCTTATGACAACTAAGAATTTCGGTTGGTGGTTTGACTCGTATGCCACGGTTCACGTTTGCAATGATAAAAATCTTTTCAAAATTTATGACGAAGTGACCGATGGGAAAGAAGTTCAAATGAGAAATAACAACGTTGCTAAGGTAGTCGGAAAGGGAATGATTGAATTTCTATTTACTTCAGGAAGGAAACTTATTTTGATCAATGTTCTTCACGTCCTCGATATCCGAAAGAAACTTGTATCCTCCGATCTAGTTTGCAAAAGAGGTATTCATGTTGTATTGGATTCCAGGAAGTTAATCTTATCAAAAATGGTGTATTTATTAGGAAGTGTTAGGGTCGAAATTTACATCCTTTTGTCCAAAAAGTCAAAGTCAAAAAGATAAGATCAACACCCAAGAAAATGGGTCTAAGCTCAAACCGAGCGGGCTAAAGCCTAAACAAAGCAGGCCCTAACCTAAGAGAGTTGGCTCGAGCCCAAGTCCCAAGCATGGGATGATCGTCCCCCCTCATGCCAAGAAAGAAAAATTAAGTAATAAATAGATTTAATGTAATTTTCATGAATGAATGTAAGGAAAATGAGCAAGAAGCCAAAATATGTAAAAACCCATGATTTATATGCCAAAAGAAATGAACACATGAGCATGAGAGAGGCAAAGAGCCATTTTGTAAAGTCCAAGGGGCAAATTGAAAAATGTAAGGCCTATAAAAGGCAAACATAACAAGAAATCGGCATAATAATTCATTCCCCATATCATTTTTAGGGTTTTGAGCCTCCTTGCCCTCTTTTTAAGGTTCTTCTTCTTCATATTTTTAACTAAACCGAGAGCTTAAGCTCACTTTTTACAAAACTAAATAGATTTAAGCCATAAATCCATTGAGAGGAGAGCGAATCTCCCATCAAATCCCGTCATGACCCAGGGTTTGGATATGACCGGCACTTAGATTGTATAATATCTAAAGATATCTACACAGCCCGAATAAGCCAAACACCAAGATCAAAACCCTTTTTGCGGAATTTTAGAAAATTTTAGTTTTTAAGTAAAAATCACAGTTTTAAGTATTTAATTTGGTTGCATCCCTAGTTGGGATCAACAATACCAACAGCGGAAATCATTATACAATTATATATGACATCAATAAGAATCTCAGACATAAGTAAAAGAAATATCATTTGACATAACCAAACGATCTCATCTGACAAGATAATATACATACAACAACATCACGTTCTAAGTCATAATACAGAGTTTAATGGAGATATTCTAAATTCAATATGCAATACCAAAAGAGGAGGTTACTACATAGGTAACCCACCTAGCAAAAGATGCGATAGAAGCTGATAAGTGGATCTGCACTGCTGTTAACCGTCCACTTTACTCCTGCAAGGAACTGTGGCACAACGGAGGTGAGTTGCCAACTCAGTGAATAAAACTAACATATATCGGCTGATAATGTAAGTATGACGAGCTAGAACTAATATCAACAATAATGAATGCGATGCATGATAACCGGTGGAAGAATGAATACGAAATACTCAATTTATAAATCAAAACCGAAATCTCATCAATTATTTTCCGAATCAGGTTCATTTTTCCGTGTCTAACATCGACATAAATCTTCGGTGTTTCATCAGGTATCGTTCCTCGAACAATCCTGTTACTCAATACACCGGTCGGTATCATCTCGATATCCATCGTGTTCACAACTGTCTCCGGTATCGAGTATCCTCGTTAGGCTCCCCGCCTAAAATGCAGTTATCCTGCCCCTCGGTCTCGACCGGGTCCACCATATATCCAACTGTATGCCCCCCGACTCAGTCTGGATAACTTGTAAATCCGCAACCGTATGACCCCCAACTCGGTTCGGAATAAAACCAAATCATAAAAACAACATCTCATGGTGGACATCCCACATCAATATTTAGAATCACTTAATTTACGCAATAGTATAGGAAAACTCAAAACCATAAATCCTCAATAATACAAATGCTTCTTATATCAACTTCTAACACTTGAATACGAAACATGATGTCATTTATGCAAAGTACTACTGTTATTGATGTTTAAGGTATGATAGGAATCATATTTAACAGGATAATTTCTAAGTGTGAAAGTGACATGTTAATATCGACGAGATGTAGTGTAACATGTAGATATGTGCATGTGCGGCATAACTCGTCGATAATTGTGCGGTGTTCTAACAATTATTAACATGGCGATGTATATATATATTTATATGAATCTATATGATCAATTTAACATACAAAAGCCTATCTTTTATTTTTAAACTTAACTACGGGCGTATCACGCCATCCATACACAATCCCCCGGTAGATATTTAGTCTACTCACCGGAATACGTCGTAATCTACTAAGAAGTCGCCAATCCTTTTCTTTTCCTTGCGGCCTCCGAAGTTTCCGTATTCGAATCTAATATTAAAATTAACTTGTATAAGAAATGGTTAACTCCGATACGGCAAAAACATGAAAATACAAGTTGGACGTATTAACTACACTACGTATGACTATTGCAAACTATCTAACACTTATACTAACTGAGATTTAACCAATCGCTGTTCGAAACTGAAAACAGAAACGTTTTACGAATTAACCGTGTCATATCTTAGAATTTTGATCCCTTTTTCAGATATCAATTCCCAGATTTCATATACAGTTAAATTAACTTAAACAAAAAATACTAAATATCATAACACCTATACAGAGACCTACCCTAAAACCCAAAACACTTAACTCCTCCGAAAATCCGGCGACACCGGAATTTCCCTATACCTCGCCGGCCAAAATCCGATCACAGGGGTTCGTACTCCTAGGGTTTATTCTGGGTCTAGTTTATAAGATTTAGGCACTGTTTTGTTAAGTTGATTTTCATCTAAACTATAGCAGGTAAGTTTTTCCCAAAATATGATATTCGATTTCTAATTTAAAGTTTAAAGAACTAAAATCCTACCGTGTTTAAAGATTATACCTGCAGAATATGGTTGAAAAGCCTCCTCCAAGATACCCAAGTCCTTAACTCCTAGCTTGATGGTAAAATTCTTAGCACTTGTTCTTCTTCTCCTCTCTCTTTTGTTATTTTCTTTTGTGTGTTATGTTTCTCTCTTTTTTTCTCTTTCGTTCAACTTAGTTCAGTTGTCCTAATATATTTACTGCTATAATTAGGTATAAGTTAAGGATAATAGAATTAGGGTAGTAGGTGGTGTCAACTAAAGAATAGTGGTGCTTTCATGCAAGGTGGAGGTGGTGTGCATGAGGTGTGTATGTAAGAAGGATGTGTCTATGCCTTATCACCCCAAGTTGTGGTGTCTTGTGGTAAATTTCTGAGCTAAAATATTATCTAACCCTTTTTTCACTTACACTCTCAACATTTCCAAGTTTGCACAATTTCCTAAAATTTAAACAAAGACCCTTCACTACATATGTTATTATATAACACCATTCTTATTAAAATGAAGCTAAATTTCACACTAAAACCCTAGTAATTTATTAATGTTATAAATTAAAATTTCAATTTAATTAGTTCCACATACTACTTATGAAAATGTCCTATTTGGTTTTAATAAATTTTTAAATTAACAGTTTATTATTTAATTAATTAAATTTATTTATTTTCCCAAATTTTCGAAATGTTACAATATCCCCCCTTTAAGAAAATTCGGTCCCCAAATTTAAAACTTAACCAGACGTACCTTCAAAAAGATGAGAAAATTTCTTTCGCATCGCATTCTCGGTCTCCCAAGTGACCTCCTCGCAATCCGTTCCTCGCCAAAGAATCTTTACAGATGGAAGTACTCTTGATCTCAGTTTCTTTGCCTGCCAGTCTAGAATAGCTACTGGCTCCACTGTGTAGGATAAATCCGGCTCAAGCTGTAAGGTCTGATGCTGGATCGCGTGAGAGGGATCATGAAGATACTTGCGAAGTATAGACACGTGAAATACCGGATGCACATCGGGAAAACTCGGTGGAAGTGCTAAACAATAAGCCACAGCCCCACTCTCTCCAAAATCTCATAGGGTTCGACATATCTGGGGCTGAGCTTCCCCTTTTTCCCGAAACGCATCGCACCCTTCATCGGAGATAGACGAAAGAATACATGATCTCCCACATCAAACTCGAGTCTAGGACGGCGTCGATCGGCATATGATTTCTGTCTGCACTGGGCCGCTCTCATTCTATCCCGTATCAACTGGATCTTTTCTGTAGTCTCTTGTACTATCTGCGGTCCCAAAATGCTACTCTCGCTGAGTTCTGTCCAGCAAACGGGTGATCGAAACTTTCTCCCATACAAAGCTTCAAACGGTGCCATCTGGATCGTCTCCTGAAAACTGTTGTTGTAAAAGAATTCTATCAAAGGTAGGTGACGATCCCAACTGCCACCGAAATCAAGACTGCAGGCTCGAAGCATATCCTCTAGAGTCTGTATGGTTCGCTCTGACTGACCATCTGTTTGTGGGTGAAAAGCTGTACTAAAACTCAATCGTGTACCAAGAGCTTCTTGAAGTTTCTGCCATACCCTGCTGGTAAACTGTGTACCCCTATCGGACACTATGCACGTCGGAACCCCATGTAATCATACCATCTTGTCGATATAAATCTGAGCATACTGTGCAAACCCATACGTTGTCTTTACAGGAAGAAAGTGAGCTGCCTTTGTGGATCTATCTACAATCACCTAGATGGAATCATACCCTCTGCCAGTCCTGGGTAGACCCACAATAAAATCCATGGAAATCTGCTCCCATTTCCACTCCGGGATAGATAAGGTCTGCAACTCTCCTACCGGCCTCTGGTGTTCGGCCTTGACTTGCTGACAAGTCAAGCATCTCGAAACAAACTCAGCGACATCTCTCTTCATTCCTTCCCCCCAATAGACATCCTTCAAGTCATGATACATTTTGGTGGAACCGGGATGAATGCTATATGATGACCGATGAGCTTCCTCTAAGATCTCACGTCTCAGTCCTTCCGAATCCGGCACATAAAGATGAGTCCCAAAACGTAATACTCTACGGTCATCTATCACGAACTCAGACTCTTTACCCTGTCTAACCTGATCCATAATCTCCGATAAGCGAGTGTCCAGGGGCTGTGCCTCTCTAATACGATCCAGTAATTGGGGACAGGTGCGAACATGTGCTAACTGTCCTCCTGTCGATGTGAACTCAAACTGTACACGGCTATCATATAGAATCTGCCAGTCTGTGGAAGACTGCCTCTGCAAGGTGCGCAAATGAGATAAGCTACCTCCAGGCCTCCGACTCAAAGCATCTGCTACAACATTTGCTTTGCCTGGATGATACAAGATCTCACAATCGTAATCCTTCAGGAGTTCCATCCATCGACGCTGCCTTAGATTTAGATCCCTTTACTAAAAAATATACTTCAAGCACTTATGGCCTGTAAATATCTGGCACGACTCTCTGTACAAGTAATGCCTCTAAATTTTCAGTGCGAATACCACAGCAGCCATCTCTAAATCATGCGTGGGGTAGTGTTGCTCGTGTCTCTTCAACTATCGAGAAGCATAAACAACAACCCTGTCATGTTGCATCAACACACAGCCTAAACCCACTCGAGAGGCATCACAATAAACAACAAAACCACCTGACCTGAAAGGTAAAGATAAGACTGGTGCAGTCGTTAAGCGAGTCTTCAACTGCTGGAAACTCTGCTCATATACATCTGTCCAAAGAAATGGACCTTCCTTTCTAGTCAATCCGGTCAACGGTGCAACGATCCGAGAAAAATCCTGCACAAAGCGTCGGTAATAACCAGCCAGACCCAAGAAACTTCGAATCTCCGTAACTGACACAGGTCCGGGCCAGTGCTGTACTACTTCGATCTTCTTTGGGTCCACACGTATACCATCTCTCGTCACTACGTGACCCAAGAAATCCACACTGTCCATCCAGAAAGCACACTTGGAAAATTTAGCGAACGGCTGATGCTCTTTCAAGGTCTGCAACGTGATGCGCAAATGTTGCTCGTGCTCCTTCCGGCTCCGGGAATAAACAAGAATATCATCAATGAATACTATAATAAACTGATCAAGAAATGGCCTGAAAATACGGTTCATCATATCCATGAAAGCTGCTGGAGCGTTGGTGAGTCCGAACGACATCACCAAAAACTCGTAATGCCCATATCGTGTGCGAAAAGCAGTCTTCGGAATTTCATCCTTCTGAACTCTCAACTGGTGAACCCTGACCGCAAATCAATCTTTGAGAAGTAGCCAGCTCCCTGCAGCTGATCAAACAAGTCATCGATACGAGGTAGTGGATACCTATTTCGCACAGTAACTCGATTCAGCTGCCGGTAGTCGATGCACAATCTTATGCTACCGTCCTTCTTCTTAACGAACAAGACTGGAGCTCCCCATGGTGATACACTTGGACGAACAAGTCCTCTATCCAACAACTCTTTCAACTGACCTTTGAGTTCTTCAACTCCGTCGGGGCCATCCGATAAGGTGGTAAAGAAATAGACCCCGCACCTGGAATCAAGTCGATACAAAATTCATTATCGCGATCAGGCGGTAATCCTGGTAATTCAGCAGGAAACACGTCCGGAAATTATCGCACTATCGGAACCTGTTCTAACGGGACCTCAGCGTCTCCTACGTCCTGAACAAACGCTAATAACCCTTGACAACCCTTCTTTAAGAGTCGTCCCGCACAAAGAGCAGAAATCATGTTGGCAGGAGTTATACTACAGTCTCCCTGCACAACAAAAATAGGTTCGCCTGGAAAACGGAATCTGACCGCTTTCCCCTGACAATCTACATAAGCATGACAAGCGACCAACCAATCCATACCAAGGAGTATATCAAAATCTAGCATATCCAGGAGAATCAAATCATCTAATGAATCTCTATCCCCAATACGTACTGAACAAGATCTAAATACGTGTCGAGCTACAAAATAATCTCCTACCGGAGTAATCACAACTAACGGTGACTCTAGCAATGACGACTCTCTTTCCAAAGAAATTGCAAAGTGTGCAGATACGTAAGAATGAGTAGAACTGGGATCAAATAAAATATGTGCATCTAAGGAACATACGGAAAGAGTACCTTTCACAACTGCATTGGATGCCTGGGCATCCTGTGGAGTCAGCGCAAAAACTCGTGCCTGGCCCCTACCTGCATCATGTCGTCCTCTCCCTCGGTCTCCTCGGCTTCTCTGAAAGAGTCCTGCAAAGCCCCGACCTCGTGGTGCAACAGCCTGGCGCATAGTGCCAACTGGGGGAGGAAGTAAGGCCATCGAAGTAAAAAGTGGAGGGGGTAAAGCAGCCTGCGGAACAACAGTTCCTCCATGGCGTGTATACTCTCTAGCCAAATGCCCAGGAAGTCCGCAATTATAACATGTAAATGGAGGCCTCTGCCCTACGGGGTATGAACTGAACATCTGGCCCTGAGTCCAACCTTGACCAAAATCGCGGCCTGGAGTGTGCCTGCCCCGTCCTCTGTTAAACTACTTAGTAACAGACTCAATAGGTCTGGTCTTCTTGGGCTCTAGAATGATCACTGCCTCGCTCAGACGCTCCTCCACTCGTATAGCTGCATCCATGGCCTGCGCATAAGTATCGAAATACTGGGAGCCTATAGCAAGAAAAAACTGCGTATCCAAACTCCTTATGAACCTCTTCACCCGAAGCTCCTCGTTAGGAACTAAGTATGGAGCATAGCGCGACAACTAGGTGAATCGTAAATCATAATCTACCACCGACATACTCGCAGATTTCCGCAACGCTTCAAAACTGCTAGCTCTGGCGTCCCTCACACTCTGTGGAAGAAATCTAGAAAGAAAAACCTCAGAAAACTCGGTCCACAACATCAGAGGAATACCAGTGGCTCGCCCTCTCTCCATCGACTCACACCACTCTTGTGCAAGTCTCTCCAATCGAAAGCTAGTCAGCTCAACCGACCTCGCATCAGAACATCGCAATGATCTGCCGATCCTTGCCATCCTATCAAGAAAGGACTGAGGATCCTCTGCTGCATCGGTCCCGGTAAACACCAGAGGTCTCAACCTCATGAACTCTGGAAGAGATACCTCCATCACTCTTGGTTCTGCCAGTGCGACAGTCTGCATAGGTTATTCATCGGGTTCTACCATCGTCGGTGTCTGATCATACCTCTGGACACGTGTAGCCTCTGCCAACTGTCCCACCACATGTTGTTGTTTACCCCAATCAGAGCAAAGCTCTGTTCAAATTCCGAGGCGGGAGATGAAGCAACGCTTCATCTTCCCCCAATCAGAGCAAAGCTCTGCTTTGAAAATTTAAAATTTAATAAATGAAGCAACGCTTCAGATTCTTTGCGCTGCGCGCAACACGCCACGTGTCAGGCGCAGATACATCAGCGCAGCGCCCAAGAAGGCGCGCCCAATCAGAGCAAAGCTCTATTTAAATGATGCAACGCTTCAGCTGCGCAAGTACTGCGCTGCGCGACACGTGTCAGCGCAGATGCGCTAGCGCAGTTGCGCTGCGCTGTGCGCTGCGCGATACGTGTCAGCGCAGATGCGCTGCGCTGTGCGCTGCGCGACACGTGTCAGCGCAGTTGCGCTGCGCGACATGTGTCAGCGCAGATGCGCTCGCGCAGTTGCGCTGCGCTGTGCGCTGCGCGACACGTGTCACGCGCTGGGGCATCTGCGCCAAACAGAAATAAAATTTCAAGAAATCTTTTCTGTTCTTGTTAAAACAAGAAGATTTTCTTCTGCAAAGCAGAAGCTCTTGGATCAAAGATCCAACGGTGGGGAAAATTCCCCAAATCACTCAGAGAAAGATCTCTTTAACAAATTTAACTAATTTATGGGCACTATAAAAAGGACCCCAGACCTCAATTCAAAGGCATCAACAAAAAGAAAGAAGAGAACTCCTCAAGAACAACAAAAGGTAAAAACCTTTGAAAGAAGAGAAAATTCTCTTATAAACAGATCAGTAATCTAAAAACAAGATCATTGATCTTTAAACATAACTAAATAAATAAATAAAAAAAATAAAAAAAATAGTGCTTTGCACTTGTCATGAACCTTTGGTTCTCTGAGATAAGAAAAACAAGAAAAAACTTATTTTTCTTTGATCTAAATTAGATCAAGAAATTAAATAGTGCTTTGCACTTCTGTTTTTGAATCTAAAAGATTCTTAGTGCTCTGCACTTACAAACTGCGCTAAAGCTTTACTCTCTGGAATTGGTGCAACTCACTAGAGCGCGCCACGTGTCAGCAGCGCAACAGCGCAGTGCACTAGCGCAGCGCACTGCGCTATTGCGCTTGCGCTCACCAGAGCGCGCCACGTGTCAGCAGCGCAACAGCGCAGCGCACTGTGCTATTGCGCTTGCGCTCACCAGAGCGTGACACGTGTCATCTTCATATGAGTTTGCGCTCATTACTTAGCGCAAAGCGCCTGACAAATGCAATACATTTCCTAAAAGGGCCGGAGCCAAATCAAAAAGACCAAGCAGGCCAAAATAAATTGCAAACCAATAAAAGGGCATAGCCCAAATAAAATTGATGCTCTGCATCATTTATAAAGGGCAGGGCCCAAAACAAATTGATGCTCTGCATCCTTTCTGGGCAAAGCCCAAATAAAAATAAAAAGAAATGCAATGCAAAAGCAAATAAAATGTTGAACATTTTCAACTGGACTTAGCCCAATTTTGGTCGTAAGTCCTTAAATTAAATTGAACTGAGCACAAATGCTCTCTCTCTCAAATCAATTTACCTCCGGTCCAAGGGTACATCTCTGAACTCCTCTGACACCCATCGTTGTAATCCTTCAACGACGTCAGAGAGGTGACGGGTCCCAACGACCACACATGGATACGAACTGCGGGGTCTTTAAACTCGTGGACCGAAACGTCCTTAAACTAATATCGGACCGAGACGTCCCTAAACTAATATCGGACCGAAACGTCCCTAAACTAATATCGGACCACCACGTCCCTAAACTGGAATATGGACCACCACGTCCCTAAACTGGCACAATAGAGCCCAAATGCTCTTTTGTCGGATCTAAACGGTCCCGTTAAGTTGATCTTAGTCTCAAACTGGACTAACGTATCCTTAACAAACGTTTGAGTCGATCTTAGCCTCAAAAATGGCTAACGTATCCTCCAAACAGACTTTAGTCCCAAATTGGACTATGAATCTCCCAAACTGGAACAATAGAGCCCAAACGCTCTTTTGTCGGATCTAAACGATCACGTTAAGTTGATCTTAGTCTCAAACAGGACTATCGTATCCTTAACGAACGTTTAAGTTGATCTTAGCCGCAACGAGACTAATGCATCCTTAAACTAAAAACACCAAACCCAAATCTAAGTAAATACGGATTTGGACTAATCCACGTCCTACGGGCGATGGCATTACTCAGTCTCCGTATACAATCCACGGGCAACCACGAACAAAACAAACACCCACGACACGAAGTGAAATTCTGGAGAAGGAGAAAGTTGTTACCGCGACGCGGTAGCGTAATTAACTGCAGGGGCTTGCACCTGCAGGGAAGAGCGTCCCCACAATCAAAAACCCCTCAAGCGAGGGGGAATCTGACGAAGTCTGCTACATCGGCCGCATCCGTCTAAACCTCCGATACACGGTGCCATAAATCAACTTGGCATCTTCGGAGAGGTAGACGGATAAAACCAAATAGCATCTGCCCCGAATCTCAGCGTCAGGACATCGCGGTCCTGTGCGCCGCCTTTCGGAGGGGAACAGATTCTGGCACGCCCGGTGGGACCTTTTCCACTTTCCACTCCACACTTCGTGTGTCGTGTTCGCGAACGAATCACGATTTACTGTGGTTGCCTGTGGATTCGAGATACTAAGATTTGGTGTCTTGCTCTTTGCAGAAAACAGAAGATCAATGGCTTCAAACTGCACTGCCTGCAACAGCAACTCTCGCTCGGTCTTTACTGGAGGAGTGACTTATGGGCCCCAAGCGGCCTCCCTTTTCAAGATGCCAGTGGAGCAGGTAACTCAGGCCACCACTGGATTATTCTTCGGGACCATGCTCTCACCGTTGAGCTTCAATACCACAATGACATTGCAAGAAGCTCCAAAGAAGGTGGTCTTCGATCGACTTACCACTGCCACGACCCCACTCAACAGGTCGCCCAACTCCACTGCTTCAGTTTTTAACGGACTAGGCCAGAGCTCTAACAGGCTCATGAAGAAGCCTGCTATACCAGAAGGCGTTATCCCGAAGCGGATAGCCATTCCAACTCCCGTTCCTGGCAAAATCACCAAGGTTGCTTCCCATGTTCAGAAGTCCACTTCTGACAAGTTGGCCGTCCCCGTTCAACGGACGTCGATCTTTAAAAAGCTGGTACCAGTATATTCTGACCAACACAGGGGGCATGAGGAGGTCACCCCTATAGCTGAAACAACTCCATCAGCACGACATGCCCGACGTCGCTACTGGTGCCGAGTGAGGAAGGCTGGGGGCAACTCCCCCTCTGGACTTACTCCTCCAGCTCCGATGGTGAGGATCGACGCTGCTGTTCTAACCAGAAACAACTTTGAATTGCTAAATACGGTGCGCAGAAACTCTCCTACTACGATGTTGAAACGAACTCCTTCACCTGTGGAGAATACTCCAGAGAAGAAGCTAGAGCAGCCCCCTCAACGGCTGTCCTCTAAAATTTACAAAGTCTGGCGACAGGTCCAAGAGTCGGTGATCGATCAAGACTGCCTCCGACGACAGAAAAAGATGAAGGTTTGGCGGGGGAAGGATTACTCTGTCAAACCACAAAAAGCAAAAGCTACTTGGGTGCCCACTACAATGACTCCCTTAACTCCAATCACTCAAAAAAGGAGGCCGCAAAAAGCCCCTGTGTCTTCGGCAAATCGTAAAGACACCGAACATAAACGCCCCAAGTCTGGGGGCATGGTGGTGCACACTGTTTATATGGCTTCTGGAAAGGAGGAAAGCCGCACTTCTACGGGCCACCGACCGCTCACCCGATCCGTGACGAAAGCCCAGAAGCAACAACAAAAGCTTCAGAAAATGATGACTACAATGGCTGCACTCACTGAGCCAAAAGAAAGCTCTGAAACGTCTTCGGATGAGCGTCAAGAACAAGAAAACGACGCTGACTTTTTACGCAGAGTCCTCGAAAAGAGGGAAAAAGAAGCTGCAGAGCAAGCGGCTAACATAAAACAGATGGCGCTCCTCTTCCAAGATATGGTAGGGATGATGTTACAGCCGGACCCTCCTGCTGAAGATCCTCCGATCGTCCTTGAAGACGACAGGGGAGAAACGTCAAATCCTCCGCCGGCTCTATCAACAGCCAAGGAGGAGGCAATCTCCAAAGTTGACTTGGATGAATATATAGCTCAGCAGATCCGGGTTCATCAGGTGAATGAAGCGGCTGGGCAAATTGCTAGAACCGGACGACCGTATCCGAGCTGGTATGACCAAATCAGTTATCCGCCGGGATATACGATCCCTAAATTCCACGTATATAAAGGGACAGGGAATCCGCATCAGCATGTTGCCCAGTTCAGGGCCTTATGCGGCAACACTGGAGGCAATGACAAACTGTTGCTTCGCCAATTCGTCGGCAGCTTAGCAGAAACGGCATTTGAATGGTGTTTGGAGCTACCTAACGACTCTGTCAAAACATTTGCGGAGATGGAGCTGCTGTTTACATAAAGATTCCCGAGTGCTAGTGAACGCACCCCGATTACAGCACTGATAAATGCCAGGATAAGGCCCGGCGAAACGTGGGTCCAATACGCAACATGATGGCGAAACCTATGGTCGAAATGCGAACAACGCATAGAAGAGGCACCTGCGGTAGGCATGTTTGTGGGCACTCTCGATCCGCAGGCGACCATCTCGCAATTCATGATGTTCTTCAGGCCGACCATCTTCCAGGCCTTGATCGACAAATTAGCCCAAATGGACCAAATGGGCCATAGACCGTCTCCTCCAAGACCCGATCCCCGAAATGAGAAAGGAAAAGCGATCATCGTCGCCAACGCTCAGCAACAGTCGAGCAACTCAAAGCCGGTCGCTCGCCAAAACAACGTACGTCCACGCCCATCCCTCGAAGAGAGGCTAGGACGTCATTACTCGTTTCCTCAGAATGAAACGAGAAGACTGTTCGAGCTGGCAGTGCGCAACAGACTCATTAATCTGCCGAATCCAAAACGTCCGTTGTAGCCAGGCGATCTTAATAATCCCAATTATTTCCCTTACCACCAAACGGTAAGTCACCCGATTGAGGATTGTTTCGTCTTTAAGGGATGGATCGAGGATCAATACCTGCAAGGCAAGTTCGCATTGTCTGAAAGCTGGAAGGTAAACCCACCACAGCTACACTCTCCAAAGAAGACGGACACGCCGGGGGCAGCTTGTTCTTTAGTCAAGGATGAAAACAATGGAGAAAATTCATCGGATGAATCCGAAGACTACGTAGCGACTTGCCATATGATTTCTCATTCACTGACGGATGATAAAGAGGCTCCTTGCGCTGAGAAACCAATGGCGAATCCTGAGCCGGAGATTCTGCAGCCATCAGACGAGTTGATCGATGTCTTCCTAAGTGAAATTCGTCTGAAAGCAAAAGCCAATCAAAAGCATGAAATGGCCATACTGGAAAGAGCCAAAGCATTCCCGTCAAATCAAAAGCCATACACCGCGGGTAAAAACAAATTCAAGATGAGGAAAAGGTTCGCCAAAGCTCTGTCAGTAGGAATGAAGCTACTACCCTCTGAAGAAAATACTCTCGCCGAGGCAGAGATGCACCCTAACTTCTGTTTATATCATCAGAAGATCATACATCCTACCGAAGACTGCGAATCTTTTAACTGTTGGTGGCAAGGGTATGTCGCTCAAAAGCAACACTTCGACGGGACAAAGTGTGAAGCTTGTGGACATCGGAAAAATGCGATATATGAGTGCAAAAGAGTCGCCGACGATTGCCATATAGCCGAATCTAAGGCATCGCAAATTATCACCTTTGGAAGCAACTCTGATGAAGAAGCTATCCCCAACTCTTCCCTCGGGGAATCTATTTCAAAAATAAAGGAATTGAGAAGCTGCGAGAACGTTCAGCCATGCAATCGCATGCTACTTGGAAAAAATCCCGGCCCCACAAACAACGGAGCGAACAAAAAGGATAAAAGAAAAGGAAAAAAGGCCCTCGTCGCCAGCGCTCAACAACAATCAGGTGACCCTAGACCGGTTGCTTGCCAAAGCAACAAGCGGCAACCCTTCCAGGAAAAGTTAAAACGTCCTTACTCGTTTCCGCAAGATAAAACAAGGGGACTGTTCGAGCTGGCAGTGTGCGACGGACTTATCAATCTGCCGGGTCCAAAACGTCCGTTGCGGACAGACGATGTTAATAATCCTAATAATTGCCCTTACCACCAAACAGTAGGTCACCTGATCGAGGACTGCTACGTCTTCAAAAACTGGGTTGAAGACCAATACCAACAGAGCAAGTTTGTGCTGTCTGAGAACTGGAAGGTGAGTCCGCCACAACCGCACGCTCCGAAGAAGATGGATACGCCGGGGGTATCATGTTCATTCATGGAGAAGGACTCATAGACCGAAAAGTCAATAAACTAGATATTCGCCTCAAATACGGTGACGGCGGACCGAGATGTCCTTAAACTAATGATGGACCGTAATGTCCTAAAACTTGCAAATGACCGAAATGTCTTTAAACTACTACCGCAGTATCCTTAGGCTGATGAGATAAAAAAAATATATTAAAGAAAAAAACGGTATGTCCATAAGCAAAGAGGGCACGGATGAAAACCCGAAAGGGCTCCGTGAGTAAAAACAGCAGGGCTACCGGCGAGTGTTCGTGAAAACCCGAAAGGGCGCGACCTCGTAAAAAAAAGAGAGAGAAAAAAAAATAAATAAAAGGAATAAAAAGAATTAAAAAAAGGGTAAGTCCATAAGCAAAATGGGCACGGATGAAAACCCGAAAGGGCTCCGTAAGTAAAAACAGCAGGACTACCGGCGAGTGTTTGTGAAAACCCGAAAGGGCGCAACCTCATCAAAAGACACTTACAGGGCCCCTCGACCTTGTAAGTAGAAACCACCCGCGTGAGATCCTTACGACTCACAAGGGAGCAACACACTTAGGGATCCCCACGATTCCTAAGGAGAAAATACACTTGCGAGATCCTCACGACTCGTAAGGAGAACTCTCTTATGGGACCCTCACGGCTCATAGGATTTGAAAGTCTTAAGTTACAGAGACCTAAACCTGTGCTTAAGTAACCCCCACAACTTTCGATATTGCCCTACAAATGGTCCTATATTGACCCTTATATACAATCCACGGGCGCGAATAAACATTTCCCTAACCAAGTCCCATCCGTGATTGGGGATATCCACACGGTGAACAACCCTTGTGAGTCCTCTCGACTCATAAGGAGATAACACTCTTGTAAGATCCTTACGACTTATAAGAGAACATACACTTAGGAATCCTCACGATTCCTAAGGAGAAAACGCACCTGCGAGATCCTCACGACTCGTAGGGAGAAACACCTTTATGAGACCCTTACGGCTCATGAAGTCAAAAGCCTTAGCCGACAGGACCCTTAACCCTGTTTACTAAGCCACCTTTGTTCGGCATCGATAGAGGCAAATGATGATTCGCTCCTGGTAATATCCCAGTTGCAGGGATACTGATGTCTAAACCGGTATCAAATTTCAAGTCCTTTCACGGCAAATGATGATTCGCTCCTGGCAATATTCCAGTCGCAGCGATGCTGATGCTAAGATTAATATCAGATCCCAAATCCCCTACTCGCAAAAAAAAAAAAATGAGCCCCCCCAAAAAAATAATGCATACGAAATAGCCGAAATGATGGGGCAACTTGCAAACAAACTTAGCAAGTAAAAATGTATGCATGAAAAATAGCCGAAATGGTTGGGCAACTCGCAATAAAAAGCAGTGAGTAAAAAGAAAAATAGCCGAAATGATTGGGCACCGCGAAAAATAGCCGAAATGATTGGGCAATCGCGATTTTCGCGATATAAAAAGCTGAAATGATAGAGCATCGCGAAAAAAAAATGAAAGAATGAAACTTTTTGCCCTACAGGTGAAATCACATCGATCCCTGTATACAATCCAGGGGCACAGATAAAAAGGGAACAATACCTTCCCAACAGGCTCCACCAGAAAGCGAGGCCAAATCTCGACGGTTCATAGATAACCTAGAGACCATCTCGACATTTGTCGCGATATTACAGACACGATGTCAACAAATGAAGCAAAAGAAGGTCCCTAGCTTCAGGGTCTCGACGTCAATATCGACAACTTAGAGATCACCAACGGCGTTTCTCCTCACTCCAACCAGATGCAGACGTGACGTCAACAACCGACCCCAGAGTCGCAACGAAACGGAACCATGACAAAGTCCCTAGTTCTAAATCTCAATGGCCACATCTGCAGCCTGGAGACCAACAATGGTGTGCCTCCTCATTCCAGCAGGACACAGATGTTACACCATCAAGCGGAGCGATGGCAAAATCCCAGCTTCACCTCAGCATTCGTCTCGATACAGTAGACGCAATGTCAACAACAGCGTTCCTCCGCAGTCCAGCTAGAGGCAGATGCAAAGTTAACAAAAGACCTCACGGTCGAAACAAAGCGGAGTGACGGCAAAATCCTAGCTCCACCTCAACATTCGTCTCAATACACCAAACGCAGTGTGAGCAAATGAAGCGAAGGCCAAATTCCTAGCTTCAAGGTCTTAACGGCAAGTCATATAAAGCCTGAAAGACCACCGGAGATCATCTCACATGGAGTGGTCACCTCCTCGACGTTCGTTTCGATACAGCAGACGAGTTGTCACCCCAGCGTTCTTCCTCTAGCAGGGATTCGGATGTGACAAAGCAAACGAAGCGAAGGCCACATTCCTAGCTTCAACGTCTTTACGGCAACTCACATAAAACCGGAAAGACAATCGGAGATCATCTCGCACCAGCATAGAGTGGTCACCACCTTGACGTTCGTCTCGATACAGCAGACGAAATGTCAACCCCAGCGTTCTTCCTCCAGCAGGGATTCAGACATGACAAAGCAAACGAAGCGAAGGCCACATTCCTAGCTTCAACGTCTTTACGGTAACTCACATAAAACCGGAAAGACAATCGGAGATCATCTCGCATCAGCACAGAGTGGTCACCACCTTGACGTTCGTCTCGATACAGCAGACGAAATGTCGACCCCAGCGTTCTTCCTCCAACAGGATTTGGACACACCAAAGCAAACGAAGCGAAGGCCATACTCCTAACTTCGACGTCTTGACGGTAACTTATATAAAATCGGAAAGACAATCGGAGATCATCTCGCACAAGCACAGAATGGTCACCTCCTCGACGTCCGTCTCGATACAGCAGACGAGATGTCACCCTAACGTTCGTCTCGACACAGCATACGCAACGTTATTAAACGAATGGAGCCACGGCAAAATCCCTAGTTCCAAACCTCGACGGTTCACCAGCAACCTAGAGACAACCTTGACGTCCGTCTCGATACAGCAGACGAGATGTCACCCCAACGTTCGTCTCGACACAGCAGACGCAACGTCATCAAATAAAGGGAGCCACGGCAAAATCCCTAGTTCCCACCGCAACATTCGTCTCGATACAGCAGACGCAATGCCAGCAAACGAAGCAAAGGCCAAATTCCTAGCTTCAGGATCTTGACGGCAACTCATATAAAGCCCGAAACACTATCGAAGATCATCCCACACCAGCGCGGAGTGGTTATGACTTATCGGGGCTCTCCAAAATGAGCCTAACCTCAAGTAAAAAGCGGCATGGAAAATTCCTAGCGCTTGCTCTTCCGACGGTCAAACTGCCAAGGAGGATTGCTTGAAGACGTCTTGTCCAGCCCCCGAAGGGATCAGAGACACGGCATTCGCAGGGCTACTCGAACAGCATGATTGCCTATCGAGGATTATATCAGCTTATGCGACGGTACGATGGCCAAAACCCTAAGTACCACCAACCTTAACGGGCTTCTGTCGTAAAGAGCAGAGGTTAAATGCGACGTTAAGATATTCTTGCGAGAAACGCTCGATTCGTCTCGACTTGCGAAAAAAATTGTTGAGGCGGCTCGACTCGTGAGATAAAGCCTTAGGCAGTGGGCATAAAAGAAGCCTGTTTCCTAAGCATTGGGACCCCGTAAGTTGGCCCAAAACGGTCTCTTGCATACCATCCACAGGTCTCACTCTCCAACGTCAAACTTCGACAAGGAGGGAAACAACCGCTTACAAGTCCTCTCGACTCGTAAGAGGGAAAAATTCTCTTGTAGGATCCTTACGACTTACAAGAGAAAACCATACTTAGGAATCCTCATGATTCTTAAGGAGAAAAACCCACCTACGAGATCCTCTCGATCCGTAGGGAGAAAAGTCTCTATGAGACCCTCACGGCTCATAGAGTTGAAAAGTCTTAGGCAGCAGATCTGAACCTGCGGTCTAAGCCCTCGCTATCTCGTGAAGAAATCAAGAAGCTTACTCTATTACCTGCTAATTGCGACGACATGCTGAGAAAGAGGAAAAGCAACAGAAAGAGTATCCGATTTACATTTGATCAAGCGTTCGAGACACATTCATTCATGCATAAGCAGAAGACTCAGGACGAGAAATAAGACAAGCTGAAATAAAAAGTTTCCATTCATATTGCAAAAAATTCTTATAATCATAAAAAGCAGTGAACGAAAAATATTATTACAACAGTATAACCTCAGATCCGGGGCACGGATTGAGGAATTCAAAAGTAAGGCCATCCAGAGTTCTTCTGGCCTTTCTAATTATTCTTATGCGCAGCCTCTCGCGCTCCTCCGTGTCAAGATCATCGGCAAACCCTCCCGGCCTTCGATAAGCAGCAACTATCGTCGTCTGCTGGAAGATTTGATGTAGAATGTCAATGAGGCTGTCTCGCCGTTTCTTCGAGATCAGCCCCTTCAGGTACACTGAATGCACCTTGTCCTCGGCATCATCCAGCTCATTCAGTGGTAGGGCCTCGTGAAGACCCGGAAGTGCTCTCCATATTGCTCCCAGCACGACTTTCAAAAGAGCCGAACGACGGGGTAGCAGCCAACCACCGCTTGCGTTCAGACGACCCATGACCTCTGCACATTGAGCGTCTGAAAACTCCTGGTTTTGTTGACGACCCTGTGCGCGAATATCGTCATAGGTGATGAACTCGTGCAAACTGTATAGGTGCACCGCCATTATGCCTGGAGGAAATACCACAGGAAAATTAGCGATAGAAGAAAAATAATGTACATAGAGGGCTAAATTCCTAGAGAGCAAAGCTCTGTTCAGGGATTAAAACCCATGAACAAAAGCTCAATGAAACCCCAATGAGGATCTCTTTAGATCAAAAGATCTGTGAGAGCAAAGCTCTTTGATTGAGATTAATTTAAATTAATTTGATTTATATTAATTTTACCTAAAGTTTCTAACTTTGAAAATGAGCAAAGCTCTGCTAGTGAAACCCAATGGGGGTCTCTTTAAATCAAAAGATTTATGAGAGCAAAACTCTGCTGGTTAAGATTAATTAAAATTAATTTAATCTAAGAATCAATTTTACCTAAAGTTTTTTTCTAAAAACTTTGGAAAGAAGAGCAAAGCTCTAGAGTTCTTGAAGGCAAGAGCAAAACTCTGAAGTTTTTTGAAAATAAGAATCTGAAAGATGATAATCATCTGTGGGGGACCAAAGGTCCTATTTATAGGCCTCAAGTGCCTCTTCGACTTCCAAAAAGTTATTACGACGGTTGGAATTCCGCCACCGTCGCGCTCACGTTTGGGGCCACGTAAGCGCAACGGTGAGGGGGCATTTGTTTACCCCAATCAGAGCAAAGCTCTGTTCAAATTCCGAGGCGGGAGATGAAGCAACGCTTCATCTTCCCCCAATCAGAGCAAAGCTCTGCTTTGAAAATTTAAAATTTAATAAATGAAGCAACGCTTCAGATTCTTTGCGCTGCGCGCAACACGCCACGTGTCAGGCGCAGATGCATCAGTGCAGCGCCCAAGAAGGCGCGCCCAATCAGAGCAAAGCCTATTTAAATGAAGCAACGCTTCAGCTGCGCAAGTACTGCGCTGCACGGCACGTGTCAGCGCAGATGCGCGAGCGCAGTTGCGCTGTGCGCTGCGCGGCACGTGTCAGCGCAGATGCGCTGCGCTGTGCGCTGCGCGGCACGTGTCAGCGCAGATGCGCTCGCGCAGTTGCGCTGCGCTATGCGCTGCGCTACACGTGTCACGCGCTGGGGCATCTGCGCCAAACAAAAATAAAATTTCAAGAAATCTTTTCTGTTCTTGTTAAAACAAGAAGATTTTCTTCTGCAAAGCAGAAGCCCTTGGATCAAAGATCCAACGGCGGGGAGAATTCCCCAAATCACTCAGAGAAAGATCTCTTTAACAAATTTAACTAATTTATGGGCACTATAAAAAGGACCCCAGACCTCAATTCAAAGGCATCAACAAAAAGAAAGAAGAGAACTCTTGAGAACTCCTCAAGAACAACAAAAGGTAAAAACCTTTGAAAGAAGAGAAAATTCTCTTATAAACAGATCAGTAATCTAAAAACAAGATCATTGATCTTTAAACATAACTAAATAAATAAATTTAAAAAAAATAGTGCTTTGCACTTGTCATGAACCTTTGGTTCTCTGAGATAAGAAAAACAAGAAAAAACTTATTTTTCTTTGATCTAAATTAGATCAAGAAATTAAATAGTGCTTTGCATTTCTGTTTTTGAATCTAAAAGATTCTTAGTGCTCTGCACTTACAAACTGCGCTAGAGCTTTGCTCTCTGGAATTGGCGCAACTCACTAGAGCGCGCCACGTGTCAGCAGCGCAACAGCGCAGTGCACTAGCGCAGCGCACTGCGCTATTGCGCTTGCGCTCACCAGAGCGCGCCACGTGTCAGCAGCGCAACAGCGCAGCGCACTGTGCTATTGCGCTTGCGCTCACCAGAGCGTGACACGTGACACCTTCACATTTTCTTGTAGTTATATATCTTTGTATTCTTGGAATTTCGAGGACGAAATTCTTTTTATAGTTGGGTATAATGTAACACCCGAGCCCAATGCTACTAATTTCTGTTACCGTTTGAACGTAGTGTGGAAATTATTTCATTTATCTTGCTTGTTTGTTGCTTACTGTAAATTTTACCCGGTAAATTCATTTCTGCATATAACAATTTTTGGCATCTAAAATAAAATTAAAAATATCCATCTTGGCCTACTTGACACCCCTAACCTCGTTGTAGCGTCCGTGCATCGTGTTCTCGTCCCGTTCAGTGAAACGGACGAGTTTGGATGGCTACGTGCACGTACGTGTGTCCGTTTTGGGGGTATGCTTTTTAATCATAAGATACTTAATTTTAAAATTTGGATCCCGCTTAAAATCCTATTATTTCAATTTCAAATCTTTGGATACGACCCGGGCGCGATTTGGAAATGTTTTATTTGGCGCCAAAATCCCAAAATTTTAATATTTCGTATATTCAATTTTCCTTAACAAACCTATATATATTCTAACTGTATAATATTTCTAAAATATTTTAAATCTTTTAAATAAATCCCTCCACTAATCACAACCTTCATAATCCTTACCGTGGGCCCGTCTCGATCTCTCTCTCTATCTCTTTCTCTATCTCTTTCTCTCTCTATCTCTTTCTCTATCTCTCTCTCTATCCCCAGTATCTCTCTCTCTCCCCTTATATATTTCAAATCTTTACCCCTCCCAACGAAAACCTTCACCTCGCAAACCCATCGCCATTCCCTACCGCCGCCGCAGCCCCAACGCCAACGCAAACACCACCTCCACCTCCGCCTCTTCAGCCTCGTCCCATCCGCAACCTCCTTTTCTCTTCTCCCTGTGCATCTCCTACCTACAACCCCGCGACCACCTGCACCCGTTCCTGCGTCTCGCCGCCGACGATCACCTCGTCGTCGCCTCCGCCATCATCCTCGTCATTCCCTCACCATCCTCGCCCTCTCTCTCATCGTTTCCCGAGCGCCTGCACACCCCGACCAGCGCTACAGCCACCTGCAACCCCCTGCACACCGTCGGACCGCCGTCTTTCGCCGCCGACGACCCCGTTCCCGTGTCCCCGGCCTCGCAAGCACACCCCTCTGTGAGATAACTTCCCTCCTCTCTTCCCTTCTTTTTTCATTCTCTGCTAATACGTTCTTGATCTGCAGACCCTTCTGCGGTCACTGTAGGCCACCGCCGGAGCCCGTCGACCTCGTCGTCGTTCTTGCGTCTCCTCTCTGTAACCACAGAGCAGTACCTTGTAAGCCTCCTCTTCTTATTCTTTAGTTCCCCTTCATTTCTTATTGCATAGTCTTCTTGACATTCACTGTTCACTTTTTCGCCGGAATCCGACGATGCCGACGACGTGATCCGACGTTCCAGCGAGGTACCCCGACTCGCGTGGTTCTATTGTTCATGGTTTGGGTTCAATCCGTGAACCGTGCGCCCGTCGCGAGTTTCCCCGCCGACGTTTACGTTCCGTTTTTCCCGGTTCGCGACCCATCGAGGCAAGTACCCCTTGCTACATGCTATACAATATTTACATATATGCTATGACACCCTAAATCTGTAAATTTAACTTGGTACGATCATTTCTCATTTTCGTGTACAATAGTGCATTCTATCATTTTACCGTTAAACTTGGAACATACAGTTGCAAATTGAACCTAATAACCATATTTACCTATTTAATCACATTTTTAATGTTAACATGACTAAACGGCTATACTTGTCTTACTGCACTCTTGTAATCATCTCTGTGACAAATTTGATAACTGTACTGCAAATTGAATGAAACTGCCTATTACTTAATTCATTGCTTATCTCATGTTGTTGATACCCATGCTAGATTATATAACTGATTGTGAGCACACCCACGATATTATTTACATCTTGACCTGACTTGCTACACATATATACATATTGATATACCTGACATGGTACCGTATACTGTTGACTTGACCTAATGGACCATGACCTGACCCGTTACCTGATCTTGTGTCTAATGCCAACAAACCTGACATGTAGTCCTCATGGACCGTTCCTGTTGTCTATTCAGACAAACCTGCTTTTACCTGATCCTGTGTTGGCATTAGTTCTTGATTACTGAATACCTGACTTAACATACATAACTTGGGGGTATGGGAAAATCAAAGGTGAAACCTGACTTGTAACTCAACAGTTCGATACCTATTCTGATCAGTCTTACGGGCTAGGCCAGCCCCGGAGTGATGATGCTGACATCACTCGCCCATACCTGCTACCTGTTACTGCCTAGCGGCACATCTCGGTTTAATCCCGAGAGTCCTTGACCATGGTCCCGGGCATGCACGGGATACTATTGAGTTATATCGACGATTCATCAATTGATTTCAAAGACTCTAGAATAGAAAACCTGATAAAACAGTTTAGTTTACCCACTGCACACTACCCTGCACTGCTTGATTCATATTATTATCACTTTTGCTTTATTCATGTTTATACTCGCATTGCCTGTTTATTATGTTATTATTTGATGACTTGACGTGCTGACGTCTGGGTTTTGCATAGCCCAAATTCTGTACCGCTGTCGCAGTCCGAGCAGGAGTACTCCAGCCGACAGGCTGAGCTGTGAGTGTTGGCAGTAGTTAGTTTCTTTCCTGCATTTTTATTCCCGATGTGAGCCCGCATTATGGGACATACATTCCAGTTATTTGTATTGGATCTTTCGCTTCCGCGGTTATTTATTATTGACTCCTGTTATCTTGGATTATGGACATGTTTTAGATAGTTTTATTTGTTCTTGATATCTCTACAGCCGTAATGTGACTGTGGATGGATACTTCCTACCCACAGGTAGCATGGTTGGGTATGTTACGTGCCCATTTTAGCATACTCTGGGAAGCGGGGTGTGACAGTAACGGCTAAGTGGAATCAAGAATCACTTACTTGACCCCTCTGTGATGGGGGTTTATATAGCGACAGCAGCACGCAGCAGCAGGCGCGAGAATCTCGTCGGCAGTTACGCTCCCGACATCACGCCCGCGTAAAGAGCTGATCGCCCATTAATGGGGATCGTGATGGCGTGGAACGTGGGACGTTGCTGGCGGAGAATCTGCGCGTCGCGAGATTTGCTGAGCGGCGGTTACGCCTGTGAGTGGTGGAGTTGGTCGATCGGAGGGACCGAGGAAGACGGCCTCGGCTGTGAGCTCGGAGACGAGCAAGAGGGCCGAGGAGTCTTGGTCCTGTGGCAGCTCGGGGCGAGCTGAGGGGCCGAGGAGGCCAATTTGCAGGGGGCCCTGAGGAGGGCCAGCTTGTGCTTGCAGGTTGGGTACAAGAGTGGCCCGGTCGGCCTCTGTGGGCCCTTTCATCTGCCACGTGTCCTAATCTTGAAGATCGCCAATATTGAGCATCATCAGTAGCCCCCCACTCTTGTCCCGACCAGCTAGCGGGTTGGGTCAGGAGTGGACTGCCGGGCCGCCCGGGGTAAGCTCCCTGCTAAGGTTTCGTCGGGACGCGTCCCCGAGCTGTCAGCTGTCTTTTCTGCCAGCGAATTAGGGCGAGATCTCTGCATTTAAGGAAGGTGCGCGGTTCGTGCATCCTGCCACTGAAGCGACGGTCCACGTGCCAAGCGTCGGTTGGCCGACGCGATGTGTGCAGACCTGTGGCACCTGATGGGGCGTGGTCCAGTGCGGGAACGACAAGTGGAGCAATCGGTCGTCGAGTTGACTTCGATCACCTAATGTCTTTTGTTGGGGCTTCGGGTCCGCTGCATGTGATGGGCTCAGTGGCCTCATTATGAGGGCTACAAACCTACAGCGTCTGTTGGGCAGGAGGATGCCTGCTGGGGATGACCAAGCAGGGAAGCTGCTCGGTTGATCTTGGCGAGGGCCTTGATCCCTGGTGTTGCGAGTAGGGAAGCTACCGAGCAGGGAAGCCGCTCGGCTGCCTCTGGGAGGACTTTAATCCTTAGCGTTGGAAGGGTTGTAAGAAGCCTGCCAAGGATAACCGGGCAGTGAAGCTGCGCGGTTGCCTCTTGGCGAGGGCTTTGATCTTTGGCGTGGTGGGTAGGCAACCTCCAGCCTGGGATAACCGAGCGGGATAGCCGCTCAGATGCCTCTTACGAGGGCTTTGATCCCTGTCGTTGCGGGTAGGGAAGCTACCGGCCAGGGATAGCCGAGCAGGGAAGTCGCTCGGCTGCCTCTAAGGAGGACATCGATCCTTAGCATTGGAGAGGCCGTAGGAGACTTGCTAAGGATAACCGGGCAATGAAGCTGCGCGATTGCCTCTTGGCAAGGGCTTTGATCCCTGGAGTTGCGAGTAGGGAAGCTACCGGCCAGGGATAGCCGAGCAGGAAAGCCGCTCGGCTGCCTCTAAGGAGGACTTTGATCCTTATCTTTGTTGGGAAGGAAGCTACCCGCTGGGATGCGCCGAGCAGAAAGGGGCTCGGTGGCCTCGCGAAGAGGGCTTCAGATCCTCAACATATAATGGGTAGGAGGACGCCCGCCGGGGATGCGCCGGGCAGAAGGAACTCGGCGGCCTCGCGGTGAGGGCTTGAGATCCTCAGCATTTGATGGGCGGGAGGATGCCCGCTAGGGATGCGCCGAGCAAGAAGGATCTCGGCGGCCTCGCTATGAGGACTTCAGACCCTCAGCGTCTGATGGGAAGGAGGACGCCCGCTGGGGATGCGCCGAGCGAGAAGGATCTCGGCGGCCTCAGGTGAGGGCTTCGATTATCAGCGTGAGAGGGGCCGTGAGAGGCTTGCTGAGGATGGCCGAACAGGGTAGCTGCTCGGTGCCTCTTGGCGAGGGCTTGGATTCTTGGCGTTGTGGGTAGGGACCTATCATCCAGGGATGACCGAGCAGGGTAGCTGCTCGGTGTCTCTTGGTGAGCGCTTTGATCCTTAGCATTGGAGGGGCTGTAAGAAGCCCACTAAGGATGATCGGGCAGTGAAGCTGCGCGGTTGCCTCTTGGCGAGGGCTTTGATCTTTGGCGTCGTGGGTAGGCAACTACCATCTTGGGATGACCGAGCGGGGTAGCCTCCCGGATGCCTCTTGCGAGGGCTTCGATCCCTGGCGTCATGGGTAAGGAGCTACCAGCCGGAGATGACCGAGCAGGGTAGCTGCTCGGTTGCCTCTTGCGAGGGATTTGATCCTTCAGGACGTGACCGAGCAAGGTTACTGCCCAGTGCCTCTTGGCGAGGACTTTGATCCCTGTCAGTTGTGGTAGGAAGCTACCGGCCGGGGATAGCCGAGCAAGGCCTCAACCGCCTCTGGGAGGACTTTGGTCCTTGGCGTGGGAGGGGCTGTAAGAAGCCTACCAAGGACCCTTGGCCGGGCAGGGTTACTGCCCGGTGCCTCTTGGCGAAGGCTTTTGTCCTGAAGGATTGCCGAGCGAGGGATCCTCGGGCTCGACTGCCTCTGGAAGGGCTTTCTGATCCCTGGCGTTGCGGTAGGGAAGCTACCTGCGCAGGGATAGCCGAGCGAGGGTCGGGATCGACTGCCTCTGGGAGGACTTTCTGATCTCTGGCGTTGCGGCAGGGAAGCTACCCGCCAGGGATAGCCGAGCGAGGGTCGGGCTCGACTGCCTCTGGGAGGACTTTCTGATCCTTGGCGTTGCGGTAGGGAAGCTACCCGCCAAGGATAGCCGAGCGAGGGTCAGGCTCGACTGCCTCTGGGAGGACTTTCTGATCCCTGGCGTTGTAGTAGGGAAGCTACCCGCCAGGGATAACCGAGCAGGGTAGCTGCTGGGTTGCCTCTTGGCGAGGGCTTTTATCCCTGGCGTTGCGAGTAGGGAAGCTGCCGGCCAGGGATAGCCGAGCAGAGAAGCGGCTCGGCTACCTCTACGGAGGACTTTGATCCCTGGCATTGCGAGTAGGGAAGCTACCGGCCTGGGATAATCGAGCACGGTAGCTGCTCGGCTGATTCTTCATGAGGTTTCATCCGACCATCCATTTGCAGGTATGGGGAACAGGAACGGTCGCGGTGAACGTGCGCGTAGCTCGCGCATCGATTGTGCGGGGAAGAGAAGCGCCAGGGTCGCGTTGTTTCGATTCCGCCAGAGGAGGCTCAATGATCGCCCAGCGGACGAGTATCGGCCCGTGAGATCTGTGGCCATGGGACATAGCCTGCCGGTGGTCAGCCATACCGATGAGGGCAGAGTCTTCTGGAGGCAGGGGAGCGGCGATCTGGGGCCCTGGCCTGGCCGTTTAGACTTTAGTCGGTCTATCGGCCGGCAAGGGCGTTGATGACGGTCGCCAGAGAAGGTTCATCCACGCCACCGATGAAGGGGAGGCGGCGGCTGGTACCTGGATCTTCAGGGTGATCGCATGCCATGTGGACGGAGATCGGAAGGCCAACTTTTGTTTTTGTGGAGTTTTTTGTTCCCACAGACGGCGCAAACTGATGGAGGTCATTTTCGGGTCTCCGTCAGATGTTGTCTTCCGTTGATCTCCCGGTGGATTTCGGCGGTGATCTTCTGTTGCATGTGGGTCTCAATGGGTTTTGAGGAGATTGGTGATTTAAGAGTTTAGCGCCGAGTACCTGCAAAGAAGTCCCGGGGTGGTCTGGTACCACCGAGGACCCTCCGACGATCAAGTTAGTACTAGATCCGAGCAGAGTAACGGCTAAGTGGAATCAAGAATCGCTTACTTGACCCCTCTGTGATGGGGGTTTATATAGCGACGGCAGCACGCAGCAGCAGGCGCGAGAATCTCGCCGGCAGTTACGCTCCCGACGTCACGCCCGCGTAAAGAGCGGATCTCCCATTAATGGGGATCGTGATCGCGTGGAACGTGGGACGTTGCTGGCGGAGAATCTGCGCATGGCAAGATTTGCGGAGCGGCGGTTACGCCTATGAGTGGTGGACTTGGTCGGTCGGAGGGACCGAGGAAGACGGCCTCGGCTGGGGAGCTCGGAGACGAGCAAGAGGGCCGAGGAGTCTTGGTCCTATGGCAGCTCGAGGCGAGCTGAGGGGCCGAGGAGGCCAATTTGTAGGGGCCCCCGAGGAGGGCCAGCTTGTGCTTGCAGGTTAGGTATAAGGGTGGCATGGTCGGCCTCTGTGGACCCTTTCTTCTGGGTCTTGGGACATGTCATCCGCCACGTGTCCTGATCTTGAAGATCGCCAATATTGAGCATCATCAGGAATCTTGTGACGTTAAATTTTTTGAGAATAAATTTAATATGGATAAAGTTGTTGATAATAGACATAGATTAGAAAATCCTAATGTTCCAAGAGATGTGAAAATTAGGAAGAGGAAAATTGATGATATCGTTGTTGAACCTAGTAAAAGTCAAAGACCTAGAAAAGAAAATAAAAATTGTCCTGATTTCATTAGTTTTCTAGTTGAGGGTTCTAGAGAGAATATTACTCATAAGATTAAATTTATTATGAATATTGAAAATGATCCTAAATCTTATGAAGAAACAATGAACTCTAGAGATGCTGCAGTTTGGAAAGAAGCGATTAACGATGAGATGGACTCGATTATGTCTAGTACTTGGGAACTAGTTGATTTGCCTTCCGGATCTAATCCAAATGGGTGTAAGTGGATATTTAAAAGAAAATACAATATGGACGGATCGACTCAAACTTTTAAGGCTAGACTAGTTGCTAAGGGTTTTAGACAAAAAGAGGGTATTGATTACTTTGATACTTATGCGCCGGTTGCTCGAATTACATCCATTCATATGTTGCATTAGCATCTATTCATCATTTACATGTACATCAAATGGACGTAAAAACAACATTTTTAAACTGTGACCTAGAGGAAGAGGTTTACATGGAGCAACCCAAAGAGTTTATTTTAATCGGTAATGAAAAGAAGATTTGCAAAATTAATCAAATCTCTTCATGAATTAAAACAAGTTCCGAAGTAACGGCATTAGAAGTTTGACTCGATTATCATGTTACATGGTTTTAGGCATAATAACATTGAAAAATGCATTTATTTTAAATCGCATGCTAACTACACCGTTATATTATGCTTGTATGTTGATGACATGTTAATTATTGGCACCGATATGACTGCAATAAATGAGACTAAGAGTTGTCTATTTTCTATGTTTAAAATGAAAGGTTTAGAAGAGTTGGATACTATTTTGGACATTAAGATTCCAAAGCATGATAAAGGTTTTTCTTTATGCCAATATCATTGCATTAGTAATCCACTTATGAAATACAAACATCTCAAAATTAAAGAGCATAACACACCTTTTGATTAGAGTAGTAGATTACAAAAGAATACATGTTGAGGAATTGCACAAAATGAGTATGCTTGTATTATTAGTAGTTTAATGTATATTGTGCATTATACTCGACCTGATATTGTTTTTGCCGTTTGTAAATTGAGTAGAGATACTTGTTATCCTAATGGTGACCATTGAAAAGCAATTTGTAGAGCTCTTAGATATTTGAAAAGTACTCTTAATTTCTCTTTATATTATAATGAGTTTCCAAATATATTGGAAGTATATACGGATGCTAGTTGGTTTTCGAGTGCAGGAGAGAATAGCTCCACAAATGGTTGGCTTTTTACCATGGGGTGGAGCGATCTCTTGGGCTTCTAAGAAGAAAACTTGTATAGCACATTCAACTATGGAATCCGAATTTATTGTTTTGGCTGGAGCGGGAAAAGAGGCGAAATGGCTTAAGGATCTATTAGTAGATATTTCTATATGGCCTAAGCCAATGCTCAGTATATCTTTATATTGTGATAGTGCGGCCACACTATCAAGGGTTTATTAAGAAAGTTATAATGGAAAGTATAGACACATTAGTCTAAGACATGAGTATGTGAGGGGCTTAATTGATAATGGCACCATCACGGTTACTTATGTTGGTCAAGTAATAACTTGGCGGATCTTTTCATAAAAATGCTCTCTCGAGAATTGGTGAAAATGACACATCAAGAAATGGAGCTGAATCCTACAACCATTTCACCGGCAATGGGAACCTAATCTATTCCAAGAAAATGAATAGCAATAGATTTAAGCTAAAATCAAGTTAATGATAAGTGATAGTAGGAGTACTGATAACATTTATATAGTATTAGTGCTGACCATTATACGAAATGGAAGATGAGTTTTTTTGACTCTTAACAAGGTTCAGATCCATATGGATGAAATGATTACTTATAACGGGATCACAGGAACCTGCCTATATGAATGTAAAAGTAGTGTCGCTTCTCACCAGAGTTCAATATTACTCTTGGAAGCGTTCATGAATTCCGGGAAAGCATATGACCAGAAATAGTGCTAACTCCATTGATCTCGTTGGACCTTAATGAAATGTGTGTATGTCATCTCTGGTTAGATCACATAGGAGATCTTGGTTTAAATCCGCGGTCCCCAGTGACTTCGATTTAATTTTGATTTGATTATACTAAGTGTTAGGTTTAAACTGAACGGTACCTACATGTAGTCACAAATTGTCACACGGCTCTTGTTATATTATATTATATATCATTTTTATATTTTCAAAAGGAAGAAAGGTTAGTATTTAAAAATTAATTAATAATTTATTTTATTAGAAAACCTATCTATTTTAATAGGCCTATTATATTTTAGAGTTTGATACTTTAGTATATATACTTGGTTTCATTCACCGGCTTCTAGATCCTGTTATTGGTTCTGGATTCTTAAGTCCCAATAGGACAATTGTCCTAATAGCACTTCTACTTGGACTTAGACTTTTCCTTGAACTTTTTCTTAGACTTTGATTTTTTTCTTGGACTTGAACTTGGACAATATTGTTAGACTTTTGTATAAAATAGCATTATTCTTCTATTTTAATTTTATGACATGTCATTATTCTTACAATAAAAAATTAAAGCATTCTATTAAAATTATCAAAATCCCAGTCCAAACTCAATCAAAATTACTCCACTAAGACGGAGTTAGCAAAGCTTAAACCCATTCTGACGCCTCACATGGCCTAACCCTTTCAAGCATTCTTTCTAACACCTTGCACTCACTAACCTATCTCGAAAAAGTTCAGATCTTTACTCAATCAACAACCCACTTCAACAATAAAAATAAGATCTTTGCAACATAAAAACCTATAAATCTCATCAAATAAAAATCAGATCTTTACAACATAAAACACCATAAATCTACCCAGCACCTAAAAAACACAGCTTTTTCCCCCAGTTGCCCCCTCAGTGCATGTGTAGCCCTCTGATACTTCCTGCAATCGAAGAAAGTCTTCGAAAAAAGGTAGCAATCAGCGTCCCCGCAGAAATCGTCGCTGGGGATCGGGGACGTAAAACACTCTGGCGATGGGCGTGGATGTGATGTCGGCAGATGCGGCGGCGCCCGATTGCAGCCGGCGAGGGTGGTTGTGGGAGAGAGACGTTGTGGCGGAGGAGGGGTCAATTTCGGAATCGACGCCGACGTAGGGGAGAGAGAATGAGATTGATTGTAGAGAAAGAAAGAAGGGAACGAGAGAAAGAGAGTCCAACCAAGTTTCTCTTTTTTCCTTGGATTTTTTTGAAAGAGAGTTTATATACTTACACTGAAAACTAGGACTTTAAAAATCGAATCCAAATCCAAGTTCAAGCAATTAATAACACAAAAAATTAAAGTCCAAATTCAAGTGTAGAACCAATAATGCAAAATACAAATGAAAAATGCTGAACCAATAACCCCTAAGAGAATGGATGGACATTTGACTATCCTCTAAAAGGTTTGAGCTCGGCCCATTATTGGTTTAAGTTTTAAGAGAGAACTGATAATGCTTAATATTGGCGACCCCTAGGATCAGGACACGTGGCAGATGGCATGTCCCATAACTCGGAAGAAAGGGCCCACAGAGGCCAACCAGACCTCCCCTGTACCCGACTTGCAATCACAAGCCAGCCCTCCTCGGGGCTCCCTACAGATTGACCTCCTCGGCCCCTCAGCTTGCCCTGAGCTGCCACAAGACTAAGTCTCCTCGGCCTTCTCGCTCGTCTCCGAGCCTCCCGGCCGAGGCCGTCTTCTTCAGTCCTCCGACCAGCTCCACCGCTCACAGGCATAACCACTGCTCCGCGAATCTCGCCTTGCACGGATTCTCCGCCAGCAACATCCCACGTTCCACGCCTCCACGATCTCCATTAATGGGCGATCCGCTCTCTACGCAGGCGTGACGTCGGGAGCGTAACTGCCGGCGAGATTCCCGCGCCAGCTGCCGCGTGCCATCACCGCTATATAAACCCCCATCACAGAGGGGTCAAGTGAGCGATTTTTTATTCCACTTAGCCGTTACTCTGCTCGGATCTAGCACTAACTTGATCGTCGGAAGGTCCTCGGTAGTACCAAACAACCCCGGGACTTCTTTGCAGGTACTCGGCACTAAACTCATCAAATCACCAATCTCCTCAAACCCATTGAGACCCACACGCAATAGGAGATCACCTCCAAAATCCACCAGGAGATCGACGGAAAACAACATATGAAGGAGGCCTGAAAAGAACCTCCATCAGTTGGTGCCGTCTGTGGGAACACAAAACTCTACAAAAACAAAAGTTGGCCTTCCGATCTCCGTCCACATGGCGTGCGTTCACCCTGAAGATCCAGGTACCAGCTGCCGTCTCCGTCTCATCGGAGGCGCGGATGAATCTTCTCCAGTGACCGTCATCAACACCCTCGCCGGCCGATAGACCGACTAAAGTCCAAACGGCCAAGCCAGGGCCCCAGATCGCCGCTCCCTCGCCTCTAGAAGACTCTTCCCTTATCGGCACGGCTGATCATCGGTAGGCTACGTTCTATGGCCACAGATCTCATGGGCCGATACGCGTCCGTTGGGCGATCATTGAGCCTCCTCTGGCGGAATTGAAATGACGCGACCCTGGCGCTTCGCCTCCCCGTACAATCGATGCGCGTGCTATACGCACGTTCACTGCGACCGTTCTTATTCCCCATACCTGCAAATGGATGGTCGGGCGAAACCTCATGAAGAATCAGCCGAGCAGCTACCCTGCTTGGTTATCCCAGGCCGGTAGCTTCCCTACCCGCAACGCCAGGGATCAAAGTCTTCCGTAGAGGCAGTCGAGCCGCTTCTCTGCTCGGCTATCCCTGGCCGGTAGCTTCCCTACTCGCAACGCCGGGGATGAAAGCCCTCGCCAAGAGACAACCCAGCAGCTACCCTGCTTGGTTATCCCTGGCGGGTAGCTTCCCTACCGCAACGCCAGGGATCAGAAAGTCCTCCCAGAGGCAGTCGATCCCGGCCCTCGCTCGGCTATCCCTGGCAGGTAGCTTCCCTACCGCAACGCCAGGGATCAGAAAGTCCTCCCAGAGGCAGTCGAGCCCGACCCTCGCTCGGCTATCCCTAGCGGGTAGCTTCCCTACCGCAACGTCAGGGATCAGAAAGTCCTCCCAGAGGCAGTCGAGCCCGACCCTCGCTCGGCTATCCCTGCGTGGGTAGCTTCCCTGCCGCAACACTGAAGATCAGAAAGCCCTCCCATAGGCAGTCGAGCCCGAGGATCCCTCGCTCGGCTATCCTTCAGGACAAAAGCCCTCGCCAAGAGGCACCGGGCAATAACCCTGCCCGACCAAAGGTCATTGGTAGGCTTCTTACAGCCCTTCCCATGCCAAAGACCAAAGTCCTCCCACAGGCGGTCGAGTCCTTGCTCGGCTATCCCCGGCTGGTAGCTTCCTACCACAACCGACAGGGATCAAAGTCCTCGCCAAGAGGCACTGGGCAGTAACCCTGCTCGGTCCCCGTCTTGAAGGATCAAAGCCCTCGCAAGAGGCAACCGAGCAACTACCCTTCTCGGTCATCTCCGGCTGGTAGCTCCCTACCCATGACGCCAGGGATCGAAGCCCTCGCAAGAGGCATCCGGGCGGCTACCCCGCTCGGTCATCCCAAGCTGGTAGTTGCCTACCCACGATGCCAGAGATCAAAGCCCTCGTCAAGTGGCAACCGCGTAGCTTCACTGCCCGGTCATCCTTAGTGGATTTCTTACAGCCCCTCCAACCCTAAGGATTAAAGCCTTCGCCAAAAGACACCGAGCAGCTACCCTGCTCGGTCATCCCCGGCTGGTAGGTCCTTACCCACGACGTCAGGGATCCAAGCCCTTGCCAAGAAGCACCGAGCTGCTACCAAGTTCGGCCATCCTCAGCAAGCCTCTCACGGCCCCTCTCACGCCGAAGATCGAAGCCCTCACCTGAGGCCGCTGAGATCCTTCTCGCTCAGCGCATCCCCAGCGGGCATCCTCCTACCCATCAGTCGCTGAGGATCTCAAGCCCTCACCGCGAGGCCGCCGAGTTCCTTCCTGCTCAGCGCATCCCCAGCAGGCATCCTCCTGCCCATCAGACGCTGAGGATCTCAAGCCCTCACCACGAGGCCGCCGAGATCCATCCTGCTTGGCGCATCCCCAGCGGGCATCCTCCTGCCCATCAGACGCTGAGGGTCTCAAGCCCTCACCGCGAGGCCTCCGAGATCCTTCTGCTCGGCGCATCCCCGGCGGGCATCCTCTTGCCCATCAAACGCTGAGGATCTCAAGCCCTCACCATGAGGCCGCCGAGATCCTTTGTCACGCCCCGCTTCCCAGAGTACGCAAGATTGGGCACGTGACATAGCCAACCATGCTACCTGTGGGTAGGAAATATCCATCCACAGTCACATTACGGTTGTAGAGATATCAAGAACAAAATATTAAACTAATCTAATACATATCCAAATCCATAATAACAAGAATCAATAAATAAAGAATGCGGAAGCAAATGATCCAATACAATAAATAAACAGTGCGTCCCATAATGCGGGCTCACATCTGGAAATGAAATGAAAATAAATAAACTAAACCCTAAGGAACTCACAGTCCAGCCTGCTGGCTGAAGTACTCCTGCTCAGTCGTCGATAATGGTAAGGAATCTGGGCCATGCAAAACCCAGACGTCAGCGCGTCATGTCAACCCAAAGATATAATATAAACATGATAATAAGCAATGCAGGTATGAACATGAAACAAGCAGTACTAAGAAATAACAGAGCAGGGTAATGTGCAGTAGTGACTAAACTGTCCTATCAAGTTTCTACTCTATAGTCTTTGAAATCAATTGATGAATCGTCGATGTAACTCAATAGTATCCCGTGCGTGCCCGGGACCACGGTCAAGGTCCTCGGGGCTGAATCCGAGACGTGCCGCTAAGCAGTAAAAGGTAGCTGGATGGATGAGTGATGTCAGCATCATCACTCCGGGGCCGGCCAAGCCCGTAAGACTGATCAGAACATGTATCGAACTGTTGAGTTACAAGTCGGTTTCACCTTTGATTTCCCCATACCCCCAAGCTATGTATGTCAGGTCAGGTATTCAGTAGTCAAGGACTAATGCCAACACAAAATCAAGTAAAAGTACGTCTGTCTGGATAGACAGCAGGAATGGTCAGGTTTGTCGGCATTAGGCATGAAATCAGGTAACAGGTCAGGTCACGTTTCAACAGGTTGAGTTGATATGTACAGGGTGTCATGTCCGGTGTATCAGTCAATGTGTCAGGTGTATCAAGATCGGTCAATATGTAGTGCAATCAAATGTATGCTGATAACAGGTATAGTAACGAATAAAGAACAACAGCAGGAATAGCAATAACAATATTATCCTATGTAAACACAGTGATGTTTTGTATTCACTTATTAACAAGTTCAAGCACCCTTGGGGTGCAATAGTCACAAAGTGGAACAATATCAACAACATACGTAATGAAGCTACATGAATTTAAACTGAAGCATAATAATTGTCTCATGGGTGATATAACAAATGAAGTGAGGACAATCTACTTGGTTTAGTTAGTTAAAGTGTGAATTAATAGCAGACCGGTTAATTACAAGCAACTACTATATTAATTTAATGTTACGGATAATTGTGACCATCAATTCTAAGTTATAAAAGATATCGATGTTACAATTAGCTGTGTGGTTATCATATGATGATTAAGTTTGTCGCAAGACTTGATCTTGTGTACTAGCATGTTAAAGCAAGTATTCGGATACTTGCCTCGACGGTTTCGCAAACCGGAAAGCCCGGATGCAATGTCGGCAGAAAACACGAGACGGGTGCACGGGCCACGGATCGAGTCCCAACAGAGAACAACGGGATCACACGGACCAGGGTACTTCGCTGGAGCGTCGGGTTCAAAAGACGGCACGGTCGGATTCCGGCAAAAGTCATCGGCAACGAGTTAGCAACAAGATATACGTAATAAGATCAGCGGGGGGGGGGGGATTTTGCACAAAAGGAAAGATGAGGGGTGCTTACAGGGAGACACCAGGGGTAACCCCGGCGGGCTCGACGGCGCTGGAACGCCGGCGAGGCAGCGACGGCGGCTGCGAAGGCCTGAACAGCCACTGGGTTCGCTGGAGAGGGGGTGCGACGAGTAGAGGAGGGTGGTGGTCGGCTCTGGTGATCGAGGGGGAAAGGAGGTGGCGCGGGTGACGTCGACGGGGGTCGACGGCGCGGTTCCCGGCGACCCGGGATTGGTGCTAGGGTCGGCTCGGGTCTGGTGGTGGTCCGGCGAGGGGAGGAGGGAAGCGACGACGAGGTCGGGACGAGGAGTAAGAGAGGGAGTCGCGGGCGTCGTTGGTGACTGGAGGCGGCGTCGACGACGAGACCTGCGGCGGTTGGTGGCGTCGGGGTTGGGTGCAGGCGCGGGACGAGATGAAGGAAGGAGGTAGGAGGGTGCGGCTAGGCTCGTGGTGGCGAGGGCGGCTACGGCGAGGTCGCGGTGAGGTCGACGGCGATGTACGAGGGGCTAGGGTTTGGGTTCGGAGGGGTTCTCGTGATGGGGAGGAAGGTGAACAGGGGCGGCTGCATGAGGGAATTATATAGGAGGAGAGAGAGAGAGATTGGAGAGAGAGAGGGAGAAAGATTTGATGAGGAGAGAGATAGAGAGTGTTTGTTAGAGAGAGAGAGAGAAAGAGAATGGGGAAAGAGACAGAGAGAGGCGGAGAGAGATAGAGAGTGGAAGGGGCCCACGAGGGTACAGTCCCTCGCGCTGATTAGCTGGAAAGGAATAAAAGGAAAAATTTGAAATGATTTTGAAGGATTTAACGGTTAAAAGAATATAATCGTATATATATTTTAATTTTACGATATTTCATTAAATGGGCCCTTTTGGCGCTAAATGAAACATTTCCAAATCGCGCCCGGGTTGCGCCCAAATGTTCCAAATTCAAATTATAGGATTTTAAGCGGGTTCCAAATTTTGAAAAGAGGTGTTTTGTAATTAAAATGCATGCCCCCAAGTCGGACACTTGCACGCGCACGTAGTCGTCCAAACTTGCCCGTTTCACCGAACGGAATGGAATCTCGACACGCGGACGCTACCACGCGACTAGTGGCGACGAGTAGGCCAACATGGATGTTTTTAATTTCATTTTAGGAGTTAAAATTTGTTATGTGCCAAAATGACTTAACCGGTTAAAATTTTGCAAAAAGCACCAAACCATCAGGGTAATTGGAAATGAGCAATATATAACCCTCAACTAGTAATATGAATAGTATTATTGGGCTCGGGTGTTACATCATACCCAACTACAAAAGAATTTCGTCCTCGAAATTCCAAGAATACAAGATAGCTAACTACTGGAAAAGGTGAGGGAATTTCTGCCGAATCTCGTCTTCTCGCTCCCAAGTGGATTCTCCATGCGATCGATTACCCCAAGAAACTAGCACAAGAGGGATAACCTTGTTCTTAAGAACCTTTTCTCTTCGATCCTTGATTTCAACTGGTCGCTCTTCAAAAGTCAGGTCCTCCCGCACAGTCAACTCCGAATGGTCCAAGACATGAGTCTCATCGCGAACATACCTCCGTAGTTGAGACACATGGAACACATCGTGAACTCCTGCTAATGACTGTGGTAACGCCAACCGGTACGCTACCTCTCCAACACGCTCCAATATCTCGAAGGGTCCAACGAATCGAGGACTAAGCTTTCCCCGACTTCCAAAGCGAATCACCCCTCTAGTCGGTGATATCTTCAGGAATACCAAATCACCCACGGCGAACTCTAGAGGTCTTCTTGACGTGTCGGCCCAACTTTTCTGTCTGTCTTGAGCTGCCTTCATATGCTTCCTGATTGTATTCACCTTCTCGACTGTCTGTACCACCAAATCTGGTCCTAGTAACCTTCGTTCACCAACATCATCCCAACAAACCGGTGAACGGCACTTACGACCATACAACGCTTCAAACGGAGCCATCTGAATTGTCGCTTGGAAGCTATTGTTGTACGAAAACTCCACCAGGTGTAGATGATCCTCCCAAGAACCTTTGAAGTCCAACATGCAAGCTCTCAACATATCTTCAAGGGTCTGGATCGTTCTCTCCGATTGTCCATCAGTTTGAGGATGATAAGCTGTGCTAAACTTCAATCGAGTCCCCAAACTTTCTTGTAAACTCCTCCAAAAGTGCGACAAGAATCGAGTGTCCCGATCGGACACGATGCTTACCGGCACTCCATGCAATCTGACAATCTCCTGCATGTATCGCTCTGCCAAAGTCTCTGTCGATTGACCAACCCGAAAAGGAATAAAGTGAGCTGCTTTGGTCAACCGATCGACAAACACCCATACTGCATTGTTGCCCTATGGACTCCGCGGTAAAGCCGTCACGAAATCCATGGTTATATGTTCTCACTTCCACTGAGGGATCGGAAGTGGTTGCAACAAACCAGCAACCCTTTGGTGTTCAGCCTTGACTTGCTGACACACCAAGCACTTAGCCACGAAGCGAGCAATTTCCCGTTTCATACCTTCCCACTAGAAGTGCTGTCGAACATCTCGGTACATCTTTGTCCCTCCTGGATGTACAGAGTAAGCTGAACTGTGTGCCTCCTTCATAAGCTCTTCACGCACATCTCCTTTTGGCACACACACACGGCTACCATATCTCAACGAACCGTCTTCATGGATCAGTAAATCGGTTCGTAGTCCGGCTTCAACCTGCTCTCGAAACTTTTGCAGTCTAGGATCCTGCAATTGTGCCGCCTTAATCTTCTCAACTAAGGACGACTGTACTTGCAATTGCATCAATTGCCCCATAGTATGTGGTAGCACAACCTCCAAATCAAATCCCTGAAAATCCGCAATGATCTCCCTTTGTGCGGTCAATACCTGAATTGCTGGTAACCGACTTAGCGCATCTAGCACGACGTTAACTTTTCCCGGATGGTACTTAAGGTCAAGGTCGTAGTCGGCCATCAGTTCCAACCATCTGCGTTGCCTCAAGTTCAACTCCTTCTGAGTGAATACATACTTCTAACTCTTGTGATCTGTAAAGACTTCGACTCTCTCGCCCAAAAGGTAGGGTCTCCAAATTTTCAGGGCGAAGATCACGGCTGCAAGCTCTAAGTCATGAGTCGGATAATTCTTCTCATGAGTCTTCAGTTGTCTCGATGCGTAAGCGACGACTTTCCCATTCTGCATCAAAACACATCCCAATCCCTTTCCAGATGCGTCACTGCGAATCACCAGTCCTCCTGAATTATCTGGTACGGTCAGGATCAGGGCGGTTATCAACTTTTGCTTCAACGTCTCGAATGCCAATGCACATCCATTCGTCCAAGCAAACGGTACCTCCTTACGCGTAAGCTTGGTTAACGGCTCAGCTAGACGAGCGAAGTTCTCCACAAATCTTCTGTAGTAACCGGCGAGTCCAAGAAAACTTCTTATCTCCGCAACATTCTTTGGAATAGGCCAATCTCGAACTGCTGCAATCTTTTCGGGATCGACGGCGATTCCATCGCCCGACACGACATGCCCCAGAAACTTCACTTCTTCCAGCCAGAATTCACACTTACTCATCTTCGCAAATAACTTCTCTTGTCTCAGCGTCTGCAGTGCGATCCTTAAGTGCTCAGCATGCTCCTCCGAACTCTTCGAGTACACCAGAATATCGTCAATGAATACCACAATAAACTGGTCCAAGAACGGTGAAAAGATCCTGTTCATCAAATCCATAAATATTGCTGGCGCATTAGTCACTCCGAAGGGCATCACTAGATACTCGAAATGTCCATATCGAGTTCGAAACGCCGTCTTGCAAATGTCTTCTGCTTTCACTCGGACCTGATGATATCCTGATCGCAAGTCCAGTTTCGAGAATACCCTCGCGCCACTAAGCTGCTCAAAAAGTTCTCCAATGCGAGGGATCGGGTACTTGTTCTTAATAGTCACCCGGTTCAATTCTCGATAATCAATGCACATCCTTCTCGTGCCATCCTTCTTCTTTACTAAAAAAACTGGAGCTCCCCAAGGTGAGTTGCTGCTTCGAATCCATCCCTTCTCGAGTAATTCACCAACTTGTTTCTTAACTTCTTCCAATTCCACCGGTGCCATCGGATAATAAGATTTTGATACTGGCGCTGCACCAGGAATAAGGTCAATCGCAAACTCCACATCTCGCTTCGGCGGTAAGCCCGAAATATCTTCAAACACATCCATAAAGTCGCGGACAACTGCCGGCTCTTCATTACTTTCCACTACCATAGCCGCAAGAACATTGTTCGTCGGCCTAGCCCCAAACTCGACTGGCCCGACAGAACTGCTTCCTCCAATGAAAGTAAACTCAGGGTGTCCAGGAATCTGGAAAATTACTTTCCTTGCCCTACAATCAATGTGTGCGTGGAAAGTGCCAAGAAAATCCATTCCCAAGACTACTTCATAACTGCCCGTATCTATCACCAAGAAATCTGCAAAGAGCTCCCGTCCGCAAATAACAACTATACAATCTTTACATTCCTTACTAGCTATGATTTTCCCATTCCCAGTGTGTATGTCCCAGAAGCTAGACAGGGTCGTACAGGTAATCGAGTGCGTAGTTATAAATTTGGATGACATAAAACAGTGGGATGCTCCGAAATGCCAATGCGGGAAAACCATGAGCGAGTAAATTACCTGAAACTACTTCTCCTGATGCCTTGGCTTCCTCAGCTGTCAATGTGAAAGCTCGAGCCTGCTTGGGTCCTTGTGTCAGCTGTTTCTGCCCTTGGAACGGTCTCTGCGGAGGCTTCTGTATATCATCTCTCGTGCGAGGCTTCGACGGACAAGCGTTAACGGCGTGATCTGCCGCTCCACATCTAAAACAGAGTCCCAGCCTCTTACGACACTCCTTTCGCACATGACCGGGTATATGGCAGTAGTTACAAATCACGCTCCCTTTCCGATCACCCACACTTGTTTTCTTCATTGGTGCTACGCTGCGCCTGTTCACCGGAATGCTTCTACGTACGGACGTTTGGTTCAGTGCAAATGTCGGTTCCAGCTCGGTCTGTTCCTTTAGATTCTCCAGCAATCCCCTTATCACTCTACGCCTGGCGGCTAAGACCGCACTTCTTTGGTCCATCTTCAAATTCTGACCGGCCATATTCCTGGAAATCAAAGTACCCAACATTAGCATGATGATAGATTCTGAGTATAGATCAAGGCTAGAACTCCAAGATACTTAAATAGAGTACTGCATTGTAGCTATGCCGCGGTATCATAGCCGCAATTACTTAACTCCACCCAAGTCGCCCAAGTCCTAGGGATAACAAGAAATCAGGTTTCCGAGTCGACATGCAAAGTAAGTTTGCACGTCGTAAAAGATATAATCCGGAAGAATGTGATTCAAGAATGGTAAAACGGTCAAGGTGGCAGGACATGTTTCCTAATCACGGGTATTCTGATTCGTGTATCGGGTGCAATACCCAACTACAAAGAATCAACCCAATTAACCTATGGCTCTGATACCAAAAGAACCATGTCACGCCCCGCTTCCCAGAGTACGCAAGATTGGGCACGTGACATAGCCAACCATGCTACCTGTGGGTAGGAAATATCCATCCACAGTCACATTACGGTTGTAGAGATATCAAGAACAAAATATTAAACTAATCTAATACATGTCCAAATCCATAATAACAAGAATCAATAAATAAAGAATGCGGAAGCAAATGATCCAATACAATAAATAAACAGTGCGTCCCATAATGCGGGCTCACATCTGGAAATGAAATGAAAATAAATAAACTAAACCCTAAGGAACTCACAGTCCAGCCTGCTGGCTGAAGTACTCCTGCTCAGTCGTCGATAATGGTAAGGAATCTGGGCCATGCAAAACCCAGACGTCAGCGCGTCATGTCAACCCAAAGATATAATATAAACATGATAATAAGCAATGCAGGTATGAACATGAAACAAGCAGTACTAAGAAATAACAGAGCAGGGTAATGTGCAGTAGTGACTAAACTGTCCTATCAAGTTTCTACTCTATAGTCTTTGAAATCAATTGATGAATCGTCGATGTAACTCAATAGTATCCCGTGCGTGCCCGGGACCACGGTCAAGGTCCTCGGGGCTGAATCCGAGACGTGCCGCTAAGCAGTAAAAGGTAGCTGGATGGATGAGTGATGTCAGCATCATCACTCCGGGGCCGGCCAAGCCCGTAAGACTGATCAGAACATGTATCGAACTGTTGAGTTACAAGTCGGTTTCACCTTTGATTTCCCCATACCCCCAAGCTATGTATGTCAGGTCAGGTATTCAGTAGTCAAGGACTAATGCCAACACAAAATCAAGTAAAAGTACGTCTGTCTGGATAGACAGCAGGAATGGTCAGGTTTGTCGGCATTAGGCATGAAATCAGGTAACAGGTCAGTTACGTTTCAACAGGTTGAGTTGATATGTACAGGGTGTCATGTCCGGTGTATCAGTACATGTGTCAGGTGTATCAAGATCGGTCAATATGTAGTGCAATCAAATGTATGCTGATAACAGGTATAGTAACGAATAAAGAACAACAGCAGGAACAGCAATAACAATATTATCCTATGTAAACACAGTGATGTTTTGTATTCTCTTATTAACAAGTTCAAGCACCCTTGGGGTGCAATAGTCACAAAGTGGAACAATATCAACAACATACGTAATGAAGCTACATGAATTTAAACTGAAGCATAATAATTGTCTCATGGGTGATATAACAAATGAAGTGAGGACAATCTACTTGGTTTAGTTAGTTAAAGTGTGAATTAATAGCAGACCGGTTAATTACAAACAACTACTATATTAATTTAATGTTACGGATAATTGTGACCATCAATTCTAAGTTATAAAAGATATCGATGTTACAATTAGCTGTGTGGTTATCATATGATGATTAAGTTTGTCGCAAGACTTGATCTTGTGTACTAGCATGTTAAAGCAAGTATTCGGATACTTGCCTCGACGGTTTCGCAAACCGGAAAGCCCGGATGCAATGTCGGCAGAAAACACGAGACGGGTGCACGGGCCACGGATCGAGTCCCAACAGAGAACAACGGGATCACACGGACCAGGGTACTTCGCTGGAGCGTCGGGTTCAAAAGACGGCACGGTCGGATTCCGGCAAAAGTCATCGGCAACGAGTTAGCAACAAGATATACGTAATAAGATCAGCGGGGGGGGGATTTTGCACAAAAGGAAAGATGAGGGGTGCTTACAGGGAGACACCAGGGGTAACCCCGGCGGGCTCGACGGCGCTGGAACGCCGGCGAGGCAGCGACGGCGGCTGCGAAGGCCTGAACAGCCACTGGGTTCGCTGGAGAGGGGGTGCGACGAGTAGAGGAGGGTGGTGGTCGGCTCTGGTGATCGAGGGGGAAAGGAGGTGGCGCGGGTGACGTCGACGGGGGTCGACGGCGCGGTTCCCGGCGACCCGGGATTGGTGCTAGGGTCGGCTCGGGTCTGGTGGTGGTCCGGCGAGGGGAGGAGGGAAGCGACGACGAGGTCGGGACGAGGAGTAAGAGAGGGAGTCGCGGGCGTCGTTGGTGACTGGAGGCGGCGTCGACGACGAGACCTGCGGCGGTTGGTGGCGTCGGGGTTGGGTGCAGGCGCGGGACGAGACGAAGGAAGGAGGTAGGAGGGTGCGGCTAGGCTCGTGGTGGCGAGGGCGGCTACGGCGAGGTCGCGGTGAGGTCGACGGCGATGTACGAGGGGCTAGGGTTTGGGTTCGGAGGGGTTCTCGTGATGGGGAGGAAGGTGAACAGGGGCGGCTGCATGAGGGAATTATATAGGAGGAGAGAGAGAGAGATTGGAGAGAGAGAGGGAGAAAGATTTGATGAGGAGAGAGATAGAGAGTGTTTGTTAGAGAGAGAGAGAGAAAGAGAATGGGGAAAGAGACAGAGAGAGGCGGAGAGAGATAGAGAGTGGAAGGGGCCCACGAGGGTACAGTCCCTCGCGCTGATTAGCTGGAAAGGAATAAAAGGAAAAATTTGAAATGATTTTGAAGGATTTAACGGTTAAAAGAATATAATCGTATATATATTTTAATTTTACGATATTTCATTAAATGGGCCCTTTTGGCGCTAAATGAAACATTTCCAAATCGCGCCCGGGTTGCGCCCAAATGTTCCAAATTCAAATTATAGGATTTTAAGCGGGTTCCAAATTTTGAAAAGAGGTGTTTTGTAATTAAAATGCATGCCCCCAAGTCGGACACTTGCACGCGCACGTAGTCGTCCAAACTTGCCCGTTTCACCGAACGGAATGGAATCTCGACACGCGGACGCTACCACGCGACTAGTGGCGACGAGTAGGCCAACATGGATGTTTTTAATTTCATTTTAGGAGTTAAAATTTGTTATGTGCCAAAATGACTTAACCGGTTAAAATTTTGCAAAAAGTACCAAACCATCAGGGTAATTGGAAATGAGCAATATATAACCCTCAACTAGTAATATGAATAGTATTATTGGGCTCGGGTGTTACATCCTTCCTGCTCGGTGCATCCCCAGCGGGCGTCCTCCTGCCCATCAGACGCTGAGGATCTCAAGCCCTCACCACGAGGCCGCCGAGATCCTTCCTGCTCGGCGCATCCTCAGCGGGTATCCTCCTGCCCATCAGACGCTGAGGGGATGAAGCCCTCATCGCGAGGCCGTCAAGATCCTTCTTGCTCGGCGCATCCCAGCGGGCATCCTCCTGCCCATTAGACGCTGAAGATCTCAAGCCCTCACCGCAAGGCCGCCGAGTTCCTTCTGCTCGGCACATCCCCGGCAGGCGTCTTCCTGGCCATCAGATGCTGGGGATCTAAAGCTCTCTTCATGAGGCCGCCGAGTCCCTTTCTGCTCGGCGCATCCCAGCGGGTAGCTTTCTACCCAACAAAGACAAGGATCAAAGTCCTCCTTAGAGGCAGCTGAGCGGCTTCCCTGCTCGGCTATGCCTGGCCGGTAGCTTCCTTACTCGCAACGCCAGGGATCAAAGCCCTCACCAAGAGGCAACCGCACAGCTTCACTGCCCGGTTATCCTTAGCAGGCCTCCTACAACCCCTCCAACGCTAAGGGTCGAAGTCCTCCTAAGAGGCAGCCGAGCGGCTCCCCTGCTCGGCTATCCCTGGCCGGTAGCTTCCTTACCCGCAACGCCGGGGATCAAAGCCCTCGCAAGAGGCATCTGAGCGGCTATCCCGCTCGGTCATCCCAGGCTGGCGGTTGCCTACTCGCAACGCCAGGGATCAAGGCCCTCGCCAAGATTAACCGAGCAGCTTCCCTGCTCGGTCATCCCCAGCAGGCATTCTCCTGCCCAACAGACGCTGCAGGTTTGTAGCCCTCATAACGAGGCCACCGAGCCCATTACATGCAGCGGACCCGAAGCCCCAACAAAATATATCAGGTGATCGAAGTCAACTCGACGACCGATTGCTCCACTTGTCGTTCCAGCACTGGACCGCGCCCCATCAGACGCCACAGGTCTGCACACATCGCGTCGGCCAACCGACGCTTGACACGTGGACCGTCGCTTCAGTGGTAGGATGCACGAACCGGCGCACCTTCCTTAAATGCAGAGATCTCGCCCTAATTCGCTGGCAAAAAAGACAGCTCACGGCCCGGGGACGCGTCCCGACGAAACCTTAGGAGGGAGCTCACCCCGGGCGGCCCGGCAGTCCACTCCTGATCCGACCTGCTAGCTGGTCGGGACAAGAGAGGGGGCTAATGATGATGCTCAATATTGGCGACCCCTAGGATCAGGACACGTAGCGGATGACATGTTCCATAACTCGGAAGAAAGGGCCCACAGAGGCCGACCAGGCCTCCCCTGTACCCGACCTGCAATCACAAACTAGCTCTCCTCGGGGCTCCCTGCAGATTGTCCTCCTCGGCCCCTCAGCTCGCCCTGAGCTGCCACAAGACTAAGTCTCCTCGGCCTTCTCGCTCGTCTCCGAGCCCCCCGGCATAGGCTGTCTTCCTCGGTCCTCCGACCAGCTCCACCGCTCACAGGCGTAACCGCCGCTCCGCGAATCTCGCCATGCGCGGATTCTCCGCCAGCAACATCCCACGTTCCACGCCTCCGCGATCCCCATTAATGGGCGATCTTCTCTTTACGCGAGCGTGACGTCGGGAGCGTAACTGCCGGCAAGATTCTCGCGCATGCTGCTGCGTGCCATCACCGCTATATAAACTCCCATCACAGAGGGGTCAAGTGAGCGATTTTTTATTCCACTTAGCCGTTACTCTGCTCGGATCTAGCACTAACTTGATCGTCGGAAGGTCCTCGGTGGTACCAAACAACCCCGGGACTTCTTTGCAGGTACTCGGCGCTAAACTCATCAAATCACCAATCTCCTCAAACCCATTGAGACCCACACGCAACAGAAGATCACCTCCAAAATCCATCGGGAGATCGACGGAAGACAACATCTGAAGGAGGCCTGAAAAGGACCTCCATCAAGAACCAACAGTCGTTTTTCTCCGCAAATGAACGGTCATAATTATGACCTTTTAGATCCCGTCAATTTACAGAGGAGGTTTGAGAAATAAAACTTTTTAACAATGAAGAGGTTTCTCTCACAACTTTTCATTCCTTATAATTATTAGTTCAATCTTTGTTTTATAACACAACAAATTCTTCATTCTATTCTCTCTCAAATAAAACTGTTTTGATGCTATTAACACAAGAATTGTAAAGATTTTGAGATTGGGGGTTTAGTCAATATTGATAATTGCCAGCCCCGATTGATTTCGCTGTATCATGAAAATGTATCGTAAGTAAACCAAATAGCAAACTCGATACCGAGTGGGGACGATAAACACTTTAATTTAAAGAAAGTTGTATTCCCCAGGCAGGTTTCCCAGTTTACAACATTTTCCAAATTGTTTTATAATACTATTTCCTTCTTCATTAACCCAAATATTCCAACAGTGTCCACATGTGATGAGGGCTTAGAATTAGGGTTTTACAGTTTCAAGCTGCAGACACATGTACAGAGAGAGAGAGAAGAGAGAGAGAGAGAGAGAGAGCGAGATTCAAGCTGCGGACACTTGTACAGAGAGAGAGAGAGAGGAGAGAGAGAGAGAGCAAGATTCAAGCTGCAGACACATGTACAGAGAGAGAGAGAGAGAGAGAGAGAGAGAGAGAGACTGCAGGTTAATTGGTTAATTAATTTTCATGTAGAACTAGTACAAGTAAAATCCATGATTAATGGAGAGAAAAAGTTTTAGGTCCTCACTAATAGTTTTTTATTATGAGAAAATAGTCGATAAATATATGAAGTCATGTAAACTAATTAAGGGTTTAACAGAAATATTAATTCAATTGCTACAAAGGATTATTGCAGTCTCTAACAGGATGCGATCGAGAGAGTGCATTTATGACACAATATTTCCAATTACAAAGTTTTTTTTATGAGATATGCATACGAATTATCCTTAAATTAATGTTCACCGCGCCATCAACATAGCTTTGTGGCCATCACTAATTAATTATAGCTACCATCATTCTCGCTGTCATCGACATCGCTATATTACCTCTGTTTATGTTACCTCTACCATCTTCAGGATTCAATGTTGTCGCTGGCACCACCATTTTTGCCACTAACACCTTCACCGAAACATCTTCACAGTCAATAGTTCAAAATCAAGGTTAATCCGAAAAGATATTTTTCCGGAACTTCACAATCACATGTATCCTTTTATTTTTAACGTAACAGAAGATTATTATATTTTCTTTGAACACTTGCATTATTTCGAACACTATATATAATGTATAGCATATTTGGAAGGGAAAAATTTGATGTTGTTAACCAAACTTTTTAGAAGGCAAATTTTTTAGAAGGCTAAATTTCACTTATATTATACCCTCGGCTATAAACTATAAGGGATTGTCAAATATACACTTTTTGTAATTATTATTAAAAATAAATATACTGCACTTTTTCACCAACACTACTACAATATGGGGTTGCCCCTACGGACTCAGAAATCCGTAGGAGCAAATATTTCTTGCCCCTACGGATTTGTCCGTAGGACCAAATCGTTGTCCCTACGATGCCTTACGTTCTAATTTTTTGTTTGGCCCTACGGAGCCGCAAGCCGTGGACCTACGGTTATATCCGTAAAGGCATCTAAATAGGTTATTAATAAAAAAAAAGCACAGAAAAATTATATTCATCGTTCCCAAAATTTCTCTCTCTCACTCTCGCGCCTCTCGTCGTCTGTTCCCGCGCTTTGTCGCCACCGCGCTCGCGCCTCGTCGCCACCGCGCTCGCGCCTCGTCGCCAGCTTCGTCGGTCTTCCCCACACCTTCATCGACTTCCCGCGCCTCATCTCCACCTTCGCCGATCGTCGTCGACCACCAATTTCTACCGTCTCCTCCACCGCGCGCACGGTTTGTAAGTAAATCTCAAATAATTTTTAATTTTAACGTTGTAGTCTAGGGTTCAGGCCAGGTTCGGATAGGGGCGAGGGCATCGGCGTCGGCACCAGGTTCGGTTAGGGTTAGGGTTAGGTTGTGGGGTTCGGTTGGGATTGGGGTTGGGGTTGGAGTTGGGGCTGGGGCCGGGGCTGGGCTGGGCTGGGGCTGAGGCTGGGGCTAAGGTTCGGTTGGGCAGTGAGATGTGAACTGTAGAGTGCCCTATTTATCCCTTGCAGTAGGTGTAAGCTTGTAGTGTAAATATGCTTTGCTTGTTGATTTAGTTCCATCCCGGCAAAGCTTTAGGCTAATTTGAGGTCGAGTTTGTACTGGTGCATTTATTCTGTCACCTTCACTTTTGTGGACGTAACATTCGATGATAAGGTGATAGTTGTTCCAGATTTGGCGTGTGCAGGGACTTTATGTTTAATAATGTATCAGTAGAACTGTAAGCAAGCTGTTTGGCATATTTAGAGGGTATTTAAGTTTAAGAAATTGTTTTTCTGTTATTTTTCTTATGACATGTATGCTATCGAATGTCTGGGCGAGCAACCCATGTGGGACAATATAATTTGATCTGATTTTGCTTCAAACTCTTCTTTCTCCTTTAAATTATAATCCATTTTGTTTTGTACTTAGTAATGGCAGAATCTGCTTGTAGTTTATGGAAAACTATGAATCTTTTCGCCCGTTTCTTTCAGCCAGCATATGAAATAGTTGGTGGTTTGTGTTCATGGCCTGAATTCCTCTACATATATTATCATGCATATAATCTTATTGATGGATTCATTTATTTTCAATCAGCAAATATAACATCTTTCAAGCATATTATCTTGTTCATCATTCTAATCTTATATTTTTTCTGTCTCTGTCCTGTTGATCTTATTGATGGGAAGCTGTATGTTCATCTCCACTCCCAGATCCTTGATAATTGATTCTTTTGAAGCATCGTAACAATGTTTTGCGTTAATGTATCTGTAATGTTGTAAATATGTGATTAGCTTTATGGCTTGACTTTAATAGATCTATATTCCTCTGTTTTTCCCTTACTTTAGAGTTGAACATGATCTTTTAATAGCAAATATACTGCTCTTTAGAATTCAGATATGGACTGATAAGAGGAGATGATTGTTATCATGTTAACGGCCACTTATAAAATTTCTTAAATCTTGATCTCAATGGTTTAAAATCATGTTACACATACAACATGAATGCACAACAAACGCATAATTAGAGAGTGATTCAAGATGTTCAAGTTAAAACCAATATATGATACTCGATGATAATATGAAACCTTCATATTCTCATCGATACTCATATATGAAACTAAAAGCGCCACTTAGTCGCCGTCTATCGGTTAATATACATGTGATGTTCGTCGTGACATAGAACTATACGAAACTTGTTAAATATCGGACGATATAGCTCGATACTAACAACCGTCGTATAGTCTACGCGACGAGAAAATTCAATCGTATGGTAACCCATAGATTTGTCCCGTGTGGCCAAGTTAAGAATGTATAAAGCAAACGCCTTCATTCACTTGTGTTTTCATCCGTTTCGAGATATTTCGTCGGTACCTTTCCGCTGGTTCTCCGTGTACAAAGATAGATTAGATGTTCATTTCAACGTTGTTTCACAGCTTTGAAATGATTATCTATTTTATTACAGTGTACTCGGAGAACAGCGGGGAGGTGCTGCCGAAATTTACTCGAAACGGTTGAAAGCAAAAGTGATGGGTGTTCGCTCTATACATTCTTAATGGGATAGAAGCCTACCCCCGACAGCCGGAACACAAACATACAAAAAGAATACACAACAAACGCATAATTAGATAGTGATTCGAGATGTTCAAGTTAAAACCAATATATGATACTCGATGATAATATGAAACCTTCATATTCTGCAGCCCGGAGAGCTCCGTAGGGAGCTTCAGAGGGCCGGTCTTGCACCCAGATCGGAGACCCCTTCGGATGTCTCCTTCCGTGTGGATTTTGCCACACATCCAGGTATACTGCACGCATATCCATTTTGAATGTAATATTACAGATATTCATGCCTGTTTATGTCAAAATTACTTATATTGTCAATGTTTTATTGTCTAGTTGTTGGTGATGCGTCCACATCTGGGACAGAGGCCACTCCCGCTCCTCCAGCTATGTTTATATATCATATAGTTCATGTATATTGATTTAGAATGCTATATCATAAATATACACACATTCTTTTTGCTCTTACTTAGCAATTTTTACTATTGTCTAGCTGTAGGTGGTGACACCACCGCACCTGCGGGTATGTTTATATATCCTATAGTGCATGCATATTGATTTAGAACGTTGTATTATTGATCTACATATTCTTTTTGCAATTACTTATATAATCTATTTTTAATTGTCTAATTATAGGCGGTGCGTTCACAACTGACGCAGAGGCCACTCCTGCCACTTCCATACCCTCCGCATCGTCTGCAGATTAGTATGAATAAATATAAAATATTTATTCATTTTACATATGCTCTATAGAATAAATATGAACTTCATGGAAATTTAGCATCAATGTTTATTTTCTAGTTGGAGGGGATGCGTCCGCATCCGGGACCCCGGTTGTTCCTCACCGGAGGAACTATCGTCCCGCTCGTGCTGCTGCCCGGGCCCTGGCTCGTGCTTTAGTCACCGGAGGTATATATCACACTTCAATTTTCGTTTAACCTTGATTTCTTAATACAACTTTGTCTTAATATTGATTGTCTTGATATTTCTTGCAGACGCAGGGCCTCTCCATCCCCAGAGGGGGACTCGAGGCCCGAATCAGTCCCATAGGATGAGGCCTGACAGAGCTAGGGGGGAGACAGTATTCCCCCTCTTTTTTACCCTTGAGTATCGCTATACCGGTCCTCACGCCGAGAGGTTCGGCCGGTATATGGGGGACGGGAGCCGGCTCGTGAAGAACTATCCACTTCACGTTGAGTGGGGCGAGCAGCACCGGCGCTCATTCGCCCTCTTCTTTGATCAGGCTCGGGTACATATTAATATATATTTTCATTTGATTTATCCAATATATTTATTATTAACACTTGCAATCTAATAACGATGTTTTTTGTATTTTCAGTCGGATTACAATTTTCAGTCTGTACCCGACCCTGATCACCCTGGGAGGATGCTCGACCTTCATGCTCTGTACAATGGCCTGATGAAGAACATGCAGACCAAGGTCCGATACAACAGGAATGAGATGAAGGCTGACTGCTACTCCCTGTGGATGGCGACCCCCGAGGCAGAGAGAGCGGCCCTCTTATCTACTCCGGCATTTGCGAGAGTCGACATAGAGACATGGCCTATATTGTGCGAATATTTCGACTCCCAACGCAAACAGGTATGTATTTTAAATGTAATTCATTGTATAATTTATTTTTTTGTGTTCCTTAATTAGAAAACTAAATATTAATGCGTTGTGCAGAAACAGGCTGTAACAACCCTAATTTTTCTATACACTTTTCTATACAATTTTTTTTCAAAATCCATAAAGGGGTATTTTAACCTGAGCACAATATATATGTAATTATTTTGTTTTTAAATAACTCCATTTTTTAGTGTACATAAAATTGTTTTAAAATTAAAAGTATACTTGGGGTATTTAATGTTGCTGTTACTACTTTAAGTAATTATTTCACACCATAATTACAAGAAGGAGCTTGTAGCTCATTGGTATCACCTTGCACTGCTGAACCAAGCCACCAGAGTTCAAATCCCATACCCCACATTATTTTTAATATTGATTTTTTTTAAAACCTTTAGAATACCAAAAGTTTACACGTGTATATCTCACAAAAACCCCCTACTACACCCAAAGATGTAACACTTCCACGAGTTAGATGAACCATCGGGGGGGATCCTGGCCGCCTGACTCGGCCCTCGGCCAACTCGGCCTTGACTCGGCCGACTCAGTGCTCCGACCGAGTCACGGCCGAGTCACTCCCGAGTCGGCCGATTCCGGCGACGGCCCCAACATGAAAGTTGTGTCTTTTCATATTCCCTATGCACCTGCAAAATTTCAGCCTTAGACCGCTTCCAGAACTCTTTAAAAACCCTAATTACTCCACTTTTAATACATTTTTATTACATTTTATCACATTTTTATTTTTAACTTTTCATTTACCCTAACCCTAGCCTAACCTTATAAATACCAACCCTGCACACTACCCTCTCATCCCCAAAATCTTGAGCCACTCTCTCAAAAGTTTTCCAAGAAGTGTGTGCTTTGAAAACAAGTTCGCGGCGAAGCTCCGACGAGATTCCGGCGGGAATTCCGGCAACGTTTTTAGAAACAATTGGCGACGAAGAAACGCCTCGGCAACTTCTTTAGTTCCCCTATACTCTTTAGTATAGATCGAAATCCATAAGTCTCATTCTATCTCCCTTTCTAATTCTCAAAAATACGAAATTACGAAACCCGACGGAATTGGAACAAATCTGATTTCCAATTCGGTTTTCTATAAAATTTCACTTCTAATCAATTCAAACATGTTTAAACATCTTTATCATGATTATTAAACTTGTAAAAATCAATTTGAATAAGTTTTCACACATGAAATGATAACCTTTTTAACTTACCGTATTTTTTCACTTTAATACCATCATGTTTCAATTTCGCATTTATCCCGTTAACATTGCTATACCTTAAAATAGATCACGAGGTAATGACCTACCTCCTCTCACACACATATGCAACCATAATACGCTATCTTGAAAACTCCTAATACGATAAAACAACATTTTACATTAAAATACCATTTCCTTAATAAAACCTTTTATAAAAGTTTAGGTTTGATACATTTGTTTAAACAATATCTTTAATAGGAAAAATGCGATAAGTTGTGGATATCGATCGTTTATCTAAACCTGAGTTTGTGGTATCTAGGCATGTGTGTCTAAGGCAAGTGGTTACTTAATTAGGGCCACTACTTGTAGTGGAGAATCTCCTACTTACCTGGCACTTACCTAGCCGCAATTGGCGGTGAAGAGGAGATTTGAGATTTCTAACGACTTGTCGTTTAGACCATTTAGAAATACGCTAGTTGGCTTAGAAAACCCTAGAATCTAAAATACGGAAAATTACACTTTGCAAATAAATACCTTTTACTTTATAAAACCGTTTTCTAAAAGATTAGTATTTTACAATCTTTGCAAAGCGCCGCTACAACCTATCTTTGGGGAACCCTGTTCCCCTCCGAACGGCAGCGCGGACTTTGCGTCTGGCTTGAGGTTCGGAGCAGATGCTATTTGGTTTTATCCGTCTATGTCTCCGAAGATGCCAAGTTGATTTATAGCACCGTGTATCGGAGGTTTAGACGGATGCGGCCGATGTAGCAAACTTCGTCAGATTCCCCCTCAGGGTGAGGGGTTTTTGATTGTGGGGACGCTCTTCCCTGCAGGCGCAAGCCCCTGCAGTTAATTACGCTACCGCATCGCGGTAACAACTTTCTCCTTCTCCAGAATTTCACTTCATGTCGTGTGTGTTTGTTTTATTTGTGGTTACCCGTGGATTGTATACGGAGACTGAGTAATGTCGTCGCCCGTAGGACGTGGATTAGTCCAAATCCGTATTTACTTAGATTTGGGTTTGGTGTTTTTAGTTTAAGGATGCATTAGTCGCGTTGCGGCTAAGATCAACTTAAACGTTCGTTAAGGATACGTTAGTCCTATTTTAGACTAAGATCAACTTAACGTAGTGATTCATTTAATATATGGTCGTCGGGACTCGTCACCTCTCTGACGTCGTTGAAGGATTACAACGATAGATGTCGGAGGAGTTCAGAGATGTACCCTTGAACCAAAGTCGATTTGAAGTCTTATCATTCATTTGAATGCTTAAGGATACGTTAGCCGTATTCGGGGCTAAGACCGACTTAAACGGGACCGTTTAGATCCGAAAAAGAGCATTTGGATACTCTATTGTTCCAGTTTAGGGACGTGGTGGTCCACCGCCAGTTTAGGGACGTGGTGGTCCAATATTAGTTTAGGGACGTTTCGGTCCAATATTAGTTTAAGGACGTTTCGGTCCATGTTCCAGTTTAGGGACGTGGGGGTCTATCGCCAGTTTAGGGACGTGGTGGTCTATCATTAGTTTAAGGACGTTTCGGTCCGACATTAGTTTAAGGACGTTTCGGTCCACGAGTTTAAGGACCCCGCAGTCCGTATTCATGTGTGGTTGTTGGGACCCGTCGCCTCTCTGACGTCGTTGAAGGATTACAACGAGAGGTGTCAGAGGAGCTCGGAGATGTACCCTCGAACCGGATATAAATTGATTTAAGGAGCAACCGTGCTCAGTCAATTTGATTTGAGGACTTATGGCCACGATTGGGCTAAGTCCAGTTGAAAATGTCCAACATTTTATTTACTTTTACATTGCATTTCTTTTTATTCTTATTTGGGCTTTGCCCAGAAAGGATGCAGAGCATCAATTTATTTTGGACTCTGCCCTTTTTTAGGCCTGCCAGGTCTTTTTGATTTGGGCCTAGCCCCTCAAGTAATGCATTGCATTTGTGCAAAGCACTAGGAATCTTTTAGATTCAAGAACAGAAGTGCAAAGCACTTTTTTTAATTTCTTGATCTAAATTTAGATCAAAGAAAATAAAACAAGTTTTTCCTTATTTCAGATAACCAAAGGTTCATAGCAAGTGCAAGGCACTATTTTTTTTTATCATTTTTATTTATTTATTTATTTATTGAAGATCACTGATCTTGTTCTTAGATCAATGATCTATTCCTGAGAGAATTTTCTCTTATTTTAAAGGTTTTTACCTTTTTTTTTATTCTCAAGGGGTTCTCCAGAGTTCTCTTCTCTCTTCTTTTTTTTATCCAGATCTTGATGTCTTTGAAATGAGGTCTGGGGTCCTTTTTATAGTGCTCATAAATTAGTTAAATTTGTTACATAAATCTTTTCTGAGTGATTTGGGGAATTTTCCCCACCGTTGGATCTTTGATCCAAAGGCCCCTGCCTTATACAAGAAAATCTTCTTGTTTTAACAAGATTTATTCTGTTTTGCGCAACTCCCCCAGTGAGTGACACGTGTCGCGCAGTGAAGCGCTTGCGCAACAGCGCTTGCGCAACTGCGCAGACACGTGTCGCGCAGCGGTGCGCTTGCGCAACTGCGCAGACACGTGTCGCGCAGCGGTGCGCTTGCGCAACTGTGCAGACACGTGTCGCGCAGCGGTGCGCTTACGCAGTCGTGTTTGCGCAACTGCGCAGACACGTGTTGCGCTGTGGTGCGCTTGCGCAGTCGTGTTTGCGCAACTGCGCAGACACGTGTCACGCAGAGATTCACTTGCGCAGTTGTGTTTGCGCAACTGAGTGTTGCTTATGTTTTTTTAAAGAGCCTTGCTCTGATTGGACGCACTGCCTTGGGCGTTGCGCTGGCGTGTCAATTTCTGACACGTGGCGCGTTGCGCGCAGCGCACGGGATCTGAAGCGTTGCTTCATTAATTTGAATTTTCAAAATTCAAACAGAGCCTTGCTCTAATTGGGGGAACAAATGCCCCCCCCACCGTTGCGCTCACGTGGCGCGCACGTGAGTGCAGCGGTGGCAAGATCCCGATCGTTGGATCATGGAGGTCAGGTGAAGAGGCGCAGGCGCCTATAAATGGGACCCTTGGTCCTTTAATCTCTTTACCGTTTTCAAGAACTTTGATTCAGAGCCTTGCTCTTGCTTAAGAACTCTCAGAGCCTTGCTCTTGCTTCTTCCCAAGAACTTTAAAGTTCAGAACTTAGAATCACTCTAGGTAAAAATTTAAATTAATTTAAATTAAATTTAATTAATCAGAGCCTTGCTCTTATAGATTTTTGATCTAAAGAAAATCCCTTTGGGGTTTCATCCACAGAGCCTTGCTCTCAAAAAATTACAGAAATCTTGTTCCTGGTTTTAACCTATGAACAGAGCCTTGCTCATAGATCAAATGGAGAACTCCTAAAAGTTTTCATGGATCTTTAAGATCCCAAAATTTTTCTTTTAATCCTTAGGAGTTATAGTTTTCATTACTATTACAGAGCTAGCCCCCCCCCCTTTTAGGAAGTTTTATTCCCTTGAGATCAGAGTTTGACAAATGTCACTCTGTGACAGAGCTTTGCTCTAAAAGAGGAGATTTTCTCCTTGTCTCTAGGGATTTCCCCCCCAATGAGGATATTCTCTTGGGGGTCTTTTTCATTAACTGACAGTCTCATCCAATGATGGAACTGTCTTATCAAATGATGCGCCGTCATCTAGATTTTGTAGGTCTCGCTTCGGTCCCCTACCCACTGCATTGCAGTGTGATGTAGGACTTTAAAATGTGAAGCATTGGAACACTAACGGTTATTATTTTCTTGCTTTTTCTACAGAAAACATGTCTGAAGATTTGTCTTTCCCTTTCGTTCGCTCGGAGGGAGGGTTCCCCCATTCTCCAGTGGACCGGGTGGTGTTCGCCTTGATTAAAGATCATGACCCCGAGTGCAAGAAACTCCACCTGTGGGGAAGGTGGTACAGCCAAATCATCCAAGGCCGTCGCAGCTTCAGCTCCGCCTCGCCCTCTGAGCCCATAGTTACGATCCCTTATGCGGACGAGCCCCCGGTGAAGTATGCCGTGAAGGTTAAAAATTGGAATTCTGACGATCTCCTCCAGCCTGCCATCGGTGCCATCCCAGTGCAGCCGCCGCCGGCGATAGACATCTTGGGGAGGCGAATCTGTCAGGGTAAAGCACGCCCTTGGAGACAAGCTTATAATATTGGACTGATTCCGCGACCGCTCGCCGGCTATTTACAATGGGCCCGCTACATCTTAGCGGCGAAAAGGGCTCACCTGACGAGGATTGGTTTATACTCGGCCGTCTACGTTTTGCTTTTCGAGTATCCTTCTCCTCCAACATGGTGGATGAAGGCCTTTATTGAACAATGGAACATCCCCACCCACACCTTCCTGATAGCGGATAGGGAAGTCTCTATCTCTTTGGAGAAATTTGCTGAGATTTCAGGTCTACCAATGAGGGGGGAGCACTACGAGGAGCTGCTTCCTCCTGACGAGTACGTCTTTGCCACTAAGCAGCTGGTGTTTGACTTAACTCCGGAGAACGCCATTCAGCATCAGCATCCTGGCTTGGTGAAGGTGTTGGAGATCTATGAGGAACTCCACTTGGAATCGGGCGACCGGAGCGTCAGTTTCGCGGATTTCATTGCTCGCTTTATTCGCCCGGAGTTCCTATCAGAGCAGAGTGAGAAGTTCGCTCAGCTTGCTGACCCTTTTGGTTTCGGCTTGGACCGCCGACCTACATCGGAAAACGACCAGCGGAATTTTTATCTCCCCAGCACTGCCAGCGTCCCTTTCTCAGAGATCGTCGTTCCTGGCATGGACGAGGAAACTTTTTTCATAGGGTTCTTGGGTTTATGGTTATGCAGCTTCGCGCTCCCCATTCACCCACGCCTCATGCGGCCCTTCGTCTTTTACCCGGCGCATCGAATGGTGGCCGGTTTGCAGTTATCGGTAGGGATCGCCGGATTGGCTTATCTTTACAATGGACTTAGCATAGCGGCGGACGCTAGTGAGCCTGGGGTACAGCCTGCCAACTTCCCGATGCACTATTTTACTTCTTGGATGGAGATGCACGTGCGAGGAGTGTTTGGAGCCCACAAGACTCCTCCGCTCTTCGAGAAATACAGACTCCCGAGAGTCATGCGGTTGGTCGGGGCTTCAATTATGGTTCCAGCCCCGCGGGAGTCTAGAGGGTTGCTCCTTCGTCCACATCTGGTCGGAGCGAAGGTTTCCTTTGTGGATAAGGTCATAACCATAGGCTCAAAGACCACCAAGTCAGTGGTGCCCCTGCGTGATGACTTCAAAGATGGGGCTTCTGTATTGAAAGCTCGGGAAATCCTCCATCTCTACTCCATTCGGCCGGGCTATCTAGTGTTTAGGCAGAATAAGACAGCCTTGTTTATGAGATATAACCCACACCGATTTGCCCGGCAGTCGAGCTACAACCAAGGGATCCCGCTGGAAGCTTTCTTGGAAACGCCCGTGGTCGGCCCAGAGGGGATAAAGAATGTGATGCATCATTTTACACGGCTTAACACAGGTTCCTATTTCTTCATTAGTGAACCCAGCTGTACCCCCAAGATGCTTAATTCATACGTGGCCTGGTATGCGCACGCGATGGGCACAATTATCTTAACGGAGAAGCGTATGTTGGTTGACCGTAGGGGTGCGCCTCCTGGTGGCGATCGCAAGGCCCCTGTTCAGTTGATAAAACTGCACATTTGTATTACATTTTTCCTACCATTTTCATATTAAAAAAGGACTTTATTATAATATATTATACATATGAGGGTTTATGTGTAAAAACATTATTTTCCATGTGTTAATATATGTTAATTATCATTTGGTAGGAAAATGTATGCAAATAATATTATTGATCTAATCCTAGTAGAACAAAGTCTACTAAAATCTTATTTGAGTTGTTGTGCAGAATATTTCCAAGTTGTTATGAAGAATTATCAAACAAATCAATTTGTTGAAGAAAACTTGCCAAATTAAGAAGCAAAACTTGGAGACCAAGTCTGGAAGCAACCGAGAGAAGATTTCTGAATTATGAAGGTGCCTAGGATTGACACTTGTCACAAGAAGAAAGCACAAGAATTTTGATCAAGAGATCTCACCCGTTGGCCGCGGATCCGCGGCCTTAGCCCTCATTTGCCGCGGATCCGCCGCAATATTATGGAGTTAGAAGGCAAGATTTTTGGGTATCAATCTTTGGTGAATTTTACCAAGTTTCCAACTAAAAGATTCTGGTTTTGCACTATAAAAGAGCACCGAGAGCCTCTTGGAAAAGCTATCAAGCCGAAGAGATCACGAAGCCCCAGACGCTCACGCATCCAGGCTGATCATCAACTGTTCGTCTACCTCCTTAGGAAAGATCGAGAAGCAACTAGTTTGTAATCATTTTCTACGGAATAAAGTGTAGATTGTTCAAGTTGATTAATAAAGGTAGTTATTTTATTTAATTCTTTTGCATTTTACATTATGTTTTCCCTCTCTTTCTTTTCATCTTCTTCTCCCAACATGCGCGAGTAATTCTCCGCTTGTTAGGGTTCGTAGGATTAGGGTAGGCTAATGGACGATGAAAATAACTAAACCCTTTTTATGTCCTATAAAGTTTAGGAACTTTATCAAAAGAATCATTAACATCCTAATCGGGCGCGCTAGTAATTCTTTGCTAGTTCCGACCGCGATTAGAGATTAGATTAATGATTGTTTTGGTAAAGGCTAGATATGAACGGAGTTCCGTGTCGAGATAAGGGTTAAGAGTGGGATTCCTTTTCCCTCCAGAAACCCTAATCTACACGCATCACCGTCGTTCTAGTTCTAAATCTATTAATGGATAAAAAGGGTAACTTTTAATTAATCGTCCATAACTACTAAATCCTAACGAGCCCTACAAGCCCTCTTATTATATTAATTACATCTTTAAAATAATCTAGATCTATATCTTACATTCTTGTTTAACGTAGATCTAGAAATCTTTCTATAAAATTCTTTATCCCTCCTCTCTTTCTCAACACATCTAAAGTAAAAGTAAAAGGTTCCACGTTTCCCAGAGGACGACCCGTACTCATCTCGGTCTAGCTATACGCGACACCGTTATCGATTGCGGTTAAACTACAAACACACTCTTTTGAGACCAATCAGCCCCTTTGCAGCCAAGGCTCCCGGTCGTCCCTCCGCTAAAAGACGCTGGAGTCGATCGACCACGCGTGTTGAGCCCCCCGCGGGGATTGCCACTGCCTACTACCGTGGACGCACCACCGGCGCCCCGTGCTCCCACGAAGACGGTTAATGTGGTATCGCCAGGGTCCGGCGCAGGAGCAGATATCGGGACCCGCCGCCCTAAAGTGACTGCCAAGCGCAAATCTGCTCCGGGTGGATCTAAAGCTGGTGGGCAGCAGAAGAAAAAGAAGTCCGCCCTTTCCTTCGATGCGATCCTCAGCTTAAAGCCTGCGGCTCCTCCCACCGAAGGCATATGTGAATATGGAAGCAACGAGGGCTTCTTGGTAGACCCTGCGGACACCAATTTGGCTGCCGCCATTGCAGCTTCGGAGCGATCGGCGAGGCTCGAAGCAATGTTAAGCAGACTCGCTGAGTCAGGTAATCATCAGCCTCTTTATTTGTCATTTTATCCCACTTTTTATTATTATCTTTAGCTAATATTTGCCTCGTTTTCAACAGTTGTTTCTATTGAAGAGGCCATTGCTGCCTCTCTGAAGACCTTCCAGGAGGAGGAGAAGAAGCGTGCCCTAGCAGGCGTTGGTATGTCCCACCCCTTTCTCTTTTATAAGGAAAGTTTGTCATCTTTTCTGATGGTCAACCTAACCTTCTTTTGTTTCTTTGCAGAGGTTATATCAGTTGATGCGGGGATCCTTCCTGAGCCTGTCACTGAAGTCCCGGTCTCGTCGAGGCTACTGGAGGAGCCTCGACTTGACAAGACGATGAGGGATGCCTTAAAAAATTTGGAGGCCTCCCTATTTACGGACGAAGAAGCCTCACTCAAAGAAGCCCTAGTGGCATCCGTCTCAACGACTCGAGAGGAGCGGAAGCGGTTGAGACGCGAAGCAAAGGCGCGCAGAGCTGCTTTGGCCACAGGAGCGGGCCCTAGCACTATTCCTCATGCCGACACTCCTTCTGAAGAGGCCCCTGCCGCCCTGTCTACTGCTCATAGGCAAGTGGCGCGCGTGGCCCGGAGTGCAAACGATAAATCTTCTTCAGGTAGCATTTCTTTCAGAACCTTGTTGTAAGAATTATAAAGCCATTGGCTCATATGCATTCTATCTTGCAGGGCCAGGTCCGACTGAGGGGGAGGCGGAGACCGTCGAACCCAGGGGAGCAGAAGAAGCGGTACTTGCCGAACCAGAGCCGACAGTGAGCAACGTCGTCGAGGCCACGGGGTCTGAAACAGAGGTTGAGGGATCCGCCGCCGATAGGGTCATTGATGCCGCACCTGAGGTAGCGGCAGATGAGATGGTTGTCTTAACCGAGCCAAAAGCAGTAGAGGGCGAAGCGCTTGAGGCTGGAGACCTCGTGGTGCCGATGGACGAGACAGTCGCGACCGCAGAACTCGAGGGAGTATCGGGTGAGGCGGCCACGATTCCTGAGGAGGAGCTGACCGCTCTTTCCCAGGAATCTGGCAATACTCCGATCATAGCCCTCCCCGTGTATGGTTCCTTGCCGTCTCCAGGGCTTGCGAGCACAACAACGGTTCCCATCGAGTCGGGTGATGAGGCTACAGGCGGTGGTCTCATGTCACTGGAGGAGGGGATTGCTTCAGTTTCGGCTGGCAGCTCGTCGGGTAAAATTTTCTTTTGGTTACCAGCGTTCCTCTCTTTTTTTTTTATATATGTCTCATGACCTCTTCTAACAAGTTTATCTTTGCAGGTGCGGCCAGTGCCGACGCTCCATTGCTTGAAGGAGCACCGTCAACTACTGCTTTGGCGGTGGTCACTTCCCCGTCTTCCCTCCTGCCGTCGCGGATGTTGGAAGGTATGGATTTGCGACTCACAAGTTAATCTTTTAAACGTGTAGTTCATGGACTAACGTCATACCACCGTGTCTTTTCAGGAGTGCTCTTTGATCATCTATATCAAGTGTTACTCCCACACTTCTCCTTCCCGTCCGAACTCGCTTCTCCCTCTAGTGGTGCCGGTGAGTACATTTTCATTTTGATGTCTTTGTTTACTCCATTTTTTTTTAGCAATGGGATGATTTCTGACTTTTCCTCTTCCTTATTGCAGTGCCACAAATCGAAGGAGGGGACGCAAGACCTGCCACGCCACCGGCCCTTCCCGCTTTGCCGTCTGTTGCAGCCGGTACAGTATATTCCTCCCCCTTTTTATATGATCCTTTAACATTTTTTCGAATCATTGTTGAACCATGTTTCGTTCTGCAGCTATTGTTCCAGCTCCGATCCCCTTTGAGTCTCGTGTTCTCTCACCAGCGGGCCCTTTCTTGAAACGTCCGTCTTCAAAAGGTGCCGTGATGAGTTTGGGGATGCTGAGTGGGTATATTGAAGAGCTTAACGTGGACGCTCTCCCTTCTGTCGCGGATTTCGCAATGGAGGTTAACCCGATGTTGGCGGCGCTCGTAAACTTTCACAATGAAGGCGCCGTCGAATCTTGGGTTAACCACTGCAGAGAGATTGAGGCCTGCTTGCATCGGTTGGAGACGACGCGCCCTTCTCCCGAAGTTTTGGCCATGAGCACCGAACGGACGGCCTGGCTCGAGCGAAGCGCTTCTTATCTCCGCCATTTGGAGCAGGAAGCAGCTTTACGGTTGAAGGAGCGTCGGGAATCCTCAAGCGCAACCGCTCTCCTGCGCGCTGAAGTTAGGACGAATGCTGCTGAAGTGAAAGCCGTCTTTGAAGGCCTCCTGGAGCGTATCTCTAATGGGCTAGCACTGAGGCGTAAGCTTGATGCCGCCGAGCGTGATGCTCGAGGCCATGAAGCAGCTCAGCAGGCTATTGGGGAACAGCTTGCATCCTTCAGGCAGCAGCGGGCTCAAGCAGAGGCCGAACTGGCGATGGCAGCTGATCAAGAGAAGGCGTGGAAGGAAATATGCGAGCAATTGCTAAATCTATGCAAGACGCTTCCTTCTCAGTGACGCTCCTTGTATCATTTGTACTCATAAAATGGATGTATATACATCTTTTATTCTTTAGTACAATGTATCCTGTACTCGATCAATATTTATGAATAAAAGATGCACATTTTTGTAATGTCTTGTGTCATTTCTCCGCCTTTTCTTTCTTTTATTATCAGTATGCCACCTTAGTAACCATGGTTGACGGATGATTAGGATGAGTATCCCGACCTTCTTAAGAAATAGCGATGGCTTAGGCCTCAGGTTCAGATCTGCTGCCTAAGACTTTTCAACTCTATAAGCCGTGAGGGTCTCATAGAGACTTTTCTCTCTACGGATCGAGAGGATCTCATAGGTGGGTTTTCTCCCTAGGAATCGTGGGGATTCCTAAGTATGGTTTTCTCTTATAAGTCGTAAGGATCCTATAAGAGAATTTTTCCCTCTTACGGGTCGAGAGGACCCGCAAGCGGTTGTTTCCCTCTTCGTCGAAATTCGACTTTGGAGGGTGAGACCCGTGAATAGTATGCAAGAGACCATTTTGGATTGACTTGCAGGGTCCCATTGTTCAGGAGGCAAGTTTTTTAGTCCCTGCTGCCTGAGGCTTCATCTTGCAAATTGAGAAGCAAATTCGATTTATTAAAGAAATCCCTTTTCTGAATGATTTAGGGGAATTTCCCTTCACAGTCGGATTTTTGATCCAAGGGCTTCTGTTTTACAGAAGAAAATCTTTTTATTTTAACAAGAGCAGAAAAGATTTTTTTTTAGAACCTTTAATTTTGTTTAGCGCAAATGCTTCAGGGTATGACACGTGTCGCACAGCGCACAGTGCAGCGCAATTGTGTTAGCGCATCTGCGCTGACGCGTGTCGTGTAACGCACGGCTTAGCGCAACTACGCTGAACGCATTTGCGCCGACACGTGTCGTGTAGCGCACGGCGCATACGCAGCTGAAGCGTTGCTTCCTTTAATTTTGTTTGAAAAGGAGCTTTGCTCTGATTGGGTGCACTGCTTTGGGCGCTGCGCTGATGCGTCTGGGTCAGACAAGTGGCACGTTGCGCGGCGCAAACAATCTGAAGCGTCGCTTCATTAAATTAATTTTCAAGACAGAGCCTTGCTCTGATTGGGGGAAGACGAAGCGTTGCTTCGTCTCCCGCCTCGGAATTTGAACAGAAGTTCGCTCCGATTAGGGTAAACTGTCGTGACAACTCTTGGAAGTCGAAGAGGCACTTGATGCCTATAAATAGGACCTTTGGTCCCCCACAGATATTTATCCTCTTTTAGATTTTTATTTTCAAAAACTTCAGAGCTTCGTTCTTGCTTTCAAGAACTCCGGTGCTTTGCTCCCCCCCCCCCTTTTTTTAAAGTTTTTAGAAAAACTTTTTAGGTAAAATCGATTCTTAGATTAATCTTAACCAGCAGAGCTTTCATCCAGGGAACTTTATCCTTGAACATATTTTTGCTCTCTAGGACTTTAGTCTTTTATGTATGTTATCGCTTTTCTATTACTGACCTTTCTGTAATATTTCTTCCAGGCATAATGGCGGCGGTGCATCTATACAGTTTGCACGAGTTCATTACTCACGACGATATCCGCGCTCAGGGTCGTCAACAAAACCAGGAGTTTACAGACGCTGAATGTGCAGAAGTCATGGGTCGTCTGAACGCAAGCGGTGGGTGGCTGTTGCCTCGTCGTTCGGCCCTTTTGAAAGTCGTGTTAGGAGCCATATGGAGAGCGCTTCCGGGTCTTCATGAGGCCTTACCGCTCAACGCGCTGGATGATACCGAAGACAAGGTGCATTCAGTGTACCTGACAGGGCTGATTTCAAAGAAACGGCGGAACAGCCTCATTGACATCCTACACCAAGTCTTCCAGCAGACGACGATAGTTGCTGCTTATCGAAGGCCGGGGGGGCTTTCCGATGATATTGACACAGAGGAGCGCGAAAGACTGTGCATAAGAATAATTAGAAAGGCCAGAAGAACTCTTGATGGCCTTACTTTCGATTTCCTCAATCCGTGCCCCGGGTCCGAGGTTATACCGTTGTAATAATTTGAATAATGTTTCTTATTTATTGTTCTTATGATTGTAAAAAAAAGGAATTTTCTAGCAGTATGAATGGAAACTCTTCCCTTTCCTATTTCAGCTTGTCTTATTTCTCGTCCTGAGTCTTCTGCCCATGCATAAATGAATGCGTCACGCACGCCAGATCAAATGTAGACCGGATATTCTTTCTGTCACCTTCTTTTTTTTTATTGTCAGCAGGCTGTCTTAATAACCATGGTTGATGGATATCTAAAACGAGTATTCTGACTTCCTTAAGAAATAGCGATGGCTTAGGCTGCAGGTTCAGGTCTACTGCCTAAGACTTTTCAACTCTATGAGCTGTGAGGGTCCCATAGAGACTTTTCTCCCTACGGGTCGAGAGGATTCCATAGGTGGATTTTCTCCTTAGGAATCGTGAGGATTCCTAAGTGTGGTTTTCTCTTATAAGTCGTAAGGATCCTATAAGAGAAATTTTCCCTCTTACGAGTCTAGAGGATTCGTAAGCGGTTGTTTCCCTCCTTGTCGAAACTCGACTTTGGAGAGTGATACCCGTGGATAGTATGCAAGAGACCATTTTGGATTGACTTGCAGGGCCCCATTGTTCAGGAAGCAAGTTTTTTAATCCTTGCTGCCCGAGACTTTATCTTACAAGGTGGGACGAACTGGGAATTCTCTCACGGAGACAGTGGTGGCTCTGCGAGTTGACGCGGGTCGGGAGGCTCTCGTCATGGAGTGTTTGTATCCGTGAGTCGATGAGTTTGCTAGGGATTATTTGTTTCCCAAGCGCCAAGGATTATTTGTTTCCTTGGGGTTTGAAAAGAGTCGAGAATTTCCCACGGAGGCACTGGTGGCTCTGCGGGTCGACGCGGATCAGAAGGCTCTCGTCAAGGAGTGTTTGTATCCGTGAGTCGAGGAATTTTGCTAGGGATTATTTGTTTCCCAAGCGCCAAGGATTATTTGTTTCCTTGGGGTTTGAAACGAGTCGAGGATTCCCACGGGGGCACTGGTGGCTCTGCGGGTCGACGCGGATCAGAAGGCTCTCGTCAAGGAGTGTTTGTATCCGTGAGTCGAGGAATTTTGCTAGGGATTATTTGTTTCCCAAGCGCCAAGGATTATTTGTTTCCTTGGGGTTTGAAACGAGTCGAGGATTCCCACGGGGGCACTGGTGGCTCTGCGGGTCGACGCGGATCAGAAGGCTCTCGTCAAGGAGTGTTTGTATCCGTGAGTCGAGGAATTTTGCTAGGGATTATTTATTTCCCAAGCGCCAAGGATTATTTGTTTCCTTGGGGTTTGAAACGAGTTGAGGATTCCCACGGGGGCACTGGTGGCTCTGCGGGTCGACGCGGATCAGAAGGCTCTCGTCAAGGAGTGTTTGTATCCGTGAGTCGAGGAATTTTGCTAGGGATTATTTGTTTCCCAAGCGCCAAGGATTATTTGTTTCCTTGGGGTTTGAAACGAGTCGAGGATTCCCACGGGGGCACTGGTGGCTCTGCGGGTTGACGCGGATCAGAAGGCTCTCGTCAAGGAGTGTTTGTATCCGTGAGTCGAGGAATTTTGCTAAAGTCACTGGCTTCTTCGGTTGAAGTGAACCGTTGAGGTTTGGCTTCGTCGTCTGACGGAATCCGCTGGGAAAGTATGGTTCCTTCTTTGTTTACGCCCTTGGATTGTATACAGGGATCGATGTGATCTTAACTGTAGGGCCAAAGTTTTATCATTTCTTCTTTTTATTTTATTTTATTTCCGCGATGCTCTATCATTTCAGCTTTTATATCGCGAAGGTCGCGATTGCCCAATCATTTCGGCTATTTTTCGCGGTGCCCAATCATTTCGGCTATTTATTTTATTTTTACTCGTTGCTTTTTATTACGAGTTGCCCAATCATTTCGGCTATTTTGCATGCATACATTTTACTTGCTGCTTTTTATTGCAAGTTGCCCCATCATTTCGACTATTTCGTATGCATGAGCGGCCTACTGGCTTTTCGCTGCAAACCTGAAATTGGACACCGATTTTGGCATCAGCACCGCTGCAACTGGGATATTATCAGGAGCGAATCATCATTTGCCTCTGTCGATGTCGAACAAAGGTGGCTTAGCGACCAGGGTTAGGGTCCTGTCGGCTAAGACTTTTGACTTCATGAGCCATAAGGGTTTCACGAAGTTATTTCTCCCTACAAGTCGTGAGGATCTTGTAGGTGTATTTTCTCCTTAGGACTCGTGAGGATTCCTAAGTGTTCGTTTCCTCTGTAAGTCGTAAGGATCCTACAGGAGGGTTTTCTCCTTGTAAGTCGAGAGGACTTATAAAGGTTGTTCATCATGCGAACATATCCCCAGTCTCGGATGAGAGTTGATTAGGGAAATGTTTATTCGCGCCCGTGGATTGTATATAAGGGTCAGTATTGAACCACTTGTAGGGCAATATTGGAAGTTTGTGGGGGTTTGCTTAAGCACAGGTTTAGGTCTCTGTAACTTAAGACTTTCAAATCTTATGGGCCGTGAGGGTCCCATAAGAGAGTTCTCCTTACGAGTCGTGAAGATCTCGCAAGTGTATTTTCTCCTTAGGAATCGTGAGGATCTCTAAGTGTGTTGCTCTCTTGTGAGTCGTAAGGATCACACGCGGGTGGTTTCTCCTTACAAGGTCGAGAGGATCTTGTAAGTGTTCTTTAACGAGGTTGCGCCCTTTTGGGTTTTCACAAACACTCGCCGGTAGTCCTGCTGTTTTTACTCACGGAGCCCTTTCGGGTTTTCATCCGTGCCCATTTTACTTATGGACATACCGTTTTTTATTCTTTTTATTTTCTTTTTCTCTTTTTTTTTACGAGGTCGCGCCCTTTCGGGTTTTCACGAACACTCGCCGGTAGCCCTGCTGTTTTTACTCACGGAGCCCTTTCGGGTTTTCATCCGTGCCCTTTTTGCTTATGGACATACCGTTTTTATTTATTATATTTTTTCTTTATTTATTTATTTATATTTTTTTATCTCGTCAGCCTAAGATGCTGCGGTAGCAGTTTAAAGACGTTTTTGTCTGCTATTAGTTTAAGGACATTTCGGTCCGTTATTGAGAAGGTTGGCTATTTTTATAAAGCTTGAGCTTAGGAAGATAGCGAGCGGACATAGTCGTCGTCATCTATCATTGACCTAGGCTGTGGCTCATTAAGCGTAGTATCTCTTTAGGAAGCGACCGTTTATCGCTCTGAAAGGCCTTTCACCGTGCATGTCCATGAGTAGATAGGCTCCACCTTGGTAGACTTTGTCTATGATGTACGGACCTTCATAGTTTGGCTCGAATTTTCCCCGCTTGGCGCGATTGGGGATCATAGGCCTTTTGACCACTAGCACGAGTTCGCCTTGGCGGAATGTCCTCGGTCGGGTCAATCTTTCGTATGAGCGCGTCATCTTTGCTTTATAAGCTTCTAGATTTTGTTGTGCTATGAGCCGGGTTTCATCAAGGGCGTCAAGCTCCTCAAGCCGAAGGTGAGCATTTTCTTCGTCTGTCAGCTCGTAGTGGACTGCCACTCGTAGAGAGGGTAATTCTATCTCGAGAGGGAGTACTGCTTCCGTCCAAAATACCAACACGTACGGCGTTGTGTTTGTGGCCGTCTTAAATATAGTTCGATACGCCCAAAGAGCCTCTTGCAGTCTTTCGTGCCAGTCTTTCTTATTTCGTGACACCGTTTTCTTCATGATCTTCATCAAGGTCTTGTTGAAGGCCTCAGCCAGACCGTTAGCTTGCGGATTATAAACTGAGGAATATCTCCAGTCTATATTATGCTGTTGCGCAAAGCGACTGATCTTGTGGATTCTGTAGGCTGGCCCGTTATCGGAGATGATCCGTCGCGGAGTTCCAAACCGATATATGACGTGCGTCTTGAAGAAGTGGAGGATACTTTCCGTCTTCACTTCTCTTAACGGTATCGCTTCTGCCCACTTAGAGAAGTAGTCAGTCATCGCTAGGATGAAACGATGTCCCCTAGACGATGCTGGTTCGATGGGGCCAACTATATCAGTTCCCCACATTTCGAATGGCCAGCTAGCCACTGTCGGGTGTAGCGGATTTGGATGCTGGTGGATGAAGTCCCCATGAATTTGGCATGAGTGGCATTGCTTCGCATATTCGATGCAGTCCTGAATCATCGTGGGCCAGTAGTAGCCCATCCGTTTTATCTTCAACTTCATCTTAGGCCCTGCTTGATGAGAACCGCAGAGTCCGTCGTGAACTTCCTGGACGACTCTTTTCGCTTCGTCAGGTCCTAAGCATCTCAGCCACAAAGAATCAAATGACCTCTTGTACAGGGTATCGTTGACGAAGGCGAAAGACAGGGCTCGTTTCACGAGCTGATGTCTTGTGGACGCTTCTTCAGGCATTCGGTGGGTCTTGAAGTAATCTATGAAGATTTCTCTCCAATCCTTAGTATTTTGCCAATCTTTTACTTGCATGGTTGTCTGCTCGTTCGCTCCTTTTTCTTCGGATGATTCCAAAGATATTTCTGCTGGGGTAAGCACTCGACGGCTTTGTACTACGATTCTAACGTCATTGAGGTTCTCGTCAGCCAATTCTTTAGCAAGTTTGGCCAGTGCATCCGCTTTGTTGTTTTCCGCGCGCGGTATACTCTCCAAAGTATAGGAGGGAATTTGGGTTAGCAGTTGTTGCACCTTTTCACCGTATTTTACCAATTCCGGTTTGCATGTTTGGTAATCGCCATTCACTTGACTGACGACTAGCTGGGAGTCCCCATATATGAGGAGGCTTTCGATTCCCATGTCGATGGCGATCTCGAAGCCTACTATCAGAGCTTCATATTCAGCTTCATTATTCGTTCTCGGCTCTGTTAAGGAGAATGCGAAGCGCATTACTCCTCCTTGAGGGGTCATGAAGATAAGGCCCACTCCCGATTTGATCATTGACGTACTTTGTTTGTGCTTCTTCATGGAAGATGCTCCATCGAAATAAAGCTCCCAACGGGTATCACCACCGTCGATTGCGTCAAACGCATGCTTGTCTGGCAAATCGCAATTCAGGGGAGAATCGGCAGGTATCGGGTGCTCAGCAAGGAAGTCGGCTATGGCCTGACCCTTCACTGTCTTGAGGGGTCGATATGTTATCGAGAACTCCATTAAGAGCAGAGCCCATTTAGCGAGTCGTCCCGTCAATATGGCCTTTGACATTAGATATTTGAGAGGGTCCACCTTTGAAATGAGATGGACTTCATGCGCTAATGCATAATGTCTAAGCTTTGTTATTGCGAAGATCAACGCCGGGCAGTGTTTTTCAATGGGGGAGTAATTGCTTTCTGCCCCCAGCAGAACCCGACTTAAGTAGTAGAGTGCTCTTTCTTTCCCCTGGTCATTCTCTTGTGCCCATAACGCGCCCAAAGAACCTTCAAGGGCGGCCGTGTAAAGAATGAGAGGCTTTCCCTTAACTGGAGCAGCCAACACTGGAGGGTTTTGCAGATACTGCTTGATCTCGTCCAGTGCGCCTTGGCATTTGTGATCCCAAACAAATGGGGTTCCCTTCTTCATCAGGTGACTGTAAGGACGGCACTTTCCTGAAAGATTAGCAATAAACCGCCGAATGTATGCAAGCTTTCCTTGGAGAGATCGCAGCTGTTTAAGAGTTCTTGGCGGAGGCATTTCCATGATCGCCTTGATTTTAGACGGATCTATCTCAATACCTCGGTGTCGGACGATGAATCCCAGGAATTTGCCCGAGGAAACCCCGAACGCACATTTAAGAGGATTCATCTTCAAATTGTATTGCCGAAGGCGTTGAAATACAGTCTTCAAATGTTCGAGATGTTCTTCGTATGATTTGCTTTTAACCACGAGATCGTCGATATAGCATTCGACGATTTCGTGTATAAGGTCGTCGAAGATCTTTGTCATGGCCCTCTGATAAGTAGCACCGGCGTTCTTTAAACCGAAGGGCATCACTTTATAACAGAATATACCTAGAGGGGTCCTGAAGGCGGTGTGTTTCTGGTCTTCGGGATGCATCTTTATCTGGTTATACCCCGATGAGCCGTCCATGAAGGAGAAAACCTCATGAGTGGATGTATTGTCTATCATCAATTCGGTGACTGGCACTGGGAAATCGTCCTTCGGGCAAGCTTTATTGAGATCCCAAAAGTCCACGCATATGCGCACCGTCCCATTTTTCTTCATCACCGGAACGATGTTGGCGATCCATTCAGGATATTGAACTTCCTGGATGAAGCCAGAGTCGATAAGCTTCTTGACCTCGGCGTTGATGCTCATTTCGAGCTCGAGGCGCATTCTTCTCGGTGCTTGTTTAACTGGCTTGACACCCGGGGATATCGCCAGTCTATGTACAGCAACTTCTGGATCTAGTCCTGGCATCTCGGAATAATTCCATGCGAAGCAATTTTTATGCTGCACAAGGACGTCCTTTAACGCAGCCACCCTCTCTTCAGACAGCAGTTCGCTGACGAATGTCGATCGCGGATCATTTACCGTCCCCAACTCGATTTTCTTGAGGTTATCTGCGGTGGTATGTATTCCATCCTCCAGTTCTTTCGGAGCTGGGGGAAATTCTGAGATTACCTCATCATTGCTGTTTTCGAGGTACCAAGGAAGGCTGTCCATGTTCTCGGGTTCTCCTTTTAGTATTGTTATCATGTGATAGGTACGAATTCGCTTCCAGTCCCAACGTGGAACTGTTTTTTTCTTTCATGGCCTTGGGCTCGTGCTTCTGTGGTGGCACTACCCTCCAGTTGTCGGACAGAGCGAATTTACCAAGCTGGTACTGATCTTCGACCCAATTCTTAAAGGTGAAGCAATCTTCAAGAGAATGACCTATCACTTGATGGTAAGAGCAATAGTCCGGGTGCGAGGCTTCGCCCGCTTGTTCGGGATGCTTAGATTCCGGCAATATAAGCATTTGATGCTTTAGGGCAAGATCGAGTATCTTCTTCGTCTTTTCCCGAGGAAACGAGTATGCTCGACCCATTTTCTTCTTGAGGGATAGGTCAATAACGCTCGATTCTCGTTTGCGTGGCTTCTTAGCCCTGCTTTGTTGCTGTTGAGCGCCTTTTCGGCCTTTCGGCTTGTTTCTGCCTCCGCGTCGAGCCCCTTTTGTATCAGGTTGACATGGGGCAGCATCTTCGTCTTTTACTGCCTGTTGAAGGAGGCGCTGCGTTTTGGCTTTCTCATAGATCGCCATTTCACGATTGTGATCATCTCGGACTTTTTGACCCGCTTCCCTTATAAGTTTGCCCATCCGGTCTTCAAATGATGGACTGGGCGATTTTTTATCAGGAACTTTTACTGGTTCAGGATTAGCATTTTTCTCTTGAGCATCTGCTTCTTCATCAAAATTATGCACGACGTAACAGTCGCGGAGAAGCTCTCGTTTCCTGGAGCGAGTGTATCCAAGCCCGATCGTTTGCATCCTGCCATTAGGTAGCTTGTGCTGAGTTCCGGGGACGTTCCAAACCCTGTCATAGAATTTGGCCTTCCTAACGTTCTGTTCGAAGGGTATCCCCTGGCGTTTCAGCAGTCTCATCAAGCCTTCCGTATAATATCGGGGTAGACAGATGGGCTGAAGGCTGTCCAGCGTTGGATCCGCACCGTGCCAAAGTTCTTTTTCCACCTTCTTTTCTTCGGAACGGTAGAATAGGATTGCCCTCTCGCCTTTTCGTCCGGGAGGGATATAAAATGTCCGCAATTCTTCCACACTATCGTTGGCGAGCGCATCTAGTTCTTTATAATGTTCAAGCGGCACCATGGCTATCTGTAGACTTCGCTCTTCATCAGCAGAAGCTCGTATTGAAAGCCGAGCAGGGAATACAGCATGGACTTCGTCCTCCGAATCACTACCAAAGATCAGTGAAGGGGCGGATGGTCCCGGCTTGGTGTATTGGGGCGGACCCGAATAAATTACATCCTCTTCTTCCTCGGTATCACTGCCGAAGACAAGGATGGTTGCGTTAGCTTTGTTCTCTGGTTTGTGACACTTCTCCGTATCTTCGAAATCTGGCAAGAAGTATTTGGCATCTTCGTATTTGCGGACTTCGTTCACAGAGAACGGGTTCAGTTCTCCCGTCACGGTATACTCGAAACCATCCTTAAAATACTTCATACACTGATGTTGTGTAGAAGGGATGATGTTGTACTCGTGTAACCATGGTCGGACGAGCAAAGCGTTGTAGCACGTCTTGGCGTCTATGACATGGAACTTAATGTCCGTGACGAGTAGCCCGAAGCGTATCGTCAGTATCACAGACCCAAGAGTTCTTGATGACTGGGAATCGAACCCGGAGATGGTGATCTTGTCACGAGCAAGGTGCTGGACGCTCATGCAGATTTCTTTTAACACTCGCACGTTGAGAAGATTGACGGAGGATCCATTGTCGATCAGGATTTTGCCTATCTTAATATCGTGGCAGTATCCTGAGACATAAAGGGGGCGGTTGTGTTCACATGTCCCAAGGAGAAGGTCCTCGTCGCCGAAAGTGACATCGGCCGTGTGCACTTCTTCCAATTCATCCTTCATCTTTTCTTCTGCTAGGCAAGCTTGGAATTGTTCCGGATCTTGTAGTGCCTTGATCAACGAATCTCTCGCCTCCTTTGATAACAAAAGGGCGTCGAGAATACTGAGCTGTGAGGGCAGCTTTCTTAGATGTGCTAAGACGTTGTAATCCACCTTATTCTTCTTCGGCGGGTTGTTGGCGTTTATCTCTTCCAGAACTTGGTCATCTAAGATGATATCTTCAGAGACCTTTTCTTTTCCTTTATCTTTTCTGTTCAAGGGTCTGAGGTTCTTTTCAGGCAGCGTCCGATTCTGCAGCCGGATATTTTTGCAGACCATTGGCTCTTCTTCTTTTCCCGAAGTTGACTCTTTAAAGAGAGGGGCAAGTTCTATCTCCTCATCAGAGTCGCTCCCGAATGTAGGCACTTGTGACCCGCCAGTGTTAACCATGTGACAATTGCCGGCAGTTCTTTCAAGCTCTTCGGTCGTATTTCTTTGCTCCCGACGAATTTTACGTTTTTCCCGTTTAAAGCGTTGTCGATTAGCGACGTATCCTTGCCACCATCTATCGAAAGCTTTGCACTCTTGAGTGGGATGCGAGACCTTCTGATGATATAAGCAATAGGAGGGGTGCATTTCTATTCCACCAGTAATTTTTCCTTCAGAGGATGGTAGCTTCATGACCATTGATATAGCCTTAGCAAACCTCTTCTTTATCTTGGATTGGCTTTTGTCGGCGGTGGAGGAATTTTGCTCCAGCGGGATCATCTCAGCTCTTTCCTCAAGTCACTGGCGCTTGGCCCTTTCGAATATAGCCGTCTCGCGTTCTCGATCAGCTTTACTTTTCAATCGAGCTTCATTAAGGAACGCGTCAATCATTTCGACTGATAACTCCGGAACTCTTGACTCGGTATCTGCCCCCAGCGTTTTAGTGCCAGAAGTCTCTTCATCGTTCGTGATCGAATGGGAGATCATATGACAGTTTGCACATATTCCTCGGATTCATCCGATGAACTTTCTCCCTCATCTTCTTCTTGAAAGACGTGATTGAGGAACTCTTGGAGTGTAATGGGAGTCCGTGCCTTTTGGTTATATTCATCCAACGCGTCAATTTGCTTTTGTAAGTCCGTGCGCTTGTCGCTAGGCTCCACGGGTTTTTTAGATTTCTTCCTCTTCTTTCTCGAAGATTTTGACGGCTGGTTGCGAGTGTTTGAGCCACCACCATCGGTCTTTGGAGTTGGACGTGACTTCAACATCCCCTCAATGACCTGTGGTTCCAAGGGGTTCTTCCACTTGATCACTGGACATGTTTGAAGATTGTTTAGCATTCTCTTTTTCTTGGCTGATAATACGACCTCCCAAGGAGCTTCTTCAATTACGGAGCAAGTTGCCCCCGGCGTATTCGTCCCTTTAGAGGTGTGGGGTTGCGGGGGATTCACTTTCCATTTGTCGGAAAGTGCAAATTTGCCCTGACGGTACTGGTTCTCAAGCCAATTTTTGAAAATGTAGCAATCCTCTATGGGATGGCCTAGCACTCGATGGTAAGGGCAGTAATTGGGCTCGTTGACGTCGTTCGGTTGCAACGGACGATTTGGATCTGGCAGATTTATGAGTCTGTTGCGCAACGCCAGCTCGAATAACCTCCTCGTTTTATCGCGGGGAAAGGAATAAGGACGTCCCATCCTATCCTCAAGGGGTACGTACGGGCGCGTATTGTTTGGACGAGCAACCGGCTTCGAGTCGTTCGGTTGTTGTTGAGCATTAGCGACAACGATCGCTTTTCCCTTTCCTTTGTCATTTCGGGAGTCCGGCATTGGGAGAGGGGGTTTATGGCCCATCTGGTCCATCTGCGCTAGTTTGTCAATCAAAGCCTGGAAGGTAGTCGGCTTGAAGAACATCATGAACTGTGAGATGGTTGCTTATGGATCAAGGGTTCCAACAAACATTCCCACCGCAGGGGCTTCTTCTATGCGCTGCTCGCACTTTGACCATAGATTATGCCACCGTATAGCGTACTGAACCCATGTCTCGCCGGGTTTTACCCTGGCGTTAATCAGTGCCGTCATCGGGGTACGTTCACTGGCACTTGCAAAATGTTGGGTGAACAGCAGCTCCATCTCCGCAAAGGTTTTAATAGAGTCATTGGGGAGCTCAGAATACCACTCGAACGCCGTATCTGATAAGCTTCCGATAAATTGGCGAAGCAACAACTTGTCATCGCCGCCGGTGTTGCCGCAGAGCGCTCTGAACTGGGCAACATGCTGATGAGGATTGCCCGTTCCCTTGTAGACATGGAATTTAGGAATTGTATAGCCTGTCGGGTACTTAATCTGATCGTACCAACCCGGATATGGCCGCCCCGTCTTTACGACCTGACCGGCTGCTTCAGTCGCCTGATGCACCCGTATTTGTTGGGCGATATATTCATCCAAATCAGCTTTTGATATGGTATCCTCTTTAGCTGCAGATAAGGCCGGTGGAGGATTTGATGTCTCTCCCCTATCGTCTTCAAGAATGATCGGGAGATCTCCAGCAGGTGGATCTTGTTGAATCATCATACCCATCATATCCTGGAACAGGAGGGCCATTTTCTTTATATTGGTTGCCTGCTCCGCAGCTTCTTTATCTTTCTTCTCTAGTACGCGCCGAAGGAATTCAGCGTCCGTTTCTTGTTCTTGACGTTCTTCTGAAGAGGTTCCAGGGCTTTCGTTTGGCCCTGTAAGTGCAACCATGGCGTTCATCATCTCCTGGAGCTTCTGTTGCTGCTCCTGAGCCCTGGTCACTGACCGTGTAAGCGGTCTATGACCCGTGGACGTACGACTGTCTTCTTTTCCCGATGTCATGTAAACCGTATGAACTGTTATGCCCCCTGACTTGGGGCGTTTAGTTTCACCATTTTTAACTTTTGCCGCTGACACGGGAGTCTTCTCTGGCCTCCGTCTTTTATGGGCCGTTGAGGTGGAAGGGGCCATTGAAGGGGGCACCCTAGCAGCTGCTGTCCCCTGCTGTTTAATGGGGCAATCCTTGTCTTTTTCCACCTTCACCTTTTTCTGGCGACGAAAGTGACCTGGGTCAATCACAGAGTCTTGAACCCTTCGCCAAACTTTATAAATCCTTGAAGACAGACGTTGAGGGGGCTGTTCTTGTTTTGTTTCCGGAGCTCTCTCCACAGGCGGGGGAGATCTTTTCAGTGTAGCGGTTGGAGAATTCTTACGCACCCTCCTCAGCAGTTCAAAGCTGTTCCCAGTTGGAACAGCAGCGTTGACTTCCACTGCTGGAGCCGGTGGAGTTAGCCCTGAGGGGGAGTTGCCCCCTGCCTTCCTCACTCGTTGCCAATGGCGACGTCAAGCACGACGAGCCGTTGGGATTGGCTCGGAGATAGAGATAACTTCTTTTTGCCCCCTATCTGAATGAGGCACCGCCGGTGTTAACCTTTTAAAAACTGAGGTTGTTCCTTGCGGGGTAATATCCAATCTGTCAAAGACAGATCTTTGTGTAGGGGCAGGAACGGGAATCGTCAGTCTTGAAAAGACTGACTCTTTGACAGGGGAAGCCGCCTTGACAACTTCTGGAGCAGCAGTCATTGCCTTCCTTGGGACAGCCCGTTTAGAGTCCTGATCTAGCCTGGTGAAAACAGAGGCTGTCGGTTTGGTAGCGGGCGATCCGCTGACAGGGGTCGTGGTAGCAGTGAGTAGGTCGAAGACCGACTTCTTGTTCACCTCCGGTGCAGGTATCGACATAGAGAAGCTTGTCGGTGGGATCATGGTCCCGAAGAATAAGCCAGTGGTGGCTTGGGTCACCTGGTCTACTGGAAGAGTGAGGAAAGAGGCCGCTTGGGGCCCATATGCCACACCCCTAGGTGAGGTGGAGCATCCGTTGCAGTGGTACTTCGCGCAGTTGATGCAGTTAGAATCCATAGATGCTTGAGTTCTGCGCCAGACAAAAGACCAAATCTTAGCAACTTTAAATCCGAAGGCAACCTTTTAACAAACCGCGATTGGTTCGTGAAGACGACACACGAAGTGTGGAGTGGAAAGAGAAAGAGGTCCCACCGGGCGTGCCAGAATCTGTTCCCCTCCGAACGGCGGCTGCGTCTGGCCTGAGGTTCAGAGCAGATGCTATTTGGTTTTATCCGTCTACCTCTCCGAAGATGCCAAGTTGATTTATAGCACCGTGTATCGGAGGTTTAGACGGATGCGGCCGATGTAGAAGACTTCGTCAGATTCCCCCTCACGGTGAGGGGTTTTTTATTGTGGGGACGCTCTTCCCTGCAGGCGCAAGCCCCTGCAGTTAATTACGCTACCGCATCGCGGTAACAACTTTCTCCTTCTCCAGAATTTCACTTCATGTCGTGTGTGTTTGTTTTATTTGTGGTTGCCCGTGGATTGTATACGGAGACTGAGTAATGTCGTCGCCCGTAGGACGTGGATTAGTCCAAATCCGTATTTACTTAGATTTGGGCTTGGTGTTTTTAGTTTAAGGATGCATTAGTCGCGTTGCGGCTAAGATCAACTTAAACGTTCGTTAAGGATACGTTAGTCCTATTTTAGACTAAGATCAACTTAACGTAGTGATTCATTTAATATATGGTCGTCGGGACTCGTCACCTCTCTGACGTCGTTGAAGGATTACAATGATAGATGTCGGAGGAGTTCAGAGATGTACCCTTGAACCAAAGTCGATTTGAAGTCTTATCGTTCATTTGAATGCTTAAGAATACGTTAGCCGTATTCGGGGCTAAGACCGACTTAAACGGGACCGTTTAGATCCGAAAAAGAGCATTTGGATACTCTATTGTTCCAGTTTAGGGACGTGGTGGTCCACCGCCAGTTTAGGGACGTGGTGGTCCAATATTAGTTTAGGGACGTTTCGGTCCAATATTAGTTTAAGGACGTTTCGGTCCATGTTCCAGTTTAGGGACGTGGGGGTCTATCGCCAGTTTAGGGACGTGGTGGTCTATCATTAGTTTAAGGACGTTTCGGTCTGACATTAGTTTAAGGACGTTTCGGTCCACGAGTTTAAGGACCCCGCAGTCCGTATTCATGTGTGGTTGTTGGGACCCGTCGCCTCTCTGACGTCGTTAAAGGATTACAACGAGAGGTGTCGGAGGAGCTCGGAGATGTACCCTCGAACCGGATATAAATTGATTTAAGGAGCAACCGTGCTCAGTCAATTTGATTTGAGGACTTATGGCCACGATTGGGCTAAGTCCAGTTGAAAATGTCCAACATTTTATTTGCTTTTACATTGCATTCCTTTTTATTCTTATTTGAGCTTTGCCCAGAAAGGATGCAGAGCATCAATTTGTTTTGGGCTCTGCCCTTTTTTAGGCCTGCCAGGTCTTTTTGATTTGGGCCTGGCCCCTCAAGTAATGCATTGCATTTGTGCAAAGCACTAGGAATCTTTTAGATTCAAGAACAGAAGTGCAAAGCACTTTTTTTAATTTCTTGATCTAAATTTAGATCAAAGAAAATAAAACAAGTTTTTCCTTGTTTCAGAGAACCAAAGGTTCATAGCAAGTGCAAGGCACTATTTTTTTTATCATTTTTATTTATTTATTTATTGAAGATCACTGATCTTGTTCTTAGATCAATGATCTATTCCTGAGAGAATTTTCTCTTATTTTAAAGATTTTTACCTTTTTTTTTATTCTCAAGGGGTTCTCCAGAGTTCTCTTCTCTCTTCTTTGAAATGAGGTCTGGAGTCCTTTTTATAGTGCTCATAAATTAGTTAAATTTGTTACATAAATCTTTTCTGAGTGATTTGGGGAATTTTCCCCACCGTTGGATCTTTGATCCAAAGGCCCCTGCCTTATACAAGAAAATCTTCTTGTTTTAACAAGATTTATTCTGTTTTGCGCAACTCCCCCAGTGAGTGACACGTGTCGCGCAGTGAAGCGCTTGCGCAGTTGTGTTTGCGCAACTGCGCAGACACGTGTCGCGGAGCGGTGCGCTTGCGCAGTCGTATTTACGCAACTGCGCAGACACGTGTCGCGCAGAGGTGCGCTTGCGCAGTCGTGTTTGCGCAACTGCGCAGACACGTGTCGCGCTGTGGTGCGCTTGCGCAGTCGTGTTTGCGCAACTGAGTGTTGCTTATGTTTTTTTAAAGAGCCTTGCTCTGATTGGACGCACTGCCTTGGGCGTTGCGCTGGCGTGTCAACTTCTGACACGTGGCGCGTTGCGCGCAGCGCACGGGATCTGAAGCGTTGCTTCATTAATTTGAATTTTCAAAATTCAAACAGAGCCTTGCTCTAATTGGGGGAACAAACCCGTTTGGGATCGTGCGGTTTATCGCGCACCCTCGGGCTAGTAATGCGAGATTCAGACCTCTGCAAGGAGCATTCGGTCTCGAAAGGTTTAAAATACGACATATTAAGAAAATAAGATTTTTGGAATATAAATATTAATATTTATTAAAAATTATTTTTGTATAAACATATGTATATTTATCATTTAAATATCTATTTTACTATAATATAAATTTTCCACTTTTTCCTAAAAATCACAATAATAAATTTTACATTAAAATACCATGAACTTCAAATAATCAATATTACAGATAAATACCCTTATTTATAAAACTAGGATATTTTTCTCTAGAAATGTCACAACATAAAATCCACCCTCATTACAACGCTAAAGACGAACAATAAATACTTGAGGTGTATTTTGAAAAGTATATAAAAATATTTTTACATAAAACCCCCTCAAGTTTTATAAATTACTCTAAGGACCTTAGCAATTATAAGACTTTGATTCACATTTCTGATTGTCTGACTCGGGTTTGAGTCTGATTAATCTGACTTGAATATGATTCAAGTCAATCTATAATCTATAAGTTTCCACTTCAATATGAACTCATGAATTCATGAATCCAATATCAATCTATACATCTTGACTAAACCGAACCATGGATATACCTATTCCTTTTACATGATTCTCAGTTATTCCATTTACATGACTCTGTGGTTACAACCGCTTACTGATATCATGATTTCGGTCAGTCAATCAATTTTACAATCAATACAATTTACAAGATAACAATACAAACAAGTCATCGCGGGGTTTAAGGGGTAGACTGGTACGGAATATGTTAAAGGTGGCACGAGGTGGTCACTTAAGACGTAATTACATTCATGCCGTTGTTCCGTGGTATTATCGACAGAGCCTTATACTACAGGTTACCAAGGTCCCCGGTGTAAGTGGGACTCCCCTCGTATACACTGGCATCTTCTGTACCAGACTACAAACAACAGCGTAAATACAACATTACAATATTATAATACAACATTAAAAGCTACTCACTATCTCTCTCTTACTCTCTGTCTATTTCTCCCTTATCTTTGGGACTTACCGAACGACCTGTTCGCTGACGACATTCTATTTCTTTCTTCTTTGAATGTCGTCAGGTAGTTTGGACCCGGCGGAGATCGAGCCATCTCAAGAAGACTTAGAGCGGTTTGCCGAAAACCCTACACTTTAGTTTCATTGTACACTTTTCCTTTCTGTATTTTTTTTCATTTCCTGTTATGCCACTGTTTAGGCATCATTTTATTTCAGTTGTATTTCCTTTTCATGTATTGTACAAAAGAATGTTAATAAATAAAAGTTGATGTTCCTTTATATCTTGTCTCTTGTGTATTTATTTTATATTGCTTAGATACGCTTAGCATATGTACTTCTGAGTATATACGTAGCGGGCCTCATCGCGTCCCCTTCGCCGTATACCGGGAAGCGGGGCGTGACACAGGCCGCTCAGAATACAGAGAACATGAAGTCGGCGAAGAGGGGTCGCCCCACTTACACAGGTGGCTCGAGGAATATTACTCGAGCCATGGAGTCATCGATAAATTACAATAGACCGACCTTTGTGATATTCTGCAATATTAAGAGTTATTTTCTAATATATCTAATATTAAGAGTTATTTTCTAATATTGCAGACAGCTCAGACCGTGGCGCAAGGTGGTACACCGAGCGTGCTGTCCGCATATCTTGCCGTCCACGGCACCTCGACAGATCCCGCCACGGGCGAGCTTCGATGTCCCGACGTCGCTACCCAAGAGTATTGCGTAAGTGTTAATATTTATTCTACCCATATTTGAAATTATAGTTTTGGAACGTTCAAATTTAAATTTTATACTTATACTTTACTGCTTAATGTGAGTGTAGGAGCGGGTGGTTGAGCAGGCCGAGGCCTCGGGGATCGATTTTACTGGACAGAGTGATCCAAGGCTGCTGACCCCAGTCCTGGACGCCGCACACGGAGGGCACCACGGAGGTTGGGAGAGAGGCCGGGGACTGGGCCCTAGCAGGGCCCATATGAGATTGGACTCCACCCCGGCGGTTACTTCCTCCGTCTCCAGTGAGCGACATGTCCAGCAGAAACTGGAGAGCTTGAGGGCCACCGTTCAAGAGTTGAAGGAGATGCTGGTATGTATACTACTTTATAGTAAAATATCATGTCATATTATAGATATCAACATATCCATAATTAGTACGTAGCTTGAGCTTATTTGGTTGTAGACTTAGGTTTGATTAATCATGCATACATGTCTAATTAAAATAAACTACGGTTTTCCAAACTAGATATCCAAATGGGGTTTCGAAATAACTTGATAATGATACGAATTTGAATAATACACAGTTCTTACACGCTTATTACACACGTTAGGTCTAGACGCGACAGGGTACATCAGCCGAGCCTCCACATGCATCTCCTTCGGCTGCGGCTCCGCAAGCCACTATATCGGCTGCGGTTCCGCAGACAGCTCCTATAGCTCCACCGCACGCTCAGACTCCCTCAGCCACGGCTCCGCAAGCCACTACCTCGACGGCGGCTGCGCAGACCACATCGCCAGCTCCACAGCCCGCTCAGACTTCCGCACGTGCCGAATTGCATGGTTTATTGACCGAGGAGCAGGCACGCCAGATTCTAGCGTTAATCAGAGGTGGAGCTGGACCGAGCTAGGGTAGCTTTTTTATTCTTATTTTTTGAAACATGTATTTATTTATATGATACATATTGTACTACATTTTGAAACATTTTGGACGGTATTGATAGTGGTTTATATTTATATCATATTCAGTTTTTTGGTTTCTTTTGTATATTATATGCGTGAGATGTGATTATGAATACTGCAATATATGTTGTGTGATAATTAATTTTATATTTGATTGATGTATATATTATTGTGCACAGGACGAGAAAAAATCAGGCAGCCATTTTTTTAAAAAAAACAGATAATATGTACCTACGGATTAATCCGTAGGTACACATGTTGCCCCTACGGCTTAAACCGTATGGGCAAAATATCAGAATTAACTGATATTTCCCCCCTGATCTCAGTATCGGGGGGTTGGGAGTGCCCCTACGGATATATCCGTAGGGGCAAACAAAAGCCCCTACGGAGTTATCCATAGGGGCAAAATATCAGGATTTATGATATTTTGCCCCTACGGATATGTACCTACGCATGTATCCGTAGGGGATATTACTAGGCCCTACGGATTCATCCGTAGGTACAAGTAATATATTTTAAAAAAACCGTAAATAAAATAATTTTTTTGCCCCTACGGCCTACTCTGTAGGGGAAATGGGACCTACACAGAACTCCGTAGGGGCAAGTTCAGGGCTTCAACTTGCACCTACGGCGTTTGTAACTACAGGGTATTTTATTGTCCCTACGGATATATCCATAAGGGCAGTGGTTTGCCCCTACGGGTAAATCCGTAGGGACAACTCTTATTTGTAGTAGTGCAATTTCCATGAAGTTCATATTTATTCTATAGAGCATATGTAAAATGAATAAATATTTTATATTTATTCATACTAACCTGCAGACGATGCGGAGGGTATGGAAGTGGCAGGAGTGGCCCCTGCGTCAGATGTGGACGCACCGCCTATAATTAGACAATTAAAAATAGATTATATAAGTAATTGCAAAAAGAATGTGTAGATCAATAATATAACGTTCTAAATCAATATGCATGCACTATAGGATATATAAACATACCCGCAGGCGCGGTGGTATCACCACCTACAGCTAGACAATAATAAAAATTGCTAAGTAAGAGCAAAAGGAATGTGTGTATATTTATGATATAGCATTCTAAATCAATATACATGCACTATATGATATATAAACATACCTGGAGGAGCGGGAGTGGCCTATATCTCAGATGTGGACGCATCACCAACAACTAGATAATCAAACATTGACAATATTAGTAATTTTGACATAAACAGGAGTGGATATCTGTAATATTACATTCAAAATGGATATGCGTGCAGTATACCTAGATGTGTGGCAAAATCCACACGGAAGGAGGCATCCGAAGGGGTCTCCGATCTGGGTGCAAGACTGGCCCTCTGAAGCTCCCTACGGAGCTCTCCGGGCGGCAGAATATGAAGGTTTCATATTATCATCGAGTATCATATATTGGTTTTAACTTGAACATCTCGAATCACTCTTTAATTATGCGTTTGTTGTGTATTCTTGTTGTATGTGTGTGTTCCGACTGTCGGGGGTAGGCTTCTATCCCATTAAGAATGTATAGAGCGAACGCCCATCACTTGTGCTTTCAACCGTTTCGAGTAAATTTCGGCAGCACCTCCCCGTTGTTCTCCGAGTACACTGTAATAGAATAGATAATCATTTCAAAGCTGTGAAACAACGTTGAAATGAATATCTAATCTATCTTTGTATACGGAGAACCAGCGGAAAGGTACCGACGAAATATCTCGAAACGGATGAAAACACAAGTGAATGAAGGCGTTTGCTTTATACATTCTTAACTTGTCCACATGGGACAAATCTATGGGTTACCATAAGATTGAATTTTCTCGTCGCGTAGACTATACGACGGTTGTTAGTATCGAGCTATACCGTCCGATATTTAACAACCTTCGTATAGTTCTATGTCACGACGAACATCACACGTATGTTAACCGATAGACGGGGACTAAGTGGCGCTTTTAGTTTCATTTATGAGTATCGATGAGAATATGAAGGTTTCATATTATCATCGAGTATCATATATTGGTTTTAACTTGAACATCTTGAATCACTCTCTAATTATGCGTTTGTTGTGCATTCGTGTTGTATGTGTAACATGATTTTAAACCATTGAGATCAAGATTTGAGAAATTTTATAAGTGGCCGTTAACATGATAACAATCATCTCTTCTTATCAGTCCATATCTGAATTCTAAAGGGCAGTATATTTGCTATTAAAAGATCATGTTCAACTCTAAAGCAAGGGAAAAACAGAGGAATATAGATCTATTAAAGTCAAGCCATAAAGCTAATCACATATTTACAATATTGTAGATACATTAACGCAAAATATAGTTATGATACTTCAAAAGAATCAATTATCAAAGATCTGGGAGTGGAGATGAACATACAGCTTCCCGTCAATAAGATCAACAGGACAGAGACAGATAAAATATAAGATTAGAATGATGAACAAGATAGTATGCTTGAAAGATGCTGTATTTGCTGATTGAATATAAATGAATCCACCAATAAGATTATATACATGATAATATATGTAGAGGAATTCAGGCCATGAACACAAACCACCAACTATTTCATATGCTGGCTGAAAGAAACGAGCGAAAAGATTCATAGTTTTCCATAAACTACAAGCAGATTCTGCCTTTACTAAGTACAAAACAAAATGGATTATAATTTAAAGGAGAAAGAAGAGCTTGAAGCAAAATCAGATCAAATTATATTGTCCCACATGGGTTGCTCGCCCAGACATTCGATAGCATACATGTCACAAGAAAAATAACAGAAAAACAATTTCTTAAGCTTAAATACCCTCTAAATATGCCAAACAGCTTGCTTACAGTTCTACTGATACATTATTAAACATAAAGTCCCTGCACACGCCAAATCTGGAACAACTATCACCTTATCATCGAATGTTACGTCCACAAAAGTGAAGGTAACAGAATAAATGCACCAGTACAAACTCGACCTCGAATTAGCCTAAAGCTTTGCCGGGATGGAACTAAATCAACAAGCAAGGCATATTTACACTACAAGCTTACACCTACTGCAAGGGATAAATAGGGCACTCTACAGTTCACATCTCACAGCCCAACCGAACCCTAGCCCAGCCCCAGCCCCAACCCCAGCCCTAACCAAACCCTAGCCCCAGCCCCAGCCCAGCCCCAGCCCCAGCCCCAACTCCAACCCCAACCCCAACCAAACCCTAGCCCCAGCCCCAGCCCAGCCCCAGCCCCAGCCCCAACTGAACCCCACAACCTAATCCTAACCCTAACCGAACCCGATGCCGACGCCGACGCCGATGCCTTCACCCCTATCCGAACCTGGCCTGAACCCTAGACTACAACGTCAAAATTAAAAATTATTTGAGATTTACTTACAAACCGTGCGCGCGGTGGAGGAGACAGTAGAAATTGGTAGTCGATGACGATCGGCGAAGGTGGCGACGAGGCGTGGGAAGTCGACGAAGGTGTGGTGAAGACCGACGAAGCTGGCGACGAGGCGCGAACGCGGTGGCGACGAAGCGTGGGAACGGACGATGAGAGGCGCGGGAGTGAGAGAGAGAAATTTTGGGAACGATGAATATAATTTTTCTGTGCTTTTTTATTATTAATAATAACCTATTTAGATGCCCCTACGGACATAACCGTAGGTCCACGGCTTGTGGCTCCGTAGGGTCAAACAAAAAATTAGAACGTAAGGCACCGTAGGGACAACGATTTGGCCCTACGGACAAATCCGTAGGGGCAAGAAATATTTGCCCCTACGGATTTCTGAGTCCGTAGGGGCAACCCCATATTGTAGTAGTGTTTCGACTAGCTTGCGGTAATTAAGTTCTACCTGTTTGTCGTTATCTTACTCCCATGCTTCAATTAATGATGAAATAATACTCTTCTTCACTCTTAATTCTTCTCTAAATTCCATTTTCGGTTTACAATTTCCGTCACTAAAACTACAGTCCTATCTGCACATACTTAAGCTAAAAAAATCAATCAAAGTTAGACAGAAGATAGAAATGCCGTGGTATATAAATGAAGAGGTTCAGGATATTTAACATTAACTAATAAACATTAGAATATACAAGTGAAATTAGCCTCTAAAAATGCTACATCTCCTTAAAACCCCAAGTTCACATGCCAAATAGGGTTTGGTTGGTGGAATGGAAATGGGAGAGCAGCCCCCACTCATCAACATGTGGGCCCCATCTCTATATTCCTTTCTTATTCCTTAAAAAAAAAAGAAAAAAGAAAAAGAAAAAGAAATTAAGAAAAAAGAAGAGAAAAAAATCTCCACTCGTTTCATCCTCTCATTGATTATCCATCCCATTAGACTAAGTATAATTTTTTGGAGATAAACAAACCCAAGTAGTGATTTGAAATGATGGGTGGGTGTTTAAAAGTCAATCAACCCACTAATTATGTCTTAGTCTTTGTGGAATTAGTTTTCTCTCTAGAGATTGCCATTAATCTCTCCTCGCGCATATTTCTGTAATTGGAATTTTAAGTTATGATTAGGTAATCTTTTGACATCCCTTCAAAGGGAATATATATAGGATACTATTGTTTCCTTGTCAATTCCAAGTTGCTTTAGTTTAGATTCCTTTTTTAGAAGATTCTATGGAGATTAAAAATGCAGCATCCTAATTTTAGTTTTTTTATCAGCTAAAGATGTTCACGGGTTCATGAACACCAATTCCATTGAGATTAAAAATGCAGCGTCCTGAAATTTTTTTTTATAGTTTAGATTCTTTTTAGAAGATTCTATGGAGATTAAATATGCAGCACCCTGATTTTATCTTTTTATCAGCTAAAGATGTTCACAGAATTATCAGGGCTCATGCAAACATATAGAAAGGTAGCTTTGAATTTTCAAGCAAAGTTATGTCCTCTTGTGGAAAATCATGGTAAACCCATTTATTTTACACATACACGTCAGAATAATGAAGAAAGGAGATCCTCAGAGCCTTTTTCGTTAAGCGACGTCAAAAATCTACATACTTCACGATTTTTTCCGACGATTGGCTCCCATCATCATCATCTTTATCATGCAAGATATGAATACACCAAATTTCATGTGATTCCACCGCTTTTTCACCGTTGGATTAGCAATGTAAAAAGGTTCTATTGTTAGTAAACCGTTAATTTTGCACCCACTAAATCAACGGTGAAAAGGCAAAAGGATCACACGAAATTTGGTGTATCCACATCTTACATAATAAAGATGTGGATAATGATGAATGCCGATTGTCGAGAAAGATAGTGGAGTGTGTATTTTTCCGATGCCATAAGAGTAAATTCCCTGCAATAACACATATCTCTCTCTCTCTCTCTATCCATCTATATATCTATATATATATATATATATAAAGCTAGGATGCAATTTTCAAGTCCCTTTTTGTTACCTAGAGGAAAATTATACGTAAGCCTCTCGGTTTCAAAATTTTGTCATGGTTGCAAAATTTTGCAAATAAACTCCAATAATACACTTTGAAAAAAATTCATTTAAAATTGATCATTTGGATGTATTCTGATTATTTTGGTGTCCGTGGAAAATTTTAAATTTGCAATTTAATGCAAGTATATTAGGAAATCGTTGCTTAATATATTGTTCATTTTGCTTTCAAATGCAATTTTCAATCTCCTTTTTTATCATCTACCGGAAAATTCTATGTACACCCCTCAGTTTCAAAATTTTGTCATGCTTGCAAAAATTTGCAAACAAATTCCAATAACACACTTTGGAAAAAAATCCCTTAAAATTCCGTCAAAATATTAAACCATTTGGATGTATTCCGATTATTTTGGTGGTCGTGGAAAATTTTTAATTTGCGACTTATTGCGGCTATATTGGGAAAACGTTGCTTAATGTATTGTCCATTTCGATATATTCTGATTATTTTGGTTGTCATGCCCTGCTTTCAAAAATACGGAATACGGGAGGTGATTAGACCAGCCATACTCCTACGGTCAAGGAATAATCCCGTCGTAATCACACTTCGGTTTCTAGCATTACATGATAATCAATAAACACAACACTAAAGTAAAGGAAATCACAGCTCACAACTTTATTACATTAAAACAACAGAGTTCAGGATACATTTATTTGCATGAAAAAAATAAATAACCAAAGAAATAACAATGTTCTTATAGCAAGTAGAAGGCAATAGTGCTAATGTCGCGGTCTAAATCTCTGTGATCTCGAATGACAGGTTGTGCTCCTGAGCTGGGTCCACTTCGTCCTCTGAGCATGCATACTCAGGTCGTTGGGACGAGAGACACACACACACACACATATAATGTGTATACTATGATATTAAACATGAAATGAATGGCAGAATACAGTAACATGAGAATAAGGAATACCAAGTGAATATGGATAGTACGGTATATGTATCATGTCAGCAATCCACGTAATATGTATGTCATTACCTATCAATCGCTATGTCAAATGAAATCAATTGGTGGAAATAATGCTCATGTTTAATAAGGGTCTCATGCATGTCCGAGACTACGGTCCACTGTTGTCCGGGACATGACCCTGCAGCCGTGCTGCTAGACCCACGACCTTATATATATATATCGAATAATCATCCCCTAAGTCACTATACCTCACTAAATACGAGTTCGATTCCACCTTGATTTATATATATATCGAATAATCATCCCCTAAGTCACTATACCTCACTAAATACGAGTTCGATTCCATCTTGATTTCCCCATTTCTCCAGGTTACAATAACTATATGTATAAGAGTAGTTGTAAACAAGCGCGTGCCAAAATCACGGTTTTATTCACTTTCCCCTGCACTGTTCACTTTCACGAATCAATCACTTATCACTGGCATACTTAACACAACTAATCTAATATCACTCACGTTCGACAATGCAAAATTCGCTATAAATCACTATGAACGTTCGTTATCACTAAAGGTATCACGGTCGGGTAAATACGAGAATGATGCAACATAGCAAGTCATGTACGATATAAAACACAATGTACATTATAAGTTCAGAAAAACATATTAATTCGTACGATCGTAATTAGACAAAATGCTACAAGAGATGCTATAATTAAACTCAAACAATGATCTAATGAAATTGGTTTCAGGTCAATCGGATTTCAGGAGGCGCGGATTTCCGAGGTTGTTGGGAGCGATCTCAGACGTCGTGGGAGCGGTTCATGTGGGGGTTGAGGCGAGGAAGGAGGAGAGAGCCGTTGGGGCTCGTTTCAAAAGAAAAAGAAGAGAGGAAGAGAAAGAGAAGGAGATGGGAAACGGGTCAGGTGAGGGAATGGGTTGGTGGGTTCGGGCTGAGCTCGGGTTCGGGCTGGGGAAAAGGCTTAGGGTAAGAATTTAGTTAGGGTTTAAAAAGAAAATAGAAAAATAGAAAAATTGGAAAATTAGGGAAAATATTTAGGAAATTTTATTGGGACCAAAATTTTAAATACAGGAAGTACAATGGAACTGTGGATTTACATTGGTGTTCATGGAAAATTTAAATTTGCTATTACATGCGGCTATATCGGGAAATTGTTGCTTAATGCATTGTTCATTTTGCTTTCAAATGAAATTTTCATTTTCCTTTTTGTCATCTAGCGGAAAATTGTAGTTGATCCCCTCAATTTCAAAATTTTATCATGGTTAGAAAATTTCTCTGATAAACTCCGGTAATACATTTTGAAAAAAAATCCTTTAAAATGCTGTCAAGATATTAGACGATTTTGGATTTATTTCGATTATTTTGGTGGTTCAAGGAAAAAATTTAATTTGCGACTTACTACGGCTATATTGGGAAAGCGTTGTTTAATACATTGTTCATTTTGCTTTCGAATATATAAATGAAAACTTAATGTCTCTGCGCTAGTGCAGGGGATCTTGCTAGTTCCTTGAAAAGAACCCTTGGCGCCCTTACCTAGTTGAGTAATTTCATGTGTCTAATACAATTTCCCATGCGTTTCTTCTTTATTACGTCACACCTGCTAGCAGCTGAAGAGAGAACAAGAAGAGAGAATAGACACGCACGACTCTAGATCTCAAGGCATCATATAAGTTGGGTATGATTTGGTTTTATTTGCTCTAGATTAGTTTATACTTGACCTGGCTTGGTTGCTCATTATCACGTGCACAAGTCTGCACCACGGGTTTTTCAAGCTAACTATCTTATGTGGACGATTCAGATACGAGGAAGAATATTCTAGATGAGAACAATGACGATGGTTGATAATATTGGAAGTGGTAGATTTTGATATGTGATGCACGTAGGGTTCGGATTTGCAAAGCATGGAAAAACAAGCAGAGCATCCCAACTTGATACATGGGGTCGAGAAGTGGAAAATTGGAAAATTATAATGATCAAATCACTGAAATTATAACATGACGATGACTTTGAGAATAGCAACGGTGGTGCTGGTCGGATGGTCAAGGAAACATATGGATTTATTATTAAAATGATAAACGTGATTCTAAAGAAACAAGGTCGGATGCTCAATTATTTCTATAAGAATAACATTTATATGAATGCAAAAGAATTTATGCATGTGAAAATCACTTATTCTCCACAATTCTAGTTGTAACATTTTCAAAATAGCTAGTACTAAAAACTAATATGTTTTTTGATAAATGCACCCCTCCACGCACCCCCGTCCCCACCCCCTCGCCCACGTGGAATCTACCAAGTGGATAGAAAAAGTCTTTTTTTTGGGTACTTTTTCTTCAGTAGGCGGGCCCAGTCAAAGCAATGGTATTTGAGCTTGTGTCGGTAGTTGGTGTGAGGGGTGGGTGCAACATGACTGTGGGGCCCACATGGGTTGGTCCACCTACAAGTTTGGTAGTCTTCAAAATTGCTAGGTTTTAAAGCCACCCTATATTATTATATGCTAATGCTCTAGAGACCGGCCCCGTGATCAAAATGCTCACCTGTTGTTGACACTCACTTTTGTCAATCAATTAATTAATGATGAAGGATAAGTATAACTAATCTTTAATTAATCACCAGACTATTCCAAGACATATCATGGAGTCGATTGGATTATGTATTGACCTAATGATACTTTTGTCTCCTCACTTAAGATGTAATGATTCATGTACATCATTTCCATAACAATTGTTTAATTTGACAAACTTCGGCTAAGATAATGGACCATACTGAGAATTTCTTTGAGGAAAAGGTGCAAAGCTCTAGGATTAGAGTGGTACAAGCCAGAGGGAGCATCTGGTGAAATTGATTGCTCTTTTTAACAAGTTTAGGTGAAGCAAAGAAATTCCATATTCTGTCAAGCATATCTTCTTATTAATTACTATCTATGTTTGTTTCATAATACCGGTCTTTTCCTTTTTCTTTTTCTTTTTCTCATACATACTTATTAAAAATAATTTAACTTTTCGGAAATCGGAAATGTCATATATTTGAAATCCCTAATTTAACCTTGTACATTCTCCAAAGTCGAGAAAAATCAGATTGATTTAAAAATTTATTGTTATATGATTTGTAAGTTGTAATATCTCATATTTATAAACTTAATATGTAAAATATATAAATGATTAACTTGCAGATAATTCAATAAATTTCTTCGGCTTTTCAATATTTTCTTATTATAGCATTCGAAAATAGTGAAAATTTTATACTTGGGAAAAAAACAAATCTTCGATATTTCAATATTTTGCTTGTGTACATGAGAATCACGAAATATACAAAAATCTCATTTTTTTTCTTAGTAATTTCAACATTTTGCACGCTATAGCAAATGAATATGGCGGAATTTTATAAACCTTTAACGGTCCTGTTTTCTTCGATTTTCCAATATTTTGCTTGCTATAGAACAAGAAAAAAAACAAAATTTTAAAAATAAAATATCTTTTGTTTTCTTTGGTTTTTGAACATTTTCCATGATATGGCACACGAAAATCGCAAAATTTTCAAAAATCTCAAATTTTATATTTCCTTCAAAATTATAATATTTTGAATGCTATATAACACACTAAAATAATGAACTTTTCAAACATATCAAAATTTTCTGTTTTCTTTGGTTTTCATATATTTTTTCTCCAACACCAAACAAAAATCGCGAAATTTCGTGATTTTTGTGTGTTGTACCATGCAAATTATTAAAAATCAGAAAAAAAAGAACTTTTTAGAATTAAATTTTTTTAATATATTGCCAGTAAAACCTAAGCAATGATTAAAAAAATAGAAGAAGATTTTAAAGAAGGGTCTCAATCAAAAAATTTCCATTATATAAGCCTAGCTATATGAGATAAAAGAGTGATATATGCCGAGTATAGAACCAATAAAAAAATCATGATCCAAATATGTAAGAGAATTAAATGGAGGCTAGACAACAATTTTTTCACTAAAGCCAAAGCTAGATAATGGAGTATTTCCAAAAATTATTTTCTTATATAGCTTTATATATATTATTATATATACAGTCCGTTTGCATTGGAAAATCATCAGCATATTAATGTAGCTATTTAAAAAATAATCCAAAACAGAAGGAGAAAAAAGGGAAAAAGTGCCACTGTTTTTTAATAAAAAGATTTGAAGCAAACAAATAATATATAAAAAAAAAGGGTAAATTACAGAAAATTACCTTTAACCACATGGGTTTTCACTAAAATACCTTATACTATGGGTTTCCAGGATTTCAATAGCACTACAGGTATTTTACTGTAATAAAAAACTGAAGTATTTTTGTGAAAAATCATGAGTTAAAGGTAATTTATTATAATTTACCCTAAAAAAGAGTGTAAAGAAGACCGACCCTCTGAGTAGGCCCTATTGGGTCAAAACTATATTACTCGATGAGGAAAAAAGAAGATAAAACTCTAACAAAATATATACACATTAATTTTGATTACATAAACATAAATTAACTTTCATATGAGCTGAAAACAGGGTACAACTTGAAACTTTCAAATGGTACAGGGTTTTACTGCTTGCTTGCACTCTATATACACATCTAAACTAAGTAATAAATAGAAGGAAAAAATTCAACCTGTAATAAACAAGAGATTGAAACAAGAAAACAGCTTGCATCCTTCATTTCTCCTTGCTGCTGCTGATGAAGCCAATGCAACCAAAAATCCTTTGCACGTAGTAAATAGCAAAATCGATAATTTATTTATTAACAGCTTGAGAGGAACAGTTGTCACCTTATTTGAGTTCTGCCAAAATATGAAGATCGGATATCGCTGTCCGTGGTCTGTCATCAAACCAGAAGTTAGCTCAATAGCCATCATCTGCCTATTTATATTTGAAAAGGAATATAACTTATAACTGACCAATGAAGAATAATCCTTTTTTTTTCCTATTTTTTTTATAGATTTTCCATGTAACAAATTGTCATTTTAACTATTTTGATATGTTGTCTAAGTGGCATTGTGTAAATCTTTCTTATTTCAATATTTCAATTAAACTGTGGGTAGGATCTCATTGTCCGTATCCATAATTAAGGTTTTGACATAACAAATAAATCAGCTTCAAAATTTTATAACAAGGAAATGGATGAATGCCATGAAAATTATCGATCATTTTACCTTGGTTTTCCGAGCTGGAAAGACATTCCAAAACCTGAGTGTCTCATCTCCAGCACCAGTGACAATTGTCTAGTAAAAGAAAATTAAGTCATACAAAGAATCAAAATTATCAAGAGGGGAATCTGCAACTTTAGAGTATGAAAGAAAATATTACTTGTCCATCAGGTGATAGAGCCAGATACAATACTCTGAATGTGTGACCGGTAAGCGTTGCAACCTGAAAAAATAAGGTTTGTTTATTATAAAGCAGCAAGTAAAATGCGTTACAAAAAAAATTAACTGCACAAATCACCCCTGTGGTTTATCTCGTATAGCACTTATACCCCTTTAAGGTATTTCTTAGTGAACACACCTCCTCTATTCATCAATCAAAACCCTTAAAACCACTAAAATTCAAATCTAAAGTTTAAGCCTAAACAACTCAAAATTATTGTCTGATTTAACTAGAACTTGTTTGTGTTGTTTAGAGTGGAATTTTGGGTGCTTATGAGGGTTTTGGTCGATGAACAGAGAGGGTTTGTGTTAATAAATCACTTAAGGGAGTACAAGTGATATACACGTAAACTACAGGGGAATTTTGTGCAATTAACCCTTGTAAAAATTACATGAAACAAGGAAACAATGTACCTTGGACATAGTTGGGTACCGCCAAACAATTATTTCGTTTTGGGAGAAGCCATGGGTACTGACAAGTTCGTTAACACTCTTCGACCATACAAGATTGCAAACCTGCAAATTGGGTGACAATATATCAATTTCAATGTTGCATACATTTACAACATCCCTAATCCAATAATCTACTCCAAGTTCTGCCTACAAGAAAATATGTAGCAAGCATTGTAGCAGCATAGGCCATTAAAGTTGTACAACATATACGTAACATGACTTGGAAAGTGGAGACTGTAGGCAAGGAGAAAAACTTAGTTGGAGTTATTGCGAGAATAAGATTGATCGGCATATTTATGAGTGTCATTTTTCAGATTTAATTTATGCTGCATATGGGAGAATATGCAAAAGGTTTGATTTAAAAGGGTTTGCGTAAAAAGTTCATAGATATGATTTAGGTTATTGTTATCTGTTTAACTTCTTTTCTGAAAGGCGCACATGTAAAGTTAGAAGAAAAAAAGGTGGCATTGGGGGGAGAAGTGCACCTCGTGACATTGGAAAAACCAACTCAGTCATGAGGCAATTCAAATTGAGATTAAGAAGATTCCTAGGGACGTTGCAAGTATGATAATGTGTGTGCCTATGTATATGGAGATAGAAATGCTCTCAAATCTAGATTGCACGAATAAGGACATTGTGATTCCACAGATGTAGCTCTCATAAATTACAAAGAACAAATGCAGGGGGATTGATGTACTGATTTGCAAAGGCCAAGAAATTCACAGGAGCAAATTGTCTAGCATGTCTCAACTCTACAATTAACTTTCAAAGATGAACTTCAAGCAGCTAGCAGATCCATCAGAGGCAATATGTTCTCTCTTACAAAATAATTCAGATGGGAGAATTCTTCCCCTATGTCATTAGAATTCTTTGAACACATTTTTTTTAGGAGGTTAAAATTCAGGCATCCCAGCAAATGTTATTTTATTTATTTTCTGTTGGAGCATGAAAAATTTCTGTCCTAGTCCCCATTTTCCTTTGTTCAATCACATAGTTTGTTTGTTTGTAATTTGATACCAAAATAAGAAAGTTCACATCAATGATCTTAACCGTGGCATAAGAATTGATACATCATCGTCAACAAAGTCTTTTTGCGTCAAAATGTGATCATCTATGAGCACGGTTCCTTTAAAGTTTTGACAATATTTTAAATGCGCCTATCAACCTAACCTCAGCTCAGTACCAAATTCCTAGATCAGGAAATTATGGACAGGAAGAGATTTCTCTCCAAATTCTCCTAAAGAAGGATGAAAAGCCTTGAAGAAGTGAAAAGGAGATAAATTTGCTATAGAGAATTATGCTCAACTCTAAGAAACGAATCAGATACAACAAGAGGGAATAAAACACATTCGCTTAACAAAAATACAGAGAGACAAAATTTTCCAAAACACAATACAATGCATGAATTCCTGATGCAGAATTTTCAGCAGGCATCTTTAATTTGAGTTTCATGCCAATTTTAATTGTTTATCTGGAGAGCGGAGGTATAGTATCAATAGAGCTGTTACTTAGGAAGATGGGAGGGAAAAAAGATGTTAAACAAGTCTGGGACTTGCGGAAGTTCTTGTGAAGTATCGTAATAAATATGAACCTAGCGTGATGCTCTTACGATCAGTATACCATCCAATATGAATTAACATCTACATGATGAGTGCTTCACTAAAACGATCTGAAAAGGACCAGATGCTGGAATATTAAGTATTGTTTAAGATAAACTGTAAGTATTTCTGTATGGGGTAGTTTTTCCATTAATAATGACATGTCTTGTAATTATCAATATCTTGGTAAACCATCAGACTATTTACAGCAGACATACTAACTAATACAATGGCTAAGTGTCCATAGAATAAGAGTTATCACAATTTTTGCACAGCATACACATTAGAAATATTTTTATTCTGAAAAATGAGCATCTCTAGACTTTCTAAAAGCGATAATTAGTATGAATATAATAATCTACTAAATCTCTTGGAATACATTTACCATTTATAACAAATATTGTACAGAATAGTCTGTGATAGAGAGGCGGAGGAGGAGAAGTTTAGAACATGCTGCAAAATGTCAACACAGTTGAACCATGAACTAACATCATATTAGAATTTCCAAAGATAGAATGCCCGAAAAATTAAGGTTAGGAAGTTGGGATACAAACTAATCAGTAAACATAAACAAGGCCACCTAGTTTATTCATGACATTGAAAAATATTGCATTATCAAAAGTTCCTAATAGGTTAAAATTTAGAGCTAGGTCAATGTAAATGAAGGGTTTTTTCCCCCTATATACCACTCCAAATCTTTTATATTTCTAAATAAGAAACCCAAAACTTCATATTTCTAAATAGCACCCCCAAATCCTATCCGTTATCTAAATTATGGTTAATTAGCCTAATTAGGCTGCTAAAGAACTAATCTACCCTCAAACCTTTCTCATTTAATATATTTGGTCCTCAGATAGAAAAAATAATCGTTATTTATTCTTGAAGGCAGCTCAAGATGGTTTAAAAGGACCATGAGAATCATGATTGTAGGTGAGTGCATTTCTAATGGTGGTTATAAGGGAATAACGTTGGAATTTGAAAAGCAAGAGAAGAATGATGTTCATGGAGGATGGAGGAAGAAGATGAGGGTAAAATGGTCTTTTTTAACAGAGTTCGGATGGAAAATTAATATTGGGGCTAATTTAGATAACTGAAGGAATTTGGGGGTCTTGCTTAGAAATATGAAGTTTTGGGGGGTCTTATTTAGAAATACGAAAGATTTGGAGGGTTAAATATAAAAAAAGCCATAAATGAAATTGAAGTTGAGCAGGCTACCTGGCTTCCAGTATCCATGCAGCTCAGATGAGTGTTGGTGGTGGTATTCCAGATACGAATGCATTTGTCTGCAGTTCCTCCACCAGAAGCAAGAAGTCCATGGAGATGCGGAGACCATGCAACAGCTTTTACTGCTGCTGTATGCTCGCGATACTTCAATGCAGGCTGCTTTGAATGCTTGTTCCAAACAAAAAGCTGAAAAAAGGAAGTCCTATTTGTCACAGACAACAATAAAGAAGACGTGACATGAATAATGAAAGGAAACATACTTTATTATCATTTCCACCGGATGCAAGTTGGCGGTTATCATAAGACCATTTCAACCCACAAACCTATATTTACAAATAAGAGTCAATAACAAGGAAAGGAAATTGATGCCGGACAGCACAAAGAAAAAAAAGATGGCTTACAACATTCAATGAATATGCATTCTCTCTGTAACATCAATTAAGTACACTGCTCGCTTAAAGAGTTTTAAAAAGCTCATTTACCAATAAGGAGGAAACTGATTACCTCTGACTTGTGTCCAGTCAGCTTGTTGATATAATCTTCTTGAGCCCGTATATCACGTTGAAGTATTGACTTGTCCTTACTGCCCGAAGATAGCATGGATGAGCTCCAAGCGATGGACCCAATTCGCAGATGGTGACCCTCCATGGTCCTTATCCTCCGACATTGAGATGCATCCCATATCTAAGATGAATTCTTACAAGTGAGCTAAGGCAACATCAAAAAAAATTTAAAGCGTGCATATTATTAGGCTAAATGGCAGGAAATACCCCTAATATTTACCCCAAGAGCAGGAAATACAGCGCTTAGTCCCCTCAACTTTAGTTTATTCCCAAAATACCCTTCATTTAAATATTTAATTAAAATATTTATATTAATGGTTTTTTGAAATACACCATAAAATTCTATGCAAATTTGATGTACCCTCATTATTCTTCGATTTTACCTAATTCTTTTGGGGGTTTTAAAAAATACAACATCATTAAATGATGGTTAATTTTGATAGAAATCGATAAAAAAAATGTAAATGTCCTCGCAATCCCTTCTTATACTTTACATACTTTCAAATTCCCAAAACAAAAATTGCTTGATCGAGTTAGGTTTTATTATAATATTTGATTAATTTAGGTATTCTATTCTGTAAGTCAGTGTTGACTGATTTGGTTTTTTTAAGTTAAGATTTGCAAAATTTCTAGAGGGTTTTTGGGTTAGAGTTTTCAACAATTTGGGTTATTTTTATATTAGGGTTTCTTAATTCGAAAGTAAATAGAAGAGAAGAAACAAGAGCTTATAGAACAAAGAAGAGAAGGGAATTATAATGAATGAGGCTACGGAATGACTAATGAGAAGAAAGAAGTTGAAGATAGAGTTTTGTCGGGTTATGATGAAGAAGGTGATGATGAGTAAGGAAAATAAATTAAATTGAAAAAATAAACTTAAGTCGTTTAATAAGTTTGGGTGTATTTAAAAAAACTTGAAGAATTTTGAAAGATGTGGGTAATATCGAAAAATAATGAGGGTATATAAAAAAGAGAGAAAACGAAATATTTTTTAATTAACTATTTATTTAAAGGGCATTTTGGGAATCAATTGAAGTTGAAGGGGGCAAGTGCTGGTTTTAGAAAGTCGGAGATATTTCTTGCTATTGGGATAAATGTTAGGGGTATTTCCTGTCATTTAGCCTTATTATTATTTTGCTTTATTATTGTATTCATTATATCACATAAGGGATTATATTGGTGGCATATTTCCTTTCAGTCACCATAAAGAAAGGATCGCCAGAAAAATATATATTTCCTTAAAGCGTAGTGATCTTAATGGAAATATAATCCTCGCTTAAATGTTAGTATCTTCTTAATAGCATGAAAATGCATGCCTATTAATTAATAATTATGCACATGGGCAATAATTGATCGGTTTAATTTATTGCACATTATAACCTTATTTATCTCATTTTATATATGTTTGTTGCTCGAAATATATTTTGCTTGTGTGCAGGTTTTAGGGGCTTAAATGCCAAAAAAAAAGGACAAACTTACGTGCTTTTAACGTGACTAATCAAGTATTATAAAGGAACTAATGTAAAGAGACGAGTCGAGGGAACAAACAAGGGTACAAAACAAGCAACAAAACAGACCAAGCCTGATGCCCAAGACCAGACCAGTCAAAGCCAATATGAGGGCAAAAGTGTGGCATGGTTGATGCCTTATGATTTTGTTGGTTTTGATGATGTGTTTCAAAACATGAATAGTCGTTTAGTGTCACTTGCTTTATCTTGCCTTTTTTAATCAACACTAAATTTCTATACATGTGTTTATTAGTTTGCATATCATATAACGTGTATGTATCGAATAGTATTTTAATATCTCATGCTTTATCTTGTTATACATTTGGATATTGAAATATTATTCATTTTCATTGTTTGGATATTCAAATTATGAACGGTTATTTATAATGTCGTATTATGTGATCTTGTCTATTTATGATGTCGTATTATATGGTCTTGTCATAAATACCTATAATATATCAATATTTCATGCCTTGCATTTGATTCCCATCTCAACATTGATATACTATTCATAGTTTTGCGACATTGAAACAATGAATATCCATATACTGTGTTTATTATCATGTTTATTTTATAACACTGTATATGATATGCTTGGTCGTGTTTGAGATTGGTTTTCAAGATATTTTCACGACACAATCTTACCATGGAGGATGGAGGTTATTGAGCTAAAATTGCAAATCTATTGGAGGCCGGAGGTTAATGGAATCGAGCTTCTCAAAGATCAAGTTTAAAGCTTCAAGAAGCTAGGGAGTCGAAGTCCAAGTGAAGATTACACAAGTCGAAGAAATCAAAGATTAAAGAATTCAAGAGTTCGAGCCGATATTGTAATCTCTAGAAAATCAATGTAAGTACTCCATGGTCTATAAGATTAACCTATAAGAGCTCAAGCACACACAGTGTATTGCATGAAACATTTGGTTTATATCTTGCATGTTTTTTGTTCAAAATCATTTTTATTTTGAAAAACAGGTTTTCTGACATTTTCTTCTTCAGACGTCTGCCAAACACAACTGCGAATGTCTGTGCACTGTTCATTTACAAATATCAGACATGTTAGAAAGATTTCATGCTCACGAGACATCTGAAGGGCTTTCTCGCCAAACATCTGAAGATGTTTTTAAAAGTTTTTAAAAATGTAATTTTTGAACTGCAAACGTCTGCCAAGATGAGCGTCAGACGTCTTGATTGCGCTCTGGATTTTATTTTGAGATACCAGATGTATGAAACACTTTTGGACTGACATCGGATACTATTTTTGAGCTGCAATTTTTCTTCATGAGACATCTGGCAATTTTGAATTTTAGACGTCTGGTGTTAAAATTTCTTTAAAAATTCGACCGTTACAGTGTATTAAATGCTCATAACGGCTATATTTTTAAGCAGCAGACGTCTGCTCCGACGAGCTTCAAACGTCTTCTATCACTGTCAAATGCAATTACGGATAGTTTTTTGTGTATGGCTTTATAAGGGTTTTTGGTAGGCATTTATTGTTAAGAATTTACTGAGCTTTCAATTTAAGTTTTTTTCATCTTTCTCAACCACCAAAATACACAAAATACTTGAACTTTTATTGGCAAATCCTATACTCCATTGAAGTATATCTAGAGCTTTAATTGTAAAACTCTTGAGAGAGTATTTCTTGATTGAAATCTTCCTCTTCTTCTCTTGAGTGAGGTGTGTGAGAGAATCATTGTAAGGAGAGCTTGTAATTGTTCGGGTCAAAAATTACACCCCGGTTGACCGAGTCAAAGTCAACCTATGTAAAGTGGGCCCGAGCCCAAGCCGAGTGGACCCAAGCCTAAGCCCAGACAAAGCATGGAAGGGGCCGGCTCCATGTCAAACAAAGGCAATAAATTAGTTTAAATGCAATTTTTAGAAATAAATATATGAAAAATGGGCAAAAAGCCAAAATTTTGTAAACTCCATGACTTATGTGCAAAAAGAATTAAGCACATGAGGCATGGGGAGAGCTTGTAGTTGTTCGGGTCAAATCTCCTATCAAATCTGTAGAAAGAGATTTTTAAATCTCACCACTCTTTTTCTCCAAGATCCAACAAAAAGAGAGGAAGAAGTAGACCCGTCTCCAAAAATCCCACTTTGGGAGGATTTAAGGTTCAAGGGAGGATCCAAAGCCCAAGAGAGAAGAAAGGGGTTCCTTTTCATCATTTCCGGAAATCTTTTCTTTAGAAGTTTAACTCCTCCAATTCCGAAAAATAAAAAATAAAAATCCTTCTTTTTCAAGGAGTTTAACTCCAAAATCCCTCGGGAATTCAACTCCCAGTCCAAGGGCTAAACTCTTTTTTCACCGGCGCACGCAGCCTGCTACCGCCACACGTGTCCTTAGGACGCTCCCCACCCCTCTTTTTTTCACACGTTCCTCATTTAAAACACTTTCCCCATTAGAACCAATTAGAAAAAATTTCTAACGGGACGTTAACTTGAACCCCGCAAGGGGGCTGCTAGACCCCTTGACCCCCGGCCCGCTATCCGGGTAACTGGACTCATGTAAACTCTGCGAGACCCCCGATACATCCAAAACACTTTCAAAACACAACACGCGCATATTGCATATTAAGTTCGTATGACCAGTTTGACCCGTCAATCGGAGGTTCTCTCACTCCCAAGAGCGAGGGATAATTAACGGCAGCTTAGTCCGCGGCTGCCGGAGATTCGGATCTTTACAATCAATAAACCCCAACCTGCCCTAAACAGGGGGAATCTGTAAACACATGATAAACGTGTGCATTCCTATCTCAATAGGGTAACGAAAAATACTCTACAGATTCTGGCACGCCCGGTGGGACAATGTCTTTCCTCCTATATTTCTGGTTAAACGTTCATACATACTCAATCAACATATATATCGATTACCTGTACTAAAATCATGCTTCTTTATGCAGGATAACAGCTTTCCGATCGCAACTTTCAAACTCGACGAGAATGTCTCCAATGACATGTTTGATCTCTGAGGCAACACTGATCCCGTATGTGGTCAAGATTAATACTCACATGATTCTCCCCGCAAGTCTTAGCCGGCAATAGGAGGAACCATCCCGTCAATTTGGTTCCGTCACCATCTACCCTGCCGGAAGCCCATGCAAACTAAGCGGCTAAACCGACCTCAAGGGATAGGAGGCCAAACGTTGTGGTCGCCAAACCATCCTACCCAAGCACAAATCTGTATTCGAACGGCTCTCCACTGTTTCGACTGGAAGCAAGGCCGTCAACACCAATGAAGTTATAAAGTGTCTCCAGTAAGCTCAGACGGTACCCTTGACAATTGCACGATCGGGTGTTTTCTCTGAGCTCTCTGTCAATAAGTTTACGGCGGCTTTCAGGAAAGCCGATACCCGCCAAGCTCTCAAGATAGAAAAGTTGAGACAAAAGTGGTTTAGATATATAACCAACAAGAGGGCCATGGCGCCAGCCAAGTTGAATTTTGTGAAATTCCAAGAACAGGGTTATCCCGCGATGAAAGCGAAGTCGGTTGTGAAAATCAACAATTCCTTCGAATCCCTGAAGTGGGTTCAGAAAAATGCTATGACCGCCAAAATCAAGAAGACAGCGATCCAAACGATACTACAAAAAGACGTGTCCAAACCCCAACATAGAAAGCATGACACCGTCTCTTTAAGGGTCTATCATGCGCTCTATGCCGCGTGTAAGCAACAGGGAAAGGTCGTAAAAGGTGCATCAGTGCCACCCAAAGACCTAGCCAGGCCAACTGTCTTCAGCTGGTTGTCCTTTTCCGAAGCGGAAAGGCCACAACCACGGTCCACGAAATCAGCTGCCAATGATAAGAAAATAGCCGAATATATTATTTATACAGTCTATATGGCGGGCACGCGTCATAGTGACAACCTTCGCAGCAAAAACAGAGATGGGGCCACCACATCCTAAGCCCAATCTACCTTGAATATGGCCGCCACTTCCCAAGATCAGCCTCCTCCGCAGGATAATGAAAACCCTCTCGATGAGGCTGATAAGCAGGCCCCTCTGTCTATGTGGAATCAATCTTGGACAGCGAAGAAGAGCCAACTTTCCGTCCCATGACCGCAGAACAGGAGCTCCTTTAAGAGCTCCGAAAACAGCTTAGGAGCAAAGATAAAGAGATGGCCAAACTTTACTCAAAAATTGATAACCTGACGAACGTCGTGGTGCAGTTCATGGCTCAAAGTCGCTCGAGCGCCCTCCAATCAAGAGCAAGTCTCCACTCATGAGTCAGGTGATAACAACCCGAAGCAACCGATGCCTGACTCTTTGGGTCCAAGTTTGGGCCAGCCGCACAAAAACCGGCCACAATCCACTTTTGGGGTCGCCTTGGTCTCAGATGGCACCATTCCGCTAACACAAGATCGGATAATGGATTTGGTCACCAGCAAAATCAACATTAGTGGCCAAAGCCGAGACTCAGAAAGACAATGGGAGTAATGGACGGCCATATCCCGCACAGTATGATCTGATCGAGTTCCCTGGGGGCTACGTCATTTCTAAGTTCGGAAGATTTTGTTGGTTCCTAATGCTCTCGCCGCTAACCCGCAGCCAATGCGGAATTCAAAAACAAATTTTTTTATGGCACTAAAAACTTATACCCAAGAATCTAACCAAACACCTAAACTAGCAAGAACAAAAATATAGAAATCATAATCTTTGTAGCGTCTCATTTGCTCCAATTGGGTTGGACTCTAGCATGCTCTCAAGAGCTTCGGATCGCGCTTGCAATCTGGTCTTTCTTCGCCGAAGATGATTCACCTGAGAGAACCAAGTTCAACCTTCAACTTCATCAATGAAGTAACTAAGAATCCTAGGATGCTAATCTAGGATGCTTAGAATGTATGTGAGTGTTCTAGTATTTTACTTTCTCTTTTATCTTCTTGTTTCTCAATACATGAGAATGATAGAAGATAATGAAAAAGATGGAGGAGCCATGGAAAAGAGAGAAGCAAGACTCGTAGACTAAAAATCACGTTACCAATTCAAGAATGCTCCTTTTGGTTTTGTTTAAAAGAATTTTCCATTTTAAAATTACCATACTTGAATAGTATATGCAAATGAATTAATAATCCATTTGTCTATACCCTCCACCATTTCTCTTTTCCACATCATTTCACAATTTCTTTTAAACAAAAGAAAAGTAAATCCTAAAAATGAGGTGTCCTCCTTCTAAAAGTATTCTTATATAAATACAAGAATGCGTCCCCGCAAATACATGCTCATATTCGTATCAAAATACGAATATCCAAGAAATAGAAAAATACAATGAACATAATACTAGAATATACATATCGAAAAATATATATGTAAATTATTAAATCAAAACTTGATTTAATAATCCGGCTTAATTCTAAGCATGGTAGTATTATCATCCGTCCGATTAAAGTCTGTATGGCTAGCACACATACCTAATCAGAACCCTGCACGTATTAATATACGGCAACTACATCATTTTGCCTGAACCGGGAAAACTCTCGGTGTGGGACTCTAAAGACTCGTCAATACGCTAACGGTGGGTTTAACCACAAGCACATCAACGGCACTAGCTTGTATGTAACAGCTACTCAGGTATTGAGCGAAAGGAAGGCCGACGAACAAACTCATCTGTATCCCTACTGAGCCTGTCTGTGACAATCTCTGTACAGTCTGGTCTGTTCGTCTAAGAATATCGCATACCGGGTCTATGGGGTGGATAAAATCAGAGCCCTAATAACGCGATAATTCGTGTCGGTGTGAAGCTCATCACCCACTGAGAAACTACTGATTCAAATCAATAAATCTCGTCCACTTTGGCCAAGGATTTCTGGTGATGGTCACTGTTCATATCATAATTTTGCATTATTATATTCCCCATTCTTATTCATTTTACAAATAAACAGGTGCTTTTGACCCATGTCTGCTATATAGTTGCAGGTTACAGGTTCTCGGAACAAAAACAGTGAAAAGGATAAAAGGACGATGCAAAAGTGAGACTACGACCAACAAATGGAAGAATCTTGATCAAGCCTACAGTTTGAAGACTAAACGAAGATCAATAAACAAGCACAGAGTACAAAGGCAACGCAAGATTCAAGACTTCGACACGAAGTAAGCGGTAAAAGTCCACGACTTTATTTACTGTGGAAATCTGGAAGAAATCTAGAAGCCAATCTGAGAAAACAACTGAAAAAAATAAAAGGAAAAATGCAACAGAAGAACACCTAGAAATCTGAGCCCAAGACCCTTCTATTTGGCCGCGGAACCGCGGCCAAACATGGGGTTTGGCTGCGGAACCGCGGCCATGAAGGACACGTGTCGGCGCAAAATCTCGTGGCGGCTGGCGGTGCGTTGACCAGGTCTTTTTCTTAGGGGGTAAAATTGTAATTGCAGATATGACGCGATTGTAAACCTAGGGTTTCTATGTTCTATAAATAGAAATCCTAAAACCTGTTTTAGGTTATGCCTCTTTTTATTCATCTATTCTGATCAGTAAATTCCTGTGTAAATGTTTGGAGAGAGCCATCAATAAAGTAAGTAGTTTTAATTAATTGCTCTAGTTAATTTCTATTCTGCCTTAGTATAATTTTATTATCTGCCCTAGTTAGATGGTTAGAGATCATGCTTTTCAATTCCCTAATAAGCGAGTAGTCTCCTCGCTTGTTAGGGTTAGATTTGGGGAAGACTTGAGAGATGAAAATCTCTCACCCCTTTCTTTCCCATCACATATAATTAATAGGACTCCATGCATACATACACACACCGTTCCCTACGGCACCTTACCCCATGAGGTAACAGTGATACCGTAGTATAAACGACCGGCTGCGTATGTTTTCCATGGAGGTTAGGGTAAGAATTAAGAAAGGAAGCACTAGAACCTAGAGGAAGAAACATCATTTCTTCCCGATGGTACTAATCCCCTTTATTAATTATTACCATAACACCTAAAGAGATCTAAATTAGGGCATTGAAAGCGGTGAGGAAATCTTCAATTTCCAAACTTAACCTAAACCTAACCCTAGCAAGATTCTAGTCTTAGTATAAATCAGTTTAGTTTTTTGCGATAATCCATTCACACCGTTTGGAATTAACTCGTTAGACCAAATTAGAAAATACACAACATCCCTGTGGACCGATCCGTACTCACCAGCTAGCTACCAAGCAACGTCGTTCTTGATTGCGGTTAATAAATATTTGTGATTCATCTTTTGAAAGCGCATAAGCACTAAATCTCTAAATCAAATGACGCCGTTGCCAGGGATGGCGTAGTATTTTCTTTTTGCAATTTCGGGTTAATATAAAATTAAAAAATCATAAAAACTGAAAATTTGAAAAATATAAAAATTTATCATCTTGTGAAGGGTATTTTCGTGTGAATTTTGCAGGATAGACGAACGAGTTCGGATTTGGGAAAATCCAACAAGCAAAACAGAAAACGGAAGATCTGAATGACAGAGCGAAATCATAATAGAGGAGCTGAAGAAATCTCGGGAATCGATCCGCCGCCGCCGCCGCGTTTCCGCCGCCGATAGCGCCCTTTGGCCGCTCTTCCGCCGTAGGTACGTGACGTCAGCACGAGGAAAAACCACAGTAAGCTTTCTCTCTCCTCTTCTGTACCCCTGATATCTCCTCTGTAAATTTGCCTACAGGATTCTTTGCGCTTAAAAAATCCCTCCCCCTTCCAATAATTGATCTTGTGCAGAATTCTTTGCGCCGCGCTAAAAAATATAAAAAATTGTTTGCAAGTGGGTGTTTACTGTTTTGCATATTTAATTGGATTTTAAGAGGCTTGAAACCAATCCAGATTGGGTGGGGATTTCATCATCCTTCCCAGGACCCCAGAAATCACATAAGGCATATTGCATTGACCATCAATTAATTAAAAAAGATTAGACTCGGCCATAAGGACTTCGCGCTCAATAGGACAAAGGACTAGTTGTAGGCATCGACCATTGATCCTAACCTGACTTTGTGGTGTCTAGACAAGTGTGTCTAAGGTAGTGGTTACTTAATTAGGCCCACTACTTACGTGGTGGAGAGCCTCCCACTTACCTGGCACTTACCTGGCCACAATTGGCGGTGAAGAGACGGTTTGAGGTCCTACTTCTTGCCCTTTGGAACAGTTAGGAACTGTCTAGCTGACCTAGGTGACCCTAGATCTAGGCCTGATTGTGCATTTGTGGTTGATTGAACGTGTGTCTAAGCCCTTTATCGAAAATCTTTTTTTTGTAAAAAGCTCCACATAAAAAAACACAGAAAAAAGGGGAAAATTTTTTTTACAAAAACTTGCAACTTGTCGCTAAAATCCGTGCACCCCACTTACACCACTTTCTTTCCATTGACGTTTTCTTACCTCCACATTCTGCTTTTCACCTTTTTGACTACACTACCTCTTTAGTGTATGTCCGGTTGGACTAGGGACACTAGTGCCCGATTAGTCCGTGTCTCCTTAGTACCGACCGACGAAGCTTTCGACTCCAAAGTCGAAATTCCTTCCACTTCCTTACCTTCACCTTCACATTCTTCCTCTGAAGGGATGCCGGGATATAATCCTAACAACACTTTACCCACGGGACTAATTCCACCTCCGTTAGGTATGAATAACCCGCAACGCCCGCCTGTTGAAACGCCCCAACGAATCACGCTTCAGGATCTTTTCTACCATGTCCACACCGCCTTACCTACTTGTCTTTCACTCCCACCGGCAAATGGGGACAATTTTGAGATCAAACCCCACTTCATCAATATGTTGCCAAAATTTCACGGACTGGAATTCGAAGATGCCTATATCTTCATAAACAAATTCCAAAACGTTTGCGCAATGATGAAAACAACCCAATTATCAGATGATGCTATAAGGCTAAGGGTCATTCCTTTCACCTTATGTGACTTAGCCAAGAAATTGTTATACAGCACAGCATCACATTCAATTAAAAATTGGGACGAGTTTGTTAAAGGTTTTCTTAAAAAAATGTATCCTCATTACAAGACCGCGAGAATTCGCAATGAGATTATACAATTTTCCCAGCTTCCTTCCGAACCATTTTGGAAGTGTTTTGAAAGATTCAAAGACCTACTTGTTCAATGCCCTCACCATGGTATCGAAAATTGGCAACTTTGCCAAACTTTATACGAGGGATTGAACCCGGCAACGAAGCAGTTGCTGGAAACCATTTGTCAAGGTCACTTTCTAACCAAATCTAGTGAGGAAGCTTGGCAGTTTCTCGAGGATCTTGTTGAACAAACACTTCAGTGGGAAAGCACTAAGACCACCTCATCTTCTTCTGTTGGTCAATCTAGGGCAAGCATACATCAATTAGATATGTCGATAGCAATGAAAACCGAGATGGCCGCACTTACGAAAAAGCTAGAAGCAATTGAGACCAAAATCTCATCGCCTTCTCCTGCCCCTGCTTTAACCCCACGAACTGTTTGTGCTTGTTCGGATCCATCACACCTTACCGAAGAGTGTTCTTACAATCCACCTGTTCAAGGACAAGATCAAGTCAATGCTGCCTTTCAGCAAAGACAAAGAAATGATTCATACTCTTCGACTTATAATCCGGGTTGGAGGAATCACCCAAATTTTGCTTGGAATCAAAATCAACAATTCCAAGGAAACAACAACTTTCAGAGGCCTCCTCCTCCACAACAACAAGCACCCCAACAAACTCAATACCAGCAACCTTTCCAACCATAAGCTTACCCAAATCAAACGAACAATTTTGTGCCTATCTCTTACCCTCCAAACAATTTTGTTCAACCAAATGATGATAAGGCTATCTCACTAGAAAGAAGTCTAGATGCGTTTCTACAACAATCTACATAATCCGCAGGAAGGTTGGAGACTTCCATTCAGTCTTTGGTGCTCAACAATGCTTCACATGATCAAAATATCAAATCTATTGAGGCCCAAATTGCACAACTAACTGCTGCGTTGAGAGAGCGAGAAAAGGGAAAGCTTCCATCTCAACCATTGCCAAATCCTGGTCACACACACAACGCACATGTTGCATATGAACAACAAAATCATAATGTAAATGTTGTGACCACGTTGAGATCTGGAAGAGTGTTGCATAATAACGTGGGTAATAGTGATGACACCCCCGCCGGTGCTTCTTCTTCATCTTCTTCGTTAGAGCATATTCTTCATTCTTCACAAGGCTCTACTTCTTCTAGTTTGCACGGACTCACTTCTCACTTCACGAACACACCACCACTGGGATCCGTTCCAACTCCGCAATCTACTCCACAGACATTGGACTCAACAGATTTTCAAAATGCTCATTTTCCAAACAGGTTGAGATCCAATAAACCAACTCCACAAATGGAGAAGATTGTGGAGTTATTTAAACAGGTTAGCATAAATATACCTCTCTTGGATGCAATCCAACAAGTCCCTTTTTACACGAAAATCTTAAAGGCCTTATGCTCCTCGAAGAGAAAATCTCAAATACCCAAAAAAGTGCTAGTAGCTAGTGCCGTAAGCAATGCTATCAACCAACGTCAACCCTTACCCTAAAAACAAAAGGACCTTGGTTGTCCTACAATTTCAATAACAATTGAGGATAAGAACATCAATCGAGCACTTTTAGATCTTGGGTCTAGTATTAACCTGCTTCCCTACTCCGTGTACGAGCAATTAGGTGTTGGAAAGTTGAAACCCACTCATTGTACTCTCCAAATAGCTGATCGATCAATCACCCATCCTAGGGGTGAGTTACAGGATGTGTTTGAAGAGCTTAAAGGAAATCTTAAGACACATGAGAATGAGTTCAAGGCCTATGAAAATGAAGAAGAAAAAGAGAAGGAAAATAAGAATGAAAAGATGAAGAGCATCGCACTCAAAGCTACATCCAAAACTTCATCCAAATCCAAAGCCTCCTCCAAGATTAGTGACGATGAGCTAAGTAGAGATAGATGATGAGATTGCAATCCGAACGAAGCAATTCAATAGATTTCTAAAGTTTTAAAGAGACTACAAGAGAGGAAATCTTCAAAATAACCGTTCCTACAACAAAGATGTCGGTCCATGCTTCAAATGTAAGAAACCCGATCACCTTGTCGCCGATTGTCCCCTCAATCAAGAAAAGAAAGCTCCATAACGATCAAATAGAAAAGCTCTCAAAGCTAGCACATGGGATGATTCAGAGGGAAGCGACAATGATGAAAGGCTATCCGATCAAGAGATAGCGAATATGTGCTTTATGGCACATGAGGATGAGGTAATGGAAGAAAACTTTTATTCTTTTGAAGAATTACTAGAAACATTTGGTTCTCTGCATGATACTTTCACTAGTTTGTGCTCCAAGTATTCAAATGCTAAAAAGAAAATCGTTTTCCTTGAAAAAAAAAATTCTTCTAAAATTTGTTGTGAATGTGATGTTTTAAAACTTGAGAATAAAACTCTTTCAGCCAAAATTGCTTCTTTAACTAGTTCTCTTGAAAACGTAAATTTTAAAAACGAGAGACTCGCTACTTCTTTTACTTCCCTAAAAAATAAGTATGATTCATTAACAAATACACATAATGCTATGTTAGTTGATATTGAAAAGATGAAAACTAGAATTAATGATCTTGACACTATCTTGCATAAATTTGCCACTAGCAAAGACTCTTTGAACACCATGATAGGTAACTTGAGAATTTCAAATCAAAGAAAGGGTCTAGGTTTTCAACACGCGTCTACTTCTCATGCTAGTAATTCTAAAATAGTTTTGATAAATCTTCTTTCAAGTCTACTTTTGTTAAGGCTAAATCATCACATGCATCTACTTTTCATGATCATCATGCTCATCACTTGGATGCTACTACTTCATATAAGCATACTAGATTTTCTCATACTTCAAGTTTTAGAAGGCCTAAAATTAGAAGTACTTCAACTACACGACACTATCATACTACACATGCACACACGCACTCTAGCCCTACTCATGTTGTGTGCAACTATTGTGGTCATATTAAACATATTTCATATCATTGCAAAAATTGATCTTCTAAAATTTAGTTTGGGTTCCTAAAACTAACCCGTGTGGATCCAAGAAGACTTGGATACCGAAATCCCCATCCGTATCTTAATTTGAAGATATGAACCAATCGACGAAGTGAGGAATTCGGGATTGTGATGAGCAAGAGCAACTCAACGGAGATATTTGCTTGGCTCATCACTTTGTAGGGTATTATATTCCTTCCTATACTCTTTTAGAATATCGTCAATTTATATGTGTTTAATGTTGATATTCTAATTGTGTATTATTTTTTTATATACACCATGTGTTGCACATTTGCTTATCTTACTTATTCGTTCGTGCATGATTCGTATATGAGATGCTATTTATATTGCTACCTTGCTCATATATGATTTCTTGTGCTCAATTCGCTTTAAACTTGTGATCTTTTAAAACTTAAGCACAACTTGCATGAAAACTTGTTTTGATTTTACTTATCTTGTGTTTTCTTGCCATAAACCACTCTCACTGGCTTACAATAAGTTTTTAATCTTACAAGTGAGAGTTTGTATCTATGTAATTTTAAATTGTTTAAATCTTTTTCATATGGATACAATTTGGCACAAGTTTTAAATTTGAACCAATTTTTTCAATTGGTATCTTTTGTTGTGTCTTGGTTTAGATGTGTGTTTGCTTAAATTTGATTTATATTGCTGCACACATCTTTTTGCATGAATATACCTCTTCATTTGGTATTGACTTATTCTTTCATCTAGCCAAATGGCTTTCACGACCCTTTTAGGGAAACACAGTTATGGATGTTGTTCTTTACAACAAATCATATTCACGGATCTAGCGGAGAGAACTAGAGATCTTTCACCGGATAGTCGGTTCTTATGATGAGAAAATCAAATCGTTATCTACATGACTTAGGATTACCCATGCTTGTTTTCACATTCTAGTATAAATTGCATATCTTATTCATGTGAATATGTATGGTTTATTCATGGGTTTAGTATCATTTAATTTCCATCACTTATGCTCCATTATTTATATTTTTGAGCTTTAATGGTTTGAAATATAAGTGGTTAAGTGATAGGACTCATGAATGGATCAATTTGGCTTGGTTCTCGTACTTAGGAGGAAGCGTTCGGGGTAAGTAAATCGTACGGTATCAAGGTCAATTTTATGTTTGCTGCCCTATATCGTATGTGATCACTTAGAACCGTACATCCTTAGTTGCACACACATCTCTTGCATGAGTTCACACGTCATATTATGCACATCTTGATCACTCATGCTTGCCTCCACATGCCTTTTGAACTTGCCTATATTTCTCATGTGGCTCTTTGCATGTATACTTGCTTTATCTTACATATCTCATACATGCTTTAGGTTATGAACTTCATTTTCAAAATTTTGCATTTTTACTTGAGCTCATATCCGTGTCCTATTAGTTTCTTATGCATACATTTAGAGAGAGTGATTCAAACATTTGATTCGTTCTGAGTGTACGCATATATTTAGGAGAAGTACATACGTTCTAATTTCCTTAAACACCTTTTTTATTATGTCAAAAAGGAAGAGAATAATAGGGTGTGATGTTCATGTTTTGACATCATCAAAAAGGAGGAGATTGATAGCTTATGATTTTGTTGGTTTTGATGATATGTTTCAAAATATGAATAGTTGTTTAGTGTCACTTGCTTTATTTTACCTTTTTTATCGACACTAAACTTCTATACACGTGTTTATTAGTTTGCATATCATCTAACGTGTATATATCGAATAGTATTTTAATATCCCATGCTTTATCTTGTTACACCCTTAGATATTGAAATACTATTCCTTTTCATTGTTTTGGTATTCAAATTATGAACGGTTATTTATGATGTATCATATGATCTTGCCTATTTATAATGTCGTATCATATGATCTTACCTATTTGTTAGACATCATAAATACTTATAGTATATCAATATCTCACGCCTTGCATTTGATTCCCATCTTAACATTGATATACTATTCATAGTTTTGCGATATTGAAACAATGAATATTCATATACCGTGTTTATTATCATGTTTATTTTATAACATGATATGCTTAGTCGTGTTTGAGATTGGTTTTCCGGATATTTTCATAACATAAGCATATAATGGAGAATGGAGGTTATTAAGCTAAAATTGCAAATCTATTGGAGATTGTAGGCTAATGGACTCGAGCTCCTCAAAGGTCAAGTTCAAAGCTTCAAGAAGCTAGGGAGTCGAAGTCCAAGTGAAAATTACACAAGAAGTCGAAGAAATCAAAGATTAAAGAATTCAAGAGTTCGAGCCGATATTGTAATCTCTAGGAAATCGATATAAATACTTCATGGTCTATGAGATTAACTTATAAGAGCTCAAGTGCACACACAATATCTTGCATGAAATATTTGGTTTATATCTTGCATGTTTTTTTGTTCAAAATCATTTTTATTTTGAAAAACAAGTTTTCTAGCGTTTTCTTTATCAGACGTCTGCCAAATACAACTGCAGATGTCCGGGCACTGTTCATTTACAAATATCAAACATATTAGAAAGTTTTCATGCTCACCAGACGTCTGAAGGGCTTTTTCGCCAGACGTCTGAAGATGTTTTTAAAATGGAATTTTTGAACCGCACACGACTGTCAGGATGAGCGACGTTTTGATTGCGCTCTGGATTTTATTTTGAGATACCATATGTCTGAAACACTTTTGGACAGACGTCTGAAGATATTTTTGAGCTGCAATTTTTCGTCACGTCTGGCTATTTTGAACTTCAGACGTCTGGTGTTTAAATTTCTTCAAAAATTCGACTATTACAGTACACTAAATGCTCACAACGGCTATATTTTTTAGGCAGCAGATGTCTATCCCGATCATCTATCCCAATGAACTTCAGACGTCTTCTGTCACTGTCAAATGTGCATTAAATGCAAAAACGGCTAGTTTTTTGTGTGTGACTTTATAAGGGTTTTTGGTGGGCATTTATTGTTAAGAATTTACCGAGCTCTCAATTGAAGTTTTTTCATCTTTCTCAACCACCAAAATACACAAAATACTTGAGCTTTTATTGGCAAATTCTATACTCCATTGAAGTATATCTAGAGTTTTTATTGTAAAACTCTTAAGAGAGTATTTTTTTATTGTAATCTTCCTCTTCTTCTCAAGTGTGAGAGAATCATTGTAAGGAAGGAGAGCTTGTAGTCTCGGTGGAGCCATGATTGCAAGAGGTCGCAAGTGTGCAACGTGAGGTCTCGTAAAGATGTGGGTGTAAGAAATTGTGGGTATGCAACGTGAAGTCTCGGTGGAGACGTGATATAAATGGAACAGACTTGTCGCCTAAAGAAAGAGGATTAGGGGATCGCCCGAACCTCTAAAACTTCTTGTGTTTGCAATTGCTTATCTCTGCTTCATTACTTGCACTTTACTTATCTGTTTAATTGTTTGCAGGTAGTTTAATTTTTAATTTGTGGTTGTTTATTAGCATAATCCTATTCAAACCCCCCCCCCTCAAGGATTATTTTCAATGGCCATTGAGTTAGGGCTCGAGATTTTGTGTGCACTTTAAGGAAATTAAATATTTGCTTTTATATACTGCAGTCGGCTGTGAACCCTATATATACTTTATATTAAGTTTTTAATTCTTTTTCACCATCTTTTAGTTCTTTCTTCTAGGGTCCTTTTCTCTTTTGTTTACGGCTTGAGCGTTGCATATTGGTATTTATTTTTATTTTGAATTAATTTAATTTCTTTTATTGTTGCTTTTTATTATGTCTTGCTTTAATTATTTTATCGTTCTTGTTTCAATTATGCGTAGGTAATTTTCAATATACCTAGGGAACGATATATCTAGACTCTTTCATGTGTTTCATGTTTAATTAATCTAGATCTCGATTTGTGATTGATTAATAATTAGATAGATCTAAAATCAACCTTAATTTTATTAGATATTTGATAGATTATGTAGCGTTTGCATATATCCTATGCTTAGATCTCATTGATAGGTTATGTAACATGACATATAGTTTACTCTTAGGGAAAATAAAATTAGGAAAGACAAAATTAATAAAAATTGAATCTTTTTAATAATTATGATTTATTTGGTTTGATAGATTACTTTGAGTATCGTTTAATCTACGTTTGCTATGATTTGATAGGATAATATGAATGTCGAGTAGTTTATACTTATTTAATTTGAATAAATGATTATTAGAAAGTGAAAGAGAAATAGATTAATTAAATTAAAGACGCGTGTTTGGATCTAGTGAAATCGTAAACCCTGGGTATACTTTTCTTTTTATAAATTTTCAAGTAATTAGCAATTAATAATTTCTCCTCAAAAGATCTAGTTTTAATTCGCCCGAAATTAATTAGGATTAACCCTCTTCCCTGCGAATCATCCCGTTTTTCCATTGGTACTATAACTATATGCCGTGCACTTGCGGTTAAGTAGAACACAGTTAAAATATTTCAACAATACCAACAAAATCATGTAGTAATCGAGGATCTATGCACAGCTTAAAAAGATCTAACCCAACTGAAACCATTCTCATATACTTTAAGATATACGAATATACTTCACCAATATATATATATATATATATATATATATATATATATATATATATATATATATATATGGGGGGGGGCAGACCACAGCTAAAAAGGAATGAAGGAAATATAATTGGAAATATACTAGGTTGCATGGACACTTCTAACGGATTGTCGTATTCGTGTCCGACACGTATCGGATACCGACACATGCACGAAAATTGCACGACATGTATCTGACGCATTGTATATATGTATAGTATGCGTTCTATGTGTGTCATATGCATATAAACATATTTTTAGTATGTTATTAGCGTATTGCGTGTTAGACTTGTTAATTTTTCCTTGTTTAATGCCGTTATAATAGTTTGGTATTTTATTTATCTTATTAAGATTATATATATAGCCGTGTCCCCGTATCCTCTATTTTGAGATCTTACTGTATCGCCGTATCACATCGTGTCGTATCCGTGTCTCTGTATCCGTGTCCATGCAATCTTGGAAATATATCAATGCAAGAAGTATATTTTTGAAAATCAATCATGTATACAAATGAGCATGACAGCAGCCACGTGCCAATATCATCTTCTAGTGCATTTCATATTGTTACAACACGCAGAAAAGAAAATTATTATGTCATACATTCACTGTACCTACAATGAGATTCTAGATCCCAGGATGATTTTTCGCCCCAAACACTTCACAAACTAAAGATTTATACAGCAGCAACAGAGACTTCAGGCTTAGCTGATTGTACACCCCCACCCCCTCCATTTAGCTCTATTAAGAGCCATCTTTTTTGTTTTACTAAAAGGATGCATGTATTTTTAACTGTTTTAGCCCAGGTTCATCTAGGATTTTCATGGTCCTTGCTGTTCCGTTAACTAAATTATATCACTCCTAATAGACGCACATGGTGGCTCCGCATGTCCAAACATCACAAGATTCACAAACCAGTACCCCTCATTTTATTCTCAACTCAAGCTACACTGTGTTGTTCCGCATGAACTAATTTATCCTACCGTTCACTATATTTCCTCTCATCAGTCTCTTGATTATGGAGACACGAGAAGAGAAAAAAAATGGAAACTAAACAAAGGATTGGGCGAATTAGAGGAAGTTTAGATTCGAAAATGTAAGGCTGAGTTTCTGTTCTGGGCCTCTTCGTTGAAGAAAATGAGCTTATCGGACTATTATAACATGCAACAAAACCTTAAAATAATTGATTTTACTTAAGATGACATGATGATAATCCTCAACATTCCATAACACTAAGATACTCTCTATTAATTCCGATTTTGTATACCACCCATTAAATGCACAATAACTTGACTCCATCTGCAATCTATTCAGAATGCAAACAGCACATATTTCGAGCCATGCAAACATACACACATCTAACAAATAAAATCTTACCAGAACTTTCCCTAAATTGGTTCCCACCGCCAAGTGAGTGCCCCGCTGAGCCCATCCGACAGAACACACATTGTCATCACCACCCAATTCACAGAGCTTCGTCACCTATCATCAAATAAAAAATAAACAAGTTAGCAACCAACATTATAATTCAAATAACACCAAGTCATAAAAAAACACCTACATTGCTGCTATAAGCATTCCACAAATAAACACAGTTCCCCAACCCCACCGCCAACACATTTTGCGACGACCAATCCACAAGATTCAGATAGTAATCGTCCTGCAATGCTGGTGCGTCCAATACCTAACTCCAACCCACCAAAAAACCAACAAAAAAAAAATCAGCTTTCGTCTCACAAAGATCAAATTTTTAAAGAAAATCCAAGATTTCGACAACCTTATAAGGCGATTTCGGGACCTTTCTTAATGTCTTGGGCTGCTGGCCACGAACAACCACAGGCAGCGCATCATCGATCTCGACAGGGGATCTCGAGCCCCTCGGCAGCTCAGACTTGAACCTAAAGATATTCGGAGACACAGACGGAGATCTCCCGCCAAAGGTCGCCAATTTCTCCGGCGTAGTCGGCGGAGACACGTGATCGGAGCCGAAGAGCACGCTCCTCAGCAATGCGTCGTAAGGGCTGCCGCCGCCTCCCTGTTTGCCGCCGGCGCCGGCTCTTGGGAGGTTGAAGAGGTCGAAGTTGGATCCGATCCGACTCGGGATGAAGCGGTCGCTGTACACGATTCTTGAAGGGGGATTAGGACTAGGGTTTGTGTTCATTTCAATTGTTGGGGGTTAGGGTTTGAAGATGAACCGCACTTTTTTTCTTTTCGTTTTTTCTGTTATTTTCGCGGACTTTTTCTTTTTCTGTTTTATATTTTTTTTATTAATAACTGTGGGATCGTTAATTAACTCGCTTTAAATGTGGGTTGGGGTCCGTAAATGGTGGTAATTTATTAGGAAAAAATCTACTCTATAAGGGCCTCCACCAAGCAAGCCCCTCTAGAGCCCTTGGATGGGCTTTCCTTGTATGTGGGGAAGCCCATCCAAGGGTTATGTAAAGGCTTGCTTGCATAATAGATTTTTCCATTTATTAGAAGGTGATGAATGTCTAGTTTACTTTTTTGGGAGATGAACTCGATTAGATTTGATTCACGAGTCAAGTCATGCACACGTGAAGAAAATTATTATTTTTATCCCTTATTTGGTGTGCGTGATGAGCAAATGGGTAGTTAATCAATGTGTCAAACGGGCTGATCGATCCACGGGACAAGGTCATTGCTGGTGATGGATAACACGGGTATGGTTAGAATTGATCAGAGTTAAACGAATGCTAATTAATGTGTCCGTCCTCCAGCCATCTAAACATCTCATGCGTTTGGTGTGTCTTGTGGATAACGGACTATCGAGTGACTGACATTAGGTACAGACAAAAATTTAAACGTAATTAAAGTCAAACCAATATTATTAAAATGTATTTACTACATAAATGAAGATATGTACATACTGCATAATCACACAAAATTTGCAATGAAAAACAAACACAAAGTTTCATAACCCAAAAAGAAAATATCAAGTGAAAAGCTTGACATGAAATCAATATTGGATAGTTTTTCATTGTTAATTGAAAGCTCTGCTATAAGCCCTTTCCCTGCGAATTCATCTTCGATATAGATTGGAAAACGCACGAACCCATAGGCTGTTTAACCTTGTAGTGATGTTAAATGAGTAGTAAATTTTTTATTCATGACACGTGTTTTACATTTTCCTCTCATGGGTCAAGCGAGTCACGGATTATTCTTGACACTTCTAGGTCCTAATTATTGATAGAATGATATAGAGAATCGATTTGGAATTTTTTATTATTTCTTTATAACCACTTAAAAGAAAATAGGTCATCATTTGTTGACATGATTGTTTGAAATCATGGGGTCCTGCACAATGCACGAATTCCAAAGTCAAGGATTATCATATTAATTAAAAATTTATCGTGATATGATTTCTAGGCTGTAATCCTATATTTATGGATTTTATATGTAAATTAAATCATGAATTAACTTCTAAGTAGTTCGGCATATTTCTTCGGTTTTTCAACATTTTCCTTGCAAAAATCGCAAAATTAAAAATCTCAAAATTTTCTTTTCTGTTCGATGTTTCAATGTTTTGCTTGTTATAGCATAAGGGAATCACAAAATCTATAAAACCACAAATTTTTTTGTTTTCTTTAAATTCTCAACATTTTGCAAGGCGTGACAAATAAATATTGCAAAGTTGTGCGAATCTCAAAATTTCTATTTTCTTCGATTTTCCAATATTTTAATTGTTGTATTTATATTCAAAATAAAATGTTATTTGTTTTCTTCTGCATTTTTCCATGATATAGAACATGAAGATTAATTGCAAAATTTTCTTATTGCTTTCTATTTTAATATCATGCATACTATATACCACGTGAAAATCATGAGATCTTTAAAAATATTTTTTTAAAAATCCGGCTTTTTAAATTTTTGAATGCTGTAACATAAGACAATCCTGAAATTTACAAAAATCCCAATTCATATGTTTTCTTCAAAATCTTCAACATTTTGCACGCTACCATATGAAAATTGCCTAATTTTCAAAAATCTCAAACTTTTCTATTTTCTTCCGGTTTTCATTATTTTGTTCGCTGTATAACACACGAAATCGTGAAATTTCCAAAAAACTTAAAAAATTTCAGGTTTCTTCGATTTTTTAATATTTTGCATGTTAGCACACAAAAATCATAAATTTTCAAAAATATTATATGCTTCTCGGTTTTTCGATATTTCACCCGCACACGAAAATCATGATATCTTCAAAATCTGTAAAAAAATTCTGTTTATTTCAAATTTTCAATATTCTGCATGCTGCATACGAAAATCATTATTTTTTAAAAATTCAATGATTTTATGTTTTATTCATTTTTTTGTATTTTGCTTGCTATATAGAACATAAATGTTGTGAAATTTTCGAAAATATTAAAATTTGTTATTTTCTTTCATTTTTCAATATTTTGTATTTTATAGCACACGAAAATCGCTAAATTTTTAAAAATCTTAATTTCATTTTGCTTTCTTCGGTTTTTCAATTGTATATATGTTGTATGGCATAAAAATAACTATGAAATTTTCCAAAAAAATCTGTTTTCTTGGATTTTTTTTTATTTTGCTTGAACATGAAAATTGCAATATTTTTGTCACGCCCCGCTTCCCAGAGTACGCAAGATTGGGCACGTGACATAGCCAACCATGCTACCTATGGGTAGGAAATATCCATCCACAGTCACATTACGGTTGTAGAGATATCAAGAACAAAATAATAAACTAATCTAATACATGTCCAAATCCATAATAACAAGAATCAATAAACAATGAGTGCGGAAGCAAATGATCCAATACAATAAATAAACAGTACGTCCCATAATGCGGGCTCACATCTGGAAATGAAATGAAAATAGATAAACTAAACCCTAAGGAACTCACAGTTCAGCCTGCTGGCTGAAGTACTCCTGCTCGGTCACTGCAGTGGTAAGGAATCTGGGCCATGCAAAACCCAGACGTCAGCGCGTCATGTCAACCAAAATAATATAATATAAACATGGTAATAAGCAATGCAGGTATGAACACGAATAAGCCGTAATAAGAAATAACAGAGCAGGGCAATGTGCAGTGGTGACTAGACTGTCCTATCAGGTTGCTACTCTATAGTCTTTGAAATCAATTGATGACTCGTCGATGTAACTCAATAGTATCCCGTGCGTGTCCGGGACTACGGTCCAGATTCTCGGGCTGAAACCGAGACATGCCGCTAGGCATTAAACAGGAATATGTACAGATGAATGATGTCAGCAGCATCATCCCGGGGCTGGCCTAGCCCATAAAACTGATCAGTATAAGTGTCGAACTGTTGAGTTACAAGTCGGTTTCACCTTTAATTTCCCCATACCTCCAAGTTATGTATGTCAGGTCAGGTATTCAGTAATCAAGAACTAATGCCAACACAGGATCAGGTAAAAGCAGGTTTGTCTGGATAGACAACAGGAATGGTCCATGAGGACCCCACGTCAGGTTTGTTGGCATTAGGCATGAGATCAGGTAACAGGTCGGGTCATGGTATAACAGGTTGAGTTGATAGTAAAGGGTACCATGTCCGGTGCATCGGTATGTATACATGTCATGTGTAGCAAGGTCAAGTCTGTAACACAATCGAATGTATGCTGATAACAGGTATAGTAACGAATAAGGAACAACAGCAGGAACAGCAAATAACAATATTATTCCATGTAAATTCGGTGATGCTTTGTATTCTATTATTAATAGGTTCAAGCACCCTTGGGGTGCAATAATCACAGTGTAGCGCAATATTAATAACAGCAGACAATAAAGATATAAGTGTGCGACTATTATCCTCTAAATAGTAAAATGATTGGCAGGTAGTTGTTATTAAGGTTACGGTGGCAAATGTGATTTTAGGTTACAGTATCATGTTATAAGTCGTATTTTGTCCAAATGAGAAAAGTAGCTACACCTAGTTAGTCTTGCAGGTCTAATGAGTCAAGCACACTTAATTCGTATAGCATAGCATGTAGCAAGTAATACTTGCCTCAAAAGGGCGATATGCAGGCGGCCTGGTGCGACGTGACACGATACGGTGTGTGAAACGGCACGACACGGTACTGGGTCTAGTCGCGATCTGGTGCACGGTCTGAGCGCGATCTGGACGCGATCTGGCGCGATCTGGACGCGATCTGCTGCGTGGTCTGGGCGCGATCTGGTGCGCGATCTGGCGCGATCTGGTACACGATCTGGCGCGATCTGCTGCGTGGTCTGGGCGCGATCTGGTGCGCGATCTGGCGCGATCTGCTGCGTGGTCTGGGCGCGATCTGGTGCGCGATCTGGCGCGATCTGGTGCGCGATCTGGCGCGCGATCTGGCGCGATCTGGTGCGCGATCTGGCGCGCGATCTGGCGCGATCTGCTGCGTGGTCTGGGCGCGATCTGGTGCGCGATCTGGCGCGATCTGGTGCGCGATCTGGCGCGATCTGGTGCGCGATCTGGCACGATCTGGTGCGCGATCTGGTGCGCGATCTGGCACGATCTGGTGCGCGATCTGGCACGATCTGGTGCGCGATCTGGTGCGCGATCTGGCACGATCTGGTGCGCGATCTGGCGCGATCTGCTGCGTGGTCTGGGCGCGATCTGGTGCGCGATCTGGCGCGATCTGGTGCGCGATCTGGCGCGATCTGCTGCGTGGTCTGGGCGCGATATGGACGCGATCTGCTGCGCGCTACGGAAACGTGAACACGATACACGTGAGGTCACGGCGATGAACAGTGGAATCGGCGACGATGGCTTGATTTTGGGTTTGAAGAGTGCTTAAGTTTGGGTTGAAGGGAGATGGTGGCTGCATGGTCAAGGAAATGAAAGAGAGAGATTATAAGAGAAGAGAGAGAGATTATAAGGAGAGAAAGAGAGAGATTAGGGGAGAGATTATCGGAGAGATTGAGGGAGATTGGAGAGAGAAAGAGAGAGAGAGAGACTGGGGAGAGATTGAGGGAGAGATTGAGGGAGATTGGAGAGAGAAAGAGAGAGAGAGAGAGAAATGTGAGATTGGAGAAAGGAAAACGTGAGATTGGAGAGAGAGAGAGAAATGTGAGATTGGAAAAAATGTGCATGGGTGTTGAAATAAATATATGTAGTAATAGGAATTAAACAATATAATATTAGTCCGTTGAGATTTTGGCAAATACAAACTTACTCCAAAATACGCCCGGGTCGGGTCTAAAAATTCAGATTTAAAATATGAAAAATATATGCGGCGTCCAAATTTCAAAATGAATGCCCGGGTAACAAAAATGCATACCCCCAAGATTGGATGCACGTACGTGCGCGTAGCTATCCAAACAAGTCTGTTTCACTGAACGGGACGAGAACAAGATGCGTGGATGCTACCACGGGGTTAGGGGTATCATGCAGGCCATGCAATGTATTTTTAATATATTTTATTTGACTTTACTTGTTATATTGAAAAATGCAGATGCCAGACAAAATGCCAGTATGCAGTATTTGTGAAAGTGCACAAGTCTATGTAACAAGTCAGGATAAATCAGAATTATGAACCAACAGGTTTCAAGCAAGCGGGTCAGGTCGAATGCAATATAAAATGTAAAATACCATTTGCACCAAAAAAATACGATAAATCAAGAAAATACCATAAAGATATATGTGCACTGGACTTGGTATAAATGAACCAGGGTGTTACATTATACCCAACTACAAAAGAATTTCGTCCTCGAAATTCCCAAGACAAGAAAAGGCAAACAACATGAAACTACAGGAAGAGATCTGGAAACTTCTGTCGAATCTTGTCTTCTCATTCCTAAATCGATTCTCCGTGCGAGCGATACCCCTGTGAAACAAGTATGAGAGGGATAATCTTGTTCTTAAAGACCTTTTCTTTTCGATCAACGATCGACATCGGTCGTTCCTCAAAGGTCAAATCCTCCCTTACTGTCAGCTCCGAATGATCCAGCACGTGTGTTTCATCTCGAACATACTTACGGGGTTGAGATACATAAAACACGCCATGAACATTCGCCAAAGATGGTGGTAAAGCCAATCGGTAAGCCACTTCTCTAACGCGCTTGATGATACCAAAAGGCCCTATAAATCGAGGACTAAGCTTGTCTCGACTCCCAAAACGAATCACTCCTCTAGTTGGTGATATCTTCAAGAACACCATATTACCAATAGCGAACTCTAGAGGTCTTCCCGATGTATCGGCCCAACTCTTCTGCCGATCTTGTGTTGCCTTCATATGATTCCGAATAGTATTGACTTTCTCTACTGTTTGTATGATCAAATCCGATCCCCACAAACTTCGTTCACCGACATCATCCCAATAAACAAGTGAATGACATTTGCGATCATACAAAGCTTCGAATGGAACCATCTGAATCGTTGCCTGGAAACTACTGTTGTAAGAAAACTTCACCAATTGTAGATGATCCTCCCATGAACCTTTGAAATCTGACACACAAGCTCTCAACATACTTTCAAGAGTTTGAATCGTTCTCCCAGCCTAAACATCTGTTTAAGGATGGTAAGCCATACTATTCTCAATCGAGTCCCCAAACTTTCCCGGATGGTATTTTAGATCAAGATCATAGTCAGCCATCAGCTCCAACCACCTACGCTGCCTCATGTTGAGCTCTTTCTGTGTGAACACATATTTTAGGCTTTTGTGATCGGTGAATACTTCTACCCTTTCGCCCAACAAGTAGTGTCTCCAAATTTTCAGAGCGAATATTACAGCTGCTAGCTCCAAGTCGTGAGTTGGGTAATTCTTCTCATGGGTCTTCAATTATCTTGATGCGTATGCTATAACCTTCCCATGCTGCATAAGAACACACCCTAAACCTTTCCCAGATGCGTCACTGTGAATAACCAATCCTCCGGAACCGTCTGGTACGGTCAGAATAGGAGCGGTTGTCATTTTTTTTTTTTTTTTTGCTTCAACGCCTCAAAAGCTGACGCACAACTATCCGTCCATACGAATGGTACCTCCTTCCGCGTAAGCTTGGTCAAAGGCTCAGCTAAACGAGAAAAATTCTCTACGAACCTTCTGTAGTATCCGGCAAGTCCAAGAAAACTTCTGATCTCTGCTACATTCTTCGGAATCGGCCAATCTTGAACTGCGACAACCTTTTCAGATCCACGGCGATTCCATCTCCAGCTATGATATGTCCCAAACTTTTACTTCTTCAAGCCAAAACTTGCACCTGCTCATCCTTGCATATAATCTTTCTTGCCTCCAAGTCTGCAGTGCGATCTTCAAGTGTTCTGCATGCTCTTCAATGCTCCTCGAGTAGACCAGAATATCTTCCATGACCATTACTAAAACTGGTCCAAGAATGGTGAAAGATTCCGTTCCTCAAGTCCATAAATATTGCCGGCGTATTCGCTACCCCGAACGGCATCACTACTACTCGTAATGTCCATAATGAGTTCGGGACGCAGTCTTGCAAATATCCTCTGATTTAACTCGGACCTGATGATATCCGAACCGCAAATCCAGCTTCGAGGATACCCTCGTGCCACTAAGCTTCTCGAACAATTTGCCGATGCGAGGGATTGGGTACTTGTTCTCAATAGTCACCCGGTTTAATTCTCGATAATCGATACACATCCTCCTTGTGACATCTCTCTTCTTTACTAGAAGAACTGTAGCTTTCCTAGTTAAGTTGCTGCGGCGAAACCAACCCTTCTCAAGTAATTCAGCAACCTGCTTCTTGACTTCTTTCAACTCCACTGGTGCCATCGGGTAATACGCCTTTGAGATTGGCGCTGTACCAGGAACAAGTTTAACCGCAAACTCCGCGTCTCGTTTCGGCGGTAAACCTGATATGTCTTCACACTTCCATGAAACTCTTTAATATAGCCGGCGCTTCTTCCTTATCCACTGCTATTGACGAAAGAATCCTGTTTGTCGGCCTAGCCCTAACTCGACTGGCCCGACAGAACTGCTTCTTCCAGCAAAACAACTTCCGAAAGTTCGGGAAACAGGAAAATCACTTTCCCTTCCTTACAATCAATATGAGCGTGAAAAGTGCCGCGAAATCCCATTCCCAAGGCAACAACAAACAAGGAAATGCACCAGGATTGAATAATCCTAACGCGGGGAAAAACAAGAACGAGTAAGATACCAAGATGACTTTATCCGAAGTCAAAAGACTGAAGAGGGTTAACCACGGTAAACATGATTCAAGCTGGCGATAAAACAATAACTGGTAAGCAATGAAACCGGGAGAAGCAGGGTAATATAACGATCATGGAATACGGAAGTGAATTAAGACCAGGACTCTAAGTTACTTAAATAGAGTACTGCATTGTAACCATGCTGCAGTTCATGGACACAATTACATAACTCCACCCAAGTCGCCCAAGTTCTAGAGATAACAAGGAATCAGGTTTTGGAGTCGATATGCAAAGAAAGTTTGCATATCGTAAAAGATATAATCAGGAAGAACTTGATTCAAAAACGGTAAAACGGCAAGATGGCAGGACATGTTTTCCTAAACACGGGTATTCTGATTCGTGTATTGGGTACAATACCCAACTACAAAAGAATCAACCCGACTAACCTAGGCGCTCTGATACCAAAAGAACCATGTCACGCCCCGCTTCCCAGAGTACGCAAGATTGGGCACGTGACATAGCCAACCATGCTACCTATGGGTAGGAAATATCCATCCACAGTCACATTACGGTTGTAGAGATATCAAGAACAAAATAATAAACTAATCTAATACATGTCCAAATCCATAATAACAAGAATCAATAAACAATGAGTGCGGAAGCAAATAATCCAATACAATAAATAAACAGCACGTCCCATAATGCGGGCTCACATCTGGAAATGAAATGAAAATAGATAAACTAAACCCTAAGGAACTCACAGTTCAGCCTGCTGGCTGAAGTACTCCTGCTCGGTCACTGCAGTGGTAAGGAATCTGGGCCATGCAAAACCCAGACGTCAGCGCGTCATGTCAACCAAAATAATATAATATAAACATGGTAATAAGCAATGCAGGTATGAACACGAATAAGCCGTAATAAGAAATAACAGAGCAGGGCAATGTGCAGTGGTGACTAGACTGTCCTATCAGGTTGCTACTCTATAGTCTTTGAAATCAATTGATGACTCGTCGATGTAACTCAATAGTATCCCGTGCGTGCCCGGGACTACGGTCCAGATTCTCGGGCTGAAACCGAGACATGCCGCTAGGCATTAAACAGGAATATGTACAGATGAATGATGTCAGCAGCATCATCCCGGGGCTGGCCTAGCCCATAAAACTGATCAGTATAAGTGTCGAACTGTTGAGTTACAAGTCGGTTTCACCTTTGATTTCCCCATACCCCCAAGTTATGTATGTCAGGTCAGGTATTCAGTAATCAAGAACTAATGCCAACACAGGATCAGGTAAAAGCAGGTTTGTCTGGATAGACAACAGGAATGGTCCATGAGGACCCCACGTCAGGTTTGTTGGCATTAGGCATGAGATCAGGTAACAGGTCGGGTCATGGTATAACAGGTTGAGTTGATAGTAAAGGGTACCATGTCCGGTGCATCGGTATGTATACATGTCATGTGTAGCAAGGTCAAGTCAATATGTAACACAATCGAATGTATGCTGATAACAGGTATAGTAACGAATAAGGAACAACAGCAGGAACAGCAAATAACAATATTATTCCATGTAAATACGGTGATGCTTTGTATTCTATTATTAGTAGGTTCAAGCACCCTTGGGGTGCAATAATCACAGTGTAGCGCAATATTAATAACAGCAGGCAATAAAGATATAAGTGTGCGACTATTATCCTCTAAATAGTAAAATGATTGGCAGGTAGTTGTTATTAAGGTTACGGTGGCAAATGTGATTTTAGGTTACAGTATCATGTTATAAGTCGTATTTTGTCCAAATGAGAAAAGTAGCTACACCTAGTTAGTCTTGCAGGTCTAATGAGTCAAGCATACTTAATTCGTATAGCATAGCATGTAGCAAGTAATACTTGCCTCAAAAGGGCGATATGCAGGCGGCCTGGTGCGACGTGACACGATACGGTGTGTGAAACGGCACGACACGGTACTGGGTCTAGTCGCGATCTGGTGCACGGTCTGAGCGCGATCTGGCGCGATCTGGACGCGATCTGCTGCGTGGTCTGGGCGCGATCTGGTGCGCGATCTGGCGCGATCTGGTGCGCGATCTGGCGCGATCTGCTGCGTGGTCTGGGCGCGATCTGGCGCGCGATCTGGCGCGATCTGGCGCGCGATCTGGCGCGATCTGGTGCGCCATCTGGCGCGCGATCTGGCGCGATCTGGTGCGCGATCTGGCGCGCGATCTGGCGCGCGATCTGGCGCGATCTGCTGCGTGGTCTGGGCGCGATCTGGTGCGCAATCTGGCGCTATCTGGTGCGCGATCTGGCACGATCTGGTGCGCGATCTGGTGCGCGATCTGGCACGATCTGGTGCGCGATCTGGTGCGCGATCTGGCACGATCTGGTGCGCGATCTGGCGCGATCTGCTGCGTGGTCTGGGCGCGATCTGGTGCGCGATCTGGCGCGATCTGCTGCGTGGTCTGGGCGCGATCTGGACGCGATCTGCTGCGCGCTACGGAAACGTGAACACGATACACGTGAGGTCACGGCGATGAACAGTGGAATCGGCGACGATGGCTTGATTTTGGGTTTGAAGAGTGCTTAAGCTTGGGTTGAAGGGAGATGGTGGCTGCATGGTCAAGGAGATGAAAGAGAGAGATTATAAGAGAAGAGAGAGAGATTATAAGGAGAGAAAGAGAGAGATTAGGGGAGAGATTATCGGAGAGATTGAGGGAGATTGGAGAGAGAGAGAGAGAGAGAGAGACTGGGGAGAGATTGAGGGAGATTGGAGAGAGAAAGAGAGAGAGAGAGAGAAATGTGAGATTGGAGAAAGGAAAACGTGAGATTGGAGAGAGAGAGAGAAATGTGAGATTGGAAAAAATGTGCATGGGTGTTGAAATAAATATATGTAGTAATAGGAATTAAACAATATAATATTAGTCCGTTGAGATTTTGGCAAATACAAACTTACTCCAAAATACGCCCGGGTCGGGTCTAAAAATTCAGATTTAAAATATGAAAAATATATGCGACGTCCAAATTTCAAAATGAATGCCCGGGTAACAAAAATGCATACCCCCAAGATTGGATGCACGTACGTGCGCGTAGCTATCCAAACAAGTCTGTTTCACTGAACGGGACGAGAACAAGATGCGTGGATGCTACCACGGGGTTAGGGGTGTCATGCAGGCCATGCAATGTATTTTTAATATATTTTATTTGACTTTACTTGTTATATTGAAAAATGCAGATGCCAGACAAAATGCCAGTATGCAGTATTTGTGAAAGTGCACAAGTCTATGTAACAAGTCAGGATAAATCAGAATTATGAACCAACAGGTTTCAAGCAAGCGGGTCAGGTCGAATGCAATATAAAATGTAAAATACCATTTGCACCAAAAAAATACGATAAATCAAGAAAATACCATAAAGATATATGTGCACTGGACTTGGTATAAATGAACCAGGGTGTTACAATTTTCAAAAATCTCAAAATTTGCAGTTTTCTTCGATTTTTCCACATTTTGCTTTCCATAACAAATGGAAAACGCAAAATTTACGGAAATCTAAAAAATAGTATGTTTTCTTTTTTTTTCAATATTTTGCATACGAAAATCATGAAATTCTAAAAATATCCAAATTTTATGATTTCTCCATTGCTTTGCTAATACTTTTGTAGAACTTCCATGACAAAAAAATTATTTGAAGCAAAAGAAGAAAAAGCCACCGACTACTACCGACAGAACAAAGAATTCCGATAATAGTAACTAAATCTCCGAGAGGTCGAAAAGTTTTATAAATTCCAACTTTTTTTGTTTTCTTCAATTTTCAGATATTTTGCATGCTCGCATGAAAATCAAGAAATTTTCAAAAATGAAAATTGGGTTTTCACTATTTTTCTTTTTAAGCATATAAAAATCACAAAATCTTCAAAAATCTTAAGGATTTTTTGTTTTTTTCGGTTTTCAATTTTTTTTGGCTGCACACGAAAATTGCGAAATTTTAAAAAGTCTTTAATATTTTATATATTCTTCGGTTTTCTATATTTTACATAGCAAAAAAAAGGGCAAAATTTTCAAAAATCTCTGAAATTTCTTTTTTCTTTCGTTTTTTCAATATTATATGCATGCTAATGAACATCGTGAACCTTTCAAAAATCTCAAATTTTTTGTTCCTTCAGTTTTATAATAATTTACTTGCTATAATAGAGAAATTTTCAAAAATGTCAAATTTTTTTGTTTTCTTCGATTTTTCTGTAGTTTTTTTTTTTTGGAATATGAAATGAAAATCACGGCATTTTTATCTCTCAAAAAATTCCTTTTTCAATATTTTGCACGGTCCAGCACACAAAAATCGTGAAATTTTTCAATATTTTGCCAGTAGAACTTTAGTGAGAGAAAAATAGAAAGAGATTTAAAAGAAATGAATTGATCAGGATTTGCTACCATATAAAGCCTAGCTATATGTGATAAAGAGTGATAAATATTGAGTAGCGAGCCAATAAAAAAAATTCCATAATACAAATGTAGTAAGAAAATTACATAGGGCTCTATAGTCCAATCTAAATGATAGAATATTCCAAAGAATATTCTCTCGTATAAATTATATATATATAACATGCAGATTGATACCAAGCCACTTAACAAGTAGAGGCTCAAATTCTCCTTAGCAAATCTCAAATGTAATTCAAGCTTTTCTTTAGAATGAAAAAAATCTGTGACCATTGTTCCCTTGATTAGGAAGTTTGGGAAGTTATACTTACAAATTACACCTCGTTAGTAAAACATCAGTCAGCCAACTGCAAATTGAGAGAGGTTGTTAGCCATGTCATTTGATGGTCTATGTGACACCCTAAGATCTCAATTTTTCAAAATATTAGCTATTACAACATTAGGAATAAATAAAAGAAAATTCAGTTCTCCCTTTTTGGCCTCAAATAGCATTCGCATTATTACAACGGAAAAAAAAAACAATAACAATAAGCTTTATACCACAAATTTTTGGGGTGGCTCCATAATCTTTTTCTTCTGTTCTATTTCGAGCCATCTGCTCAGTAAAAATAATACAAATATAATTCAAGTGAACAAAACTCCTAAATTGCTGAAAATGAGACATTGCTACCTGACAAACAAGTGCTCAACCTTTTCACTCGACATGATATTACATTAAAACTACGAAAATCCGCAGCATTGCATAGCCTTCAGTGAACTCCAAAGAGAGAATTTGAGAGTTCTTAATTCCGATTGATCACTGCATAAGCTATTTTCAACGGTCTCCCTTGTAATTCTACCTGGTTTTTCTTCATAGCTTCTTCCAATGATTCATCATCTTCAAAATCAATATGGCCGAAGCCCCGAAACGCTCCAGTAATCTTGTTATGCGCAAATCTTATCGAAACAATCTTCGAATTTTCGAAACAGTCTCTTATGTCATCTTCGGTTACATCCCATGAGAGATTGCCAATATAAGCAGAGAAACTCCCTTCGACTTTCTCAGGTTCACTCAAAAACTCGCTTTTCCTCTTCCTTTGGGGTTCACCTCTGCATCTTTCAATCTTTACAAACCTATTTCCCCTGGATATTTATTAGTAGGATTAATAATAGTTAGCGTCATGCACGATATAACATGAACTAAAAAACATATAGAGTGGTTCTTGTTGTCTCACATTTTTCTTCCATCAAGATTAAGAGAATTTCTTGCAGCCTCTTCTGTCTGAAAAAAGAAAATTGCAAAAAAGAACATCGATGAGTTGAGGTTAAAAACATTCTGAACGATATAAATCAACATCAATAACGAGATTTTTATCTGGTCATGGCAAGTTTATTACAAGTAATGTCCTGAATTAGCAGAGGTCAATTGACTTGCTGTTTTAAGAATTAGTTGTCGCAACCAACAATAGTCAAATCACAATGAAATTTGTAGCACATTTCTTTTAGATTCTCATCTACTACTATCAAAGATTGAAACGAATAAGAATTGCATGGTTTGAGTCAGATTCATGTTTGCTCATGATTGATACAAACTTGATGACATATCATATAAATCGACATGAATAAAAAAAATTCTTTTCAAGGCCATCATAAACAATATTCAATCATAATAACGATTCTAAGATGAAAGTCTGCATAAATATGCTGAATAGGAGCTCCTATGAGCAGTGGGAGATCCTAGATCATGGGTTGTATGCCAGGTAGGGCGAAGATATACAAATAGTAATTGGGAAAAAAAAATCATTTCATAATACTAACTTAAATAATCAAGGAACATCATATATGCTAGTTAATATAATCCATAATTCAAGGTTATAAAAAGTGTTTGACGGAGCTGAGCGTTTGGATACCACCTAGCGCCTTGGCTGTTTAACCGATTTTTTAATTTATTTTAATATATACACATATTGAAATTTTAGCAATATATCGTAGAAAATTGCAACATATTGAAATTTTGGCAGTAGAAACATAAGTATATTGAAAATTTAGCATGATAACTAATAACATATTGATGTTTTAACAGTAAAAGTCAGCAAAAAATAAATTTTGAGCTATATAATCCAAAAATTATATAGAAAAAGGGGATAAAATCGATTAAATTTTATTTAATGAAGTATGGGTTTGGGTCCGATATGGTGAAAAGATAACAAAAAGACTAATTTTTATTCCATTGTGGGTTGGGTTTGCCTTGGCGCTTGCTTAAGCGGGCTGGACGGCTTAAGTCACTTAATTAAACCGCTTAAGGCTGAATTCGAGCGGCTTCACACCGCTTCCGCCTAATCGGCCGCCTACACCGCTTTTCATAACACTGCCATAATTTGATCTCAAAACGTGTTGACACTCGATTTTGTCTGTTAACCTATACTAGCGTTTGGTATTTGCTAAATTGCATCAAGATAGCAAAATGCTTTAGCAGTTAGAATTAATTTTTAATAAGAACGAATTATATATTATTGTAGAAAATAGGTTGTAATACCTTTCACTATTTTTTAAATGAATTTAAAGAAAAGCTAAATTACAAATGCACATGCACTGGGTTTGCAAGCTATGAACTACAGGCGTTAAAGATTAAACCAACAACATTAGTGATATTTACACTAAATTAATAGATTAAATATAATTTTGATTTTGAAGGTTTATTAACTAATAAGAAAACCTAGTACAAAATGAAGACAATTACGTAGGCATGAGGTTTTGAACTCAAAACCATCACAACCAAACAGCTCGAATCTACCCACTAGGCTACCTAGTAATCTTGTTACGCAAGGAAATTTAGTTATTTTTTAGACTTCTGAGTCCATGCACAGGATAAGGCTGATTTACTCTCAGGGCATAATCAGACGGTAAATTAGCCACACAGAGAGAGAGTGTTTGACTAGGCTCCTTTCGATAGAATTTGATATCAAATCCTACGCAATTTTACCATTAGATTTGGTTTTGGGATTTGTGCAATTAATTATGTCATGATTGGAAAAATTGGAAGTTTTTATTCATAATTGATCGCACACATCCCAAAGTGGATATAATGGTAAAAAACAGATATTATTTGATATCAAATCCTATAGGAAGGAGCTTAGTCAAAGTATGTGTGTGTGTGAACCTCAATTCAGATAGGACAGCTGCTTAAGCTCGCCTTCCAAGGATCCGCCCCTGCCTATAAGAAAAGGATAAGGATAACTAAATGCAATCTCAACAACCAGAACACACTATTATCAAATAGAGATATCAGTTGTTTAGAAAGGTTAAAAGTGAAATGTGTATTATATGATGATACCGTAATATAAAAAGGCCATCTCCTAAAACCATGATACTACTATGTATTCTAATGTTTTATAAAGCGGATGCATGCATAAGTGGCCAAATGTTTACCTTTTCGCTTAATCTTACCTAAGTTGTTTTTTTTTCATAATTGGCTTATATTAGCTTATCTATCGTATTTTTTTTTGTGAAATGGGTGTGATTTCACAAATATAAATATGTTAGTAGCAATATTTATTCACATTAGTTATTTAATTTGTACTCTATAATCCCTCCTACACAGAGTATATGTGGTGTGTTTTAGTTTAAGAATATCAATCAATGCCCGAATTACTAAACCCATAAAAAGGAGAGTAGTTGCCTGCTCCATTTGTCCTGTCATCGCTTGCTTCATCTTGCGACCACCATCGGCTCAAGCAATTGAGTCTATGACACAACAATCCGACAACTTGCTGCGATTATGAATATTTTAGGCAACTAATGTCATATATCATATGAACAAAAATTATTTTTCTAAGAGATAATGTCACATACCAAGTTGGCATAAATATCATTCTAGAAAACTAATGTCTTCTATAAAGCTCTCTCAGTAATTTTTTGTTCCTCGTTTTGTTCCTTTATCAACATTTTGTTCAACCTTGAACATAGTAAGAAAGACAAACTTAAATTCTATAGCCTTTATTTTTATTCTTGTTTCTAATCAGAATTCATTTATTTTATTTAACTGCCATAAAGTATATGTTTAATCATTGTGTAATACTCTATTATTTAACCGGTTTTTAAGTGTTGTGGGATAATTTTTTAAGTTCCATGAAATTGCTTCAGAATATTCCACAACTATTATTTAACTAATGTCATTTGTTAACTATTTACTATAAAATATTAATAAGCTTTGAAAGTATTGTTAAATTATTTCTAGACAGATGTTGATCTTGAAAAATATTAGGTTTCTATTGAAGACAAAGAACTTAATAATTAATAAATTGACTATAATAACCCAAACCCGAGAGGGTTCAATTGTCATCTTCTTCTTTTTCTTCAAGGAGATTCAAAACAAAAGAGAAGTTCCTTAATTTATTCTTAAACCACAAGATGTTTACCTTGCATGTCTCAATACACATACACGTGCGTAGCACGTGCAAAAATCTAGTATAATTAAATAATTAAGTAGTGAGAAGTCCAATTTCTAGAAAACATGATAATAGATTTGGCATTTGGATTTAATGAGCAAATGTCCTTTCTCGTTCCTTCAAGATGTTAACACTGACATAGAACCAATTAATTCAATACATTCTTTGAATGAATATAACTAAGGAGATCTCGAAACAATCCAAAACTTTTAATTACCAAAGAGGATTTCATGCATGGTCACTGACCAATAATGACAATTTAGTAAAAAAGAGTTCTTCGGTTTTTCTAATAAAATGCTTTTTTGGTTGTAAGCTAAACACAAATGTTTTGTGTAACATTTTTAATGGCTTAGATGGTGCACTTTTGATATTTTATTCCATATAAACCTTATAGCTTATGAGCATCATCTTATTGAAAGGCATAACTAAATAAAATTATATGACTGGATATGACATATGTTATTTTGTGCTTTAAGTTATTTTTGTAATTTATTACCGGCCCATAATAAAAAAAAATTACCATTTCATTTATTGTATATCTGAATTCAAATTAACTATTCTAACGAAGAAAATACTCAAAAGATCAAAACTATTAGAAATGAATCCCGAGATTAAATTCCTTATAAGAAAAATCATACATGGAATAAACTGAGGCAACAACATTACAAATCCTTTAGAAAATTTATGTAATAGGGAATGGTTCTGCCCCCGCACCATATAAGGGGTAACCCCAGCTCACCGTCCAAATAAAGAACTCTAAGGCACTCAAGCCTCCAAACCTTCTAAGACAACAAACTTAGATTTCATAATAGACTGAGCAATTCATGTTTGGTTGGATGACTTTCAAGAGACCGAGTGCAGGCTGGAGTTCAAAAGGGTCGGGTGCAAGGCAAAGCCCCGTGCAAGGTTCTAAAAAGCACTACGTCATGTTAGGTGATTATGGTACGGCCGCGCTTGCCCTCAAATTTTCAATGAATTTTTTATATATAACTATAATAGCAAAAAATGAGGAAATTACAAAAAATATTGTAAAAAATATTTTGAATGCAATTCACAGTAAGTGAAGTACATAGTACGAAAACCTAGTACTATAAACTTATAAGCCGTTAAGTAGTATAAACTTAAATATTTAAGCGGGGCTGGGTCACTTAATCCGCCACCTAGATCACCACCTTGGAAGGCCGGGCCACATAATTGATCGCTTAAGCACCCATCCGTTTAATCGTGCAACTTAACAAAAAAAATTGGGCAATTGTGCACCACTTCTGTCTAGACGGTCGCCGAAGTGGCTTTTCTTTTTTAAAACATTAGCCCCATCATAATAAACTTTCATTAGGGATCTGAAATTCAGTTGACTCGAGTTATTCCATGTGTGATTTTTCTCATAGAAATGATTAGCATTCCAACGATTATAATCTTTGATTATCTTCTTATTCTCGTTAAAACGGTTAACATTCCAACGATTATAATCTTTGAAGATCTTACGGAGAAAAGTTAACTTTGAATTCCGGTATGCAACATGTGCAATATTATTCTTTGGCAACCTTTAATTATGAATCAACGGCGAATTTTCGTTTGTGCATTTAGTCACTTTCTGAATGCATGCATTTTTTTGGGTCAATTGTCTTTTTCGAACTCCCTATGTAGTATCCCACTCGTTATCCCTCCCCCCTACCCTCACAATTCATTTATTTTCAATCCCATCAATATGATCTTATTTAGCGAGTATTGCATAGTCTTTGCAAGGTCCTAAAACCTGAATTTAGTGTTGTAGGCTGCTACGAGCCTACAACCTATCAAGTGTTCATTTCCGTGGACAAAAACTTTTTTTTTGGATAGAGGTATCGCGATGTGGTTTGGTACCATTTATATCTTCTATTAATCTTTGAAGCATTTTCCCCAACAGATTTGACACTAATGAACCTCAATTTGACAACTCATTGCAAACCATGGTCAAATCTTTCATAGAGCCTTGCTTCATAATCAACTTATCATGCATTTTTAGAGGTTCACTATCATGCAAGAGGAAAAGGTCGCGTATATCAAATTGCGAGAATTTAGGGTTACCTGAAAAGAAACAAAAGCGAGACCGCGGAAATTCCCCGTATCGGGAAATCTCGATAGCTGGAGCTGATCGATGGGGCCGATCTCTTCGAAAAAGTCTCGAATTTGATCCTCCGTCGTCGAGTAAGGCATCCCACTCACCACCACCTTGTTTGGCTCATAGCCTCCGCCACGTCCCCCTCCACCTCCGCCGCCGCCGCCGCCGCCGTAAGGTCCCTTCTCTTCTTGTTGCTCTTCATCCTCTTCATCTTCAATCAATGATTCTTCTGCTGCCGAGGCTTGCTCCATGGTTTCCTTTGAGAGAATGGGTTGGCCCCATTTGTCCTTCCTCGCTTTCTTCTTGCTCTTCTTCATCTTGTTCTTCTTCTTCTCATCGTCGATAGCCATTAGGGTTTTGCTGCGCGTTTGATGGCAGAGGCTTTAGGGTTTATATTGGTTGGATTGGGGATGAGATCGTCGCCTTTGATTTTATTTCCTCTTTGAGTTACACTAAAATACCATGTAGTTTCTCCAGAATACCTTAGATTTATTTTATGGGATAAATGGGGCTGTGTCATGCCTCAGCAGATTGGCGGAGAATACAGACCCAGGTTTTGTGTAAGAGGGACCGTCTAAATTAACCCATGAGGATCCCGGTCTTGTGCTTTACACGGAGCTGAATTTGTAGCTAAGATATAGCTCAAGCCTGACAACCTATTATTTTATTACAGAAAGGTTTTCAAGAGATTTTATAAGGGAATTTACACATTTTCGGAGAATAGGTAGGTAGCAAAGTGCCAAAAAGCAAAGTTTCAGGAATTAAAATGTCAAATTTTGAAACATAGGTATTTATTTGTTATTTGGGTGAAAAAATCGGTTTTTAAAAATTATGATAGTCAAGGGCATTTTGGTTCAATTTACCCTATTTTCCTTGTTCATTTGTTTAATGGTAGATTACACTAAAATACCCTCAACTATTCATGTTTTCACTAAAATAGCGTAAACATTTTTAATTTAATTACACTAAAATATCCAGACGGTGTTAATGGAGAGTTATGTTTTACTCTTTGAGTCCCTTTCTATTCCAAATTTACTTTCCATGAAATGGGAGAGTTCCAAGAGATAGGGCGGAGGGACACAACCGTAATTTGATTATTGGTGTAATTTACCAAATTTTAATTGGTATAAGCTGTAATGAATTGATATAAACTCCATAATTTGATCATCTTAATAAACCCATAATGTTTCAGGACTCACCCTCCTGTTTTATCTTATATGGTGTTGCGTGACCACAATAAATTAGCTGCGGTCAATTACAGCGCCATATATATACCTTGATAACATGTATTTTACAAGTTTGATAGATTTCTGGATAATTTGCTTAGTTTGAATTTATTGAGTATTATTCATACCTTAGTAGACATCAACTATCTATATATCCTTGTTTATCAAATTAGGACCCTAGAATGAGATTACATATCCTTCCAAAAAAAGCAAACCAATAACAGCCTCGTGTAGTTGTTAATTAGCATCAACCATTTTCTTTTTCTGGACATCCAATTGCAGGCCATTAATTAGCACCAACAAATGAACAATTTCTCAAAACTAAACTAAGAAAGCTAACAAATTCAAATAGCCCAAGAATTTTCCGTAGAACTCTCATTTCACATTTGTATATAGAAGCCAAACATCCACCGTTCGTGGTGTAATATAAAAACGGTTTAGATTTGGTAAACAAAAAAGAATATCCTAAGGAATAGGATTTGGATTTTTTTTTTTTAATTTCAGCTGTCGGTGTATGACACGAAGGACGGTAGAGAACCGAGTTCTACCAAAAAATTATAAAATGAGAATTCTACAAACAATCAACATGAGATAAATAAGGTAAAAGAAAATGTCAAAACAAAAGGTAGGAGAAGTAGAGCAAAAATTGGTTCGACATTTGCGGTCTACTGCTCAAATAATGGATGCAATTAGAGCCAACACAAGTGCATATATATATATATAGCTCCCAAATCTCAGAATTAATGAAAATGTCAAAGCAAGGCACGTTTTCAATAATTTTCATCTCCTCTTATTAGAGACAAGCCTTCTCTTCTCTTCTCCTCTCTTTGTTGTCGCCACCACCACCATCATTAGAATGGCTAGCTCGAGGTCCGGCTCAGTCAAAGCTCAAGGTGGTGATGCCGCAGCAAGAGAGACGCTGTTGACGGAAGAGAAAGGCTCGCTCGTCGTCTGTTTCGGGGAGATGCTCATCGACTTCGTCCCTAGTGTAACCGGAGTTTCGCTTGCGGAAGCGCCGGCATTTAAGAAGGCGGCCGGAGGCGCTCCGGCTAATGTTGCTGTTGGGATCTGTAGATTGGGAGGATCTGCGGCTTTTATTGGCAAGGTACATCATATAACCATCCGTCTTGATTTTCCTGGCCTAATGCATGTGTGCACACCAACTTTCATAATGTTGCATCACTCTAATCTGATGTTCGAATTATGCAGGTGGGCGAAGATGAGTTCGGGCACATGTTGTCTAACATTTTGAAGGAGAACGGCGTCGATAATTCCGGAATCCGCTATGATCCCGCTGCACGAACTGCATTGGCATTCGTTACACTCAAGGACGATGGTGAGCGTGAGTTCATGTTCTACCGCAACCCTAGTGCTGACATGCTCCTTAAGGAATCAGAGCTTGATGTCGACCTTATTAAAAAGGTATTAATGATGATATATATATATATATATATATATATATATAAATATATATATATATATATTTGAGCTAACACAAATATAATTGGTTCTAACACTTTCTTCTTGTTCTGCAAACTTGGAACTGCAGTCATCGATCTTCCACTATGGTTCCATCAGTCTAATTGAGGAGCCATGCAGATCTACGCATTTGGCTGCAATGAACATAGCTAAACAAGCAGGCTGCATTTTGTCTTACGATCCGAACCTGAGATTGCCGTTGTGGCCGTCTCCTGAAGCCGCTCGCGAGGGCATCATGAGCATATGGGACACCGCCGATTTCATCAAGGTATGTACTTAAATTGAACATAAATGAGTGTTTTCAGTTAAAATTAAAGTTTGAGGTGATTTACTGTAATAAACAGAACTGACAGGTGCTCGTGGTTAAGGATAATTTAGGGAATTTAGATTACGGTAAGGTATAGAATTATGTTTTCTTTTTACGATAGGTAAGCGAGGATGAGATCGAATTTTTGACCGGAGGAGACGATCCGTATGATCATGATGTCGTGATGAAGAAGCTTTTCCACGAAAACCTTAAGCTGCTCCTTGTGACAGAAGGAGGCGACGGCTGCAGATATTACACCAAGGTACTTTCATATGCAATATGTCTCCATCGATTAGCGGGGGAAAAAACTAAAAGTCTAAAGTCTATATTAATGGAATCCAACCGTCTATAATAGTCCTGTAAATCTCTAAACTTGTGAAGGTTGAAGTATATATACTTTCATATTATAAAAATCACCAATCTAAGCTTTAGCACAATTAATTTCTTGCAGAAATTTTATGGCAAGGTTCAGGGTGTGAAAGTCAAGGCTGTCGACACCACCGGTGCCGGTGATGCTTTCGTGGCTGGAATACTCAGCATCATAGCTAAGGACCTAAACCTCTATCAGGTATAGTGTCTCCAACTATCGGAACCCTAGCTTATGAAACTTGGGGTTAAGTCTGAAATGCTGTTAGCAATACGTTTTGCAGTTTGAGCTATTTACGCTTTCCAATAGTTCGATTGAAGTTTCGGAATTCATGGTTTCATGAAGTTTGCAATTTTCCAAGCCACCTCGAAAAACTCCATTTTGGTTTTTTTAAAGGGACCTAGTTTTCATCTCTTAAAGTTTGGTTTCCGAATATTCCATTGCCCAAATGGGTTTACTATTATGGGTTCATCTGGCTTTCAAAAAGAAGAATAGCTTCTGCGGTAAAACTTCCGTCGCCAAAGTGAGATATCGCCTGCTCATGAACAATTTGCTCTTTGTCAGGATGAGAAGAAGCTAAGGGAAGCCCTAATGTTTGCAAATGCATGTGGTGCTATAACTGTGACTGAGAAAGGAGCAATTCCAGCAATGCCAACAAGAGATGCTGTCCTTCAATTTTTGCCAAGTAATGATCAACCTCAATGCTTCTGCACTATCAGCTGAAAAAAGAAGCAGCCATGAAGATGGATTAAGTCCAGCATAAAAAAATCGTTGGAGTTAGATATATAGCTCAATCAAGCATGGCCAATGCCAGAATACAACTGATGAAATTAGATTACTCTTGTACAAAAGCTTGAGAGTGTATATGTTTGCATGAAAGAATGTATTATGATGGACATAATCTGTTAATTTGCTGCAAATGAGAATGTATTATGATGGACATAATCTGTTATTTTGCTGCAAATGAGGATCTTCTACTTGAATCAGCATCAACACAAAGGGTTGAAGTTTTCTGAAATGCTTTTGTTATCTAGCAGTTAACATTTTAAAAAATATATATGTACAAAAAACCATTTTAAATCCAATGATTGAAAAGAAAATTGAGACTTCTCAGATTAATGATACTGTCGAAGAAAGATGAACTTTATGCATCCCCTGCACCTAATTACAAATATAAATAGATCAGAGAATAAAATCATAAATGAAAGAAAAATAATCAAATCATAAAGAGAACAGACGAGCTTTATAAATTATACATATGACAATCAACCACAAATACATTATTTACCGATGCAATACCAATATCCTCATATATTATAAAACCAGAGTAAAAGGAAAAAAATATCGCTGGTTCGATTCCCAAACAGGTTGCATCGACATAAGAAAACAATAAAAGCTATTCATCATGGAATAATTAGTCTTCATAGTTAAAACTGACAAACTTGCTTAACATATGAAGACATAATCAGTGACAAGCATACTCATAGCAAAAAACCTTCTAGCAGAAGTTTATTACCGAGAATCCTCAACAAGTGTAAGGAAAATCAAGATCAGGAACAATCAAGGAATTCTTTTCTTCGCCACGACTACACTACTCATGAATTCTTAAAGTCGTAAACGATTCAGTGCAACATTTGATCAAATGTATGAATAAACCCAAACAAAACATATGGTTGGAAAGCAAAACAAGAACAAACCAAAATACGCAAGCCACCAAGATCAAAGATTCACACAAACACACAAACTTCATTCTTATAAACAAGTATATATATGTTAACCAGGAGAGAGTGAAGATCTAGAGCAGTTGCAACCAAGTATCCGTCACATATCAGGTATAGTACACTCACAATTAAGAAACACACAAAGGTACTAGCCGAAGCCAGAAAGTTTTTATGGTTTAAAGTTGAGTCATCATCAGATAACACAAGGCATGTGCCAGTAAACAATTAAACCAGTGGTGGGTACTGTTTGGCCTGTTGTCGGACCCGCCTCTTGTATTCCACAGGTTCCTGGAAATATCTCACAGCAAAATAAACCATGATTAGCATCAAAATTCTAGATATAACAAGCATGTCAAGAGAGAACTTGAGGGGGGGGAAATAAATTTTCCTATATAGCATGAATTATTGGCACTCTTCAGATAAATACAACACCCCTTAGAAAGTACAAGTAACTACCATTAATTTTCAGTCAGCTGCCAAAATGTCTTTTGAACTTTCAGCATTTTTTAATTCGTATCATATAAACAATTGCAACTGAAAAAATGTCTGCTTTATTAGGTAGAGAAAATCTGAAAGTTCATCATATTTTTTGCAACCGTCTAAGTTTGTGGTATTTGTTCCTACGTATAAATTTTATAGTATTTATTTGGAAAATCATGTTAGTTCATGGTATCTTATTGAAATTTAGCCAAACAGATATGCATGGATGACTAGACACCGAGCATGTGTTTGGTTGCTTGTAGTTAAGATACCGAACATTTTTATCCACCTGCTGCTATTGAAATATCGTTTCATTGTTGGGTTGGAAAGAGGTTCTAACTTCAACATGCATGCTTAATTGGTAGTTACAATTTCAAAAATATATTTATCTTTTGTTTTCTTGACTCAAACAATTGTAGATTGAATTAAGTTAAATTTGTACAAAGTTTCAATTACATATTTTCCAAGCCAACTGCTATTTCAAATTCCAACTATTACCAAACATATTGTTTTGAATTTTCTAGTTTACTTTGAAAAGCGGCCGACCCGGTGGCCAACCTAAGCGAATACGGCCTTAGACCGCTCTGCTTAAGGCTAGGCAATTGAGTTAAGCGGTTAAAATGCCTAACCAAAATTGTAGGCATATCATCCTATCTGGACAGGAATTAAGTGGCTAGGCATTCCAAACATTGTTATTTTTTAATTTGACTGTTAATTATTTGGTGATGTTATTTATTTTACATTGTTTCTTGCATGTTACATATACATTCACTATACTTCTAAAAATATTTTTATACTCTTTATATTTTATTAAAATATCCATGAATTATGCATGCCTTTCTTTCTTATGTTCACACACACACTCTTACTTAAAAGTAAAACTGCCAAGATGACGCCTAGCCTAGGCATTACCACTACCTTCCAATACCGTATGGCTCTTTTTAGAACCTTGTTTTTAGTGTAGACGAAACTACACAGGTCACCAGTAGACCCAAGTCACCCAACCAAATAGCTCCCAAGAGGAAGGACTAAGTGGAGAGACGAACCTGAATAAAGAGATGATAACCATCGGTTTGGGCAGGGTCAGCAGGATTGGGCTGATCAAGCAGGTCCTGTATCCCCACAAGAATTTGCTTCACGGTAATTGCCGGTCTCCATCCCTGTGATAGTAAACTTATCAAAATAATTTTCGACACAGTACTTATCATGTATAAATATTTACAGTAACATTTCTTCTTACACTATCTTCGTTCAATATTGAAAGGCAAACTGTTCCAGAAGGATAGACATTAGGATGGAAAAAGCCTTGAGGGAACTTGCATTTGGGTGGCTTGCTTGGGTAGTCCTCGCTAAAGTGAAGTGTCAGAGGAAAGTAGCCACCTTCCCAATCAGTCTGCAACATGAAGTGTTAAGACATCAATTTTCATTTTAATATCCAACTCACTTACTATTTGCAAAGGAATACTAGAATCCTAAAAGTCAATGGAATAGGAAACTTAAGTTTTCCTGTTCTTCAAAATAAATTTAAACCGCTATTCGCTAAAGAGTTCGATTGATAAGAAACCATAAGCCTTAATTCCCAGACATAAAAAACAAGTTGTATGAGAAAGAAAACCGTGTTTTTGATAATTCCTGGAAAGGTTTCGGCAATTTATCGTGGACGGTAGGTAACATGGATAGATGATTGAGAATTCCATAAGTCATCTCTTCTCCAATTCCTCCTTTACAAGAATTCCAGAAAAGGCTTGAACTAAATTATCACCTATCACAATCAACTGATGAAGTTTCGGTAATAGTAAGGATAATCCAGAATATTCCCTAGAGGAATATATTCGGCTTCATAGTTTTTTCACTTTCCCACATCAATTTAGTTAAATTATGTTTTGAGACCCTCCCCTAATGGAATGCACATGAATAACAAATGCGGTTTTTAATTAACTCCAGATTCCTTCTGCTTGTTCCTAAAATTATGGAAAATATCAAATTTCAAAATTAGACCTTTCTATATTAATGTTTAAGACCAACAATCTTTTTTTCTTCTTATTTTATCCACATTCTACCCTTTCATGTTACAAAGTATTGTTTTTCTTTTTCTTTTTCCCTAAGTTATTTCTTATTGATCTTTTAATAAAGCAAATCAAGTTACTCCTTTCATCATGTGAAGAAATTGTATAAAGAATCGAAAACCAAAGGTCCAGGGGGGAATTCAAAGTCCTTACTTTTTACTACTATAAATTGATTTATTATTAAGATGAAAAAATCAACCCTCCACCATTTTATTCGACGATCGGCATCAACTTTCTTCATCTTCATCGTCCAAGATGTTCATACACCAAATTTAATGTAATTCTAATTTTTTTCACCATTGATACCATTCATTTTCAGATCAATATAGTTGGTTTTAAAAAAACTAAAACATAAAGCCTCAAGATGATTACAACAAGCCTTCATCACAAAAAATACTAAAAATTTTCTATATAAGAATGCCGTTAATTTTGCACCCACTAACTCATCTTGAAGCTTTCTATTTTGAGTTTTTCAAAACCAACTAGGCAACTCTATTGATCTTTCTTAGGAATATCTATGCAAATTCAATCTCATTTTTTTGGGTATCCAGCTATTCATATCTCAAAAAGTGCTATTAGAGTATTAGGACATTAGAGTAATGTTCATTTATCAACTTCATACAAAGCATTTTTTGTATCCAACTATTCATATCTCGAAGAACGCAATTCAATCCATCCTACCTTCATAAACCAACTTTTTACATAACCATAATGTAGATGACTACAAAGCGCTGCTAGTCTATGTATGCTCGACCGTGGAACACTATGGTAGTATCCGTTTACTAACTCACATTCAACTATGGCATGAAAAGATTCACATATGCTCACATAGCATTGTACCATGATGTAAATATAGCAAAATGTTGCTAGTTAGGGATGCTCAGACATGTAGTTAACAAGGATTCATAACAAAGTGATCCGAAAAAATAATGTAAATGCACCCTCATAATACAAGTTTTGTTTGTATTGTGTTCTCTCTAATTCCTTTTACAACTTGACATTAGTCTTGCAATGCCATCCAAACCTTTTGTTTTTATGTTTTCCTTTTCTTTATACCAAATTTTGTATGCTATTTCTTGTTAGGGATTTTCTCATATCTCATCCCCAAAACTTTCATATTTCTTAATTTCATCCCTAAAAATTCATATTTCCAAATTTCATCCTAAAACTTCTCGGTTAACCAAATAATCCACGTCATCAATATTCCAGCAAGATTTAACTAGGGTTAGTTTGTTTTAATCAAGACTTGAGTTACATGTTTGTTTCCTCGTTCTCTCCCCTCAAAAATCATAAGAGTGCTTTCTTTTCTTTCTTCATCTTTAAACTTTGCTATTGGGAATCATCTTTTTCATAGACATTTGAAACTTCAGATCATTATTATTTTCGGAGTTGAAGAAATTGGTAACCTAAGAAGCACAATATAATCTATACCAACAACTAATGAATGGGTGAAGAGAAAAAGCCCTGATTTTTCATGCAAAGAAAAGTCCTAATTTGAAATTGAAGAGAAACCCTAGCCCTAGCCTCAAATTGGGAGGAAAGATGACTTCGAAGGGTATTTTCGTCTTTTAGCAGTCGCTTGATAGGATGTTAACTAAAGTAACAGAATATTTATATAAGATGCTGAATAAAACTAAGGGGGAGATTTATGAACAATTTAAAGGTTTTAGGGGTGAAATTTAGAAATATGAATTTTCAGGGGTGAAATTAAAAAATCTGAAAGTTTTGGGGGTGGGATATAAAAAAAACTTCTTGTTAATTGTCTTGAACCTTTCACGTGTCCATTTAACTCCTTGCAAACAAACTATTATGATCTTTCATTACAACTGTAGTCTGTATCTACTAACTCCATCTCATATCATGTTACTATTAATAGATTCCAAGTGTAATTCAATCCATCATACTTTCAAGGATTGATTTTGTCGATAACCCTAACACATAACTCGGTTTGCTCCTAGCCTGCACATTCTCACTTGAAACACAGGGATGATGTCCATGTTTAATATGTCTTTCAAGTATGATCATTGAAAATCATTGTTGCCTAGGTTATATTAGACCAAAATTTTGGGAAGGATCATTGTTGCCCATGTTATATTGTACCAAAATTTTGGGATGAAGGCTTGTTGTAAACATCTTGACGCTTTATGTTTTAGTTTTTTTAAAACCAACTATATTGATCTTAATATTATATCCCCAACTCCATCTCATTATTTTTATTATCTAGCTATTCATATCTCAAAAAGCGCTAGTAGAATATTAGAGTAGTGTTCGTTTATCAATTTCCTACAAAGCACTTTTTGGTATCCAACTATTCGGATCTCAAAGAGCACAATTCAATCCATCCTACCTTCATGAACCAACTTCCTACGGAACCATTATGGTGATGCCTACAAAGTGCTTATAGTCTAAACAAGCTTAACCATGGAACATTAAGGTAGTATAATTCATAAAGATTCATAGGAAATTGACCCAAGAATAATGTAGCTTTGTTTACATTGTGTTACCTCTAATTCTCTTTACATAATGACATTATCCTTGGAATGCTATCCTAACTTGTCTTTTTATGTTTTCCTTTCCTTTATACCAAATTTTGTATGCTAGTTCTTGCTAATCATCTTGAACCTTTCATGTGCCCGTTCAATTCTTTGCAAACAAACTATTGTGATCTTTTGTTACAACTGAATCTATTAATTCCATCTCATACCATGTTAGTATTAATAGATTCCAAGTGTAATTCCACCCATCATACTTTCATGGACAGATTTCGTCCCTAACCCTTCAGACATAACTCGGTTTGCTCCTAGCCTACACATGCTCACTTGAAACACCTGGGTGATGTCCACAAAAATGTTGTACATCTCTTTTAAGTATGATCATTGAAAATCATTATTGCCCATGTTATATTGGACCAAGATGGAAGCATAACATTGCTTGTTAAAGATGTCTAAACATGCATATAAGAATACATCTCATAATCCTTAGCGGCATCGTTATACACCGCCGAACAACCATCACCTATATTAAGAGAATAAAGTATTATTATTTTATTTCACTTGCTCACTTTCTTCACACTTTCTCTAGTTTTAGAGAGAGTGAAATGTGCCAAAATGATGATATGACAAGAAAGTGAAGCATGCTTTCCATCCATACTTTTTCTTACCCAAACGAGTGAGAAAATACTATCACTTTTTCACTTTCCATTCTACTTTCTCCCAACCAAACATGACCTAAGAAGATATTATTATGGTTTTTTAAATTTATTTTTACATATACGTAAATTAGCAAAACATCTTCAAAAATAAATATATTAGAAATGTTAGTCAAAGTAAACGTACATTATTATCACATTAACAGCAGTGCATAATATTTAATAAGTCTCTCCTTTAGCATTATTATTTCCCTTCTTTCCCATAAAGAGTTGTTTCCAAAATTGTAACATTGTTTTAGAAAGTCTCAAAATTTATGATAGCCACACTAGATAAGTAATTTATTCGCACAAATACCCCCCTCAGCTCATCGACCGAAACCTTTAAAAATATTCAAATTCAACTCTAAACAACAAAATGATGTTCTAAATCGAATATTAAACGACCATTTGACTTGCTTAAAATTGAATTTGAACATTTGTCTAATATTACTTAGGAATCCGATCGATTAACACAGATGTGTTTGTGCTAATAAATTACTTGATGGGGTACAAGTGCCACACAACGTAATGTTGAATCATGATATCTATCGCTTATCTTTTTTCTTTCATATCATATCACATCATATTGTATTGTATTTTATCATAAGGTGTTTTTTCTCTTAATAGCTATACAATTAAATACCAACTATATATCTCATAAATATATGTTCAAACTAATAAATATAGAACAATATATATAGAGAAATATAATGGTTAGTAAAGTGCTAGTCAAGTAACACGACCACAAAAATGCAAATATAAAATGTGACTCAAAAAATTCCATATGAACAATTTTAGTTCATAGGATAATTAACCAATATGCGCATAACCGGACCGAAGTAGAATTTAGAACCTAATTTTGGTATCGTGCGCTATTCTATATTGTATCGGTTCGTATCATATCAAAAAGCTACCATATCATATTGTACTGTATAGGGTTGCATTCGGATGCGGATATCCGGATCCGTATATTTTCGGATTCGGATATGAAATTTTGGATCCATTCGGATACGGATATATATTTTCGGATCTAGTCGTATATGGATACAGATCTTCTCAAATTTTTCGGATATGTATTCGGATATCCGGATATCTGAATTCGGATATGGATACGAATTCGAATACGGATATCCGCACACATTAAATTAAATATAGCATTTTAAATTAAATTTCTAATATTTTTGTGCTTAATTAATACGTTTATAGTAAAATTAAAATTAAATAATATATTAGTTTGTTTATTTTATATGCATTATTAATTATGCACTTAAAATATTATTTTATTGTTTTTATTTTAAAATTTACATAATAGGACAAATATATGTGTGTAATTATTTGTTAATATATTCTGTTACGTGCATATTTATTCGTTTCAAATATTTTAAGCACTTTACTCAATTACTTTATAGTAGGTATCGGTTACATGCATATTTTCAACTCACATGCACTTATTTTATATTTTAAGTACCTATTTATCAATATCCGATTCGTATCTGTATCCGTTTATCTCATATCCGATCCGTATCCGTAACCGATTTTATCATATATAGATATGTATATTTTTTACCGAACTATATCCGTATCTGAAGCCAGAAAGCGAATATGGATATTGTAATGCTCATATTCGATCCGTATCCGTTCCGAATGCAACCCTAGTACTGTAGGATATGAATCATATATCATAAGATATTGAGAACTAAGGCTATTAACTCAACAATAAAATAAGGTATAAACTCTCTCTTTCTCCGCTTTCTTTCCGGGCTAGAAAGTGAAATTAAGAAAGAACCCTAAGTGGCAAGAAAGCGCCATCCACTTTCCACTCACTTAAATCCCCAAACAAGGAAAGTGAAAGTGTGGCTCGACTCTCACTTTCCTCCCTCTCTTTCCATTTATCAAACATGAACTTTAAAACCCTATCAAAATTACACTTATTCATGTTTTCTCCAAACTATATATGCATTTCGGCAAAATAATCCTTTATCAAACCATCCAAAAACTTGAGTCCATTCAGCAACATCGATTACCAATACTTAGTGTATCTGCATCTTAAACCACACTCATGTCACTAAATTAGACCTACACAATCATGAAATTAACATTTATAATCATTGGGAACTTCTAGGGTTTGGGTTCCAAAGAAACCAAAACAAAAAAAGAAGAAGAAGCAAACATCAAATCACAAAAAGAATCAAAGCATATACCCCTTGCTTCCCAGGGATGGTGCAGTGCCAAGCCATAAGGTTCACAGATCCATCAGGTAAAGTCTCGGGCTTCGCCACAAAACCCTAGATATTAGAAACAAGGCCATGAAAATCACTATAAAAATAATTAGAAAATCAACCAAACAAAAGAAAGCGAACATGAGGATGATTCTTGCGCCATGATTTCCTCTCCTCCGTTAGCCTTCCTCGAGCTATGCCTGACATTTTCGCCTCTCTCTCTCTCTCTCTCTCCTCCTCTTTCTAAAATGACTGCGTTTGCCTTTCCCCTTTGGTTTTCTTTCTTTATTCGATGCTGCGTTGTTAAAAAGAGATACGGGTCAACTGTTAGTGGGCCGGTTATAAACTATCGGATATATGTTTTGAACTCTTGCTCATGAGTCTTCACAGCTGGAAAAATTCTAAAATGTGCCCGGTAATAAAAGAGATCCGAAGGATTTACCAAATTTTTTACCAGTTTCTCTCTCTTGTCTGAGTGTATTACATCCGGCACTAATAATTTCTTCTTAAGATGGAGCCAAATTGGAATCGACGATTCTCTATTCATTTTTTGTAGCGATGATTGTGTTAAGAATAAAGATATATATTTATGAAAGATATGATTTGATATGTTTGAGAGATTGGTAAAATTTAAATTTGATTAGATTATGATTTACTTGGATGTCAAGTTAGGGTCACTAGGTGGTCAAGTATTAAACTCTAAGAGTTTATTAGAAATAGAGAGATAGAGTTGTCCTTCTCTTATAATAATATCATATAATTATAGTTTTCTCTTTCATCAATAAATAATTGTTTCTCTTCTATTTTCCATAATACAGTCTTTCCATTATTTTTCGGTCCTCCTCTAATATTTATATTTCTTAACATGGTATCAGAGCCTATCCCCAACACCTAACCATCAACTCTCGCTACGTCTAGCCCCACACCCCTGCTGGCACAATCAACGGATCCACAGTTGCCCTCGCCGTCCAATCCGCCGCCGTCGTCGCCATCACCATCAACAATCCGCCGCCATTGCCCTCACCGCCACCATCACCGCTGTAACGATCCTAAAATTTCTATATCTTCGTATTATCCTTCTTTAATAAAATACAGTATTTAATTGTTTTTGGTATTTTCTGTTTCATCTATTTTCTATTAAATATATTATGTTATATATTTTGTTTTCAAATAAATATACTATTTATTTATTTTTATTTAAGGGCCTGAGACCGCGTGAACGCCATGATCGTTGCGCCGCCTCCGGATCTTCGTTCTATCGCTGTTTTGATTTTTCCCGAGACAGTGTTCGACCAAATGCTCCAATGAAATTCCGTCGTTTCCTTACGTTCTAATCGCGTATAACTCTCGGTCTCTCCCCTCTTCCTTGTTCTTCTTATACTCCCTTCCCTTATGCCATGTCATTACTCATACTTTGATAGTGCTCTAGTCGAGTTCTCATCTCTTCCGCATAAAAGTTATGCTTGAACATGTGAATTATTGAGAATTAATCAAACTTATAAACACACCCTCATGAATTCATAAATGGAAGAATAAAATCAACCTCATAACAGTAGCAACAACATTAAAAGAATGTAACAGTAAAGGAACAATCTTACTGAAACTATGTCAAACTAGTTGAAAGTTCATCTTCTTAACAATTCAATCTCATATTGCACCATAACCACTGTTATGATAAACGCTTTTAATCACTTGTTGTCAATTTTTTGTATTATACTTGCCCATTGATTACAACTATGATACAACCAATAAACTTGTAATAGACATACAAGAATAATATGATCCAACATGAAACCAACACATGTGCCTCTTAAATTTACATTATTACGATATGTGAAGTATATCCATCACATACTAGACTGCATACTTTCGTTACAAAAATCCTTAATTCCGTGGATATTAGTCTATACTCATCTTTAGTATTTATACGTTCATTTAAAACTAGTTTCGTTAATTTACTTTGCAATTTGAATAGATCGGTTGTGTAGTATATTCAGTAATTAGAATTCTATCCCCATTACTAAATCATATTGTTGTTTACAAATGACTACTTTAATATTTTACCAAAATACCCTTGAGTTTTAAAATAGAATTTCTTTTCCTTTACAGTTACGTCTCTACAATCCTTCTTTTTTTCGGGAACCCATTGCGGATGGTGCGGGTTATCGCACGTTATTGAGATAGTAGAGCGAGATATATACAGAACTTTTCATGGAGAATTCTGTCTCGAAAGGGAAAAAAATACGATTTTTAAAGAATACGACTTTTTACAAATTAAAGCATTTGAAAATTTGCATAAATCATAAATCCGTATTTTTCTATAAAAACTAATTTTTCTTATAAAAAATATTTTATTAAAATGAAAAAATTAAAATTACACAAAAATACCCCAAGTTTCCAAAAAATTATAGTTTTCACAAAAATACCATAAACTTTTAAAAACTAGATTTTATCACTAAAATATCACTAAAACTAAAATATATTTTTATAAAAACTCTTAATATTATAAATCAATCTCGAGATTTTTTTTCTTGCAATATTAAATCATTTTTCATAAAAACCCCTCGAAAAATGCAAACAAACAAGAATAAGTCTTTAAGGACTCTACATTAATATAAATTTAAACGGTATCATTTCTTTTGAGCCTCAGAAAGCCGAAGAAAGTGAGTGCTTACCTATCCAGGTTAGATAACACTACAAATTAACGGAGTTATTAATAACAACCGTCTTAGAAAAATACACAAATCTTGCCGTCTATATGCAGCGGTTGTCCGATTACCCCCGAACTTAAGAATTTCCAAAGTTAAATTCATTCACAAGAAATGTCTATAACTCGAATATAAACTCGAATCCAAACTTGAATTTAAACTCGAACTCGAATCTAAACCAGAATTCTAATCCAACTCGAATCTAAACTTGAACTTGAACTCGAATCCAAATTCGAATCTAAACTTGAACATGAACTCGAATCCAATCTATTTAAACTAACTTGACTCGAATCAGAAATTGCAATTGACACGACTTGCATTTTACCCGACTCACTCAACTTTATTCTACACATTTTGCAATTTATGGTTTTGATTGAGATATGTTATAATCAATCTATCAAATTAATTAATTATATTATACAGTTATAAACTATTTACACTCGGGGTGCTCGGAATAGTTTCTTATGTGAATCCAACAGAGTTTCAGGAGTCCCGTATTAATCTCTTTTTTTATTTTACTCGAATATCAGTTGGATTGACTCCTCCACAGCGTAAAGTCCCAATACTAACACATGAAATATGTCCCGTGTTTCTTTGCTCCTGAGGCCCCATTCTTGAGCTCGTGAATACTTATATGGTTGCGTTGACATTCACATTAGAACTTAACGTTAATATTGTGACCATATAAAGACCTATAGTATAAATTTACCCATGAATATATACTTTTACTCGTCATATATACATTCTACACTTGTTATTTTTTATTCTTATATCCTTTGAACTTACCAAGCGCTAGTTCGCTGACGGACATTCCACCCACTCTTGTTTTCTTGGAATGTTCGTCAGATACGGTCGAGACAGAAGATGATTTAGATTTGATAGCAGACTTTCTTTGAGGAAGTGGAGGCCACAGAGAAAGACTACAACCGGATTGCTCTACAGGATCAGCCTAGCTTCATTTTTTTAATTCAGTTTATATATGCCACTTGTTTAGGCATTTTCTTTTATTGTATTTAGTTTCTACCTGAAACTCATGTACATGTAAATATTTGAAGTTGAATATAAATAAAAATGTTTATTGAAAATTTTATTGTTTCCATTTATTCTTGCATTGTATATTATTGTTTCAATACGCTCAGTATATTTATTTAGAAAATGATCTTTTCTGAATAAATATGCCACGACCTTATCATGTCATCGTTTCCGTCTAGTGGAAAACGGGGCATGACAACCGCCGTTGCGCCAACACCGCTGTCCTAACACCAACACCATTGCGCCAAGCCTAACACCACCGTGTCAAGCCGCCACCATCACCGCCGCTGTCCTCGCTGCCCCTCTCTGGATCGGAATCACCTCCTCGCCATTGCCGCCGCCTCGCCGTCAATAGATCATCTTATCGCACTCTTAAAGAATATATAGTTGGACATGCAAACGGGAAAATATTCACATATGCTAATCCCACCAAGTCACAAGAGCACTCAACATGCTCGAGAAAATATCCGGCTCGCTTTTTGAATGGATTTATTGTTGGAAAAAGTATATTAATGGTATTGAAATTAATATTGAGGATCGCTCGATGACTATGGAGCAAATCGAAGTAATCGCAGATGCAATCCGTTCGGCATTTGATGCAATATTTGGAGTTTATTATGAGATGTGGCATGTGTTGTTAAAATTGAAATTGAGCGTGACTGCAAATTTCTGTGTTTTTCTCGCGACTTATATTCTTGCTACCAAGGATATGGATGAAGTTGCATCTTTATTTAGTTAATGGCTGGAGGTAATTCTTCTAAAAGTTACATGTCGCAATATTTCATGTTTTCGTGGGTATGATAGCCTCAGAGCAGCATGTGTTATTAATGGCCACCCATCTCTTGAACTATTATGGGGCTTAAAGCTATGCATGAATGGATTCTTTGAACCATGTTCAGAAACCCATGTTGCACATTTTCATGAAGGATTAATTGTTTTCTACAAAATTGGTTTTGCGGGGAATTTTATTTGGGGGTCTTCATAGATGCAAACTTACTCACATAGAGCGAAAGCACGGAGATACGGACATTTTTGGAATGGCTTATAGCTTGGAGATGGCAATGGCTCACTCAACTCGGATTTGATGGAAAGACATGGCAATGTCAGCTCAGAGTTATACACGGTCTTTGGTCTTTATTCGACAAAAGTACACGTAGAACTACGCAATAACACCATCAAAATCCTATGCAATGCAGATGCATCAAAGGAATTTTTTCTCGAATCCCTATATTTCGAGCCACCTTAAGGTAAAACTCTCTCTTTAAAAAAAATTAAATAGAAAAGAAACGATTGAAGTTGTTGAAAGTTGTCATTTTTTTCGTGCTGATTGTTCGTTGTGATAATGAGACTTTTTCCATGTGGACCATTTTTCAAAGATTCACGGGATATAGGATATATGGGAATATTACCCATTGATGTTGAAGTTGAAATTGAAGATGAAGTTGAGATGTGAAATTGATGAAATTTGTTGGATAGTTAAATTTGTTGAAGATGTTTGTTTGGAGATATTGAAGTTGTATAAAGAACTTGTTAGTTGAAGCTTCTTGGTGTATTGATCTCATAGTCGTTAAACTTGCAGTATCGACTTCAAAGTCGTTAAACTTGCCGATTGATCTCAAAATCATTAAACTTGCAGATTGACCCCAAAGTCATTAAACTTACGGTATTGATCTCTAAGTTATTAAACCGGCCAATTGACATTTAAGTCGTTAAACTGGCCGTTGACCTCTAAGTCGTTAAACTGACTGTTCGAATGAGTTACTAATGACAGTTCACGAAAGCGTGTGCAATATGACACACTTATGAAAGTGTTTGAAGAAGGTATTGACGATAGTTCACGGACACCACAAGTTTTCATTCAAAACTCTTCGTAGAAGATTATCTCAGCTCATAGCAAATTGCAAGTTTCCGAGATGAATTACTAAAGAAAGATTTTAAGACAGTATGAAAATCAAATTTTCAAAACAACACAAAAGACATAAGATAATTCGCTGAAATTGCAAGATTTATTTTTAGAATGAGAAATTAGCTTTGTAACAAGATGAGAGCACATCATATGTGCCCTTTATCTTGAGGGGGAGTGTGTGTGTGTGTGTGTATATATATATTTGTGAGAGATATTATTTGATATGTTTGAGAGATGGGTAAGATTTAGATTTGATTAGATTATAATTTACTTAGCGGTCAAGTTAGGGTTAGTTGGAGGTCAAGTATTAAACCTTAAAAGTTTATTATAAATAAACTGGTAGAATTGTCCTTCTCGCATAATAATATCATATAATTATAGTTTTCTATTTTATCAATAAACAGTTATTTCTCTTCTATTTTCCACAATGCAGTCTCTCCATTATTTTCCGCTCCTCTAATATTTATGTTTCTTAACATATTCATGCGCTTGCATGATTTTCTATAAAATCAAGTCAAATTCTAATTTATAAAAAAACGGTCTACTGTAAGCAAGGTTGACTATGCGGAAAAAGCATGGATAATATTGTAGAGATATATAGAGCTATGATCGATTATAGCTCAACAGCTGCAGTCAAGACGACTTTGAGAGTAATATACGGGGTCCCTAGTTTAAGTCGGGACGGTATCCACCCGGTACTAGGTCATACTACCATAGCTATATGCTTGCGGTCGAACTCATAGCCCTATTAACTATTAACTATGTTGGTTAATTTTCGAATGACGCATCTATAACAGCATCAAATCGATCTTTCTCCGTTAAGGACCGAAAAACAATTTAATTTCAATAAAGAACAAAGAAAATCCTCAATTATCTCTAACAATCAAATCAATTAATGAACAATCCATCAAAAACAAAAACCTCAAAAAAGAGTTAGCAACAAGAACATCATCATTATCATCTTAAAGAAAGGCCATAATCATCATCCTCAAGCGCAGCAGGCGTGGTTCTTGCCACAGGCGCAGTTGGAGCCCTCACATGCCCCACCAGCGACATCTGCAGCGCCTCGTCCTCATACGCTCTCCTCTCCAACTCCGCCATCCTCGCCTTCTTCTTCTTCCGTCTCACCATTGCCACCGCTAGAACCGCAATCAACACTAACCCGATAAACTCACTTACACTCGTGAAAACTATCTTCCATCTACTTAAAATCGTCGACTTCCCACTATCTTCTTTCTTTCTCCACCACCGTGAAATGCCCCTACGTCCGAGCGACGCATGTATTACCGTCACTGACATTTGATAAAGTCACAATGCCGTCCAACTCAAATGCGGCACAGTGCGCAGATCCGTCGTCGCCGATAATATATGAGAAATTTACGAGAATGGGGTTTTTCTGAACGACAATATCCAGCTCGTTAGTACTGACATAGCGTCGTAGAACAGCAGGCCGAGAACAGGAGACACGAGTCGGTAGCCTGTGATGTTGTAGACGGACGAGCGGCTACCCAAGTTTTCGTAGATGACAACGGGCCGTCTCCTTCGAGGGCGGACGATGATGCCAGGGCTGAGTGTGAACTCGTTGATCTGCGAGCCGTGTATGAAGAGGCTGCTGGCTCTGAAGAAGAAGGCGGCGGCGGCGGCGATGCCCGAGAGATTCAAGGGTAATGATATGTTGTAGAAGAAAGCCGATTTGTGAGGTTTGAGGAATGACTGGAATGTTGAGCCTGTGATGGTTTGGTCGATGAGCCAAGGGTCGACGAGTTCCATTTGATGAGAGATGGGGTGGTCGAGGTTGATGAGGAGTGTGAGGAAGGAGAAGAGGTGACCGAGGCTCGATATCGGTGACTCTCCAAATGCTGACACGTCGCAAATGACATGTCCCAAGACCTACAAGAAGAGGTCAGGAAACTCAGTTGGGATCACACCTCGGGCCCCCGGTGCCGAGGAGTTTCCCGACCTTTAGCGACCTTCCAGACCACCCCTGGCTCGCTTTCGAGCAGTCACAGAACCAAGACGCCTCGGCCTCCCGCTCGAGCCCGAGCCTCCCGCCGAGGTGATCTTCCTCGGTCTCATCCTGACCGACCCACAAGCGCCTCCGCCACGGCTCCGCGAATCTCGCCATGCGCGAGATATCCGCCGCCCATGATCCTACGTTCCACGCCATCACGATCTCCCGTTAACGAGCATGTCTCGCCATTAATGCGGGATCCCGTCTATCACGCGGGCGTGACGTCAAGGGCGTAACGGCCGGCGTGATTCCCGCGCCTGCCTGCTCATTACTGCCGCTATATAAACCCCTCTCTCAGACGATTGAGGTACGCAATTCTTTCCACTACGCCGCTACTCTGCCCAACTTGCACCACTAACTTGATCGTTGGAGGGTCCTCGGTGGCACAACCACCCCGGCACTTCTTTGCAGGTAGCTTGGCTCAATCTCAAATTCAAGCCCATTGAGATCCACACGCTAAAGGAGACAACCTCAAAACCAAATCTCAGTCGTCTGTTAACACACGAAGAGATCAACGGAAGATAATATCTGAAGGAGATCTAGGCCTCCAACAGTTGGCGCCGTCTGTGGGAACCCTCTTGTTCCACTCAATGAAAGTTCATCTTCCGATCCCAACTTCATGGCGAGCGATCACCGTGATTATCCAAGCGCTAGCCGCCGCCTCCCCCACAACGGAGGCGCGGACGAATCTCCTCTCCCGAACGTCATCAACGTCTTAGCCGCTCGGATAGATCGACTCGCGTCCATTGTGGATGCGCTCGTTCGAGTCCAAACGGCAGGGCAAGCTCCCCAGGTCACCGCTCCTCTACCTCTGGACCGGGACCCCTACAGAGAGAGAGAGGATTCTGCTCACGTCGGCACTACCGACCACCGTCTCGCTACTTCAGGCGGCCGCAGATCCCATGGACCAACATATTCTATGACCCGCTGGACGCTCCACAGTTCAACACAGAGGTCCGTCGCCAGAGCGCCTCGCCCCGAGCCCCATCGCGCCCCTGTCCCTTCCGAGGAGGTGTCGGTCAGCTCGTCTGCGCCCAGGCATGACCGACACCCCCTCCCTCGATGGGGTCGCGCGGACAGGACTCGTCACGGCAGCTCAAAGACTATCTCGCCAGGGGACCTAAGGAACTTCATCGAAAAGAACCGGGGCCGCGGCCCGACACAGGTCTCCGACAGCAGAGGCCAATGATCAGAATGTGACGAGTCATCGGGGTACCATGGCCAACTCGATGCCCTCGAAAAAACAATCGAGAGCATGCATCGGGAAGGTCGTCATTCAAGCGACAGGGCTAAATACGCCGTCGACTCGCTCGCGAAGCCCTTCACCGAGGAGCTTCTCACCATTCACGTCTTTTCCCGAAACAAACCCCCGAAGGTCTCGCTCTTCAATGGTAAGTCCGACCTAAAGGACCATTTGGACGCATTCACGGCCGGGATGAGTTTCCAAGATTGTTCTGACGTCGCCCAATGCCGCGCTTTTCCGGCCACTCTCATCCGCTCCGGGCGAGACTGGTTCCGAGGACTCGCGTCGCGCTCAATCTCAAGCTTTGATGAGCTGGCCACCCAATTTCTCAGCCACTTTGTCGGGAACAGGCGGCAGAAGCGGACCGTTGACCACCTCTTCACAATAAAAAGCGGGGACAAGGAAACCTTCAAAGGGTACGTAACCCACTTCTACAACGCCCTCCTCGAGGTCCCAGAACACTAGAACGAGACGGTCATTACGGCCCCCAGGTCAGGTCTTAGGCATAAGGAGTGGTTACGCTCCTTTGTATTAGCACAACCTAAGACCATGGCCGAGGTAAAGGCCTGGACCGAGCGAGAGATCCAGCTTGAGTCCGAGGTGAACGCAAATCTCCCTCGGGCAGAGCATACTGACCAGAGGAAAAGGGCAAGGGTAGAGAAAAAGAGGCTTGAGCGGCCAAAGCCCTACTCCCCGAAGTTTCAAGAGTACACCCCGCTCAACGTCTCCCAGACAGTACTGCTAGAGGAGGCTAAGGGCGAGAGGTTCTTCAAACTTCCCCCGGTCTCGCGAATGGCGGCAAAGCGCACCCGGGGACCCTACCGCGGCTTCCACAGGTCGCAAGGTCACTCCATGGAGAACTGTAAGCAGCTTCGAGACTACATCGAGGAGCCCATCCGTTCGGGGCACCTGGCGACATACTTGCGAGACAAGCGGCAAACGGACCATTAGCAAGAGCAACGTCCCCCTCCCGGTGAGTTGACAATCGGCCAAATCATGGTCATGTCAGTGGGGGGTACGTCGGGTACCTACGAGTCCTAGCACCCAACGCCGGTCGTGGAGGCTAACGGCCGTCCGAGGAAAAAGGCCAGGGAGTCTGAGCCAATCCTTTTCAACGACGAGGACCTCCACGGTATATCCCTGCCCCACAACGACCCTCTAGTGATTACGGCTCGTGTCCACCAATACGAAGTGCAGAGGATACTGGTCGACTCGGGGAGCTCAGCGGATGTACTCTTTTACGACCGCTTTCTGCGCATGGGGCTCACCCTGGCAGACCTAAAGCCGACCTCCCATGTCCTGTCAGGATTCACCAACCACTTCATCTCGGCGGAAGGGGTAATCACTCTACTGTTTAACGTCGAGAAGGCTGGCCGTACGCGAACAGTGCCTGTGGAATTCCTCGTAGCGAGAATCCCATCGGCCTACAATATCCTCCTCGGCCGCCCAAGGCTGAACTCCCTCAGGGCCTAGATATCGACCTTCCACTTGGCTATGAAATTCCCGTTCGACCAAGGCGGGATAGGTCGGGCCTACGGAGACCAGCAGACTGTGAAGGTTTGCTTCACCGCGGCATCTTCGTCTGAACGGGCGAACAACGATGTTGAGGCCGAGAGTGAAATCAGGAGTTCTCTGGACATCCGGGACGAGCAAAAGGAAGTCCGAAGGACCCCGGTGGAGCCATCGACAAAGGTCCCCCTCGTGGAAGGGGAACGTACCGTTCAGATCAGGTCCTAGTTGGCTTTCTCAGAAACAACGCCGACGTCTTCGCCTGGGCTGCTACTGACATGCCTGGGATTGACCCTAAAATCATATCTCATAAGCTTGGGGTAGATCCTACGGCCCGACCCGTCAGGCAGAAGAAGCGAAGCTTCGCCCCGGTCAAGCAGAAGGCAATCGAAGACGAGATAGACAGGCTCCTCACCGCTAACTTCATTCGGAATGTGCCTTACTCCAAATGGTTAGCAAACGTGGTCATGGTGAAAAAGTCAAGCGGGAAGTAGCGTATGTGCGTCGACTTCACCCTCCTCAACAAGGCCTTCCCGAAAGATAACTATCCTCTCCCTCGGATAGATCAACTCGTCGACAGCTTGGCAGGCTATGGGATACTTAGCTTCATGGATGCCTTTTTCGGCTACAACCAGATCCGTATGAATCCGGCATACGAAGATCTCACCGCAATCACAACGACTAGGGGGTATACTGCTACAAGGTAATGCCTTTCGGCCTCAAAAACGCCGGAGCTACGTACCGACGCTTGGTCAATCGCATGTTCAAGCCGCAGATCGGCAGGAACATGGAAGTTTACGTCGACGATATGCTCGTCAAATCGGTCTCGTCGGTCGATCACACCAAGGATCTGGGCGAGGCCTTCGAAGTACTCCGCAAGTTCAAGATGAAACTGAACCCCGCCAAGTGCGTATTCGGGGTCACCGGGGGAAAGTTCCTCGGTTTCATGGTCACTCACCACGGGATCGAAGCTAACCCGGAGAAAATCAACGCCATCCTCAAAATGACCGCGCCTAAGACTAACATCGAGATCATGCGGCTGATTCGCTCTATCACGTTTCATGTCGAGGTCTGGCGAGAAGTGCCTCCCATTCTTCAAGGCTCTGAGAAAAATTCCGAGGTTCGAGTGGTTGGTGGAGTGCCAGACCGCCTTTGACCAATTGAAGAGGCACCTTGCGACTCCACCTTTGCTCACCCGACCGGTGGAAGGGGATGAGCTATCGCTATATCTGGAAGTATCCGACCAAGCAGCGGGCGCAGTGCTCATCCATGAGGTCGACGGAGTCCAGAGGCCGGTGTACTATGTGAGCCACGTCTTCAAAGACGCAGAAACGAGGTACCCAGCGATAGAGAAAATCGTCTTAGCACTCATCGTGGCCTCAAGAAAACTGCGGCACTATTTTCAGGCGCATAGCATCCTTGTTCTTACCGAACTCCCCTTGGGGGCTATCCTCGCCTCACCCGAGTCCTCTGACCACTTAGAGAAGTGGAGGTGGGAGTTGTCCTAGTTCGACATAAAGTACCGTCCGTGACAGGAAATCAAAGCACAAGCCCTGGTCGATTTTTTCGTCGAGTGCACTATCCCCAGCAAGGAGCCGGAGTCAACGCCGCCCCCCGCAGCTCAGCCCTCTATCGATGGGAAGCCCGACTCAGTCCCCGATTGGATCCTTTATGTTGACGGGTCTTCGACCGAAGAAGGTTGTGCTGTCGGCCTCATCATTCGGGACCCGAACGAGACAGAAATGGAGTATTCCCTGAAGCTCGGGTTCAAAGCCTCAAATAACGCGGCGGAATACAAGACTCTCCTAGCCAGGCTGCGCATAGCCTCCGGGCTAGGGCTGAAAACAATTCGGATCCGCAGCGACTCAGCCCTAGTCGTTGGCCAAGTGACCGGTCATTTCGAGGCTCGGGAACCTCTGATGGTGAAGTATCTGGCCGAGGTAAGAAGACTTCGAAAGGACTTCAACGAATTCCAGTTAGAGCAGATCCTCAGACAGCTCAACGCCCAAGCCGATGCCTTGAGTAAGCTGGCTTCATCCTACTCGGCCAACAAAAAGCGGTCTATCCTCTTTGAGATTTTTCCACGGCCTAGCGTAGAAGACAGAGCAACAACACTTCATGTGTACACAGCCCATGAAGAAGACCGGGACTGGAGGAAGCCCCTTATGGAATTCCTAAGGGAAGGTACGCTCCCGGAAGATTGGGGAGAAGCCTGCCGTTTCCGAGCCAAAGCCCGTCACTTCGTCTGGAGCAATGAGAACCTCTAAAAGAAGTCCTTCACTCAGCCCTTGCTCTGGTGCATCGACCCCCACGAAGCCAACTACGTCCTCCGTGAGATCCACGAAGGGGTCGGCGACGCACACTAAGTGGCCCGCACCTTAACCCATAAGGCATTGCTCCAGGGATACTACTAGCCAACTATTCACAAAGACGCCCATAAGCTCGTCAGGAGATGCAGAAGTTGCCAACTCCACGGAAGCGTACTTCGCCTTCCGGCTACCGAGCTGACCGCCCTAACCTCACCGTGGTCGTTTGCCCAGTGGGAAATGAACATGATAGGCCAGTTTCTTACCGGCACGGGCGGGCATAAGTACGTCCTCTTCGCAGTGGATTACTTCACGAAGTGGATTGAGGCCATCCCTATAAGGAAACCGGATGCAACCACAACAATCAAGTTCATGCAGAATAATGTGATACTCCTATTCGGCATCCCGAGGTGTATCATCACCGACCATGGGACGAACTTCGAAAATGAAAAGTGAAGGAAGTCTGCAATGAATATCATATCCTCATGAAGTTTGCCGCGGTCGCACATCCCCAATGCAACGGGCAAGCCGAAGTCGCTAATCAGGACGTCCTCCGAGGTCTCCGGGCACACCTAGAAGGACGCCAAGGCAGTTGGGTCGAGGAATTGTCCCGGGGCCTATGGGCCCTGCGTACGTCAAAGAAGACCCCCACCGGGGAAACCTCTTTCAGTCTCTTCTACGGGACCGAGGCAATGGTCCCAGCGGAGATCGGGCTACCCAGTCACCGGGTCGAACACTTCGACGATGAAGCAAACACCTCGGCACTACAAACCAACCTGGACATCTTGTTAGAGAAACCAGACCGGGCTCAGATCAGAGCTGCCGCCTATCAACAACAGACCGCCCGCTACTACAATGCGCGAGTCAAGTGTCGTTTCTTCAAGACCGGAGATTTAGTCCTAAGGCGGAACGAGTTCATCGACTAAGGCAGGCTGCATAAGTTTTCCCTAAAATGGGACGGTCCTTTTCTCGTCTCCGAGGTACTGCCCGGTGGAGCCTACCGTTTGCAAGACGCGGAAGGACACAAGTTTCCACGGCCTTACAACGCCGAGAAACTCAAACTATACCAATAAAAAGAGCATCTACTACCGTGCACTTCTTTTACTAAAGCAATGTAAACTTTTCTCAAATTCTTTCTGTTCATATAATAAGAAGGGAACAATAAGACATTGCAAAAAGGGAACAATGAGACATTGCAAAAAGAAGGGAACGCCGAGAAACTCAAACTATACTACGGCCTTACAACGCCGAGAAACTTAACGCAGCTATCAATGACAATTGTCTTGGAAAAAACACAAATCCTGCCGTTCATGTTCAACAGTTGTCCGATTTCTCTCGAACATAAGATTTTTAACAGTTTAAGTCAACTCATATGAAAAAGACCTGAACTCAAATCCAAACTCGAAACTTGAATCTAAACTCGAAATCTAACCCAACTCGAATCTAAACTTGAACACGAACTCGAACCCAATATACTCGAACAATCTTGACTCGAACCAAAATTGCAATTGTCATGACTCGAATATTACTCGACTCACTCGACTTCATTCTACACCTTTTGCAATCTATGGTTTCGAGCAAGACATGTCATAATCAACCAATCAAATCAACTAAGACTATCTTACAATTATAATATATATTATACTCGGGGTGCTTGGAATAGTTTCTTGTGTGAATCCAACGGAGCTTCAGGAGTCCCGTGTTAACATCTTTTTTGTTTTACTCGAATATTAGTCGGGTTAACTCATCCACAACCTAGATCCCCGACGATAACACATGAAATGGGCCCGTGTTTCCTTACTCCTGGTATCCCACTCTTGAGCTTGTGAATACTTCTACGGCCGCGTTGACGTTCACACTTGGAACTTAACGTTAACATAGTGAACATATAGAGACCTATAATATACACTTACCCATGAATATATACTCTTACTCGTCATATATATATATATTCTATACTTATCATTTTTCTTTACTCTTGCTTTGGGATTTACCGAGCGCTAGTTCGCTGACGGGTATTCCACCAACTTTTCTTCTCTTGGAATGTTCATCAGATACGGTCAAGACGGAGGAAGTGGAGGCCACGGAGGAGGAATATAACCGGATCGCTACTCAGGACTAGCTCAGCTTCACTTTTCTTCAGTTTATGTATGCCACATATTTAGGCATTTTCTTTTATTGTATTTACTTTCCAGCTGAAATTCATGTACTTGTAAATATTGGAAGTTAAATGTAAATAAATATATTTGTTGAAAAAATTTACAGTCTTCATTTATTCTTGGATTGTGTAATATTGTTTCAATACGCTTAGTATATTTATTTAGGGAATGACCTTCTCTGAATAAATATGCCGCGGGCTTACCACGTCACCGTTTCCGTCTACCGGGAAGCGGGGCGTGACAGAGTGAGCGGTGGTAGGGATGTAGTGGCAGCCATAGCGGTGGTGCAGTTTAGGGTTGGGTTTGAAAGGAGTGGGGTTTTGAAGGAGGATGGTTATAGTGGTGGAGGTTGGGTTGTCGAGGGGGAAAAGGAGTTGAGGCTCAGTGGTCACTTCCAAGGGCTCGTCGGAGGTGAACAGGATGCCTGCTATAGAGCGTTGTCGAGTCGGGTCGGGTTTGGGTGCATGGGTTTAGGCTGGGCTCGGGCTGAGGGGATTAGGGTTTGGGTTAAAGAAAACAATAATAGTAATAGAAATAGAAAAAAATGGAAACTTATAGGAAATTAGATTAAGATTTGAACGATAATTTATTGAGATTAAAATTTTTAAATACAGGAAATATAACGGAACTGGAGATTTACAGGCAACCTCAAGATTAAGGTCGGTTCCGAAGCAAGTCGAGCCTGAGGAAGAATGTCGAGTGCTTCTACTATAAGAAGATGGGACATTTGAAAAAGGAGTGTTGCAAGTTCAAAAAGGACCAGAAGCAGCAAAAAAGGCAAAGCCGAGAACAAATCCGAAGAAGCGACGACGGCTACCGCCGAGGTCGATCAGTTTTCGATGATATCGGCCTGTAAAAGTGATTGCATATGCCTCGCATGCATGGATATAGATTGGGTGTCGGAGCATCCTATCATGTGGCCATATGGAGAGAGTTCTTCTCGACATACAAAGACGGCGATATAGGCGTTGTTAGGATGGGAAACGAGGGTACGTCGAAGATTGTGGGGGTTGGTGTCACGCCCCGCTTCCCAGAGTGCGCTAAAATCGGCACGTGACAGAGCCAACCATGCTACATGTAGCTAGAAAATATCCCTCCACAGTCACATTACGGCTGTCTATAAGATATCAAGAACAGTAAAATAAAATAAACTATTTAGTACATGTCCATATGCCAGAATAACGAGTCAAGAAATAATATGCGGAAGCAATAAATCCAAATAACAATAACAATCTGGAAAGTATGTCCCAAATACGGGCTCACATCAGGAAATGGAAGTGCTGAAAGAAAACTAAACTAAAAATACTAACAGGATCCTCACTGCTCGGCCTGTCAACTGAAGTACTCCTGGTCAGCCTGCGAGAGAAATAATGGATTTGGGCCATGCAAAACCCAGAATTCAGTGCGTCATAATATCAACAATAATATAATCAGGAGGTAACAAGATATGCAGGCATGAGTATGAGCAGTAATAAGAGTATAACAGTAACGTGAATATGGAACAATGAAGTGTATACGTGCAGGTGAAGTGCAGTGAGTAATATAAACTATACTACTGGGTTATCTATTCTAAAGTCTTCGAAATCAATTAATGTAATTCTCATCGTAACCCATCAGTTTATGCCCCGTTCATTCCCCACGGGACCACGGTAACATGATTATTTAGTATATGCTAGACTATTAGTCTATACCCCGTTCATTCCCCACGGGACCACGGTAATAGGATTTTTCCGTAACGCCCGGAAATACGGCAAACAATATAATAGCCTTTTGAGTTACGTTCGGTTACATTCTTGATTTTCCCTTACCCCCAAGGTTATGTTTTCAAGTCAGGTATTGATAAATCTGGAGCTAATGCCAACACAGGATCAAGTAGGTACAGGTTTGTCTATACAGACAACAGGAAACGCCCGTCAGGACAACATGTCAGGATTGTCGGCATTAGAAATAGGACCAGGTAACATGTCAAGTAGTGGTGTATCAGGTCATGTCAAGTAGTGCACAGTGTATCAAATGGATGCCCAACAGTAAAATGTAGCAAGTATCGAATCAGGGTAAAAGTACGAATGTGCGGTAAAAGTATGGATGCATAAATATCTATCAGGGGTTACATCATGACTATGTAGGATGCACATTATCAAGCATGGGTACTAATGTAACACTAATATGAATTAATATGACATGGCATGCAACTAGATATATAGAATTAATGGTATGGATACACAATAAAACATGGATGCACATTATCAAGCATGAGGTACTAATACAACAATAACATGAAATAATACGATCTGTAGATGCAGCTACATATATAAAAAATGATATGGATGCATACGGATATCCGAAAACAGTAAAACATTAATTTGGGTGTACAATGCAATCAACATGTGATATTTTTATTCATATGGATGCAAAATAAGATACATAGCATGTAGCAAGATGAACTTGCCTGATCGGATCTTACGACGTGGTGTATACGCAGCGTCCGACGTCGGTTAAACGTCGCAATGTACACACGCGCACACGGAACAAGTCCAGGTAAAGCAAGAAGGTGACCGCGCTGGCTGGGAACGTCCACTGGGTCAGTCTGATCGTCAATGACGGCACAGCCCCGGTGATGAAAGGAAAAAAACAGATCAAGAAAAGAAAAGAGAAGGAAAGAAGAAGGAGAAGAAAGAAGAGAAGAAAGGCTGGTGTTCTGGGTTTGTCCCGGGGTTAGAGGAGGTGGCCGGGGAGCGATGACGGCGAGTCGAGGGTTTTCCGGCGAGGTTTTACGGCATGGGCAATGGAGTTCCTGTGCTCGGGTTCTTATCGGGTGTGCAGGGAAGTGAGCTGGGAAAGGAGGTGGTGGTGTCAGGAAAGTGGTGATGACGAGGGTGATGTGGAGACGACGATGAGATCGGAGCTTCGTTAACGTGAGGGCTTGGGTGAGGCGTGGAGTCAGGGGTGTTCTCGAGTCGGGGATCTCATCAGAAAGGAGGGGAGAATAGGAAGGAGAGGAGATGGAGGCGGTGAAGAGGGTGGTGAGACCGCGAGGGGTCACCGATGATGGGAGGTGATGGGTGCGGGCGTTGTGCAGTCGGGGTTCTTGGGTTGGGTTGCGATGGGGACGAAGGTTGCAGGCACCGGCGGGACTGAAGGGTGGAGGGGGTAGAAATGTATAAGAAGATAAGATGAAGACAAGGAGGTTGAGGGTGAGGTCGGCGGTGGCGGCGAGATGATGGAGGAGGAGCGGAGAAGGGGAGAAGGAGAAGAGGTGAGGTCGACGATGATGGTCGGCGGCGATGGCGATGAGCGTGAGGCAGGGCGTGGGTTCTCGCGAGTCGGAGGCGAAGGCGGGAAAGGAGAAATGTGAGGGAGAGAAAGGCGTATGGAGTAGGGTATTTAAATAAATAGGTTAAGTAAAAAATATAATTAAATACATATCTGTAGAGAGAGAGAGGGGGGGTGAGGATGAGAGAGAGAGACACGTTAGGATCTGTTGGGATTTAGATTTTAAAAAAAATCTTTTTAGTTATATAAAATTTTAAACCCTTAGAAATATAAAAATATAATATTAGTAAAATTTGAGTTTTAGGCTAATACAAAAATAATCCAAAACACGCTCAGCTCGGGTCTAAAATTATGGTTTGAAAATACGGTTAATATACGTGTTCAACCAACAACAAAACAGGATATCCGGGTAACGAAAAAGTATACCCCCAAGAACGGATGCACATAGCGTGCACGTAGCTATCCAAACGAGTCCGTTTCACTGAACGGGGCGAGAACACGGGGTGCGGATGCTACCACAAGGTCAGGGGTATGATGCAAGCTATGCTAGATATTTTTAAAATATTTTATTTGACTTTATTTGCTATACTAAAAAAATGCAGATGCCAGATATAATGCTAGTATGCAGTATATAAAAATATGAAAGTGCACGGATCCTCATAAATAGCCGGGATAAATTATAAACAGGAATCAAGACGGGTTTGCAGCAAACGGGTCGGATGCAAATACAGATGTCAAATACACTATTCGCACCTAAAACACAGTAAATCAAGAAATGACCATAAATAAAGAAATACTCAAAATAGAACTAGTATAAATGAACTTGGGTGTTACATTATACCCAACTACAAAAAGAATTTCGTCCTCGAAATTCCCAAAACAAGAAAAGACAAACAATCATGAAACTACGAGAAGAGGTATGGAAACTTCTGTCGAATCTCGTCTTCTCGTTCCCAAGTCGATTCTCCATGCAAGCGATTTCCCCATGAAACAAGTACGAGAGGGATAGCCTTGTTTTTGAGGACCTTTTCTCTTCGATCAACAATCGACATCGATAGTTCCTCAAAGGTCAAATCCTCCCTTACAGTCAGCTCCGAATGATCTAGTACGTGCACCTCATCTCGAACATATTTACGGAGTTGAGATATATGAAACACGTCATGAACATTCGCTAAAGATGGTTGTAACGCCAATCGATAAGCCACTTCTCCAACACGCTCAATAATCTCGAAAGGCCCGACGAATCGAGGAATAAACTTGCATCGACTCCCGAAATGAGTCACTCTTCTAGTCGGTGATATCTTCAAGAATACCATATCACCAACAGCGAACTCTAGAGGTCTTTTCGAAATATCGGTCCAACTCTTCTGCCGATCTTGTGCTGCCTTCATGTGATTCCGGATAGTATTAACCTTCTCTACTGTTTGTACGATCAAATCTGGTCCCAACAATCTTCGTTCTCCAACGTCGTCCCAACAAACGGGTGAGCGACACTTGCGACCATACAATGCTTCGAATGGAGCCATCTGAATAGTCGCCTGAAAGCTGTTACTGTACGAGAACTCCACAAAGTGTAGATGATCCTTCTAAGAACCCTTGAAATCCAACATGCAAGCTCTCAACATATTTTCAAGAGTTTAGATCGTTCTCTCTGACTGGCCATCTGTTTGAGGATGATAAGATATGCTAAACTTCAATCGCGTCCCCAAACTTTCCTGTAAACTCCTCCAGAAGTGCGATAAAAATCGGGTATCACGATCGGAAACGATGCTCATAGATACTCCATGCAATCTCACAATCTCCTGCATGTACCGTTCTGCTAACGCTTCCATTGACTGACCAACTCGAAATGGTATGAAATGAGTTGCCTTGGTCAAACGATCAATAATCACCCAAACTGCATTGTTGCCCTTTGGATTCCGCGGTAAAGCTGTCACGAAATCCATGGTTATATGTTCCCACTTCCATTGAGAAATCAGAAGTGGTTGCAATAAACTAGCTACTCTTTGATATTCAGCCTTAACTTGCTGACACACCAAGCACTTCGCTACAAAGCGAGCAATCTCCCTTTTCATGCCTTCCCACCAGAAATGTTGTTGTAGATCACGGTACATTTTCGTGCCTCCTGGATGTACGGAATATGTGGAACTGTGCGCCTCTTTCATAACTTCTTCACGAATGTCTCCTTTCGGCACACACAAACGGCTACCATATCGCAACGAACCATCTTCATGAATCAACAAGTCCATTCGAAGTCCCACTTCAACATGTTCTCAAAACTTTTGCAATCTTGGGTCCTGTGACTGCACCGCTTTAATGATATTGATCAATGACGACTGTACTTGCAGCTGCATCAACTATCCCGAAGAATGCGGTAACACGATCTCCAACTCTAATCTCCGAAAATCTTCGATAAGCTCCTTCTGTGCAGTCAACATCCGAATTGCTGGCAATCGACTAAGCGCATCCGACACTACATTAACTTCCCCGGATGGTACTTGAGATCAAGATCGTAGTCAGCCATCAGCTCCAACCATCTACGCTGCCTCATGTTGAGCTCTTTCTGCGTGAACACATAATTTAGGCTTTTGTGATCGGTGAATACTTCGACCCTTACGCCCAATAACTAGTGTCTCCAAATCTTCAAAGCGAAAATCACTGCCGTAAGCTCCAAATCATGAGTTGGGTAATTCTTCTTATGAGTCTTCAACTGTCTTGATGCGTAGGCTATAACCTTCCCATGCTGCATCAAAACACATCCCAAAACCTTTCCCAGATGCATCGCTGTGAATCACCAATCCTCCAGAACCGTCTGGTACGGTCAAAATAGGAGCGGTTATCAATTTTTACTTCAACACCTCAAAAGCTGACGCACAACCATCCGTCCATACGAACGGTACCTCCTTTCGCGTAAGTTTGGTCAAAGGTTCAGCCAATCGAGCAAAATTCTCCACGAACCTTCTGTAATATCTGGCAAGTCCAAGAAAACTTCTGATTTCTGCTACGTTCTTCGGAATCGGCCAATCTTGAACGGCTAAAATCTTCTTAGGGTCAACGGTGATTCCATCTTTGGATACGACATGCCCCAAAAACTTCACTTCTTCAAGCCAAAACTCGCACTTGCTCATCTTTGCATACAATATTTCATGCCTCAATGTCTGTAATGCGATCTTCAAGTGTTCTGCATGCTCTTCTAGGCTCTTTGAGTAGACCATGATATTATCAATAAACACCACAATAAACTAGTCCAAGAACGGTGAAAAGATTCGGTTCATTAAGTCCATAAATATCACCGGTGCATTCGTGACTCCGAATGGCATCACTAAATACTCGTAATGTCCATATCGAGTTCGGAATGCAGTCTTGCAAATATCTTCTGATTTAACTCGAACTTGATGATATCCAGACCGCAAATCCATCTTCGAAAATACCCTCGCGTCAGTGAGTTGCTCGAATAATTCGCCAATACGAGCGATCGGGTACTTGTTCTTAATAGTCACCCGGTTCAATTCTCGATAGTCGATGCATATCCTCCTTGTGCCATCTTTCTTCTTGACTAAAAGAACTGGAGCTCTCCAAGGTGAATTGCTGCTTCAAATCCAACCCTTCTCTAGCAATTCAGTAATCTGTTTCTTGACTTCTTCCAACTCCACTGGTGCCATCGGATAGTATGCCTTTGAGATTGGCGCTGTACCAGGAACAAGATCGATCGCGAACTCCACATCTCGTTTTGGTGGTAAACCCGAGATGTCCTCGAACACGTCTATGAACTCTTGAATTACAGCTGGCGCTTCCTCTTTATCAACTTCCATCGACGAAGGAACGGCGCTTGTCGGCCCAGCCCTAAACTCGACCGGCCCGACAGAACTGCTACCTCCAGTAAAAACAAACTCCGGATGTCCGGGAATCTAGAAAATCACTTTCTTTGCCCTACAATCAATATGAGCGTGGAAAGTGTTGAGGAAGTCCATTCCCAAAACAACATAACTGACAGTATCAATCACCAAGAAATCTGCAAATAACTCTCGTCCGCAGATAACAGCCGAACAATCTTTGCATTCACTACAAGCTATAATATTCCTATTCCCAGTGTGTATATCCCAACAACAAGACAGGGCCGTGCAAGCAATTAAGTGTGCAACAATAAACTTGGACGACATAAAACAATGGGATGCACCAGAATCGAATAATGCTAATGCTCAAAAATCATGAACAAGTAGGATACCTGAAACAACTTCATCTGAAGCCTTGGCCTCTTCGGCCGACGGAGTAAAGGCTCGAGCTTGATTAGGTCCCCGAGTTATCTGCTTCTGCCCTTGAATCAGCCTCTGCAGTGGCTTCTGAACATCATCCTTCAAACGAAGCTTCGACGGACAAGTATCAATGGTATGATCAGCTGATCCGCAAATAAGACAAAGTCCAAGTCTCCCTCGACAATCTCTCCAGAAGTGACCCGATCGTTGGCAGTAATTGCAAAACACCCTTCCTTTCTGCTCGGGTGCGATGGGCATCTTCATAGGTACAACGCCACGCCGATTTACTGGAATACCTCTGCGTATAGGCGCTCGGTTCGGCGTAAAAGCCAGCTTCCGTACCACAACTGCCAGCTGCTGTGTACCCCTTGTCTTCACTGATAAGCTCTACTGCTCTCTGGCTGCTTTAAGAACTTGCGAGAAAGTGGTCAATCCCAGAGATATAATATGTCTCTGGATTTCCACGTCCAAACTGCGCATGAACATTCGTGCCCTATCAGCATCGTTGGCAACCAAAGGTCCAGCGAATCGACTGAGCCGTGTCCACTCAGCCGCATGCGCATCCACGGATTCGCCATTCTGCTTCAAACTGATAAACTTTTCTTCCATTTCCTCCCGTGCAGTCTGCGGAAAGAACTTCTCCAAGAAACTCTGCGAGAAAGTTGCCCAACTGATCAGCTTGGGCAAACGGGTCTCTTCCACAAGCCACCACTCATGGGTGTAGTCCACCAATTGGATGCGTACGACATCCACTCTCTGGTCCTCCGGAATCTGTGTTGCAACGAGCAGATTCTCCGTATCGACCAGCCACCGCTCCGCTGGCAACGGCTCCTCCAAACCAGTGAAAATGGACAGACCAAGTCTCCTGAAATCCGCCACGGTACCCACACGCTGTACTGGTTTGGCCGCAACACTGTTTACGGACTGCTGGACGGTCCGCAAACCTTCCTGAAAAGTTTCGACTTGCCGTTGGTTCAGCTCAGTTTGCCGCTTCTGGTTCTCCAACATTCTCCGAATTACTCCAAGCAATGCGGCGTCATCAACATGCCTCTGGTACGATCGCAGTTCTCTATCCGCCATGATCCTGAAACCAAGACACCGAAGAGGATCAGTATGATAAACAAGATTCAAAACTTTCGATAAAACATAAACTGGTAAGCAATAAAACCGAAAGAAGTAAGGTAATATAATGACCATAAATCAAGGAAGTGAATCAAGACTAGGACTCCAAATTACTTAAATAGAGTACCGCATTGTAACCATGCTGCAGTTCATAGTTACAATCACATAACTCCGGTCAAGTCGCTTAAATCTTAGTATCAGAATTGAAAGAAACAATAGGGAACCAGAAGGTTTCAAGTCGAGATGCAAATTTGTTTGCATATCGTCAAGACAAGGGACAAGAGAAAGATAAGATTCAAGGATTACGAAAACAATGTGGCAGGACATATTCCTAATTATGGTTTTTCCGATTCGTGTACTGGGTTCAATACCCAACTACAAAAGAATCATACCCGATTAACCTAAATCCTATGGCTCTGATACCAAAACAAACCCTGTCACGCCCTGCTTCCCAGAGTGCGCTAAGATCAGCACATGACAGAGCCAACCATGCTACATGTGGCTAGGAAACATCCCTCCACAGTCACATTACGGCTGTCTATAAGATATCAAGAACAATAAAATAAAATAAACTATCTAGTACATGTCCATATGCCAGAATAACGAGTCAAGAAATAATATGCGGAAGCAATAAATCCAAATAACAATAACAATCTGGAAAGTATATCTCAAATACGGGCTCACATCAGGAAATGGAAGTGCTGAAAGAAAACTAAACTAAAAATACTAACAGGATCCTCACTGCTCGGCCTGTCGACCGAAGTACTCCTGGTCGGCCTGCGGGAGAAATAAAGGATCTGGGCCATGCAAAACCCAGACGTCAGTGCGTCATAATATCAACAATAATATAATTAGGAGGTAACAAGATATGCAGGTATGAGTATGAGCAGTAATAAGAGTATAACAGTAACACGAATATGGAACAGTGAAGTGTATACGTGCTAGTGAAGTGCAGCGAGTAATCTGAACTATACTACTGGGTTATCTATTCTAAAGTCTTCGAAATCAATTAATGTAATTCTCATCGTAACCCATTAGTCTATACCCCGTTCATTCCCCACGGGACCACGGTAACATGATTATTCAGTATATGCTAGACTATCGGTCTATGCCCCGTTCATTCCCCACGGGACCACGATAACAAGATTTTTCCGTAACGCCCGGAAATACAGCAAACAATATAATAACCTTTTGAGTTACGTTCGGTTACATTCTTGATTTCCCCTTACCCCCAAGGTTATGTGTTCAAGTCAGGTATTAATAAATCTGGAGCTAATGCCAACACCGGATCAAGCAGGTACAGGTTTGTCTATGCAGACAACAGGAAACGTCCGTCAGGACAACATGTCAGGATTGCCGGTATTAGAAACAGGATCAGATAACATGTCAAGTAGTGGTGTATCAGGTCATGTCAAGTAGTGCACAGTGTATCAAATGGATGCCCAACAGTAAAATGTAGCAAGTATCGAATCAGGGTAAAAGTATGGATGTGCGGTAAAAGTATGGATGCATAAATACCTATCAGGGGTTACATCATGACTATGTAAGATGCACATTATCAAGCATGGGGTACTAATGTAACAGTAATATGAATTAATATGATATGGCATGCAACTAGATATATAGAATTAATGGTATGGATACACAATAAAACATGGATGCACATTATCAAGCATGGGGTACTAATACAACAATAACATGAAATAATACAATCTGTAGATGCAGCTACATATATAATAAATGATATGGATGCATACGGGTATCCGAAAACAGTAAAACATTAATATGGGTGTACAATGCAATCAACATATGATATTTTTATTCATATGGATACAAAATAAGATACATAGCATGTAGCAAGATGAACTTGCCTGATCGGATCTCACGACGGGGTGTATACGCAGCGTCCGATGTCGGTTAAACATCGCAATGTACACACGCGCACATGGGACAGGTCCAGGCAAAGCAAGAAGGTGACCGCGCTGGCTGGGAACGTCCACTGGGTCGGTCTGATCGTCAACGACGGCACAGCCCCGGTGATGGCCGAAAAAAACAGATCAAGAAAAGAAAAGAGAAGGAAAGAAGAACGAGAAGAAAGAAGAGAAGAAAGGCTGGTGTTCTAGGGTTGTCCCGAGGTTAGAGGAGGTGGCCGGGGAGCGATGACGGCGAGTCGAGGGTTTTCCGGCGAGGTTTTACGGCATGGGCAATGGAGTTCCTGTGCTCGGGTTCTCATCGGGTGTGCGGGGAAGTGAGCCGGAAAAGGAAGTGGTGGTGTCAGGAAAGTGGTGATGATGAGGGTGATGTGGAGACGACGACAAGGTCGGAGCTTCGGTGACGTGAGGGCTTGGGTGAGGTGTGCAGTCAGGGGTGTTCTCGAGTCGGGGATCTCGTCAGAAAGGAGGGGAGAAGAGGAAGGAGAGGAAATGGAGGCGGTGAAGAGGGTGGTGAGACGGCGAGGGGTCGCCGATGATGGGAGGTGATGGGTGCGGGCGTTGTGCAGTCAGGGTTCTTGGGTTGGGTTATGACGGGGACGAAGGTTACAAGCACCGGCAGGACTAAAGGGTGGAGGAGGTGGAAGTGTATAAGAAGATAAGATGGAGACGAGGAGGTTGAGGGTGAGGTCGGCGGTGGTGGCGAGATGACGGAGGAGGAGCGGAGAAAGAGAGAAGGAGAAGAGGTGAGGTTGACGATGATGGTCGGCGGTGATGGCGACGAGCGCGTGGGTTCTCGCGAGTCGGAGGCGAAGGCGGGAGAGGAGAAATGTGAGGGGGGGAGAGAGACGTGTGGAGTAGGGTATTTAAATAAATAGGTTAGGTAAAAAATATAATTAAATACATATTTGTAAAGAGAGAGAGGTGATGATGAGAGAGAGACGTGTTAGGATCCGTTAGGATTTAGATTTTAAAAAAATCTTTTTAGTTATATAAAATTTTAAACAGTTAGAAATATAAAAATATAATATTAGTAAATTTTGAGTTTTAGACTAATAGAAAAATAGTCCAAAATACGTGCAGGTTCGGTCTAAAATTATGGTTTGAAAATACGGTTAATATACATGTCAACCAACAACAAAACAGGATATCCGGGTAACGAAAAAACATACCCCCAAGAACGGATGCACGTAGCGTGCACATAGTTATCCAAACGAGTCCGTTTCACTGAATGGGGCGAGAACACGGGGTGCAGATGCTACCACAGGGTCAGGGGTATGATGCAAGCCTTGCTAGATATTTTAAAATATTTTATTTGACTTTATTTGCTATACTAAAAAAATGCAGATACCAGATATAATGCCAGTATGCAGTATATAAAAATATAAAAGTGCACGGATCCTCATAAATATCCGGGATAAATCATAAACAGGAATTAAGACGGGTTTCCAGCAAGCGGGTCGGATGCAAATACAGATGTCAAATACACTATTCGCACCCAAAACACAGTAAATCAAGAAATGACCATAAATAAAGAAATACTCAAAATAGAACTGGTATAAATGAACTAAGGTGTTACAGTTGGCGACATCGAGATCGAGGCTAGTTTGGACTGCAAAGCAGTTCTCAAAGAGGTGAGACATATTCCAAACCTCCGCCTGAAACTAATTTCTATGGGCAAGTTGGACAAGGAAGGCTACATCAACACTTTTAATAAAGGACAATGGAAACTTACCAAGGGATCTCTCGTCGTGGCACATAGAAAAAAGTGTTGTGCTCTTTACAAGACGCCGACCAAGATATGTAATGCCTTGGTGAATACTGTTGAGCAAGGTTCTGTCACGTCCTGCTTCCCAAAATACGGAATACGAGGAGTTGACAAGGCCAGCCATGCTCCTACGGTCAAGGAAATGTCCTACCGTAGTCACACTTCGGCTTCTAGTTTTTCATGGTAAACAGTAAATGATGCGTAGGTATGAGAAATGCAGTAACTGAATGAAACAATGTAAAGAACTGACCTGAGGTGAAACAAACGAATATAACTCTGGATCACAAGTCGAGGTGTCTGTGATATACGTCTAGTCCTGGTCCAGGCTAAATCTTCTCCTCACACTGAGCATGCATACTCAGGTCGTCAGAGCGACACAATAGCAATATGATATATAAATTCATGTGACAATTCTAACAGTGATATTAGACATGTATAACAGTAAATCAATGACGGTATAGGTATGAACATGTAGTAATCAATGCAGCGGAACAGTAAACGCAGTAGAATGATATGCCACGTATGTCAACACAGTAAGTATGCATATCGATGCTATCATCCCTATCAGTCTCTAAGTCTCACTGTACAGGTCACTAAACCTATCGTCAGTCCAAGTATGAGAGTCAACAACCCGCGAGTGTCCTCCACCCAAAGGCAAGGGACCACGGGCCCAACATGTATATCACGGTAATAATCACGTACCCTGTAAAATCTCCATATATCTCCCTAAATATATAAGCCGGCATGGGACTCCCGAGATTCTATTGAACTCACACTCAAACTACCCCACACCCCGTGGTCTACATCAAACGCTAACCATAACCCTAAATACCAATCGGTCGGTGACAAGTCTGTGCGAGAACTGGAGGCAGGACCTCCATCAAGCACGTCCCGACTAATACCTAAGATAAATGGCAGTGTCTGGTGCCTTATCTGTGACACCCATGCACGAGCTTCCATAAGTGTCCCATACCACTTATAGTCACACGTACACGCGTTCCACAGACGTCGACAATGCAATAGAATAATAGGGTTCACTGATTTTGTATAAGTACGTATCACTTTCATTTATTCACTGATACACGAACACTAACGTACTTGCCACAATCATCACTAATACCTAACACTGGGTAATGCAGATTATCACTAAGTTATCAATGCAGTGACATATGTATGATATGATGCGTAAACAGTAAGTAAGGCATGATTAGGGTGTTATGAATCAGTAATCTACCACTTGCAATATTTATCATAAATCATACGGTTATATTTTAGCGAAACGATAAAAGGGGAATAAATAGTATGTTCAGTTATCTATTCAGCGAATTTAGTTTCACGCCAATCGGGTTCCAGGATCACTAATTATAGCCATTTCGTTTTAAGCGTTCACGGCTGGAAATCCGGTTTCAGAATTGGAAGTCCGTTTCGCAACGCATTTTAATCCCAGTTGGGATCAGATTTTAGCGACGCTACAGTTGGATGAAATCTAGGGTTTTTAGTAAGGTTTTCAACGCAATAGATGGATCTTCAATCGCTTCTGTACGTCATGAGATATACACTGTTTAATACTATATGTCAATTCTGATTCTGTTCTGGACTGTTATACGTCCACATCTATTAAATTATAGATTAAATAGCAAATGGTGACGAAACAGGATGGAACCACTTGTATTATCTAGATAACCGATTCATCTTTAATAAACAGTTGAGTTCCGCAACCTACGAGTTAAAGAAACAGGGTGGTACCCATTACGGGACAGTAAACAACAACTGGAGTCGCTCTGGACTGCAGTCTAGAGTCGCACTCCGATCCAAATATTGTCACAGTTTAAGTACAGGAATATATGGAAACTAGTATAGGGTTAAAGTTCGTCGAGTTGGATTCGATTTGAGCCCTCGAACGCATCATTACAGTATGTATATAATTTATGGTGATTTTAACGGTTTTCAGGTACAAGAAAATTCCAGTTTTACGAGTAAACTTGAGGGTAGTCATTTTAGTCGTTAACGGTCATATTTTCCAGCGAAACTTGTACAAGGTATTCATCACAGCAAGGGCCAATGTAAGCAATCCAGTTCCGTCAAATTAGAAAAGTATTTTCTTTGGGAACATGCATCGAACAGGTACGTAATATAATTTATCATGAAAATTTACTACGGAATCTATACTATTTTAATTTGTAAAAAAGATAACTTAGCATGTAGCAACTAGAGAACTTGCCTGGATACGTCTCGGGGATGTACGGTGACGGTAACTTCACGAACGCAACACGATGACTACAAGCTTGGGCTCGGCTATGGGGTTCTGTCTCGGCAACGGCTAGAGCTCGTGAGACTGGGGAGATGATGGTGCTGGTGGTGGTCGTTGGTGTGTCGAGGCCGGTGGTGAAGGATTGCAGAGGGAGAGAGATATTGAGAGGGAGAAAGAGTTGGAGAGAAAAATTAAAGAGAGAGAAAGAGTTAGAGAGAGAGAAAGTGAGAGATCAGTGAGAGAGAGTGTTGTAGAGGGAAAGAGAGATTTGAGGGGAAGAGAGAGATAGATTTTAGAGAAAGAGAACAGAGAGAGTGAGAGTGAGAGAGACACAGAGAGAGGGGAGCAGAGAGAGCTGCAGAGAGAGGAGATGAGACAGAGAGATAGAGAAAGATGGCGACGGTGATGATGATGATGATGATGGTAGTCGACTGAGGTGGTTCTGGCTCGCCGGCGTCGGGGTGTGGGGTTCGAGCTCGGGTGCAGCGAGCGGGTGGGGTGTGTAGGGGAGTTTGGCTGGTGGGTGCAGTGGAGTGGGAGAGAGGAAGTAGGGTGCTCGGATGTGGATGTATGGGGTGATGGTAGTGCTGCTGACGACGAGGAGGGTGCGACTGTGGTGGTCGCGGTGTTGGGAGGAGGCGGATGAAGAGATGAGGTGGTCGGTGATGGTGCAGGGAGGAGGAAGGAGAGGGAGCTCGGCTGGAGGGACGAGAGAGGAGCGAAGAGAGAGAGAGAGGAGCGATGCCGGCGACGGTGGCGAGGCGAGCGCGTTGTCGGTGTGATGTGTGCATGGGTCGGGAGTGGTAGCGGGAAGAGGAGGAAGAAGGAGAAAGTGATGGGAGTGAGAGAGAAGAGAAAGAGAGATGACGAGGGTTAGAGAGGGGAGTGCGCGACGTGGGGTAACGGCACGCGAGCGCTGGCGTGGGCGACGGTGTGGGTCACGGCGGAGGAAACGGATCGCGAGCGGGAATCGTGAGAAGTAGCCGTTGGGAAGAAAGGGGTGTAGAAACGGGTCGGGTCGGTGAAGCGGGTGCAGGCGTGGGCTGAAGGAGAAGGGCCGGCTTGTGAAGAGTTTAAATGAATTATAAGAAAAGAAAATGGGCCGGGCCAAGAAAATAAAAAGGAAAAGAATTAATTGGGGAAAAGAAGCGGGCCGGGCTGCTGGGCTCGAATAAAGGAAATGGAGTTTAGCTTAAAACGAATGGGCCGAGGGTAATTAAAAGGAATTGAGTTTATAAGAAAAATAAAGGAACGGGCTTGGGATTTTTGGTTCGGGATAAATAAAATTATAAATAAAATAAATAAAATTATAAATAAAATAAATAGGATTACAACGTAACAAAATACAGATTTTGGTATAAAAGGGGCTGGGTATTACGGGTTCAGCCATGGAGCTATGGCATCAACGGCTTGGATATTTGAGCGAGAAAGGCCTACTGGCACTTGCTAAGAGAAATCTCCTACCTGTTTGAAAAGTTACGTATTTGAGTCCTTGTGTACATTGTTTTTGCTGGCAAGCAAACTCGTGTTCCATTTGTCAAGCGTGCAACTTGTGTTTTGGAGAGGTTTACTTTGACATCTGTGAAACGACGAATAGATCACTCAGCGGTACTATCTATTTTGTTACCTTCATAGATGATTTCTCCAGGAAAACATGGGCGTATGCGCTGAAGCGGAAGAGTCAAGTTGTGGATGTTTTCAAGCGGTTTCATCTAATGGTTGAGCGGGAGACGGGAAGGTCTTTCAAGTGCACTTTAACGGATAATAGTGGGCAGTATATTGGGTTATTTGATGAGTACTCTAAGAGTCATGGCATAAGGCATGAAAGGGCATGTCCGAAATCATCTTTACAGAACGGTTTTGCCGAGCGTATGAACCATACCATTGTGTAAAGAATCAAGAGTATGTTATCACATGCAAAGCTGCCAAAGGCATTTTTGCCCAAGGCAATGAGGACAGCGGTCGATGTGCTGAATCTCTTTCCATTAGTTCCTTTGGGCGATGAGGCTCCTGAGAAAATTTGGAGAGGAAAGGGAGCACCCTACAAGCATTTAAGGGCATGCGTTTGTCGTGCATTTGTACACATACCTAAAGATGAAAGGACAAAGCTTGAGGCCAAGGTAAAACAATGTATTTTTCTAGGATACTCACATGATGAATTTGGATATAGGTTGTGGGACCTAGAAAGCAATAAGCTGGTTAGAAGTCGAGATATGGTTTTCTTTGAAGACCAAACCCTTGAAGACATCAAGAAAGGAGAACTGACGTCACAGGGACCGACGTCACAATCTTCTCCAGAAGTGATCGAAGATGTGGAACTACTGCCTCCTTCCGAGGTGCATGATGACGGAGAAGATGATGTGACCGAGGTCGGTAATGATGAGGTGGATATCGGCCCGAATGATCACGAAGAGGAAGGGCCAACTCCAGTCTAGCTGTCTGAAGTTCCAACACCAAGACGGTTAACAAGAGAACGTCGACAATCAACAAGATACTCTAGCAATGAATATGTTATGCTTTCTAAGTATGATAATCAGAGTTCCATCCATCTAGCAAAAAATCTGAGTTTCCACTCGAAATCCAACTACATCGATGTTCGCTATCACTGGATCCGAGACGTGGTTTAGAAGAATATGTTAAAACTACAAAAAATCCATACTGATAAGAATGGTTCAGATATGATGACGAAACCGTTGACTAAAAACAAGCACGAGATCTGTTGACTGGCTGCAAGTATGGTGTTCTACTCATAAGTCGTGAGAGGGAGGTTGTTGGGAATCTCACTCCTTATGGGTGAATGCGTTCTAGTCAAAATTACATGCATGATGTGCATGGTTATCCTCTCTTAGAGTTAATACTTCTTGGAAGATGAAAGGTATATGGTTATCCTTCCTTAAAGTTAATGCTTCTTAGAAGATTAAAGGTCCCTTGGAGTTAAATACTTTTTGGAAAATGAAAGGCGTGTGGTTATCCTCCCTTAGAGTTAATACTTCTTGGAAGATGAAAGATGAGATTCTTGAGAGTTGGTATTACTCTTGGAAAATGTGGTTAATAAACCTTAGAAATTAGAGTTCGTTGGATTTGAGAAGAGAAGGGAGTAATTGTATTGTTTGACCAAGGAGACTTGCTCTCACATATAAATAGGGGCTCTTTGGTGCATCCTTTAGGTATCCAGGCATCTAACATCCAACACATCCAAGTATTAATCCAATACCATCCACTTGAAGTTCATCCAAGTGAAGCTATCTACTTAAGGCGACGAGTGAAGAACCGAATCACCAAAGGTATACTATCGGCGGTATATCGGTGAGTTCGTTCTTGTTGTAATCCACTCTTGTAGTGAAAAACTCTATGTTGATGATCCTCCGGTGTGCTAGAGACGAACTTTGTAATCCTATTATTCTCATAATGGATGATAAACATTCTGGACTAGATCCCGTGGTTTTTTCCCTCATATTGAGTGGGTTTTCATTTTAAAAATATTGTGTGTCTCGTATGCTCTTTATTTACTCTACTTTCATATTCAGTGGAACAATTTATAACATGGTTGTGGTGCTTAATTTAATGAGCAAGGGATGTTTTTAAGAGAAGGTAACCCCAAATTTGTAGGAAGCAAATCAAGTACGGCTGTGCTGATTGGGATCCTTTGTTCCTATCATATCAGCCATGCACGTGTTAAGGCGTGGCTATTAGTTATACGCCCCCATATGAAATGAGTTCTGATTCATGAACTCTGCAAGCGCAGAAATTATCAGGTGTACCAATTGTAATATATTCTGACAGCGGTGAGTGATTTGAGGGGATGATTCAGAGGACGGAGTTTAAGACAGTCTTGAACAACGTATGAGGCTTATACTTCTATTTCTTCTCTCTTCTTATGAAATAATTTTTTTCTGGAAGTAACATGTCGACACATCAGTGGCTATTTTGTGTTGGGGATTTTAGTAAAGTTTCATAAAGAAAAAGAAATTTGTAGTTACCAAGGGCAGTATATTTCTAACTACACTGATATACAACTACTGCTGCAGTGCAGTGGCAACTTCATTTTTTTTTTTTGGTATAAATGGAGTTATAACTATATATTTTGCAAATTATATGTTTAATTGGATGCAGCAGAAGCACAATTATTTTTTCATTATCCTTTGCATTTCAATACATCTAGTTGCAAAAGTGTTGAATTTAAGGATAGCTGTTCCTAGGGCTGTCAAAACGATCCATGTCTGTAAAAAAATGACCTATGACCCGATTACCTCACCCGAACCCCAAGTATTTTTCCGGGTTGAACCTGATCAAAACTCGTAATTTTATCAAACGGATCAATACGACCAAACCTGGAAATAAACGGGTCAAGCTAGAATTCATTAGCCCAACCTAATACAACCTATTTCACCCGATTAAGAAAAACATATAAAAATAATAAATTATAATTGCCTTTTAAATCAAGATTTATACAATAAAACAATTAAAATTACAATTTTTTTATTATCTTCAAATTAAATAAGCCAATTTTATTTATATTATTTAAATTTAAAATACTTGTTAAATATATTTGGGGCTAAAGTTAAGATTTTATAAAACTAAAGGCGCACAAAAAAAGACCGAATCTGAACTCAACCTAGATCTGTCCGACCCTACTATTAGTCGACAGATCAAGTTCCGGTATGTTATTTTGACCCAATTATGTAATCGGGTTAGATTAGGGTCAATCTGTCATGGGCCGATCAAACTCGACCCAAACTACGGTCAAACTCAACCCGGACTAATTAACACTCCGAGTTGTAACTACATAAGTTTTTCCAACTACATTAAGCAATAACTATTTGAAACTAAACACTTGCTTTTATATCTTGGTACAGTTGAAACACCGCATGTGCCTCCAAGCCTCTGACTATATACTGTGAAACCGAATTGCTAGACAAGACGCAACACTCTTTATTTTAGAAATAGCGAGTCTCGCATTATGATGCAAGTGATATTAATGTTATCCCCGTATGATACAATGTCCAACTCAAGATTATAAAAGCCAAAAACAGAAGAAGAAATTTGTTGTGTTTTAAAACCCAAAAAATATCGAAAATGCAGAAATATTTTTAGCGCCGAATCATAGCCGGACCGTAAAGCCCATTCCATACATAAAGGCCCAAGCAAGTATTCTCTCACATATTTCTTTACAAAAGTTTTTTGTCCTCTCATCCTATCTGCGCTCTCACCCGCTTGCCGGAACCCCCGTTTCGCTCACTCCGTCGCCCTAGCTGTGCATGGAAACCCTAGGCAGGACTCGCTCCTTCTCTCGCACTGCTACACCAACTCAATAACTCGTCCGCACCTCTCACTACATTCTGATAATATTTGTAAGAATGCTGCAATAAAGGCTGTTATTGAGGCCTAAAATGGTAGTCTGTGAAATGCCCCTTCCACTGCATCTAAATTCCAAAGTTATAATGAGGGTTGAGGGGATATATTTTATATTCTAACGCAGTCGATCTATTTTGTCATAACAAAGGCATATAAATTTCTTACATTGTTCGTTCTTTCGCATCCTTTCCTAGTCTGCAAAATCTCATAAAACATAGTTTCTTAAACGTTACAATCATCAAATCCATCTCAACAAACTCTGGATATGTGCGGGCCACATAGCCCATTGGTAGGCAAGAGGAGTTTATAGGGATAGATCTAGGATTGAACTCGGGATCTCCCATTTATATTTTGAAAGGGGCATGCGTTACCGGTGGGCTTCATTTTTTTTTTATCATCAAAATACCAACTTTGGATATCACGTTAAATTTGAATCAAATTAGGCCCAAAAGAAGTTCATACTGAATTGGATTGTTTCTACTCTATCTTTTGTAGTTCCTCTAATATAAAAACATAGCATTTGACACTAGCCAGAAACATACAGCGCCTTAGAAAGAACCAAATATTTATTTGAGTTGATAAGGTTTTGACTTATAGCTGCATGACTATGTATATATCTCAAGTCATGCTTTCATTGTCAGGCATATATATATATATATATATATAGACACGCGCTAATGAGAGAGAGATATAAGGGATATGAAAACCCTAGCAAAGCTTATGGATCCACGCCACATCTAACTCAGCACGTACTAATCCACAACTCATGATATGGATCATGCTTGGAGATAAACATAGACATGAGGGGACACAACAAAATGGAACTAATTTGTATCTGGAGAGAGAGAGAGAGAGAGAGGTGAGGATGAGAGAGAGACGCGTGAAGATCTGTTAGGATTTAGATTTTAAAAAAATATTTTTAGTTATTTAAAATTTTAAACAGTTAGAAATATAAAAATATAATATTAGGAAATTTTGAGTTTTAGACTAGTAGAAAAATAGTCCAAAATACGTGCAGGTTCGGTCTAAAATTATGGTTTGAGAATACGGTTAATATACATATCAACCAACAACAAAACAGGATATCCGGGTAACGAAAAAACATACCCCCAAGAACGGATGCACGTAGCGTGCACATAGCTATCCAAACGAGTCCGTTTCACTGAATGGGACGAGAACACGGGGTGCAGATGCTACCGCAGGATCAGGGATATGATGCAAGCCATACTAGATATTTTAAAATATTTTATTTGACTTTATTTGCTATACTAAAAAGATGCAGATGCCAGATATAATACCAGTATGCAGTATATAAAAATATGAAAGTGCACGGATCCTCATAAATATCCGGGATAAATCATAAACAGGAATCAAGACGGGTTTCCAGCAAGCGGGTCGGATGCAAATACAGATGTCAAATACACTATTCGCACCCAAAACATAGTAAATCAAAAAATGACCATAAATAAAGAAATACTCAAAATAGAACTGGTATAAATGAACTAAGCTGTTACAGTTGGCGACATCGAGATCGAGGCTAGTTTAGACTGCAAAGCAGTTCTCAAAGAGGTGAGACATATTCCAAACCTCCGCCTGAATCTAATTTCTGTGGGCAAGTTGGACAAGAAAGGCTACATCAACACTTTTAGCAAAGGACAATGGAAACTTACCAAGGGATCTCTCGTCGTGGCACATAGAAAAAAGTGTTGTACTCTTTACAAGACGCCGACCAAGATATGTGATGCCTTGGTGAATACTGTTGAGCAAGGTTCACCTATGGAGCTATGGCATCAACGGCTTGGATATTTGAGCGAGAAAGGCCAACTGGCACTTGCTAAGAGAAATCTCCTACCTGTTTGAAAAGTTACGCATTTGAGTCTTTGTGTACATTGTTTTTGCTGGCAAGCAAACTCGTGTTCCATTTGTCAAGCATGCAACTTGTAGAAAGTTGTGTTTTGGAGAGGTTTACTCTGACATCTGTGAAATGACGAATAGATCACTCAGCGGTACTATCTATTTTGTTACCTTCGTAGATGACTTCTCCAGGAAAACATGGGCGTATGCGCTGAAGCGGAAGAGTCAAGTTGTAGATGTTTTCAAGCGGTTTCATCTAATGGTTGAGCGGGAGATGTCACGCCCCGCTTCCCAAAATACGGAATACGAGAGGTAGACAAGGCCAGCCATGCTCCTACGGTCAAGGAAATGTCCTGCCGTAGTCACACTTCGGCTTCTAGTTTATCATGGTAAACAGTAAAGATGCGCAGATAATGAGAAATGCAGTAACTGAAAGGAACAATGTGAAGACTGACCTGAAGTGGAACAAACGAATGTAACTCGGAATGGCAAGACAAGAAGTCTGTGATGCACTGGTCCAGCCTAAATCTTCTCCTCATACTGAGCATGCATACTCAGGTCGTCAGAGCGACGCAACAACAATATTATTATAATCAGATGAAACAGGTAAGTGAGGTAATACCAGTATAAGAACAGTGCAAGTAATCACTATGTCACAATATGATGCAGAATATGTTATGTGTTCCTACCGGTCTCTAGGTCATGTTTGAAATCACATAGTGGAAGGAGGATCATGTTTAACAGGAGTCTCGTACATACCCGAGACAACGGCCCACATGCCCGGGACATAACCCTGTCAGCCGGATCGCTAGATCCTATCCTACACGTATAAGTATCACGGTTCGAATGATCATCCTCTAAACACGGTCCCGCTAAATACGATACTCTTTCCACTTTGATTTCCCCTTTTTCCCCAGGTTACACTATGTAAGATATTGATCTAGTTGTGTACAAGTATACCAATGGCACGGTTTTATCACCGTTCACTGTATTTATCACTGTCATGAATATTCACTTTCCATTGAGCACGATTTTATCACTGTTCACTGTATTTATCACTGTCACGAATATTCACTTTCCATTAAGCACGATTTTATCACTGTTCACTGTATTTATCACTGTCACGAATATTCACTTTCCATTGGTGTACTCGTCACTCCTAAACCAATATCTATCGCGCACGATAATGCAATGTCCACACGCACTAACACTGAGTATATGGCAAGGGTATGATATATGTATGTATGCTACCAATAAGCTCTGTATATTATGAATCAATATGCATGTCATTAAATTGCATAAATTAATATGTTAAGAATTCAGCGAAATGATACAAGTAAGATAAATAGAACACTCAGTCAGCAATTCATCAAAATTTGTTTCAGTTCAATCGGGATTCCGGTTCTCAAGATATAGCTGTTTCATTTTAAGTGCTCGCGGCTGGAAATTCAGTTTCAGAACTGAACGCCCGTTTCACGACACGAATTGCACCCAGTTGGGTTCAGAATTGAGCGATGTTACAGTTAAACTAATTGTGGATTTTACTGTTATGTATCCAAATCATCAAACGGATCATCGATAGCAGTTTTGTATTAAAAGTTATGTTATGTACAAGGTGCTGGTGTAAGAGGGATCACTGCAGAAACTGCAGAACACCACAGTATTCTAAAATACAATTTAAATATCAAATGAAAGTGAAACGACACGGGACCAGATTCAAGGGTTAGCTAACTAAATTCTCTACGCGAACATATAAGGTTCCGCGCATTTTCAGTTTAAGAAAGGGGTGTACAGGTGTTTCCAAGTTCAGGTATTCAAACGAACGTTGCCCCGGACTGCAGTTCAGGGCCGTGAATCGCCTCAGTATTCATTGTTATAACTTATCAAAATGTAAAGATGAACTATGGGGTACTGTAGGTTTATCTGTTAGCTTCGATACGAGCCAGACGGATCGATAATACCCATGGTGTGCTGGAAGTTATGCCTTGTACAATAAAGGGTATACATTCTGTCCCTGTTTGGGACAGCCATAGGTTCTGTTGATTTAAAATATAATTTAAATAGTAAACGACAGTGAAAACGAATGAAATCACTCCCAATGGTTGCATAACAGACTTATCTTCGCTATAGTATAGGGTTCCGCATCATGGCATTTTCATACGGCAGGGAGAAGGTGTTGCAAAATGAGAATTGACAGCCAATGCTGCTCTGGACTGCAGTCCAGAGCCGCACTCCGAACCAATTTCCGTCATATTTTTAAAGCAGAAACATACTAAAAATTATATGGGGTTCTAGTTTGTCGAGTCGGCTTCGATATGAGCCCTCGAACGCAACATTCCGATGTATAATCAATTTACTATGATTTTCACAAGATTCAGGTGCAGAAATTTACAGTTTCGATGGATCTAAATGGGGATGACATTTCACAGAGTTAGGATCCGTATTTTCGAGCCAACTCTTAACACAATATTCACTATCACTCGGGCCAAATGTTATGTTTAAATTCCGTCATTTTAGGGAAGTTTTCAGATTATGGTTCGCATCGAACACTTATAATAATATGGTATCGCAATCGAAATGAACGTATAATAGCATGAAGCAAGTATTAAACTTGCCTGGTAACGTCTCGGGATCGCGAGGCAGCAACGTTGTCACGAACGTGTAGGTGAGTGCTGCATGCTCCCACAACTCTTGATGATACGGTCCTTTGGGTCTTCTCTTTGACGTCCCGATCTCCCGCGGAATGTCCGGTCTCCATCTCGTCGCCGGAAGGGTACCACATCGCCGACGTCTTTTACGGGCTCCCACCTCAATACCGAGGCAACTCGGGCACGAAGTTGGCTAGCCGACGCGCCCAAGATTTGATGTAGAATGTATTGGATTAACTTAAAATCCTAAGCTTTTGATTCACATCTCATGTGAGGGTTAAAGCTAGGAAGAATGATCACCATCATTTTTCTTTCTCTCTTCTTATGAACTTGTTATGATACACTTATCATAATTTTGTTAAGTAATTGAATGCCTTGATTTCACATCTCATGTGAAGGTATTTATAAGAAGAAATGGAGGAGAGAATAATTTCATTTATAATTAAAAAGTTTAAGCATGATAGAAAAAGAAAGAAAAGAATTTAGCACTAATTAAAGCATGCATTATGAAAGAAGTATCATGCTTAATTAGTACATCCACTTCAACAAACAAGCTATCATGCTTATACTTTTCAATTTACACCTCACTTATTTATTTTCACAAAATAAATGATGTCATAATTATGTCATTATGAGGTGGCATCTTCTAGAAGGTATTTTGTAACAATTGCAAAAATACCCCTCCTCCGTATACCGTATACCGTATACTGTATACCCGTATCCGAATTCCGAAAAATACGAATACCATTAATCCAATAATATAATACCGGTATCCGTCCAGTATTATCCTTCCGATTATTATACCTGTAACAATTACCGATCATAATCGAAAACCTGAGGAAATGGAAAGTTGGGCTGAGGGTTTTTAATATTTTGGGTTAGGAATTTTTTTAACAAAATTTAGTTTTAGTTTTATTTAGCTTTGATTTTGAATCTTGGATTTTAACTTTTAGGTTTTGGGAAAAATATAAATATCTTGCTTAACCAACCAATTCAAAATATGAGGGAAAAGAGAAAAGAACTACTGGAATTCGGAGAATCGGAAACTTTTATTAGAATGAAAACGGGGATTTACAGGAGACGGGAAGGTCTTTCAAGTGTACTTTAACGGATAATAGTGGGCAGTATATTGGGTTATTTGATGAGTACTCTAAGAGTTATGGCATAAGGCATGAAAGGGCATGTCCGAAATCATCTCTACAGAACGGTTTTGCCGAGCGTATGAACCATACCATTGTGTAAAGAATCAAGAGTATGTTATCACATGCAAAGCTGCCAAAGGCATTTTTGCCCAAGGCAACGAGGACAGCGGTCGATGTGCTGAATCTCTCTCCATTAGTTCCTTTGGGCGATAAGGCTCCTGAGAAAATTTGGAGAGGAAAGGGAGTACCCTACAAGCATTTAAGGGCATGCGTTTGTCGTGCATTTGTACACATACCTAAAGATGAAAGGACGAAGCTCGAGGCCAAGGTAAAACAATGTATTTTCCTAGGATACTCACATGATGAATTTGGATATAGGTTGTGGGACCTAGAAAGCAATAAGCTGGTTAGAAGCCGAGATATGTTTTTTTTGAAGACCAAACCCTTGAAGACATCAAGAAAGGAGAACTGACGTCACAGGGACCGACGTCACAATCTTCTCCAGAAGTGATCGAAGATGTGGAACCACTGCCTCCTTCCGAGGTGCATGCTGACGGAGAAGATGATGTGACCGAGGTCGGTAATGATGAGGTGGATATCGGTCCGGATGATCACGAGGAGGAAGGGCCAACTCCAGTCTAGCTGTCTGAAGTTCCAACACCAAGACGGTTAATAAGAGAACGTCGACAATCAACAAGATACTCTAGCGATGAATATGTTATGCTTTCTAAGCATGATAATCAGAGTTCCTCCATCTAGCAAAAAATCTGAGTTTCCACTCGAAATCCAAGTACATCGATGTTCGCTATCACTGGATCCGAGACGTGGTTTAGAAGAATATGTTAAAACTACAAAAAATCCATACTGATAAGAATGGTTCAGATATGATGACGAAACCGTTGATTAAAAACAAGCACGGGATCTGTTGACTGGCTGCAAGTATGGTGTTCTCCTCATAAGTCGTGAGAGGGAGGTTGTTGGGAATCTCACTCCTTATGGATGAATGTGTTCTAGTCAAAATTAAATGCATGATGTGCATGGTTATCCTCTCTTAGAGTTAATACTTCTAGGAAGATGAAAGGTATATGGTTATCCTTCCTTAAAGTTAATGCTTCTTGGAAGATTAAAGGTCTCTTGGAGTTAATACTTTTTGGAAAATGAAAGGTGTGTGGTTATCCTCCCTTAGAGTTAATACTTCTTGGAATATGAAAGATGGGATTCTTGAGAGTTGGTATTACTCTTGGGAAATGTGGTTAATAAACCTTAGAAATTAGAGTTCGTTGGATTTGAGAAGAGAAGGGAGTAATTGTATTGTTTGACCAAGAAGACTTGCTCTCACATATAAATAGGGGCTCCTTGGTGCATCCTTTAGGTATCCAGGCATCTAACATCCAACACATCCAAGTGTTAATCCAATACCATCCACTTGAAGTTCATCCAAGTGAAGCTATCCACTTAAGGCGACGAGTGAAGAACCGAATTACCAAAGGTATACTATCGGCGGTATGTCGGTGAGTTCGTTCTTGTTGTAATCCACTCTTGTAGTGAAAAACTCTATGTTGATGATCCTCCAGTGTGCTAGAGACGAACTTTGTAATCCCATTATTCTCATAATGGATGATAAACATTCTGGACTAGATCCCGTGTTTTTTTCCCTCATATTGAATGGGTTTTCCATTTTAAAAATATTGTGTGTCTCTTATGCTCTTTACTTACTCTACTTTCATATTCAGTGGAACAATTTATAACATGGTTGTGGTGCTTAATTTAATGAGCAAGGGATTTTTTTAAGAGAAGGTAACCCCAAATTTGTAGGAAGCAAATCAAGTACGGCTGTGCTGATTGGGATCCTTTGTTCCTATCATATCAGCCATGCACGTGTTAAGGCGTGGCTATTAGTTATACGCCCCCATATGAAATGAGTTCTGATTCATTAACTCTGCAAGCACAGAAATTATCAGGTGTACCAATTGTAATATATTCTGACAGCGGTGAGTGATTTGAGGGGGTGATTCAGTGGACGGAGTTTAAGACAGCCTTGAACAACGTGTGAGGCTTATACTTCTATTTCTTCTCTTTTTTCTCTAAATGTATACGGCCGGCATATGAAATAATTTTTTTCTGAAAGTAACATGCAGACACATCAGGGGCTATTTTGTGTTGGGGATTTTAGTTAAGTTTCATAAAGAAAAAGAAATTTGTAGTTACCAAGGGCAGTATATTTCTAACTACACTGATATACAACTACTGCTGCAGTGCAGTGGCAACTTCATTTTTTTTTGGGTATAAATGGAGTTATAACTATATATTTTGCAAATTATATGTTTAATTGGATGCAGCTGCAGCACAATCATTTTTTCATTATCCTTTGCATTTCAATACATCTAGTTGCAAAAGTGTTGAATTTAAGGATAGCTGTTCCTAGGGCTGTCAAAACGATCCATGTCTGTAAAAAAATGACCTATGACCCGATTACCTCACCCGAACCCCAAGTATTTTTCCGGGTTGAACCTGATCAAAACTCGTAATTTTATCAAACGGATCAATACGACCAAACCTGGAAATAAACGGGTCAAGCTAGAATTCATTAGCCCAACCTAATACAACCTATTTCACCCGATTAAGAAAAACATATAAAAATAATAAATTATAATTGCCTTTTAAATCAAGATTTATACAATAAAACAATTAAAATTACAATTTTTTTATTATCTTCAAATTAAATAAGCCAATCTTATTTATATTATTTAAATTTAAAATACTTGTTAAATATATTTGGGGCTAAAGTTAAGATTTTATAAAACTAAAGGCACACAAAAAAAAGACCGAATCTAAACTCAACCTAGATCTGTCCGACCCCACTATTAGTCGACAGATCAAGTTCCGGTATGTTATTTTGACCCAATTATGTAATCGGGTTAGATTAGGGTCAACCTGTCATGGGCCGATCAAACTCGACCCAAACTACGGTCAAACTCAACCCGAACTAATTAACACTCCGAGTTGTAACTACATAAGTTTTTCCAACTACATTAAGCAATAACTATTTGAAACTAAACACTTGCTTTTATATCTTGGTACAGTTGAAACACAGCATGTGCCTCCAAGCCTCTGACTATATACTGTGAAACCGAATTGCTAGACAAGACGCAACACTCTTTATTTTAGAAATAGCGAGTCTCGCATTATGATGCAAGTGATATTAATGTTATCCCCGTATGATACAATGTCCAACTCAAGATTATAAAAGCCAAAAACAGAAGAAGAAATTTGTTGTGTTTTAAAACCCAAAAAATATCGAAAATGCAGAAATATTTTTAGCGGCGATTATTAGACATATGAGAATCATAGCCGGACCGTAACGCCCATTCCATACATAAAGGCCCAAGCAAGTATTCTCTCACATATTTCTTTACAAAAGTTTTTTGTCCTCTCAGCCTATCTGCTCTCACCCGCTTGCCGGAACCCCGTTTCGCTCACTCCGTCGCCCTAGCTGTGCATGGAAACCCTAGGCAGGACTCGCTGCTTCTCTCGCACTGCTACACCAACTCATTAACTCGTCCGCACCTCTCGCTACATTCTGATAATATTTGTAAGAATGCTGCAATAAAGGGTGTTATTGAGGCTTAAAATGGTAGTCTGTGAAATGCCCCTTCCACTGCATCTAAATTCCAAAGTTATAATGAGGGTTGGGGGGATATATTTTATATTCTAACGCAGTCGATCTATTTTGTCATAACAAAGGCATATAAATTTCTTGCATTGTTCGTTCTTTCGCATCCTTTCCTAGTCTGCAAAATCTCATAAAACATAGTTTCTTAAACGTTACAATCATCAAATCCATCTCAACAAACTCTGGATATGTGTGGGGAACATAGCCCATTGGTAGGCAAGAGGAGTTTATAGGGATAGATCTAGGATTGAACTCGGGATCTCCCATTTATATTTTGAAAGGGGAATGCGGGACCGGTGGGCTTCATTTTTTTTTTTATCAAAATACCAACTTTGGATGTTACGTTAAATTTGAATCAAATTAGGCCCAAAAGAAGTTCATACCAAATTGGATTGTTTCTACTCTATCTTTTGGAGTTCCTCTAATATAAAAACATAGCATTTGACACTAGCCAGAAACATACAGCGCCTTAGAAAGAACCAAATATTTATTTGAGTTGATAAGGTTTTGACTTATAGCTGCATGACTATGTATATATCTCAAGTCATGCTTTCATTGTCAGGCATATATATATATATATATATATATATATAGACACGCGCTAATGAGAGAGAGATATAAGGGATATGAAAACCCTAGCAAAGCTTATGGATCCACGCCACATCAAACTCAGCACGTACTAATCCACAACTCATGATATGGATCATGCTTGGAGATAAACATAGACATGAGGGGACACAACAAAATGGAACAAATTTGTATCGTTATGCGCAGAGGAAGCGGAATATACAGCGTCACAGGAGAGATTGGCAACACATTATTTATAGTTGTTCCATGTCACTTACCTTTTTCCTCTATAATTAATCCACTAGAATTTTGTACATGCAAAATCAAGTTACGGATGGATCACTAAATAGTATGATGTTACATGTGGCACCAATGTGGGAAATCTCACAGTGAAATAATATATACTTTGTTTCATTTTTAATAAGATTCCAGCTCTAAACATGCATGTACTATAATGTGATTCGCAATTGGTGTACACATAAGCACAAACTTTGATCCACTATACGATATGAAAATAAATGCTATCAAACGGCACATTTAATATTAAATTTCCTACATCGGTCTAAGAGCCAACAATCCGTCCCTTTTCTTTTCTGACAATGGCATTTGTCGCGTTACAGCATTAAGCATCCTGCTCATCATGTTCTTAAAAATATACACATCAATATTCATGAGAATTGGATATCGTCCGTCCTTGTATTGGAGGATTGCAAAACTAACGGTTTTTTCTTGACTAAAAAAACATTTTATGATGCTAAACAAGTGAACAAACAATATAAAAAACAAACGGATTTTCTTGGCACTTGCAACAAAAAGAAAAGATTCACATCATATGGGTGTCAAAAGTACATTCTTAAATGGTGATATATATGCATGAAGAGATGCATATGTCTGCTCTGCCTAGTTTACTTTCAGTGGGAAAATATTATGTCACCATGAATACGACCACGAAGCAATAAATAAATAATAAAAAGAAAAAATAAATAATCAAAATCGATAGAAATAAATCACAAATCAAAAAATACAAGATTTACATGGAAAACCATTACAGGAAAAGCCACGGGCGAAAGAGAAACTTTACTAATTGAACAAATATGGAGAATTACAAATGGTGAATGAATCTCTCTCCAATAACCTTATTCAACTCTTACAAATACAAAGGGTTCAAATTATCTCAAAAGCTATCAATTTCTAGAGTTACAAAATACTACAATATATATATATATATATATATATATATATATATATATATATATATATATATATATATATAGTATACTAGAGATATGACTAAATAACTAATTTCCAAATTTCTTGAAACTGCAAATATTCGGCCTAATCCGCTCGAGAGCCGGCTTAAAGCTAATGATAAGCTGGTTGATACAAACAGAGAACAATCGTTGATTCCAGACTCCTCGTGAGATGTCTTAAGAGAGGCATTGAGCCGTCTCTTGCAAACAGAGATACTGAATGTCTTGTGAGCCGGCTCAAGATTATCTTGAACCGTCTCTTACAACCAAAGAACCGATGACAATACTAGATGGCTTATGAGCCAACTCATAGAGTCATTAAGCCTTTTTAACTTAATGCCCTCTGTTGAACACTGATTGTTACGAAAAATCGTGTTTAGTTAACCGCAATCAATAACGGTGTCGCGCGTAGCTAGACCGAGATGAGTACGGGTCGTCCTCTGGGAAACGTGGAACCTTTTAATTTTACTTTAGATGTGTTGAAAAGGAGAAAGAAATAAGAATGGTTGTAGGATGGTAAAGAATTTTGTGAAAAGTTTCTAGATCTACTTTAAACAAGAATGTTAAATATAGATCTAGATTATTTTGAAGATTTAAATAATATAATAATAGGGCTTGTAGGGTTCGTTAGGATTTAGTAGTTATGGAAGATTAATTAAAAGTTACCCTTTTTATCCATTAATAGATTTAGAACTAGAACGACGGTGATGCGTGTAGATTAGGGTTTCTGGAGGGAAAAGGAATCCCACTCGTAACCCTTATCTCGACACGGAACTCCGTTCATTATCTAGCCTTTACCAAAACAATCATTAATCTAATCTCTAATCGTGGTCGGAACTAGCAAGGAATTGCTAGCGCGCCCGATTAGGATGTTAATGATTATTTTGATAAAGTTCCTAAACTTTATAGGACTTAAAAAGGGTTTAATTATTTTCATCCCCCATTAACCTACCCTAATCCTACGAACCCTAACAAGCGGAGAATTACTCGCGCATGTTGGGAGAAGAAGATGAAAAGAAAGAGAGGAAGAACATAATGTAAAAACAAACAATTAAATAAAAAAAACTACCTTTATTAATCAACTCCTTCAACTACACTTTTAATCCATAGAAAATGATTACAAAACTTGATTTGCTTCTCGATCCTTCCTAGGGAGGTAGTCGAACAGTCGATGATCAGCCTGGATGCGTGAGCGTCGGGAGCTTCGTGATCTCTTCGGCTTGATGGTTTTTCCAAGAGGCTCTCGGTGCCTTTTTATAGTGCAAAGCCAGAATCTTTTAGTTGAAAAGTTGGTAAAATATTGCGGTAATCAATCTCCCAAAATCTTGCATTCCAACTCATCAATAGTGCGGCGGATCCGCGGCCCAAGGGTGGGTTTGGCCGTGGATCCGCGGCCAATGGTAGGGATCTTTTGATCATATTTCTCTGGCTCTCCGATGGTGACATTTGGCAATCCTAAGAATCTTTAGAATTCAGAAATCATCTCTCGGTTGCTTCCAGACTTGGTCTCCAAGTTTGCTTCTTAATTTGGCAAGTTTTCTTCAACAAATTGATTTGTTTGTTAAATCCTTCATAACAACTTGGAAATATTCTGCACAACAACTCAAATAAGATTTTAGTAGACTTTGTTCTACTAGGATTAGATCAATAATATTATTTGCATACATTTTCCTACCAAATGATAATTAAAATATATTAACACATGGAAAATAATGTTTTTACACATAAACCCTCATATGTATAATATATTATAATATAGTCCTTTTTTAATATGAAAATGGTAGGAAAAATGTAATACAAGTGTGCAGTTTTATCAACTGAACAAATACCCCCAAACTTATCTTTGATCGTCCCGAGCAAACTAGTTTATTTAAGAGGAGAAAAAGAAAGGAGAAAACTAAGCACACTTTCGTAGGCAGACACGATTGCACTGAGCACGTGCAACAAGCCGTTAAACCTCTAGGTGTCCCTAGTAGGAGGAGTGTTGTCTCCTGAGGGTTTTCAGCGGATTACACCCACAAAATCCTATAACAAAAGAAAGATGGTGAAATTTACATATAGAGATAAGAACCGAAAAAGAAATACTTTGAAAAGAAGAGTTTCCAACTATACTAGCTTTTCAGTTGTCATGAGCCCTATCTTAATAGTCATGAAAAAATGTTAGAAATCACATCATCCCTCAATAAAATATCGTCTTTATTCTTCATTCCTACCTTTTGTCCAAACATTGATCATATAATCCCACGTGTGTGTAAAGAACATCCCTACACTCAGAGAATTCAATTCAAGCTATCATACTCTTGTCCATCAACCTTAGTACTTTTTACTTTGATGAATACTTAGAATTGCTTACACATTTTCATGCGACCGTTAATACTTCTTGAGGTACTAACCGACCGATTACTCATGTGCTTGCAGATTTGGTGATAATATTTTCCTTGTCTTACACCACCTAAGGCTAAGCAGTGACTCCCAGACCAGTTGGCCTTAGGGCACTAGGTGAAGAGGCACCCTCGCTATATTTTTTTTTATTGCTACCTTGGCGATACAAAACCAGTGTTCATTTTTTTCTTTTCACCATTTTATATTTTCTTCATCATTTCCTTCATACTATGGCTTTTAGAAAAGAGTATTTCAAGGTATCCTCTACTATCCCGAGTTTCAAGACGTGTGTAGGTGCATATTGTAGGGTATCAACATTCAAATGTTTGGCTTCCAGAATAGAAACTATTTTTCAGACTTATTTTTATCCTCAGATTAGTGACTTCCTTCATCTTACTAACCCTTGGGACAACAGCTCATAACTACTTATTACTAGTTCGTATAAGAAAACTTCTAATTTTCTTGGTTTTCTTAAACTATTCCTATCTTTTGGATGTAATGTTTCACTTTCTACTCTTTTGTTATAAAAAATTTTTTAATTTTTTGAAAATGTTGTGCTTATGCAAAATATGATGCAAATTGATGTGTAAATAAGCACAAACCTCCCCCAAACCTGTTTACAGCAGTGTCCTCACTGATGTCATCCGTTAAGCTCAAAAAAACCTGTAGACTTGGGAGGAAATTATTAATGGGGGCAAGAATATATGAAAGTGAAAATGTTCCCCCAAACTTATTTTAGGCTCACAATTTTGTAAAAATCATTTTCTTTCAAGAGCCAAAATATACCACCCCTCCCCCAAACTTGAGTTAAACATTTTTAATCTTTTAAAATCACATGAGGGGGTTAAGGTTATTGGTCAATGCCAAGCTTTGCAAAGACCGAAGGTCAACACCAACCATTCAAAAATTTTATCAATGAAGTACCAAGGTTGGTGGAAGAACATGTCACCTTTTGATGTGAAGAAGTGGGGAGATGACAAGAGGTGTAAAGGATTGCGTCTCAATTTGGAGAGACGACACAGTGATAGTAATGATGGATTACTCGCATTGTCATGATTGTCCAAAAGAGGGGGTGGAGTTCCAATTTCTTCATCTTGGAGTTGATTTATCTCAACACCCGTGTCTTGTAAAAATGCGAGTTCATCAGCGAAAATTTCCTCAAAGCTTTCGTCGATACCCCGAAAAATAATGTCATCAGAAAAAATGGGGTGATCGTCAGACTCTATAAAAGGTTTCTCATTAGATGTTGACCCGGACAACTCGGTGGAAGAGTAAATGGTTGGGTCAAACAACAACATATGAAAAGAGTCTGTATCATGAGGTTGATCAAATTCGCTGCTGTCGACATCCATTAATTCGACAGAACACACATGAGCATAGGGTTCGGAGGGTTCACTTCCCAACTTGTAAATATTAAGCTCAATTGACTTCTTTCCAAAGGATAGGGTCATAGAGCCGTTTCTACAATTAATTACTGCGTTGGAAGTGGCCAAAAAGGGTCGACCGAGTATCACCGGGATTTGATTGCGTGGGTTTGCTACAGGTTGTGTATCTATAACGATAAAGTCCACAGGGAATATGAATTCCCCGACTTTGATTAACACATCCTCTAGCTCACCCCTAGGTTGGGTGATAGATCGATCGGCCATCTGAAGAGTGCAATGCGCAGGTTTTAACTCTCCGATCCCTAATTGCTCATACACAGAATACGGAAGCAAGTTAACACTAGCACCTAGATCGAGTAGAGCACGATTGATATTTTTACCCCCAATAGAGATTGAAATTGTAGGACTTCCGGGGTCCTTTCGTTTCTTGGGAAGTTGTTGTGTAAAAGCTGTGCTCACATTACTCGCAAGGAAAACTTTTTTAGGTACTTGAACTTTTCTCTTCCTAGTGCACAAGTCCTTTAGGATTTTCGCATATGACGGAACTTGTTGAATAGCATCTAGAAGAGGAATGTTTATGTTAACTTGCTTAAAAATTTCCACTATCTTCTCCATTTGTGGACTTGGTCTGTTGCCCCTTAACCTGTTTAGATAAGGTGCTTGATCAATAAGTTTTGGGTCCAACGTTTGTGGAGAAGACTGTGGGGATGGATTCGATCCCAAAACTGGAGTGGGAATCGACTTAGATATATTTGGCGAAGTGGGCGAAGGGTTCGAGCCTTGGGGAAAACGGAGAATAGGCTCGGATGAAGGTGGAAGACTAGACGAATTAGGGGAAGAAGAAGAAGAAGGGGTATCAAATGTGTCACTATCATCAACTTGCTCACCCACTTGGTTGTTCAGCACTCTCCCCGATCTCAACGTAGTGACGGCATTCACATTATGACTTTGTGAATGGCCAGGATTAGGTAGGGGTTGAGATGGGAGTTTCCCTTTCTCTCTCGCACTCATTGCGGCGTTTAACTGTGCGATTTGGTTTTCTATTAATTTAATACTCTCACCATGGGAGGAGGAGTTTTTCGTTAGGGCATCAATAGAAGACCTCATATCAGCCGAATTTTGCATGGATTGTTTCATGAACATATCCAAAGTTTGTGCAAGTGAGTTGTCAATACCGGCCACTTGTGGTGTAGAAATGTTGGCCGGATTTTGGAAATTCTGTGACTGAAAGGGGGGCTGATTCTGTGGTTGTGGTTGCTGTGGAGGAGGTCTTTGATAATTACTTTGTTGGTTTTGATTCCAAGCAAAGTTAGGATGATTCCTCCATCCTTGATTGTACGTAGAAGAATAAGGGTCGTTTCTAGGTCGCTGCTGAAAAGCAGCATTAGCTTGAAACGAAGCATTCATAGGACATTCTTCCGTTAAGTGTGAAGGATCCAAACAGCAACCACAAACGGTCTTAGGAAGCGTAACCTGATTTAGGGAGAATGATGAAAATTTGTTCTCCATAGCATCGAGTTTCTTCTGCATCGCTGCCATTTCGGCTTTTACTGCGATGGAAACATCGAGTTGGTGAATACCTCCCTTAGTTGAAGGTGGTCTTACGCTTTCCCACTGCAACGTGTGTTCAGCGAGATCTTCCAGATATTTCCAAGCTTCACCGTCATCTTTAGACATGAAATTGCATTGACACATTGTTTCAAGCATCTGCTTTGTCGCTGGATTAATGCCCTCATATATAATCCGACATAAATCCCATCTTTGTATCCCGTGATGGGGGCATTGGACAAGCAGATCTTTGAAACGTTCAAAGCACTTCCAAAATGGTTCATTGGGAAGCTGGGTGAACTGGTTAATCTCGCTTCTAACATGTGCAGTCTTATGATTTGGGTAAAACTTCTTAAGAAATGCTACGACGAATTCATCCCAATTAGCGATAGAGTGTACGGCAGTATTATAAAGCCATTTTTCTGCCAAGTCGCACAGTGTGAATGGGAGAAGACGTAAGCGCATAGCATCTAAAGTCAATTGTGAAGTACCCATCATTGCGCATACGTTTTCGAATTTGGTGATGAAAACGTACGCGTCTTCCGACTCAAGCCCGTGAAATTTGGGCAGCAGATTGATGTAGTGGGGTTTAATTTCGAAATTATCCCCGTTAGGTGGTGGAAGAGATAGACAAGTAGGAAGAGGACCACGAATAGGATAGCATCTCTCTTGGAGAGAGATGCGCGGTGGATTCTGCGCACCTGCGGGCGGTGGCAGCGTGGTGTTATACTCTGATGGAGTGCCGTCCATCTCGGTTGATGTGGTGTGTGGTGAGGGAAAAGAAGATGAAGAAGTACCGACTTCGGCGTCGATAACAGGAACGCGGACAAGACGAGCACTAGGATCCCGTGTCCAGCCGAGCATGCACTAAGCGGGTTTAGTGCAAGTGGCAGCGTGTGTGTGATTTAAAATTGGCTTGTTTTGAAAAAGTGAGACTCAAGACAAATCTCCCTAAAATGCACAAGCAACCCTAGAACTAAGGTTACCTAGGTCAGTCTCTAGACAGCTCCTAACTAAGGCTAGAAATAGACCTCAAACCGCCTCTTCACGGACAAGTACGGCCAGGTAAGTGGGAAGGAACCACCACTACAGTGGGCCTAATTAAAAACCACTAGCCTAGACACCGCAATGTCAGTTAGGATAAACGGCCGATGCCTATACTAGTCTTTTTCCTGTTGAGCTCGACAGTCCTTAGAGTCTGGTCTAGATATTTTTTAAATTAATGAAGGGTTGTGCTATATGCTCGGTTTGTGATTTGTGGGGCTTAGGAAGGGTGATGAAATCCCCACCTAATCTTGATTTGGTCTTTGCCCCTTAAAGTCCGTATTAAAATATGCAAAACAAAACCAATCACAAAACTTTTGCAAAAAGATTTTTTGAGCGGCGCGATTTTGCAAAGAATCCTGCAGAAGATAGATTTTATTGGATTTGAGAGGAGAGAGAAGGAGTTAAGAAAGATACCAGAGAAGTTCGGAACCCTAAATCTCCTGTTTCCTCAAGTCCGTGACTCCAGATTTCCTCGCAAAATTCACACACAAGTCGTTAAATATGCAATTTGCAGTTTTGTTTTAATAATGATATGAATCGTCTAAGAATTCAACACAAATAGTAAGAATAAAAAATTACGCACGTATCCCCGGCAACGGCGCCATTTGATTGTTACGAAAAATCGTGTTTAGTTAACCGCAATCAATAACGGTGTCGCGCGTAGCTAGACCGAGATGAGTACGGGTCGTCCTCTGGGAAACGTGGAACCTTTTAATTTTACTTTAGATGTGTTGAAAAGGAGAAAGAAATAAGAATGGTTGTAGGATGGTAAAGAATTTTGTGAAAAGTTTCTAGATCTACTTTAAACAAGAATGTTAAATATAGATCTAGATTATTTTGAAGATTTAAATAATATAATAATAGGGCTTGTAGGGTTCGTTAGGATTTAGTAGTTATGGAAGATTAATTAAAAGTTACCCTTTTTATCCATTAATAGATTTAGAACTAGAACGACGGTGATGCGTGTAGATTAGGGTTTCTGGAGGGAAAAGGAATCCCACTCGTAACCCTTATCTCGACACGGAACTCCGTTCATTATCTAGCCTTTACCAAAACAATCATTAATCTAATCTCTAATCGTGGTCGGAACTAGCAAGGAATTGCTAGCGCGCCCGATTAGGATGTTAATGATTATTTTGATAAAGTTCCTAAACTTTATAGGACTTAAAAAGGGTTTAATTATTTTCATCCCCCATTAACCTACCCTAATCCTACGAACCCTAACAAGCGGAGAATTACTCGCGCATGTTGGGAGAAGAAGATGAAAAGAAAGAGAGGAAGAACATAATGTAAAAACAAACAATTAAATAAAAAAAACTACCTTTATTAATCAACTCCTTCAACTACACTTTTAATCCATAGAAAATGATTACAAAACTTGATTTGCTTCTCGATCCTTCCTAGGGAGGTAGTCGAACAGTCGATGATCAGCCTGGATGCGTGAGCGTCGGGAGCTTCGTGATCTCTTCGGCTTGATGGTTTTTCCAAGAGGCTCTCGGTGCCTTTTTATAGTGCAAAGCCAGAATCTTTTAGTTGAAAAGTTGGTAAAATATTGCGGTAATCAATCTCCCAAAATCTTGCATTCCAACTCATCAATAGTGCGGCGGATCCGCGGCCCAAGGGTGGGTTTGGCCGTGGATCCGCGGCCAATGGTAGGGATCTTTTGATCATATTTCTCTGGCTCTCCGATGGTGACATTTGGCAATCCTAAGAATCTTTAGAATTCAGAAATCATCTCTCGGTTGCTTCCAGACTTGGTCTCCAAGTTTGCTTCTTAATTTGGCAAGTTTTCTTCAACAAATTGATTTGTTTGTTAAATCCTTCATAACAACTTGGAAATATTCTGCACAACAACTCAAATAAGATTTTAGTAGACTTTGTTCTACTAGGATTAGATCAATAATATTATTTGCATACATTTTCCTACCAAATGATAATTAAAATATATTAACACATGGAAAATAATGTTTTTACACATAAACCCTCATATGTATAATATATTATAATATAGTCCTTTTTTAATATGAAAATGGTAGGAAAAATGTAATACAAGTGTGCAGTTTTATCAACTGAACAAACACCGAATTCACTTGGGAAACTTTTAGAGATCAAGAATACGAGGCAAATATAACAAATCTCCATCTTGTCTCGCATTCGCTACAAAACTCCTCCATAATATTAGTAGTAGCTCCACATTCTCCACAAAACCCTTCAAGGAGATCAATGAGTGAGACGCTCTCTAATTAAGTTCAAACAACACTCAAACTTAACAAACGAAAGAGACTTAGTCAACATGTCGGCTGGATTATCCGCTGTGCCAACTTTCTTTACAATTATCTCTTTCTCTTCAACGACGTCCTGAACAAACCAATACCAAACGTCGATGTGCTTCGTTCTGTTATGATGCATATGATCCTTTTTCAAATGAATCGCATCGCATTTTGAGTATCACAATAAACTATTATGATATCCTTTTAGATACCAAGTTCTGAAAATAGTCTCTTCAAGCAGATTGCTTACTTAACAGTCTCAATAACGGCCATATACTCTGCCTTTATCTTAGACAACGCTACTGTAGGCTGTAACGAAGCATGCCAACAAATGACACAACTTCCTAAAAAGAATACATAGCCAGTGATCGACCTTTTCCTGTCGAGATCACTTGTATAGTCAGAATCGCTGAAGCTAACCAAACTGTCACTGTTCCTTCTAAACTCCAACCCCACATCAGATGTATCTTTTAGGTATCGTAAAATCCATTTCACTGCTTGCCAATGGCCTTTACCAGGAAATGCCATATAGCGACTAATAACACTAACTGCATATGAAATGTTGAATCGGGTACAAACCACGGTATACATAATGCTACCCACCACACTCGAATAATAAACACGCGATATATAATTAATTTCTTCCTCAGTTTGCGGTGATAAACAAGTTGAATGTTTGAAATGAGCTGCTAAAGAGGTACTTACTGATTTAGTGTCTGCCGTGCCAAAATGCTCCAAAACGCTCCAAAACTTTCTCAACGTATCGTTGTTAAGACAAGTAAAGTTTATCTCCCTTGCGATGATGTCTAATTTTCATACCGAGAATTTTCTTGACCGCTCCTAAATCTTTGGTCTCGAACTTTCTTTTCAACTGTTCCTTAAGCTTCTGAATATCAACCATATATCTTGCTGCTATTAACATATCATCAATTTAAAATAACAAGTATATGAAAGAACCATTGGCGAGTTTCTTGCAATAAACGCAATTATCGCCCTTACTTCTCGTAAACCCAATATCCTTTATGAAGGAGTCAAATTTCTTATACCAATATCTAGGCGACTGCTTCAAACCATACAGAGACTTTTCTAACAAACAAACATGGTCTTTGTTACCTTCAATTTCGAAAACATCGGGTTGTTGCATGCAGATCTTCTCTATCAAATCACCGAGTAAGAAAGCGGTCTTAACATCGAGCTGATCTAGCTCCAAATCTTGCATAGCTACAAAACCGAGCAAGACACGCATAGTTGTGTATTTAGCAACCGGAGAAAATACTTCATTGAACTCCACTCCTCGAACCTGCGAATAGCTTTTAGCTACCAACTGTGCCTTGTATCGAGTATCTGCAACCCTTGATCTCATTCTTTCTTTTTGAAAACCCACTTACTGCCAACTACTTTCTTTCCTCCTTTGGGCTTAACGAGCTTCCATGTTTGGTTTTTGTGAAGAGACCCAATCTCTTCATTCATAGCGATTAGCCAACGAGCTGACTCGTCGGATGAGAAAACTTCTTGATAACTCATAGGTTCGCTACTATCAACCGTCTCTGCAAAGGACATCGCATATGCCACTAGATCATTGTAGCCATATCTCTGTGGCGGTCTAATGTCCCATTGTTGTCGGCCTCGAGCGAGTAGATACTGATCCTCTTGGAACCGATCTTCATCAGACGATGGTGAATGAGAGATCTCCTGCGAACCCGAGTTTTCACCAACCTCAAATTCAATGATCGGCTCGTCCTTGCTCGTATCATCTTGAATTGGAGATTTTGTATTCTTCGGGTTCAACATAGCAGACTCATCAAAAGTGGCATCTCTGCTAATCATAAACTTTGGTGACTTAGGATCTAAACATCACAACCTATAACATTTGACCCCGGTGGCATAACCAAGATAAATACATTTCTTCGCTCGATAATCTAACTTGCTTTCATGACAATGTGCATATGCGGAACAACCTAACACTCTAAGTGTAGAATAATCGAAATTCTTCCTAGACTAAAGCTGCTCTGGTGTTTTACTACCAAGCAATGTATAAGATGATCGATTCACCACGTAGCATGCCGTATTCATCGCCTCTGCCCAAAACTTCTCACCGAGCCCTGCATTCGCTAACATGCACCAAGTTTTCTCTGAAAATGTCCGATTCATGCGCTTCGCGACTCTATTTTATTGTGGTGTGTGGACAACGGTATGATACCGAACAATACCTTCGTTTTTGCAGAATTCATTAAAATCTCCACCATAAAATTCTAATCCGTTGTCTATCCTCAGTGTCTTGATCTGCTTGCTTGTCTGCTTCTCAATCAACGTTTTCCATTGCTTGAACGTAAGAAACATATCGCTCTTGTGCTTCAAGAAATAAACCCAAACCTTCCTCGAAAAATCTTTGATGAAAATAAGCATATATTTTACACCACTTCCTTTGGAAGTAACTTGAGAGGGTCCTCAAAGATCTGAATAGATATAGTCAAGAGTAGCTTTTGTTTTGTGCACCGCCGAAATGAAGCTAACTCGTTTCTGCTTCCCAAAAATGCAATACTCACAAAACTCTATCTTCGATGTATTTTGACCACAAAGTAGACCCTACTTCGATAACTCGGCCATACCTCTCTCACTTATATGCCCAAATCTCATGTGCTATAATCTGGTAACATCTAAATCTGACAAAGATTTAAATGATGAAACTGCCGTCGACCCGGTAGTTGTCGAACCCTGCAACACATATAAGGACCTAATTTTCAAGATGTTATAACAACGAGAATACCTTTGGTTACTTTCAAAACTCCACCTTCAGCGGAGAACTTATAACCCTTAACGTCGAGTGTACCCAATGAGATGAGATTCTTCTTCAAGTCGGGTACATGCCTAATTTCCACTAATATTCTCACAATGCCGTCAAATATCTTGATTTGAATCGTCCTCTTATCAATAGCTCGACATGAACTATTGTTTCCCATCAAAACTACTCCACCATTAACAGACCCATAGGTGGTGCACAAATCCCTATTGAGACACATATAGTAGGAACAATCCGAATCCATAATCCATTCGTCCTTAGATCGATGTATGTTGTCAAAAACCACAAGTAGATCTCCTTCTCCTTCCGCAATACTAGCTTGAGCTGAAGACTCGTTTTTCTGATTGTCTTCATGCTTCTACTTATTCTGCAATTTAAAACAATTAATTTTGAAGTGCCCCTTCTTCTTACAATATTTGCAGATCAAGTTCTTATTTTTGGACCTTGACCTTGACCTTGACTTCTTCTTACTACCTTTCGGACCTCTCTTCTCCGCTCGCTGTTAAACAAATAAGCATGAAGATTAACTATCGACTTTGCTAGAAGTTAACTCCTTGTCGATCTTCTCCTTGTTCATCAAATTTTCTTTGACATCCTTGATCGGGATAGTATCTCGTTCATAGACTATGGTGTCACGAAAGTGCTTATAAGAGGATGGCAAAGAATATAACAATAAAAGTACTTGATCTTCATCATCAATCTTAATATCAATCTTACCCGGTTCTGTAATGATCGAATCAAACTCATTGATGTGAGATTTGATAAGAGAGCATTCTGACATACGAAGTATGTAGAGATGCTGCTTCAAAAGGAGTCGATTTGTGAGAGAGTTCTTCAAATATAACTCCTCTAATTTCAACCACAAACTAGCCGCCGTCTTTTTCACCAAAACTTCTTGCAAAACTTCATTTGTCAAACACGATTGAATAGCCGTGAGAGCCTTTTTATGCAACTCCTCCCATACTTTCTCCATCATAGTGGAAGTTCTTGAATCCTTCTCAAGAATCGCTTTCTTCAAATTATTTTGTGTCAATACGGTAATCATACGAACTTGCCATAAACAAAAACTCATATTCCCATCAAATTTCTCAATATCGAACTTCATAATCATTAGAGACATGATGTAGGATCAAAAGAAGACACATTGAGTGCTTACAAACCCTAAAACTTTAAAATCATAATTTAAGAAGATGGGGAAGAGGACACAAGCGTCGTTACCCACCATAAACTTAGATCGCGAGATCGAAAACCAAACGGTTCAAACAAAACACCAAATCTCCCACAACGTAGCTCTGATACCAGTTTGTCATGGCAAATACGATCAAAAAGTAATAAACAATCAATAAAGAGAAGACACAAATAATCAAAAGCGATAAAGATAAAGCATAAACCAAAAGACACAAGATTTACATGGAAAACCCTTACCGGGAAAACCACAGGCGAAAGAGAAGCTTTACTAATTGAACAAATATGGAGAATTACAAATGGTGGATGAATGTCACTCCAATAACCCTATTCAACTCTCACAAATACAAAGGGTTCAAATTATCTCAAAAGCTATCAATGTTCAGGGTTACAAAATACTACAATATATATAGTATGCTAGAGATATGACTAAATAACTAATTTTCCATATTTCTCGAAACTGCAAATATTCGGTCCAATCCGCTCGAGAACCGGCTCAAGCTAATAATGAGCCGACTCATACAAACAGAGAACAATCGCTGATTCTAGACGTCTCAAGAGAGGCATTGAGCCGTCTCTTACAAACAGAGATCCTGGACGTCTTGCGAGTCGGCTCAAAATTATCTTGAGCCGTCTCTTGCAACCAGAGAACTGATGACAATATTGAACGGCTTGTGAGCCGGCTCAACTTAATATTCTCTGTGAAACGCCAAATTCATTTGGGAAACTTATAGAGATCAAGATTATGATACAAACATAACATATTCAAATTGAAAATACTTTGAATATGCTAAAACAGTCTCTCATACATGAGAGATTCACCGATGCGTTCAAGCAGTACGGGTTTTCTCAAAGCAGTTCATTCTCATACACTTTTCTTTAAAGAAAAAACACAATTATCTACTGCAGGAAATGATCCATTTGATGCTCAGCAATTTATAGATTTCTTGGCTAAAGATTTTGAAGTTAAGCACTTGGGTAAACTAAAAAATTTCTTAGGAATTTGGTAAGTGTTGGGCTTTCAAATACAAGCACGGACGTGCTTTCAATGTTTTGGGAACTTATCCACCAACAAAAAGGGTAAGCCTTTCAGTAACGAAACTATTTATATCTCATACCCATATATTTATTTATATTTTTTTTCAATATGAGATTGTTAACTTCTCAACAGAGAATAATATATCATCACACATGTGCTCAAACAGTGATGAGCATGAACTTTGCCGAACACATACAACTAAATTGACTTATAAGATGGAGGCAACAATTATCTTTGTATAGATATAAAAATAGTTAATGCTTTGTCGCTGCCATCCTCTTAATTATTTGCTATTAATTTATGTGTGTGCATGGCTCACAAATGGGAACCGCCCCATTTGAGTGAGTCGTCATCATCGCCTAATATGGAACAAACCATTCCATTATTTTCCAAATTGGTCCCAGCATTAATTGGTGTTTTGGGGGCATATGCATGTATTGTTTGTTTGCTAATTTTTTCTACATTTGGAAATATGCAGAGACTTCTATGCATGGATATATTTTCCACAGATTATTGTAAGTTTCATTTGTCTCTATCCCCCATCATGGCTTGGGGAATCTCTTATGTATGCTTATACAAATTTAGTTTTATCAGGATTAACACACATTTTGTTTTCAGATCATTTTTAAAAAAATTAATTTTCATATGAAAACGTGAAAGATGAAATTTTACCGTAGAGATATGCCTTTTCTAATAGAAATAACACAGTTTGAGTGCTTATTAATTACGAGTCATTAGGTGTATGTGAAACCTAATCCTATTTTTATGAAATGAATTCTTAAAAAATTTCATTGTTGCTGCATGTATATGTGAAACTAGGATATATATATATATATATATATATATATATATGGACCAAGATTGCTCGATGTGAAGACTCATTAATCAACTCCATGTTTGATGAAGCCTTCCCAAATGAAAAATGCCTACCCTACCCGTCTTGAAATCCTACCATAATCTATCCAAAAGACAAATATCATGGGCCCACTTGTTTGACACTAGTATGTAGATGTTGTTGGTCCCACCATTTTGACTCTTGAATACTTTAGGATAGGAGTTCAAGTTGGTAGGTAAAGCATTACTCTTCGCAGATATGTCTCTCTGGGCATATCTTGCCATTAGTTAATCATAGACAGCAATTATCATCCTTCGTTAAATGATTTTAGTCATAATTATCTGTTTATTATAAATCAAATATCGCAATTCAACAACGTTGCATCTTCTACGGCAGCAGCAGACGGAAACATCATCTTGATGTTGAGGAATTTAAATGCATCCAAATAAGCTTTGGATTAATTGGGGTTGTACTGTAGCCTCGAGGCTGCGGTCACGTTACCTGTTACCCAACTCCGAGGGTTTTGGATCTAAATATTTTCTACCCGTTACCCATACTCGAATCTGATATCATCGGCGTCTGATAAGGCTCATGAACAGGAATTCCCCAGATTACGACACATAGAGATGACGTATCGTCCACGTAAGCCCACTAAGCACCTGGGGGCTGCGGAGGTAGAACCATTGTGACGTCTTGGGGACTTTCCTCAGGGCCTCGTCTCCTAACTTACACCCCCTATGCTCGTCTCCGAGCTGTTGCAGGGCTGAGCTTCCTCGGCCACTCGGCTCGTCTTCGAGCCTCCCACCGAGCTGAGTTTTCTCGGCTTCCCTGACCAACCGAGAGCACGGGACCCAAGCGTCCCAGTCACGGCTCCGCGTATCTCGCCAAAGCGAGATATCCGCCGCCCCACGTTCCACGTCCCACGCTGACACGTCCCTCCATTAATAAGTGTATTCCGTCATTAATGGACGGATCCCGCCATCGACGCGGGCATAACATAGGGGCGTAACGAACGGCAAGAATCTCGTGCCGGCTCGCCCCACACAACCACTATATAAACCCTTCTTTTCAGACGACTCAAGTAACTCGAACTCATTCTGATACGCCGCTACCCTGCTCTTATTCCACGGTACTAACTTAATCGTCGGAGGGTCCTACGGTGATTTCCCATCCCGGGACTTCCTTTGCAGGGAACTCGGCGTCAACAACATCTAACAACCCATTGAGATCCACACAACAATTCTCATACCCAATCTCAATCGCTTATTACCGCTCGCAGCTAGATCGACGGAGGACAACATCTGAGAGAGATCAAGACCTCCATCAGTTAGCGCCGTCTGTGGGAAACTAGAAGTTTCTCTACCCACAAAGTTGATCTTCCGTTCTCGATCCGATAGCGAGTGACAACCGCGACGATCCCAATGCGAACCGCCCCACCCTCCATAACGGAGGCGGGAGCAAATCTACTCCTCCTCCTAACGTCATCAACGCCTTATCCGCTCGGATCGACAGACTCACAGCGATTGTGGATGCGCTCGTCCGCGTTCAAGCGGCGGACCCTACCCGCCAGACCGCAGTTCCCCCTCCCCGGGATGACGACGCCCGCAAGAGGACCGATGGGAACGCTCAGGCTCTCGATCTCACTCACGCTCATCTTAGCGTCACCGAACGCCAGCGTGCCGACTCCGGTAACCATGACCCTCACGTGGCGAATGATTCCATGACCCGCTGGACGTCGGACAACTCCACACCCCGATCTCACGGGAGACCGGGCCATCGCTTCGATGCCTGTCGCGCACTCTCACCCCCTGAAGAGGTGTCGGTCAGTTCGCCTGCTTCCAGGCATGACTGGCGCCCCCACTCCCGCCGAGGCCGCACAAACGGCGAACATTGGGACTACTCAAAAAGGGCCTCGCCTGAGGATTTAAGAAATGTGATAGAGCGGAATAGAAGCCGCACCATCGCGCAGGCTCGAAGCGGGGATAGCCGCCGCTCCGACTATGCTAAATCCTCGGGGTACCATGAACGGATCGAAGCCCTCGAAAAGAAAATCGAAGGTATACGACGAGATGGCCATATGTCCGGCGAAGGGGCAAAATACTCCGCTGATTCGCTCACAAGGCCCTAGAACATCTACTGGCCGAGCGCATCTCGTCCAAGAACAAGCCGCCTAAAGTAGCTCTCTTCGACAGGAAGTCCGACCTGAAGGAACACTTGGACGCGTTTACGGTAGGCATGAGCTTCCATGACAACTCGGACGCGGCTCAATACCGAGCTTTTCCCACCACCCTAATCCGAGCTGGCTGGGACTGGTTCCGTGGGCTTGCGCCGTGCTCCATCTCGACCGTTGATGAGCTGGCTACCCAATTCCTCGGTCATTTCGTCGGTAACCGACGATAGAAGAAGACGGTCGACTACCTGTTCACCGTCAAGAGCGGAGACAAGGAATCATTCAAAGAGTATGTCACTCGCTTCTATAATGCCCTCTTAGAGGTTCCCGAGCACCACGATGAAACAGTTATCACCGCGCTGAGGTCGGGTCTTAGACACAAAGAGTGGCTCCGCTCTTTTGCATTGGTGCAACCTAAGAACATGGCCGAAGTGAAAGTATGGACCGAGCGAGAAATCCAACTCGAGTTAAATGTGAACTCCAACCTGCCCAGAAGTGACCAAGCAGACTGGAAGAAGAGGGACAGGGAAGAGAAAAAGAAAGTCGGTCTTCCGAAACCTTATTCCCTGAGGTTCTAGGAGTACGCCCCTCTGAACATTTCCCAGACCGAACTGTTGGAGGAAGCTAAGGGCGAGAGGTTCTTTAAGCTCCTGCCAGCTACCCAAAGGGCGGGAAAGCATCTCCGCGGCCCGTACTGCGCCTATCACAGGTCGCAGTGTCACCCGACTGAAAGCTGCAAACAGCTCCGCGACTATATCGTGGAACTGATCCACTCCGGTCACCTGGCAAAATACCTACGGGACAAGTGACAGACGGAACGAAAGCGAAAAGTCCAAATCCCTCGCGTGGAGTTAACAATTAGGCAAATCATGGTCATTTTGGCGGATCTAGCTTTGGGAAGTAGGGGGAACCACCTCCTCCTGCCAGTCGAGGGCGTAAGCAATCCACCCCACAAGAAGTACAGGAAGGATGACCCGATCATCTTCACCGATGATGACCTTCACGGCATATCACTTCCTCATAATGACCCTCTTGTGATAACGGCCCGAGTTCACCGTTACGGGGTCTAGAGAATATTGCTCGACTCAGGGAGCTCGGCCGATATCCTGTTCTACGATTGTTTCCAGCATATGTGGTTAGGTTCATCCGATCTTCAGCCGACCTCCCACGTCCTCTCTGGGTTCACCAACCATTCCGTCCCGGCCGAGAGATCGGTCTTCCTCCTCCTCAACATTGGGGAAGCGGGCAAGACGCGAACCGTACCGGTAAACTTCCTCGTTGCTAAGGTCCCGTCATCCTATTACATCCTTCTAGGACGCCCTACCTTAAACGCCCTTCGGCTCAGATCGCAACTTATCACCTTGCGCTCAAATTCCATTTGGATCATGGGGGAAATAGGACGGGCCTATGGGGACCAGAAAACCGCTACGATTTGCCTCGCCACGACGTTACTCGCCGGAGAGCAAGGCGACGATTTTGAAGACACGCATGATTTCCATGGGTCTTTAGATACACGCGACGACCAAAAGGAATTTCAAGGTGCCCCGGTAGAAGCGTTGAAAGAAGTCCCCCTCATAGAGGGAGTCGACAGTCGGACAGTCCAAATCGGCTCTCTTTTGACAAAGGACACCCCGAAGGCCTGATCCGGTTCTTCCGAGATAACTCGGACGTATTCGCTTGGATGCCAGCGGACATGCCCGGGATCAACCCTGAAGTGATCTCCCACAAGCTCGGGGTCGACCCGAAGGCCCGGCCTATCCAACAAAAGAAGATAAGCTTTGCACCGGTTAAACAAAAGGCGATAGAAGACGAGGTGGATCGATTGGTCGCTGCCAACTTCATTAGAAATCTGGACTACTCGGATTGGCTGGCGAACGTGGTCATGGTCAAGAAAGCAAATAGGAAATGGCGCATATGCGTCAATTTCACGGACTTGAACAAGGCTTGCCCAAAAGACAGCTATTTACTTCCTTGGATGGACCAACTAGTGGACAGTTCGGCCGGCCATGAATTACTGAGCTTCATGGAAACTTTCTCCGGTTAAATCAGATCCGGATGGACCCGGCCGACGAAGAACTTACCGCCTTCATCACTGACTGAGGAGTCTACTGCTAAAAAGTGATGCCCTTCGGACTCAACAATACCATGGCCAAGTATCAGCGGCTGGTCAACAAGCAGTTCAAGCCGCAGATTGGGAGAAACATGGAAGTCTATGTCGACAACATGTGAAATACCCAGTTCTTTGTGTACACCACTAACCGTATTCTTCATAATATATTATTTAGAAAATTTATTTATTTTTATTTATAATTATTTTATTTCCTTTAAACACCAAACCCAAACCTTATTTCATTTTACTCTCTATTCTCCAAGCCCAGCCATATGCATTTTGTCTTTTCCAAATTAATCAAAACTATTGAAACAACTAATTATAATTTCCTTTCCCCAGACTACAAATTCTCTTCCCGGCCCACTCTTTTCCCCCCTTAATAAATTAATCAATTCCCTTCCTCAGCCCAACAAAACTAAAACCCAAAACAAAATTTAAACCAATAAAATATATTAATTAAACATCCCCGGCCCAATCTCCCTCATTAGCCCAACCCCCTTTTCCCAAATGAATTATTAATTTCCCCGGCCGAAACCCCTTACCTCGGCCCAGCCCAAGCTCCCCAAGCCCAGCCTTTCCCTTACCCATGCCCGTAGAACCCGACCCGACCCGCTCTTTAACCCTCTTCTCCCCCAACGTTACATTTTCCCGCCCATTTCTTTCTTTCTCCCCCGTCGTGCCCACGTCGTGCGCGCCTACGCGTCCACGCCCGTGTCGTCACCCATGATCCCACGCTCGCCTCCCTCAACCGCACGCCCTCGAGCTCATCGACCCACTCCCCTCAACGGCCTCGTCCCCTCCTCCTTCTCGCGCTTCTCCCCCTTCTCTCTTTTCCCCCACCGACGTCTCTCTCTTTCTCTCTTTCCCCCATGCAAGAACCCCAGCGCCGACGTCCGCTCCACCTCACCCACCTTCTCCTCCCCTTCCCTCATCGTCACCCCTTCACCGAGCTCTCCTCACTGCACCCACCCGAGCTTTTCACACACCCCTGCCGCCGGCCACCCCCAAGAGCCACAGCGACCACCCCTGCAACCTCCAGAGCGCCGACGAACCCCGAGCACCTAGCTAATCGCCCCACGCTGCACCAGGACACCACCTTCGCCGAGCACTTCCTCGACCACCCTCCGGCCGACCCCATCGCCTCAGCAAGCTCCTCCTCGTGCATCAACTTCCTCGCCCCTCCATCGTCGGAACTCGCCCCTCCAAGCTGCAGGCCCCTGCACACCGGAACCCGACGCCAGCGCAACCACCTCACTCTAAACCCCGAGCCTCGCCCCAGTTCCTGCCCCCTCACCGTGCGCCTCGCTGTCCTTTCCCTCCGGCGCCGACCATCTGCGACACCTTCTCACCGCTACAGCAAGCAACCCCGCCACCATCGACGCCTCCCAGTCGCAGTCGAGCTTGAGCCTAGTCGTCGCCGTGCCGTGTTCGTGACACGAACGTGCCATTGCCGCTGCCATACCGTCATCGACACATCTCCAGGCAAGTACCCTACTTGCTACATGCTATATTATTTCCGTTATAAATCAAACCGCATTAATTCCCTGTTTGCGATTCATGAAAACTTAAATAACATAAGTGTTCGATGCAAGATCCAAAGGAAAACCTTCATTTAATTTGACGGAACTTAATTTCATATGCTGGCCCGTGTGATAATGAATCTTGTGTAGAAATTTCACTGGAAAATACGATTGCTATTGGCTTAAACGAATACCCTCAACTACACCCGTAAAAACTAGGAATTTCCCGCACCTGAAATTTGTTAAAATCACCATTAATTGTGACCATATTGAAATGAGTCGTTCGAGGGCTCAAATCGAATATGTCTCGACGAACTATAACCCTATGCAAGTTCTTAATTGTTTCTGTACTTAAATCATGACGAGAATTGGTTCGGAGAGCGACTTTGGACTGCAGTCCAGAGCGACTCTGGTTATTATTTTCTGTCCCGTAATGTTTACTACCTTGCAGCCTGAACTCGTATGTTGCGGAACCCTACACCATATTGAATATGAACCTGTTATCTAAATAACTCAAGTTATTTCACACCTTTTTATCGTCGTTTACTATTTAAACTGCAATTTAAAAGATCAGGACGTATAGCAGTCCCAAACAGAAACAGAATTTATATACTAGTGTTAAACAGTGCATAACTTCTGACGTAGAGACGCGATTGAGAATCCGTCTAGTGAGTTGGAAACCTCATTGAAAACCCTAAATTTCATTCAACTGTAGAGTCACTAAATTCTGATCTCAACTGGGATTAAAGTGCGTTACGAAACAGACTTCCGATTCTGAAACCGGTTTTCCAGCAGTGAACGCTTAAAATGAAATGGCCATATCTAGTGATCCTGAAACCCGATTGAAGTGAAACCAAATTCTATGGATAGAAAATCAAACTTACTACTTATCCCCTGTTCATTGTTTCGCTAAATTTTGCATGCGTGATTTATGAAGATTTATGCAAGTGGTAACACACCGAGTGATGACATCTTAATCATGCCTGAATTATCGTATTCTCATCACATTACATATATGTTATTGCATTAGTAACCTAGTGATCATGTGCATTACCCAGTGTTAGGTTTTAGCGTCTGATTGTGGCAAGTACGTTAATGGTTGAGCATGAATGGATAAGTGAAAGTGACACGTACTTGTACACAATCAGTGGACCCTATTGTTTTATTACATTGCCGACGTCTGTAGGACGCGTATAAGTGTGACTATAAGTGGTATGGGACACTTATGGAAGCACTTGTATGGGTGTCACAGGTAAGGCACCAAATACTGTCCATTTAGCTTGGGTATCAGTTGAGACATGCTTGATGGAGACCCTGTCTTCAGTTCTCGCATAGACTCGTCATGGACCGACAGGTGTTTGAGTTTATGGTTGGCGTTTTATGTAGACCACAGGGTGTGGGGTAGTTTGAGTGTGATTTCAACAGAATCTCGGGAGTCCCATGCCGGCACATATGGAGATATATGGAGATATATATAGGGATATCACTGATTATTACCGTGCGTTTTTCGGGCCCGTGGTCTCTTGCCCTTAGGTCCTACCTTTGGGTGGGGGATACTCACGAGTGGTTGACTCTCATACTTGGACTGGCGATAGGCTTAGTGACCTGTACAGTGAGACTTAGAGACTGATAGAGATAGTGACATTGACATGCATTACTTACTGTATTGACACATCTGACATATTATTTTACTGCTTTACTATTCACATGCTCTTTTAGACACTGCATTGGCTACTTCATGTCCACATTTTACTATCTTGATTTACTGTTCTGTTATATATTCATTATCACTGTACGAGTTACCACTTGCATATATATATATATATATGTATATATATATATATATGTATATTGCTATCGCGTCGCTCTGACGACCTGAGTATGCATGCTCAGAGTGAGAAGTGGATCTAGCTTGGACCAGGACCAGACGTACATCACGGACATCTTGATCAGCTATCCAGAGCTATACTCTTTTGATCTCCATCAGGTTAGTTCTCTGTATTTGTTTTGTTTCAGTTACCGCATTTCTTATTACCTGTGCATTGTTTACTGATTACCACGAAAAGCTAGAAGCCGAAGTGTGACTACGGAGAGATATTACTTCGACCGTAGGAGCATGGCTGGCCTTGTCAACCCCTCGTATTCCGTATTTTGGGAAGCGGGGCATGACATGGTTTTGTTGGTATCAGAGCCAGGTTTTGCTATGAGTGGGATTGCAGTTTCCGATGTAGAGTTTGACAATTTAAGTCGCTCTTTCGGTCCAGATTGTGAACTGTTATCTTTGACTTGAATCTTTATTATTCGTCATGCCATATTTTGACTCCTTCTGTTAGAGTTTTGGGTGACTTAGTAGAGTTACGTGGTTGTAATTATGAACTGCAGCATAACTACAATACTGTACTCTATTGGGTAACTTGGAGTTCTACATTTGTTTTTCCGTTTGAATGAGTTTCACCCCACCCAATATTCTTGATTCCTTACCTAATCCATATTGTATTTTAATTCTTATAGCTTGTGCCTTATATCGTCCTCAAATTGTTGTTTCAGGACCATGTCTTCTAATGACTCTTCTCCTATCTCCACTCCCCAGAATCAGACCGTAAAGATTCTGAATGCACTGCAAAGTCTGAAGGAAGCCCAGGAGCGAACAAACGACCTGTTAGCTGAGGGACTAAGAAGACAGATGACTCAGGCACCAGCGGAAGTCCCCAATCGTAAAGGGATCCCTGTTAGACGAGGAAAAAAGGTGAAGATGAAGCGCCCACTTGTTCCCCCGCGACAGAAGCAGCAGAAGACCCAATGTTGTGGGTACTGCAAGAGGCCAGGGCGTCTTCAGAGGGATTGTCGCCGCGCTAAAGGGAAATGCCTGATCTGCGGTTCCAGCAAACACTTTGTCAAGGGTTGCCCTAAAAGGAAGGAGCTACAAGGTGGCGGTTCGTCCACATGCTCCACTTCTGCTAAGTGATGGTTATTTCGTAGTTCGAGCTTCGAGGATAGTGCGGACCCCACGCAGGATTCAACTCGCGAGACAGGAATGCAGCAGTCTAGAAATCAAAGAAGAATTATCACGTTTTCTGCTTTTCAATAAAAATGTTGTTACTCTTTTGTAAATATTTCTTTTCGTTTGAAATCTTGTATCCGTCGAACTTTTAGCTGAATGCAATAAAACTCTGAGTTGTGGTGTATGTATCGTTCTCTTGATTCTCACTTTATTTATACTATTCAGTGCATCAGCATTTTTACATTTTAATTTTTCCATCCTTGCCTCCAGCATATCCTCCCTGTGCCACCGTATCCTTGGATATCTTCTTAATGTGTCCCACTGTCTAATCATGACTCTCTCTTTTCAGGTCATGGCCCACATTGGAGAAGAGCCGCCTCTAGATGAGGACACACGGTCGTACGTTTCCTCGGACTACGTGCTGGTAAGATCAGATGACGAGATCAACGACCCCCAGGTTATTTTCGGAAATAGCGATTCCGAGGACGAGGGAGCCGCAGTCCCAGAAGTTGACATGATCGGTGATTCCGACGAGGAGGAAGAAGACCTCGAAGAAGACCCAATAGAGGAAGATTCCGAGAAGGACCCGGTAGAAGAAAATCCAGGAAAGGAAAACCCTGGGGAGAATCCTGTGGAAGAAAATCTTATGGAAGAAGATCCAGAGGAAGAGAATCATATGGAAGCAGAGCTTGATGAGGAAGCTCCAGCCGAGGAAGAAGGACCAGAAGAACAAGACTTCGCGACAGAAGAACCTCCAGTGGCGACCCCTGCGAGGCGATATGGGAATGGACGCCCCTATCTGAGCGCGCGAGCTTACCGTAACCTGCTGAACCTCCACAACTGCGACTGACGTAATTTAGCTTTCGTCTCCACTGGCCAAATAAAATCTATGTATAGTTAGGACTATCTTTTATTCGTCGTGGATGCCTTGTTCGGACTTTTCTGAAATGAAATAAATTGCTGAGTTCGCTAATCTTTTGATTTTTGGTTCACATGATGCTTGACTGTTTCCCTTATACATTTATTTCCTCCTGAGATCCCTGACTGTCCACCCTTGCACCCTGTGCTGTTTTGACCCTCGTTTAGATTAAAAAGTACCGCACCCCGATCTTTTGAGTGGGCCACTCTCCATCCTTCGTATGTGCCTCGTTTGAGATCCTTCTGGAAGGGAAATCAATAGTGAAATTTCCGAGTTAGCTAACCCTTCGGATTTTTGATTCACATGATGTATCGACCATTTTCCTTCCCATACATCCCTTTTTCCCCCTGTGGTCCTTTGCTGCTCACCCTTACTTCCTGTGCTGACCCGACCCCAATCTCTTCGACCTTCAGTCTAAAGCTGTCACACTCCGACCTTTTGAGTGAGCCATACTCCATTGTAATCCCTACCCTAGGTAGCCCTATACATTTTTGTGCTAGTTCCTATTACCCTAACTATATTTAGGGATATCGTTATTCGAAAATTTAGTTTTCATTATTCTGTGTTTATTGAAAAGTGCGTGTTATTAACTACTCCCGTTTTGTGCATTTTAAGTACTACTATTCTTCCCATTTTTCGGTAGCGCAACCATATATTGCGCATATTATTTTGGTGCTATGTTTCTTATTTTCACCATGTGGTTTCTAAGTTATGTTAAAATTGTTTGATTGATACGTTATTCTAAAATGTTTAACCTACCGACAAATCCTTCACCATTTTATTATTGTTACTTTAGTTTTCCCGGGTATTATACTTATAGGTTGCTATTATAAATGGTTATGTCTGATGCTATTATCTTAGCTGCGCTGGTTCGATATACGTATGTATACATATATTTAGGGTTTCGATTTTATCGAGCACGCCTCGAATATTATTGTTTGTTATTGCTATTTTTATTCTCTTATACATGTAGTTTGTCCCTATGATTGAGTCTGCCTTGTACTTACTTAGACCTGCCCTTTGTTACGTTAGTTTTATACATTTATAGACCTTCAATCTTTACCTACCTATTTTAAGTAAATCACTATGTGTTAGTGTTCGATATAGTAGCCTTTCGCTTATTATTTTGTAACTTATCGTTTATTTTAAATTTCGAGGACGAAATTTTTGTAAGGATGGTATGATATAATACCCAGTTCTTTGTGTACATCACTAACCGTATTCTTCATAATATATTATTTAGAAAATTTATTTATTTTTATTTATAATTATTTTATTTCCTTTAAACACCAAACCCAAACCCTATTTCATTTTACTCTCTATTCTCCAAGCCCAGCCATATGCATTTTGTCTTTTCTAAATTAATCAAAACTATTGAAACAACTAATTATAATTTCCTTTCCCCAGCCTACAAATTCTCTTCCCGGCCCACTCTTTTTCCCCCTTAATAAATTAAACAATTCCCTTCCTCAGCCCAACAAAACTAAAACCCAAAACAAAATTTAAACCAATAAAATATATTAATTAAACACCCCCGGCCCAATCTCCCTCATTAGCCCAACCCCCTTTTCCCAAATGAATTATTAATTTCCCCGGCCGAAACCCCTTACCTCGGCCCATCCCAAGCTCCCTAAGCCCAGCCTTTCCCTTACCTATGCCCGCAGAACCCGACCCGACCAGCTCTTTAACCCTCTTCTCCCCCAACGTTACATTTTCCCGCCCATTTCTCTCTTTCTCCCCCGTCGTGCCCACGTCGTGCGCGCCTACGCGTCCACGCCCGTGTCGTCACCCACGATCCCACGCTCGCCTCCCTCAACCGCGCGCCCTCGAGCTCATCGACCCACTCCCCTCAACGGCCTCGTCCCCTCCTCCTTCTCGCGCTTCTCCCCCTTCTCTCTTTTCCCCCACCGACGTCTCTCTCTCTCTTTCCCCCACGCAAGAACCCCAGCGCCGACGTCCACTCCACCTCATCCACCTTCTCCTCCCCTTCCCTCATCGGCACCCCTTCACCGAGCTCTCCTCACTGCACCTACCCGAGCTTCTCACACACCCCTGCCGCCGGCCACCCCCAGAGCCACAGCGACCACCCCTGCAACCTCCAGAGTGCCGAAGAACCCCGAGCACCTAGCTAAACGCCCCACGCTGCACCAGGCCACCACCTTCGCCGAGCACTGCCTTGACCACCCTCCGGCCGACCCCATCGCCTCAGCAAGCTCCTCCTCGTGCATCAACTTCCTCGCCCCTCCATCGTCGGAACTCACCCCTCCAAGATGCAGGCCCCTACACATCGAAACCCGACGCCAACGCAACCACCTCACTCCAAACCCCGAGCCTCGCCCCAGTTCCTGCCCCCTCACCGTGCGCCTCGCTGTCCTTTCCTTCCGGCGCCGACCATCTGCGACACCTTCTCACCGCTACAGCAAGCAACCCCGCCACCATTGACGCCTCCCAGTCGCAGTCGCAGTCGAGCTTGAGCCTAGTCATCGCCGTGCCGTGTTCGTGACGCGAACGTGCCATTGCCGCTGCCATACCATCATCGACACATCTCCAGGCAAGTGCCATACTTGCTACATGCTATATTATTTCCGTTATAAATCAAACCGCATTAATTCCCTGTTTGAGATTCATGAAAACTTAAATAATATAAGTGTTCGATGCAAGATCCAAATGAAAACCTTCATTTAATTTGACGGAACTTAATTTCATATGCTGGCCCGTGTGATAATGAATCTTGTGTAGAAATTTCACTGGAAAATACGATTGTTATTGGCTTAAACGAACACCCCCAACTACACCCATAAAAACTAGGAATTTCCGGCACCTGAAATTTGTTAAAATCATCATTAATTGTGAACATATTGAAATGAGGCGTTCGAAGGCTCAAATGGAAGCCGTCTCAACGACCTGTAACCCTATGCAAGTTCTTAATTGTTTCTGTACTGAAATTATGACGAGAATTGGTTCGGAGATCGGCTCTGGACTGCAGTCCAGAGTGACTCTGGTTATTGTTTTCTGTCCCGTAATGTTTACTACCTTGCTGCCTGAACTCGTATGTTGCGGAACCCTACACCTAATTGAATATGAACCTGTTAGCTAAATAACTCAAGTGATTTCACACCTTTTTGTCATCGTTTACTATTTAAACTGCAATTTAAAAGATCGGGACGTATAGCAGTCCCAAACAGAAATAGAATTGATATACTAGTGTTGAACAGTGCAAAACTTCTGACGTAGAGACGCGATTGAGAATCCGTCTAGTGAGTTAGAAATCTCATTGAAAACCCTAAATTTCATTCAACTGTAGCATCACTAAATTATGATCCCAACTGGGATTAAAATGCGTTACGAAACGGACTTCCGATTCTGAAACCGGTTTTCCAGCAGTGAACGCTTGAAATGAAATGGCCATATCTAGCGATCCTGAAACCCGATTGAAGTGAAACTAAATTCTATGGATAGACAATCAAACTTAATACTTATCCCCTGTTCATTGTTTTGCTAAATTTTGCATGCGTGATTTATGAAGATTTATGCAAGTGGTAAGACACCGAGTGATGACACCTTAATCATGCCTGAATTATCGTATTCTCATCACATTACATATATGTTATTGCATTGGTAACCTATTGATCATGTGCATTATCCAGTGTTAGGTTTTAGCGTCTGATTGTGGCAAGTACGTTAATGGTTGAGCATGAATGGATAAGTGAAAGTGACACGTACTTGTACACAATCAGTGGACCCTATTGTTTTATTGCATTGCCGACGCCTGTGGGACGCGTATAAGTGTGACTATAAGTGGTATGGGACACTTATGGAAGCACTTGTATGGGTGTCACAGGTAAGGCACCAAATACTGTCCATTTAGCTTGGGTATCAGTCGAGACATGCTTGATGGAGACCCTGTCTTCAGTTCTCGCGTAGACTCGTCATGGACCAACTGGTGTTTGAGTTTATGGTTGACGTTTGATGTAGATCACGGGGTGTGGGGTAGTTTGAGTGTGATTTCAACAGAATCTCGGGAGTCCCATGCCGGCACATATGGAGATATATGGAGATATATATAGGGATATCACTGATTATTACCGTGCGTTTTTCGGGTCCATGGTCCCTTGCCCTTAGGTCCTACCTTTGGGTGGGGGATACTCACGAGTGGTTGACTCTCACACTTGGACTGACGATAGGTTTAGTGACCTGTACAGTGAGACTTAGAGACTGATAGAGATAGTGACATTGACATGCATTACTTACTGTATTGACACACCTGACATATTATTTTTCTGTTTTACTATTCACCTGCTCTTTTAGACACTGCATTGGCTACTTCATGTCCACATTTTACTATCTTGATTTACTGTTATATATTCATTATCACTGTACGAGTTACCACTTGCATCTCTCTCTCTCTCTCTCTCTATATATATATATATATATATATTGCTATCGCGTCGCTCTGACGACCTGAGTATGCATGCTCAGAGTGAGAAGTGGATCTAGCTTGGACCAGGACCAGACGTACATCGCGGACATCTTGATCAGCTATCCAGAGCTATACTCTTTTGATCTCCATCAGGTTAGTTCTCTGTATTTGTTTTGTTTCAGTTACTGCATTTCTCATTACCTGTGCATTGTTTACTGATTACCACAAAAATCTAGAAGCCGAAGTGTGACTATGGAGAGATATTACTTCAACCGTAGGAGCATGGCTGGCCTTGTCAACCCCTCGTATTCCGTATTTTGGGAAGCGGGGCGTGACAACATGCTCGTAAAATCCGTCTCGACAGCTGGGCACACTAAAGACCTCGGCGAGACATTCGACGTCCTGCGCAAGTACAAGATGAAGCTGAATCCGGCTAAATGTGCGTTCGGAGTCACCAGTGGCAAGTTCCTCGGGTTCATGGTTACTCACCGAGGAATCGAAGCGAACCTAGAAAAAATCAGCGCCATTCTCAACATGGCAACGCCCAAGAGCAATGTCGATATCATGCGATTCACGGGGAGGGTGGCGGCCCTTAGTCGCTTTATGTCCAAATCCGGAGAAAAGTGCCTCCCTTTTTTCAGGTGCCTGAGGAAAATTCCTAAGTTCGAATGGTATCAAGAATGCCAGAACGCTTTCGAACAACTCAAGGCGCACTTAGGGACCCCACCGCTACTCACCCGACCGGTCGAGGATGACGAGCTATTACTATATCTAGCCGTCTCCGACCAAGTTGTAGGATCAGTGCTCGTTAAAGAATTCGAAGGCATACAGAGACCGGTTTACTACGTGAGCCATGTTTTCAAGGACGCGGAAACAAGATACCCGGCCATAGAGAAAATAGTCGTGACGCTTGTCGTCGCCTCCAGGAAACTTCGACACCATTTTCAGGCGCACACGATCCTCGTCCTCACTGAGTGATCTTTAGGGTCTATCCATGCCTCCCCCGAATCGTCAGGTCATCTGGAGAAATGGAGGTGGGAGTTGTCTCAATTCGACATCAAAAACCGCCCCAGACAAGCCACTAAAGCACAGGTCTTAGCCGATTTTGTTGTCGAATGCACCATTCCCACTAAAGAAGGAATGGCAGCACGGGGCCCCGAACCACGACCCTCGGTAGAGGTGGTGCCCAGCCCTATCCCGGACTGGATACTCTACGTGGATGGATCCTCCACAGAGGAAGGGAGCGGGGCTGGCCTGATCATCTGCGGCCCGGAGGAGGCAGAAATGGAATATTCTCTAAAGCTCGGTTCTAGGGCGTCAAACAACGCCGCGAAATACGAGGCCTTATTGACAGGGCTACGATTTGCCTCCGAGGTAGGGCTGAAGACCATCAGGATACGCAGCGACTCCGCACTAGTCGTTGGCCAAATAACCGCGCATTTTGAGGCCCGAGAGCCACTTATGATAAAATACCTGGCCGAGATAAAAAGGCTTCGAAAAAATTTCGACGAAGTCCAAGTGGAGCAGATTCCCAGAAACTTGAACACCCAGGTCGACGTCTTGAGTAAGCTCGCTTCTTCCTATTCAGCCAATCATAAAAAAAATATTCTCTTCGAAGTCTTACCATGACCCAGCGTGGAAGATGGAGAGGTAACACTCTAAATCTACACAACTCAGGAAGAAGGCCAAGATTGGAGAAATCCCCTCATGGAATTCCTGAAGGGCGGTGTACTTCTCGAAGACCGGGGAGAAGCTCGCCGGCTTCGGGAAAAATCCCGCCATTTCGTCTGGAGCAACGGAAACCTGTACAAGAAGTCATACACTCAGCCTCTGCTCCGGTGCATTGACCTCCACGGGGTAGACTACGTTCTAAGAGAGATACATGAAGGGGTCGAGGAGCGCATCAAGGGGCCCGTACCCTCGTCCAGAAGACACTGCTCCATGGATACTATTGGCTGAGAATACACCAGGATGCCAAGAAGCTGGTCAGTAGATGCAAGAACTGCCAACTCTTCGGCAGCATACCCTTTCTCCCCGCCACCGAACTAACGCCACCCAGTTCCCCTTGGCCATTTGTGCAATGGGGGATGGATATGGTGGGCCAACTCCCCACCGGCATAGGCGGACACAGATACATCTTTTTCGCTGTGGACTACTTCACGAAGTGGATAGAGACCGTACTGATGAGGTTCGATATCGGTGATCTCCCAGATCATGACACGTGGCAGACGATGTGTCCCAGAGCATGCAAGAAAGGACCTGCAGCGGTCGACCAGACCACACCTAAGCTCGTCCTACCGCGCAAACGCTGGCTCAACTACGAGCCACCCTGCATAACCGGCCTCCTCGACCTCACAGCTCATCTCCGAGCTACCGCGGAACCAAGATACCTCGGCTTTCCCGCTCGTCCGCGAGCTCCCCCGTCGAGATCATCTTTCCCGGTCTCATCGACCGACCAACAGCACCGCTTGCAGGCGTAACCGCCATCCCGCGAATCTCGCCATGCATGAGATTTCCGCCGGCCACATCCCATGTTCCACACCACCACGATCCCCCATTAACGAGCTTGTCTCGCCATTAATGGGAGGTCACGCTCATCATGCCGGCGTGATGTCGGGAACGTAACGGCCGGCGTGATTCTATCCCCTGCTGCACCTGCTGCCACCACTATTTAAACCCCTCTTTCAGACGGTCAAGGTAAGCCAACTTTACCCCACTAAGCCGTTACTCTGCTCGGATCTCTAGACTAACTTGATCGTCGGAGGGTCCTAGGTGGTACAACCACCCCGGTACTTCCTTGCAGGTAACTCAGCAACCACAATCACAACCCATTGAGATCCACACGCTTCAGGAGCGACAGCCACAAGATTCAATCTTAGCCACCCATCGCAGCTATCAGCAGATCAACGGGAAGCAACATCTGAAGGAGATTCCACCCTCCATCAGCTAGCGCCGTCTGTGGGAACATAGGTTCCACAAAAACAAAAGTTCACCTCCCGATCTCGAACCAATGGCGAGCGATCATCACGACGATCCAAGCACCAACCGTCGCCTCCCTCTCAACGGAGGTATAGACGAGCCTCCTCCACCGAACGCCACCAACGCCCTCGCCGGCTGGATAGACCGACTCGCATCCTTCGTGGAGGCGCTCGTCCATGTCCAAATGGCAGGGCAAAATCCCCAGGTCGCCGCTCCCCCGCCTCAGGACCAGGACCCCTACAGGTGGAGAGAAGACTCATCCTGCTTCGGCACGGTCGACCGCCGCCTCGCTGCCTCCCACGGCCGCGGATCCCCCAGGTCAGTATGTTCTGCGACCCGCTGGGCACCCAACAGCTCGACACCAAGGTCCGTCGCTAGAGCGCCCCTCCTTGAGGTCTTTCGCGCACCTGTCCTTCCTGAGGAAATGTCGGTCTGCTCTCCTGTCACCAGGCATGACCGACACACCCTCCCCCGACGGGGTCGCGCAAACGGGGCTCATCAAGGCAGCTCGAGGGCCACCTCACCCGGGGATTTGAGGAACCTCATTGAGAGAAACCGCGGCCGAGGCCAGATGCAGGCCACCAACAGCAGAGGCCTGGGATCAGAATGTGCCGAGTCGTCGGGGTACCATGGCCGGCTCGACGCCTTTGAGAAGAAGATCGAGTGTCTGCATCGGGAAGGTCACTGTTCGAGCGACGGGGCTAAGTATGCCGCCGACTCGCTCACAAAACTGTTCACCAAGGAGCTGCTCGCCGTCCACGTCTCCTCCCGCAACAAGCCCCCAAAGGTCTCCCTCTTCGACGGAAAATCTGACCCGAAGTACCACTTGGATGCATTCACCGCGGGGATGAGCTTCCAAGACCACTCCGATGCCGCCCAGTGCCGAGCTTTCCCGGCCACTCTCATCCGCTCCGGGCGATACTGGTTCCGAGGACTCGAGCCGCGCTCGATCTCAACCTTTGACGAGCTGGCCACACAATTCCTCGGCCACTTCGTTGGGAACAGAAGGCAGAAGCGCACAGTCGACCACCTCTTCACGATCAAGAGCGGGGACAGGGAGACATTCAAGGCCTATGTCACCCGCTTCTACAATACCCTTCTCGAGGTCCCGGAGCACCGAGACGAAACGGTCATCACGGCTCTGAGGTCTGGTCTTAAGTACAAGGAGTGGTTACGCTCTTTTGCACTGGCGCAACCTAAGACCATAGATAAGGTAAAGGCCTGGACCGAGCGCGAGGTCCAGCTCGAATCCGAGGTGAACGCAAGCCTCCCCCGAGCAGAGCAAGCCGACCAGAAGAAGAGGGAAAGGGACGAGAGAAGGGGACCTGAACGGCAAAAGCCTAACCCCCCAAAGTTCCAAGAGTACACGCCGCTTAACGTATCCCAGACAGTGCAACTTGAGGAGGCCAAGGGCAAAGGGTTCTTCAAGTTCCTCCCGATCCTACGCTCGGCTTCAAAGTGAACCCGGGGCCCCTACTGCGGCTTTCATAGGTCGCTGGGCCACTCAACGGAGAGCTGCAAACAACTCCAAGATTATATCGAAGAGATCATCCGTTCGGAGCACCTCGCAACATACCTGAAGGACAAGCGAAAGCTGACCGCGAGTAGGAGCAGCGTCCCCCTCTAGCCGAGCAGACCATCAGCCAGATCATGGTAGTGTCAGCGGAGCATGCGTCTGGTACCCCCGAAGCTCAGTACCCCATGCCGAGCACAGATACCAACAGACGTATGGGGGCTCAATCTGCATGAATAAAAGCATCTACTAGCATTTATTTTTCTTTTCAAAAGCAATGTACCATCTTCTTAAGATCTTTTGCTTATACAATAAAAGGATCGATAGAGCATTGTAGAAAAGAAAAACAATCTTATTCATTCAAAAGGTTTTATAGGCTCCTCAGCCGTACACAAAATAAATAAATAAAATAAAATAAAATTATTACAACGGCGGGGGAATGGGGTGCAGAGAGCACTGCTCGTAGTACTCTGAGCAGATCTCCTCCAGCTGAGCCCTCGCAGCGTTTAACATCTGCCTCCGACGAGCGCTTCCGAGCGGTTTAGCCGACTCGCAGAGATCAGGCCGAAGCACCTCAGAGACCTTAGCTTGCCTATGGCCTCGTCGAACAGCATTTCGGACAAAGGGTTGTAAATCCCCGGCGACGCCCTCCAGATAGAGTACATCAGCAGATGAAGGAGGGAGGACCGCCGGGGAAGTAATCGGCCGAAGTGGTCCTCGATCCTACCTATTACCAACTGCACCGTGTCCTCCGTGCAGTATGGGTCATTAAGGTAGACATCCTCGAAGCTTACGATATCTTCAATGGTGAAAGGGAAATCATCCATTATGGTGTTTCTGTTGTAAGGAAAGGAGTAATCAACAATCCCTCCGTTTTATAGCAACGATGTCTGGGAGTCCAACAGTCGCCCGTTTCACCCGCAATGCAGGCGCTACGCAGCAAGCGTCGCTCCTCCCCATGCGAAACCGAAACGACGTGACTCCAGCGCTTCGCCTTCACAGCGCCCTCGTGACACGTGTCCCCGCGACTATTCCACTCCTCGGTGCTCACCTTGGGAAGGTCGGACAGAATCTCGCCAAGAGGCAACCTAGCAGCTTCACTGCTCGGTCCTTCCTCATGGAGCTAAGCCCTCCACAAGAAGCAGCCCTGCAGCTACCCTGCTCGGCTATCCCTGGCCGGTAGCTTTCGTACCAACAACGCCAGGGATCTAAGCCCTCACCTAGAGGCAGCCGAGCGGCTACCATGCTCGGCTATCCCTGGCTGGTAGCTTCCCTACCCCACAATGCCAAGGATCTAAGCCCTCAACAAGAGGCAGCGGAGCGGCTACCCTACTCGGCTATCCATGGTCGGTAGCTTCCCTACCCCATAACGCCAAGGATCTAAGCCCTCCAAAAGAAGCAGCCTTGCAGCTACCCTGCTCGGCTATCCCTGGCCGGTAGCTTCCCTACCCACAACTCTAGGGATCTAAGCCCTCACCTAGAGGTAGCCGATCGGCTACCCTGCTTGGCTATCCATGGATGGTAGCTTCCTTACCCCCACAACGCCAAGGATCTAAGCCCTCGACAAGAGGCAGCCGAGCGGCTACCCTGCTCAGCTATCCCTGGCCAGTAGCTTCCCTACCCATAACGCCAGGGATCAAAGCCCTCACGAAGAGGCAGCCCTGCAGCTACCCTGCTCGGCTATCCCTGACTGGTAGATTCCCTACCCCACGACGCCAGGGATCAAGGCCCTCGCCAAGAGGCACCGGGCAGCAACCCTGTTCGGTCATCCTTAAGGACCCAAAAGCCCTCACAAGAGGCAACCGCTTAGCACTAACCATGCTCGGTTATCCCTGGCACCCCACCAGGGATCAAAGCCCTCACCAAGAGGCACCGGGCGGCAACCCTGCCAGGACATCCTTAGTAGGCCTCCTACGGCCCCTCCCGCTTTAAGGATGAAAAGCCCTCGAAAGAGGCAACCGCTTAGCACGATCCGTGCTCGGTTATCCCTGGCAGAACGCCAGGGATCAAAGCCCTCGCCTAGAGGCACCGGGTGACAATCCCGCTCGGGCATCCTTAAAGATCAAAGCCTTCGCCAAGAGGCACCGAGCAGCTATCCTGCTCGGCCATCCTTAGCAGGCCTCTCACGGCCCCTCCCGTGCTAAGGATCAAAGCCCTCGCCAAGAGGCACCGAGCAGCTACCATGCTCGGCCATCCTTAGCAGGCCTCTCACGTCCCTTCCCACACTAAGGATCAAAGCCCTCGCCCAGAGGCACCGAGCAGCTACCCTGCTCGGCCGTCCTCTACAGGCCTCTCACGGCCCCTCCCGTGCTAAGGATCAGAGCCATCGCCCAGAGGCACCGAGCAGCTACCTTTCTCGGCCATCCTCTGCAGGACTCTCATGGCCCCTCCCGTTCTAAGGATCAAAGCCCTTGCCAAGAGGCACCGAGCAGCTGCCCTACTCGGCTCCATCCTCAATTGGCCAATTACGACCCCTCCAACAACTAAGGAACGTGAACTCAACTAGAGGCATCCAATCTATAAACGTCTTAGCGATCTACACTTCAACTTCGGGGCCATGGAGACACCGTCTTCCCGCCGGTCCTCGCACACTCGGCAAATGATCAGAGTCAAGTCGACGAGTAATCTCTAGACGAGGAACATGCTGACCACAAAGCAGTACTGTGCAGATACAAGTGTCTACCAACAAAAGAAAGTGCAAGCACGAACACCACTGCGAAAACAAAACGTTTTTATTCAAAAAGTCAAAGCTTTTACAAGGGTACTGTGGGCTCCCCAGCCTTACAAAAATGCCCGAAGGCCTACAGAATACCCGACGCGACAAAAGAAAAGACAAAGAGAAGACGAGGGCCTCCAGGCCTTAGGGCCGGGTGTGATGTCGACGAGCTCGACGTCCACCGCGACTAGCGACACGTCCCTCATGGGATCCTCGGCGTCGCCCTCGTCAAGAGTCCCTTCCCCGGCAGTGCTACCGGGGGCATCCTCCTGCTCGTCATCCCCGCGGGGATATTCTGCGTGGAGCTCTTCATCAGCAAACTCCGGCACCCGGGCCTTGACGGCGTCGAGAGCCTCGTGCCATATGAGGGTGGTGGCCGAGGCTAGAACGGTGTAGAACTGCTCCGACTTCTGAAAGTTCTCCACCGCCTGCGCCTCCCTGAGGTCGGCTCTCTTCGTCGCCTCTACCGCAGCCCCCAACTCTTTTTGAAGGGTGCTCACTGACTTCTTCATGGTGCCGACGAGCACCTCAGAGCCCTGAAGCTTGGCCTCGGCGGACTGGGCGGCCTCGCGGAGCCAGGCAACCTCTTGCTTTGAGGCCACCACCTCCTACTTCACGGCCGCCGCCTCCCGCTTCGCCGCCGCCGCCTCCAACTTCATGGCCGCCGCCTCGTGCTTCCCGGCGGCCACCTCGCCCTCAAGGGAAGCGACCCTCGCCATCACCGCCTCCAGCTCCCGCTTCGAGCTCTCCCCCGGCGAGGAGAAATCGCCCGCGACTCGCATCGCCGGGGCTATCTCCTCCTCCTCCATTCGGGCGACGATGGCGACGTGCTGAAGGACCTGAAGAAATCGAAGGGGGGTCAGAAAGAAAAAGGGGCACCAAATCTCACAAACAATGAGACGATATACGAGCACTAACCTGCAGGGCCTCTTGGGTGATAGACGCCAGTTGTCCCTTCAGCGTCCCCCTAGCGACCTGGCCACCGGCCGACCTCTCCATATCGTTCAGCAAGCTGTCAGCGACGAAAAGCCCCGAGGGCACCTCAAAGCGGAGCTCCCCTTCGTCCACCAAGATCGGAGAGGCCGGGGCCCGCGGAACGGTTCGAGGGAACCTCATGAGAGACGACGGCGGAGAGCTCGTCTCCACCTCCGAAGCTCGGGCATCCTCTCCCCGAGCCCTTTTTTTGCCCGGCTCCTGGCTGGGCTCCGGGGCGCGATCCGCACTCGAGCGCTGGGGGAGGACAGCTGCTGGGGAAGCCGGGACTGGCGTCCAACGGGAAGAGCTGGCCCCTCCAGTCTTCGACCCCTTCTTCGGCTTGCCCATAGCTGCTCGGAGAATGCTCGCGTCCATGGTTTCTGCACAAGACAAGATATAATGGAATCGGCGACACAGACAAAGTAAAAACAAATACAAACTCCTAACTTACCGACGAACTGGGTGGGGATGAGCCCGGCCCAACTGAGGACCCGCTCAGAAAGCAGGACGTCAGCCCGAGGAATAGCTCCCACACCGCCACACTCGCCGCGTCGGGGTCATTGGACAGATTTCCCTGCCAGCACCTATCCCTAGACCACTGGACGGGTACGGGCCAGTCCTCACCCTCTGGCGGCTGTTCATATCATAATATTGCATTATTATATTCTCCATTCTTATTCAGTTTACAAATAAACAGGTGCTTTTGACCCATGTCTGCTACATAGTTGCAGGTTACAGGTTCTCGGAACAAAAACAGTGAAAAAGATAAAAAGACGATACAAAAGTGAGACTACGACCAAAAAATGGAAGAATCTTGATCAAGCCTACAGTTTGAAGATTAAACGAAGATCAATGGACGATTTCACAAAGAACAAAGGCAGTGCAAGGTTCAAGACTTCGTCACGAAGCATGCGGTAAAAGTCCACGACTATATTCACTGTGGAAATCTGGAAGAAATCTAGAAGCCAATCCGAGAAAACAACTGAAGAAAATAGAAGCAAAAATGCAACAGAAGAATACCTAGAAAATTGAGCCCATAAGCCCTCTTTTTGGCCGCGGATCCGCGATCAAACATGGGTTTTGGCCGCGGATCCGCGGCCATAAAGAACCCGTGTCGGTGCTAAAAAGTGGCGGCGCGTCGGTACGTTGACTAGTTCTTTTCTTATGGGGTAAAATTGTAAAAGCAGATGTGCGTCGATTGTAACCCTAGGCTTTTCTATGTTCTATAAATAGAAACCCTAAAACCTCTTTTAGGTTATGCCTCTTCTTGTGTCTCATTTCATTTTATCAAAATTCAGATCTGTAAATTTCTGTAAAGTATGAAGAGTGCATCAAATAAAAATTAGAGTAAGTTTTCTTTATCTTGCCCTAGTTAAATTTATTTTCCTGCCCTAGTATAGATTTTATTTATCTGCCCTAGTTATAACTTTTAATTATTTGCCCTAGTTTAGGTAATTAGATTTTTAGTGATAATCGATTCGACAACAATCGGAATTAACTCGTTAGAACAATTAGAGAATACACAAAATCCCTATGGACCGACCCGTACTTACCGGCTAGCTACCAAGCGACGCCGTTCTTGATTGCGGTTAAATATTTTTTTGATCTAAAAATCTCTTTCAATCAAATGGCGCCGTTGCCGGGGATGGCGTTGTTATTCTCTTTTTGTAATTTCGGGTTAATATAAATTGAAAAATCATAAAAAACTGAAAAATAAAAAAATATACAAAACATTTTATCGTCTTGTTATTTTGTGAAGGGTATTTTCGTTTGAATTTTGCAGGATCGAAGAACAAACTCAGATCTGGAAAAATCCAGAGAGCAAAACAGAAAACGGTAGATCTGAACGACAGAGGAAAATCATAACAGAGGAGCAGAAGAAATCTCGGGAATCGAACCGCCTCCGCCACCATGTTTCCGCCGCAAAACTGCGCTTCCAGCCGCGGTTCCGCGGTGCTCTCGGCGGTTCTTCAAAAAAAAAACTCACTGTAAGTTTTCTCTCTCCTTCTCTGAACCCCTGATATCTCCTCTGTAAAATTTGCTTGCAGGATTCTTTGCGCTAAAAATCTCTCCCCTTTCCAATAATTGATCTTATGCAGGATTCTTTGCGCCGCGCTAAAAATTTTGATTGCAAGTGGTTGTTTACTGTTTTGCATATTTAATCGGACTTTAAGGGGCTTGAGACCAATCCAGATTGGGTGGGGATTTCATCACCCTTCCCAGGACCCCAGAAATCACATAAGGCATATGCATTGACCATCACTTAAAAAAAAGATTAGACTCAGCTCTAAGGACTTCGCGCTCAATAGGACAAAGGACTACTTGTAGGTATTGGATGTTTATCCTAACCTAGCTTTGTGGTGTCTAGGCAAGTGTGTCTAAGGCGAGCGGTTACTTAATTAGGGCCACTACTTGTAGTGGAGAGCCTCCTACTCACCTGGCACTTACCTGGCCGCAATTGGCGGTGAAGAGGCGGTTTGAGGTTCTATTTCTAGCCCTTTGGAACAGTTAGGACCTGTCTAGCTGACCTAGGTGACCCTAGATCTAGGCTTGATTGTGCATTTGTGGTTGATTGCATTTTTGTCAAAGCCTTTTATCGAAAATCTTTTTTTGCAAAAAGCTCCATAAAAAACACAAAAAGGAAAAAGGAAAAAAAATTTACAGAAAAACTTGCAACTTGTCGCTAAGAAATCCGTGCACCTCACTTCCACCCAGATTCTTTTTCTTCTCTTTCCTACATCATGGGTACCCCACCTCATAAAACTCTTGCCGAACTGTAGTATCCTGAACCAAACTTTGCTTCTTACGCGAATTGTTATGGTCGAATTACGGACAACCCCTCCATGCCCAAAATTTCGTTGAAAGATTGAATAGAAGCGTCTAGGAGAAACAGTTCGACTCCACAATCCACTTTGTATCAACCATTTCAATCTTCGCCACCTTCTTATGTTGATACCCTTTTTTCGAGTCCTGTTATAACTCCAAAACCCATGTCTATCGTTGAACACATTGAACAATCTCGTAACCGATCTTTCACTCCTTTCAACACTTCCAGTTCTTTGGATCAACAAGTCCATTCACCTTTTTATCCAAATATTAATCCTACTCCTGTCCAACCATTCAATTACTACCAGTCCTACCCAACTTTCGCACCTTCCCTAGACATTGTTTCTACACAGCCATTTGGGAGTTTCCAAAACTTTGAATCTTTTACTTAAACCCCTTCACAACCCATGTATAGTTTGGAACAGTCGTTAGAAGCCTATATGGTAGTGACAAATCAAATGATGAGGAATGTGGATGCGTCCGTGGCCGCCCTTATGCAACCTAGTGACCCGGTAGCTAGTTTCCAACTAGCTCCAAAAATTCCAATGTATGATGTGGCGGTTGGACAGAGTGAGAATTTGAGTGGTGAAAGTAAGCTATACACCCTTCCAAATCAAACCTACCCATCACCAATTGAATCCCACAACTCACTCCGGTTTTGAATATCTATCAAGTGTACCAAATGATTCACCGATTGAAGATAAAATGTTTAAGAAGTTGTGCGACTTTGTAGTGCTTAATTTGCCAGATTATGAAGAGTCCCTTTTAAGTGAAACCATCACCAATCCTTTCAAACTCTACACCTCCAATCTAGAACCTGAATTGATGAATATCCATGCTTTTGATGAGGTGTCTGAAAAAATTAATTTTCACTTGATCGAGGATATTGACGCCGCGAATATTTTGGATGATGAACCCGTAGATTTGACTGAAATTTTATTTCCAATTCATCATTCCAAATTATTAAATGTTTCTCCCGAACCTCATATGAGTCTTGATTTTGATGATAATTGCATGGATAAGATAACTTTTGAGGAGAATTATGAGGATAGTATTGAGGAGAGTATTGAGGAGAGTATTGAGGATAGTATTGAGGATGAACCAGTTTTGTTTGATGTGTCGGATTTTCCAATTCATCCTCCTAAACCTTTAACTGTTATACTTCCTAAATCACCCTCCCTCCTTTCCATCGTTCCGACCACGCAAAAGATCACGCTTGAGGACTGTGAGCTTGAAAAATTTCTGTTTGATCACAGCAATTTGGACTCCGCTAGTGCGTTCCTCTTTGAATCTGATACAGTTCTCATAGCCGATAACGATTACGAGTGTTTCACTTTTTCGGACGATTTTGAAGACTCACCGCGCGAGTTTGAGTCCTTTGAATTTTCAGATGAGTTAGTTGAACCATCGGACTCAGTTGCTTATAGTCATTTCGAACCATTGATGGAATCATTCGAGTTCGAGACATATTACTTAGGTGAGAATAAGACTATCCCTAAATCACTCCCCTTCGTCCTTTCCATCGTTTCGACCGTGCAAGAATCTGCCGCGTTTCCATTTTCAATGGATGGTTTACCAAGTTCAACGTACCCATGTTTTCTTGCGAATCTTGAGGGATTTGACCCCATTTCTCGACGGGTTGATAAATTAGCACAATCACTTTTAACACATCGGTCATCACAAATTGCGCTAATTTATTCACTAAATTTACACCCTGAAGTTCGTGCTACACTTCTTTCTCTTTTCCACCATTCTTCTCCTCCACCGAGACCATATTCCATCCTTCTTCCCATACGGTCTCGTGTGTTTCTCAACTCCTTTCTCTACACTCCATTCTTCCACCAACCTTACCATTATCACGATAAAATTTTTGAATGGTTGGTGCTAACCTTTGGTCTGTGTAAGGCCTTGTATAGTTTGATTTTTCTCATCCCTAACTCTGAACTTTAACGTTTAAAACAGTGGAAACACTGTCTCACTTAAGTTTGGGGGGACCCTTTTTGTATATATATTTTGTTTTTCTTTTAACAATAAAAAAATTGTAAATAAATAAATAGGGGGGTGCCGACAATTTTGACCCTCTTGGTGTAGCATGACAGTGAGGACACTGTCAAGTTTAAGTTTGGGGGTGTGCTCGGTAAGGTTTCTTCCTTCGCATTCATATGTACATCTTTGCATTTGCATACTTATTTTAAAACCCATAAAAATTGAAAATTTTGAAAAATTATAAAAATTAAAACATTCAATTTTGGCCATAATTAGATTGAGTTTGACAAATAGGTTAACTAGTTTGGAACAACTAGACCTTAGACTTAGTAAATTAAAAACTCTAAAAATAACATTTCTTAAAATTTAACGGTAGAAAGTATATGTCTTTGTAGTTTATTTAGAAATAGGCAAATTTCGAGTTGACTTCTTGGGCTAAGTCAAAATAAGGGAAGAGTATTGAAATTTTTATTAAAGTGTAAGTCTGAAAAATAATTCCTAAGCTTAAGTCTAAATTCTGAAAACATATACCCTACAATATGCACAAACACGAACCTTGAAACTTGGAATAGTATAAGAGACCTTGAAATGCTCTTGTCTAAAGTCCTTAGTATAAAGGGAAATAAAATAAAAATACAAGTGTGAATAAAGAGATAAAAAAATGAACACTGTTTTTTGTAATTACTTAAGGCTGCATTAATTGAAAAAATATTTAGCGAGGGTGCTTTATCACCTAGTGCCTTAGACCAACTGGTTTGAGAGTCACTGCTAAAGCCTTAGATGTTACAAGACTAGGAATTACGCCTTAATGTGCAAACACATTTTGTAATCGGTCGTTGGTACCTCAAGAAGTATTAACGGTCGCATGAAGAATGCGTGAGCAATTTCATCTAAAAATTCATCAATTGAAAAGTACTTTGGACGATGGACAAGAGTGTAATAGCTTGATTTGAATTTCCAAGTGTAGGGGTGATATATACACACACATAGGGGTATGTGATTGGGGTTTAGATAAGAGATAGAAATGAAGAATAGGACTTATATCTTTAATAGAGATGATAAAAATTCCTAAGTTGAGATAGAACCCTAGAAGGAAAACTTAAAAGATGCCAAAAGCTAAGTAAATTAACAAGAATATATATAATCTTAAGTTAAATAATAAGGAAGCGTGAAGAATACGGGTGGATAATTTCTAAGTCAAAGATAATAGAGTTTCTTATTAGAAAACCTAATTGGAGAATAAAAGTCAATGGACCGAATTGATAGGATTTTGTGGGTAGTATCCGCTGAAAACCCTCAGGAGACAACACTCCTCCTACTAGGGACACCTAGAGGTTTAACAGCTTGTTGCATGAGCTCAGTGCAATCGCGTTTCCCTGCGAAAGTGAGGTTAGTTTTTTTTCGAGAATAAAACTAGGTTTGCTTGAGGACGAGCAAAAGATAAGTTTGGGGGTATTTGTTCATATCATAATATTGCATTATTATATTCCCCATTCTTATTCAGTTTACAAATAAACAGGTGCTTTTGACCCATGTCTGCTACATAGTTGCAGGTTACAGGTTCTCGGAACAAAAACAGTGAAAAAGATAAAAAGACGATACAAAAGTGAGACTACGACCAACAAATGGAATAATCTTGATCAAGCCTACAGTTTGAAGACTAAACGAAGATCAATGGACGATTTCACAAAGGACAAAGGCAGCGCAAGGTTCAAGACTTCGTCACGAAGCAAGCGGTAAAAGTCCACGACTATATTCACTATGGAAATCTGGAAGAAATCTAGAAGCCAATCTGAGAAAACAACTGAAGAAAATAGAAGCAAAAATGCAACAGAAGAATACCTAGAAAATTGAGCCCATAAGCCCTCTTTTTGGCCGCGGATCCGCGGCCAAACATGGGTTTTGGCCGCGGATCCGCGGCCATAAAGAACCCGTGTCGGTGCTAAAAAGTGGCGGCGCGTCGGTACGTTTACTAGTTCTTTTCTTAGGAGGTAAAATTGTAAAAGCAGATGTGCGTCGATTGTAACCCTAGGCTTTTCTATGTTCTATAAATAGAAACCCTAAAACCTCTTTTAGGTTATGCCTCTTCTTGTGCCTCATTTCATTTTATCAAAATTCAGATCTGTAAACTTCTGTAAAGTATGAAGAGTGCATCAAATAAAAATTAGAGTAAGTTTTCTTTATCATGCCCTAGTTAAATTTATTTTCCTGCCCTAGTATAGATTTATTTTCCTGCCTTAGTATAGATTTTATTTATCTGCCATAGTTATAACTTTTAATTATTTGCCCTAGTTTAGGTAATTAGGTTTTTAGTGATAATCGATTCGACAACAATCGGAATTAACTCGTTAGAACAATTAGAGAATACACAAAATCCCTGTGGACCGACCCGTACTCACCGGCTAGCTACCAAGCAACGCCGTTCTTGATTGCGGTTAAATAATTCTTTGATCTAAACATCTCTTTCAATCAGCGGCCCAACGAAGAAGAACTTCTTCCAACCATGGATGGAAGAAGACAGGACGGCAACTCCTGACCCGGCTACGCTCCCCCGCTGCTTCCTAAAGGAGAGGTAAACCCACCTCGGGCCGCCCGCACGAGTTTTGGGGTGACTTTTGTAAATAAGGGAGGAGGCAAGGATGGACAGACTAAAGGGGATCGCCTGTAACTTTAACCGGACCAGGAACCCAAGGTGAATCCTCCAAGAGTTCGGCACTAGCTGGCACGGGGCTAACCCAAATTAATTTAACGCAGCTACAACCTCGGGAGAGAAAGGCAGGCGCATTCCGGTCCAAAAGGCTTCCAGGTACAAAGCGATCTTTCTACCCCTCACCTGATCTGCCCTCTCTTCTTCCTCGGCCAATCGTAGCGTGTAGCCGGGGGGAATATGGAAATGAGCCTAAGCGGTGACAAGCTCGTACTCATATCTTACTGCGGACGACGCACCGGGGGCATCCGCCGCCGCCGCTCCAGGAGTCTCCCCAAACGCACGACCCCGGGAAGGGGATCAGACCCCAACTTCCCGAAGGGGCTCCGACCCGGGGGAAGAATCCCTAGGATCTACCCCTACGACATCTACAAACTCCTCAAAACAAGACATCTAACCTGATGGGAGGAAATCCTCGAGAAGGGAAAACGCAAGATCCAACCTAAAAGGAGAGCGCCGAGCAAATAAAACTCAGAACGAGGAAATTGGGAAGAGGGAGAGACCCCGAATCAGGCCTCCCCTCAATTTATGCGGGCGGCATCCCTATCCAACGGCGATGGTGGACTCCCACCAAAACGGCTCAGTGCGCCCGACGGCCACGATCGCTCTACCTGTCGCGAGCATATTGGCAGCATCCTATCGATCACCAGAAGCCCACAACACGTCACATCAGCCAACTGGCACCCGACACGTGGCTTGTCGCTTCACCAAAGTGCACACGATCTGGCGCACCCTCTTTAATGCAGAAGATCTTGCCCTGATTTTCTGACATCATCCAGAAAATACAACGGATGGCCTGGGGACACGCCCAACGATATCTTCGAAAATGGGGCTCACCTCGGGTGACCCGGCAGACCACTCTCGACCAGACCCGTCAGCTGGTCGGGACGAGAGTGGGGGGCTAATGATGAGGCTCGATATCGGTGATCTCCCATATCATGACACGTGGCAGATGACGTATCCCAGAGCATGCACGAAAGGACCTGCAGCGGCCGACCAGACCACACCTAAGCTCGTCCTACCGAGCAAACGCTGGTTCACCTACGAGCCCTTTGCATAACCGGCCTCCTAGGCCTCACAACTCGTCTCCAAGCTACCGCGGAATCAAGATACCTTGGCTCTCCCGTTCGTTCACGAGCTCCCCCGCCGAGGTCATCTTTCCCGGTCTCATCGACCGACCAACAATACCGCTTGCAGGCGTAACCGCCATCCCGTGAATCTCGCCATGCGCGAGATCTCCGCCGGCCACATCCCACGTTCCATGCCACCACGATCCCCCATTAACGAGCCTGTCTTGCCATTAATGGGAGGTCCCGCTCATTACGCCGGCATAACGTCGGGAACGTAACGGCCGGTGTGATTCTCGCGCATGCTGCACCTACTGCTACCACTATTTAAAACCCTCTTTCAGCCGGTCAAGGTAAGCCAACTTTACTTCACTAAGCCGTTACTCTGCTCGGATCTCTAGACTAACTTGATCGTCGGAGGGTCCTCGGTGGTACAACTACCCCGGAACTTCCTTGCAGGTAACTCAGCAACCACAACCACAACCTATTGAGATCCACACGCTTCAGGAGCGACAGCCTCAAGATTCAATCTTAGCCACCCATTGCAGCCATCAGCAGATCAACGGGAAGCAACATCTGAAGGAGATTCCACCCTCCATCATGTACCCATCAGGAAATCAGACGCCGCCTCTACGATAAAATTCCTGCAGAGCAACATAATCTCCCGATTCGGAATCCCGAGGTGCATAATTACCAACCATGGGACCAACTTCGAAAACGATAAAGTCAAGGAGTTCTGCAGCGACTACCACATATTGATGAAGTTTTCCATGGTCGCACATCTACAATACAACGGGCAGGCCGAAGTAGAGAACCGAGGTGTCATCCACGGTCTCAAAGCCTGCTTGGAGGGTAGACAAGGCAGCTGGGTCGAGGAACTGCCGCGGGTGCTATAGGTGTTGCAAACATCGAAAAAGACACCCACGAGAGAAACCTCATTCAGCCTATGCTACGGTACCGAGGCAATGGTCCTCATGGAAATTGGACTGCCCAGTTATCGGGTCAAACACTTTGACGATGAAGCTCACCCCTTGGCACTTCGAAGCAACTTGGTCATCTTGTTAGAAAAACGAGATCGAGCGCAAATCAGAGCAGCCGCCTATCAGCAGCAAACCGCTCGCTGCTATAATGCCCGAGTTAAATATCGAGACTTCAAGACTGGAGATTTGGTCTTACGAAGAAATGAGTTCATAGACCAAGGGAGACTACATAAGTTCTTCCCGAAGTGGGATGGACCATTTCTCGTAACGAAAGCGTTGTCCGGTGGAGCATACCGCCTACAGGACTCCGAGGGACGTAATTTTCCTCGGCCATATAATGCCAAAAATCTTAAGTTGTATAAATAAATGTGTACCCTCTTTTAAATAATGTAATTCCTTTCAGCATTAATTAAGTTTTTCGAACTAAGTCCTCTCACAGAAGAGACTTCTGCACTACCCCGGGGCTCCAGCCCTTTGTTACTTTCCTCAGCCCCGAGACTCCGGGGTTTTAAAAAAATACGGAAAGGAGGAAAGAGACAATACACTATAACTAAAAACAAATTTATTTATTCGGAGGTATTGTGGGCTCCCTATCCTTACAACGATTACAACATAGGAGGGCGAGGATTAAGAAAACATTGTCTGTGATACTCAGAAGAAAGTTCCTCCAGCCGAGCCCAAGAAACCTCCACCCATTCCCTCTGACGGTAGCCGTAGAACCTAGAAGCCACGGACTCGCCGGGGTCCCCATCCGCCGAGCAAGATGCAGCGACCAACCTTTGCTGGAAACTCTCAAGAAGAAGGTAAACCGAGCGGTCCCGCATGCTTTTCGAGATCAGACCAAACTTGTGGACTGTATGTATTTTATCAAATGCCCCGTCCATCAACTGTGGAGATAGGGTGTTGTGCAGACCCGGAGAAGTCCTCCATATCGCGTAGATTAGCACTTGAAGGAGAGCAGATCGTCGGGGAAGTAACTGTCCATAGTGGCCCTGTTCCCCTCCGAAAGATGGCGCGACAGAACGTCTTGCCTGAAATTCGGGGCAGATGCTAATTGGTGCTATCCGTCTAACCCTCCGAAGATGCCAAGTTGATTTATGGCACCATGCATCGAAGGTTTAGACGGATGCGTCCGATGTAGCAGACTTTGTCAGATTCCCCCTCGCTTGAGGGGGTTTTGATTATGGGGACGCTCTTCCCTACAGGCGCAAGCCCCTGCAGTTAATTACGCTACCGCATTGCGGTAACAACTTTCTCCTTCTCCAGATGATCACTTCGTGTCGTGTGTGTTTGATTCGTGTTCGGTTGCCCGTGGATTGTATACGGAGACTGAGTTATGTCGTCCCCCGTAGGGCGTGGACTAGTCCAAATCCGTATTATCTTAGATTTGGGTTTAGGGGTTGTGTTTAAGGATACATTAGCCTCGTTTGAGACTAAGATCGACTTAAACGTTTGTTAAGGATACGTAGTCTAGTTTTAGACTAAGATCAACTTAACAGGATCATTTAGATCCGACAAGAGAGCGATTAGGGGAGCCCTATTGTTTAGTTTAATAACATTGCGGTCAATAGGTAGTTTAAAGACATTGCGGTCCAGTGTTAGTTTTAAGACGTTGCGGTCAAGGTTAAGGACGTTGTAGTCCGTGGATTTAAGGACTCTACAGTCCGATGTTAGTTTTAAGACATCATGGTCAAGGTTAAGGACGTCATAGTCCGTTGTTAGTTTTAAGACATTCCGGTCAAGGTTAAGGACTTCGTAGTCCGTGGGTTTAAGGACCCCACAATCCGGCGTTTAGTTTTAAGACATTACGGTCAAGGTTAAGGACCTCATAGTCCATGAGTTTAAGGACCCCACAGTCCGTATCAATGTGTGGTCATCGGGACCCGCCACCTCTTTGAAGACGTTGAGGAATTACAACGCCAAGTATCAAAGGAGTGAAGAGATGTACCCTTAAACCAAAGTAGATTACGTGATCTGTAGTCCAATTTAGATACTAAGATCAATTATTATATAATGAGCCCATTGGCCCAGTTAAGTTTGAATTGAGAACTTATGGCCAGCTTGGGCAAAGTCCAGTCATGTTTGGGACATTGGCCCTCTGTTGGTTCATTGAAGGAGAGGCTTTGCCTCTGAAAACTCAGCCAATTGGGCTAAAGCTGGTGTTAAACACTAGAGACCAACAGTGTTGAACACTGGGAATAAGATTAACAAGTTAGTGTTAAACACTAAAAGATAATCAGTGTTGAACACTGAGAACAGAGTTTTCAAATTAGTGTTAAACACTAAGCAAATCAGTGTTAAACACTGGGGACAAAATCTCCAGACTAGTGTTAAACACTAAGGAAAGAGGGATCACGTGCGGACACGTGAGAGCGCCCTGATTCCCCTTATTTCATTCAGTCAAAAGTCTTGAATACTTTGAAGTATCATGTTTTATCACGTGATGGGAATTTTGGTGCTTGTCTGTTAAAGCTTCAGCCAAGGGGTCACGTGGTAGCACGTGAGAGTGCCCTAGAGCTCTTTATTTTGTTCTACAGATGAGTGTTTAACACTTTTAATTCTGAGAGCCATCACGTGTGGGCACATGATGGGGGCTCACGTGTGGGCACGTGATGGGGCTTACGCTTTGATCTGTTAGAATGTTCATTAGGGGTCACGTGTCGACACGTGAGGGCGCCCTAGAGCTCTTTTCTGTTTTTTTTGCCTTTTTTCTCTGTATGCTTTAGAGATCACGTGGGACACGTGAGGCATTGCCTCAAAGTTCTCTTTTATGGATCTTTGCAAGAGTCACGTGGTAACACGTGAGGTGCTTGCTTCAAAGTTCTTTTCTGTGGGTCTTTGCAGGGGTCACGTGGTAGCACGTGACTCTGATTCTTTGCACGTTTTAAAGATCTGTTCATCTTTTAAGAATTAATTTCTTCATAGGGTTAAACCCTAACAATAAACTTTAGAGGAATTAAATTCCTGTTTTCTTCTGAAGAATTATATTCTTAAATAGGATTAAACCCTAATTTCTTTTCTTAACGGAATTAAATTCCTGTGAGTTTGAGAGAATTATGTTCTCAATTAGGGTTACACCCTAGTTCTGTTCATTTTGAAGGAATTGAATTCCCATAACATAGGGTTAAACCCTAATTTTATCTCAAAAGAATTGAATTCCTATCATTTTGTGAGAATTAAATTCTCAAAACTCAGTTCCTTCTCTGTGTTTTAGATCTGCATGGCAGGATCTCAACCCAATGAGAATTAAATTCTCAATTCATGGGAGATGTGCACTTTACAGATCCTCCACCAGAGAAAGAACTAAGTTCTTTTCTTTATATAAGAGTTAAACTCTTTTGAGAATTAAATTCTCTTTTTAAGCCTCCCTTTTCTTTTCTTTTCTTACCTAAGGTTTTCCTTTTGCAGAGAATCAAAGGCTCTATATCTCTCTCTCTGTGTATCAAAAGAAAAGGTCCAAAGGTCCCTTCTATTCTTTTCTTGGCTCCTATTTATAGGAGTAGGAAGAGAATCAATCTGCTTAGTAAATCTCTCATTGAAAGATTTGATTTGTTCATTGAGAGATTTGATTTATTTTCATCATTAATCTGGGCCTTTAGATTATTAGGTGAATTTTATTCACCATTGGATTTTAAATCCAAAGATATCTCTTTGTTATCTCGGTTAGATTTAGGGGGGAAATATTTCCAAGTCCAAGATTTTTCTATAAATTGGTGATATTTAATCACCTTTAGATTTTCAATCCAACGGTTTTAAATAATTCTTCTCCATTTTGGAAAGATTTGAATGATCTCTCCTCAGAATTTAATTCTGTTAAAGAATAAGACTTTTAAAGCCGGTCACGTGTGAGCACGTGACCCCTGGTCACGTGTAGGCACGTGATCCCTGGAATGGGCTTCTCTTCTTCTGCGCTCTGTTCTCTGGCCACTGTTTAACCATCACGTGCCAAAACGTGACCACTGGTCACGTGTGAGCACGTGATGTCTTTTCTGGAGCTTTTTCTTGAATGTGCTTTTTGCCGCTGCTTTAAACGTCACGTGCCAACACGTGACAACTAGTCACGTGTGAGCACGTGATGCCTCTTCTGAAACTTCTCCTGATTTTTAATCAGGGAACAAATGCCCCCACAGCGTTGCTCTCACGTGACAGTACGTGAGTGCAACGCTGTAACTTTTGTGACCGTTGGATCCATCAAGGGAATCGGGGAGATGAAGCGTCTCCATCACATCCTATAAATATAGGGGTCTCTTTAGAACCGCCTCCACTCTTGCTTGTCTTCTTCCTTTCAACCTTTTTCTTGAGAATTTAATTCTCGTTACCAGAGCTTAGTTCTCTGCCTCAAACTTTTTCCATAGTTTAACTCTGTTCCAAGAAGACCCTTTTTTCAGGTAAAGATCTTTGAACGATCGGAGAACTTTCCCAGCAACCACCACGGGATTTTAAATTCAGATCAAGGGTTTTTTCCTTTGACAAGAACACACATTTCTTTTTGTTTTAAGTTCTTCCACAAGAACAAGAACCCTTTTAATTTTCAAACTGTAGGTCTTTTAGGGTCTCTTTAACCTTTAGGGAGATGATGGTGTCGGTTGTCCCTTCCATGAAATTTAAATCCATCCTCAAGGAGCTCTGGCTCTGGAAAAACAAACTTCTGGTAATTTAATTCCCGTTTTCAAAAAGGAATTTAATTCCTATGAGGGACTAAGTTCTTCCCATGGAGGCTTCTTAGGGTTTTCTTGTCCTAGGTTGTCCTCATCACAATTCAGAAGAAAAGGGTCTATAATAGATTCTCATGATCTTTATTTCAGGTATCATGTATGCCCATATGTACAGTCTTGACGAAATCATTTCTTATGGGAATATTCGTGCGCTGGGCCGTAGCCAGAACCGGGAGTTCAGCAACGCTCAATGTGCTGAGATTATGAGCCGCTTCGATGAGTACAACCATCGGCTACTCCCCCGTCGCTCTTCTCTTCTGAGACTCATCGTGCTGGCGATCTGGGAGGCGCTTCCTCTCTTCTGCACCGGGGTACCGCTCTGGGCATTGGACGCCGCCGAGGATAAAGTACACTCGGTGTATCTGATGAACTTGATCTCAAAGAGAAGGCGAGACAACCTCATTGATCTCTTGCACCAGGCTTTTCAGCAGTCGGCTATACTTGCTGCCTATCGGAGGGTGGAGGACATTCGCGAGGACCCCGACGCTTGCGGCCGCGAGAGAAAACATACTAGGATGGTTCGAAATGCCTGGAAGATCTTGGACAAAGTTACGTTCGAGTTTCTCAATCCATGCCCCGCGTCCGAGGTCTTACCGTTGTAAACGTTTTCTTTTTATTTTGTATGAACCTTTTAAAGCATGAATGATAAATCTTATCGTGTCCTTCTGTGTTTGCATGCCTTTTTTTGTGGGATTTTGTCATTTTTTTTTGCTATTGTTGTTGTTGATGCGTTTAGCGTGCAAGGCATTATTTCACTTTCTAGTACACACCAAGCATGGTGCTCACGTGCTCCACACGTGAGGGGCCTTTTATGGGGCTATTCAATTTTTCATGCCATATTTCTGTGCATGGCATTAGATGCAGAGAAGGCGCCTGGAAATCGCTCATTTTCCTGATTTCCAATGTCTTCCCTTTTTTGGGCCTTGGAATGGGTTCCATCATGCAATTTTTCGGCACGCAGCATTTAATGCTCCCCTTTATAGTCTTGAGGCCATGGCCTATTTCCTCTTCACAGAGAAATTTATTCCCATTTTGACGTGATTTAATTTGAGAAACAACTGAGTGCCATGGCCTGCAACTGTCTACACGCTCGTCGACAGCCATGGGAAGTGCCTATCGAGGAGATGATTCCTCGCTTTGCTGCACGATTGGTGGACCCTCTCCTTACTGACGACGAATGCGACTCAGCGACATATGAGCTCTCGATCCGTAGGGGGTCCCCCTCCCAATGGGCTCCCTCTGGCTCCGGATGATTCTTGCTGTCGTGCTTACCGACATCCCTCCTCACCCAGTGGAGATGACCCTAGCGATGCTTGACGCGGCTGAAGAAAAGCTCGAGGGCTTTTATGAAGCGTGCCTAATTACTCAGGATTTGAAGGATCGCTCAGTTCACCTTTTGAGCGAAATAAGAGCCCGTCGGGCTATTATGTCTGCTTTTGCGGATGAACGTGGCGCCAATCGGTGGGGAGAGACTCCTCGTGAGAACCGTCGCTTTGATGTGTTGGAGAGAGCGGGGAGAGAGATGGAAAATTTTGTTCTTTGTTTTGTCAACCCTTGCGCTACCGATCCTTTGTTCGGCGACCTTTTCCCGCTAGTATAGTATATTCAAATTAGTTTTCGCATGCTTCATGTTGAACTTTCATGTGTGCTGGGTATTCGTATGTATGTTTTTGCTTGCATAAATGAGCTTTGTGTTCTTCCCATGAGAACTTTCTTTAATTGCGAACACTATCACCATGTTGCATGCACATCAGAGCTTCGAGTATTATTTCTTTTCGGATATTCATACAGTTACGAATGCATGCTTGATAGGATATACATCGAGAATTTTGTTGCTTCCCATACCAGATGATGTGCGCGTGTTTTAGAACGACTATTGCTATCGACATGGAGGCTTGTTTAAACGGTCTTGAGCGTATATGTCCTGTTTCAAAGGTTGCGGTCGCGAGAGCGGGCTTGCGTGGTCTGATAGAGCGACGTATGGAGAACATATTGTTGTGCGAGAAGAGGTTCGGCCGCAAATTCTCGGAGAGGGAGCTGGCTTCTAAGGCGCTGAGCGAGCTTCAAGCTAATCTTACCGCCAAGGCCAATAAAGTGTATGAACTCTGGCGGATGCTTCAAGAGTCTATCAAAGAGGTGGTGGCTCTTAATAAAGCTGTCGTGTTCACTCGTGAAAGGGTCGAGGCTCACAAGGCCACTGAGAAAGAGTTTGAAGGACGGCTCGCCTCGTATCAGACCCAGCAGGCTCAGGCGGAGGCCCGCCTTCTGGCGATCCTGAATCATGAAGCCGTGGCCCAGCAAAAGTAGGATGAGCTAGCGAAATTGCTAAATCGCCCGCCGGCTTGAAAAACTTGTATCTTTTCCTTTCTTTTTTGTGCGTACTCCTGAACGAGAGTATTTTCTTTTTGTTCTTTCATGAATTGTACTTTGTACCCATTTTTGTTTATGAATAAAGACATATTTTTCTTCTCAGTGGTGTGTCCGCTTTTTATTGAATGTGTTCTGCAGACAATTCATCTTGGTCTCCTTGCAGGGTAGCGATGGCTTAGGATTCAGGGTTAAGATCTGCTTCCTAAGACTTTTGAGCTTTATGAGCCGTGAGGGTCTCATAAAGAGTTTTACTCCCTACAGGTCGAGAGGATCCCGTAGGTGTAAGTTCTTCTTAAGAATCGTGAGGATTCTTAAGCGGGTTTTCCCTTGGGAGTCGTAAGGATCTTACAAGAGAGTTTTCTTCCTTGCAGGTCGTGAGGACCCGCAAGTGCTGGGTGCGGTCACCCTTATCCGTATTTCATGGGGTTAGGGGTTGCTTTAGGATGTTCTCCAGGATACCGTAGTTTAAAAACATCACGGTCAAGGTTAAGGACCTCATAGTCCGTGGGTTTAAGGACTCCACAGTCCAATGTTAGTTTTAAGACGTCACGGTCAAGGTTAAGGACCTCATAGTCCGTGGATTTAAGGACTCCACAGTCCAATATTAGTTTTAAGACATCACGGTCAAGGTTAAGGACCTCATAGTCCGTGGATTTAAGGACTCCACAGTCCGATATTAGTTTTAAGACATCGCGGTCAAGGTTAAGGACCTCATAGTCTGTGGATTTAAGGACTCCACAGTCCACGAAATGTGTGGTTAATAGGACCCGTCACCTTTTTGAAGACGTTGAGGAATTACAACGCCAAATATCAAAGGAGTGAAGAGATGTACCCTTTAACCAAGGTAAAATCAGTCTAGAATCATCATGGTTGATCGTTAGTTTTAAGACATTACGGTCTAGATTAAGGACATCATAGTCCGTGGATTTTAAGGACTCCACAGTCCGGTGTTTGCTCTGGATGCTTCACACGGGTTCACTGCCGTGCTTGGCGAGGACCAGGCTCCGCTCTGGACGTTTTCTGCGGGGTCAAAGAGTGACGTTATCCACGTTCCACGTGACCAAGAATTTTGCACTAGATGCTTCGCACGGGTTCACTGCCGTGCTTGGAAAGGACTAGGCTCCGCCATGGATGCTTCACACGGGTTCACTGCCGTGCTCTGCGAGGACCAGGATCCGCTCTGGACGTTTTCCACGGGGTCAAAGAGTGACGTTATCCGCATTCCACGTGACCAGGAATTTTGCTCTGGATGCTTCCCACGGGTTCACTGCCGTGTTCAGCGAGGACCAGGCTCCGCTCTGGACGTTTTCCACGGGGTCAAAGAGTGACGTTATCCGTGTTCCACGTAACCAGGAATTTTGCACTAGATGCTTCCCACGGGTTCACTGCCGTGTTCTGCGAGGACTAGGCTCCGCTCTGGACGTTTCCCACGGGGTCAAAAAGTGACGTTATCCGCGTTCTACGTGACCAGGAATTTTGCTCTAGATGCTTCACATGGGTTCACTGCCGTACTCGGCGAGGACTAGGTTCCGCTCTGGATGCTTCACACGGGTTCACTGTCGTGCTCTGCGAGGACCAGGATCCGCTCTGGACATTTTCCACGGGGTCAAAGAGTGACGTTATCCGTGTTCTACGCGACCAGGAATTTTGCTCTAGATGCTTCACACTGGTTCACTGCCGTGCTCGGCGAGGACTAGGCTCCGCTCTGGACGTTTCCCACGGGGTCAAAGAGTGACGTTATCCGCGTTCCACGTGACCAGGAATTTTTTGATTGTATCCATATTTCACGAGGTGGGGATTTGACTCTTGGTGATCCGTATATCGCCGAGCCATGGAACTGGGAGTTGTCGTTGTTCCGCTTCGCTTGAAGTTGTGTCCGTTGTTACAAGACGAGTGTTGAGACGATCTCTAGATCATTTGCATCCCGTCGAGATTTGGCTTCTTCTTATGATGAAACCTGGGGGAGGAGTATGATCCCTTCTTTGTTTGCGCCCCTGGATTGTGTACAGGGATAGATGTAACATCACCTGTAGGACGATGTTAGTTTTATGACATCGCGGTCAAGGTTAAGGACCTCATAGTCTATGGATTTAAGGACTCCACAGTCCACGAAATGTGTGGTTACTGGGACCCGTCACCTCTTTGAAGACGTTGAGGAATTACAACGCCAAATATTAAAGGAGTGAAGAGATGTACCCTTTAACCAAGGTAAAATTAGTCTAGAATCATCATGGTTGATCGTTAGTTTTAAGACATTACGGTCGAGGTTAAGGACATCATAGTCCGTGGATTTTAAGGACTCCACAGTCCGGTGTTTGCTCTGGATGCTTCACACGGGTTCACTGCCGTGCTTGGCGAGGACCAGGCTGCGCTCTGGGCGTTTTCCGCGGGGTCAAAGAGTGATGTTATCCGCGTTCCACGTGACCAGGAATTTTGCACTATATGCTTCACACGGGTTCACTGCCTTGCTTGGCAAGGACTAGGCTCCGCTCTGGATGCTTCACACGGGTTCACTGCCATGCTTTGCGAGGACCAGGATCCGCTCTGGACGTTTTCCACGGAGTCAAAGAGTGACATTATCCGCGTTCCACATGACCAGGAATTTTGCTCTGGATGGGTTCCCACGGGTTCACTGCCGCGTTCAGCGAGGACCAGGCTCCGCTCTGGACGTTTTCCACGGGGTCAAAGAGGGACGTTATCCGCGTTCTACGTAACCAGGAATTTTGCACTAGATGCTTCCCATGGGTTCACTGCCGTGTTCTGCGAGGACTAGGCTCCGCTCTGGACGTTTCCCACGGGGTCAAAAAGTGACGTTATCCGAGTTCTACATGACCAGGAATTTTGCTCTAGATGCTTCACACGGGTTCACTGCCGTGCTCGGCGAGGACTAGGCTCCGCTCTGGATGCTTCACACGGGTTCACTGCCGTGCTCTGCGAGGACCCGGATCCGCTCTGGACGTTTTCCATGGGGTCAAAGAGTGACGTTATCCGCGTTCTACGCGACCAGGAATTTTGCTCTAGATGCTTCATACGGGTTCACTGCCGTGCTCGGTGAGGACTAGGCTCCGCTCTGGACGTTTCCCACGGGGTCAAAGAGTGACGTTATCCGCGTTCTACGCGACCAGGAATTTTGCTCTAGATGCTGTAGGGTTGCTGGGCACGCTCACAAGGTTCTACGAAGCATCAACCATGCCCGATTTAAAAATTAGCCGTGCCGAACAACCCGAAACCGGATCTTTAAACTAGAGTTTATGCGAAAACAAGCATGTTAAACACTTTAACACTAAGTGAGAGAGATTACATCCTTTGTAGATCCGGTCCTTCACTTCTTAAGCTCCGTGTTGAGGTCCCTTCGCTGCGATCATCATGCATCCGGACTCTCGAGAGGCTCCACGAAGAGAAGGATGCAACCTTGCTTCCGATCTTCGATAACAAAGATGATCTACCTTGAAGTTTCATTAACACAAGCTCTCACTCACTAAAGAGGTGAACACCCTCATCTAAATGGCAAGGATAGATGAGGATGATGAAGTAGGATTTTTGCTCTCATTTGTTTTCTTATTCTCACTCATAATCATCACTTAGAAAAATCTAGTAAGCCTTTTTCATGAAAGAAAGAAGAAGGAAGAAGAAGATGAATAATAATATGAATTAAAAAACCTTTTATGATGAATAATGATAGTCTTGATAAGGTTAGAAATGCAACCATGGTTTAAGTAACCATTGTAGAGATTTTACTAGGGTTAAGGGTTAGGGTTTAGTTAAAGAAATATCTTGCAAAATATCTTTTCCAAAACAAAAAAGAAAACCTTCTAGAAACTTCTAGAAATGATTAACCCTAATCAAACCCTAACCAAGTTTAATCTCCACTAAACATGTTGCATTAATAACCATATCATGTTACAATATTATATATCACATATATAATATTTATTGTAACAAAATAAAATAATACAATTAACATATATCGCATATATATCAATGTATTACCCGAGTGAGAAAAAGAATCTTTTAGTGAGCAAATATTAGTTAATGTAATTTAATATATCATATATATTATTATACATTAAATTATCGAATCAACACTTGATCCGACAATCCGGCTATATCGCATATAACTGACTAATATTTATCCGTACCGATTCATCGAATCAACACTTGATCCGATGACCCGGCTGATATCAAATATCGCGAGAATAGAATACGGTATCTCATATCGCATTATCCTCGGTCCCGCACATATCACATATGTGCCCCTACTCCGTTTTGCCTGAGCCAAGAAACCTCTGTGTAGAACTCTAAAGAATCGTCAATACGCCGGCAGTATGTGATGATCATATCAAACACCCATAAGCTGCAAGCGGTCAGCTATACGTAATAGCCACCCAGGTATTGAGCGCTCAGAAGATCAACAAGCAAACCTGTACATTCTCCTGTGAATCCAATCAGTAACACTCCCGTACAGTCCGGTCTCGTCGTCTGATATGTCGCATATCTCGCCTAGGGGCGGTAAACGTCAGACTCCAGTAGCTCGATAAGTCGTGTCGATATGAGGTCTATAACAGTTCGAGAAACTACTGATAACACTTACCAGTAAATCTAAGCAACCCTGGCCAGGGATTTCCGGTTATAGCCAATCGAACACAGTACAACATCAACTCCCTATACCGGGAGAGACGAATCCCCTCCTATCGCTCATTGCCTCCATGTGATTCGGGACTGTACCCAAAAGCCACCTTTTTGCACGCCCTCTTGGACGTGGTATGATGGAAATCAAAGCACAGTGGGAATCACACAAGACTCTATGACGATCTCGGGTCAACAGACTACTCTGTACCAGTGTCACCGGAGAACTGCCATCTGACGTGAGGTATAATACCATCTGGGAGTTCTCGGCGAGTCCGTCCAGTGTACCCAGTCTCCACTGAGCACCCGTACACCATCCTTAATGTCAAACACCGATGGATATGGGATCATCCATCGCCCATCATATGGGTCAAGATGCGTATACGCTAGTCTACTCTGGTGTATCGATGCCCGGTCTCGATACACCCTCGACTAGGAACAGTTATAGGATGTACTCGTTGACTACCGCAGCCCCACTAGTATGATCTCATCATAGTCCCAGTAGTCGAGTACATATCCTAAGGGCTTTATCAACTTGTAATATAGAGACAATCAGAGTACATGTCAAGATAAAGTACAACCAGATAGCATACTATCATGTCGAGCAAGAAAGTCCTCCCTATATATGTCCAAACATCCATTACAATATACATCATATGTACAGTAATGGCCTCCAGGGCATACATATAACTAACAGATGCTTCACACGGGTTTACTGCCGTGCTCGGCGAGGACTAGGCTCCGCTCTGGATGTTTCCCACGGGGTCAAAGAGTGACGTTATCCGCGTTCCACATGACCTGGAATTTGTTGACTGTATCCGTATTTCACGGGGTGGGGATTTGACTCTTGGTGATCCGTATATCGCCGAGCCATGGAACTGGGAGTTGCCGCTATTCCGCTTCGCTTGAAGTTGTGTCCGTTGTTACAAGACGAGTGTTGAGACGATCTCTAGATCACTTGCGGCCCGTCGAGATTTGGTTTCTTCTTATGATGAAACCTGGGGGAGGAGTATGATCCCTTCTTTGTTTGCGCCCCTGGATTGTGTACAGGGATAGATGTAACATCACCTGTAGGGCATAAATTTCATTTTTATTTTATTTCTTTTCCCACGATGCTCTATCATTTCAGCTTTATATCACGAAGGTCGCGATTGCCCAATCATTTCGGCTATTTTTCGCGGTGCCCAATCATTTCGGCTATTTATTTTATTTTTACTCGCTGCTTTTTATTGCGAGTTGCCCAATCATTTCGGCTATTTTATATGCATACATTTTTACTTGCTGCTTTTTATTGCAAGTTGCCCCATCATTTTGGCTATTTTATATGCATATATTTTTGCTTGCTGCTTTTTATTGCAAGTTGCCCCATCATTTCGGCTATTTCGTATGCATGTGTGGCTCGCTAGCCTTTTCGTTGCAAGCTTGGATTTTAGACACCGATTTCGGCATCAGCACCGCTACAACTGGGATGTTGCCAGGAGCGAATCATCATTTGCCTCTGTCGATGTTGAACAAAGGTGGCTTAGTAAACAGGGTTAAGGGTCCTGTCGACTAAAGCTTTTGACTTCATGAGCCGTAAGGGTCTTACAAAGGTATTTCTCCCTACAAGTCGTGAAGATCTTGCAGGTATGTTTTCTCCTTGGGAATCGTGAGGATTCCTAAGTGCATGTCCTCTTGCAAGTCGTAAGGATCTTACAAAAGGGTCTTCTCCTTATAAGTCGAGAGGGCTTACATGGGTTGTTCGCCATATGAACATATCTCTAGTCACGGATGGGACTTGGTTAGGGAAATGTTTATTCGCGCCTATGGATTGTATACAAGGGTCGGTATTGAGCCACGTGTAGGGCCTAAATTGAAGGTTGTGGGGGTTGCTTAAGCACAGGTTTAGGTCTCTGTGACTTAAGACTTTCAAATCTTATGAGCCGTGAGGGTCCCATAAGAGAGTTCTCCTTGCGAGTCGTGAGGATCTCGCAAGTGTAATTTCTCCTTAGGAATCGTGAGGACTCCTAAGTGTGTTGCTCCCTTGTGAGTCGTAAGGATCTCACGCGGGTGGTTTCTCCTTACAAGGTCATGAGGACCCTGCAAGTGTCCCTTAACGAGGTTGCGCCCTTTCGGGTTTTCACAAACACTCGCCGGTAGCCCTGCTGTTTTTACTCACGGAGCCCTTTCGGGTTTTCATCCGTGCCCATTTCGGTTATGGACATACCGTTTTTAGTTTTATTATTATTATTATTATTATTATTATTATTATTATTATTATTATTTTTTATCGGCTTTGAGATACTGCAATCCACTGTAGTTTATCGACATCTCGGTCAACAGCTAGTTTTAGGACATAGTGGTCCATTGCTAGTTTAAGGACGTTTCGGTCCGTTGCTAGTTTAAGGACATTTCGGTCCGTTATTAGTTTAAGGACATTTCAGTCCGTCGTTGAAGAAGGCCGGTTACTACTTAGAGTTCGGGCTTAGGAAGATAGCGAGCGGACATAGTCGTCGTCATCTATCATTGACCTAGGCATTGACCCGTTAAGCGTACTATTTCTTCAGGAAGCGACCGTTTACTGGCCTGAAAGGTCTTTTACCGTGCATATCCATGAGTAGATACGCTCCACCTTGGTAGACCTTGTCTATGATGTACGGGCCTTCATAGTTCGGCTCGAATTTTCCCCGCTTGGCGCGATTGGGGATCATAGGTCTTTTGACCACTAGCACCAGTTCGCCTTGGCGGAATGTCCTCGGCCTGGTCAATCTTTCGTATGAGCGCGTCATCTTTGCTTTGTAAGCCTCCAGATTTTGTTGCGCTGTGAGCCGGGTTTCACCAAGGGCATCAAGCTCCTCAAGCCGAAGGTGAGCATTTTCTTCGTCCGTCAACTCATAGTGAACCGCCACTCGTAGAGAGGGTAACTCTATCTCGAGGGGGAGTACCGCTTCTGTACCGAATACCAACGCGTATGGCGTTGTGTTCGTGGCCGTTTTGAACGTAGTTGGATATACCCAGAGAGCTTCTTGCAGTCTCTCGTGCCTGTCCTTTTTGTTTCGGGACACCGTCTTCTTCACGATCTTTGTCAAGGTTTTTTTGAAAGCCTCAGCTAGACCGTTAGCCCGTGGATTATAAACTGAGGAATATCTCCAGTCTATGTTGTGTTGCTGCGCGAAGCGACTAATCTTGTGGCTTCTGTAGGCTGGCCCGTTATCGGAAATGATCCGTCGTGGAGTTCCAAACCGATAAATGACGTGTGTCTTGAAGAAATAGAGAATATTCTCCGTCTTCACTTCCCTCAGCGGTATTGCTTCTGCCCATTTGGAGAAGTAATCAGATGTCTCCAGGATGAAACGATGTCCCCTAGATGATGCTGGTTCGATGGGGCCGATTATGTCAGTCCCCAACATTTCGAACGGCCAGCTAGCCACCGTTGGATGTAGTGGATTTGGATGCCGGTAGATGAAGTCCCCATGGATCTGGCATGAGTGGCATTGCTTCGCATACTCGAGGCAGTCATGGATCATTGTGGGCCAATAATAACCCATTCGTTTGATCTTTAGCTTCATCTGCGGGCCTGCTTGGTGAGAACCGCAGAGTCCGTCGTGAACTTCCTGAACGACTCTTTTCGCTTCGTCAGGTCCTAGGCATCTTAACCACAGAGAGTCAAATGACCTCTTGTACAGAGTATTATTGATGAAGGCGAAGGACAGAGCTCGTTTCACAAGCTGATGTCTTGATGACGCATCTTCAGGCGTTCGACGGGATTTGAAATAGTCTATGAAGACTTCTCTCCAATCCTCAACCGTTTCTTGGTCTTTTATTTGCCTGGCCGTCTGCTCGGTCGCTTCCTTTTCCTCGGATGATTCCGGAGATATTTCTGCCGGAGCAAGAACCCGACGGCTTTGTACCACGATTCTTACGTCATCGAGGTTCTCGTCGGCTAGTTCTTTAGCAAGCTTGGCTAATGCATCCACTTTGCTATTTTCGGCACGCGGTATGCTTTCCAAGGTGTAGGAGGGGATTTGAGTCAGCAGTCGCTGTACTCTCCCGCCGTACTTTACCAGTTCTGGCTTGCATGTCTGGTAGTCGCCGTTTACTTGACTAACGACCAGTTAGGAATCTCCGTATATGAGGAGGTTTTCAATTCCCATGTCGATGGAGATCTCGAGGCCTGCTATCAAAGCTTCGTTTTCGGCTTCATTGTTCGTCCTCAGTTCTGTTAAGGAGAAAGCGAAGCGCATTATCCCTCCTTGTGGAGTTACGAAGATAAGGCCTACCCCCGATTTGATTATGGGCCTACTTTGTTTGCGCTTCTTCATGGAAGATGCTCCATCAAAATAAAGTTCCCATCGGGTATCAACGCCGTCGATCGCGTCAAACGCATGTTCGTCTGGCAGCTCACAATTCAAAGGAGAATCAGCCGGTATCGGATGCTCAGCGAGGAAGTCGGCGATGGCCTGGCCTTTCACTGCCTTGAGAGGCTGATATGTTATCGAGAACTCCATCAAGAGCAGGGCCCATTTAGCGAGCCGACCTGTCAATATGGCCTTCGACATTAAATATTTGAGGGGGTCCACCTTCGATATGAGACGGACTTCATGCGCCAACGCATAGTGCCTGAGCTTTGTTATCGCAAAGATTAACGCCAGGCAATGTTTTTCGATTGGAGAGTAGTTGCTTTCTGCCCCCAGCAGAACTCGACTTAAATAGTAGAGTGCTCTTTCTTTCCCTTGATCGTTCCGTTGTGCCCATAATGCGCCTAAGGAACCTTCGAGGGCGGTTGTATAAAGAATGAGGGGCTTTCCCTTGACCGGAGCAGCCAACACCGGCGGGCTCTGCAGGTATTGCTTATCTCGTCTAGCGCGCTTTGGCATTTTTGGTCCCAGAAGAACGGGGTTCCCTTCTTCATCAGGAGACTGTAAGGGCGGCACTTGCCTGAAAGGTTAGCTATAAATCGCCGGATGTATGCGAGCTTCCCCTGGAGAGACCTCAATTATTTGAGAGCCCTTGGAGGTGGCATTTCCATGATCGCCTTGATCTTCGACGGATCTATCTCAATGCCTCTGTACCGGACAATGAATCCTAGGAACTTGCCTCAGGACACCCCGAACGCGCATTTGAGAGGGTTCATCTTCAAGTTGTATTACCGAAGGCGTTGAAATACAGTCTTTAGATGCTCGAGATGTTCCTCGTATGATTTGCTTTTCACGACGAGGTCGTCGATATAGCATTCGACGATTTCATGTATGAGGTCATCAAAGATCTTCGTCATGGCCCTCTGATAGGTGGCAGCGGCTTTCTTTAAACCGAAGGGCATAACTTTGTAGCAGAATATTCCCAGAGGGGTCCGAAAAGCGGTATACTTCTGGTCTTCGAGGTGCATCTTTATCTGATTGTACCCTGATGAGCCATCTATGAAAAAGAAGACCTCGTGAGTGGACGTGTTATCTATCATCAGCTCGGTTACCGGTATTGGGAAATCGTCCTTCGGGCAAGCTTTATTGAGATCCCGGAAGTCCACGCATATGCGCACTGTCCCATTTTTCTTCATTACCGGGACGATGTTGGCGATCCAGTCAGGATATTGAACTTCTTGGATAAACCCAGAATCGATCAGCTTCTTGACTTCGGCGTTGATGCTCATCTCAAGCTCGAGCCGCATTCTTCTCGGCACCTGTTTGACTGGCTTGACGTCCGGGGATATTACCAATTTATGTACAGCAATTTCTGGATCTAGTCCTGGCATTTCAGAATAGTTCCATGCGAAGCAATCTCTATGCTGCATAAGCACGTCTTTTAACGCAGCTACCCTTTCTTCAAATAGCAGCTCGCTGACGAATGTCGGTCGTGGGTCGTTCGCCATCCCCAACTCAATTTTCTTGAGGTTTTCGGCAGTGGTGTGTATGCCATCTTCCAGCTCTTTCGGTGCTGGTGGAAATTCTGAAATTACCTCGTCGTCATTGTTTTCGCGGCACCAAGGGAGGTCATTGACATTCTCGGGTGCTTCTTTTAATATTGTTATCATATGACAGGTACGAGCTCGCTTCCAAGACCGATGTGGATCTGGTTCTGCTCTTGTGGCTTTGGGTTCGTGCTTTTGTGGCGGCGTTACCCTCCAGCTGTCGGATAGAGCAAATCTGCCTTGCTGGTATTGGTCTTCGACCCAGTTCTTGAAGGTAAAGCAGTCTTCGATAGGGTGTCCTATGGCTCGGTGATAAGAGCAATAGCCCGGATGAGAGACCTCGTTAGCTTTCTCAGAGTGTTTAGACTCCGGAAGTGTAATCATTCAATGTTTTAAAGCGAGGTCAAGTATCTTCCGTGTTTTGTTCTGAGGAAAAGAATATGCCTGACTCATCTTTTTGATGAGGGACAAATCTGGACCGCTCAATTTCCGATCGCGTGATTTCTCGGTCCCGCTTTGTCACTGTTGAACGCCTTTTCTGCTTTTTGACTTGTTTCTACCTCTGCGTCGGGCCTTTTGCACAAGAGGTTGATAGGGGGGAGTATTTTCGTCTTTGGCAGTATGTTGAAGAAGACGTTGCGTCCTGGCTCCCTCGTAGATGGCCATCTCGCGATTATGGTCGTCTCGGGCTTTTTGACCCGCTTTCCTGATAAGCTTGTCCATTCGTTCTTCAAACGACGGACTCGGCACTTCGATCACAGGATCTAGTTCTGATGAGGAGTTGGCATTTCCTGACAGGGCGTCCTCTTCTTCATCGAAGTTATATATGGCGTAGCTACCATGGACCCATTCCCGTCTCCCGGCTCTCACGTATCCAAGCCCAAGTGTTTCCATTCTCCCATTGGGCAATTTGCGCTGATTCCCAGGGACATCCTAAATCCTGTTATAGAATCGAGCTTATCGAGTAGTCTGTTTTAAGGGTACCCCTTGGCGCTTCAATAGCCTTTTCAATCCGTTTGTGTAATATCTGGGCAAACGGATGGGTTAAAGCTTGTCAAGTATAGAATCCGCGCCATGCAGATCTCTTTCTCCACTCTTGTTTTCGAGGACCGATAGAATAGGATCGCCTTTTCACCTTTTCTCTTTGGAGGGACGTAAAACGTCTGCAGGTCTTGCACGTTGTGAGATTCAAGCGCATCAAGATCTTTGTAGTACTCCAGCGGGATCATGGTGATTTGCAAACCCTGATCATCACCAAGGAATTCTTGTATTGGCGGCCGACTGGAGAACACAACATTAACCTCATCTTCTGAGTCACTTCCGAAGATCAATATGGGAGCGGACGGCCCCGGGTCGTTGCGTCGAGACGGCCCAGAGTAAACTATCTCTTCTTCTTCTTCGGTATCACTCCCGAAAACAGGGATGGTGGCAGCGGCTTTGTTCTCCAGTTTGCGACATCTCTCTGTATCCTCGAAATCTGGCAAAAAGTACTTTGCATCTTTGTATTTGCGGACTTCGTTCACGGAGAATGGGTATAGCTCACCTGTTACGGTATACTCGAGACCATCCTTGAAATACTTCATACATTGATGTTGCGTAGAAAGGATGATGTTGTACTCGTGTAACGAAGGTCGGCCGAGCAGAGCATTGTAACATGTCTTGGCATCTATGACATGAAACTTAATGTCCGAGACGAGTAGCCCAAAGCGTAGCTTCAATATCACAGACCCAAGAGTTCTCGATGATTGGGAGTCGAACCCGGAGATGGTGATCTTGTCCCGAGCAAGGTGCTGGACGCTCATGCAAATTTCCTTTAACACCCGCACGTTAAGGAGATTAACGGAAGACCCATTGTCAACCAAGATTTTGCCTATCTTTATATCGTGGCAATATCCAGAGACGTATAGGGGACGGTTGTGGTCGCACGTCCCAAGGAGCAGGTCTTCATCACCGAAAGTGATATCGGCCGTGTGCACTTCTTCCAGTTCATCCTTCATCCTTTCTTCAGCGAGGAAGGCTTGGAATTGTTCGGGCTCTTGTAGCGCCTTGATTAATGAATCTCTCGCTTCCTTTGATAACAGGAGGGCGTCAAGAATGCTGAGCTGGGAGGGTAGCTTCCTCAGGTGCGTTAGGATGCTGTAGTCCACCCTACTCTTCTTAAGCGGGTCCTTGGCAGTCATCTCTTTCATAACTTGGTCATCTAAGGTGATATCCTTAGTGACCTTTTCCTTTCCCTTATCTTTTCTTGTTGTGGGTCCGAGATTCTTTTTCGGAAGCGTGCGATTGCGCAGCTGAATTTTTTCGCAGGCTTCTGGTTCTTCCTCTTTTCCCGAGGCCCCCTCTTTAAAGAGGGGGCTAAGAGCCGTTTCCTCGTCAGAAACGCTCTCGAATGTGAGCACTTGCGATCCCCCGGCGTTGACCGTGTAACAGTTACCGGTAGTTCTTTTGTGTCCTTCGGTCGTACTTCTCTGCTCCCGACGAGTTCTGCGCTTCATTCGCTTAAAATGTTGCCGATGAGCAACATATCCCTGCTACCATGTCTTAAAAGCGTCGCACTCCTCAGTGGGGTGTGAAATCTTCCGATAATATGAGCAGTAATTAGGGTGCCTCTCCGCCCCATTGAGCGTGTTTTCTTCCGAGGGTGGTAGTTTCATTCCAATTGACATTTGGAAAACCTTTTCCTCGTCTTGAATATGTTTTTATCCGCGTCGGGTGACTTTCGATCTGGCGGGAGTACCTCCACTCTTTCATTTAATCGCCTGTGTTTGGCCCCTTCTAATGCGTCCATCTCACGCTCCTGGTCGGCTTTACTTTTCAAACGAATCTCGTCTAGAAAGACGTCGATCATTTCGTCTGTTGGCCACACAAGCTACGGTTCAGGCTCTGCCCGCAGTTTCTTAGTGCCAGGAGTTTTTCCATCGTCGGTAAACGAGTGGGAGATCACATTACAACTCGCCACGTATCCGTCGGATTCATCCGACGAACTCTCCCCCTCATCTTCCTCTTGAAAGACATGGTTGAGGAACTCTTGGAGTGTGATGGGAGTCCGTGCCTTTTGATTGTACTCTTCCAGCGCATCGATCTGTTTCTGTAAGTCTGTGCGCTTGTCACCAGGCTTCATGGGCTTCTTAGATTTCTTCTTCTTTTTCTTTGAAGATTTCGACGGCTGGTTGTGAGTGTTCGGGCCATCACCACCGATCTTCGGAGTTGGGCACGGCTTCAGCATCCCTTCAATGATCTGGGGTTCCAGCGGGTTCTTCCACCTGACTGCCGGGCATGTCTGGAGCTCATTCAGCATTCTTTTGGTTTTTGCTGAAAGCACGATTTCCCATGTAGCTTCTTCAATGAAAGAACAAGTTGCCCCCGGTGTATCCATCTTCTTAGCAGTGTGAGGTTATGGCGGGTTCACCTTCCATTTCTCGGACAGCGCAAACTTACCCTGTAGGTATTGATCTTTAATCCATCCTTTGAAGACGAATCAATCCTCAATCGGATGGCTTACCGTTTGATGGTAAGGGCAGTAGTTGGGGTTATTCACCTCACTGGGTTGCGACGGTCGCCTTGGGTTTGGTAAGTTGATAAGCCTGTTGCGTATTGCCAGCTCGAATAGCCTCTTCGTCTTATCCCGCGGGAATGAGTAGGGGCGCTTCATTTTCTCATTTTAATACCACCGTCTTTCTTCCAGCTGATCCGCCAGCTTTGGGGCACTGGGTTGCTGTTGAGCGTTCGCAACGAAGGTTGCTTTCCCTTTACCCTTATCATTCCGAGGTTCTGGCTTCGGGGGTGACGGTCTGTGACCCATCTGGTCCATCTGGGCCAACTTGTCGATCAAAGCCTGGAACGTGGTTGGCCTAAAAAACATCATGAACTGTGAGATAGTTGCATGAGAATCTAGGGTACCCACGAACATGCCCACCGCGGGCGCCTCCTCAATGCGTTGTTCGCATTTCGACCACAAGTTTCGCCAGCGTATAGCATACTGGACCCATGTCTCACCTGGTTTCACCCTGGCATTAATTAATGCCGTTATCGGAGTGCGTTCGCTGGCACTTGTGAAACGTTGGGTAAACAACAGCTCCATCTCCGCAAATGTTTTAATAGAGTCGTTTGAGAGCTCAGAGTACCACTCGAACGCCATTTCTGACAAGCTACCGACGAACTGGCGAAGCAAGAGCTTATCGTCGCCGCCGGTGTTGCCGCAAAGCACCCTGAACTGGGCAACATGCTGGTGGGGATTGCCCGTCCCCTTATAGACGTGAAATTTCGGTATTGTATAGCCAAGCGGGTACTTGATCTATTCATACCAGCTCGGATATGGTCGCCCCGTCCTAACAACTTGACCGGCTTCCTCAGTCGCCTGGTGAACTCGTATCTGTTGGGCTATGTATTCGTCCAGGTCAGCCTTGGAGATTGTTTCCTCCTTGGCTGTTGACAGAGCCGGTGGAGGATTTGACATTTCTCCCCTGTCGTCTTCAAGAACGATTGGAGGATCTTCAGCAGGAGAATCTTGTTGGATCATCATTCCCACCATGTCCTGGAACAGGAGGTCCATTCGTTGTATATTGGCTTCTTGTTCGGCAGCCTCTTTATCCTTCTTCTCTGTTCCCCTTCAAACGGCGGACGAGACGTTAGGACGTCTAGGCCTGAGGTTCGGGACAGATACTATTTGGTTTTATCCGTCCACTTCCCCGAAGATGCCAAGTTGATTTATGGCACCGTGTATCGGAGGTTTAGACGGATGCGGCCGATGTAGCAGATTTCGTCAGATTCTCCCTCGCTTGAGGGTTTTTTTATTGTGGGGACGCTCTTCCCTGCAGACGCAAGCCCCTGCAGTTAATTACGCTACCGCATCGCGGTAACAACTTTCTCCTTCTCCAGAATTTCACTTCGTGTCGTGGGTGTTTGTTTTGTTTGTGGTTGCCCGTGGATTGTATACGGAGACTATTTATTTCGTCGCCCGTAGGACATGGATTAATCCAAATATGTACTTTCTTAGATTTGGGTTTTGGGTTTTGGGTTTTGGTTTAAGGATACGTTAGCCATATTTGAGGCTAAGATCAACTTAAACGTTTGTTAAGGATACGTTAGTCTAATTTCCAGACTAAAATCTACTTAACGGGATCGTCTAGATCCGTTTCTAGTTTAAGGACGTAGTGGTCCATTTAATATATGGCCGTCGGGACCCGTCACCTCTCTGACGACGTTGAAGGATTACAACGACATGTGTCAGAGGAGTTCGGAGATGTACCCTTGAACCAAAGTTGATTGGGGGTCTTATAGCCCAATTTGGGACTAAAGTCTGTTTGAATGTTTTAGGATACGTTAGCCATATTTAAGGCTAAGATCAACTTAAACGGGATCGTTTAGACCCGACAAAAGAGCTTTTGGGGGCTCTATTGTTCTAGTTTGGGGACGTAGTGGTCCATGGGTAGTTTAAGCACGTTTCGGTCCATGTTCCAGTTTAGGGACGTGGTGGTCCATAGGTAGTTTAAGGACGTTTCGGTCCATGTTCCAGTTTAAGGACGTGGTGGTCCATTTAATATATGGCCGTCGGGACCCGTCACCTCTCTGACGTCGTTGAAGAATTACAACGACATGTGTCAGAGGAGTTCGGAGATGTACCCTTGAACCAAAGTTGATTGATTTAAAAGAGCAGCCGTGCTCAGTCAATTTAATTTGAGGACTTACGGCCAAAATTGGGCTAAGTCCAGTTAAGAATGTCCACGTTTTGTTTGCATTTGCCCTTTGTCTGGGCTTTCCCCTTTTTAGAATAATGCATAGCATTATTTCAGGCCATTTATACCCATTTTGACTGGGCTCTGCCCTTTTTATTATAATGCAGAGCATTTGTTTTGGTCCATTGGACCTCTCAATTGGGCTTTGTCCCCTTTTAATAGTGCATAGCACTTTGTTTGGTCTGATAGACCTTTCTTTATTGGGCTCTGCCCTTGATAATGCATTGCATTAATTAGTCTGACAGAGTGCCACATGACTTGTCAGGCGCTTTGCGCTGATTAAGGAGCGCAAGGCGCAAATCCATGGGGAAGTGACACGTGTCATGCTCAGGAGAGCGCAAGCGCAGTGCGTTGCGCCAGCGCGCTGCGCTATTACGCTGCTGAGACGTGGCGCGCTCTGGTGAGTTACGCCAATTCATGAGAGCAGTGCTATGTTTTTAGAAGCGCATAGCGCAGATCATCATGGGGCTGACGCGTGGCGCTCTCTGGTGGCTTGCGCCAGCCCAAGAGCGCAACAGCGCAGTTTTTCAAGTGCAAAGCACTATTAATTTGAGAATCTTTTTAGATTCAAGAACCAATGGTTCATAAAAGAAGTGCAAAGCACTATTTGATTTCTTGATCTAATTTAGATCAAAGAAAACAAGTTTTTTCTTATTTCAGGAACCAGAGATTCATAAAAAGTGCAAAGCACTATTTTTATTTTGTTTTTTTATTAAAGATCATTGTTCTTGTTTTCAGATCAATGATCTATCAGAAGAAATTCTTCTATCTAAAAGGTCTTTTTACCTTTCTTTTTTATTTTGGAATTTCTTCAGAGTTCCCTCTGTTTGAAGTTCTTGATTTTTCCCCAAAATGTTCCTCCCTTTGAATTGAGGCCTAGGGTCCTTTTTATAGTGCCCATAAATTAGTTAAATTTGTTAAAGAGATCTTTCTCTGATTGATTTGGGAAATTTTCCCCACCGTTGGATCTTTGATCCAAGAGCTTCTGTTTTATAGAAGAAAATCTTCTTGTTTTAACTAGAACAGAAAGATTTCTTTAGAATCTTAATTCTATTTGGTGCAAATGCCCCAGCGTGTGACACGTGTCAAGCAGCGCACAGCGCAGCGCAACTGCGCTAGCGCATCTGTGCTGATACGTGTCGCGCAGCGCAAAGCGCAGCGCAATTGCGCTAGCGCATCTGTGCTGACACGTGTCGCAAAGCGCAGCGCAACTGTGCTAGCGTATCTGCGCTGACACGTGTCACGCAGTGCAAAGCGCAGCGCAACTGCGCTGACACGTATCGCGCAGCGCAGTGCTTGCGCAACTGAAGCGTTGCTTCCTTTAATTTTTCTTTAAATAGAGCTTTGCTCTGATTGTGTGCGCTACTTTGGCGCTGCGCTGATATATCAGCTTTTGACACGTGGCGCGTTACGCGCAGCGCAAAAAATCTGAAGCGTTGCTTCATTTATTTTAACTTTAATTTTCACTTCAATTTTCAAAACAGAGCTTTGGTCTGATTGGGGGAAACAGAAGCGTTGCTTTATTTCCCGTCTTGGAATTTAAACAGAGCTTTGCTCTAATTGGGGTAAACAAATGCCCCCCTCCCACCGTTGCGCTTACGTGGCCTCCAAACGTGAGCGCAGCGGTGGCAGACTCCCAACCGTCGCGCCATCCCTTGGAAGCTAAAAGGGCATTTGATGCCTATAAATAGGACCTTTGGTCTCTTAGATGATTTTCATCTCTAAAATTTTACTTTCAGAACTCAGAGCCCTGCTCTTTATTTTCAAGAACTTCAAGAGTTAAACTCTTAAAACTTTTAGGTGAAAATTTTAATTTGGATTAAATTAAATTAAATTAATTTTCATTGATAGAGCCTCGCTCTCAATAGATCCCTGATCTAAAGGAAACCCATTTAGGGTTTCACTTAGCAGAGCTTTGCTCTACAGGTCTTAAAGGGATCTAAAGAGAACTAAAGGGGGCCCTATTAGGGTTCCATTAATAGAGCTCTTCTCTCTGAAAGATTTTCCTTGGATTTTCTTAATTCATTAATGGAGCTTTGCTCCTTCCAAATCATACAACAGAACTCTTAGGAGTTTTTTTTATTGATCTTGGACTTTAAAGATGGCATTTTATTCCTCAGTGCATTATATCGTTTTGCTTAATCAGTCTTTCTGATAATTTTGTTGATTTTCTTTCACAGAAACAATGGATGCCCATATGTATGCTCTTAACGAGATCATCTCTTACGGGGACATCCGCCGACTTGGCCGTTCTCAAAATCGAGAATTCACAAACGCGGAGTGTGCTGAAATCATGAGCCGCTTCGACGCATACAACTGTCCACTGCTTCCCCGACGTTCCTCTCTCCTTAAGCTTATCGTGGGAGCCATCTGGGAAGCGCTTCCCCTATTCTGTTCCGGTGTGCCGCTTAGGGCGTTGTATGCCGCCGAGGATAAGGTGCACTCGGTGTACCTGATGAACTTTATCTCGAAGAGACGGCGAGACAGTCTCATCGATCTCTTGCACGAGGTCTTTCAATAGTCTGCCATACTCGCTGCTTATCGGAGGGTGGAAGACATCAGGGGGGATCCTGACGCTTGTGCTCGCGAAAGAAAGCACACCAGGATGGTCCGCGAGGCTTGGAAAGTCATAGATAGGGTCGCTTTCGAGTTCCTCAATCCATGTCCTGGGTTCGAGGTTATACCTTTGTAAACATTTTAATAATGTTATTATCCAAAACTCCGTAATTGTAAGAACCCCCTTTTTATGACATGAATATAAAATTTCCATTTCGGCTTGTCTTATCCCTTGTTCTGAATCTTTTGCACATGCAGGGATGAGTGTATCTCGAACGCTTGATCAAATGCAAATCGGATGTTCTTTCTGTCGCCTCTCTCTTTCTTTTATTATCAGCATGCTGTCTTGATAAACATAATTGGAAAATAACTTAGTTTTTCCAAAAGATAGCGATGGCGTAGGCCGCAGGTTCGGATCTGCCGCCTAAGACTTTTCAACTCTATGAGCCGTGAGGGTCTGATAGAGACTTTTCTCCTTACGATCGAGAGGATCTCGTAGGTGGGTTTTCTCCTTAGGATTCGTGAGGATTCCTAAGTGTGTTTTCTCTTGTAAGTCGTAAGGATCTCATAAGAGAATTTTTTCCTCTCACGAGTCGAGAGGACCCGTAAGTGGTTGTTTCCCTCCTTGTCGAGTTTCGAGTTTGGAGAGTGAGACCCGTGGATAGTGTGCAAGAGACCATTTTGGGCCAACTTGCAGGGTCCCAGTGCTTAGGAAACAGGCTCCTTTTATGCCTACTGCCTAAGGCTTCATCTCACGAGTCGAGCCGCATCGAGAATTTCTCGCAAAGACATCAGTTTCTTCACAAGTCGAGACGAATCGAGCATTTCTCGCAAGAATATCCTAACGTCACAGTTAACCTCTGCTATTTATGACAGAAGTCCGTTAGGGTCTGTGGTACTTAGGGTTTTGGCCGTCGTACCGTCGCATAAGCTGATATATTCCTCGATAGGCAATCGTGCTGCTCGAGTAGCCCTGCGACTGCCGTGTCTCTGATCCCTTCGGGGGCTGGACAAGACGTTTTCAAGCAATCTTCCTAGGCAGTTTGACCGTCGGAAGAGCAAGCGTTAGGAATTTGCCATTCCGCTTTTTACTTGAGGTTAGGCTCATTTTGGCGAGCCCCGATGAGTCATATCCACTCCGAGCTGGTGTAGGATGATTTCCGATAGTCTTTCAGGTTTTATGTGAGTTACCGTCAGGACCCTGAAGCTAGGAATTTGGCCTTTGCTTCGTTTGCTGGCATCGCGTCTACTGTATCGAGACGAATGTCACGGTGGGAACTAGGGATTTTGCCTCCATTTGTTTGATTGTCGCGTCTGAACCCTGCTGGAGGAAGAACGCTGGAGTGACATCTCGTCTGCTGTATCGAGACGAACGTCGTAGTTGTCTCTAGGTTGCTGGTGAACCGTCGAGGTTTGGAACTAGGAATTTTGCCGTGGCTCCATTTGTTTGATGATGTTGCGTCTGCAGTGTCGAGACGAACGTTAGGGTGACATCTCGTCTGCTGTATCGAGACGAACGTCGCGGTTGTCTCTAGGTTGCTGGTGAACCGTCGAGGTTTGGAACCAGGGATTTTGCCGTGGCTCCATTTGTTTGATGATGTTGCATCTACTGTGTCGAGACGAACGTTGGGGTGATATCTCATCTGCTGTATCGAGACGAACGTCGCGGTAGAGCTGGGATTTTGCCGTTACTCCGCTTGTTTGATTGTCGCGTCTGAACCCTGCAGGAGGAAGAACGCTGGAGTGACATCTCGTCTGCTGTATCGAGACGAACGTTGCGGTTGTCTCTAGGTTGCTGGTGAACTATCGAGGTTTGGGACTAGGGATTTTGCCGTGGCTCCATTTGTTTGATGATGTTGCGCCTGCTATGTCGAGACGAACGTTGAAGTGGTGACCATTCCGCACTGGTGTGAGACGATCTCCAGTTGTCTTTCAAGCCTTATATGACTCGCCGTTAAGACCTTGAAGCTAGGAATTTGGCCTTCGCTTCGTTTGCTTTGTCACGTCCGAACCCTGCTGGAGGAAGAACGCTGGGGTGACATTCTCGTCTGCTGTATCGAGACGAACGTCGCGGTTGTCTCTAGGTTGCTGGTGAACCGTCGAGGTTTGGAACTAGGGATTTTGCCGTGGCTCCATTTGTTTGATGATGTTGCGTCTGCTGTGTCGAGACGAACGTCGAAGTGGTGACCATTCCGCACTGGTGTGAGACTATCTCCAGTTGTCTTCCAGGCTTTATATGACTCGCCGTTAAGACCTTGAAGCTAGGAATTCGGCCTTCGCTTCGTTTGCTTTGTCACGTCCGAACCCTGCTGGAGGAAGAACGCTGGGGTGACATTCTCGTCTGCTGTATCGAGACGAACGTCGCTGTTGTCTCTAGGTTGTTGGTGAACCGTCGAGGTTTGGAACTAAGGATTTTGCCGTGGCTCCATTTGTTTGATGATGTTGCGTCTGCTGTATCGAGACAAACGTCGAAGTGGTGACCATTCCGCACTGGTGTGAGACGATCTCCAGTTGTCTTCCAGGCTTTATATGACTCGTCGTTAAGACGTTGAAGCTAGGAATGTGGCCTTCGCTTCGTTTGCTTTGGTGTGTCCAAATCCTGTTAGAGGAAAGACGCTGTGGTGACATCTCGTCTGCTGTACCGAGTCGATCGTCGAGGTGGTGACCACTCTGCGCTGGTGCGAGATGATCTCCGATTGTCTTTCCGGTTTTATATGAGTTACCGTCAATACGTTGAAGCTAGGAATGTGGCCTTCGCTTCGTTTGCTTTGGTGTATCCAAATCCTATTGGAGGAAGGATGCTGTAGTGACATCTCGTCTGTTGTATCGAGACGATCGCCGAGGTAATGACCACTCTGCGCATGGTGCGAGATGATCTCCGATTGTCTTTCCGGTTTTATATGAGTTACCGTCAAGACGTTGAAGCTAGGAATGTAGCATTCGCTTCGTTTGCTTTGGTGTGTCTAAATCCTATTGGAGGAAGGACACTGTTGTTGACATTGCATCTGTTGTATCGAGACGCATGCCGAGGTGGAGCTGGGATTTTGCCGTTACTCTGCTTGTTTGACCATGGGGTCTTTCGTCGGCGCTGTATCTGCAACTTGATGGACTGCGAAGGAACGCCGTTGTTAACATCTCGTCTGCTGTATCGAGACGATTGTTGAGATGAAGCTGGGATTTTGCTGTCGCTTCGCTTTGTTTCGACCGTGAGGTTTTTTGTTGGCGTTGTATCTGCATCTTGATGGACTGCGAAGGAACGCCCTTGTTAACATCTCGTCAGCTGTATCGGGACGGTTGTTGAACTGAAGCTGGGATTTTGCCGTCGCTTCGCTTTGTTTTGACCGCGAGGCCTTTTGTTGACGTTGCTTCTGCATCTTATTGGACTGCGAAGGAACACCTTTTTTGACATCTCGTCTGCTGTGTCGAGACGAATGCTGAGGTGAAGCTAGGATTTTGCCATGGCTTCGTTTGATTGTGTAACATCTGTGTCCTGCTGGAATGAGGAGGCACACCGTTGTTTGTTTTTGGGCCGTAGATGTGGCCATTGAAATTTGGAACTAGGGACTTTGCCATGGTTCCGTTTCGTTGCGACTCTGGGGTCGGTTGTTGACGTCACGTCTGCATCTGGTTGGAGTGATGAGAGACGCCGTTGGTGATCTCTAAGTTGTTGATATTGACGTCGAGACCCTGAAGCTAGGGACCTTCCTTTGCTTCGTTTGTTGATATTGTGTCTGCAATATTGCGACAAATGTCGAGGTTGTCTCTAGGTTTTCTATGAACCGTCGAGATTTGGCTTCGCTTTCTGATGGAGCATGTTGGGAAGGTATGATCCCCTCTTTGTTTGTTCCTCTGGATTGTATACAGGGATCGATGTGATCTCACCTGTAGGGCAGAAGTTTCATTCATCATATTTTTTATTATTATTATTTTATTTCCGCGATGCTCTATCATTTCAGCTTTTATATCACGAAAGTCGCGATTACCCAATCATTTCGGCTATTTTTCGTGGTGCCCAATTATTTCGGCTATTTATTTTTATTTTCAATCGCTGCTTTTTATTGCGAGTTGCCCAATCATTTCAGCTATTTCGTGTGCACACGTTTTTACTTGCTGCTTTTTATTGCAAGTTGCCCCATCATTTCGGCTATTTCGTATGCATGTGCGGCCTATCGGCTTTTTACCGTAAACCTGAAATTAGACACCGATTTCGGCATCAGCACCGCTACAACTGGGATATTGCCAGGAGCGAATCATCATCTGCCTCCGTCGATGTTGAACAAAGGTGGCTTAGCGAACAGAGTTAAGGTCCTGTTGACTAAGGCTTTTAACTTCATGAGCCGTAAGGGTCTCACAAAGGTATTTCTCCCTACAAGTCGTGAGGATCTTGTAGGCATATTTTCTTCTTAGGAATCGTGAGGATTCCTAAGTGTTTGTTCCTCTGTAAGTCGTAAGGATCTTACAGGAGGGTTTTCTCCTTGTAAATCGATAGGATTTACAAGGGTTGTTCACCATGCGAATATATCCCCAGTCACGGATGGGACTTGGTTAGGGAAATGTTTACTCGCGCCCGTGGATTGTATACAAGAGCCAGTATTGGACCACTTGTAGGGCAATATTGGAAGTTGTGGGGTTGCTTAAGCACAGGTTTAGGTCTTTGTAACTTAAGATTTTCAAATCTTATGAGCCGTGAGGGTCCCATAAGGGAGTTCTCCTTACGAGTCGTGAGGATCTTGTAAGTGTATTTTCTTCTTAGGAATCGAGGGGATCCCTAAGTGTGTTGCTCCTTTGTGAGTCGTAAGGATCTCACGCGGGTGGTTTCTCCTTACAAGGTCGAGAGGACCTTATAAGTGTCTTTTAACGAGGTTGCGCCTTTTCGGGTTTTCACAAACACTCGCCGGTAGTCCTGCTGTTTTTACTCACGGAGCCCTTTCGGGTTTTCATCCGTGCCCATTTTGCTTATGGACATACATTTTTTTTTATTCTTTTTATTTTTATATATTTTTTCTTACGAGGTCGCGCCCTTTCGAGTTTTCACGAACACTCGCCGGTAGCCCTGCTGTTTTTACTCACGGAGCCCTTTCGGGTTTTCATCCGTGCCCATTTTGCTTATGGACATACCGTTTATTTTATTTTCTTCTCTTTTTTTTATTCTCGTCAGCCTGAGGATGCTGCTGTAGTAGTTTAAAGACGTTTCGGTCGTTTGCAAGTTCTAGGACATTGTGGTCCATCATTAGTTTAAGGACGTTTCGGTCCGTCGTTAGTTTAAGGACGTTTCAGTCCGTCATTAGTTTAAGGACTTTTCGGTCTATTAGGCTTTCTCTATGACTGAGCATGATGCCCCCGGCGTATCCGTCTTTCTCAGAGCGTGCGGTTGTGGCGGGTTCACCTTCCAGTTTTCGGAGAGCGCGAACTTGCCCTGTAGGTATTGGTCTTCAACCCAGTTTTTGAAGACGTAGCAATTCTCGATCAGGTGACCTACTGTCTGGTGGTAAAGGCAATAATTAGAACTGTTGACATAATCCAGTTGTAGTTGGTGTTTCGGCTCCGGTAGAGTGAAAAGCTTGTTATGCACTGCCACTTCGAACAGCCTCCTTGTTTCATCCTGGGGAAATGAGTAAGGACGTCTTAGCCTTTCCTCGAGGGATATGCGTGGACGCACATTGTTTTGACGAACAATTGGTCTAGGGCCACTCGACTGTTGTCGAGTGTTGGCGACTAAGGTCATTTTCCCCTTTCCTTTATCCTTTCTGCTCGATCCTTTGTTTGCGAGGCCGAGATTTTTTCCGAGTAGCGGGCGATTGCACGGCTGAATGTTTTCGCAACTCCCTAATTTTTTCATTTTCGAAATGGATTCCTTGAGGAGAGGGTTGAGGGCAACTTCTTCGTCAGAGTTGCTTCCAAAGGTGATAATTTGCGATCCCTTGGAGCCGGCTATGTGACAGCCGGCGGCGGCTCTTTTGCGCTCATCTATCGCATTTTTCCGATGTCTACGAGCTCCATATTTTGTCCTGTTGAAGAGTTGCTTTTGAGCAACATATCCTTGTCACCAACACTTAAAGGAGTCGCAATTTTCGGTAGGATGTATGATCTTCTGATGATATAAGCAGAAGTTAGGATGCATCTCCATTTCACCGAGAGTATTTTCTTCAGAGGGTGGTAGCACCATTCCTGCTGACAGGGCTTTGGCGAACCTCTTCCTCGTCTTGAATTTGTCTCTATCCGCAGCGGATGGCTTTTGATTTGATAGGAGTGCCTCGACTCTTTGGTCCAATCGTTGGTGTTTGGCCCCTTCCAGTATGGCCATCTCACGCTCTTGATTGGCTTTAACTTTCAGACGAATCTCATTCAGGAAGGCATCGATCAACTCGTCTGACGGCCGCGGAATTTCTGGTTCAAGGTCCGCTCCCATTTTCTCGGCGCAGGGAGCCTCTTCATCATCCGCCAATGAGTGAGAGATCACGTGGCAAGTCGCTACGTAGTCTTCAGACTCGATTGATGAATCTTCTCCATCATCTTCGTTCTCGACAAAAGAACAAGCTGCCCCTATCGTGTCCGTCTTCTTTGGAGTGTGCGGCTGTGGTGGGTTTACCTTCCAGTTTTCAGATAGCGCAAACATGCCTTGTAGGCAGTGATCCTCGATCCATCCCTTAAAGACAAAACAATCATTGATCGGGTGACTTACTGTTTGGTGGTAAGGGCAGTAATCGGGATTATTGAGATCGCCTGGTCGCAACGGACATTTTGGATTCGGCAGATTGATGGGTCTGTTACGTACTGCCAGTTCAAACAGTCTTCTCGTTTATTTTGAAAAAACGAGTAAGGACGTCCTAGTCTTTCCTCGAGGGACAGGCGTGGATGCGCGTTTTTTTGGCGAACAACCGGCTTTGAGTTTCTCGGATGTTGTTGAGCATTGGCAACGACAGTCGCTCTCCCTTTTCCTTTCTCATTTCGAGAGTCTGGTTTTGGAGGAGACGGTCCGTGGCCCGTCTGGTCCATCTGGGCTAATTTGTCGATCAATGCTTGGAAGGTGGTCGGCCTGAATAACATCATGAATTGTGAGATGGTCGCTTGCGGGTCGAGAGTGCCCACGAACATGCCTACCGCAGGTGCCTCTTCTATGCGTTGTTCGCATTTCGACCATAGGTTCCGCCATCGTGTTGCGTATTGGACCCACGTTTCGCCTGGCCTTATCCTGGCATTTATCAGTGGTGTTATCGGGGTGCGTTCACTAGCACTCGCGAATCTTTGCGTGAACAGTAGCTCCATCTCCGCAAATGTTTTGACAAAGTCATTAGGTAGCTCCGAATACCATTCAAAGGCTGTTTCTGCTAAGCTGCCAACGAATTGGCGAAGCAACAATTTGTCATCGCCTCCAGTGTTGCCGCATAAGGCCCTGAATTGAGCGACACGTTGATGCGGATTCCCTGTCCCTTTATATACGTGGAATTTAGGGATCGTATATCCCGGCGGGTAACTGATTTGGTCATACCAGCCCGGATAGGGTCGTCCAGTTCTAACAGTTTGCCCAGCTGCTTCACTCACCTGATGAGCCCGTATTTGCTGAGCTATATAGTCATCAAGCGCGGCCTTGGAAATGGTTTCTTCCTTGGCTGCTGAAAGAGCCGGAGGAGGATCAGATGTTTCTCCTCCGTCATTTCCGACAATGACTGGAGGGTCTTCAGCTGGAGGGTCAGGCTGTAACATAATCCCTACCATGTCTTGGAAGAGGAGTGCCATTTGTTTTATGTTAGCCGCTTGTTCTGCGGCTTCTGTGTCCTTCTTTTTGAGGATTCTACGTAAGAAGTCAGCATCAGTCTTTTGTTCGTGACACTGCTCTGATGATACTTCCGAACTTTCTTTCGGTTCGGTAAGTACAGCCATCACGGTCATCATTTCGTGAAGCTTCTGTTGCTGCTCCTGGGCTTTCGTCACAGATCGGGTGAGCGGCCGGTGACCCTTCGAAGCACGGCTTTCCTCTTTTTCGAAAGCCATATAAACGGTGTGTACCACCATGCCCCCAGACTTGGGGCGTTTGCGTTCGGTGTCTTTGCGATTTGCCAAAGACACAGTGGCTTTTTGCGGCCTCCTTTTTTGAGTGATTGGAGTTAAGGGAGCCGTTGTAGTGGGCACCCAAGTAGCTTTTGTTTTTTGTGGCTTGACAGAGTAATCCTTCTCCTGCCGCACCTTCATCGTTTTCTGTCGGCGGAGATAGTTTTCATCAATCACCGACTCTTGGACCTGTCGCCAGACTTTATAAATTTTAGAGGACAGCCGTTGAGGTGGCTGCTCTAGCTTCTTCTCTGGAGTATTCTCCATAGGTGAAGGAGCTCGTTTCAACATCTCAGTAGGAGAGTTTCTGCGCACCGTATTCAGCAATTCGAAGCTGTTCCCGGTTGGAACAGCAACATCGATCTCCACCATCGGAGCTGACGGCGTAAATCTAGAGGGGGAGTTGCCCCCAGCCTTTCTTACCCGACGCCAGTGGCGACGTCGGGCGTGTCTTGCGGATGGAGTCACCTCCGTTGTTGGATAAGCTTCTTCATGCCCCCTGCCCTGGGTAGGGGAAGCAGCTTTGAGGACCTCGCCTGGAACAGCCACCGGAATAGCCAGCCTTGTAAAAACTGACTTCTCAGAAGGGGGAACCCTTCCAATGATTTCGTCCGCTTGAGCCGGGATAGCTATCCGCTTTGGGATGGAAGCTTCGGGTATCGCAGGTCTGCAGACGTTCTGGCCCAGTCCGTTGAAAACTGAGGTATTGAAACTGAGCGACCCGTTAAGAGGGGTCGCGGCAGTGGTAAGCCGATTAAAGACTAACTTCTCCGGGGTTTCTTGCAACGTCATTGTGGCATTGAAGCTCAACGGTGGGAGCATGGTCCCGAAGAATAATCCAGTGTTGGCTTGAGTTACCTGTTCTACTGGTATTTTGAAAAGGGAGGCCGCTTGGGGCCCATAAGCCACTCCTCCAGCAAGGACCGAGCGAGAGTTGCTGTTGCGGGCAGTGCAGTTTGAAGCCATTGATCTTCTGTTTTTTGCACGGAGCAAGAGACTAAATCTTAGTACCTCGAATCCACAGGCAACCACAGTAAACCGCGATTCGTTCGCGAACACAACACACGAAGTGTGGAGTGGAAAGTGGAAAAGGTCCCACCGGGCGTGCCAGAATCTGTTCCCCTCCGAACAGCGGCCGAGACGTTAGGACATCTAGGCCTGAGGTTCGGGGCAGATGCTATTTGGTTTTATCCGTCCACCTCCCCGAAGATTCCAAGTTGATTTATGGCACCGTGTATCGGAGGTTTAGACGGATGCGGCCGATATAGCAGACTTCGTCAAATTCCCCCTCGCTTGAGGGGTTTTTGATTGTGGGGACGCTCTTCCCTGCAGGCGCAAGCCCCTGCAGTTAATTACGCTACCGCATCGCGGTAACAACTTTCTCCTTCTCCAGAATTTCACTTCGTGTCGTGGGTGTTTGTTTTGTTTGTGGTTGCCCATGGATTGTATACGGAGACTATTTATTTCGTCGCCCGTAGGACATGGATTAATCCAAATCCGTACTTTCTTAGATTTGGGTTTTGGTTTAAGGATACGTTAGCCATATTTGAGGCTAAGATCAACTTAAACGTTTGTTAAGGATACGTTAGTCTAATTTCCAGACTAAGATCTACTTAACGGGATCGTCTAGATCCATTTCTAGTTTAAGGACATAGTGGTCCATTTAATATATGGCCGTTGGGACCCGTCACCTCTCTGACGACGTTGAAGGATTACAACGACATGTGTCAGAGGAGTTCGGAGATGTACCCTTGAACCAAAGTTGATTGGGGGTCTTATAGTCCAATTTGGGACTAAAGTCTGTTTGAATGTTTAAGGATACGTTAGCCATATTTGAGGCTAAGATCAACTTAAACGGGATCGTTTAGACCCGACAAAAGAGAATTTGGGGGCTCTATTGTTCCAGTTTGGGGACGTAGTGGTCCATAGGTAGTTTAAGCACGTTTCGGTCCATGTTCCAGTTTAGGGACGTGGTGGTCCATAGGTAGTTTAAGGACGTTTCGGTCCATGTTCCAGTTTAAGGACGTGGTGGTCCATTTAATATATGGCCGTCGGGACCCGTCACCTCTCTGACGTCATTGAAGAATTACAACGACATGTGTCAGAGGAGTTCGGAGATGTACCCTTGAACCAAAGTTGATTGATTTAAAAGAGCAGCCGTGCTCAGTCAATTTAATTTGAGGACTTACGGCCAAAATTGGGCTAAGTCCAGTTAGGAATGTCCACGTTTTGTTTGCATTTGGCCTTTGTCTGGGCTTTCCCCTTTTTAGAATAATGCATAGCATTATTTCAGGTCATTTATACCCATTTTGACTGGGCTCTGCCCTTTTTATTATAATGCAGAGCATTTTTTTTGGTCCATTGGACCTCTCAATTGGGCTTTGTCCCCTTTTAATAGTGCATAGCACTTTGTTTGGTTTGATAGACCTTTCTTTATTGGGCTCTGCCCTTGATAATGCATTGCATTAATTAGTCTGACAGAGTGCCACATGGCTTGTCAGGCGCTTTGCGCTGATTGAGGAGTGCAAGGCGCAAATCCATGGGGAAGTGACACGTGTCACGCTCAGGAGAGCGCAAGCGCAGTGCGTTGCGCCAGCACGCTGCGCTATTGCGCTGCTGACACGTGGCGCACTCTGGTGAGTTGCACCAATTCATGAGAGCAGTGCTCTGTTTTTAGAAGCACATAGCGCAAATCATCATGGGGCTGACGCGCGGTGCTCTCTGGTGGCTTGCGCCAGCCCAAGAGCGCAACAGCGCATTTTTTCAAGTGCAAAGCACTATTAATTCGAGAATCTTTTTAGATTCAAGAACCAATGGTATATAAAAGAAGTGCAAAGCACTATTTGATTTCTTGATCTAATTTAGATCAAAGAAAAACAAATTTTTTCTTATTTCTGGAACGAGAGATTCATAAAAAGTGCAATGCACTGTTTTTATTTTGTTTTTTATTAAAGATCATTGAACTTGTTTTCAGATCAATGATCTATCAGAAAAAATTCTTCTATCTAAAAGGTCTTTTTACCTTTCTTTTTTTTGGAATTTCTTCAGAGTTCTCTCTCTTTGAAGTTCTTGATTTTTCCCCAAAATGTTCCTCCCTTTGAATTGAGGCCTAGGGTTCTTTTTATAGTGCCCATAAATTAGTTAAATTTGTTAAAGAGATCTTTCTCTGAGTGATTTGGGGAATTTTCCCCACCGTTGGATATTTGATCCGAGGGCTTCTGTTTTACAGAAGAAAATGTTCTTGTTTTAACAAGAACAGAAAGATTTCTTTAGAATCTTAATTCTGTTTGGCGCAAATGTCCCAGTGTGTGACACGTGTCAAGCAGCGCACAGCGTAGCGCAACTGCGCTAACGCATCTGTGCTGACACGTGTCGCGCAGCGCAATTGCGCTAGCGTATCTGTGCTGACACGTGTCGCAAAGCGCAGCGCAACTGCGCTAGCGCATCTGCGCTGACACGTGTCACGCAGTGTAAAGCGCAGCGCAACTGCGCTGACACATGTCGCGCAGCGCAGTGCTTACGCAACTGAAGCGTTACTTCCTTTAATTTTGCTTAAAATAGAGATTTGCTCTGATTGAGTGCGCTGCTTTGGCGTTGCGTTGATATATCAGCTTTTGACACGTGGCGCGTTGCGCGCAGCGCAAAAAATCTGAAGTGTTGCTTTATTTATTTTAACTTTAATTTTCAGTTCAATTTTCAAAACAGAGCTTTGCTCTGATTGGGGGAAACAGAAGCGTTGCTTTATATCCCGCCTTGGAATTTGAATAGAGCTTTGCTCTAATTGGGGTAAACATTCTCCAATATCCTACGAATGAATTCAGCGTTAGTTTCTTGCTCCTGACGTTGATCAGATGTCGCTTCGGGGCTTTCCTTCGGCCCAGTGAGTGCGGCTATCGCATTCATCATTTCCTGGAGCTTCTGCTGTTGCTCTTGAGCTTTAGTCACTGACCGTGCAACCGGTCTATGACCCATGGATGCACGGCTGTCTTCTTTTCCCAGCGCCACGTATACCGTATGCACCATCATGCCCCCAGACTTAGGGCGTTTAGGTTTATTGTCCTTAATATTTGCTGCAGGAGTAGGGACTCTATCCGGCCTTCTTCTCTTTTGAGTAGTCGACGTGGAGGGAGCCGTTGCAGCGGGTACCCAAGCGGTTGTCATCCTTTGTTGTTTGACGTGACGGTTCTTTTCTCCCTGCACTTTCGCCTTTTTAGGTTGACGAGAGTGATCTTGGTCAATTACCAATTCTTGAACCTTCCGCCAGAGTTTATAAATTTTGGAGGACAGCCGTTGAGGAGGCTGTTCCGGCTTCGCTTCTGTAACGTTCTCCGCAGGTGGAGGGGATCTTTTGAGAACCGCAGTTGGTGAATTTCTGCGTACCCTGTTCAGCAGCTCGAAGCTGTTCCCTGTTAGAACAGCAGCCTCAATTTCCACCGTTGGAGCTGGTGGAGTTAGTCCGGAGGGGGAGTTTTCCCCAGTCTTCCTTATCCGGCGCCAGTGGCGACGTCGGGCATGATGGGTTGTTGGGATTGATTTAGCGACGGCTTCGTCTTGCCCCCTGTTCTGAGGAGGGGCTGCTGCCGGTGTCAGCCTCTTGAAGACTGACGTTCGTTGAGAAGATACAGATTTCTGAGCGGGAGCGGGAACGGGGGTAGTCTGTCTCGTGAAGACCGACCCTCTGGGAGGAGAAGCCGCCTTGACGACTTCGGGAGTAGCTGTCCTTTTTGGGATGGCCTTCTCAGGTATCACGGGCTTTTTGGCGAGCCCTTTGGAGTTCAGGCTCAGTCTAGTGAAGACCGAGGAGTTGGACGACCCTCTGAGAGGGGCCGTGGGAGTAGCAAGTCGATCAAAGACCGACTTCTTTGACGCTTCCGGTACGGGCATTGGGATGTTAATGTTCACCGGCGGGAGCATGGTCCCAAAGAATAGACCGGTGGTAGCTTGAGTCACTTGCTCCACAGGCATAGTGAATAGGGAAGCAGTCTGCGGTCCATATGCTACACCTCCAGGTGAGGCGGAGCGTCGGTTGCATTTGCAGTTCGAGCAGTTCGAGCGGTTGTCATCCATTGATCCTTTTGCTTTCTGCAGCAAACGAAACACCAAGTCTTAGTACTTCGAAACCCAAGGACAACCATTAGCAAACCACGATTGGTTTGCGAATCACGACACACGAAGTGTGGAGTGGAAAGAGGAAAAAGTCCCACCGGGCGTGCCAGAATCTGTTCCCCTCCGAAAGATGGCGCGACAGAACGTCTTGCCTGAAATTCGGGGCAGATGCTAATTGGTGCTATCCGTCTACCCCTCCGAAGATGCCAAGTTGATTTATGGCACCATGCATCGAAGGTTTAAATGGATGCGTCCGATGTAGCAGACTTCGTCAGATTCCCCCTCGCTTGAGGGGTTTTTGATTGTGGGGACGCTCTTCCCTGCAAGCGCAAGCCCCTGCAGTTAATTACGCTACCGCATTGCGGTAACAACTTTCTCCTTCTCCAGATGATCACTTCGTTTCATGTGCGTTTGATTCGTGTTCGGTTGCTCGTGGATTATATACGGAGACTGAGTTATGTCGTCGCCCGTAGGGCGTGGACTAGTCCAAATCCGTATTATCTTAGATTTAGGTTTGGGTGTTGTGTTTAAGGATACGTTAGCCTCGTTTGAGACTAAGATCGACTTAAACGTTTGTTAAGGATATGTTAGTATAGTTTTAGACTAAGATCAACTTAACGGGATCGTTTAGATCCGACAAGAGAGCGATTAGGGGAGCCCTGTTGTTTAGTTTAATAACATTGCGGTCAATAGGTAGTTTAAGGACATTGCGGTCCAGTGTTAGTTTTAAGACGTTGCGGTCAAGGTTAAGGACGTCGTAGTCCGTGGATTTAAGGATTCCACAATCCGATGTTAGTTTTAAGACATCACGGTCAAGGTTAAGGACGTTATAGTCCGTTGTTAGTTTTAAGACATTCCGGTCAAGGTTAAGGACTTCGTAGTCCATGGGTTTAAGGACCCCACAGTCCGGCGTTTAGTTTTAAGACATTACGGTCAAGGTTAAGGACCTCATAGTCCATGAGTTTAAGGACCCCACAGTCTGTATCAATGTGTGGTCATCGGGACCCGCCACCTCTTTGAAGACGTTGAGGAATTACAACGCCAAGTATCAAAGGAGTGAAGAGATGTACCCTTAAACCAAAGTAGATTAAGTGATCTGTAGTCCAATTTGGATACTAAGATCAATTATTATATTATGAGCCCATTGGCCCAGTTAAGTTTGAATTGAGGACTTATGGCCAGCTTGGGCTAAGTCCAGTCATGTTTGGGACATTGGCCCTCTGTTGGTTCATTGAAGGAGAGGCTTTGCCTCTGATAACTCAGCCAATTGGGCTAAAGCTGGTGTTAAACACTAGAGACCAACAGTGTTGAACACTGGGAATAAGATTAACAAGTTAGTGTTAAACACCAAAAAATAATCAATGTTGAAATCTGAGAACAGAGTTTTCAAATTAGTGTTAAACACTAAGCAAATCAGTGTTAAACACTGGGGAAAAAATCTCCAGACTAGTGTTAAACACTAAGGAGAGAGGGGTCACGTGCGGACACGTGAGAGCGCCCTGATTCCACTTATTTTATTCAGTCAAAAGTCTTGAATACTTTGAAGTATCACGTGCTATCACGTGATGGGAATTTTGGTGCTTGTCTGTTAAAGCTTCAGCCAAGGGGTCACGTGGTAGCACGTGAGAGTGCCCTAGAGCTCTTTATTTTGTTCTACAGATGAGTGTTTAACACTTTTAATTCTGAGAGCCATCACGTGTAGGCACGTGATGGGGGCTTACGCTTTGATCTGTTAGAATGTTCATTAGGGGTCACGTGTCAACACGTGAGGGCGCCCTAGAGCTCTTTTATGTTTCTATTGCCTTTTTTCTCTGTGTGCTTTAGAGATCACGTGGGACACGTGAGGCATTGCCTCAACGTTCTCTTTTATGGATCTTTGCAAGAGTCACGTGGTAACACGTGAGGTGCTTGCTTCAAAGTTCTTTTCTGTGGGTCTTTGCAGGGGTCACGTAGTAGCACGTGACTCTGATTCTTTGCATGTTTTAAAGATCTGTTCATCTTTTAAGAATTAATTTCTTCATAGGGTTAAACCCTAACAATAAACTTTAAAGGAATTAAATTCCTGTTTTCTTCTGAAGAATTATATTCTTAAATAGGGTTAAACCCTAATTTCTTTTCTTAAGGGAATTAAATTCTTGTGAGTTTGAGAGAATTATGTTCTCAATTAGGGTTACACCCTAGTTCTGTTCATTTTGAAGGAATTGAATTCCTATAACATAGGGTTAAACCCTAATTTTATCTCAAAGGAATTGAATTCCTATAATTTTGTGAGAATTAAATTCTCAAAACTCAGTTCCTCCTCTGTGTTTTAGATCTGCATGGCAGGATCTCAACACAATGAGAATTAAATTCTCAATTCATGGGAGATGTGCACTTTACAGATCCTCCACCAGAGAAAGAACTAAGTTCTTTTCTTTATATAAGAGTTAAACTCTTTTGAGAATTAAATTCTCTTTTTAAGCATCCCTTTTCTTTTCTTACCTAAGATTTTCCTTTTGCAGAGAATCAAAGGCTCTATATCTCTCTCTCTGTGTATCAAAAGAAAAGGTCCAAAGGTCCCTTCTATTCTTTTCTTGGCTCCTATTTATAGGAGTAGGAAGAGAATCAATCTGGTTAGTAAATTTTTCATTGAAAGATTTGATTTGTTCATTGAGAGATTTGATTTATCTTCATCATTAATCTGGGCCTTTAGATTATTAGGTGAATTTTATTCACCATTGGATTTTAAATCCAAAGATATCTCTTTGTTATCTCGGTTAGATTTAGGGGGGAAATCTTTCCAAGTCCAAGATTTTTCTATAAATTGGTGATATTTAATCACCTTTAGATTTTCAATCCAACGGTTTTAGATAATTCTTCTCCATTTTGGAAAGATTTGAATGATCTCTCCTCAGAATTTAATTCTGTTAAAGAATAAGACTTTTAAAGCCGGACACGTGTGAGCACGTGACCCCTGGTCACGTGTAGGCACGTGACCCCTGGAATGGGCTTCTCTTCTTCCGCGCTCTGTTCTCTGGCCGCTGTTTAACCATCACGTGCCAACACGTGACCACTGGTCACGTGTGAGCACGTGATGTCTTTTCTGGAGCTTTTTCTTGAATGTGCTTTTTGCCGCTGCTTTAAGCGTCACGTGCCAACACGTGACAACTAGTCACGTGTGAGCACGTGATGCCTCTTCTGAAGCTTCTCCTGATTTTTAATCCGGGAACAAATGCCCCCACAGCGTTTCTCTCACGTGACAGCACGTGAGTGCAACGCTGTAACTTTTGTGACCGTTGGATCCATCAAGGGAATCGGGGAGATGAAGCGTCTCCATCACATCCTATAAATATAGGGGTCTCTTTAGAAGCGCCTCCACTCTTGCTTGTCTTCTTCCTTGCAACTTTTTTCTTGAGAATTTAATTCTCGTTTCCAGAGCTTAGTTCTCCGCCTCAAACTTTTCCCAGAGTTTAACTCTGTTCCAAGAAGACCCTTTCTTCAGGTAAAGATCTTTGAACGATCGGAGAACTTTCCCATCAACCACCACGGGATTTTAAATTGAGATCAAGGGTTTTTTCCTTTGACAAGAACACACATTTTTTTTGTTTTAAGTTCTTCCACAAGAACAAGAACCCTTTTAATTTTCAAACTGTAGGTCTTTTAGGGTCTCTTTAACCTTTAGGGAGATGATGGTGTCGGTTGTCCCTTCGCTCGATTCATACTCGATGCATGATCGTCACCTCGAATATAGGGAAAGGATGGACACCGGTCGACCTGTGCCTGGCCTTTTGCTAGCTTTTATGTCACGTACGCCAAACACTTGCGAGTTAAAAAGGCTTGCGAGCTAAAAATACTTACTAGATAAAAAGGCTTGCGAGCTAAATGTACTTGCAAGACAGAAACACTTGAGCCAAAAATATATATACTTTATTTACGTTCAAAATTATATACAAGGTATTGTGGGCTCCTCGGCCTTGCAAAAATGCCCGGAGGCTTACAAAATTCTAAAAAAAGAGGGAGAAGGAAGGATAGCTCAGACTGCCTTCTCGGCCGTCACCTCTTCTTACTCTATGCCTCCATCGGTGACGAAAATGGCGACTTTAGGCTCAACGCTTCCGCCAGCCGCCTCGCCTTCCCCAACCTGCTCGGCGCTCCCCTGTGTGGCGCTTCCTCGACGAGGGGATATCTTGTGCGGAGCTCGCGGTCGTCGAACTCGGGCATAGTTTCCTTGACAGCATCAAGGGCATTGTGCCACCCAACGGCCGTGGAGTCACCGAGGTCAACATAAAACTGATCGGACGCCTTGTACGCCTCCACGGCCCCCTCCATCCTGCTCTCCGTGAGCTTCGCTGCCTCGCAAACCGCTCGAACGTCCTTTTTGAGGGCGTCCCTCGACCTTTTCATGGCGTCGAAGTGCCCGTTCGCCTCCTCCATCTAGGCCTAGATAGCCCGGTTGGATTCAGTTAGGAGCCGATGGGACTCATTCAGCTTGGAAACTGTCAGGCCCTCGGTGACCAATCATGAGTCAAGAAGGGCCGCCTTTTCTTCCGCTTGCTGCAGCTGAAGGAGAAGCTCTTCTTCTCGTATGGAAAATTCACCCTCCTTCTTTATCACCGGGGCGGCCTCCTCGGACTCCATAGCGGCGCGGAAAGCGCGGTGCTGGAAGACCTGAGGAAAACAGGAACTGTGTTAAGAAGCTGAAACCGAGGAAATAACCCTTAAAAATCTTTTGGGAAAAGCTACCGACCTGAACCGCCTCCTGAGCTATAGCGGCAACTTGGGCCTTCATGGTGCCCCGGGGAATCTTGGCCTCAGCCGCCATCTCCATGTCTGCCAGCAAGTTGTCGGCCACAGATAGCCCTGAGGGCACCTCGATGCAGAAGTCACCCTCCTACACTTGGATCCCGGTCGGGGGTGGCTGAGAAACCACCCACTTTTGTCTCTTAAGGGGGGATTCGGCGGGGGGAGTCACCTCCGCTCTAACACGAGGCATCGGGTCATGCACATGCTTCTGTCCTCCCCCGCGGCGTTCCACCGGGACTGGGGCACTGCGGAAGCCCTGGCCGGAGGAGTTTGCCTAGGAGCGGCTCACGGACCTGGTCGGGATGAGCTTGCGCCACCGGTCTTTCTTCACTGGGCCTTGGCGGCCATGTCGGCCATAATTTTCAATCGATCCATGGGCTCTGCGAGAAAAACATAAGAAAATGGTCAGCAACGCAGAAACGGCAATAGAATTTTGGTGAAGTCTAAACATACCAAAAAAAGCCCTAACTTACCCAAAAAACGTACGGGACTGAGTCCAGCAGAGCTCAGTACCTGCTCGGAGAGCAGGACATCAGCCTGCTGGATCGGTTCCCATTGGGACACCACCCTCGCCTCGGGGGTGTTCAACTGCCTCACCCTCGGGCAATCGGCCCTATGCCACTGGGTGGGCACATGCCAATCCTCACCCTACGGTGGCCCGACGAAGACGAACTTCTCCTTCCATTCGTGGATAGAAGAAGGGACGACCACTACCCTCGATCCGACCGCCCTACCCTTAGATTTTTTAAACGAGAGATACACCCAGCACGGCTCTTCCTTACTGGTACCAGGATGATTTTTATAGCAAAGAAAAGACAAGAAGAGGCTCAAATCGAAGGGGATCCAATCAATTTTTAACCAGACCAGAAATCCGAGGAGGATCTTCTACGAGTTCGGCGCTAGCTGGCCCGGGGCAAGACGGAAACAATGGAGTACAACACAAATTTCAGACGAGAAGGGAAGACGCATCCCTACCCGGAATGCTCCAGATATAGAGCAATCTCCTTGCCCACACCTGGTCTTCCCGCTCACCCTCTCTGGCCAGACGGAGTGAATAGCCAGAGGGGATATGGAATCGAGCCCGGATGTCGGAAAGCTCATCCAAACGATTTAAGACCGAGAGCGCACCGCGGGTATTCCCAATGCGCACCTTGGAAGCCCTTGTCGCCGCCCGACGGTGAGAGACAAGGGCGACACTAGCCTTGGGAGGCAAGCCCGACATAGAAGACGTAGATGATGAAGAAGAAGAAGGACTCTCTCAGCTATCTGAAGCCGAGGAGGAGGAAGATCTACTGGGCTCGGCCTCAGAAACTAAGACCTCATCGTCCGACTCTATCCCTACTACATCCACAGATACCTTAGAAAAAGACATCTAATCTAATTCAAGAAAAAGGGTTTGCCGAGGAAAATTCAACAGAAGATCCGACCTAAGCGGAGGTGCGCCTGGCAATCTTCAAACGACGAGAGACAACTAAGGCAAAGTATCAGCCTTGGGATGGCCCCCTCCTATTTATACAATCCAAAGGGGACATCCTACGGCCTAAATCGACCCTCGCCAAAATGAAGCGTCGTACCTAGCGGCCGTCAAGGCTCTACGTGGCGATCGGCCATTGGAAACACCCCCTCGCGGCAGAAGTCGGAGACAGCCTTTCGTGCCCCGCCAACAAATGTTGGGCACGTGGCACGTAGCCTAACCGACGGTCAAGCGAAACGGTGCCCATTCTTTAAAAGCGAAATCATTTCACCGATCCGCTGACGTCACCAAACATACGCGCGGTAATCAAGGTGTTTCGTGACCTGCCACGTGGGCCTAGTCATCCGATAGGAAAAGCTGCCAAATGTCCCGCCGTCGTCAGGCAGCTCGGGAATTCTAGGTTGAACCGTTAAAAACCAGGCTTACCACTCTCAACCCTGACCTACAAATAAGTCAGGGCGAGAGTGAGGGGCCAGCGATAAGGCTCATGAACGGAAATTTCCCAGATTACGACACGTAGCAGATGATGTGTCGTCCACGTAAGCCCACTAGGCTCCTGGGGGCTGCGGAGGTAGAATCAGTGTGGCGCCTTGGGGACTTTTCTCGGGGACTCGTCTCCGAACTTACACCCCCTTTGCTCTTCTCCGAGCTGTTGCAGGTCTGAGCTTCCTCGGCCTCCCGGCTCGTCTCCGAGCCACCCACCGAGCTGAGTTTCCTCAACTTCCCCAACCAATCGAGAGCGCGGGGCCCATGCGCCCCCTCCACGGCTCCGCGTATCTCGCCAAAGCGAGATATCCGCCGCCCCACGTTCCGCGTCCCACGCTGGCACTTCCCTCCATTAATGTGTGTATCCCGTCATTAATGGACTGATCCCGCCATCGACGCGGGCATAACGCAGGGGCGTAATGAACAGCAAGGATCTCGCTGGCTCACTACACGCGACCACTATATAAACCCCTCTTTTCAGACGACTCAGGTAACTCGAACTCATTCTGATACGCCGCTATCCTGCTCTTATTCCACGGTGTACTAACTTGATCGTCGGAGGGGTCCTACGGTGGTTTCCTACCCCGGGACTTCCCTTGCAGGTAGCTCGGCGTCAACAACATCTAACAACCCATTGAGATCCACACAACAATTCTCGTACCCAATCTCAACCGCTCATTACCACTTGTAGCCAGATCGACGGAGGAGAATATCTGAGGGAGATCAAGACCTCCATCAGCGTCCAATGCCATGAAGCTGGCAAGTTTATTTGACGTGAAGGGTTTACACTTTACTCAGACAGGACCTCTGGCAGCACGGTCGTCTACTGCTAATGATAATGGCTAATTATAGCATAGATAAGTTGCAAAATAAAGATAATTAAGATAAACTGTTGGTTGATTGATTTGAGGGAACTCCTTCACTTTGTCTTCTTTCGTATTCAAGCAGTTATGCCCGCGACAACAGCTACAACCTCCTACTAAACCCTTACTGATGGATCTCTGGATCTCCTTCAGATGTTATCTTCCGTTGATCTGCTGCGAGCACTGACGGACGGCTGGGATTGGATTTGGAAGGTTGGCTCCTAGAGCGTGTGGATCTCAATGGGCTTTGTGTGGTTGAGGCCGAGCTACCTGCAAAGAAGTCCCGGGGTGGTTGTGCCACCGAAGACCCTCCGACGATCAAGTTAGTCGTGCTATTTTGGCAGAGTAACGGCCTATTGGAGTGAAATTGGCTTACCTTAACCGTCTGAGATAGGGGTTTATATAGCAGCAACAATGGACATGCGGGCACGAGATTCACGCCGGCCGTTACGCCCCTGGCGTCACGCCCGTGTGATAGGCGGGATCCCGCACTAATGACGAGACAGGCTCGTTAATGGGGGATCGTGATGGCATGGGACGCGGGATCATGGGCGGCGTATATCTCACGCATGGCGAGATTCGTGGGGCCGTGGCGGAGGCGCCTGTGATCAGCGTTGTGGGTCGGTCGGGACGGGACCGAGGAAGATGAGCTCGACGGGAGGCTCGGGGACGAGCGGGAGGCCGAGGCATCTTGGTTCTGTGATAGCTCAGAGGTGAGCCGGGGGGTGGTCTGGAAGGCCACCGAAGGTCGGGAGACTCCTCGGGCCAGAGGCCCGAGGTGTGATCCCAACTGAAGTTCTTGATCCTTTCTTGTAGGTTCTGGGACACGTCATCTGCAACGTGTCAGTATCTGGAGAGTCACCGATATCGAGCCTCATCATTAGCCCCCCACTCTCGTCTCGACCCGTTCCTGGGTTGGGTCGAGAGTGGTCTGACCGATCACCCGGGGTGAGCTCTTACTCGAAAATATCGTCGGCGTGCATTCATGGGCAAAGAGTAGTATTTTCTTGATGATGTCAGCGGATCAGGGGAGAGATCTCGCATTAAAGGAGAAGTGCCGGATCGTGTGTACGTTCGTCGAAGCAACAACCCACGTGTCTGGCGCTGGTTGACTGGCGAGACGTGCCACAAGCATTCCCGCGCTCTGAGGGACCCACCTAATGTGAGTGCGATAGGTGGAACGTTATCGGTCGTTGGTTGTGAAACGCTGTTTTGGCGAGAGGCGATCGGAACCGTAGGATGCTTACGCCGGCCGCTATAAATAGAGGTGGGATCCCCATCGGGGCTCATACCTCTTCATAATTTTCTCTTCCCCAATTGTGTTAGCTCGGCGCTCTTCTCCTCAGATCGGATTCTTTGCGTTTGATCTCCCGATGACACCTCCTTTTGATCAAGTTAGATGTCTTCTTCTGAGGAGTCTGTAGATGTAGTCCGGGTAGAGTCTGGGAGTCTTCTGGAGCTTCCTCTTCTACTTCTTCCACTTCCTCCTATGAGTCGGAGTCCCCCCGGGGAGTTAGGGTTAGTAATGCTCCTCGGGGTCGTGCGACGGGGGCGGTCCCCAGAGCACAGGTCACGGGTGTTCTTGGCGTGCGATCCTCGCTGAGGCGTGCGAAAGAGCTTGTCAAAATCAAGACTCGTTTGCTCATTCCTCCCGGCTATTCGCTTCGTCTGGCCGAGGAGGGGGAGAGGGCAGACCAGGTACGGGGCAAGGAGATTGCCTTGTATCTGGAAGCCTTTTGGGCCAGGATGCGGCTGCCCTTCTCCTCCGAAGTGAGTGCGGCGTCGAATTGTTTTGGATTAGCCCCGGGCCAGCTAGTGCCAAACTCTTGGAGGATCCTTCTTGGGTTCCTGGTCCGGTTGAGATTGAGTGCGATCCCTTTCAACCTGAACCTTATCGTTTCTTCTCTTTGCTACAAAAACCACCCTGGCGCTCCGAGGGGCGAGCCAAGCTGGGTATACCTCTCTTTACGAAAACAACGGGGGGCGCTGCCGGGTCGGGGATCGTCGTAATACCTTCTTCCATTCACGAATGGAAGAAGAAGTTTTTCTTTATTGCGCCGCCCGAGGGTGAGAATTTGCATGTGCCCACCCAATGGCAAGGGGCCAGCTGTCTGTGGGTGAGTCGGTCGAATGATCCCGATGCGGTGGCGGTGTCGAAGTGGGAGCCCCTCCCCCGAGCTGATGTGCTGCTGTCTGAGCGGGCCCTCAGTTGGGCCGGGCTCAGCCCCGCCTATTATGCGGGTAAGTTAGGAGCTTTCAGGCAACCAGTTTTAGACTTGTGCATTCTTCATTTTTCCTGGCATTGCTGACTCCTTGTATTTTGCCTTATGCAGGACCCATGGACCTAAGCAAGTTCCGGGCGGCAGTGGTTGACGTGAAGAAGGGGAAGAAGGCCGGAGGCGTCGGCCCTTCTCGCACGTCGTCGGATCCGGCTCCACCAGCGGCCGCTCCATCGAGCCGCCCAAGTGCACCTTGGGCCCCCGAGTCCAGCCGAGCGCTGGTCCGAAAGCGTGCTCGGGAGCAAAAGCCCCGGTCTCCCGAGGTGGGAGTCGAGACTGGTTCTCCCGCGTCGCTCCTCAAGAGGTTTCATAAGACGGCACCCCGCTCCCCGGCTTCCCCGATCTTCGTGGACGATGGGGAGCTTCGCTTCGAGGTGCCCTCGGGGCTTTCCGTCGCTGACGGCCTGCTCTCGGAGATAAAGAGGTCGGTCGAGGGCAGAATCCCTCGGGGGACCCTCCGTGCCCAAATGGCGGCCATAGCTCAAGAGGCTGTGCAGGTTAGCGTTCACACCCCCACTTGGTTCTTCATTTAGTATTTTTTGCGTAATTGGGTGCCTCCATTTCCTTTTTAACTCTCTTTCTTTTCTTCAGGTCCTCCAGCACGTTGCCCTCGTCGTCAACATGGAGGACGAGGAAATTGCCCCGACGATGCGGGCCACGGGCGAGCTCTCCTCACGGGAGGAGAGCACAAGGCTGGAGCTAGAGGCGGCAAAGGAGAGGGTCGCTGCCCTTGAAGACCGGGTGGCGGCCGCGAATCGGGAGACCGCCAGGTGCCGAGAAGCCACCCGAGCCGCCGGGTCCCAGTTGGAGGATTCCAAGGTGCTCGTCGCCACCTTAAAGAAGACGGCGAACGCCCTCCAGAGGGAGAACGAGGTGGCGAAGGATCGGGCGTTGAAGGCAGTGGAGAACTATAAGAAGTCGGATCAGTTCTACGCCGACCTCGCTTAAGCCGGTGCCATCATTTGGCACGATGCCCTCGACGCCGTCAAGGCCCAGATGCCAGAGTTCCCCGACGAAAAGCTCCGGGACGAGTATCCTCTCGAGAATGACGCGTAGGGCCCCCCGGCAGGGCTGCAAGGGAAGAAGCCCCTGGTGGGCCCGTTGGGGACAAGTCGGAAGTCCCGGCCACCGGCACCGAGGTTCCCGCCGTGGGTGCCGACCCTGAAGATGCCGCCCCGGTGGTCACAATGGACGTGAGGCTCATCGAGGTTCTCCCCGGCCCTAAAGCCTGAGCTTCCTCGTTCCCTTTTCTTTTTTTGCCAAAATTTTGTAAGCCTCTGGGCATTTTTGTAAGGCTGGTGAGCTCATAATACCTTTTTATGAATAGAAAATCAATTTTGCAGTGTCCTGTTTGTGGTAAACGTTTATATTTTCCCGGTACTGCTTTCATGTTAGGTTGGTTTTTGTCTAGTGATTGCACGTCAAGTTGAGAGTTGAAGTTGACCATTTTCCAAGTGTGCAAAGACCGGTGAAAGGTCGGTATCTCCATGGCCCCGAAGTCGAGGTGGAGATCGCTTAGACGTGGAAGTACCGAGCAGGGTAGCTGCTCGGTGGCCACTTTGTGAGCGCCTAGATCCTTGGCGTCGTTCGGTAAGAATTTACCAGCCAAGGATGGACCGAGCAGGGTAGCTGCCCGGTTGCTTCTTAAGGAGGGCTTTGATCCCTGGCGTCAGTGGGTAGGGAACTACCAGCCAGTGATAACTGAGCAGGGCTGCTGCCCTGTTGCCTCTTGGTGAGGGCTTTGATCCTTAGCGCGGGAGGGCATAGAGAGGCCTGCTAAAGATGGACCGAGCAGGGTTGCTTCCCGGTGGCCTCTTGGTGAGGGCTTTGATCCCTGGCGTCGTTGGGTAGGGATCTACCAGCCAGGGATAACCGAGCAGGGTTGCTGCCCGGTTGCCTCTTAGTGAGGGCTTCGATCCTTAGCACGGGAAGGCATTGGGAGGCTTGCAAAGGATGGACCGAGCAGGGTTGCTGCCCGGTTGCCTCTTGGCGAGGGCTTTGTTCCCTGTCGTTAGTGGGTAGGGAACTACCAGCCAGGGATAACCGAGCAGGGTTGCTGCCCGGTTGCCTCTTGGTGAGGGCTTTGATCCTTAGCGCGGGAGGGCATTGGGAAGCCTGCTAAGGATGGACCGAGCGGGGTTGCTGCCCGGTTGCTTCTTGGTGAGGGCATTGATCCCTGACGCCAGTGGGTAGGAAACTACCAGCCAGGGATAACCGAGCAGGGTTGCTGCCCGGTTGCCTCCTGGTGAGGGCTTTGATCCCTGGCGTCGGTGGGTATGGAACTACCAACCAGGATAACCGAGCAGGGTCGCTGCCCGGTTGCCTCTTGGTGAGGGCTTTGATCCCCGGCGTCGGTAGGTAGAGGACTACCAGCCAGGGATAACCAAGAAGGGTGGCTGCTCGGTTGCCTCTTGACGAGGGCTTTGATCCTTAGCGCGGGAGGGCATAGAGAGGCCTGCTAAGGATGGACCAGGCAGGGTTGCTGCTCGGCCTTGTGAGGTTCCGTCCGACCCTCCATGGTTCATGGCGTGAGCGTTGGGAATAGCGACCGTCGTGGGGGACATGTGTCACGAACGCGTGGAGGGAGGTGAAGTTTAAGAGCCGCATCGTTCCTATTTCGGTTTGCCGAAAGAGGCGGGATATCCGCCGCGTGGTGGTACAGTGTTGGAAGGAACGAGCGACTGTTGGAATCTTGAGGGCACTGTAGGGCTAGAAAATGGAGGGCTTGTCAAGCACTCCTTTCTCCATCCCCAAAACGTAAGAATGGACACTTTCACCATCCCTGATATTATAACTTTCGAGGACGTGTATCTGTATGACTAGTACTGCACCGAGAATACGGTGCAGTTAGTGATAGGCCGCATTGAGGATCATTTTGGCTGACTGCTCCCCCGGCGCTCACCCCTGCTCCAGCTGTTGATATACTCCATCCGGAGGGCGTCGCCGGGGCTGTACAACCTCTTGTCTGAGCTGCTTATGGACGAGGCGGTTGGTAAGATGCGGTCTTTGTACCGCTTCGGCCTGATCTCGGTGGCTCGGCGGGATCGCTCGGTGGCACTCGTCCTTGAGTGCTACCAATTGAGGCATCACGCCGACGTTCGCGGACGGCATCAAAGGCAGGCGTCCAAGGCGGCGAGGGCCCGGCTGGCTGAAATATCCTCAGAGTACCACGAGCAATGTTTCTTGCACCCCCTCCCCCGCTGCTGTAATATTTTTAATTTTTTTTTATTTTTTTATGTAATGTAAGGCTGAGGAGCCTACAATACCTTTGAATCAATAAAATTCTTCTTTTCTGCAATGCTCGACTGCTTTGTCCTTCTTGTTTTTAAATAAAAAGAACTAAGAATTTACATTGCTTTGTTAAAGAACCCAAGCAGTGGCCCGCTAAGGATGGACCGGGCAGGGTAGCTGCTCGGTGGATCCTGAGGTTCAGTCTGACCTTCCTTGGTTCGTGAACACGGGGAAGAGCGACCGTCGCAAGCGGCACGTGTCAGGAAAGCTTGGGGGAGGCGTAACGTTTTAGGAAGTCGCGTCAGTTCTGCCACGTGGGGGAGCGGCATTGGAGTAATCTTGATGGATCCCGGGATCCGCGCCCATGCGCGTGCAAATCTGGGTCCTCGAGGATTTTGTTTGAGGTTATAAATAGAGAAGGAGACGGCAACTTCTTCGATATCGCTTTATGAGATGACTGGACGCATGTACTCAATCGAAGAGATCATTACCTTCGACGACATCTCCGTGTATGACCTGGCCGAGGATGGGTACCGGGGAGTGGTTTGGCGTCTCGAGGGTCACTTCGGACGGCTCCTCCCTCGGCGGTCGTCCCTCCTACAGTTGTTGATGTACGCAATTTAGAGGAGGTCGAAGGCCTCGCCCAGATCCTTGGCATGGCCGACCGATGAGACCGACTTGACGAGCATGTCGTCGACATAAACTTCCATGTTCCTGCCGATCTGCGGTTTGAACATGCGATTGACCAAGTGTTGGTACGTAGCTCCGGCGTTTTTGAGGCCGAAAGGTATCACCTTGTAGCAGTATACCCCCCAGTCCGTTGTGAATGCGGTGAGATCCCCGTTTGCTGGATTCATATGGATCTGGTTGTATCCGGAAAAAGCATCCATGAAGCTAAGTAGCTCGTGGCCTGCCGAACTGTCGACAGGCTGATCTATCCGAGGAGGGGATAGTTGTCTTTCGGGCAGTCCTTGTTGAGGCCGGTGAAGTCGACGCACATGCACCACTCCCCGCTTGACTTTTTGACCATGACCACATTCGCCAACCATTCCGAGTAAGGCACATTTCGAATGAAGTTGGCGGCGAGGAGCCTGTCCACCTCGTTTTCGATCGCCTTTTTCTTGATCGGGGCGAAGCTTTGTTTTTTCTGCCTAACGGGTCGGGCCGTAGGATCTATCCCGAGCTTGTGAGATATGATTTTGGGGTCGATCCCAGGCATGTCGGCAGGTGCCCAGGTGAACACGTCAGAGTTTTTTCTGAGTAAGTGAACCAGATCTTCTCGCATAGTCCCCGTCAAAAGTGACCCGATCTGAACGGTTCTTTCGTCGTCCCCTTCTACGAGGGGGCCTCTGTTAGTGGCTCCACCGAAGTCCCTCGGACCTCTTTTTGCTCGTCTTGAGTGTACAGAGAACCCCTAATGTCACCCTCGCCCTCAACATCGTTGTTTGGCCGCTCATACGTAGATGTTGCGGTGAAGCATACCTTTGCTGTCCGTTGGTCTCCGTAGGCCCGACCTATCCCGCCTTGGTCGAGCGGGAATTTCATCGCCAGGTGGTAAGTCGATGACTGGACCCGGAGGGAGTTCAGTGTTGGGCGACCGAGGAGGATGTTGTATGCCGATGGGATCCTCGCTACAATAAATTCCACAAGCATGGTGCGCGTATGGCCCGCTTCCCCGATATTAAATTGCAGGGTGATCACTCCTTCTGCTGGGATGGAGTGATTAGTGAACCCTGACAGGACGTAGGTAGTCGGCCTTAAGTCCGAAGGGGTGAGTCCCATACGCAAGAAGCAGTCGTAAAATAGAATGTCCGCCGAGCTTCCGGAGTCGACCAGTATCCTCTGCACCTCGTAGCGGTGGACCCGATCTGTGATCACCAGCGGGTCCTTGTGGGGCGGGGATATACCGTGGAGGTCTTCGTCGCTAAAAACGATCGGCTCGGCTACCCTGGCCTTCTTCCTCGGATGGCTGTCAGTCCCCTTGATCGGTGAGGGGTGCTGAGCCTCGTCGGTCTTAGCCGTACCCCCCGTTGATACGTCCATGATCTGGCCGATCGTCAATTCGCCGGGAGGGGGACGTTGCTCTTGCTCGCGGTCAGCCTGCCGCTTGTCTCGCAAGTATGTTGCCAGGTGTCCCGAACGGATGAGCTCCTCGATGTAGTCTCGAAGCTGCTTGCAGTTCTCCGTGGAGTGGCCCTGCGACCGGTGGAAGCCACAGTAGGGGCCCCGGGTGTGCTTTGCCGCCATGCGCGAGACTGGGGGGGAGCTTGAAGAACCTCTCGTCCTTTTCCTCCTCCAGCAGTACCGTCTGGGAGACGTTGAGCAGGGTGTACTCCTGAAACTTCGGGGAGTAGGGTTTCGGCCGTTCGGTCTTCTTTTTCTCTTCCCGGACCCTTTTCTTGTGATCAGTTTGTTCTGTCCGGGGCAGATTGGCGTTCACCTCGGATTCAAGCTGGATCTCATGCTCGGTCCAGGCCTTCACCTCGGCCATGGTCTTAGGTTGCGCTAATGCAAAGGAGCGTAATCACTCCTTGTGCCTAAGATCCAACCTAAGTGCCGTAATGACTGTCTCGTCCCGGTGTTCTGGGACTTCGAGGAGGGCGTTGTAGAAGCGGGTGACGTACCCTTTGAAGGTTTCTTTGTCCCCACTCTTTATTGTGAAAAGATGGTCGACGCTCAATCTCAACCTTCGATGAGCTGGCCACCCAATGGGGGATCTGATGGTGTGGGACGCGGGATCATGGGCGGTGTATATCTCGCGCATGGCGAGATTAGCGGAGCCGTGGCGGAGGCGCCTGTGATCAGCGCCGTGGGTCGGTCGGGACGGGACCGGGGAAGATGAGCTCGGCGGGAGGCTCGGGCACGGGCGGGAGGCCGAGCTATCTTGGTTCTGTGATAGCTCGGAGACGAGCCAGGGGATGGTCTGGAAGGCCACCGAAGGTCGGGAGACTCCTCGGGCCAGAGGCCCGAGGTGTGATCCCAACTGAAGTTATTGATCCTTTTTTGTAGGTTCTGGGATACGTCATCTGTAACGTGTCAGCATCTGGAGAGTCACCGATATCAAGCCTCATCACTTACCATATAATAAGTCCATGTCTCTAATTGCATGACGCAGTTCCTCGCGTTGTAGCACATTGTGACACATGTTCAACTATGAAAGTCTTTCCCTCGGCTAGCTGATTGAAGGCCTCGGCTAGCACTTTAGTTGTGTGCCCGGGCTACAAGCAAGTAAAGTTATTCGGTCAATTTGCAATTCATCGACGCTTGATACCAAATTTAGGTGTAAATAGAAAGGTTGGACCCGCCCAAACTTAAAACCCAGAACTTCCCTCTGTTTTACCCCTTTTTTGAAGTGGGGACCGAAGCATGGGGTTACAGCGGCGGAGGGTTGGATCCACCCCAACTTAAATCCAAGCTCTTACCCCGTTTTAAACTTTTCGAGACGTGGCGACCGAAGCCATGAACTGCCGTGGAACACAGCCCCATGAATCCCATGAGCTTCTTCCTTGTAAGAGCTGACACAGTGGCTCACATCAGCCTGTGACATCAGTGGTGAAAGACTAGTAGTGTCGTCAACGCTTATAGCACAGTCCACTACCTTGTCATGTCCATTAATATGCTCCTTTGCTCCTTACAATACGTTTCATGCTTCTCTCACTCTCGATCTATCTCTCATGGCTTCAAACCCCCCACTCCTATCAACAACCCAAAGGCACCAAACCCTACCTGAGACCTACATACGTCCGCAACACGAGAGGCCTCAACTGCATCGAGTGTCGACCGACCGCGACATTCAAATCATCGACTTGAGTTCCCCAAACAAACCACAACTCATCAAACAAGTCGCTGACGCCTGCATGTCTCACGGCCTTTTTCAAGTTGTGAACCATGGGGTTTCGACCGAGTTGATGAAGAAGACGATGGAGACCGCCGCCGAGTTTTTCACGCTGCCTGCGGAAGAGAAGATGAGGCTTTACTCCGATGACCCCGCGAAGAAGATGAGGCTTTCGACGAGTTTCAATGTGAGGAAGGAGAAGGTTCATAATTGGAGGGACTATCTTAGGCTTCATTGCTACCCTCTTGAGGATTTTGTACCTGATTGGCCATCTAACCCTGCTTCATTTAGGTAAAATTCTACATGTGAAAAGAAAGTTCATATAAGTAATTAAGCTCAAATCAGCTCAAATTTATTTATACTGATACCATTTGAACTAAAATAACTTGCTTAAAACTAAAATAACTTGCCACTTACATGGAAAAAGAGAACGTGAGACATAGTGCACTAATTGTAGTCAAGTTTATACATGCATGCTACAAATAGCTACCAAAAAATCCATTGCATCAAGCATCTGCATCCACATATTCAATGCAAATTTTTTTTATGAAACTTTAATTTTCTTGTCTACAATATGAGATTAATTAAAATTAACATCTCTTTTCTCAAAATCAGTCCAAGTTGATCTACAATTTGAGCTTCATTACTGCAAATATGGGTGTTGGGTTTAAAATTTACACCACATGCATTGACCAAAAATCAAAATCAAAATCAAACCGCGAATAAGTAGGTTCAAGCCAAAGCAAACGGATCATACTGTTGAATCCAAGCTGGGGCCACGTCCCAACACAAGCCGGGGCCATACCCGAACCCAAGTCCAAGCAGGTGGGCTCAAGCCCAGACCGGCCACCATGCCAAAGGAATAATCATCAAGCAATAAATATGTTTGATGTAATTTTCAAGAATAAATGTAAAATAAATGGGCAAAAAACCAAATTTTGTAAAGTTCATGGCTCATATGCAAAAAGAAATAAACGTATGGGCATGGGATGGACAAAATGCTAATTTTGTACAAGCCGTGGGGCTAAATGAAAAGATGTAAGCCTATAAAAAAAACCGTGATGATTTGAGAAAATAAGAAGAACTAATCTTGATTCACCAAACAACAAAAATCTTGAGTTTTGATCTATATTTTGGTGTGCAAGTTTCTCTTTTACTTTTCCTTTTTTTAAGTGCGCACGTCAGGAGACTTCGAAAAAAAGAAAAAGAACCCCTTTTGAACTTCAAAAGTCAAAATCTTGATGTTTTGGACTGTTGCTTCATTAGGTTTTGACCCTACTTGCACCGTGCTAGGTGTCCATTTGGTTAGGTGTGCACCCCGTTAGGTGCACATCGAGTCAAGTACGCACCGACCCAATTTTGTACCTTGCAAGGTGCGCACTTAGGGAAGTGCTCATCTCACGGGACCTTTTGGTCTATTCGGGACCCTTTGGCCCCCTCCACTCCCTCGCATTTTTCTAAGTGCGCATCTTACTTAGTGCGCTCCTCGATAGTTGCGCACTTATCATGTATGCCCCTTACTAGGTGCGCATCTTGCTAGGTGAGTGTTTCGGCAGGTGCGGACTTGTCATGTACGCTCCTTCGCCAAGTGCTCACCTTACAAGGTGAGCGTTTTGGAAAGTGCGCACTTGTCACGTGCGCACCTTATCACGTGCTCACTTTACTAAGTGCGCACTTGACGTATATACACTCATCATCTCTCCTGTTAGAAAAAAATTCCAATGGGGCGCTGCCCCGCACCCCACAAGGGGGTTGTTAGCGCTCTTGACCCCCAACCCGCTATCCGGGTAGCAGGACCATCCGTAAAAACTCTGCGAGGCCCCCGATATTCTTGAAGCACCCTAAAAATTGTTCCTAAACACAACACGCACATATTACATATTGAGTTTGCATGATCTGTTTGACTTGTTAATCGGAGGTTCTCTCACTCCAAAAACGAGGGGTAATTATCGGCAGTTTAGTCCGCGGCTGCCGGAAATTTAGATCTCCACAATCATTAAATCGTAGCCTATTCCTGACAGGAGGAATCTCTACATGCCTGATAAGCGTGCGCATTCTCATCTCAATGGGGTGACGAAAAATACGCTATAATGGGGTACGATACCACCGACATCCTACCTTTAAGAAACATTAGGCTAATTAACAATAACAAACGATCATAAAGTTGAATCTGAATTCGGCATCTAAATTGCATGATTTTCATAATATATTCGGATGCTTGTATCAGATCCGAATCTGATACGATATTTGGACCACACAACGAAAGGTGTCTTGTGGTCTACACAAACATAAAAAGGAGAAACTTACAACGATGCAGAAAAGGGGATATAGTTTCTGATTCCTCGAACTTCTGACCGTCGTCTTCTACGTAATGATCAGTATATCTGACCACGTATTTTAATGTGGAAGAGATCCGAATCCATAGAAGCAGGATAACCGTATACTCCGTAGAATAGAACTCCTAGAAATCCCTGATCTCTTTTGGTGTCTAAAACCCATAGAATCAATTAGTTCTTTATTTCTATGTTGGGCTTTGTTGATATTAGTTTAAATTTAAATAGTTAGTTAATATTATAGATAGAATTAAGATAAGTCTCTTATTTAAATATAGATTTAGATTTAAATTTAAATTAAAGATAATATTCTATTAGATAATGATAAAGGAGATTTATGTTAATCCAAATCTACATAGAAGAAGGTTTATTCTATACTATAAATACGGGGATACTTTCATCAAGAAGATTTGGTGAAAAGGCGCATCAAAGGCACAACAACAAGCACAAGGCGAAGCCTATATGGGCAATGGCTAAGATAAGGGAGATGTAGTCTCTAGATTTATGAGGATTGTAACTCCCTTCTTTTGAGGTGAGATCAAGAGAAGGGGATGAAATGTGAGAGAGAGATTGAGATATGAAACATCCTGTAACTTTTATCTTCATTAAGAGATTAGAGTTTTAATCTAGATTTGAGAGATGCTAATGATTTAGATGATCAAATTAAGAAGAATATAAGGTGTCGGGTGTAATCTCTTTCTTATATCAATTGAATCCTCATATTTGCCTCGTGGATTAGGCCAGTCGGCCAAATCATTTTAAAAACCTATATGTTGTTACTTCTTCTTATGAATTATTGTTTTGCGTGTTCGAACGTTAAAGGCATGATCTTTCCCTCGACGATAAGTATCAGAAGGAAAAATTCTCAATAAGTGGTATCCGAGCTCATCGTGTTTGATCGGAGTTAAAAGTTCGCAAGATAGCGGTGTATGTGATGTCAAGTCGGAGCGGCGGAGGCATCATAAAGAAGAAGTTTTGATCCGACGGAACGTCGGATTGACAGTTGTCAAAATTAGATCGGTCAAGAAGATACCAGCGGAAACGTTTGGAGACCGGATCTTTTATGAGACGATCGATGTGATGTCAAGTCAGAGCGATGGAGGAATCATAAAAAAGAAGTTCTGATTCTATGGAGCATCGAATTGGCGAATGTCGAAGTTAGAGCGGTTAAGGTATACCAGTGGAAGCGTTTGGAGACCAGATTTTGTGTTTGACAAACGAGAGAGTTTTGATCCGACGGATCATCGGATTGGCGGCTGTCAAAGTTAGATTGGTTAAGGAGTTACCGGCGGAAATGTTTGGAGCCCGTATCTTGTATGAGACGATTGATGTGATGTCAAGTTGGAGCAGCAAAGGCATCATAAAGATGAAGGCTTTATTCGTAGGTGTGTCGGATTGGCGGTTGTCAAATTTGGATCAGTCAAGGAGATACAAGTGGAGATATTTGGAGACCGGATATTATATTAGACGATCAAAAGTGTTCGATTTTATTGGATTTGAGCATGAAGGCTTGCGGCATCTAGTGGTGATGCAGAACAGTGAAAGCATTCTTCTAAAGTTTTTGTAAAGTTCTGTAAAGATCAAGGTGTTATGGTTTGTAAAAGGCCAAAGAACGATGGGGTGGCAAAAGTGCATGAATTAGAACACATTATAGAGGGCTCATAGTATGAAAGTGCAATTCGAGTTGCTGGAGTCTTGGGCAGGAGCAGTTAATCATGCGTGTCACTTGGTGATTGATCGCCGTCTATAGCCATATATCTTCATATTCCGGAAGAGTTATGGATTGGAAAGTCCGTATGTTATAGTTCTTGGAGAGCTTTTAAGTGCCCTGCTTATTCACTTATTTTTGCGGATCAAATTGGAGTCAAAATTACAGCAGCGTAAGGAACTTCAATTAAGATGGAATCAAAATACGCAAGGAGACTTCAATTAAGGTGAAGTTGCATAATTTTTGGAGACAAGATGGTGACACTGATATATCTACAGAGCCAGAGGATGTTTCGGTGGACCGGGAGCCCAAGGCATATGATCATCACTAACCCATGAAACCCAAGCAAAGGATGTTGCGTGTCGATGATCACAAGTGCCACATTGTATAGATGTAAACATTAATGGAGGTACCACAAAGGACGAGAGCTATGGATTGCTTATGGGTATTTCGTAAGAAAAGTTGTAGGCAATATAGGTCAAACTAGTGGCCAGGAGATATGCCCACAGCGAGAGGATGACTACAATGAGATTTTTTTCTCATATAGTCAAGCATACTTTCATCGTGGTGTTATTGATGAGGAATATGCTACAGATCAGGAAACTGAATCATCGGTTCAAATTAGAGTTCGACACGAAGGATCTTGATGTTGCGGAATATTCGCATGATAGAGCAGCATGCAGAAGCTGGCGGCTAAAGCTATATTGAAGGATGTGAATTGAGATGATTCTGAAGCGATTCGGAATGGATGAGTTGGTTGGTGAGTACCCCTATCATCGATCACTTCGACTCTCTTCCACAGTGTGTCCATATAGCAAGGAAGAGAGAGATGTCCCGGATACCATATGAAAAAGAGGTGGGATCACGTATATGATATGGTATGAACCAAGTCAGATGATGATTATTTATTGTGGGCTTGGTGGATCGATAAATGTCGAACTCAAGGGAAGTGTTTTAAGTGCACTGCAGTTGCGATCGAGCAAATAGATGAGACTATGCACATGTTCGTGATGGTCAAGAGATCGACTGCATGGCATATACTTGTTAGATTGTTAAGTCCATTATTTGGAGAAATGTTGCGAGGAATAATGGCGTTGTCGAAAACAAATGTTGGGTATATGGTAGCTGTCAAAGCCTCAAGGAAAGCTCGATTTTTGCACTACGGTTCTCGGTGATGTATGTATCCTCATGTTGATAGGTTGAGGGTTGCTTCCAGACGTGGCGCATTGCAAGTACATTTTTCACATGTTTCCGGATAAGGGGTTTCAATGTTTTGGGCGAAGATGAGTATGGTGTAGTGGTCATGAGTGCTCGGGAATAGAGTATGATGTAGTGAGCGTGAGTACTCGGGAGCAATGATTTTATCGTATGCTTGAGATGGAAACAACGAACATAGTATAATGGTTCCGAGAAGGAGCAAGGTGTATGTGCGAGGTCTGCAAAGGAGGATGATGAGAAAAACAATGAATCTTAAGTTATTCATCTCAACGGATTTGGGTCAATGCGGAGATTGTTAGACTTTTTTATATCTAGTTGATCACCTATGTACAGTTCGTGGATCGCGGAGAGTTTAGATTAGACTCGGATCGTTGGGCCAAAGTAATTTGTTGGTGTATGCTACCAATGGATAAGGAGATGAGAGCATAATCAAAAGTTCTATTTAGAATTAAGCTAAGGTAGAGATTGTTGATATTAGTTTAAATTTAAATAGTTAGTTAATATTATAGTTAGAATTAAGATAAATCTCTTATTTAAATATAGATTTAGATTTAAATTTAAATAAGAGATAATATTCTATTAGATAAGGATAAAAAAGATTTATGTTAATCCTAATCTACTAGGAGAAGGTTTATTCTATGTTATAAATAGGGGTATGTTTTCATTAAGGAGATTTGGCGAAGAGGCGCATCAAAGGCACACCAACAAGCACAACAAGGCAGAGCCCATACGGGCAATGGCTAAGGCAAGAGAGATATAGTCTCTACGTTTATGAAAATTGTAACTCCCCTCTTTTGAGGTGAGATCAAGAGAGGGGAGATGAGATGTGAGAGAGAGATTGAGATGTGAAAGATCTTGTAAATTTTATCTTCATTGAGAGATTAGGGTTCTAATCTTGATTTGAGAGGTGCTAATGATTTAAATGATCAAATTAAGGAGAAGATAAGGTGGCGGGTGTAATCTCTTTCTTATATCAATGGAATTTTCATGCTTGCCCCATGGATTAGGCCAGTCGGTCGAACCACGTTAAAAACTCTGTGTTGTTATTTCTTCTTATGGATCACTGTCTTATGTACTCGAACGTTCAAGACCGTATTTTTCCCTTCGACGATAGGTATCAGAGGGGAAGATTCCCAACAGGCTTAACCCGAATAAACACATAGCATACATAGGCTAAGGAAAAAACGATTAGAGAGACAGGATTGCTTGGAACTAGAACCCTGGCCCGGCTAGGGTTCGGCTCTAAGCCGAACCAATTACCTGAACCTAATTATTGCGGGCGGCCCATGCCAAGACGAGACTTAGCCCCACTCGGGCTCAATGGCTCGAGGCGTCTCGGATCCCCGACCTCGGCTAGACTCACCCACTTGGTTGGTTGGGTTCGGTCCGGGTTAAACCCAAAGTCCAGTATAAATCAATATGTAGCGAAATATATATCTATCTATAAATTGTTAGCGAGAATATCTAACGGTCTACAAATCGTTAGCGAGAAAACATGCTTATTTCGATTAGCAAGGTAGATCTTCGTTCTTTTACTGGATCTTCAATGTCTTCTGATGGTCGTCGAGAAGCAACAATACGATCAGAAGGGAAACTGTCTTTGCCATGAAAGCTTGATAGACAACCAAAGTGAAGAGAGATAACTAAACCCAAGATTTAAGATGAAACACATACCTTAATTGATTACATGTCTCTCATACCCCATAATAGCCAAAAATATAGGCTTAAGGGAAAGGCAATGAACAATCGTGGTTGGATGGAGCCCGAACCATAGTCCTAGCTTCTAGGGTTTCGTTCTTATCAAAAACCAATTGGTGCAAGTAGCACAAGCCAAACCCAAACCCAAATAGGGGATCGGTCTTGCTGACTGTCTAGGTAGGTTGGTTCAATTCGGGTCAGGCGCGACCCGATGCCGGCAAAATAGTTGGTATATGTGTTTGTTGTTACATTTCCTTATCTTTCGTTATGTTTACTGATAACAATATATGTCGACGAGTTTGTCGGTGATGTTCTACATTTTTGAAGTGATTGACCATCTGTCAATGTAAGTAACACCAATGTGACCTATACCGATGGATGAATTTCTTCACTAACAGTGCCAACCATTGGTGTAACGATCAGCATACAACGAAACAACCGTCGGTGATGACCTATATGAGCATAACATAAAGTGATATTAATTGTTTTAAGTCTATATAACTAACTTGATTTCAGGGAAGTGGTGAGCACTTATAGTAAGGAAGTACGAAAACTAGGCTTCCGACTGCTGAGGCTGATATCACTAAGCTTGGACCTGGAAGAGGACCATATCGAAAGAGTGCTCGGAGAGCAAGAGCAACATATGGCTATCAATTACTATCCGCGGTGTCCAGAACCTGAGCTCACTTACGGTTTGCCAGCCCACACGGACCCAAACGCGCTCACCATCCTCCTTCAAGATCCAAATGTGGCTGGCTTGCAGATCCTTAGGGATGGTCGGTGGTTCTCCATCGATCCCCACCCTGATGCGTTTGTCGTCAACATAGGCGATCAATTACAGGTAATTTGACGTTGGTGGTAAGCCATTTTGTAGTAGTGTAAAGTATCCTTTATTTGATTTCTGGACCAAAATTAATTGTTAGGAATCGATGAAACTAATATTTTGTGAATAATATTTTTTCTGCCTACTAAGAAAACTCCACAAAAGCTACGCACACCACACACTCACACCACACACATAGGGACCCATGAATTTGCCACGAAAGCGTTAATTTGTTGCCGCTTCCTCTCTTGGAGTTCCTGAGATTTGAACCCGCACTCTTCCCAAAAGGGATGTGCCAATACCAACTGAGCTACTGCTAATTGGTTCAAAAACTACCGAGTTGGTCATTGAATAATACGATAGGATACCATTGGAACTTGAAGACCTCGCAACTTTGTTTGCAAATCACCAACCCTACTGGTAGCTTATCTATAATTTACTTGGTTGGTAGGTTGACATTTTTTCTATAATTTATTGGTCTGGATCCTCATTATATTATAGTCACGAGGTTAGGACCCTTTGCTGTTCATTATCAGTAACAAGATATTATATAATAGTGTCCTAATTCATTATTATTTTTTAACATTGGTGGGGTTGGGAGGAGAGGAATGTCGGCCTACATAGAAGGAAATTTACTCAAATAGTTTCGCGAAAATTCAACCCTCCATTTTTTCCGACGATCGACATCCATCATTTTTATCTTCATCGTCTAAAATGTGCATACACCAAATTTCATATGATTCTCACACTTGTTCATCGTTGATTTAATAGGTGCAAAATTAACGGTATTTCGATTACTGAAAAATTTTAGTATTTTTATATCATAAGAGCAACGATAAAATGATGTTAGATACACATGAAATTTGGTATATCCACATCTTAGACGATGAAGAAGAAGCTGATAAATACTCATCGTTGAAAAAAATGAGGGAGAGGTGACTCTATATACATGTAAAGCTTAATTATATAGATCTCTTACTACTATGAATAAGGCTTGTCCCTACGGTTGGAACCGTAGGAGCAAACCGATGCTCCGACGGTGGGCACCGTAGGGGTAAAAATTTGACAGGTAAGGGCTACTTCCGTAGGGGCATATAAATAACCATACGGATAGAAATTTGTCTCTACGGAGAAAACCGTAGAGGCCTCTGTCCTTACGGTTTCCAACGTAGGGTCAATTAAATTTTTTATTTTTTTTAAAAAATATATCTTGCGCCTATGTTTAGCACTGTAGGGGCATATCTCTGCCCCTACGGGTTCCACCATAAGAACAAAGTATCAGGTTTTTATTTAAAAAATTTAAAAATATAAAAATATCTTGCTCCTCCGGTGCTAACCGCGGGGGCATATCGCTACCCCTACGGGTTCCACCGTAGGGGAAACATATCATGTTTTTATTTTTTATTTTTAAATTAAAATAAAAATATCTTGTCCCTACAGTTCAACCGTAGAGGTAAACTATCAGGTTTTTCTGACATTTTGCTCCTACAGTGGGACCGGTTTAGGCAAACATTTAAAAAAAAAATTAAATCCTCCTTACGTTTTTTTCATCCCTATACACAATAATATATCACACACTATATCATATACAGAAATATATATCAATAACACCACACGCTTAATATATAACGAAATAAACAAACAGTTCAAAATCACTTTAAAATAAGATTCATAATCATCATATACAACAAATATCCAAAATATACAACATATAGCAAATATAATACAGACATCCTTAAAAAATATTTTTAAAAAATCACTGCTGGCTCAGTCCAGATGCTCGATCTCTAAATATCTGGCAAATCTGGTCCTCGTTGCAGTCCTGGAGCCTCAAATGCTCCAGAAATGATGATGCAATAGTAGCTGAACCTGGAGCAGATGGAGCCGGAGCAGAAGAATCTAGAAGAGTGGCCTGCGGAGCCGCAGCCGAAGAAATGGCTTGCCGAAACTGTAAAATTTTTCAGTTTGCGTAATAAAAGAATACGAAATAGTGTATTAGATTTAGTCTATATATCTTGTTGTGAAATTCTAAGTCTAGAAATCAAGTCTTGCGAATTGAAATGATGTGTTGTCACGTCTCGCTTCCCAAAAGAACGGTAACGGATACGTGACGAGACACGCGGCATATTTATTCCGAGACGTCCTTTTTTTCGCAACAAATACGCTAAGCGTTTTTAAGCAACATAAATAAAACAAGTTTCATATAAGTGAATGAGACTCCAACAATGAAATATAACATTTAAGTTCCACAGAGTTCAACAGAGGCAAAATGTCTGAATACAATAAACGGTAACAATAAAGAAAGTCGTAACAAGAGGCATACTGGAAATGTAAAAGTTGGAATGAAACTAGAAGTCTGCTTGCAATGAAAACTGGTTGTATTGCTTTTCCGCCGGTTCTACCTCCTCTATTCCTAAGTCACCTAACGAACATTCTAAGACTAGACAGAAAAAAGTGTGGAATGTCCGTCAGCGAACTTGCGCTCGGTAAATCCCCAATAAGATGGGATTATAAGTGTAATGTGTATAATGGTAAGTAATATCAATAAAAAGAAAAATCATGAAGCAGTTAACTCATAAGAGCGGACAGTTAAACATGACAATTATGATAGCATGACGGTTCTATATAAACATGGCAAACTACATAAGTATGGCAATGTATCATAAGTATGACAATGTGTCTTAAAGAGATCACTACAAGGGTAAACTAACCTAACGTCAGTTCGAGCGTGAGCGTCAACCACCGCAGGAGTATTCTCAAACCCAAGGATAGGGCCCAGAGACAAGAAAATACGTGCCCGAGTCAAGAGTTAGTAATGTACCGTTTCAGCCCGGTACCACAGTAACATGAATGTACCGTTTCATTCCGGTACCACAGCAACATGAATGTTAGTAATGGGACTCCTGAGATTTCGTTGATCGAACTCACAACTCAAATTACCCCAACACCCCGCGTATATTAAACTATGAAAAATAATACAAGTCTTACACGAATCCATGAATACATAAAGTAAAAGTTCAATATCAAGTTTCGAGTCAAGTTCAAATATTCATATCAAGTTCAAGTATTCATGTCATGTCATTATATATTCATGGTACGAGTCATGTCAGGTCAAGTATGCAATAGGTTTTATCACACAAGTCATGTAAAAGAAATGAGTAGTCACTTATTATGAGATGGGTCAAGTATAGTATTCAAGTAACGGCCATAAACAATGCTGTAAAGAAGTGTTATATATGACTAATTACTCAAGTCAGTCGAATTCGTAATATAAGCGAAAAACATATCCATAAGTGCTATGCAAACATGAGTTCAAGTCTCGCCCAAATACGATTACTGGTTTGGGAGATATACCCATTTTCGTATAGTCGCACAGAACAGATCAGAATCTGTCCAGCACCGTCACACATTTTAAAAACACAGTTTGGGTTATTTTCCGTCGGGTTTCAGGTTTCAAAAAAATTATAAACTTGTAGGTCTTTTGGTGTAACTATCCAAACAACTATGTTCTGCATGATTTGAATTCCTGAAGCTCTAGTTGTGGTCATTTCAATATCAGAGTTTAAAATAGAAATTCTGATTTCAGGACAACAACTATGGGCTGTCTCGCAGGGCATATAATGGGTTGTTTTATGCGTTTCTGAGTCACCGAGTATATAGTAAAATTCTAGGTTTGTCAATTGTGCATCTATACATCTAAAATTTTCTGAACCGATATTGGAAGCTCAAGTTATGTCATATTTAAAAACAGTGTGCGAATCAGGACATATTCTGTCAAGATTCGTCACTTGATATTGTAACGCGGTTTTCTATATTTTACATCGATTTTCATAAAATCTAGATCTTTCAATCTAGATGTCCAAAACATTTGAAAACACTTAATTTGAATCACCGATGACAAAATTATGGCCTCTCGAACAAAGCCTAAAAACAATTTTCATATTTTAAAAATAGTGAAAAAAAAAGACGGCGTAAATCTTAAATCATTATGCGTTTTGATTTGAAATCTTTACAGTAGATTATAATTTCTATCTAATATTTATCCTAATTTTCCTATAATTTCCAGAAGTCAAGATTGATCTTTAAAATGTATTTCGAACATAAAGGCGTTTCATTGAAGTTCGTATTTGAGGTTTGTTGGGGTCAAAATTACACCCCAGTTGACCAAGTCAAAACCCAGGGTCAACCCTAAGCCAAGTGGGCCCAAGCCCAGATCAAAGGGACCGGCCCCATGACAAAAGGAATGAAGCCATAAATTGGTTTAATGTAATTCTTTTTTTATATACTTGCAGAGAAATAAATGTATGTAAAATAAGCAAAAAGCCAAAATTTTGTAAACCCCATGGCTTATGTGCAAAAAGAGATAAACACATAAAGCATGGGATGACATAAGTGTCATTTGGTAAAGCCCAAGGGGCTATACGTAAAGTGTATAGCCTATAAAGGCAACATGATGAAAAAATCAATGATAATTTTTTCTCTCTAAAAAAAACTAGGGTTTGTACCTTCTCCTCCTTTCTCAAGGTTCTAAACCTTCTTCTTTTCTTTTGAATTAAATCAAGAGTTTAAACCTTCCTTTTTCAAAAATAAATAGTTTTCACTATAAAACCCTTGAAAGGGTGTTCGGATCTGCCATCAAAACACTAAAAGGGGAGATTTTAAGTATCACCTCCTTTTTTCACCCCAAGATCCAGCCAATAGAGAGGAAAAAGAAGGATACTCATCTCCAAAAATCCCATTCCAGGATGATCCGAGATTTAAAAGAAGATCCAAAGATTTCTAGGAGTTTAACTCCATTCAAGGTCTGTTGGAGTTTAACTCCATAAATCAACCCCCTTTTTAGGAGTTTAACTCCAAATCTATACATAATCCCTATGAGGAGTTCAACTCCAAAGCCCACTTGGGAGTTCAACTCCTAACCAAGGGGTTAAGCCCCTTTTCCCGCTGGTGTTTCCAGCGGTCGCGTGCCGCGCACGTGACTCGCGAGCGCCCAGCTGTCGCGTGCAGGGCACATGACCCGTGGGCGCTAAGCGCCTACATGCGCCTCACACGACCAGCGGGCGCTCAGCGCCCAGTGTTCGCGTGCTGCGCACGTGACCCGCTGGCGCCCAGTGTTCGCGTGTTGTGCACGTAGTCGAATCTGACAATGTGGCAGGGAAGGACAAATAATCCTGCAACATGCTTGGTGTACCACCCCGAGCCTGGGTCCGAGCTCTATGCAATTCATCAAAAACACACATATATAATATAACTTTTCATATTTCTTTATATCACAAGAAATATATTATAATTTACCACTGCCTCCGTAGTACGAGTTATGTTCTTCAATCCACTCCGCATATGTAGCTCGACCCCTCTTCCAGGACTTCCGATTCTCATTATTATGTTCGGCCTGCTTCTGTACAACACAATCAGATTTAGTTTTCTAATTCAGCAATAAAAAATAAATTATATATTAAATACTTAATTATATTTAAATTACAAACCTGCTTGCTCTCATACGCCCATAACTAGCACATGAGAGGTCATGTCTCCAAATCGACCTAGCTAAAGGCCGGAGATTGTAGAAGAGTCGCTCTCTCCTCTTCAAGGGTCGCCAGCCATAAATCATAGCAATCTAACTTCGGCTTATTCCTATTATACCGGACCTTAATCTGCATTTTGTTCTTGAGGCCTCGGTAAATAGCGTGCATATCGAGCACTATATCCTCCTCATCATGAGGAGCATCGAGATCGGCTGCAAGAAAAAGCATAATCCACCTGCAAATACAAGAAATTAATATCTTTAAATTATAAGTGCCAAATGATAGTAAATTTATTTGATAAATCAAATAAAAATATATAATAATACCTGAGCCTGGTCCCAGAACGCGTCAAAGGAGCGGTTGTGCTGCGCGCCTTAATCAACATGAAGAGGATACTTCTTAGGGTGACGGCTCTTATCCCCCAAATACTGGCTGAATCTTTCGGCATTCGTACCAGTGTAGCCAACTTCTCTGGTAAAGATGAGGGGGAATGCTCTCTGCCCCTTAGCGGGATCGGGCCTTAGCTTGTGGGATCGATTCGTCCCTCGAGTTCCTCGGACGGGCCGTGGCTGCCCTATATCTATAAAATATATAGATATACATGCATTATCAAAGACAAAACATTATTTAGAATACAAGAATTAACGAAAATTGGAGTGAAGTATATATCTCCAGCGATATCACCACGAGCCTGCGCCCGAGCAGCAAGCAGCATGAGTGGCATGATAGTTCCTCGGGCTAGGAACAGCCGATGTCGCGGACGTGGATACACCCCTTCCAACTAAACAATAAAAACAATAACCATATAATTAATTTTTGAATAAAATAATACATAATCAATTTGACATATTATATAGTAAAAATACTAACCTGTAGAGTCCTCAGAGGGTACGGATCGTGCGGGAGCGGCCTGTGTCCCGGATGTGGAGGCATCCACTCAAACTAGACAATAAAAATGATTATATAAGTAGCTTCAAAATGAATATGCGTGTATATCTATAATATTTCGTTCAAAATGAATATGCGTGCAATGTATAATATACAGATATACTTGCAGGTGTGGGACAGTCCTCTGCCCCGGGGGTGGGAACGACCTCTTCCTTGGACGGGGGTGCAACACCACCAATCTGCTGTAGGAGTTGCTCCCTACGCAGCTCCCCGGGAAGAATCACTTAACCGTGGTGCCCTTAGAGCTGCCTCTGCCGCTGCCCTAGGTGCGCCTCACTGCTCCGAATGTCGCTATCACACCTAGATAGAAGTACAATCATTATATATGCATGCAATACATATATGTAAGAGAAATAATAGCAGCAATACATGTATAGTTCATAGAAAATGTAAACTCATAATATACTATTAATGATTACCTTTTTCGTTTCATAAATGCATTAGACAACGTAGGAATATTTACTTGGATGTCGAGGGTAACGGTTGTCGGGGGTAAGGTTTTTATCCTATTAAGAATGCATAGAGAAGACACCCATTCGCTTGTGTTTCCATCCGTTTCGAGAAAATTTCGGCAGCACCTCCCTTCTGTTTTCCGAGTATACTGTAATAGAATAGATAATCATTTCAATACTGTGAAACAATATTGAAATGAATATCTAATTTATCTTTGTACACGGAGAATCAATGGAAAGATACCGACGAAATAATTCGAAACGAATGAAAACACAAGTGAATGCTGGTGTTTGCTTTATACATTCCTAACTTATCCATACTGGATAAATCTATCGGTTATCATACGATTGATTTTTCTCGTCACATAGACTACACGACGGTTGTTAGTACCGAACGATTCCGTCCGATTTTTAACAAGCCTCGTGTAGTTTTATATTACGACGAATATCGAACGTATGTTAACCGATAGACGGGGACTACGGCGCATAATTTAGTCTAATAAATTATCCAATTTCAATTTATGATTTCATTTAGGTGTAAAGTTGTTACAGTGTATGTGCTTTGTGTATGTGTGTGTTGTATGTGCGTGTTTTCGCTTAGGTTTAAGATTGACGATTTAGTTTATGTGTATATATGGTCTTAGTGTTAGTGTTCAATTGATGAATTGTTAAGTTTAGTTTCAATTGACGATTTAGTTTAGGTGTATTTGTATGCTAAGTGGCATATATTTGGATACGGGACACGATATCTTAAAATTTGCTCAGTTTTCCTAAACGTTATAAATTTGTTTAATTTTACTAATTACACTAAAATACCTTTAATTATTGCTATTTCTCACTAAACTGCCTTAAATTTTTCTTAAACAACCTACTTCTTCAATTTCACTAAAATACACTTAACTATTGTTGTTTTTTCACTAAACTACCTTTAGAACTTTAACTAAAAAAACCCCATTTGTTTAGTTTCACTTTTTTCATTAAAATGCCCTTAACCATTATAGCTTTTCACTCACATACCCTTAACTATTGTTATTTTCACTAAATTGTCTAAAAAATTCACCAAAATACCCTAACACTAACAATATCCTTAAGCCCTAACATCTTCATAAACCTAATCCTAATCCCTAACCGGCCAAACACCCCCATCACTTCTCAACGAACAACAACAACAACAACAACAGGACAGCAGCGGCAACAACAATAACATCATCAACAACAGCGATTAACCGCCTCCATATTAGACAATTTTAATAATAGATGGCAAACTGTATCTAAATCGATCGCGAGAAGAGACGGCGGAGGCGAAGGAAGAGCGACTACCGAGCGGAGCGAAGGAGGAGGGGGCGACGAGCGAAGGAGGAGGAGGGTTCGAGGGCGAGACGAAAAGGAGGAGGGCTCGAGGGCAAAGGTTGGGGAAGGAGGAGGAGGGTTCGACGACGAAGAGGAGGAGGAGTGTTCAAGGATGACGGTGAAGGAGGAATAATAAGTGGATCAAGGACGAGAGAAAAAATTTTAGAGGGGGGAATTTAGGGATAATTGGGCGTGGGGAAGGGGGAGGGGATTTTCTGTTTTATTTTTAAAAAAAATCCTTGCCTCTACGGTGCCTACAATAATGGTTTCTTTTGCGGCACGATAGGGGCAATTGCATTTTTATAAAATAAATTATGTATAATTGCCCCTACAGTTACTGTCATAGGGGACCTGTTTGCCCCTACCGATTTTCCCGTCCGTAGGGACAAGCCGTTTTTATACCGGTGTCTCTATGCCTCTCTGTACCGTACAACATGATCTTCGGCAAAAATGTGACTTGTTTGGATTAAGATTAATAAAAGGCTTCTAAATTTTGGACCCTAAATTTTTGATAATTCTGAAAAAACACTAGCCTTCGTATTTTGGGAGAAGATACCGAAATCTTCTCCATTAATAAAAAGGATACATTGATTCTATTAGTGGGTTAGATAGGTTAGTAAAATTACTGTTTAGGAATTTGTAACTTATTTATCCTTTTTTCCTCCCTCTATCTTTTCCAAAACCCACACATCTTTAGTGGTAAGCCTCTCAACTCTTCCCTCGTCTTCTATCTTCTAAATCTAGCTCTTCATTGTTACTTTTTGTGTGTGAGAGAGACACACACACGAGAGAAGGAGGAGGGGGGGGGGGGGGGGGTTGTATTTTTTCTCTTTTTAATTAGTATATTTAACAGAGTCTAGATGCTGAATGAATGAAGATTAACTGGAACAACAAATATAGTTTATTTGAATAAAAAAAAAGATGTCTATTTAAGAAATATAAAGATTTGAATGTTTGTTATAACAATTCTAGATTAAGTTTGTGGGTCCCTAGGTCAAGAATAAAAACAAGGGTAAATTGTCAAGAAGGCCCTGGCCCGCTCAGGAGTTAGTCTGAAAAAACCTTGATATTTTCGAAATTGTTGGGAATGGCCTACCGTTCAAAATCTTTGTAAAGTCACTCCTGGACTGTATTTCATTTAAGCCTTTATTCTTTCTAAGTGCTTATATATTGCAGACAGCTGTTTAGATATTAAAGTCAACTAATATAAATGGGGTTTAATTGGGCCCAGGGATTTTTCAACAAGAGCAAAAAGCCCAGGGATTTTTACATAAATTTGAAACGGGCGGGTTTTTTTTGACAATTTTCACTGACCAATAAAATAATAAAGCTTAAATTATTAAATTGTTAGTCCACCGAGAATAAACTTGTAAGTCGATGTTTAACACACTTAATTTGTTTACGGGTTTTTTTTCATGGAAACAATCCTGATGTTTACCCAATTTGTCCAAAACCATCCTCAATTTTGAACCCGTTACCAAACCTTCCGAAATTCTGATCCGTTAAACAACAACTCCGCCGTTTATTTTTTAACGTTTTCGTTCAATTTAAACCATTATGTGACTAAATTTTGTATTTATGTTCTGAAATTACCCCTCCTCTAACTATATCTATGCTTATATCAAAAAACCCTACTATATCTATGCTTATATAAAAAAAAAAGTTTTATGAAACCTTGAGATTTCAAGATTTCATTTTAACATAACTAAAAGTGTGATTTAAGAAAATATGTTTCTTAATTAGACGTTAATCATTATTGATCTCATGTGGTCTCAATTATACGTAAGACTATAGATTTGCACCAATTTTGTTCTAATGATTTCATCAAGAGCCCTTCTCAAATAACTGGAACAGACGAATACCAAAATTCATATGATTTATAAAATCATCATCCATAAATTAACCACTAAAAAGAAAATAAATAATTTTTGAAGCCTACCTTTTTTCCCTCGATCTAGTCCCGAATAAGATCGTATCCGTCATCAATTCATGAGTCAAGTCTCCCGTGTCCGTCATCGATGGAGTCCGCGTTGGAATTTTTATAAAGTTATGCAAATTTTCATCCGGAATCGAGATATGGATTTTAGGATTTATCGCGGAAAGAATATTGAGACAGTGGGTTTGAAAAAATCATTTAGAGAAAGAGGGGGTAATAGTCATTAAGTTAAAAAAAACAACAACGGCGGGGGTTGTTGTTTAACGGACCAGGACTTTAAGAGGTTTTGGTAAACGGTTTAAATGTGAGGGTGGTTCCATTGGATAAATCGGGCAAAGCATAGGATGGTTTGTTTGGACAAATCCGACAAAATGGTTTTCATAAAATAAGCCTTCTCTTTTAAATAATAAATCGTTCGGAGATTAGGTTACTAGGAAATGCAGGTGCATTTACATTTGATGCAAAACAATCTATATAATTTGTGTTACCAATATTTTTAACAAGAATAAGAATTGAGAAATGGAATTGCAAAATTCAATAATTTCTTACTAAAATCGTTGCACAAATTTGGAAAATATAACTATAGTACTCATTAAGGGTACTGTGGCATCATCCTTTTATTTTTCTCCCATTACCAATTGCATTCATTGTTAACTTTTCTCTTATTTATTTGTTTTTCAAGAAAGGCAAAAATTGACAACGAAAAAACAACTAGTATGATATTTGATTGCAGTAAACCAAACACATGTTCTTAAACTAAAGATCGATCCTCTTAATATTGCAGGTGGTAAGTAATGACAGGTATAAGAGTATTTGGCACAGAGCCGTCGTAAATTCAAATAGCGAGAGGATGTCGATTGCCTCCTTCCTTTGCCCATGCAACAGTGCCTTGATCAGCCCAGCAATGAAGCTCGCCGGCGATGATGCTCCAGTCATTTACAGGGGCTACACATATGATGAGTACTACAAAAAGTTTTGGAGCAGAAACTTAGATCAAGAGCACTGCTTAGAACTTTTCAAGAGCTAGACTTTCGTGTTTTGTTTGAGTTATAAAATTGGATCCATACGAGATCCATGTACGTTCTTCTATAATAAATAGGCCTTGTCCCTTTTCCTTCTTCTTTTTCTTGAACATTTCTCCTTGGTTTGTCTCCTCTCCACTTCATTCAAAATCGAAACATCAAACATAATACAATTTTGTTGGTTTTTGAACCGATTCGAGACAATCAAAAATAGTTAGTAGCACGGAACGGATGAGCTAAAAATATTACTAAAAGCCTCAAGCATGCTAATCCCAAGGCTCGAAAGTAAAAATGCAACAGAAAGCAAAGATGAAGATAATCATAATATGGCAAAATCGAAAAATAAAAGAAAGTAGAAAATCCTTCAAAGGCGTCACTAAACTATAAAATTTCTACATGTCTATGCACAGGCAACGGCAGGGTCGACAGCAATCGAACATGAAATTTTTTATCGAAGATCGAGATTTCGCTTGAAATCCATCAAATCTTATGAATCTACCAACCACGAGTAGGAATCCACGGACAAAATAAAACTTTTGACTTAATTAGCATTAGCTAGAAGACCGACCCAATATCTATGCTGGAGATCTCCATATTTTGATATCCAACAGGAGTTGAGATTTTATGCTGGAGATCTCCATGCCACTAAAGAATCACTGTGTATGACAAGAGTTTTCATACCACTAGCAAGCTTGAAGGGGGATGTACATGCGATAGACATTTATATTATAAACTTGCAGGCATGAGGCGAATGAGAATTTCTCAGAAATGTAGGGGCCTAAGTGAAATCTTCCCGGATATGAGTTGGGCAAAAACAAAGGCCAAAAGCAAATTTGCATGAAATTCAAAATGATTATCTTGCGAAATGATACAATAACGGTATCACCGTCCAAAAAGTTTAGAATAAAATAATAAAGACATCTCAGTTGGTTCGGCCAGCTAGCTACTAAAATGAACATGGTAGTGTGTAAATTACTAGCTGAGCACTGAAGTTTTTGTTGTGTTTATGTCGACATATGCACTGCTAAGGAAAAGAGTTATTAAATATAAAAGAAATAGTTTCTTAATTATTATCTAGGTTACTGCACCCACATAAGGGAACAAGAGTTAGTGCGTCCTTTCCTAGCTAGACGATGTAAACTCTATTATATTAGGCTAAGATTGGCCACAACACCATAGCTATGTGCGGCAGGGATGAGTTTTTTGCTGTAAATTAATGGGACGGGACTTTACCCTGCCGGCTGAGTCATGGCGTTGCGGTCGATCCAACCCCATTTTTTGTCTTAAAAGCGTGAAAGATTTTTTCCCCGATTTTTTGATGATGGTGGTGCCATGTCTGGCTTATTTGCTAGACTATTAGTGTTTGAGCTATTTGTAGGGGTTGAGGGACAAGTGGGTTTTTATTTAATGTGTGAACCCTGTTTAATTAGTTATCATTGAAGAACCTTCGGTGTGTTTACACCATATAACTTAAAAAACAAAAAAGGGAAAGGAAAAAATTAAAAGAACTTGAGATGAGAAATGTGGGGAGTTAAAAGGTAATGCGATGTCTAATTAGAGGTAACTTTCTATGATGTTAAACCTTCTTTCATGTTTTGGCAGTAATCGTTTATTTTTCTTCTGATCGCTATACATGATGAAATAAAAAGAAAGAGAGTGGGTAGAATATATGCTTTCTAGAAAAATCTTTCCCTCCGCTCCTTTTCATAAAATATTGTTTGGTTTGAGAAAGGAAAATATTTGGTAGGTTGAAATAGAGGGTCATATGGCAATCAACCATATAGACATTTGATAACATATATTCATTTCTTCTGTACACTTTCCACTCTCTCGATGGTGGAAGAAATAAATATAAAAAAAATACTTTTGTTGAATGAAATTGGCAGCCTGCAGTTGTGTCGATGAACTCTCATCTCATTCTCCATTTCTTCTTTTTTTTTTTTAAATCTTGTTTTCAATTGCTAAGCATGCCCTAAACAGGAGAATTTATTTGATGTGCTGGTCTAGACATGGCAAATGAGGCAAGCCGAGCCGATTTGCCTCACGAATTGCATGACTCGCCTCTCTTGCGAGGCGAGTTGAATTCACCTCGCTTGACAAACGAAGCGAGGAGAGACGAGTTGCCTGACTCGAAAACCTAAACCAATTCGTCTCGCCGACTCACCTAGACGACTCACGAGTCGAGCCGAGGCAAGTCAGACGAGTTACACGTCTGACTTAATTAATTAATTTATTTTTAAAAAAACCGACTTAAATTTTTGAACCTATCAAGACGAGGCGAGCTGAGCCGAGACGAGGCGAGACAAGTTGGGGGGAATCTGACCGTTTTCTTCCCGTTGGACATGGGAATCGAGACGAGGTGAGACGAATTCGACCGTTCCTTTATAAAATCGAGGCGAGGCGATTTTGACCGTTGGGACTCGCCAACAGCTAGTTAGGCGAGTCGACTCACGAATCGACGAGGCGAAGCGAGTCGACTCGCGAGTTATATGAGGAGAGTGGAAAAGAGGCAACATTGGGTTTTTGCCAAACCCACTCACTTTGTTCGACTCGGGTAGGCGAGGCGAGGCGAGGACTCGTCCACGTCAACGACAATACGAGTAAAATTTGCCTCGTCGCAAGGAGAAACGAGGCGAGTCGGCAATGAATCGCCTCGTTTTCCTGTCCTAGTGCTGGGTATGATATACCTGGCAGAAACGAGAAAGAGATGGAAAATTTCAAGTACAAGGCAGTTTTATTGGATTTGTGTTCTTATATCTTTTTTGTAATGACCAGGAACATATAACCGGCACAATTTAGAAACTTCCCCTAAACAGAAAGATACTAGGGTAAATTGTCAAAAAGCCCTTAGCCAACTTCCGTGCTATCAAAAAATCCCTGGGCCTTTTGCTCTTGTTAAAAAAACCCTAGGCGCAATTAAAACCACCTTCTATACCTTTGACCACTTATAATTTCATATATCTCGATAATGCCCATACACATGTGCTTTACTAGCATATACATGACAGTCACCATACAAACGACTTGTATGTAATATCTGAAGATTTGCTTGTAATAGCTGGCGACTTGTCTGTAATATCTATTCTGTTTTCATTTTCCCTCTAAATATACTTTTTTCCAGAAAAAATCTAATTTCCCTTCAAATATAATTCTTTCCTACCAAAAGCCTATATCTTTCTACTTTCATGTAATATCTAAGTAATTGTCTGTAATATCTAAGCATCTGCCTATAATATCTAAAATGAATGCAATATCTAAGCAGTTGAATTCATCTAAAAGGTTGCATGTAATATATAAGAAGTTGTCCATAATATTTAATAACCGCCACAATCTTCTCCGCCGAAACCATCTTAGAACGGCGGAGGAAAAAAAGGATGGAGGAGAAGAGAAATGAAGGAGGAGTGAAGAAAGGAGAGAATGAGCAGCAAAGTAATGGCGAAGGAGGAAGAGCAAGGAGGATGAGCGGAGGGAGGAGAGACGAGGAGGAGAGGGGCAACGATGGATGAGCAGAGGAGAGAGGAGGAGTGGCGGAGCAATTACGGTTGAGTAAAAGAGCGGAGGGAGGAAGAGCGGCGGATGAAAAAGAAGGATCGGAGGTTTTGGGGTTGTGAAAGAAGGAGGATGAACAGTGGGAGAGAGAGGTATTTGTTGTGTAAGTGTCTCGTATTTTTTCAAGATTGCGCAGCCAAAGAGGGGCTAGACGTATGAAGCAAGACGCAATAGACATCTGGTATTTAAGGACCAGAATTCAGAGCAGAAACCAGACGTCTGCCTCTGTAGGCGGCAGATGTCTGGCCACGCTCTGGCCAAAAGCGTTTGAAAGAGACAGACATCTGACCTCATAGGTTCAAATGTATGTCAAGCGCTATGCTTTTTGGCAGAGCAAATGCAGACGTCTGCCCATCAAAGGGTCAGACGTCTGCCTACTGATAAGCGCGAATTTCAGAATGAGAATTATCTCGAAAATTTAGTTATTTGGTGGCAGTTTTGTAATTTCTGGGATCTTATTATAACTTAAATTGTATAGACTATATATAGGATCTTAAGGTTATTATAAAGGGTGGATAGTTTTTTATCATAAAGTTCTAGGGAGGCGTCGGCTCCATAAATGATCAAGGCTTTCGAAGGAGAACTTGTAAAGATAGAGGAAGTTCTCGTTGGAAATCATAAGGAGAGGGTTTTGTAATTCTCTGTATGGTTTCTATTTCTTTCTAAAGTTCTAATAAAGGTTCTCTCCATTTCCCCCCATTAATCTCTTAGGTTATTTATTATCACGGTTTGCATCAAGTTTTGTTATTCGTCTATAAAGAAATCTAGGTTTATAGATCCGTAAGGTTTTCCGCTGCGCCGATTGATCTGTAGTCTCAACAATTGGTATCAGAGCTACATTCTATAGTTTTGTAATTTAAGTTTATGGTGGGTGACGATACTTGTGTCCACTCCTCATCTTCTTAGATTGTGATTTTATTGATAGTAGTTCGTAAGAATCCAAGAGAAAAGTTTTTTCTTTAGAATTAAGAATGACAGATAACAAGGTAAATAGCAGAAACTTTGAGGTGGAGAAATTTAATGGGCATCAAAACTTCTCGATGTGGCAGAGAAGGGTAAAAGCACTTCTGATGAAGGAAGGGTTGTTTATGGCACTTGGGGGTTGTAAATCTACCACTGTGACAGATGGCACATGGGCAGAGATGGATCTGAAAGCATAATACACAATAGAACTTTGTTTGGTAACGTTATGAAGGAAACTTCTGCGGAAAGTTTATGGTTGAAGGTAGAGAGCTTGTATATGACAAAGTCGTTGTCAAACAAGCTATATCTAAAGAAACAACTTTACAGATTACGCATGAAGGAAGGAATTCTTATTCACGACTACCTAAACAGTTTTAACAAGATGGTAAGCGATCTTCTATGCCTTGAAATCAAGTTAGTGGAGAAGGAATAAGCGCTATTGTTCATAGCTTCACTTCTGAATTCGTATGAACACTTGGTGACAATGACACTTCTAAATAATAAGATCATGAAAAAATCAAATCCAACAGAGGAGTCGTCGGGATTGTTCGCCGGTGAAAGGGGAAAGTCGAGAAATAGATATGGAAGGAAGAGCATAAGGAGAAAATCCAAATCATCCGGATAAGAGAGCGGGCCGTGTTTTTTTTTGCAAACAGTCAGGGCATCAGAATAAGTAATATTAGAAATATAAACAGTGCTTAGAGAAGAAGAGTAAAGGTGCCAGCACGAAAGGTTCGAATCAAGCCAGTATTGCGACCGAAACAGAAGAAGATTCATATGATATACTCCCCGTACACACTGGGAAGGAAGATTCTGATACTTGGATTCTTGATTTCGGATATTCATATCATATGTTCCCGAAGAAAGATTTGTTTGATACCTATAAAAAGTACAATGGCAGCAATGTTCTGATTGGTTTGAAAAAGTGAGTCTTTGTATGTTTCCTAATTACCGCAATCCATAACGGTGTCGCAATAACTAGCCGATAGTGAATACGGGTCGTCCACAGAGAAATGGTGAATTACTTATCTTGTTTTAGACGAGTTAATAAAAAGAGGTAGGATTTTTATCGTTTTATATTAGGAAGGTTTGAAAATTTTATAAGAGAGGGGCTTGTAGGGTTTATATGATTTAGTAGTTAATAGATGGAGTTTTAAAAATAATTCATTTTATCTTTTAATTATTTAATACTAGAGACATAGCGATGGATGTGGATAAGGGTTCTTAGAGGGATTAGGGTTTCCCTCTACTGACCCTTTTCCTTTCATTGATTCCTATTTATCTCAAGCCCTCAACAAAGCGAGTATTAATGAATCTCAAATCGTGGTCATGACTATTATGAATTGATAGCACGCCCGATAAGAAGGTTATGACTTATTTTGCTAAAATTTATAAAAATTAAAACTTAAAAAGAAGTTAATGGATTTTATTCATCCATTATACTACCCTATCCTACAAACCCTAACAAGCGAGAATTTACTCGCTCATGGAGATAAACAAAGTAAATAAGGAAAGATTAAAGATTGTTGAATCCAAAAGAAATAACGAAATTAAAATTGCTGAAAGTAAATGCAGAAATTAAAATGCGGAAAGTAATGAGACAAAATAAAAAAAAATCTACCTTTTATTGAATGAACAATTGCATTACAGACTTTGACTGCTGAAAAACTAAATTACAAACTCTAGTTTTCTCGAGAGATCTAAATTGCTTGATCGGTAGATGGTCAGTGGATAGATAGATAACCATAATTGCTCTCGGTCCTTTTATAGGCTCTGGAACTTGAAACCCTAGATATCATCTCGAAGTGTGTGTAAAGACGATCAAGCTCCTAAATTTTCATATCCAATGACCATGATTAGACCGTGCTTCCGCCGCCATATGCCCCTAACAGTCGCAGTTCCGCCGCCCACTGGTGGAGTTGCATCACCAGATTTTCCGTGCCTTCTTCTCGTGATGTTAGGAGATTTCTCTGATAAAAATATTCTGAAAATATCTATTTCTCTCTGCAGTTGCGAGATTCTTCAATTTGCTCCAAACATTCGGCAAATTTGGTTTGCTAATTCGATTCGATTTGATTTTCTCAATTCTCTTTGCAATCTTAAACTGATTTGTTATTTTAAACCTGCACAATATCTCAAATCAAATTGTTAGTAGTATTTGGTTTATTTGAGATAATATTCCAACCAATTAAATGATATGATATCTTTATAATATTGGTTAAGAATATTTGATATGACATAATATGCATATTTTAATAATTAATAATCTCATGAATATGATATGCATATTTTCCCCCAATTATATTAATTATATATTAAGTAACATATGACAATAATATTTTTATAAATAAACCTACATATGTTCTTAATTTACAATTAACACATTTTAGTAATTAATAATAATAGGAAAAAGACCGTAAAAATGTTCAATAAATATGATTGATCAAATACCCCCAAACTTATCTTTTAATCTTCCCAAGCAAACTATTTATTTTAAAAAGAAAAAGAAAAACCTACCACATTTTCATAGGCATCACGATTGCACTTAGCTCGTGGAATAAGCCTTTAAATCTCTAGGTGTCCCTAATAAGAGGAGTGTTGTCTCCTGAGGGTTTTCAGCGGATTACACCCACAAAATCCCAAAATAAAAGAAAGAAAACAAAAATTACATGCAAAAATAAGGAACATATGAAAGAAAAGCTTGGAAAGAAGAGTTTCAAATTACACTAGATTTTTTGTTGTTATAAGCCCTATCTTAATGGTCTTGAAAAAATATCGGAAATCACATCCTCTCTCAATAAAATGTCGCCTTTAGTCTTCCTCCCTATCTCTCCTTCAAATATCGATCATATACTCCACGTGTGTGTAAAAGTCATCCCTCCGCTTTGAGAATTCAATTCAAGCTATCATATCCTTTGTACATATTCCATAGTACTTTTTAGTCGGTGATATTTTAGATGGATTTGCTCACATATTCTTCATGCGACCGTTAATACTTTTTGAGGCACTAACCAACCGATTACCGAATGTTCTCACTTATTAAGGTGTACTTAGCAATATCCTAGTCTTGCAACACTTAAGGCTTAGCAGTGACTCCCAAACCAGTTGGTCTAAGGCACTAGGCGATAAGGCACCATCGCTATATTTTTTATGTTGTCTTAAGTAATTACAAAACCAATGTTAATTTTTCTGCACCATTTATATTTTGTTGAATTTTTTTTCATACTAAGGTTTTCAGGTAAGAGTATTTCAAGGTATGCTCTACTATCCCAAGTTTCAAGATGTGTGTAAGTGCATATAGTAGGGTATCAACGTTCAGAAGTTTGGACTCAAGAATAAGGACTATTTTCATACTTATTTCTATCCGCAAACTAGTAATTTCTTCATCTTACTAACCCTTGGGACAACAGCTCATGACCACGTATTACTAGTTTCATTTTAAAACATCTAATTTTCTTGCATTTTTTAAATCTCTTCCTTTGTTTCATATGTATTTTTTCTCTTTCTAACTTTTATTTTCAAAAAGACTCATTTTTTTATTAGTGTAAAATGATACGTGAATAAACACAAACCTCCCTCACCAAACCTATTTGCAGCAGTGTCCTCACTGATGCTGTTGTTCGAGCACAAAAACCTGTAGGCTTGGGTGGAGAATAATAGGGTCAAAAGATAGTCAAATGGAAAGCCTCCCCCAAACTTGTTCTTTATCGTGCGAGCGCGCGCACACACACATATATATTTATATTATTGGATCTACTAATATACACACCTCCATTCTTAGATGAAACGGTGCTGCCACTGTTTATGACTGGAAAACCAAAGAATGGAGGTGAGGCGGAGGAAAGTTAGTCGTGATAAACCGGCTCCTGTAAGAACAGGAGCTCCTCCGATAGGTCAGCAGAAAAGTACGGCTTTAATTTATACCCATTTACTTTGAAAATAGAACCGTTTTTAGCATTTTCTACATCCACTGCACCGTGCGGGTATACATACCGCACCACAAAAGGTCCTTTCCAACGATATCTCAGTTTACCCGGATGAAAATAGAGACGGGAATCGTAAAGAAGGACTTGTTGTCCCGGTGTGAATGTTTTTTCTCAAAAGATGTTGGTCGTAGAACATCTTTGTCCGGTTCTTTACTATAACCACGTTATATAGGCTTCATCACGAAGCTCGTTCAACTCATTTAATTGCAGCTTCCGATAGTTACCTGCTTGATCAAAATCGAAGTTAAGCTCTTTAATTGCCTACATTGCCCTATGTTCGATCTCGACAGAGAGGTGGAAAGCCTTCCCAAACACCAGCCGATAAGGAGACATGCCAAAATCGGTCTTATATGCAGTACAAAATGCCCAAAGAGCATCAGTTAGTTTAGATGACCAATCTTTACGGTTCTTAGAAACCGTTTTCTCCAAAATTTGCTTGATTTGTCTATTTGAGACTTCGGCTTGCCCGCTCGTTTAAGGATGATAGAGCGTAGAAAGTTTGTGGTTGATTGAATATTTCCACATCAAAGCCTCGAAGGACAGATTGCAGAAATGTGTCCCATTATTGATAATGATAGCACGAAGGTGCCCAAACCGAGAAATGATATTTTCTTTAAAAAACTTAACGACAACCTTGTTGTCATTAGTACGGCTCGGTATTGCTTCAACACATTTAGAGATATAATCAACCGGTAATAAAATGTATAAGTTCCCAAAAGAGTTGAGGAACAGGCCCATGAAATCAATTCTTCACACATCAAATATCTCAACAACTAAGATTGGTTAGAGCGGAATCTCGTTTCTCTGTGAAATCCGACTCATGTGCTGATACCGTGAACAAGTTTTGCAATAATCATATGCATCTTTGAATAACGTTGCCCAATAAATGCCACATTGCAAAACTTTTTCCGATGTTTTTCTTGGACCAAAGTGACCGCCACATGCTTGATCATGGCAGAAGGACAACACACTCCTGAACTCATTATTAGGGACACACCGACCAATGATTTGATTATGACAATACTTGAACAAATAGGGTTCGTCCTAGTAAAAGTGTTTTACATGGGATAAAAATCTGTGATTTTCTTGATTTGACCATTCGCTAGTAGAAGTCCTGTTGCTAAATAATTCATGATATCAGCGAAGCAAGGTACGCTAGATAGGGTCAAGAGATGTTCGTCCGGAAAAGAGTCGTTTATAGGCAAGGTCAACGTTGGTGAAGAAAGAAGTCATGAAAGATGGTCGGTTACGAAGTTTTCACATCCACTTTTGTCTCTTATGAGAAGGTCAAATTCTTGCAGTAAGAGGATCCAATGTATTAGCCTGGATTTAGTATCCTTCTTCGATAAAATATATCTTAAGACGGAATGACCGGTGTAAATTATGACCGGAGAGCCAATTAGGTAGGGCCTGAATTTTTCTAATGCAAAAAAAAACTGCCAAGAGTTCTTTCTCGGTTGTTGTATAGTTCATTTGGGCATCGTTCAAGGTCCTACTCGCACAATAAATGACATGTAGCATCTTATTGATGTGATGTTCTAATATTGCACCAATAGCAAAGTCGGATGCATCACACATACGCTCAAAAGAGTGATTTTAGTCTGGAGATGATAGAACGGGAGCAGTAGTGATGGAACGTTTAAGCGATTTAAAAGCAGCCAAGCAATTTGAGTCGAAATGAAAAGTTGTATCCTTGACCAAGAGAAGAGTTAAGGGTCTAGCAATCTTACTAAAATCCTTAATGAATCATCTATAAAAACCGGCATAACCAAGAAAGGATCGTATATCTTTGATGCATTTAGGATGAGAAAGATTGGAAATGACATCTATTTTAGCTTTGTCTACCTTAATACCGTTTCGTGAAATGATATGCCCTAAGACAATATTTTCTTGAACCATGAAATGACATTTTTCCCAATTCAAAATTAGATTCTTGTCCTTATAGCGGGTAAGAACAGCGTCAAGATAACGTAAGCATTCCTCAAAGGAATCCCCAAATATGGAGAAATCGTCCATGAATATCTCCAGAACATTCTCGACCATGTCAGAGAATATCCCCATCATACACCGCTGAAATATAGCGGGAGCATTGCATAACCCAAAGGGCATGCGTCTATAAGCGAAAGTGCCAAAAGGACAGGTAAAATTTGTCTTATTTTGATCCTTTTGGTGATTGGAATCTAGTTGTAGCCTGAGTAATCATCCAAGAAACAGTAGAACTCATGCCCAGCTAAGCGTTTCAACATCTGGTTAATGAAGGATAGAGAAAAGTGATCTTTCCTCGTCGCGGCATTGAGTTTTCTATAATCAATACATACCTGCCACCGGTTTGGGTGCGAGTTTGAATCAACTCATTTGTCTCATTAGTTATGACCGTGATACCAGACTTTTTAGGAACAATGTGAATAGGACTTACCCACTGGCTATCAGATATTGGGTAAATTAGACCATTATCTAAGCATTTGACGATTTCCTTCTTCACCGCCTCTTTCATGACGGGATTCAACTGTCTTTATGGTTTACGGCCTAGTCTGGCCTCATCCATCATATGTATATAATGTTCAACAATTAAGGGGCTAGTCCCTTTGATGTCGGCCATTGTCCAACCGAAGGTTTGTCGATTCGATCTTAAGACAGACAGAAGAGCTCTCTCTTGCTCTAAGGTTAGAGAAGCTGATATGATGATGGGTAAAGACCCATTCTCACCTAAATATACATACTTAAGATAGGACGGCAGCGGCTTGAGATCAAGTGTCGGCGGAGAGACGATAGAAGGTAGGGTAAGGGAACGATACTCGGACTCCATGAAAGGTTCATAGACAGCGTAAGAGATTGACTCGGATAGCTCGACTAACTTGTTCAAAAATTCAAAGGATTCGAACTCGGGGATTGACTTGTCGACAGAAGGGTCCCGTGAATCAAGATCATCAAGGAAAGTGAACCTTTCGTATTTTCTATTCATGTAAGAAGTGACTGGATCAAACAATAACGCACTAGTGGCGTTGAGATCATTGTCGTAGAACAAAATCTCCTCAAATTCGCAGCTGTCCGAAGCTATCTCATGGACGGAATATATATCTATCAAATGAGTAGAAGGTTTGGAGGGTTGACTTCCTACCCTGAAAATGTTAAGTTCAATTGTCATCTTCCTAATGGATAGGTTCATGGAACCGTTACGACAATTGATTACCGTATTTGAGGTTGCGAGAAATGGTCGACCAAGAATCACCGGGATTTGGTTTCGTGGGTTCAGCACAGGCTGTGTATCTAAAACTATAAAGTTCACAGGGAATATAGACTCCCTGACTTAGATCAACGCATTCTCTAGCTCACCCCTAGGGTGGATGATAGATTGATCGGCCATCTGAAGAGTGCGGTGCGCAGGTTTCAACTCTCCTATACCTAATTGTTCATAAACAGAATATGGGAGCAAATTAACACTAGCATCAAGATCGAGCGCGATTGATGTTTTACTCCCAATAGTTATAGATATTATAAGAAAACAGGGGTCCTTATGTTTCTTGGGCAAATTTTGGGTAAGTGCATCACTCACATCGCTCACTGAAAAAACTTTTTTATGTACTTGAGTTTTCTTTTTCTTAGTGCACATGTCCTTAAGAATTTTTGCATAGGATGAAACTTGTTGGATAGCATCTAAGAGAGGAATATTAATGTTAACTTGCTTAAATATTTCCACAACATTCTCCATCTGTGGACTTGGTTTGTTGGGCCTCAACCGTTTGGAAAAGAAGATTTATTAACATGGGTTGGGTCCAACACTTAGGGAGAAGTTTGTGGGGATGAAATGGATCCCAAAATTGGATTTGGGGTGGTCTGAGAGGGTAATTCATTCAAGGAAGTGGACTGAGAGTTTGATCCTAGTGAAGAATGGAGAATCGGCTCGGAAGAAAATGTTTGATTAGAAGAAGTAGAAGTAGAAGTAGTAGCCGGGGTGTCGTCAAAGTCATCAACTTGTTTTCTAACATGGTTGTTCAGCATTCTTCCCGATCTTAACGTAGTTACGACACTCATATTGTGATTTTGTTGGTTAAGGATAGTGTTAGCGTTTTGTGAGTGGCCGGAATTTGGTAGAGGTTGAGATGGAACTTTCCCTTTCTTTCTTTCACTCATTGCGGCGTTTAATTGTGCAATTTGTGCTTCGATAGATTTGATACTTTCACCGTGGGAAACAGTATGTTGTACTAACTTTTGGATAGAAAAAGTTAAACTAGCCGATGTTTGCATGAATTGTTTAATAAAAGCTTCTAAGCTTCTTTCGAGTGCAGAGATTTTGTCGGTACCGGCAGGCGGAACATTATTTTGTGGTTGGAAAGAATTGTTATAAGGAGCAAAGTTGTTGGCCGGATTTTAGAATGATTGCGGTTGAAAAGGTTGCTGAATTTGTTGTGGTGGTTGTTGTTGCTGTGGAGGAAACCTTTGGTAGTTATTTTGACTTTGGAACTGATTTTGGTTTTGAGTTTGGTTTTGGTTCCAAGCAAAATTAGGAAGATTTCTCCATCCCTGATTATATGTGGATGAATAAGGATCGTTTCTAGGTCATTGCTGAGAAGCAGCATTAGTTTGTTCTTGACCTTGAGACGGAGGATTCAAAGGACATTCTTCAGTTAAATGTGACAAGTCAAAACAGCAACCACACACGGTTTTGGGGAGCGTAACTTGGTTTAGGGAGGCTAAAAAGAATTTGCTCTCAATAGTGTCGAGCTTCTTTTACATCGTAGCCATTTCGTCTTTCATTGCGATGGAAGCGTCGAGCTGACGGATACCTGTCCTAGATGAAGACGAAGATGATGTTATTGGTCTTGTGCTCTCCCATGGTAGTGTTTGTTCGGCGAGATCTTCAAGAAATTGCTATGCCTCCTCGTTAGATTTTGATATGAAATGACATTGACATTCTTCAGTTAAATGTGACAATTCAAAACAGCAACCACACACAGTTTTGGGGAGCGTAACTTAGTTTAGGGAGGCTGAAAAGAATTTGCTCTCAATAGCGTCGAGCTTCTTCTACATCGCAGCCATTTCGGCTTTCATTACGATGGAAGCATCGAGCTGATGGGTACCTGTACTAGATGAAGATGAAGATGATGTTATTGGTCTTGTGCTCTCCCACGGTAGTGTTTTTTCGGCGAGATCTTCAAGAAATTGCTACGCCTCCTCGTCGGATTTTGATATGAAATGACATTGACAAATGGTTTCTAGCATTTGTTTTGTCGCTGGATTAACACCCTCATATATAATTTGGCAAACTTGCCATTTTTCGAATCCATGATGAGGACATTGGACAAGAAGATTTTTGAACATTTCAAAGCATTCCAAAAGGGTTCGTTGGAAAGTTGGGCAAACTGGTTGATTTCGCTCTTAATCCGGGCAGTCTTATAATTAGGATAAATTTTCTTAAGAAATGCTTTAACAAATTCGTCCCAATTGGTGATGGAATGTGAGGAGGTGCTATAAAACTGTAAGTCGATGTCGTGCACCACACGGGTCCCCGGAGAGGCGGAATATTTAAAAAACAAATTTTACAAAGATCGCAACACCGATTTGAACTCCAGGATCGTTGCTAAACCCTAACTAGCAAACATGCAAGAGATTAACTACTCGGAAAGAAGTTTATACCTCATGAATTCATGTCCTTCGGGTCTTCTTGTCATTGTCCTCCACCCCGTCGTAGGCTCCAACGATCGTTTGGATCGGGCCTCCTCGTCGGTCCTCTCATATCAAAGACGATCCACCCGAGAGTCTGTAGATCGAGCTCCCACCTCAACTGAAGTAACTAGGGCACCTAGTTCGCTACACAGATGTCGTATATGATGTAGAGAATATAGATGGAATAGTTTGTCTCTCATAACCATAGGATTCTCAACTCATGAGACAAGAATGGCTTGAGATAGAAGAAGAACTCTTGAAGAAAAAGCTAGTGAAAAAGTTTGCATAAGAAAAAGCATGAGCTCTATTTTTTCAAATCTGAAGCATACCATTCTCTCACATGAATAATACATATTGGAAAATGAAATATGGTTCATAATCAACTAGGTGAGTCATGGGTGGAAAACCCTACAAATGTCACCAAGAGCCATGCTCAAATTTATGCAAAATCCACCTCATTTCCTCCACTCATAATGCAATAAACATTTAACCTAAAATGTTTAATACAAATTATGAGGTGTCTCTTCTAGAAGTATCTTTGAACAAATTAAAAAAATGCCCCTCATCTGTATATACATACTCGTATCCGTATTCCGAAAAATACGAATACAAAAGAGCCAAACTATCCATCAGTATAATACTAGGATCTGGTTTAAACAAAAGCCCACTAGTATTATCTGTCCGAATCATCATCCGTTCACAAGTACACGTACGCGATCGAACCCTGTCGTAAAACTATATGACCTCTACATCATTTGCTCGATGCAGGGAAACCCTCTGGGTGGGACTCTAAGGACTCGACACTACGCTGGCAGTGGGTTTAACCACAGGCCGCAAGCAGTACTAGCTGCACCGAACGGCCCCTAGGTATATGTCGATAAAAAGGCCGATGAGCAAACTCATCCGAACTCCTACTGATCCTATCTATGACCATCTCCGTACAGTCCTGTCTGTTCGTCTAAGAGTATCGCATATCGGGCCTAGGGGGCGGTAATCGTTAGACCCCTAATAGCGCAATAAATTGTGTGGAGAGTAGCTCAAAACACCCTGAGAAACTACTGGAGTGCCTACCAGTAAATCTCGGTTGCCTTGGCCAAGGACTTTGTGTAATGGCCTTCCGAACACAGCACGATATCAACCCCCAATACCGGGAGAGACGAATCCTATCTAACCACCACTGCCTCCAAGTGCTTCGGGATTGCACCTAACTACTACCTGTTTGCATGACTCCTTTGAGCCATGGTAGGGTAGTAATCAAAGAACAGTGGGAACACACTCGAGACGAAATAGCAGTGTCAAGTCAACAGACTATGCTGTACTCATGTCATCTGGGAACTGCTACCCGACGATAGGTATAATACCTACCAGCAGTTCCCGACAAGTCCTGTCTAGTGAACTCATAACCCAATGAGCACCTGCATACTATCTCCAGTACGACGTACTAATGGCTGTGGGACAGGCCATCTCCCCTGCTGGAATGAGAAGCGTATACACTAGTCTACTATGGAGTATCGATACCCCGTCTCGATAATCCTACGACTAAGGACCTGTATAAGGATGTGCTTACAGACTATCCAGCCCCCACTAGTATGACTGCCATCACAACGCTGGTAATCAAGCAAAGATCCTAAGGGCTCTACCAATATGTACAAGCGATATGCTAAGAAACACATGCACATATTGAGCTAGAAACAAACCATGTAGCATACTACCATTTTGAGCAAGACGGTTACTGTATTCGTGTATATCCCAAGCTTCCATTAAGTAATATACAAACTAGTATGATACAACAATGGCCTTTAGGGCATATATCACTAACAATCTCCCACTTGCACTAAGGCCATATATTGGCGTATCGCGGACCTATGATCTCGAATAGCCTCTCGAACAGTGTCTGAGAGATGGCTTTTGTGAGTGGATCTGCAGTGTTGTTCTCCATATCTACTCTCCTCACCTCGATCTCCCTGATCAGATGGTGCCGCCTCAAGATATGTCTGAATCTCTGATGGGACGAAGGTTCCTTCCCTAAATCTATAGCGCCATTTGTTATCAATACTAAAGTATTGGATCAACAGTGGAAGGAACCACCTGAAGTTCAGTTAAGATCTTCCTCATCCAGACTGCCTCTTTTGCGGCGTCTCATGCAGCGAAATACTCCGTTTCCATCGTCGAGTCTGCAACGGTGTCCTTCTTAGAGCTCTTCCAACAGACCGCCCCTCCATTGAGGATTAAAGACATAACCCGACATGGACTTGGAGTCATCCTTGTCACTCTGGAAGATGGAGTCAACAAAATTCTTGATCTGGATGTCTTTTCTACCATACACCAAGAACATCTCCTTAGTCCTTCTCAGGTACTTGAGAATGTTCATTACTTCTATCCAGTGCTTCTTCCCTGGGTTTGACTGATACCGGCTTACCACGCTGAGTGCATAAGAAACATCTAGTCTGGTACACAACATCACATACATTATAGAGCTTACCGCAGAAAGCGTAGGGTATAATCGACATGCGAGCCCTTTCCAAATCAGTCTTGGGAGATATCTCTTTGGAGAGGGTGATTCCGTGACAAGCAAGTAGACTACCGCGCTTAGAATCTTCCATACTAACTCTTTTCAGTATGGTGTTGATGTATCTTGACTGTGAAAGTCTCACTATCCTCTTTGATCTATCATGATAGATCTGGATCCCCAGAATCTAGTTGGCATCACTCAGGTCTTTCATAGAGAACCTTTATGACAAGAATCCTTTGACTGATTGTAGAATAGGATTGTCATTTCTTATCAAGAGAATGTCATCTACGTACTGGACGAGAAATACCACAGTTCTCCTTACAATCTTACTATAAATGGTTCATCTGGATTTTTGATAAAGTCGAATTCTTTGACTGTCTCATCAAAACAGATGTTCCAACTCCGCGATGCCTGCTTTAGTGCACAAATGGACTTAAGCAATTTGTACACTTTCCCGCTGCTCCCACTCTGAATGAAACCCTCTTGCTGATCCATATAGTCACACTTTTCCAAATATCCATTTAGAAAATGCGTCTTTATGTCCATCTGCCAGATCTCATACTCATGGAAGACAGCAATGGAAAGAAGGACCCGAATGGATTTGAGCATAGCCACTGGAGAAAAGGTTTCATCATTTGTCCAAACCAGGTTTTTGACGAAATCCTTTTGCAACAAGTCTATCCTTATAGGTTTCAACCTATTCATTTACACCAATCTTCTTTCTGAAGATCCATTTGCAGCTTTCGGGTTTTTACCTCTTCTGGAGCAAAGTCCAAAGTCCATACTTTGTTAGTGTACATGGACTCCATCTCGGTCCGCATTGCATCCAGCCATTTTACCGAGTCGCCGCTCTGAATGGCTTGTTGGAATCTAGTTGGCTCATCATATACAATGATGCAATTCTCTCGATCCCCATTTATGAGAAAATCATAGTATCTCGCAGGCAGATGAGACAGCCTAATACTCCTGTGGAGTGGCGCGGGGATGTCCGGTTCTTCTGAAAATCTGGTTCTACCATGTTTTCAGTAATAGTTTGTGGTTCTACAATTTCTTCTAGTTCTATTGCACTCCCACTAGTTCCTTTTTCTAAAAATGGTTTTCCAAAAAGTGGGCATGATGAGAAACAAGACCTTTTGTTCCTCCGCGTAATAGAAAAGATACCCCCTGGAATTCTTTAGGTATCCCACAAACCTACACAGTACTGAGCGTGCCTCGAGCCTGTCCGCATACTGCTTTTTGATAAAAGCTGGACATCCCTATATCTTCGGATACTGAAGATATGATTTCTTCTCACTCCACATCTGATATGGTGTTGTAGGCAAAGTTTTGGTAGGAACCTTATTCAAAAAGATATGCAGCTGATTCTAGTGCATAGCCTCAGAAGGATAGCGGTAACTCGGCATTACTCATCATGGAACGTATCATATCTAATAAGGTTCTGTTCTGCCTTTCCGATACACCGTTGTGTTGTGTTGTGTATAGAAGAGTAAAATGGGAGAGAATTCCATTCTCTTTTAAGTAATCCAGTAACTCGGCACTTAAGTATTCACCACGTCGATCAGATCTCAGTGTCTTGATACTTTTGTTGGTTTGTTTTTCCACTTCATTCTTATATACCCGGAATTTCTCAAAGGCCTCGGATTAATGTTTCAACAAGAATACATGTCCATACCTAGAGAAATCATCCGTAAAAGTAATGAAATAGGAATAACCATTTCTTGCCTGTGTAGACAATGGACCACACACGTTGCTGTCTATGAGTCCAAAGAGCTCACTCGCTCTTACTCCGTGTCCAGTGAACGGGGTCTTTGTCATCTTTCCTATGAGACATGATTGACAAATTGCATAAGACTGATATTCGAATGGATCCAAATAACCCTCTCTATGTAACTTCGTCAATCTTATTTCATTGATGTGACTCGGTCTACAATACCATAAAAAAGCCTGATTTAATTCTGGAGAATTTCTTTTAAGTGTGTTCTGGATGTTGAAAACATGAGCTTGATGTAATACGTATATACCGTCCTCTAGTGTACCTGACCTAATCGAACTCTAATTTAGGTGGATGTGGACCACATCGCTTACAAGCTAGGCTAGGTACATACAAACAGTTACGTAAAATCAATATCTTCCCACTTGTCAATCCTAGGTGATATTCCCCTACGGATACATCGTCCACGCTCATTCCGTTAGCAACCCTGAGAGTCATATCACCTGCCATGATAACTTTACGGTTTCTCAAAGCCTGTAAAGAATTACAGACATGAGATCCTGATCCGGTATCTAGTACCCAGGAAGTAGAGTTAATTGACAGACAGTTTTCAATCACAAACACACCCGAAGCCGAAGCCACAACATACTTCGGATCCTGGATTCTCGCTTTCCAAGCCCTGCGTTCCTTCTGCCAATGCCATTTCCCGTGACAATAGGAACTACCCTCTTTCCCTACTGTTAGCCCCTAAAACTTTTTCCATGCCCTTTTCCTTCTACCATACTGACACCGCCTATCGGCTTTGTGGAGATCTTCTTCTTCTTATCCTTGCTTTCGCCTTGGATCCAGGAGAGGAAGATTCCCCAATAAATAGAGCGGGTGTCTCCCTGGTTTCCTTCATGGTGCCCTCAACTGGAAGTATAACTTTCTTCCCCTGGGCGTAAGTAGAAGGTAGGGACACTAGAATTAAGTCAGTACATGACTTGTTCTCCAACGTGGTCCCCAGGCCCGTGAGCTTTTTAATATAGCTGATCATTGTAGGGACATGGTCCCCTACAGATGACCCGACAGCCAATCTCGCTTGAAGTAATTCCTTCGAGGTCTCATATCTTGCGATACGAGATTGCTCTCCATATAAATCTTGTTATGGAGGAAAATGGAAACTAAGTCCATCTTCTTGTGCCGCTTCTGGTATACACCATCTACTGAGGCAAACACGAGACACTTGGCATTCGCACAGTCTTTTTTTCTTGTCTTATGGATATCATCTGCGACGGTGGAATCTGAACCTGGGACGGCAAGGGATTGAGTAGTAATGAGGCGGTCCAGCTTGTCACAGGTAATGGACATCTGAACAAACCTTTGCCAATCAATATAGTATGGTTTAGTCAATTAATTATCTAGCTGTAACCTAAGTCCGGTCACATGGTCGCTGCAATTAGGAGAGAGAGGAGAAACACTCAGCATGATGCTCTTGCAAGTTTAGATTGGTTTTTAGTTATCTAAACAGGATGGCTCCCACTGTTTCTTGAATCCTTTCTCAAACCATAAAAGAAGAATTAGTCAGGATTAATCTCACCCTACAATACTTGCTTAACCTTTCAGCCAGGCTGGTGTTGGTATTTCGAGAGAGGTTTTCCATTGCTTTCGCGAAGTTCCTTAATTACATAATCTCTTTTCCCTGGAGACGTAGCCCCGCTAACACCGTTCTAAACACTTACTTGGTTTATAGCATTGATTGTTTTAGTAAAAAAATCTCCCGAGGAGTAGCGGATACTCACAGTAGGATCGGGATCCAAATATCATTGTGTGATAATCCTGAAGGAATCCTACCAACATTATCACATTTCAAATGGTATGCAGCACTAGCAAGTTTTAGTTTCCTTAGAAACTCCCGATGTGGATTTTTGTCCCATACTCTTATGACCTTAACGAAGGCCAACATATAATAAGTCACATGTCAAGTTCTGCCCGTCATTTTCCAGGTTAATTTAAACTCATCCGTACATACCCTTGACGAAGGCTAAAATAGTAGTACGATTGTCCCAAACCAACGTATCTATCTATACTACAGATGAATATCCAGCAGCTACCAATCACTATGCCTTGGCGAAGGTCAAAATACATAGCTTGAATACTACTGAATATTCAATTGAAATGATGGAAGGCTACGGCTGGTTTTGGAGAAACCTTGAACTTAACGAACTTGATTTAATCGAAGGAACCTGATAGTTTTTAAAAGGAGTGGTTTAAGCTCCGCATTTAAAAGTCTGCTGTTTTGAAAAAACTGAGTGGTTTTAAAATTTGTTCCAACGATTCAGCTTTGGTTTGTTTGCTTTGCTATAATAATGCTCTCCCATCATTTACACAAATCATTACAGAGAGAAACAAAAATATGGCGTACGCTTATGCCATCCGCATTCGCCACCGGGCCCTGTCTAATACCGTTAGGTTACTTAACTAACGCCAAAGCGGGGGCTTGACTAGCGCGGATGCAAAACATGAGCAACATCTACTATATATCATATATATAATAATCATTCGTCTCACGCAATAATAGGCACTCCAGATCACAGATGAACATATTGGATATACTAGGAATACCGCGTTTCATTTAAGCCTGTAACGAAAGACAGATTCCACGGTCGTGATGAATAGCCAAACCCCACCCCAGACCCCTACGAGTGCGGCAAACTACCCGCCAAATTCCCGAAGTGAAGCAACCTCTCTCAGCAAAGTGGGTAGACCATTCGGCACTTCAAAGAACCTGGTAGTTTGTGCACCCCACCTCGGGTCTATCCTAGGAGCAGAAAATAGTAAAAGAAATAATACAACGGTGGCTACAACCTCAACCCGGATGTGTTCCGCAAAAATAATTGTAATACCCGGTCTTCATCTACGCCAATACTTGTATTCAAATAAAATATTTTATCCATTTTACATTTTATATTAATTTCTAATTACTTTTGTTTTCCTATGAACCCAACCCTAAGCCCAAGTCCATATCTAAATCCCACATTTTTTTTCCTTTTAAATTTTATTGAGCCCAAGCCCAACAACCCAAATCTTTATTTCAAAAATAACACTTATATTCAAATTATCTACTCTTTCCTCTCTTTTCAAAATTCAAAATTTTATACCCTCATTTAAACCCAAATCTTACCCAATTAAAATCTCATTAAAAACCTATTAAATTATATTCCCGTTAATTCTCTCTCTCTTTTCTTTAAAATTTTATTAATTAAAATCACGTTTTTCTCTCTCTCCTCACTCACGTTACTTCTCTCTCTCTTCCTTAAATTTCGATTAATTAATCCTAACGTATCTCCCTCTCTCACATGTCTCTCTCTCTCTCCTCTCGTTCTCTCCTCTCTCTCTCTCTCCCCCTCTCACACATCTCTCTCTCTCTATTTAAAAATTTCTCCCCCTCCCGTTGCCACTCTCTCCCTCTCTTTCTTTCATTCTTCTCCTCCCCTCTCTTCATCTCGAACCCATACCCACGCCCACGCCCGCGATCACCCTGTCTCCGTCGCTACCATCGCCGGCTTCACCGTCGCCACCCTACCTCCTCTTCGGCCTCTCCACCGCCTCCCTTTCCCTTCAACACCCTCTACCACCTCCAACTCCGACAACCACCGCCCGAGCTCCCCTCCACTGCGCGCCAGCCACCACCGGTTGCCTCCTTCCATCGCCTGCCCCGAGCTCCCCTTGCATCCAACCTCCCGCTGCCTTTCTTTCTAACCCGACCTCCCTCCACCACTACAGCCCCAGCCGCTGCCCTCTGCACCGCTGTCCACCACCTCGTCCTTCTTCTTCGACTCCCTCACTCCACCTCCAGCGCCCAATCGCCACCGACACCCCCTCACCACAGCCGCAGCCGCAACCCCAAGCTGCCCCTCACACTCAACCGCAACTCCTAGCCGCTGCCCGAGCTCTCTGCGCCGTCAGCCACTGCCAGAGCTTCGGGCCACCGCCGCTGAACCCTGTGGGCCCCCAAATCCCTCTTCGTTGCACCCGCTGAGCCATCAAGCCCAAGCTCAAGCTCCACCGAGGCCAACCCTTGTCGTGTTTGCGTCGTGATCGCGTCGTGCCATTGCAATAGATCGCTGTTGCTGCCGTGTTGTTACCACGTCGCTGCCGTGTAGTCATCGTCGTCAAAGGCAAGTTTAATTACTTGCTTACATGCTAAAATATATATATATTGATATATCGTCCGATAATATCTCGTGATTAATAATAGACCGTATTAATTTAAGTTAATTTGGATTTGGGTATTAATCGAGTCAAATATCTCAAGTTAATTTCGTATAGAAGTTCTTAAATTATTTCATGTGGTTTGAGTGAACGAAATCGACATTTCGATCGATAAACGATTGCTTTGTCTAGGTATTAGATATGGAACTCTTTGCGAAAACCTAATCAAATATGGAGGAACTCATGATAAATAAATCTCTTTACTGTTTATGATTATCTTGTGAAAATCTTGATGTAAAACAATGTCATTTCGCACATGAAATGACATTTTCGACAACCGACTCAAAATCTGGAAATCCCATACATGATATCCCGTAAAATTCATAATAAATCATATTTAAATCGTATCGTGGTGTGCTATGGCTCGTATTGAAGATAACAAATTAACCTACAGTACTCTATAATTTGTTTCTATATTTGAACTAGTTATGATAGAGAAAACTGGGGAGAATTACGACCCTGGACTGCAGTCCAGAGCAGTAATCCCAGTTCACCCTTATTTTGAGATCACCGTATAACATTGCTCAAATGTGAAAATGTGCGGAACCCTATATCATTATGTAGAAAATTTAGTTATCTTTCTTACCCCACCAGTTTCACTGGATTCCTTAACTGTATGATATTTTTAACACATTTTATAACGACGATGTGTTCTGCTGAATTCTGCAGCGGCAGATTTTACACATTGAACTTAACATGGCCATAACTCCATGTTGAAATAGAATATTACTGATCCGCCAATTGCGTTGGAAACATAACTGATAACCATAAAAATTGTTCAACTATAGTGTCGCCTAATTCTGAACCCAACTGGGTGAAATTCGTGCCGCGAAACGGACGTTCAGTTCAGAAACTGAATTTCCTGCAGCGAGCACTTAAAATGAAACGGCTGTAACTTGAATACCGGAAACCCGATTGAACTGAAACCAATTTTAACGAACTTCTGATAGAGTGTACTTATTATCGTATTTGTATCATTTCGTTGAATTCTGAACATATGAATTACTGAAATTTTTGTAAGTTTATGATGTGCATATTGGTTCATAACATACATGACTTGTTCACGGCATACATACACATCTCTTACCCAATTGTCATATACATAGTGTTAGTGCGTGTTAGTGATCAGTGGACATTGCATTATCGTGCGTGAATGATATTGGTTTAGAAGTGTCAAGTACACCAATGGAAAGTGAATGATTCGTGACAGTGATTAATACAGTGAACAGTGATAAAACCGTGCCATTGGTATGCTTGTACACGACTAAATCAAAATCATAAATAGTGTAAACCTGGGGGAAAAGGGGAAATCGAAGTGGAAAGAGAATCGTATTTAGCGGGACCGTGTTTTAGAGGATGATCATTCGAGCAGTGATATATATATATATTAGGTAGGATCTAGCGATCCGGCCGACAGGGTTATGTCCCGGGCATGTGGGTCGTTGTCTCGGGTATGTACGAGACTCCTGTTAAACATGATTCTCCTTTCCACTATACGATTTCAAACATGACTTAGAGACGGATAGGGACACAGAGCATACCTTACATCAATTCACGACATATTGATTGTCTGCATTTATTACCTTCACTGTTATTGCTTTATTTTCTTGTCTTTCATGATTATTATAATATTGCTATTGGGAATCTCTGACGACCTGAGTATGCATGCTCAGTGATAGAGGTGGATTCGCCTGATCTCGAGAAGACCGTGAAGATCCTGACCAGTGAACCAGTTACATTTCTCCACTGATATCCCTGGTTAGTTGTCCTCTTGTTTACTTCCATTGAGCTCAGATTTCTTTATATTCGATAGTTTTAGTGACTGCATTCTCTTTACCCGTACTGTATTTTACTGATTACCATATAATGCTAGAAGCCGAAATGTGACTACGACAGGATTTTTCCTTGATCATAGGAGCATGGCTGGCCTTGTCACCCTTGTATTCCGTATTTTGGGAAGCGGGGCGTGACATGGTTTTGTTGATATCAGAGCCCTGGGTTTAGAATAAGAATGCAGTTCAATTTAGGGATCCATTGAATCATACTTTGTTTCCTTGCTTTCACTTCCATATACTATTTGTGCATCACCACTCAGGTTCATGTTTTGAATCTTAGCTACGTTATCCTTTCCTTGTGTTCCGCATCATTAATCGTTATTTTCTTTCGTGTTCCACTATCTGATCACGACTCTTACTTTTCGGGCCATGGCCAACCATGAGGCAGCACCGCTTATCGATGAGGACACTCGGTCCTGCATTTCTTTTGACTGTACATTAGTGAGTTCAGACGATGAGGTCGATGGCCCACAGGTCATTTTCGACGATAGTGAACCTGAGGAAGAGGGAGTCGATGTCGCAGTTCCAGAGATCAATATGATTAATGATTCTGACGATGAAGAGGAGGACCCGATAGAAGAGGATCCACAGGAAAATACAGTAGAGGAGGAACCAGATGAGGATCCTGAACAGGAGAATCCTGAGGAAGACCCTATGAAAGAGGATCCAGAAAGGGACCCGGAAGAGACAGAACATATGGTAGAGGATTCCGATGAGGAAGCTCCCGCCGAAGGGGAAGAGCCAGTGGAAGAAAACCCTATAGTGGAAGAATCTGAAGACGAAGCTCCAATCCAGGAAGAGTGGGAAGACGAAACCTCGAGTGAAGAGGAACTCGAGGCTGAAGAACCTCAAGCAAATATTCAGGCAAGACACTATGGGAATGGACGCCTCCATCTTAGCGCGAGAACTTATCGCAACTTGTTGAACTCCTACAATCGCGACTGACGCGGCTTATTTTCTTTTCTTAGGGCCAAACAAAAATGATGAATAGTTTAGGGCCACGTTTATCTCTCAATTGCACTATGTCAAGATTTTCTGAATAATAAAGTTCTGGTTCAATCAAAAAAAAATTCCAGAAGTATTGTACCTTTAAGCCCGCTTGATTCATAAGTTGATCCTTCTTACAACATTTCTTTCCTTTATTACAAGTAATTATTTTTCTCATCCTTATCACCTGACCCCCAATTTAGCTGACTTGGAAGGAAGTGCCTTACGTATGGACGGAGGAAGGTACTCGGGATTTTGAGATACTGAAACAGAAATTGACCATGACACCTATTATTACAGTGCCAGACGATTCAGATGGTTTGGTGATACACCGTGATGATTCAGGGAAAGGTTTAAGCTACGTTCTGATGCAACACGGTCATGTAGTTGCCTATACCTCACGGCAGCTAAAGAATCATGAGAGGAACAGCCCAACACACGACTTGGAGTTAGCCGCAGTGGTTTTAGCATTGAAGATCTGAAGACATTATTTATTAGGCGAAAAGGTGGAAGTGTACAGGGATCATAAGAGTCCGAAATGCGTGTTCACTCTGAGGGAATTGAATTTGAGACCACGCCGATGGCTAGAATTAATGGCGGATTACAACTTGGAATTTCAGTATCATCAGGAAAAAGTAAATGTCGTACCCGACGCTCTTAGTCGCAAGCAAGTGGTTATGATGTTGACCAGTCAGAGGGACATCATTGAGGATTTTCAGAAGCTCGAACTAGAGATTGTTACACCGAGTGCAATCAGGCGATTTTGACAGTTACAGGTGTAGTCTTCACTTGTAGATCGCATTAAGGCTACACAAGCTGATGATCCTAGATTGCAGAAGTTCAGAGAACAGGTGGAAGCCGGACTGAGGACATACTTACTTATACATCGAGACGGTTCTTTGAGATTCGGTAACAGACTTTGCGTTCCCAGGGGAGATGTTAGAGAAGTGGTACTAGTTGAGGCTCACAGTTCAGCTTATTCTGTACATCCGGGAGGCACGAAGATGTATCGAGATCTGAGGCAGCATTATTGGTGGAACGGGATGAAGCGAGAGATTGCACGGTTTGTATCCAAGTGCTTAGTGTGTCAGCAAGTAAAGGCTGAACATCAGAGAACGGCTGGACTACTGCAACCACTTCCAATACCGGAATGGAAATGGGAACACATCACTATGGATTTTGTGACCGCTTTACCGCGGAGTCCACGAGGCAACAACGCCGTTTGGGTTATCGTCGACCGTCTTACGAAAACAGCACATTTTATACCCTTCCGGGTGGGACAGTCGACAGAGTCGCTTGCGGAGAAGTACATGCAAGAAGTAGTGCGGCTTCCTGGAGTTCCGGTAAGTTTAGTGTCAGGTCAGGACACTAGATTCATTTCACACTTTTGGAAGAGCTTACAGGAGGGTCTGGGTACATGTCTCAAGTTGACGGTAGACAAGGTCCAGATGATCAGACAGTGTATTAAGGCGGCCCAGGATAGACAGAAGAGTGGGACGGTCGTTCTCCTGGGGAATCTATCTGGAAACGTGAGAAGGATATCCGTTCGTGGTTCCCACATCTTTCCGAGTAGCCGTTTGTATCATTACCTTCTTGTTTTCGTTCTTTTAATTTCGAGGACGAAATTTTCTTTAAGGGTGGTATGATGTAATACCCGGTCTTCATCTACGCCAATACCTATATTCAAATAAAATATTTTATCCATTTTACAATTTATATTAATTTCTAATTACTTTTTTTTTCCTAAGAACCCAACCCTAAGCCCAAGTCCATATCTAAATCCCACATTTTTTCCTTTTAAATTTTATTGAGCCCAAGCCCAACAACCTAAATCTTTATTTCAAAAATAACACTTATATTCAAATTATCTACTCTTTCCTCTCTTTTCAAAATTCAAAATTTTATACCCTCATTTAAACCCAAATCTTACTCAATTAAAATCTCATTAAAAACCTATTAAATTATATTCCCGTCAATTCTCTCTCTCTTTTCTTTAAAATTTTATTTATTAAAATCACGTTTTTCTCTCTCTCCTCACTCACGTTACTTCTCTCTCTTCCTTAAATTTCGATTAATTAATCCTAACGTATCTCTCTCTCACACGTCTCTCTCTCTCTCCTCTCGTTCTCTCCTCTCTCTCTCTCTCCCCCTCTCACGCGTCTCTCTCTCTCTCTATTTAAAAATTTCTCCCCCTCCCGTTGCCTCTCTCTCCCTCTCTTTCTTTCATTCTTCTCCTCCCCTCTCTTCATCTCGAACCCATACCCACTCCCACACCCGCGATCGCCCCGTCGCCGTCGCTACCATCGCCGGCATCACCGTCGCCACCTCACCTCCTCTTCGGCCTCTCCACTGCCTCCCTTTCCCTTCAACACCCTCTACCACCTCCAACTCCGACAACCACCGCCCGAGCTCCCCTCCACTGCGCGCTAGCTACCACCGGCTGCCTCCTTCCATCGCCTGCCCCGAGCTCCCCTTGCATCCAACCTCCCGCTGCCTTTCTTTCTAACCTGACCTCCCTCCACCACTACAGCCCCAGCCGCTGCCCTCTGCACCGCTGTCCACCACCTCCTCCTTCTTCTTCGACCCCCTCACTCCACCTCCAGCGCCCAATCGCCACCGACACCCCCTCACCACAGCCGCAGCCGCAACCCCAAGCTGCCCCTCACACTCAACCGCAACTCCTAGCCGCTGCCCGAGCTCTTTGCGCCGTCAGCCACTGCCAGAGCTTCGGGCCACCGCCGCTGAACCCTGTGGGCCACCAAATCCCTCTTCGTCGCACCCGCTGAGCGATCAAGCCCAAGCTCAAGCTCCACCGAGGCCAACCCTTGTCGTGTTTGCGTCGTGATCGCGTCGTGCCATTGCAATAGATCGCTGTTACTGCCGTGTTGTTACCACGTCGCTGCCGTGTAGTCATCGTCGTCAAAGGCAAGTTTAATTACTTGCTTACATGCTAAAATATATATATATTGATATATCGTCCGATAATATCTCGTGATTAATAATAGACCGTATTAATTTAAGTTAATTTGGATTTGGGTATTAATCGAGTCAAATATCTCAAGTTAATTTCGTATAGAAGTTCTTAAATTATTTCATGTGGTTTGAGTGAACGAAATCGACATTTCGATCGATAAACGATTGCTTTGTCTAGGTATTAGATATGGAACTCTTTGCGAAAACCTAATCAAATATGGAGGAACTCATGATAAATAAATCTCTTTACTGTTTATGATTATCTTGTGAAAATCTTGATGTAAAACAATGTCATTTCGCACATGAAATGACATTTTCGACAACCGACTCAAAATCTGGAAATCCCATACATGATATCCCGTAAAATTCATAATAAATCATATTTAAATCGTATCGTGGTGTGCTATGGCTCGTATTGAAGATAACAAATTAACCTACAGTACTCTATAATTTTTTTCTATATTTTAACTAGTTATGATAGAGAAAACTGGGGAGAATTACGACCCTGGACTGCAGTCCAGAGCAGTAATCCCAGTTCACCCTTGTTTTGAGATCACCGTATAACATTGCTCAAATGTGAAAATGTGTGGAATCCTATATCATTACGTAGAAAATTTAGTTAGCTTTCTTACCCCACCAGTTTCACTGGATTCCTTAGCTGTATGATATTTTTAACATATTTTATAACGACGATGTGTTCTGCTGAATTCTGCAGCGGCAGATTTTACACATTGAACTTAACATGACCATAACTCCATGTTGAAATAGAATATTACTGATCCTCCAATTGCGTTGGAAACATAACTGATAACCCTAAAAATTGTTCAACTATAGTGTCACCTAATTCTGAAACCAACTGGGTGAAATTCGTGCCGCGAAACGGACGTTCAGTTCAGAAACTGAATTTCCTGCAGCGAGCACTTAAAATGAAACGGCTGTAACTTGAATACCGGAAACCCGATTGAACTGAAACCAATTTTAACGAACTTCTGATAGAGTGTACTTATTATCGTATTTGTATTATTTTGTTGAATTCTGAACATATGAATTACTGCAATTTTTGTAAGTTTATGACGTGCATATTGGTTCATAACAAACATGACTTGTTCACGGCATACATACACATCTCTTACCCAATTGTCATATACATAGTGTTAGTGCGTGTTAGTGATCAGTGGACATTGCATTATCGTGCGTGAATGATATTGGTTTAGAAGTGTCAAGTACACCAATGGAAAGTGAATGATTCGTGACAGTGATTAATACAGTGAACAGTGATAAAACCGTGCCATTGGTATGCTTGTACACGACTAAATCAAAATCATAAATAGTGTAAACCTGGGGGAAAAGGGGAAATCGAAGTGGAAAGAGAATCGTATTTAGCGGGACCGTGTTTTAGAGGATGATCATTCGAGCAGTGATATATATATATATATATATATATATATATATATATATATATATATATATATATATATTAAGTAGGATCTAGCGATCCGGCCGACAGGGTTATGTCCCGGGCATGTGGGCCGTTGTCTCGGGTATGTACGAGACTCCTGTTAAACATGATTCTCCTTTCCACTATACGATTTCAAACATGACTTAGAGACAGATAGGGACACAGAGCATACCTTACATCAATTCACGACATATTGATTGTCTGCATTTATTACCTCCATTGTTATTGCTTTATTTTCTTGTCTTTCATGATTATTATAATATTGCTATTGGGTCGCTCTGACGACCTGAGTATGCATGCTCAGTGATAGAGGTGGATTCGCCTGATCTCGAGAAGACCGTGAAGATCCTGACCAGTGAACCAGTTACATTTCTCCACTGATATCCCTGGTTAGTTGTCCTCTTGTTTACTTCCATTGAGCTCAGATTTCTTTATATTCGATAGTTTTAGTGATTGCACTCTCTTTACCCGTACTGTATTTTACTGATTACCATATAATGCTAGAAGCCGAAATGTGACTACGACAGGATTTTTCCTTGATCATAGGAGCATGGCTGGCCTTGTCACCCTTGTATTCCGTATTTTGGGAAGCGGAGCGTGACAATAATATTACATCAAATTACAATTTATATCGAATGAAAGAAAAACAACTCTCTTCTCACATTCCCGGCTATTCATCATCGACGATCCAACAAAGTTCATATACACAAACCAACAGATATGTGCAACCTCAAACTAACTGACATATAGCAATTAGCTGAAGTTTAAAAACACATATAACAACACAGAAGATTCGGTTAGCCAAGAACATTTAGAATTTCGATCGAAATATATTTTCCGTGTCTACTCTAAGTGCAAACCAGCACTCAGAAAAAATACTGGGTAGAAACCAAATATTCCAGAAAACAATATACCCAAAAAAATAACAGAAGAAAAATGACCTGGATCGGCCTCGATTCGGCCGCGACTCCGCGGCGGAACCGACCGTTCCGCCGCGCTTTCGCGACCGTCTTGGAGATTCATGGGCTCATTTTTCTTCTATCTTCTTAGAATACGCTGCACACATTTTTAGTACATCTGAAATAATTTTTCTGGCACTTTAAAAAATCAACAGAAAGTTAGGGTATTAGTGTTTCGTTTTCCAGTTTTTCCGACGATCGAAGTTCTAACACTTGCTAACAAGCTAGTAAAGGTTTGGTAGGCTCTGATACCACTGTAAGTCGATGTCGTGCATCCTGTAGGTCCGCGTGGAGGCGGAATATTTAAAAAACGAATTTTACAAAGATCGCAACACCGACTTGAACTCCAGGATCGTTGCTAAACCCTAACTAACAAACATGCAAGAGGTTAACTACTCGGAAAGAAGTTTATACCTCATGAATTCATGTCCTTCGGGTCTTCTTGTCGTTGTCCTCCACTTCGTCGTAGGCTCCAAGGATCGTTTGGATCGGGCCTCCTCGTTGGTCCTCTCATATCAAAGACGATCCACCCGAGAGTCTGTAGATCGAGCTCCCACCTCAACTGAAGTAACTAGGGCACTTAGTTCGCTACACTAGATGTCGTAGATAATGTAGAGAATATAGATGGAATGGTTTGTCTCTCATAGCAATAGGATTCTTAACTCATGAGACAAGAATGGCTTGAGGTAGAAGAAGAACTCTTGAAGAAAAAGCTAGTGAAAAAGTTTGCATAAGAAAAAGCATGAGCTCTATTTTTTCAAATCTGAACCATACCATTCTCTCACATGAATAATACATATTGGAAAATGAAATATGGTTCATAATCAACTTGGTGAGTCATGGATGAAAAACCCTACAAGTGTCACCAAGAGCCATGCTCAAATTTATGCAAAATCCACCTCATTTCCTCCACTCATAATGCAATAAACATTTAACCTAAAATGTTTAATACAAATTATGATATGTCTCTTATAGAAGCATCTTTGAATAAATTACAAAAATGCCCCTCATCTGTATATACATACTCGTATCCGTATTCCGAAAAATACGAATACAAAAGAGACGAAAACTATTCATCAGTATAATACTAGTATCCGGCTTAAATTAAAGCCCACCAGTATTATCTGTTTGAATCATCATCCATGCACAAGTACACGTACGCGATCGAACCATGTCGTAAAACCATACGACCTCTACATATGTTGCTCGATGCAGGAAAACCCTCTGTGTGGGACTCTAAAGACTCGACACTACGCTGGCAGTGGGTTTAACCACAGGCCGCAAGCGGTACTAGCTGCACGTAACGGCCCCCAGGTATATGTCGATAAGAAGGACGATGAGCAAACTCATCCGAACTCCTACTGAGCCTATCTGTGACAATCTCCGTACAGTCCGGTATGTTCGTCTAAGAGTATCACATATCGGGCCTAGGGACGGTAATCGTCAGACCCCTAATAGCGCAATAAGTCGTGTCGGAGAGTAGCCCAAAACACCCTGAGAAACTAATGTAGTACCTACCAGTAAATCTCGCTTGCCTTGGCCAAGAAATTTGTGTAATGGCCTTCCGAACACAGCGCGATATCAACCCCCAATACCGGGAGAAACGGATCCTATCTAACCGCCACTGCCTCCAAGTGCTTCAGTACTGCACCCAACTACTACCTGTTTGCATGACTCCTTTGAGCCGTGGTAGGGTAGTAATCAAAGAACAGTGGGAACACACTCGAGGCGAAATAGCAGTGTCAAGTCAATAGACTATACTGTAATCATATCACCTGGGAACTGCTACCCGACGATAAGTATAATACCCACCAGCAGTTCCTGACGAGTCCCGTCCAGTGTACTTATAACCCAATGAGCACCTGCATACTATCTCCAGTACGACGTACTAATGGCTGTAGACAGACCATCTCCCCTGCTAGTTTGAGAAGAGTATACACTAGTCTACTCTGGAGTATCGATGCCCCGTCTCGATAATTATACGACCAGGGACCTGTATAAGGATGTGCTTACAGACTACCCAGCCCCCACTAGTGTGACTGCCATCACAATGCTGGTAATCAAGCAAAGATCCTAAGGGCTCTACCAATATATACAAGCGATATGCTAAGAAACACATGCACATATTGAGATAGAAACAAACCAGGTAGCATATTACCATTTTGAGCAAGACTGTTACTATATCCGTGTATATCCCAAGCTTCCATTAAGTAATATACAAACCAGTATGATTCAATAATGGCCTTTAAGGCATATATCACTAACAAAAACCACTTCTCTGCAAGATCGCACAAGGTAAAAGGGAGAATACGTAATCGCATAATATCCCCTGAAAATTGGGTGGTGCCCATCATTGCACATACGTTTTAGAATTTGATTATAAAAACGTATGCATACTCAGATTCAAGCCCGTGAAATTTGGACAACAAGTTGATAAAGTGGGGTTTAATTTCGAAGTTATCCTCATTGGCTGGTGGAAGAAACAGACACGTAGGAAGGGGTCCACGTATAGGACAGCATCGATCTTGGAGAGCGATGCGTGGTGGATTTTGAGTTTGCGCACCTAGGGGTGGTGGCAACGTGGTGTTGTTAAAACCCGGTGGAGGTCCGTCCATCTCGGAAAATGTGGTAGGTGAAAGAGAAAAAGAAGGTGAAGAAGTATCGAGCTCGGAGTCGACAGTAAAAACGCGGACTAGACAGGCGCTAGAATCCCGTGTCCAGCCGATCATGCACTAAGCAGGTTTAGTGCACGTGGCAGCGTGTGATAAAGTGGTAAGAACGATTTTAAGAAGGTTTTTCTTTTACAAGAGTGATGGACGCAAAACCTGACTCAACCAATCACAAAATGCACAAACAGTCCCTAGAGTTAGAGTCACTTGGGTCAAATCACTAGACCGCTCTTAGACTTATAAAGGACAAGACGTAGGATAAATCCTTTATCACCTTCTTATCAATCTTGCATCCAGGTAAGTGGGAGGTATCCGCTATACGAATCACCGAAATAGCGGGACTAATTAAGTAAACCAGTTTCCTTAGTCACACTTGCATTAGACACCACAAGAAAAATGCGGATAAGCAATACATTATCAACGACCCTCCTTTGTCCTAATTGAGCGTAATTGTCCTTAGAGATTTGGTCTAGATATTTTTTATTAATGTAGGGTGATGCGTATGCTCGTTTATGATTTGTGGGGCCTGAGAAGGGTGATGAAATCCCCACCTAATCTAAATTTGGGTTTCTTGCCCCTTAATGTCCATTTTCAATATGAAAAACAAACCAAAATCTAAAACGCACAAAAAGATTTTTAGCGGCGTTGTTTCCAAAGAATCCTACAGGTAAAAACAGTTTACTGGGGTTTCAGAAGAGTGGAAGAAGATAGAATAATATCAGAAAGATTTTGGGGCTTAACTCCCCAAGATGGTCGTGGTTTAGCCGCCAAACTCGTCTTTTGGCCACGGTTCCGCTGCCGGTTGATGGAGTCTCTTCTCCAAAAATTTTCACAGCACTCCAATACTCTTCTGGTCTTATTTGACAGTCTCTGAATCTCTGTTGGTTCGCTCCAAGTGCTCCAGATTTCTTAAAACTCGCATAAGAATCGTTAAACACAAAATGCGGTTTTTATTTCCCTTTTTATTTTTTTATATTTTTTCTGGTTTTTTAGAAATTAACTTGAATATCAAGAAAAATATTATTGCCGTTACCCCGGCAACGGCGCCATTTGATTGGTTTGAAAGTGAGTCTTTGTATGTTTCCTAATTACCGCAATCAATAACGGTGTCACAATAGCTAGCCGATAATGAGTACGGGCCGTCCACAGGGAAATGGTGAATTACTTATCTTATTTTAGACGAGTTAACAAAAAGATGTGGGATTTTTATCGTTTTATATTAGAAAGGTTTCACAATTTTATAAGAGAAGGGCTTGTAGGGTTTATAGGATTTAGCAATTAATGGAAAGAGTTTAAAAAATAATTCTTTTTTTCTTTTAATTATTTAATACTAAAGAAATAGCGATGAATGTGGATTAGGGTCCTTGGAGGGATTAGGGTTTCCCTCTACCGACCCTTGTTCTTCCATTGATCCCTATTTATCTCAAGCTCTCAACAAAACGAGTATTAACGAATCTCAAATCATAGTCGTTACTATCATGAATTGATTGCAAGCCCGATAAGAGGGTTAGGTCTTATTTTGCTAAAATTTATAAAAATTAAAACTTTAAAAGAAGTTAATGGATTTTGTTTCCATTATACTATCATATTCTACAAACCCTAACAAGTGAGAATTTACTCGCTCATGGAGATAAACGAAGTAAATAAGGAAATATTAAAGATTGATGAACCCATAAGAAATAACGAAATTAAAATTGCAGAAAGTAAATGCAGAAATTAAAATGCGGAAAATAATGAGACAAGATTAAAAAATCTATCTTTTATTAAATGAACAATTGCATTACAGACTTTGACTGCTGAAAAATTAAACTACAAACTCTATTTTTCTCGAGAGATCTAAATTGCTTGATCGGTAGATGATCGGTGGATAGATAGATAATCCTAATTTCTCTCGGTCCTTTTTATAGGCTCTGGAACTTGAAACCCTAGACGTCATCTCGAAGTGTGTGCAAATACGATGAAGCCCCTAAATTTTCATAGCCAACGGCTATGATTAGACCGCGCTTCTGCACCATATGCCCTTAACGGCCGCGGTTCCGCCGCCCTCTGTTGAAGTTGCATCACCAGATTTTTCGTGCCTTGTTCTCATGATGTTAGGAGATTTCTCTGATAAAAATATTCTGAAAATATCTCTTTATCTCTGCAGTTGCGAGATTCTTCAATTTGCTCCTAACATTCGGTAGATTTGGTTTGCTAATTCGATTTGATTTGATTTCCTCAATTCTCTTTGCAGTCTTGAACTGATTTGTTATTTTAAACCTGCACAATATCTCAAATCAAATTGTTGGTAGCATTTATTTTATTTGAGATAATATTCCAACCAATTAAATGATATGATATCTTTATAATATTGGTTAAGAATATTTGATATGACATAATATGCATATTTTAATAATTTATAATCTCATGGATATGATATGCAAATATTCTCCCAATTAAATTAATTATATATTAAGAAACATATGACAATAATGTTTTTACAAATAAACCCACATATGTTCTTAATTTAAAATTAACACCTTTTAGTAATTAATAATAATAGGAAAAAAGACCGTAAAAATGTACAATAAATATGACTGATCATGTTCTCATGAAGAACAATATGGCGTGTAAGGCCATTGGCATAGGGAACATCAAATTTCGTATGTTTGATGGGGTGGTGCGAACGCTTGTGAACGTGCGTCACGTTTCGGAATTAAAGAAGAATATGATTTCTCTTGAAGTATTGGATGCGACAGGATGCAAGTTCGTCGGTCAAGATGGAGTACTAAAGGTTGTCAAGGGTGCCTTAGTAGTCATAAAGGGACAACGATCAAAGAACTTGTATCGTTTGGACGATAGCACGGTGACTGGTGGTGTGACCGTAGCTACGAAGAAACAGGTTGAGGATACCGCAAAGCTGTGGCATATGCGTCTAGGCCATATGAGTGAGAGGAGGCTTCGTGAGTTGCACAGAAGAGAGTTGCTGAAAGGTATTACTATTGGATATAGTGCCCTCAAGGCAATTATTGTAATTTTAGGAAGGCAATTATGATAATTGAGAGAGGACTTATACGGATATAACAGTATTGCTCGATATGATAGTATGCTATCTGCTTTGTCTTTATCATTCATGTGTATACGTTTTACTTGCTATTACGTGTCGTTGATATATAATGATAAAGCCCGTAGGATTTTTGCTTAACTACCAGTATTATGATGTTGTTCATACTTGTGGGAACCGTGTAGACCATAAGCACATCCTTAAATGTCCCTAATCATGGGAGTATCGAGACTGGGTATCGATATTCTAGAATAGACTAGGGTATACGTTTCTTGACCCCGACGAGGGGCGGTGGCCAGTCTCACAACCATTGGTGTCCGACACCAAAGATTGTATACGAATGCTCATTGGATAATGCGTTACACTAGACGGACTCGTCGAGAACTCCTAACTGGTATTATACCTATCGCCAGATAGTAGTTCTCTGGTGACATGAGTAGAGGGTGGTCTGTTGACCTGAGATCATCATTTGTCTTGTATAAGTTCCTACTGTACTTAGATTACTACGTTATCACGGCTCAAAGGAGTCGTACAAACAGATTTTAGTTGGATACAGTCCCGAGCCACATGGAGGCAGTAAGCGGATTGAGAGGATTCGTCTCTCCCGATATAGGGAGTTGATGTCGCGCTGTGTTCGATTGGCCATCACCATAAATCTCTGGCCAGGGTGGATGCGATTTACTGATAGGAGATCAGTAGTTTCTCGATAGGTGATGAGCTTGACACCGGCACGACTTATCAGGTTATTAGGGATCTGATGTTATCCACCCCTAAACCCGGTATGTGACACTCTTAGATGAAAAGACCGGAATGTACAGTGACTGTCATTTATAGGCTCAGTAGGGGTTCGGACGAGCTTGCTTGTCGATCTTCCTTTCGACAAATACCTGAATAGCCGTTACGTACAACTAGTGTCACTAATGTGTTTGTGGTTATGGATTGGATCTAGTAATTCACTGCCAGCGTATTGTCGAGTCTTTAAAGTCCTACACAAAAGTTTTTCCGTCTCTAGCAATATGATGTAGATGTACGTATTGGATGCGTACCGAAGTTCGATTAAATTATGTGTATTGGATACACTGACGGCAATCGGACGTTTGATAATACTAGCTGGTCTTTTAGAAATACGGATATTAAATCAAGTATTGATTAATACATATATTGAATATATGTATTTACTAGTATTATGTCACTTATTACCGTTTATCTCACTTTGGCATTTTTATGCAAATAGAAAATATATATACACGCACATATGTTTACACATATATATTTATATATTTTCTATTTCTTTTCTTTTCTCTTTTTATTTTGTCATCTTCACATGGAGGAAGGTAAACACTCACCCCCATTTGAATGGACAAGTGGAGGAGAGAGGAGTGGATGGAAAGTGGAGGAGAGATAAAGAGAGGGGTTATATGAGAGTTATTTTCTATTCTCATTTTGAGATACAAGCTCTTATATTTTCTTCTCCCAAGCTTCTTCGCTTTGCTGTCTTGATTCCATTCTTTACTCACAAAAGAGTTAGGAAAAAGAATGAGTTGTGAGAAAAAGAATGAGTGAAACTTATCTACATCTCTTGGTTTTTTACCCTAGTAAACTAGTAAACCAAGTTTCTTCACCAAAGGAGTTTTCTTGAAGTGAAGATGAAGTTAGGGTTGGGTTTCCTCAACTGGATCCATTTTTGACAAGGAAGGCCTTCACCAAACTTGTTTCCTACAACTTAGGAGTCTAGCTAGAGTTCAAGTTTATCCTAGGAGCATATGAAGATACTACAAAGATTGTAATTGCTAAACTCTTGTGTTGTGCTCTCTAGTTTTTTGCTAGTTTAGTGTTTGGAAAGATTGCTAGGGTTTGGATACTTGTGCTTTCTCTTGTAAAATTTTTGTTGTCCGTATTTTCCGCTTCCGTTGTGCACTAGCATCCTTATAGTTACCTCGTTCAAGTTAGATTTCTGCAATTTTTTACGATGGGGAAGTAACATAAGGTCGGTTTCAAGCAAGCCGTGCATAAGACCGAAGGACTTCTCAATTACATTCATTTAGCCGTATGGGGGCCATCACCAGTTGTATCAAAGGGAGGTGACATGTATTATGTCAGCTTCATTGACGATTTCTCGTGGAAGGTATGGGTCTACTTTCTCAAACACAAATCAGATCTGGTTTCCATTTTTAAGGAGTAGAAAACGGCGGTGGAGAAGCAAAAGGGGCGACCAGTGAAATATTTGGGGACAGACAATGGAGGTGAATACACCTCGAAGCAACTTTAGGACTATTGTAAAGAACAGGTCATACATAGGCAATGGACTGTTCCAGGACATCCAGAGAAGAATAGGGTAGCGGAGCGCATGAACAGGACACTATTAGAGAGAGCTAGAAGCATGCGGTTGCAATCCGGTCTTTTGGAGGACTTTTGGACAGAGACGGTAAGTCATGCGTGCTATTTGGTCAACAGATCTCCATCAATAGTCATAAATCTTCAAATCCCAGAAGAAGTATGGAGAGGAAGCCAGTCAGTTACGATTCTTTACGGGTGTTTGGGTGCCCTGCCTACTCGCTTTTGAATTAGAAGGATAAGACCAATCTGGAATCAAAGTCAAAGAGATGTGTTTTCTTAGGATTCAAACTTAGTATTAAAGGCTACAAGTTATGGGATCTCGAAAACAAAAAGACATTCACTAGCCAAGATATAATCTTTGTTGAGGATTCCATGTTAAAAGATGTGGCAGGAGATAATAAAGAGGCAAGTGGAGCATTCGGTGGAGGTGGAGTTATCTGGTGCTCATAAGGATACGGACACCGAATCACAATTTCAGCCTATTGATGCGGAGGTGGACGGAAAAATTACGGAGACAGAAGGTGAGAACCAACCCCAACGGGACCCACATACAATGACATTAAGGAGATCAACACGTACTCATAAGGCACCAGTCAGGTACTGTCACGCCCCGCTTTCCAAAATACGAAATACGAGGAATGATTAGGCCAGCCATGCTCCTACAGTCAGGGAATAATCCCATCGTAGTCACACTTCGGATTCTAGCATTACATGATAGTCAGTAAACAGTACTAGGGTAAAGAAAATCACAATTCACAACTTTATTACATTACAATAAAAGAGTTCGAGATACATTTATTTTGAATAAAGAAATAACTAACCAACGAAATAACAATGTGCTTATAGCAAAAAGGAATGGCGCTGATGTTGCGGTCTAGACCTCTGCAATCTCGAATGGCAGGTCATGCTCCTTGACTGGGTCCACTTCTTCCTCTGAGCATGCACACTCAGGTCATCAGGGCGACGCATATAGCAGTAAATATATATGATGGGTACAATGCTATTAAACATGAAAGGTGCAACAGAATACAAAATATGAGAATAATGAACATCATTTGAATATGAACAGTGCGATATAAGTATCATGTCAATAAACCAGGCAATGTGTATGTCACTACTTATCAGTCACTAAGTCAATGAAATCAATTGGTGGAAAGGATGCTCGTGCTTAACAAGGGTCTCGTGCATGCCCGAGACTGCGGTCCACTGTTGCCCGGGACATAACACTGCAGCCGTGCCGCTAGGCCTATGACCTAATGTGTGTGTGTGTGTGTCACTAATATCGAATGATCATCCTCTAAGTCACTGTACCTCGTTAAATACGGGTTCAATTCCATCTTTATTTCCCCATTCCCCAAGTTTTAGTATGTATCCAAGTATTAGATAGGCTGTTAACAAATACGTATCGCTTTCACTTTCAATCATTTTTCCACTTATCAATATCACTTTCGTACTTGCCACAACCCAATCACTAACACTTATATATCGACAATGCACAATAGTTGCTAGGTCTCAATGTAAATAATCACTATGCAGAAGGTATAAAGCAAGCACAAAAATAGGTAGAAATGCACTGAACAGATATTCACTACATTATGACATCCTACGCCATATAACTTGCAAAATTCACCATAAATCACACCTATAGAATCGACCAAAACAATATGAAAGGCGTACGAATTATACTTGATTATGTAAGCGGTAAAATTAGTTTCATGTCAAACGGAATTCAGGTTAGGGACTTATCATCATTTTAGATTAGTGTTTGATTGCTGGAATTCCAGTTTCTGAACTGGAAGTCCAACTTCGCGCGTGGTTTATTAGGGATTGTGTTTAGATTCAGGTGTTTCCGTAGTTGAATAAAACATAGTTCTATCTATTAGGTTTCCGAAGAATCAAACGGATTAATAATAGCTTTTCTGTAAAAGAAGATATGTCCTGTTTAGTGTGAAGGTGAAAGAAATGTCACTGCAGAAACTGCAGAACGCGTCGACATTCTAAAATACAAACAAAATATCAAACGACTGTGAAACTGAACGAGACCAAATCCATATGTTAGCTAACTAAATTATCTACGCGACTATATGGAACTCCATGCTTTTTCAGTTTTATGTAGGGATGTGCTGGCGTTTAAATTCAGGTATTCTCATGGAATGCTGCTCCGGACTGCAGTCCAGAGCCGCATTCCCAGTCAATTCTTGTTACAGTATCCTATCAGCATTGAAAGGTAAACTTTATAGGGTTCTATTTTATCGAGTCGGATTCAATATGTGTTATCACAAGATATACCACAGTCGAACTAAATATATCGACGTGTGTTATCACAAGATAAAGGAGTGGGCTGAGAAGGAGATTGATTTAATAAAGATCGATAATAAGGTGAATCCGGCGAACATGCAAACGAAGGTTATTCCTGCGGAGAAATTCAAGTCTGTCTTGGTTTCTATTCAAGTACTCAAGTGTGAGGAAGGGCGACCTGGGTAGGAGGGTCGCATCAGTTTCTCAATTCTGGTTAAAAACTGTGACAATATCGGTTTCACAATTCTGAAGAAAAATTGTGCCAGTAGGGGAAACAGGTAAAACAACTAAAGCAACCCTAGAGGATACAAGACGAAGGGGAAATAAGTTTTCAAGGTGAAGGTTATACGAGCCAAGTTGGAGATTGTTGTGAAGGTGTCTCGTATTTGTTCAAGCCTGTGCGGCCAAAGAAAGGCCAGACATCTGAAGTAAGATGCAACAAATGTCTGGTATATAAGGACCAGAATCCAAAGCAGAAACCAGACGTCTGTCTGACTCTGGCCATAAGCGTTTGAAAGAGACAGACGTCTAACCTAATAGGCTCAGAAGTTTGGAAAGCACTCTGCCTTTTGGCAGAGCAAATGCAGACGACTGCCCATCAAAGGGTCAAACTTCTGCCTACAGATAAGTACGAATTTTAGAACGAGAATTATCTCGAAAATTCAATTATTTGTTGGCACTTTTGTAATTTCTGAGATCTTATTATAACTTCAATTGTATAGGCATATATAGGATCTTAGGGTTATTATAAAGGATGGATAGCTTTTTATCATAAAGTTCTAAGGAGTCTTTGGCTCCATAAAAGATCAAGTCTTTCAAAGGAGAACTGAGAGAGAGAGAGAGAGAGTAAAATCTCGTAAGAGATCATAAGGAGAGGGTTTTGTAATTCTCTGTAAGTTTTTTTTTTCTTTCTAAAGTTCTAATAAAGGTTCTCCCCATTTCCCCCTATTAATCTCTTGTATTATTTATTATCGCGGTTTGCCTCAAGTTTTATTATTTCTCTATAAAGGGATCTAGGTTTATAGATTCGTAAGGTTTTCCGCTGCGCCGATTGATCTGTGGTCTTAATGGTATTTTTGTAATTGCATTTAAAAGAAGATACAAGGCCTAAATATAATATAGCCCAGGGGTTTTTTCATAAGGATTTTGAACAGTATGATTTTCCCAATCCTTTTGAAAATACCAAGGGCTTTTGAATAGTATGATTTTCTCGCGCGGGGGCTTTGAGACAATTCCCGAGCGCACAGGGGCTTTTGACAATTTACCCAACCCAAGATACTATCTTCTAAATTGCTTGATGGTCACAAGCTACTATGAACATGGGCCTCAATTTTAACCTGTTTAATTCCAGCCCATGTAAAGAAGACCCTCTCTATTGTTCACCGTATGAAAATCTACAGTACTGATAGGGGTAAGGGTCGGACGGGTTAAAACCCGGACCAGACCCAACCCACTCGAAAATATTGGGTTTTTCATATAAATTACTCGCCAGTTCCCATTTGGACGGGTTTAAACGAGCTTGCAAAATTTTCGGGCTTGGGCTTAGGCTAAGGTCCAAACCGGCAGTTGTCCCAGCCCGTACCTGAATCTGAACCCACATTCTAAAACCAATGCAATTGAACACTTGGTAAAATGTATATTTCTTCCTTTTGCTAACTTTCTACCAATGGAATCTTAATTCCCAATTGATAAACTTATTTTCTTTCGAGGAATGTTGCTTTTAGTTTTTTACTTCCATATAAAAGTTGTAACTTTTGATTTTTCAATTGGATGTGCTGAATATTTTAAAGTGTATTTTGATTAGTTTGTATTCGATGTGTTGGAAATACGGGTAAACCTGGAAACCCGATAGACCACGATCCACCCGTTGAAAACCCGAAACTCACCCATTGATTTGTAAACCTATCAGGTTCGGACGGGTTTCGGGCTTAGGATTTTATTTTCAGACGGGATATATTTTTGATGGAAAACCCGTCCAACCCGGCCCATTCACCCCTAAATACATTTTCAAAAACTTAAAAATGTTGGCCCAAGAGACAAAATTACCTTTTATGGGAATAAATATTTGATAGCTTGAAAGGTTGATTTACAAAAGGCAACAAGTTTTTCTTGGAAAGGCACTTTCCTCTAACAATTCACGACAAAAATGGCTGCGTAAATATTTCTTCTTAGAAACTATATATATTTATACTCAAGTTTCCCACATTCTATTGACTTTTTAAAATCTATAATTCCACTAAACTTTATCATAATGGACTAGTGTGTATCTTGGGCTTGTGCAGGATGGATATGCTCTTTTTTGCAATATTAAGCATGCTTAATGTACTCTGCAAAAGTTTGTAGCATTAGGGTCTAGCAGAGGGTAGTCCTATATTTTAAATGGGGGCGGATCCTAGACTTCAAGCACCGCCATGGAGTGGTGGTCGTCCCCAGCCCTATTTTTCTCTTTATATAAGTCTGCAAAATTTATCTTATGATAATTTTTTAGAACTTTAGTTATGCATTCATTGTTTATAGTCTCAATCCAAGTGTTGTATCCAATGTTGGAGTGTCCTCAACTCCTCTTATTTTTGTCCTTTAAATTCTTTTCCTTTTCTAAAATACCATATATATCACAAATTATATATGGAATGTAACTACCACTGCGCCGAAACTATAATATTGTAATGAAATAAATTTGTGGAACTGATCCGAACCCGCCCATAACCTAGACCCGTATCCATCCATCCATAACCGGTAGAGACAATTGGAAAGACAAAATATTTCAAGTTATATGTTAAAGATTTTGTTTATATGTGGATCACTTTAGAAATTTGGATTTAATAAGTAAATAATTTGTTGATCAATCATAATTTTTTATGCCAACTATCTAGTGAATGTTATAAACTTAAGACTTTTCAACATATTTAGATTTGACAAATCATTACATTTAATTTGATTTATTGCTTCATTCTTTCATTAATTGTTTTTACCTATACATTATTATTTATTTTATCTATGAAAATTTAAAAATGTGCTTCTTATTAGGTAAAAACTTATTGTCGAAATTATATGTGAAAGAACTAACCTGGCCGTTTGCTATTCGTTCGCTTAGCGAAAGCCCAGCCCAAATCCTAATCGATTTGAACCCTCTAAATACGGGGTTGGGATAAATACCCATGATAACAGATAGTAGATAATAAATGAAAGCTCGTTCGGTAAAATGATAAAATGGGTTCCGGTTCAAGACCTCTTAAAAACCCAGCCAACCCTGATATGTGCATAGCACTAATTGGAAACAATGAAAAAGTTCACATTTAATCTATCCCCATGACCTAAATTGAAATAGTAATTTTTAAAGTTAGGTATTTTGTATGGTTATTTAATAAGCAAAAAAGAAAAGAAAAAATGTTTCTATGGAAGAAAAGAATTGCACATATTTTAAAGGGAGCGCTAATAAGATACAAATAGATTAATATATGAGATTAATGGAGGAAAGAGGCCATAGGAGGGAATTCCCTCCTATGGCGTCGAAAAAATACCCCCTCCACCAATTTTTCCGACGATCGGCCCCCATCATCTTCATCGTCATCATTTAAGATGTGGATACACCAAATTTCATGTGATTCTACAACTTTTTCACCGTTGATTTAGTGGGTTCAAAATTAACGGTTTACCGACAATAGAACTTTTTACATTGCTAAATCAACGGTGAAAAAGTTGTAGAATCACATGAAATTTGGTGTACCCACATCTTAAATGATGACGATGAAAATGATGGGGGCCGATCGTCGGAAAAATTGGTGGAGGGGGTATTTTTTCGACACCATAGGAGGGAATTTCCTCCTATGGCATCTTTTCTCCATTATTCTCTTAATATATTGAGGTATGGGAACCACCTAAAGATCATGTGGCTGGAATTAATTGTGATAACAAATGAAAGTAGGACATGGTAGGAATTACTTGTAACTTTCACTTTTGCACCTTACCCCAGCCCAATCCTATAAGTATACATAGATAAATAGATTCTCAAAATCAAGAAACCTTAATTCTCAATATCATAATATAAAAATAAATCCTTTAACTCCTGCCATACTGAGTTTTGGCATAGCGAAACTGATATTTAAACAACCTAAGTTTAATATCTGTTGTAGACGTATTAAAAGTGGATTAATTTAAATAAACTAAGAAAATACGGCTACACAAGATAATCCAAGTTTCAACCTAAAGGACCTTCCTCCTCTGGGAAAATATCAGAATATAAAATAAATTCCTCAACCCTCATAATAATTTCGGAGTTTTTCTTGCTTTTGAGAACTAGCCCATAAGCTCACCCAAGCATACAACACATCTACGCATAAAGTACACACAAACACATAACACACACGCATCCGGAGACCGACGAATTTGCCCCAAAAGCGTTAATTTGTGGCCACTTCCCCTCCCCGTGTTCAAACCCCACACTCTCTCTCCAGGAGAAGAAGTGTCATACCAACTGTGCTATTGTTCATTTCGGTGTTGCGGTGTATGTGCTTATTATATACTAAAATTTAAGGGCAAATTGTTGAAACCCCCGGCTCTTTTAAACATTGTGAAAATATCCCTGAAATTTTTCATCTAGTAGAAAACCTTCTTTGCCCACGAAGAATTCAGTATTTCAGTATATCCCAGAAATACCCCTTCTTTATCCATGTGCACAAGTACACTCGACAGTTGTCATAAAGCAACAGATGACTTACCTATAACATTTGAGGGTTTGCCTATAACATCTATCCTGTGTTGAATTTTGCTTAAAATACTGAGCATTAAATGTTCCAACCAATTCATTTTCCCTCCAAATTCACTATTTTTCCTGCCAAAAACCTAATTTGCCACCAGAACTAGAATTATCCATTTCATTTTCACCATCATCCATTATCTTCTCTCATTTAAACCACCTAGATGTTACATGCAACTTTTTTAGATATTACATGTAGCTTTTTTAAAAATGTTATAGACAAGTGGTTAGATATTACAGGCAAGCTTTTTAAAAAATGTTATAGACAAGTGGTTAGATATTACAGGCAACTACTTAGATGTTACATGCAAATTTGTAGATATTACATGCAAGTAGCTAAATGTTATAGGCAACTGCTTAGATATTGCAGGTAACTGCTTAGATGTTGCAGGCAACTTTATAGATATTATATGCAAATGGTTAGAAGTTACAAGCTGTTAGTGTATATGCCCTAGGGGTCATTATTGTATCATACTAGTTTGTATATTACTTAATGGAAGCTTGGGATATTCACATGTATATAACAGTCTTGCTAAACATGGTAATATGCTACTTGGTTTTTCTATCTTAATATGTGAGTATACGTATTGATAGAGCTCTTAGGATCTTGCTTGACTACCAGCGTTGTGATGGCAGTCACACTAGTGGGGGCTGGGTAGTCTACAAGCACATCCTTATTCAGGTCCCTAGTCGTAGGATTATCGAGACAGGGCATCGATACTCCGGAGTAGACTAGTGTGTACGCTTCTCATCCCAGTTGGGGAGATGGTCTGTCCCACAGCCGTCAGTACGTCGTACTGGAGATAGTATACAGGTGCTCGTTGGGTTACGGGTACACCGGACAGGACTCGCAGGGAACTGTTGGTTGGTTTTATACCAGTCGTCAGCTAACAGTTCCCAGGTGACATGAGTACAGCATAGTCCTCAGACTTGACACTGCTACTTCGCCTCGAGTGTGTCCCACTGTTCTTAGATTGCTACCCTACCACGGTTCAAAGGAGTCGTGCAAACATGTAGCAGTTGGGTGCAGTCCCGAGCACTTGGAGGCAGTGGCAGTTAGACATGATTCGTCTCTCCCGGTATTGGGAGTTGATATCACGCTGTGTCAGAGAGCCATCACGCAAAGTCCTTGGCCAGGGCAAGCGAGATTTACTGGTAGGTTCCAGTAGTTTCTCAGGGTGTAATGGGTTACGCTCCGACACGACTTATACCGCTTTTAGGGGACTGACGCTTGCCGCCCCCTAGGCCCGATATGCGATAGTCTTAGACGAACAGACCGGACTGTACGGAGATTGTCACATCAGGCTCAGTAGGAGTTCGGATGGGTTTCCTCATCGGCCTTCTTATCGACATCTACCTTGGGACCGTTACGTACAGCTAGTGCCGCTTGCGGTCTGTGGTTAAACCCACTGCCAGCGTAGTAGTCGAGTCATTAGAGTCCCACACAGAGAGTTTCCCTGCTCCAGGCGAAACGATATAGAGGTCGTATGGTTTTACGACAAGGGTTCGGACGTATACGTGTGTTTACGCACGTACGACTTTCGGACAGTTTTTACTAGTCGGCTTTGGTTTAAGCCAGATTCTAGTATCGGGATATTGGATTTATACAGTCTAAAGTTTTTCCGTGTTTTCACGGATAGGAGGGGCGTTCTCGTAATTTGGCGAGAAGCTTCTAGAAGGTTGGTGACTTGGGGGTGTAGGTGGCATATGCATAGTGACTCATTTGTGTGATTCATCCATGTCATTAATGCATCATGAATGCTTAATGACTTATGGAGATGAATCACCCATTTGTATTTATGAAGCATGGTTGTTAAATCCTTTATTTTCTTTTTGGGATAAATAATAATGCTTCATATATATTATGATAGATCATTATCTCATTCACTTCTCTTGCTCACTTTCTCTCTCCTCAAGCTCTCTCTCTTCAAACCCTAATCCTCCCCTCTCATGTGTAGAGACCAAGGATTAGATTAGACTACTTAATCCATAACCCTTCTCTATATCACCTAGGTTACTTAGATTAGCACTTTAAGAAACCTAGTTACCTCAACTTAGAGGTGAAGCTTGAAGTAAAGCTCTCGGGTGGATCATCTACTACATAGAGAAGGCCGGAGAGGACGTGGAGAAAGAAAAGACGAAGGACACGGTTCATTAGGTATAATCACTTTTCATAGTTGTTGTTAACTTCTATGATACTTGTTAGTTATAGTTTAGCAAAGATTCTCGGTTAATCGATGTTTATTGCATAGAACAAGATCGTTTTTCATATTTCCGCCTCCCCGCAAGTCGTGGGGTGTAGTACATCGACTTACAGTGGTATCAGAGCCTCGCTAAACAATAATTAACTCATTAGCAAAGTCGTAAGAATTTCGAACGCAAAAAGAACCGGAAAAATCATCGATTTATCACAGTTTCTGTCGAATTTAAAACTGGCTCTAAAAATTTTTCAGGGAGCTTCAGAATTACAAGCAGAGAATAATAGGGCTACTGCAGAAATTTGGACTCGTGACTCGGCAAACTCTCCGCAGAACCGCGGCGTATCCATGCGATCCGCCGCGGATCCGCGGCCGAGTTGGAGCCGAGTCAGCCCAAATTTCTTCAGTAACTCTCCTGTGTTAATATTGATATTTCTGGGATATTTTATTTTCTGCTAAGATCTCAGGTGCACAGAGAAGTTTTGAAGTAGAATCTAAAGTGTTTGCTCGATCGAAATTTTGCGATGTTTGCTAATTTGATTATATCTGTGATTGTATAATGTGTTCGTAAACCTCCCCTAACTGCTAGTATGTCGGTTGGCAGGGGGTTACACATTTCTGTAATGGTTTTTACTGTTTGTGGTTGTGAACTGTATTGGACTGTTGTGATGATTAGCCGGGGTTTGTGATGTGTTGTTATATTCATTCATTCAAAGAAATTGTAATATGTTGTAATATTATTTTGCGGGGCACATCCAGGTTGCGGTTGTAGCCACCGTTGTATTATTTCATTTTACTGTTTTTGCTTCTAGGATAGACCCAAGGTGGGGTGCACAAACTACCGGATACTTTGAAGTGTTTAGTGGCCTACTCACTTTGTTGAGGGAGTCCGCTTCACTTCGGGTATTTGGCGGATAGTTTGCCGTACCCGTAGGGGTCTACGGTGGGGTAATGGCTATTCATCACAACTGTGTAATCCGTCTTTTGTTGCAGGCTCTAAACAAACGCGAATTGCTTGCAAATCCAATAATGTTCATATGAGATCTGGAATGCCTATTATTGCGTCTGACGAATGTACAATATCTATTTATGATAGCTATTTAGACGTCACTTATGTTTTACACCCGCGCTAGCCCAGCCCCCGCTCTGTCGTTAGTTAAGTAACTTAACGGGTGATGACGGGACCCAGTGGCGAATGCGGATGGAATAAGAGGACGTTGTATTTTCGTTGTTTTCTGCAATGATAGGTTAATGATGGGATGCATTATTATTAATACAAAGAAAATAAACCAAAGTTTAATCGTTGGAACAATTTAAAAGAAACCACTCGGTTATTTTAAAACAGATGATATTTTTAAATGCGGAGCTTTAACCACTCCTTTTAAAAGCTATCAGGTTCCTTCGGTTATATCAAGTTCACTACGTTCACGGTTTCGCCAAAACCATTCGTAGCCCTCCGTCATTTCATTTAAGTATTCAGTAGTATTCAAGCTATGTATTTTGACCTAACGCCAAGGCATAGTGTTTGGTAGCTGCTGGGTATTCATTTGTTGCATAGATAGATGAGTTAGTTTGGGACAGTCGTATTATCATTTTGGCCGAACGTCAAGGATATATACGGATGGGTTCAAATTAACAAGATAATGATGGGTAGAACTTGACATGTGACTTATGACATTTTGACCTAACGCCAAGGTCATAAGAGCATGGGGCAAAAAAATATATATCGGGAATTTCTAAAGAAACTGAAATTTGCAAAGAGATGCATACCATTTGGAGTTTGATGAATGTTGGTAGGATTCCTTCAACATTATCATACGATGATATTTGGATCCCGATCCTACTGTGAGTATATGCTACTCATCAGGAGATTCGTCACTTAACGATCAATGCTATAAACCAAGTAGGTGTCAAGAAAGGTGTCAGCGGGGTTACGCCCCCAGAGAAAAGAGGTTATTTAATTAAGGAACTTCGCGAAAGTGTTGGAAAACCTCCCTCGAAGTACCGACACCAGCCTGGCTGAACGGTTAAGCAAGTATTGTACAGTGAGAATAGTCCTGGCTAATTTTTCTTTTATGGTTTGAGGAAGGATTCGAGAAACAGTGGGAGCCATTCAGTTTAGATAAATTAAAAACCACTCTAAACTTGCAAGAGCATCAAGCTAAAGTGTTTCCTCTCTCTCTCCTACTTGCAGCGACCCTGAAAATGAGTGGACTTAAGTTACTTTTAGAGAAAAATATACTGACAGGGCCAAACTATAAAGATTGGCTGCGGAATGTCAAAATGGCTTTGATCTATGACAAATTGGGGTACGTCCTCACCGCTAAGGCACCTGCAGTCCCAGGTCCCAAATCCAGTAATGCGGATAAGGAAATCCGCAAAACCTGGGAGTATGATTGCGCGAAGGCCAAGTGTATCGTGCTTGCCTCGATGAACAATGAACATCAGAGGAGGCACGAGGATATGGATCTTGATGCCATATTTCTCCATACAAAAGAACTTTATGAAGAGCAATCTCGTATAGCAAGATACGTGACCTCTAAGAACTTGTTTCGAGCGAGGTTGGCCGTCGGATCATCGGTAGGAGAACATGTCCTAAAGATGATTGGCTATATAGAAGAGCTCGCAGACCTTGGGACGACTTTGGATAATGAGCTCTATACAGACCTTATTCTCCAGTCCCTTCCTTCCACCTACGCCCAGTTTATTCTGAACTTCAACATTCAAAGAAAAGAAGTTGAACTTTCGGAACTCCTTAACATGTTGAGGAGTGCAGAGGGCACCTTGCAGAAGGCAAGGGAAACACCCGCTATGTTTGTTAGCGGTACTTCTTCTTCCGGGTCCAAGGCTAGGGCCAAAGGAAGGAAAAAGAAGGCCACCACCAAACCTAGAGGAGGTGTTAGTAAGGTGGGAGCGAAGGGAAAGAAAAAGTTTACGGTACCAGTAGTGGCCCAGGATTAATGTTTCCATTGTCATAGAGAAGGGTACTGGAAGAAAGATTGCAAGGTGTGGAACGCCAAGAACCAGGAACCGAAGCAAGCTGTGGCTTCGACTTCAGGTGTGTTTGTAATTGAGAATTGTCTGTCAATCAACTCTACTTCCTGGGTATTGGATACCGGATCAGGATCTCATATATGCAATTCATTGCAGGCACTGAGAAACCGTAGAGTGCCGAAGGATGGTGATATGACCCTGATGGTTGCTAACGGAGCTAGCGTGGGAGCTGTGTCCGTAGGGGATTATCACATGGGATTGACGAGTGGACACATTTTGGTTTTACATAACTGTTTTTGTGTACCTAGCTTAACGTGTAATATCATATCAGTTTCCTTGTTATCAAATAAAGGTTATGATTTCACGTTTGTAAGTGATGTTGTTAACATCCACCTTAATCATAGTTTGATTGGGTCCGGTACACTGGATAACGGTATATATGTCTTAAACCAACTCCAAATTTTCAATGTCCAGAACACACTAAAAAGAAAGTCTCCAGATTTAAATAAAGCTTTCTTATGGCATTGTAGACTGGGTCACATCAATGAGAGAAGGTTGACTAAGTTACATAGAGAAAGATATTTGGACTCGTTAGAATATCAAACTTATGCCACTTGTCAATCTTGTCTCAAATGAAAGATGACAAAGACTCCATTTACTGGACATGGAGTAAGAGCGAGCGAGCTCTTAGGACTCATACACAACGATGTATGTGGTCCAATGTCTACACATGCAAGAGGTGGTTTTTCCTATTTCATTACATTTACGGATTATTACTCAAGGTACGGATTCATTTATCTGATGAAACATAAATCCGAGGCTTTTGAGAAATTCCAAGAGTATAAGAATGAAGTAGAAAACCAAACCGGCAAAAGTATCAAGACACTAAGATCTGATCGAGGTGGTGAATACTTAAGTGCCGAGTTCCTAGGTTACCTAAAAGAGAAAGGAATTCTCTCTCAGCTTACTCCTCCATACACTCCACAGCATAACGGTGTATCGGAGAGATGGAATCGAACCCTATTGGATATGGTACGTTCCATGATGAGTAATGCTGAGTTATCGCGATCTTTCTGGGGTTATGCGCTAGATTCAGCGGCATATCTTTTGAACATAGTTCCTACCAAGACTGTGCCTACCACGCCATATCAGATGTGGAGTAGGAAGAAACCCTATCTTCAGTATCTGAAGATTTGGGGATGTCCAGCTTTTGTTAAAAAGCAGCATGTGGACAAGCTCGAGGCACGATCAGTAAAATGTAAGTTTGTGGGATATCCAAAGAACTCCAGGGGGTATCTATTCTATTACGCAGAGGAACAAAAGGTATTTGTTTCTCGTAATGCCCATTTTCTAGAACATCGGTTTTTAGAAAAGGAAACAAGTGGGAGCGAAATAGAACTGGAAGAAATTCCAGAACTACAAACTACTACTGAAAGTTTGGTAGAACAAGTAGTTCAAGAAGAACATGACATTCCCGCACCCCTCCGCAGGAGTAGTAGGCCGTCTCATCCGCCTGAGAGATACTACGGTTTTCTCATAGATGGGGATAGAGAGGATTGCATCATAGATGATGATGAACCTACTAGCTTCCAACAGGCCATCCAGAGCGGTGACTCGGTACGATGGCTAGATGCAATGCGGACCGAAATGGAGTCCATGTACACCAACAAAGTATGGACTTTGGACTTTGCTCCAGATGGGGTAAAACCCATAGGATGCAAATGGATCTTCAAGAAAAAGATTGGTGTAGATGGACAGGTGGAAACCTATAAGGCTAGACTTGTTGCAAAGGGTTTTCGTCAAAGACCTGGTTTGGACAATGACGAAACTTTTTCTCCAGTGGCTATGCTCAAATCCATTCGGGTCCTTCTTGCTATTGCTGCCTTCCATGATTATGAAATCTGGCAGATGGACGTAAAAACGGCTTTTCTGAATGGTAATTTAGAAGAGTTCGTCTATATGGATCAGCCAGAGCGTTTCAATCAGAGTGGGAGCAGCGGGAAAGTATGCAAGTTGCTTAAATCCATTTATGGACTAAAGCAGGCATCGCGGAGTTGGAACATCTGTTTTGATGAAACAGTCAAAGAATATGACTTTATCAAAAATCCAGATGAACCATGCATATATAGTAAAGTTGTAGCACAAACTTTCGTATTCCTCGTCTTGTACGTGGATGACATTCTATTGATAGGAAATGACATTCCTATGCTACAATCTGTCAAAGGATTCTTGTCACACAGGTTCTCCATGAAAGACCTGGGTGATGCCTCTTACATTATGGGGATCCGGATCTATCGTGATAGATCCAAGAGGATGTTGGGACTTTCGCAGTCCAGGTATATCGACACTGTACTGAGAAGATTCAGTATGGAAGATTCTAAGTGCGGTAATCTACCGGCTTGTCACGGAATCACCCTATCCAAAGAGATGTCTCCCAAGACTGATTTGGAAAGGGAACACATGTCTATTATACCCTACGCTTCTGCGGTAGGCTCTATAATATATGCGATGTTGTGCACCAGACCAGATGTAGCTTACGCACTGAGCGTGGTAAGCCAGTATCAGTCAGACCCAGGGGAGAAGCACTGGATAGCAGTAAAGAACATTCTCAAGTACCTGAGGAGGACTAAGGAGATGTTCTTGGTTTACGGTGGAAAAGACCTCAAGATGGAGGCCTTTGCTGATTCCGGCTTCCAGAGTGATAAGGACGATTCCAAGTCCATGTCAGGTTATGTCTTTACCCTCAATGGAGGGGAAGTGTGCTGGAAGAGTTCCAAGCAGGACACCGTTGCTGACTTGACGATAGAAGCAGAGTATATTGCTGCTTGCGATGCCGCAAAAGAAGCGGTCTGGATGAAGAAGTTCCTAACATAACTTCAGGTGGTTCCTACCATTGTTGATCCAATACCTCTGTATTGCGACAACAACGGAGCTATAGCTTTAGCGAAGGAACCAAGGTCCCATCAGAAGTCCAGACACATCTTAAGGCGGTATCACCTGATCAGGGAGATCATTGATCGTCGGGAGATCGAGGTTCGGAGAGTTGCTTCTGAAGAGAACATTGTTGATCCATTCACGAAGGCCCTACCTCAGATTCAGTTCGAGAGGCTACTCGAGATCATCGGTCTTCGATATGCCAGTACATGGCCCTAGTGCAAGTGGGAGATTGTTAGTGTATATGCCCTAAGGGCCATTATTGTATCATACTAGTTTGTATATTAATTAATGGAAGCTTGGGATATTCACATGTATATAACAGTTTTGCTAAACATGATAGTATGCTACTTGGTTTTTCTATCTTAATATGTGAGTATACGTATTGATAGAGCTCTTAGGATCTTGCTTGACTACCAGCGTTGTGATGGTAGTCACACTAGTGGGGGCTGGGTAGTCTACAAGCACATCCTTATTCAGGTCCCTAGTCGTAGGATTATCGAGACAGGTCATCGATACTCCGGAGTAGACTAGTATGTACGCTTCTCATCCCAGTTGGGGAGATGGTCTGTCCCACAACTGTCAGTACGTCGTACTAGAGATAGTATACAGATGCTCGTTGGGTTACGGGTACACCGGACAGGACTCGCAGGGAACTGTTGGTTGGTTTTATACCAGTCGTCAGTTAACAGTTCCCAGGTGACATGAGTACAGCATAGTCCGCAGACTTGACACTGATACTTCGCCTCGAGTGTGTCCCGCTATTCTTAGATTGCTACCCTACCACGGCTCAAAGACGTCGTGTAAACAGGTAGCAGTTGGGTGCAGTCCCGAGCACTTGGAGGCAGTGGCAGTTAGATATGATTCGTCTCTTCCGGTATTGGGAGTTGATATCGCGCTGTGTCAGAGAGCCATTACGCAAAGTCCCTGGCCAGGGCAAGCGAGATTTACTGGTAGGTTCCAGTAGTTTCTCAGGGTGTAATGGGCTACGCTCCGACATGACTTATACCGCTTTTAGGGGACTGACGCTTGCCTCCCCCCTAGGCCCGATATGCGATAGTCTTAGAAGAACAGACCAGAATGTACGAAGATGTCACATCAGGCTCAGTAGGAGTTTGGATGAGTTTCCTCATCGGCCTTCTTATCGACATCTACCTGGGGACCGTTACGTACAGCTAGTGCCGCTTGCGGTCTGTGGTTAAACCCACTGCCAGCGTAGTAGTCGAGTCATTAGAGTCCCACACAGAGAGTTTCCCTGCTCCAGGCGAAACGATATAGAGGCCGTATGGTTTTACGACAAGGGTTCGGACGCATACGTGTGTTTATGCACGTACGACTTTCGGACAGTTTTTACTAGTCGGCTTTGGTTTAAGCCAGATTCTAGTATCGGGATATTGGATTTATACAGTCTAAAGTTTTTCCGTGTTTTCACGGATAGGAGGGGCGTTCTCGTAATTTGGCGAGAAGCTTCTAGAAGGTTGGTGACTTGGGGGTGTAGGTGGCATATGCATAGTGACTCATTTATGTGATTCATCCATGTCATTAATGCATCATGAATGCTTAATGACTCATGGAGATGAATCACCCATTTGTATTTATGAAGCATGGTTGTTAAATCCTTTATTTTCTTTTTGGGATAAATAATAATGCTTCATATATATTATAATAGATCATTATCTCATTCACTTCTCTTGCTCACTTTCTCTCTCTTCAAGCTCTCTCTCTTCAAACCCTAATCCTCCCCTCTCATGTGTTGAGACCAAGGATTAGATTAGACTACTTAATCCATAACCCTTCTCTATATCACCTAGGTTACTTAGATTAGCACTTTAAGAAACCTAGTTACCTCAACTTAGAGGTGAAGCTTGAAGTAAAGCTCTCGGGTGGATCATCTACTACATAGAGAAGGCCGGAGAGGACGTAGAGAAAGAAAAGACGAAGGACACGGTTCATTAGGTATACTCACTTTTCATAGTAGTTGTTAACTTCTATGATACTTGTTAGTTATAGTTTAGCAAAGATTCTCGTTTAGTCGATGTTTATTGCATAGAACAAGATCGTTTTTCATATTTCCGCCTCCCCGCAAGTCGTGGGGTGTAGTACATCGACTTACACAAGCAACTTTCTTAAATGTTGCAGGCAACTGCTTACATGTTACAGAAAAGCGGTTAGATGCTACATTAAACTTTTTAGATATTGCAGGCAACTGCTTAGATGTTACTTGCAGTTTTGTTAAATATTACAAGCAAGTGTTTAGATGTTACATGTAATTGTTTAGATGTTACAAGCAACTCTGTAGATATTATAGGTAAGTGGTTAGATGTTGCTGTAGACACCAAAATTGTCTCCTCATATAAATTCAGACTGCATAAAAATTGTATGCGCAATAAACTTATTTTAGGCTGAAACAATAGCAAACGAAATCCAAATTTAATAATCTTTGATATGTTGGATTCACGTCTCGATGAAGAATAACTTTACAGTTCAAGTCAATAGCCAAATTTTAATTAAAACACGCCAAATTAGTTGAAATTATAAGCTATTTTAATACAGTTTGTATTTTACAAATTTGTACAATATTTCCATATGTACGTGCATCATATGTGCTTAATATACTGGAATATACATATACTTTTTTTTTATATATGTACACCATGCGTACACCCACATTATATGACATCATATGTGATAAAATAACTATTAATATTATATGTGCATGACACGTGCATAAAATTAAGAAAACTATCATATCGATATAAGGTTGAGATGCCTTAAACCTTTTATATATACATTGTTCGTTCGATATCCAATCTTATCTGCACATATCTTACATGTAAAGCCCATCATACATATACAATCATGACAATATTTTTGTTGTTCATGGCATGGCTCATATATCATGACATATCAACTTGTTCATGTCATGACTTATATACCATGACTAATATATTTATTGTTCATGCCATGGCTCATGTGTCATGGCATTCCAATTTGTTTATGTCATGGCCCATGTGTCATGGCATATCAACTTGTTCATGGTATTGCTCATATACCATGACTAATATTTTGGTTGTTCATGTCATGGCTCATGTGTCATGGCATATCAACTTATTCATGTCATGACTCATATACAATGACTAATATTTTGGTTCTTCATATCATGGCCAATGTGTCATGGTATATCAACTTGTTCATGTCATGGCTTATATACCATGACTAATATTTTGGTTGTTCATGTTATGGCACATGTTCTATAGTGTCATGACTCTAAATTTCGTGTACCATCCATTTTACTTTAGTTCATAAAAGAGAATGTATTTAGTTCTGATATCGAGCTATAAGTTATTCTTGATAACTTATGTATAAGAAACTCGTTGTAACTCATTTGTTAAGACTCTCCGCTACTGTCCCATAGCTTACGTGTTTGAATCCCAACGGTAATAATATTTTTTGTATTTTTCTTTTTAACGTTTTGAAAGTCCAAGAGTTTGCATGAGTATTACACGGAGATACGAAAAGTTGCAACGGAAAAGAGGTATTCAATTAGGACCCCAAACCCGACCAAAACCAAAACCCTGAGCATAAAACTCTAGGCATGGTCGAGCTTTGGCCTAGATCAGCGGCCTAGTTGACTCCAAGTGGGTCCGTGCTAGGCCCGTGCGACCCTTGGACTATCCTCTACATCTTTTCATATACCAAAATTCCAACTCAAACATCTCTCTCAAGTTCGGGGTGAAGGCAAACTCTTAAAATGTCGACACTCCGTACTGATCGCAGTCTCGGTTCTTTAAACCGAGACTATTTCTTTTTGCTCTTTCCTTCACCATCGTGTAAGTCCCCTTTGACTCCTCTCTTTGTCTCTTCTCTCATAAAAACAACATACGATTGTTATCATGCTAAACTTCATTGAAAATTTCGCCTCACAAAAACTTGACTTGTTGATTATATTTTTCATGCTAAATGTTAAGAAAACAAACTACCAATTCTACCAATCTTGCAAACCATATGCTCTACTTAATCCATATAATTTCCCAATCTTTTAAAATGTAATTAGTTGACATATTAAAGTAATGTTAGAAAATAACGTTATAATGCCTTATATTATTTTGCGCAAACACTATCTTTGTGATATGTTAGTTGTTAAACTCTAGTTGTAAATCATACACAAGGTAAAGACCTACCACACTCACGCACACTTGGATTCATAGCACGACTATATGGCCACCTTTTCTAATAAACAAAATTTCATTAAAATACCCTCAAATTTCAAAATACTCTTTTATAATAAATAACTTTTAACTATAACTCTTTTCTTTACAAATATGTCTCTACAACCTTTTTTAGAAGACCCGTTTATAATTGGTGTGGATTATTGCACATTCTGGACTTAGTGAAGTGAGATGCAGAATTCTTCACGAAGTCTCGAAAAGAAAAATACGGTTTTAAAGAAAAATAAATAATTTCTATAAAATTTAAAATAAAAGAAAAGATAACAATTTATGCTGAATTGGGTGATCACTATTTTCTAAATAATTAAAGAAATTTTTTAGAAAATACCTCAAATTTTCCAAAAGATAGATTTTCATAAAATCTAAAGTATATTTTTATTAAAACTCTCGACATTCTAATTAACATATTTTACCAAAAACGCTCTCGAGGTTTATTTTTAAGAGTAAAGCATTTTATATAAAACCCTCTCGAGTTTTCAAATGAACTATTTTACCTAGATGATCTAAGTTCACTAAAATACTTAGACTATATAAACTAATCAATAAGGTATTTAGGTAACAATGAGTTTAAGCGGTATCTTTTCTCCAGGCCTCGGAGAGCCGGAGAAAGTGAGTGCTTGCCTAGTTTAGATAAACTAGTAATCGTCTGACAATCGTCCTTGAAAATGACAAAAATATTGCCGGCCATGTGCAGTGGTTGCCATCTTAAATCCTATGAATATCGAATCATATATAATCAAACACATGACATCATATATGGCTTGACTTGAACACTTCAAACTTGACTTGAATTCCAATCTAACTTGAACTCAAACCCAAACACAAACTTGAACACTTGACTTGACCTTAACCATGAATATGACTTGACATGAAATTAACATATATATTTGAACACAACTTGAACCTGAACTTGTACTCTCTATATTCATGGATTCGGTCAAGACCTGTAAACTTGATCTATATAATAAAATACGTGGGGGATAAGGGGTAGGTTGGTAAAGAATGTATGGCGTGGCATGAGAGTCCATTAAAAGGCAGCTCTTGAATATGCTTTGGCCATTGTTCCACGGGGTTTGACGGAGCCTTCTATTCTTATACCTTTGGTCTGCGGAGTGCGACAGACCACTCTCGTATACACGCATACCTTCTTTATCAAAGTACAAACAATCTCGTTAGAATAGAATAACCAAATTCTTATACCTGTCATGCTTAAGATACCTCAAAATACTCATATCTAGTTAACACTCTTACATCTCCATATTTATTTAAGATTCATGTTCTAGTTACATACATTTCCTTTATCATACTTTATATCTATACTCTTTTGAGGACTTACCAAGCATTAGTTCGCTGACGACATTCCTTTCTCTTTATTTTTCTTGGAATGTTCGTTAGGAGACCAAGGAACGGAGAAGATCGAACCGGGTTTAGAGAACTCGTAGTTTGAAACTCAGGCCGACTGATAGTCCTTCAACAGTTATTACTTTTCATTCCAGTATGCCATTGTTTAGGCCCTTCCTTTTTATTGTACTTGGTTTCAGACAATCATATCTGTACTTTAAAATTTGAATGTAAATAAAATTGCTGTTTCAGACAATCATATCTGTACTTTAAAATTTGAATGTAAATAAAATTGCTGTTGAATTTTAATTACTCTTCTTAATTCTTACATGATTGCTATATTGCTTTTAAATGCTTAACGCATTTATTAAGGGAAATGACCTTCTCGTAATAAATACGTTGCGGATCTCGTCAAGTGTCGTTATCGTCTTTTGCGAAGCGGGGCGTGACACACGGCTTATCAACTTATTCATGTCATGGCTCATACACCATGACCAATATTTTAGTTGTTCATATCATGACTCATATGTCATGGATTATCAACTTGTTCATGTCATGACTCATGTGTCATGACTAATATTTTGGTTGTTCATATCATGGTTTATATATCACGACATATCAACTTGTTCATGTCATGGTTCATATATCATGACTAATATTTTGTTGTTTATGTCATAGGTCATATATCATGACATATCAACTTATATGTATATTGACCAATAGGATGATACATACGTTCAATACGTACGATGATAGTGAATATATGAGAAAGAAGTTATGATAAGCAGAGTTAATAATTTATCATAATAACTCGCTTCTCAATCACCGCATGCATGACATCTGTCTACGACATCTGTCCACAACAACCTCTTATCTCCACTATAAAAATAGGCCATCACTCTCACTTCAAGAGGAAAACACAACGCTAAAATACATAAGAAAAGAGAACTCTGCAGAAAGAAAATTGTGAAGGTTATAAGGTGAGGGCTCTAAGAGATTAAGCCTGAAGAGTAACGGGTCAATCATATTTATACCAATTAATAAATTAAATAATAATTAACATTGAAACACGCTTGATCGACGATATCATATATTGCGTAAACAAAATTTGGTGACCACGGTGGGAGCACACTTCTCCCCCCATCTTTGAAAAAGGATAAAAAAAAGCTTTATATATATACATATATTGATACACATTTTATATTAATTAGGTGATCATGGCAAACAACGAAATGAACCAAGATACTGATGTTACCAAGGTCTTCATCGCAATGAAATTCGGCTTTATATAGGTCAACATTTCCGTTGACATTATGTCAATCACTAAGGCGTCTCCATGTGCTGTGAAATGTGAAGAGCCTCACCACTCCAAGAGCGAACCATCGTCTCGCCCACTATCTTCATCCCCCTGACATCCTGGGACCCATCATCACAAATGTGATGATGAGGGCTTCATTTCGGTGGTCAGTAAAGCCCCAAAGAGAAGAAGTAAGACCATGCCTCCAACCTATCATGCTACCAATATACCACAAGTGATCAAGCTTTCTATGATGGCCCCACGCGGTATTGTTATTCGTGAAGGTATGACAACATCTTAATACAATAAGGAAGGACCTCCATCTACCTCATACGATGATAAAGATGAAGGGATAGCAAAGTGGTAAGAAAATCGTGGGTGGCACCATGTATCCTTTGAACAAGTAGGGTGTTCTTAAGACATGGAGCATGTTGTTCCACCGCTATTTTCTAAGGACGACTTCCCTTCTCTTTGTTCAACATATGATGCAGGAGGCATCCGCCAACCCATGCATAATTAAAGGCAAAAATTAGAAACAATATCAAAGAATGTTTCTTTGTATGGAAATCATTGTCTAGGTTTCAAACATCATAAAAGCTCTCATGATGATGTCGAAAAGAATTGTTTTGATTCCCTTACTACCCCTTTTTGGTGCTCATCGAATCTTAACCCTTGGTGGAAGAAAAAGAAAAAAATTAAGACCACTAGTGGATACTCTTTCTCGGCTACTTCCAGATCAACAAATTCTGTTCATGGAGGAAAGAAATGGGGGAAACAAAGATATCAACATTGGGGGGCATGTATCCACTCAAAGGTTTCACCCTTATCATCCTGTTGGATCATCTCACAGTCATGTCTCGGCTTCAAAGTTCAAGTTTATGGAACCAAAAGAAGAACAAATGGAATCTTCTTATATCAACCCGAGATCCCATGCAAAACAGGAGATACCTCGTCAAAATTCAAATTACTATACTGGCGCTCATCATAAACGCCTCTGGCCCTGACAACTCACTGCTTACCAGTATATACTCCTACTGTGTAATGGTGCTGGATATCAACTCTCAGCTGAGGAACAAAGGATTGTATATTTACTACGGAAAGGCTTGGAACCCTCAATGTCCAACGTTATGACATCCATGCCTGTGGGTGTAATTGATCCCGATGAAGGTGAAACTTATTTTATAAGGAGAGGCATTAATGGTCGTCGACCTATAACTAAGAGTCGGTCAAAATCATTATATGTATCTAATGAATGTAATGATATTGATAATGATAATATATCAATTTCATCTTACTCTTCATCTCACTATAATGATACAACTAATGTAGAGCAAAAGTCTCATCGTTCTCTTATGGAACAAGTCTTGACTACAAATGAAATTCCTTTTGATGATCAATTAATGCAATTGAAAAGAGATCTCCAACGGAAAGAAGAACTTGCAACACTTAAGGCACAAGTTCAGTCAAACTCTTCAAATACAACTCCATCAGGTCAAGGTCTAATGAATCATGACCCGAGTATATATAATCATCCTAATATGGTGTCACGCCCCGCTTCCCAAAAGACGGTAGCAGGTATGTGTCGAGGCCCGCGACGTATTTATTTCGAGAAGGTCACTTCCCGGAATAAATACGCTAAGCGTAATTGAGCAATATAAAATGACAAGAAATTAACATGAGATTTAAACTTCAACAACTTTATTTACATTCAACGTGATACAATTACAATACATGAGTTCAACTGAAAGAAAATACAACAAGAGAAATGCCTAAACCTATGGCATACATGAACTGAAAGAGATAATAACTAGTTTAGGCCTGAGTCATGATCTGATCGTGCTCCTCCTCGGTGGTGTCCACCTCCTCGGTCTCCACAGTATCTGATGAACATTCTAAGAAACAAAGATGGGTGGAATGTCAGTCAGCGAACTTTCGCTCGGTAAGTCTCCAAGAAATGGGTGTAAAGTATAAAAGTATAATGATAAAGAAAATGTATATCATGAAGCGATGGACTAGAAGATATGGTATTTAAACATGTCATTTAATATATGCATGGCAATTTTATTTAACATGCAGTTCTATATATATCATGGCAAAATAACACGAGCATAGTATAGCATGGCCGTGTAGTGTAGGTGTAGTGAACATGAAGTGCGTGTAAGTGTCCTAAAAGGTGTTTACATGGGTAAACAAATGTAACGTAAGTTCAAGGGTGAATGTCAACCAATCTCAAGAGTGTTCTCAAACCCAACAGGCTATAATACAGGGATAAGGAACCACGGGCTCGAATCAAGTGTTAGCAACGGGATTTCAACTAGTGTTGAAGTATTCCAAACTCAATAGGTTATAATCCAGGAGTAAGGAAACACGAGCCCTCATGATAGCTTACTTGTGTTAGTAGACATGAATTCATGATTTAGAGGGACTCCTGAGATTTCGTTGGATTTACACATGAACTACCCCAACATCCCGTGTATTCTAGGTTATAGTTAAAATTACTAGCCTTGCTCGAATCCATGAATATATCAAGTTGCAAGATTGAGTTCATGTCAACATCAAGTATTTATGTCAAGTGTTCATGTATTAATGTCAATTTGTATTCATGGTTCGAGTGAAGTCAGTTTCAATAGCAGCCATTGTGTTCTATTATTCATGTTAAGTTTATGTCAAGTCATAGTATTCTAGTATTCAAGTTTTGGGATATGCAAGTTCAATTGTTTTGGTTCATGATCAAAGGCTCAAGTTTATGTTAAAGTTTGGGTTCTGGTTGAGTTTGTATTCGAGTTCGAGTTCAAGTTTAGATTTGAGTTCATGTATTTTCATGTGAATTGATATAAATTGTTAAAATCTTGTGTTCGGGAGAAATCAGCAACTGTTGCACATGGATGGCAGGATTTGTGTCTTTTTCCAAGACAATTGTCATTCGATAACTCCGTTAAGTTGTCTAACCTGAATAGGCAAGCACTCACTTTCTCCGGCTCTCTGAGGCTCAAGAGAATTGATCCCGCTTAAACCTATATTAAACTAGAGTCCTTAAAATATTGTTTTGTATATCTCGAGGGGTTTTATGAAAAATATTTTAATATAATTTAAAAATAAATCTCGAGGGTGATTTATAGCATTTAGGGTTTTCGTGAGCATGTGTTTTAATTATTGGGTATTTTAATGATAAAAACTTAGCTTTTAAAATTTTATGGTATTTTATTGAAAACTGCCCCTTTTGGTAACTTGATGATATTTTATTAAAAGTTTAATCTTTCATTTTAGAAAATATAATTTCATAATATATTGAAAATACGGATTTATAATTTTTTATATAATTTTAAAAATTAGTTTTATGTAGAAAAGTTGCATCTCTTAAAAACCATATTTTATTTCCTTTCGAGATCGAATACTCCGTGAGGAGTTCTGCATCTCGCTCTACTATCCCAAAGATATGTGATAATCTACACCATCCATTAGCGGGTCTTCTAACGAGAGTTGTAGAGGCGTAGTTGCCAAGGATTACAAAATACCTCTTTAAAAGAAACCCGGTTTTTAAAAGATGTGGTATTTTAATGAAAACCATTTCTTTGAACCAACCATACATATATGTAGACAACGTGATATGAAACCAAAGTGTGCGTGTGGGGTAGATCGTTACCCCGTGAAGTTTTCCTAAATGTATTGTTTTAACCAATATCGAAAAGAGGTGATAGTAAAGTTCAAGGTATTTTAATGAAAAAGTTCATTTATGTTTATTTGTCATGAAAATTTTGGTTAAACTTGAAGCTAAAAGATTGTAATCGAAATTACAAGTAGGGTGGTAAAATTAGCTTGACCAAAGTGTAAAGGAAAAGGGGGTTCTAGGTTGAAAAAGAGAGGTATCGGAGATAACTCCACTTTACCGATATGTTTTTAGGAGATAGATTGCGATGAAAAGAAAGAGAGTTGAGATGGACTTATGGCTTGGTAATATCGAGAAGAGAGTAAGGAAGAAGGGAGGGGACTTCATGGCGTCGCGGAAGCTCCGGAAACGGTTTCGATTTTCGATGGAATAAGCTTGGTCGCTAACTCCACTTGACTCCACTTGCACTTAGGAACTTTTTGAGAGAATTTTTACTAGAATTTCAAAATGGTGAAGAGCTAAGGCATGTGGTGGTATTTATAGTGAAGAATTAGGGTTTAGGAATTAAAATTATGGATTAAAAAGCATAAAAAGGTGTTAATTGATGAAATGAAGGGTCTCTATTTGATTGCAGGAAAATCAAACAATACAAGGGAGTTAAGGGAAGTCGAAGGGGTGTGTGTGCAAAACACGGGATGATTTGGTGCTATTGGGACCGTCGGTACCGGCCCATGGAGGAATTTGGGCGGTCGAGATTGAAGCAATCGTCTTGAGATCGTGCCACGTGGTATTTGGGTATATACTCTATTTTGCGCATGTTTGATTTTTCTGAAACTTTTCATTTCTCCGTGTATTGTACGTGTAACTCTTGGGCTTCCAAAAATTAAAAAGAAAAAATCTAGAAATAATTGGGTCTGATGGGAATCGAACGCATAGGCTATGTCACGGCAGTGTGGGGCTTTACCAGTGAGCTACAAGTTGCTTCTTGTTTTTATTGAACAAAAATAACATATAACTTCACATCAGGATGAAATACCCTTTTTCGTACAATAAACAAGAAATTTTTGTACAGAGATTTCAGAGTCGTTACATTCTACCCTGCTTATAAAAATTTCGTCCTCGAAATTTTTATAAGGATGTTGTAACAGATTCGAGAAAAATTTGGTTAAAGCGGTGGGGAAGGAACTACTAATATTATACCGAAAGTGCATGCAAATGTTTAAGTACATTAAAGAATGAAAGGATGCAAGAATTTGAAAAGGCTGAAAAAGATGGGAGGAGATTTACCGGTGTTATCTTGACCTATGGGTTCGGCCTCTACGGCCGCCAAAGTGAAAGCTTGACATTTCTGCACATTTTTATGTGTATGCTGGTACATCGATGGCTGACGAGGTAAAGGTGGTCCGTGTGGAGGTTGTGCAGGAAGGGCTAAATGAGTAGGTGGAGCTTGAATAGATGGTCTAGCTGCGGGGGCTGGGCCAGTTCAGTTGTGTGGGCAAGTTCCTACAGTGTGTGAGGGTGATCCACATATCAGAAAAAGACCATTGGCTCGACAACAATTCTTGACTTGGTGTCCGGTCCTCTTACAATAGATACAGAAGTTTGGTTCAGTCTCGGTAAATGATCCTCCTGGCCTCATAGATGGAACTGGGAGAGTTGGCCTAGAAGAGGCTCCTCCAGTAATCTGGTTGGCGGACGTTTATACCGACTGGCTGTAGCCTTCCCTTTTTCTTAATGACAGCTTCATAGTGACAGGCTGACTTCAAAACTGCTTCATGTGTTAGGTATTCTCCCGTTGCTAGGGCAACCTAGATCTCAGGGTCTAATTCTTGCTGGAAGCGTCGGGCTCTGATTTCTGCAGTAGGAATTAGATGGGCGGCGAATCTGCCAAGCATGGTGAATTCCGCATCATACTCATCGATCGACTTATCCCACATGAATCCTTGTTGCAGGTAAATGAACTTCTGTTCCATCTCGAAGTGTGCGATTTCCGGAAAATACTTGGCGTCAAAGAGATCACGAAAAGTCTTCCACTCGATCGGCTGCTCAAGACGGCTCTCCTCGGCCTTCCACCAGACTCTGGCATTGTGAGTAAGCTGGAGGTTTGCTAGTCTGACCCAAGCTACTTCTGGAACTTGGGTTGTGGCTAGGTCATCTTCTATGTTCTGAGCTCATTCCTTGGCTTTAAGTGGTTTCTATTTCCCTGAGAAGTTCTTCGGATGTAATGCTCGAAATTATTTCACTCCCGGTACTTCTGCTTCAGAGCGGGTGAAATTCTGTTGAAGGAGAGCAGTCTGCTCCTGCAAAATCGTGCTTTGAGCCTATTGACCTTCAAGTAGGCTTTTGATAGCCTCCAGAAGTATCTTCTGTGAGTGGAGCGGCTACGGTAGGTGGAGGTGGTGGAGCGGTAAGGGTAGGTGGTGATGGTGTACTTCTATTGACGTTGGTGCTAGGGTTGTTGGAAGAATCCACCACCTTAGATAGAGAAGAAAGATTAGGATAGATTCAACGGAAATTAAATTGCAAGGAACGTAAAGTTGTTGAATTTCATATTTCTTGTGATATATTGCTTACGACTTCATGCAGAACTGATCTGCATGAGCCACCAACAAAACCTGTCACACCCCGCTTTCCAAAAGACGGTAGCAGGTACGTGACGAGGCCTGCGAACGTATTTATTTCGAGAAGGTCACTTTCTGGAATAAATACGCTAAGCGTAATTAAGAAATATAAAATGACAAGAAATTAACATGAGATTTAAACTTCAACAACTTTATTTACATTCAACTTGATACAATTGCAATACATGAGTTCAACTGAAAGAAAATACAACAAGAGAAATGTCTAAACAGGTGGCATACATAAACTAAAAGAGATGATAACTAGTCTAGGCCTGAGTCGCGATCTGATCGTGCTCCTCCTCGGTGGTTTCCACCTCCTCGGTCTCCACAGTATCTGATGAACATTCCAAGAAACAAATATGGATAGAATGCCCGTCAGCGAAATTTCGCTCGGTAAGTCTCCAAGAAATGGGTGTGAAGTATAAAAATATAATGATAAAGAAAATGTATATCATGAAGCAATGGACTAGGAGATATGGTGTTTAAACATGTCATTTAATATAAGCATGAGAATTCTATTTAACATGCAGTTCTATATATATCATGGCAAAATAACATGAGCATAGTATAGCATGGTCGTGTAGTGTAGGTGTAGTGAACATGAAGTGTATGTAAGTGTCCTAAAAGGTATTTACATGAGTAAACTAATATAACATAAGTTCAAGAGTGAATGTCAACCAATCTCAAGAGTGTTCTCGAACCCAACAGGCTGTAATCCAAGGGTAAGGAACCACGGGCCCGAATCAAGTGTTAGTAACGGGACTTCAAGCTAGTGTTGAAGTATTCCAAACTCAACAGGCTATAATCCAGGAGCAAGAAAATATGAGCCCTTATGATAGCTTGCTTGTGTAAGTAGACATGGATTCATGATCTGGGGGGACTCTTGAGATTTCATTGGATTCACACATGAACTACCCCAACACTCCGTGTATTCTAGGTTACAGTTAAAATTACAATTCTTGCTCGAATCCATGAATACATCAAGTTGCAAGATTGAGTTCATGTCAACATCAAGTATTTGTGTCAAGTGTTCATGTATTAATGTCAAGTTGTATTCATGGTTCGAGCCAAGTTAGTTTCAATAGCAGCCATTGTGTTCTGGTATTCATGTTAAGTTCATGTTAAGTCATAGTATTCTAGTATTCAAGTTTTGGGATATGCAAGTTCAATTGTTCTGGTTCATGATCAAAGGTTCAAGTTTATGTTAAAGTTTGGATCCTGGTTGAGTTTGTATTTGAGTTCAAGTTCAAGTTTAGATTTGAGTTTGGATTTGAGTTCATGTCTTCTCATGTGAATTGATGTAAATTATTAAAATCTTATGTTCGGGAGAAATCGGTAACTGCTGCACATGGACAGCAGGATTTGTGTCTTTTTCCAAGACAATTGCCATTTGATAACTCCGTTAAGTTGTGTAACTTGAATAGGTAAGCACTCACTTTCTCTGGCTCACTGGGGCTCAAGAGAATTGATCACGCTTAAACCTATATTAAACTAGAGTTCTTAAAATATTGTTTTGTATATCTCGAGGGGGTTTTATGAAAAATATTTTAATATAGTTTAAAAATAAACCTCGAGGGTGATTTATAACATTTAGGGTTTTCATGAGCATGTATTTTATTTATTGGGTATTTTAATGATAAAAACTTAACTTTTAAAAGTTTATGGTATTTTAGTGAAAACTACCATTTTTTGGTAACTTGATGATATTTTATTAAAAATTTAATCTTTCATTTTAGAAAATATAGTTTCATAATATATTGAAAATTCGGATTTATAATTTTTTTATATAATTTTAAAAATTAGTTTTATTTAGAAAAGTCGCATCTCTTAAAAACCGAATTTTATTTCTTTTCGAGATCGAATACTCTGTGAGGAGTTCTGTATCTCGCTCTACTATCCCAAGAATGTGCGATAATCTGCACCATCCATTAGCGGTTCCCCTAATGAGCGTTGTAGAGGCGTATTTGCCAAAAATTACAAAATACCGTTTTAAAAGAACCCCGGTTTTTAAAAGATGTGGTATTTTAATGAAAAGCATTTCTTTGAACTAACCATACATATATGTAGACAACATGCTATGAAACCAAAGTGTGCGTGTGGGGTAGGTCGTTACCCCATGAAGTTTTCCTAAAGATATTATTTTAACCAATATCGAAAAAAGGTGATAATAAAGTTCAAGGTATTTTAATGAAAAAGTTCGTTTATATTTGTTTGTCATGAAAATTTTGGTTAAATTTGAAGCTAAAAGATTGTAATCGAAATTACAAGTAGGGTGTGCTGGGGTCAAAATTTGCACCCCAGTTGACCAAGTCAAAATCAAGGTCAACCCCAAGTAAGCGGGCCCAAGCCCAAGCAAGTGGGCCCATGCCCAAGTCGAGCCCTGCGGCTGGCCTCCCCATGCCAAAATAAAAAATCATATAATAAATAATTTTGATGTAATTTTCTTATGCATGAATGTAAGCAAAATGGGCATAAAACCAAATTTTTGTAAAGCTCATGGCTTATGTGCAAAAGAAATGTGCACATGAGATATGGGATGGGCAAAATGCCATTTTGTAAAGCCCAAGGGGCTATATGTAAATGTGTAAGCTTATATAAGGCAACATTATGATGAATAAAGAATACACTTTTCATTCTCTCAAATTTTAGGGTTTTTTGTGCCTCCTTCTCCTTCCTTAAGGTTCTAAACCTTCTTTCCATTTTCAATTAAATCAAGAGTTTTACTCTTCCTTTTCCAAAAATAAATAGTTTTCCACCACAAAACCCACCAAAGAGAGCTCAGATATTCCATTAGATCTCAAAAGGGGGAGATTTTTAAATCTCACCCCCTCTTGTTCTCCAAGATCCGGCTGACAGAAGAGGAGGAAGGAGACCCATCTCCAGAGATCCCATTTTGGGAATGATCCAAGGCTCGAGGAAGAAGAAATGGCCCCCCTTGAGCATTTACAAGGATTTCTTGGAGTTTAACTTCACAAATCAAAGTTTCTGGAAGTTTAACTCCATAAGAATAAATTGACAATAATAATACATCCTTTTTTAAAAAAAGTTTAACTCCCAAAGATCAATTGGAGTACAACTCGCAGTACGGGGGGCTGAGCCCCCCCATTTACCATGCGCCCAGCGCCCGCGTGCCGTGCACATGGGGTGCTGGCGCCTTCTCCCACGCATCCTTTGGATGCCTTTCCTTATATATATATATATATATATATATATATATATGCACACACACACACATACTCCACAACACTGTCCCCGTTAAAAAAAATTCTAACGGGACGCTACCCCGCACCCCGCAAGAGGGCTGCTAGCCCCCTTGACCCCCAGTCCGCTATCCGGGTAGTGGGACCCCCGTAAAAACTCTGTAAGGTCCCTGATATATCCAAAACCTCTTCAAAACACGTATGCACACTGCACATTGAGTTCGCATAGCTTGTTTGACCCATCAATCGGAGGTTCTCTCGCTCCAAAGGCGAGGGGTAATTAATGGCAGCTTAGTCCGCGGCTGCCAAAAATTCGGATCCCCACAATCAATAAACCCCAGCCTACCCTAGGCAGGGGGAATCTGTAATGCTCCTGACAAGCGCGCGCGTATTCCCATCTCAATAGGGTGACGAGAAACACCCTACAGATTCTGGCACGCCCGGTGGGACCCAATCTCTCCTCCCATATTTCGGGTTAAACGTTCATGCGAACTCAATCAATATACATATCGATTGCCTGTATTAAAATCATGTTTCTATTTGCAGGTTATCAATCTCCAATTGCAATCTTCGGACGTAGCAAAAATATCTCCAAGGACAAGCTCAGCTCTCAACACAGCTCCCATGTCCTACACGATGAAGATGGACGCCAGGACGGTCCTCCCGGCTAGTCTCGGGCGACAGTGGGAGGAGCCGCCGCTACCATTCGGCTCTATTCTGTTCATGTCAGCTAGTGCCATCCCAGCTCCTCAAGCTCCGGTGACAGACAAACTGGCCTCGAAAAGCAAGAGGCCAAATGTGGTGATCTCGAGGGCACCACTACCCAAACGCAAGTCGGTGTTTGAACGACTTTCCTTGGCCCCAGCTGGGGGCAAGGCCATTAACACCAACAAAACAACAAGGCATCTCGGGCAAGCACCAGCGGCGCCCCTGACAACTGCTCAATTAGGTATCTTCTCTAAGCTCCCTGTTAATCAGCTCACGATGGCTTCCTGGATGACGGATGCCCGTCAAGCCCTCAAGATTAAAAAGCTAAGACAAAAAAGGCTCAAATACAAAGCCAACAAAAGGTCTAGGACTTTGGCCATGTTAAAATTTGTGAATTTCCAAAGCCCAGACCGCTCTTCAAAATCAGCCGCCAAAGATAAAGAGATGGCTAGATATGTGGTCCACACTGTTTACATGGTGGGCACGCGCAGCAAGAGCAAGGATGGGGCCACTACATCTCAAATCCAATCTGGTGTGAATGTGGTTATCACTTCCCAAGACCAGCATCCTCCGGAAGATAATGAAAATCCTCCCAGTGAAGCTGATAAGCTGAGAGATCCCTCGGTTCATAAGGAGTCAGACTCGGAAAGCGAAGAGGAGCCAATCTTCTGTCCCAAGAATGCAGAGCAAAAACTTCTCCAAGAGATCCGAAAACAACTCAAAAGCAAAGACAAAGAGATGGCCAAGCTCTACTAAAAAATTGACGACTTGACGAATGTCATGATGCAGCTCACGGCCAAAGTTGCCTCTCAGCCGCCCAATCAAGCACAGGGCTCTGCCCATGAACTGAGAAACGGTGTCCCGAGGCAGCCAATGCATATTCCCTCAAATCTAAAGGTGGGCGGGCCGCATGAAAGTCAGTCGCATCCTATCTCAGGAAATGTCTTGGCTACCGATGACAGTAGCCCGCTAACTCAAGATTAAATCATGGATTTGGTTACCAACAAAGTCAAAACCTTGGTAGCCGAAGCCGAAACGCAAAAAGATATCAGCAGTAGTGCGAGACCATATTCCGCTCAGTATGATCTGGTAGAGTTTCCTAGCGATTATGTCATCCCTAAATTCGGAAGATTCGATGGGATGGGAAATGCGAATCAGCACATCGTCCACTTTAAAGCCTCATGCGGGAATACTGGGGGCAATGATGCGCTTCTTCTCCGCCAGTTCGTTAATAGCTTGACCGATGTTGCTTTTGACTGATACACGAGCATACCGGATGGCTCCGTTACTACTTTCATCCAAATGGAATCTCTATTCCGACAAAGGTTCATGAGTGTCAGCGATAAAATCACCATTGCCAACCTCGTAAGGACTAAGCCAAAGAACAACGAAAGTAGCACAGATTTTATAACCCGATGGCGCAATCTCTCCGTCAAATGTGAACCGCCGATAGAGCAGGACCAATCTGTCAGTCTCCTCGTCAGAAATCACTATAATTGGATGGCCCCGTTTCTATGCACCACGGGTCTCAAAACATTCCAAGAGCTGACCAGGAAAGTTCAGATGTTGGAGAGCTCAAAGCAGGAATCCTCCTCTGATTCCCAAAATAACAATAGGTCTTGGAGAAACCGTAAGGACGATAATCGCAAAGGCGGAAATTCTGACGATTCTGAATCTTTCAACACCTCGGCTAACCGAAATAAGTAAGGGATGAGCGGGCCTAATACCAACCGGCCTCGGAAGCCAGTGTTCGGAGAGGGAGGAGAAGCTCCACTGAAAGAGAAGCTGGATAAGGTCTATTCCTTCAGAAGGGACAAAGTCCGTAAAATATTCAAAGATGCCCTAAGAAACGGTTTACAATTGCCAGAATAAAAAAGACCATAAGAAGCGAATATGACCGACGACCCCAAATACTGCCCCTATCACAGAGTGATAGGTCATGCCATTGAGGAATGCTTCGTCTTCAAAGACTGAGTCGAGAAGCAATACAAGGCAGGAGAGATAGAACTGTCTAAAGGCGTGTAAACAAACAGTCAAGCTGCGACCGCCAATTTCATATAAACGGAGACCGAAGTCCTTCGTGAAACTGATTCTCTCAGACATCTGCCTTTCTCTGAGAACAATCGACCACTACGTCGTTAAACTGGGGGACAACAGACCGCCACGTCGTTAAACTGGGAACAATCGACCTCTAAGTCATTAAACTGGGAATGTAAAAAAATGTGTAAATAAAAAAATGTGAGAAAAGCCGAAATGATGGGGCAACTCGCAATAAAAACCAACTGGTAAAATAAAGATGAAAAATAAAGCCGAAATGATAGGGCAACCGCGAATAAATATCCGAAATGATAGAGCAATCGCGGTTAAAAAAAACTCCAACGGCGAATGATGAGTCACTCCTTGTACCATATTCCAGTGTAGCGATGCAGACGCTGACCAAATTCCAAATCCCAAAATGGCGAGTGATGAGTCGCTCCTGGTACCATATTCCAGTGCAGCGATGCAGACGCCAACCAAAATCCAATTTTCCTAAATTCTTCTAGCCCTACGGTTGGTCCCCAAGTAGACTACCGTATACAATCCACGGGCTCAAATAATTCTCATCATACCCATATCCCACTGCAATCACATGTCTAGCGGCCGGTCTCCGCCCTTGGAATTATGCTCTATTTAAGAAGACCCACTCATGTGTTGTAACACCCGAGCCCAATAATACTATTTCTACTACTAGTTGAGTGTTATACATTGCTCATTTCAATTATCCTGATTGTTTGGTGTTTATTGCTAAATTTTAACCGGTTAAGTCATTTTGGCACATAACAAATTTTAACACCTAAAATGAAATTAAAAATATCCATGTTGGCCTACTCGTCGCCATTAGTCGCGTGGTAGCGTCCGCGCGTCGAGATTTTATCCCGTTCGGCGAAACGGGCAAGTTTGGACGACTACGCGCGCGTGCAAGTGTCCGACTTGGGGGCATGCATTTTAATCATAAACACCTCTTTTCAAAATTTGGAACTCGCTTAAAATCCTATAATTTGAATTTGAAACATTTGGGCGCAACCCGGGCGCTATTTGGAAATGTTTCATTTAGCGCCGAAAATCCCATTTAATTAAATAATCTAAAACGATTTAATATATATTTCTGTTATTTTGTAACGTTCAAATCTTTTCTTAAATTTTCTTTTAAACCCTCTTTTTCTTTCCCAGCCAATCACGAGGGATTAAATCCCTCGTGGGCCCCATATCTCTCTCTATATCTCCCTTTGTCTCTCTCTCTCCAATCTTTTCTCTCTCTCTCTCTAACAATCTCTCTCTCTCCCTCTCCCCTATAACTCCCTCTCTCTCTACCTTTTAATTATTAGCACTATTCCTTCATCTCCCACGAGACTATACTCGCGAGAACCCTAACCCGAGCCTCTCGTCGCCGTCGCCGCCGCCGCCGCAGTCCCCGCGCCGACAACACCACCACCACCGTCTGCCTCACCTCCACAGCCTAACCGCACCCCCTTCCTTCTCTCCTCCCTCCTTCCCGAGCCTGCAACCCAACCCCCGACGCCACACCAGCACGCAGATCTCGCCGTCGCCGCCGCCTCCCATCGCCGACGACGCCAGAGACTCCCTCTTTTCACCCTCGTCACGACCTGCTCGTCTTCCTCCTCCTTCCCTCGCCGGAGTTGCAACTGCAACAGAGCCGACCCTGACACCAACCCTAGTCGCCGAGAAACTTGCCGTCGATCCTCGCCGTCGTTGCCAGAGCCACCTCCGACCACCTCCTTCTCCCTCTGAACACCAGAGCAGGCCAACACCCCTCTACTCGCCGCACCACCCCTTTCCAGCGAACCCAGAAACTTTCAGCCTTCGATGTTCGCCGTCGCTGCCTCGCCGGCGCCCCCATCGCCGTCGGACCCGTCGTGGTTGCCCCTGGTTCTTCCCTGTAAGCATCCCTTTACCTTTCCATTTGTGTTAAACCCCCTCGCTGGTCTTTAGTATACGTGTATCGTATTTTGATAACTTGGTCGCCGTTTTGACATTCCGCCGGATTCCGGCCATGCCGACGACTGGACCCGACTCTCCAGCGAAGTACTCTGGTCCGTGTGGTCCCGCTGTTCGCTGTTTGGACTCGATCCGTAGCCCGTGCATCCGTCTCGTGTTTTCCGCCGACGTTGCATTCGTGTTTTCCGGTTTGCGAAACCGTCGAGGCAAGTATCCGAATACTTGCTCTAACATGCTAATACAAGATCAAGTCTTGCTATACATTTAATTATCATATTATTTAATATAACCACACAGTTGATGGTAATATTGATATTTTAGTATAATTTGGAATTGACGGTTGCAATTATCTTTAACATTGAATCATTATAGTAGCTTCTTGTAATTAATTAGTCTGCTATCAATCCATGCTTTAACAAACTAAACCAGTTAGATCGTTCTTGCTTTATTTGTTAGATCATCCATATGACAACTATTTATGCTTCAGTTTTAATTTCATATAGCTTCATTGCTTTACGTTATTGATATTGCTTTACCCTGTGACTATTGCACCCCAAGGGTGCTTGAACCTGTTAATAAACATAATGCAAAGCACCATTGTGATTAAGTGACTATTAGTGCTGTTTACTTTAAATTCTTGCTGCTGTTACTTATTCGATTGTATACCTGTTGAGAGCACATACTCGATTGCATTACATATTGACCCGACCCTGCTACACATGACATATACATACATACCGATGCACCGGACATGGTACCCTATACATACCGACTCATTCTGTTGCACCATGACATGACTTGTTACCTGATCTCATGCCTAATGCCAACAAACCTGACTTGGGGTCCTCATGGACCATTCCTGTTGTCTATCCAGACAAACCTGACCTGTTACCTGATCCTGTGTTGGCATTAGTCCTTGATTACTGAATACCTGACCTGACATACATAACTTGGGGGTATGGGGAAATCAAAGGTGAAACCGACTTGTAACTCAACAGTTCGATACCTGTTTTGATCAGTCTTACGGGCTTGGCCAGCCCCGGAGTGATGATGCTAACATCACTCGCCCATCCTGCTACCTATTACTGCCTAGCGGCACGTCTCGGATTCAGCCCCGAGAACCTTGACCGTGGTCCCGGGCACGCACGGGATACTATTGAGTTACATCGACGAGTCACCAATTGATTTCAAAGTATTTAGAGTAGAAACCTGATAGGACAGTTTAGTTACCCCTGCACATTACCCTGCACGGTTATTTCATAGTACTGCTTTATTCATGTTCATCCCTGCATTGCTTATTACCATGTTCATATATATTATTGGTTGACATGACGCGCTGACGTCTGGGTTTTGCATGGCCCAGATTTCTTACCACTGTCGACGACCGAGCAGGAGTACTTCAGCCAGCAGGCTGATCTGTGAGTTCCTTAGTGATTAGTTTATTTATTTCATTTCATTTTCAGATGTGAGCCCGCATTATGGGACGTACTATTTATTTATTGTATTGGATCATTTGCTTCCGCACTTATTGTTTATTGACTCTTGTTATTATGGATTTGGACATGTTAGATTAGTTTATTATCTTGTTCTTGATATCCTTACAACCGTAATGTGACTGTGGATGAATACTTCCTACCCACAGGTAGCATGGTTGGCTATGTTACGTGCCCAATCTTGCGTACTCTGGGAAGCGGGGCGTGACATGGTTCTTTTGGTATCAGAGCCATAGGTTAGTCGGGTTGATTCTTTTGTAGTTGGGTATTGTACCCAATACACGAATCAGAATACCCGTGTTTAAGAAACATGTCCTGCCACCTTGACCGTTTTACCATCCTTGAATCATTCTTCCGGATCATGTCGACATGCGAACTTACTTTGCATTTGTCAACTCGAAAACCTAATTTCTTGTTATCCCTAGGACTTGGGCGACTTGGGTGGAGTTAAGTGATTGCGGCTATGATACCGCGGCATAGCTACAATGCGGTACTCTATTTAAGTATCTTGGAGTTCTAGCCTTGATCCACATTCAGAATCTATCATCATGCTAATGTTGGGTGTTTTGAGTTCAGGATTATGACAGGTAAGAAGTTGAAGACGTACCGGAGGCGTGTGAACGAAGCCGCCATGCTTAGAGTGATAAGAGAAATGCTGGAAATCAAAGAGACAGACTGAGCTGATACAGCAATAGCAGATTCGTTTCAAGAAGGTTTGCAGATCGTTCAGCAGTCTGTAAACAACGATGGAACTAGACCAGTCGAACGAGTAGGGACTGTAGCAAATTTCAGACTTTTGGGTCCGTCTACTTTCACTGGTCTGGAGGAGCCGTTGCCAGTCGAGCAGTGGCTAGTGACACGGAGAATTTGCTGATTGCGACACAGATTCCAGAGGACAAAGGAGTTGATGTGGTGCGCATTCAGCTAGCGGATTACACCCGAGAGTGATGGCTTGTGGAGGAGACCCGCTTGTCCAAGCCGATCAGTTGGGCGAAGTTTTCTAAGAATCCCTGGAGAAATTCTTCCCGCAGACTGCGCGGAGGAAAGGGAAGAGAAATTTATCGGACTAAAGCAGAATGGAGCAACCGTGGGCGTGCATGCAGCAGAATGGAGAAGACTCAGTAGTCTCGCTGGACCTTTCACGGCCAACGATGTAGACAGCGGTTGCGGTAAGGAAGCAGTTCTGTCGGGCCAGTCGAGTTTAGGGCTAGGCCGACAAACAGTGTTCTTGCAGCTATGGAAGTTGATAGTAATGAAGAGCCGGCAGTTGTTCGCGACTTTATGGATGTATTTGAAGATATATCGGGCTTACCGCCGAAGCGAGATGTGGAGTTTGCGATTGACCTTATTCCTGGTGCAGCGCCAGTATCAAAATCTTATTATCCGATGGCACCAGTGGAATTGGAAGAAGTTAAGAAACAAGTTGGTGAATTACTCGAGAAGGGATGGATTCGAAGCAGCAACTCGCCTTGGGGAGCCCCAGTTCTTTTAGTAAAGAAGAAGGATGGCACGAGGAGGATGTGCATTGATTATCGAGAATTGGACCGGGTGACTATTAAGAACAAGTACCCGATCCCTCGCATTGGAGAACTTTTTGAGCAGCTTAGTGGCACGAGGGTATTCTCGAAACTGGATTTGCGATCAGGATACCATCAGGTCCGAGTGAAAGCAGAAGATATTTGCAAGACGGCGTTTCGAACTCGGTATGGACACTACGAGTATCTAGTAATGCCCTTCAGAGTAACGAATGCGCCGGCAGTATTTATGGACTTGATGATCCGAATCTGTTCACCATTCTTGGACCAGTTTATTATGGTATTCATTGACGATATTCTGGTTTACTCGAAGAGTTCGGAGGAGCATGCTGAGCATTTGAAGATCGCACTGCAGACTTTAAGACAGGAGAAATTGTATGCAAAGATGAGTAAGTGCGAATTTTGGGCTGGAAGAAGTGAAGTTTCTGGGGCATGTTGTGTCGGGTGATGGAATCGCCGTCGATCCCGAAAAGATTGCAGCAGTTCGAGATTGGCCTATTCCAAGAGATGTGGCTGAGATAAGAAGTTTCCTTGGTTTAGCCGGATACTACAGGAGATTTGTGGAGAACTTCGCTCGTTTGGCAGAGCCGTTAACCAAGCTTACGCGCAAGGAGGTACCGTTTGTTTGGACGGATGGATGTGCATTGGCCTTCGAGACGTGGAAGCAGAAGTTGATAACCGCCCCTATCCTGACCGTACCAGACAATTCCGGAGGACTGGTGATTCACAGCGACGCATCTGGAAAGAGATTGGGATGTGTTTTGATGCAGAATGGGAAGGTTGTAGCGTACGCATCGAGACAATTAAAGACCCATGAGAAGAATTATCCGACTCATGACTTGGAGCTTGCGGCTGTGATCTTCGCTTTGAAGATTTGGAGACACTACCTTTTGGGTGAGAGAGTCGAAGTTTTTACAGATCACAAGAGTTTGAAGTATGTGTTCACTCAGAAGGAGTTGAACATGAGGCAACGTAGATGGTTGGAGCTGATGGCCGACTACGACCTTGATCTTAAGTACCATCCGGGAAAAGTTAACGTCGTGCCGGATGCGCTTAGTCGGTTACCAGCGATTCAGGTATTGACTACACAGAGGGAGATCATTACGGACTTTCGAAGATTTGACTTGGAGGTTGTGCTACCACATTCTACGGGACAGTTGATGCAGTTGCAAGTACAGTCGTCCTTAGTTGAGAAGATTAAAGCGGCAAAATCACAGGATCCTAGACTGCAAAGGTTTCGAGAGCAGGTTGAAGCCGGACTACGAACAGATTTACTGATCCACGAAGATAGTTCGTTGAGGTATGGTAGCCGTGTGTGTGTGCCAAAGGGGGATGTACGTGAAGAGCTCATGAAGGAGGCACACAGTTCAGCTTACTATGTACATCCAGGAGGGACAAAGATGTATCGAGATATTCGACAGCACTTCTGGTGGGAAGGTATGAAACGGGAGATTGCTCGCTTCGTGGCTAAGTGCTTGGTGTGTCAGCAAGTCAAGGCCGAACACCAACGGGTTGCTGGTTTGTTGCAACCACTTTCGATCCCTCAGTGGAAGTGGGAACATATAACCATGGATTTCGTGACGGCTTTACCGCGGAGTCCAAAGGGCAACAATGTAATATGGGTGATTGTCGATCGGTTGACCAAGGCAGCTCACTTCATTCCTTTTCGGGTTGGTCAATCGACGGAGACTTTGGCAGAGCGGTATATGCAGGAGATTGTAAGATTGCATGGAGTACCGGTGAGCATCGTGTCCGATCGGGACACTCGGTTCTTGTCGCACTTCTGGAGGAGTTTACAAGAAAGTTTGGGGACTCGATTGAAGTTTAGCACAGCTTATCATCCTCAGACTGATGGACAATCGGAGAGAACGATCCAGACCCTTGAAGATATGTTGAGGGCTTGCATGTTGGACTTCAAAGGTTCTTGGGAGGATCATCTACACCTGGTGGAGTTTTCGTACAACAATAGTTTCCAAGCGACTATTCAGATGGCTCCGTTTGAAGCGTTGTATGGTCGTAAGTGCCGTTCACCTGTTTGTTGGGATGATGTTGGTGAACGAAGGTTACTAGGACCAGATTTGGTGGTACAGACAGTTGAGAAGGTGAATACAATCAGGAAGCATATGAAGGCAGCTCAAGACAGACAGAAAAGTTGGGCCGACACGTCAAGAAGACCTCTAGAGTTCGCCGTGGGTGATTTGGTATTTCTGAGGATATCACCGACTAGAGGGGTGATTCGCTTTGGGAGTCGGGGAAAGCTTAGTCCTCGATTCATTGGACCCTTCGAGATATTGGAGCGTGTTGGAGAGGTAGCGTACCGTTTGGCGTTACCACAGTCATTGGCAGGAGTGCACGATGTGTTTCATGTATCTCAACTACGGAGATATGTCCGAGATGAAACTCACGTCTTGGATCATTCGGAGTTGACTGTACGGGAGGACCTAACTTTTGAGGAGCGACCAGTTGAAATCAAGGATCGAAGAGAAAAGGTTCTTAAGAACAAGGTTATCCCCCTTGTGCTAGTTTCTTGGGGTAACCGATCGCATGGAGAATCCACTTGGGAGCGAGAAGACGAGATCCGGCAGAAATTTCCTCACATTTTCCTGTAGTTAGCTATCTTGTATTCTTAGAATTTCGAGGACGAAATTCTTTTTGTAGTTGGGTATGATGTAACACCCGAGCCCAATAATACTATTTCTACTACTAGTTGAGTGTTATACATTGCTCATTTCAATTATCCTGGTTGTTTGGTGTTTATTGCTAAATTTTAACCGGTTAAGTCATTTTGGCACATAACAAATTTTAACACCTAAAATAAAATTAAAAATATTCATGTTGGCCTACTCGTCGCCATTAGTCGCGTGGTAGCGTCCGCGCGTCGAGATTTAATCCTGTTCGGCGAAACGGGCAAGTTTGGACGACTACGCGCGCGTGCAAGTGTCCGACTTGGGGGCATGCATTTTAATCATAAACACCTCTTTTCAAAATTTGGAACTCGCTTAAAATCCTATAATTTGAATTTGAAACATTTGGGCGCAACCCGGGCGCGATTTGGAAATGTTTCATTTAGCGCCGAAAAGCCCATTTAATTAAATAATCTAAAACGATTTAATATATATTTCTGTTATTTTGTAACGTTCAAATCTTTTCTTAAATTTTCTTTTAAACCCTTTTTTTCTTTCCCAGCCAATCACGAGGGATTAAATCCCTCGTGGGCCCCATATCTCTCTCTATATCTCCCTTTGTCTCTCTCTCTCTCCAATCTTTTCTCTCTCTCTCTCTAACAATCTTTCTCTCTCCCTCTCCCCTATAACTCCCTCTCTCTCTACCTTTTAATTATTAGCACTGTTCCTTCATCTCCCACGAGACTATACTCGCGAGAACCCTAACCCGAGCCTCTCGTCGCCGTCGCCGCCGCAGTCCCCGCGCCGACAACACCACCACCACCGTCTGCCTCACCTCCACAGCCTAACCGCACCCCCTTCCTTCTCTCATCCCTCCTTCCCAAGCCTGCAACCCAACCCCCGACGCCACACAAGCACGCAGATCTCGCCGTCGCCGCCGCCTCCCATCGCCGACGACGCCAGAGACTCCCTCTCTTCACCCTCGTCACGACCTGCTCGTCTTCCTCCTCCTTCCCTCGCCGGAGTTGCAACTGCAACAGAGCCGACCCTGACACCAACCCTAGTCGCCGGGAAACTTGCCGTCGATCCTCGCCGTCGTTGCCAGAGCCACCTCCGACCACCTCCTTCTCCCCCTGAACACCAGAGCAGGCCAACACCCCTCTACTCGCCGCACCACCCCTTTCCAGCGAACCCAGAAACTTTCAGCCTTCGATGTTCGCCGTCGCTACCTCGCCGGCGCCCCCATCGCCGTCGGACCCGTCGTGGTTGCCCCTGGTTCTTCCCTGTAAGCATCCCTTTACCTTTCCATTTGTATTAAACCCCCTCGCTGGTCTTTAGTATACGTGTATCGTATTTTGATAACTTGGTCACCGTTTTGACATTCCGCCGGATTCCGGCCGTGCCGACGACTGGACCCGACTCTCCAGCGAAGTACTCTGGTCCGTGTGGTCCCGCTGTTCGCTGTTTGGACTCGATCCGTGGCCCGTGCATCCGTCTCGTGTTTTCCGCCGACGTTGCATTCGTGTTTTCCGGTTTGCGAAACCGTCGAGGCAAGTATCCGAATACTTGCTCTAACATGCTAATACAAGATCAAGTCTTGCTATACATTTAATTATCATATTATTTAATATAACCACACAGTTGATGGTAATATTGATATTTTAGTATAATTTAGAATTGACGGTTGCAATTATCTTTAACATTGAATCATTATAGTAGCTTCTTGTAATTAATTGGTCTGCTATCAATCCATGCTTTAACAAACTAAACCAGTTAGATCGTCCTTGCTTTATTTGTTAGATCATCCATATGACAACTATTTATGCTTTAGTTTTAATTTCATATAGCTTCATTGCTTTACGTTATTGATATTGCTTTACCCTGTGACTATTGCACCCCAAGGGTGCTTGAACCTGTTAATAAAGATAATACAAAGCACCATTGTGATTAAGTGACTATTAGTGCTGTTTACTTTAAATTCTTGCTGCTGTTACTTATTCGATTGTATACCTGTTGAGAGCACATACTCGATTGCATTACATATTGACCCGACCCTGCTACACATGACATATACATACATACCGATGCACCGGACATGGTACCCTATACATACCGACTCATTCTGTTGCACCATGACATGACTTGTTACCTGATCTCATGCCTAATGCCAACAAACCTGACTTGGGGTCCTCATGGACCATTCCTGTTGTCTATCCAGACAAACCTGACCTGTTACCTGATCCTGTGTTGGCATTAGTCCTTGATTACTGAATACCTGACCTGACATACATAACTTGGGGGTATGGGGAAATCAAAGGTGAAACCGACTTGTAACTCAACAGTTCGATACCTGTTCTGATCAGTCTTACGGGCTTGGCCAGCCCCGGAGTGATGATGCTGACATCACTCGCCCATCCTGCTACCTATTACTGCCTAGCGGCACGTCTCGGATTCAGCCCCGAGAACCTTGACCGTGGTCCCGGGCACGCACGGGATACTATTGAGTTACATCGACGAGTCACCAATTGATTTCAAAGTATTTAGAGTAGAAACCTGATAGGACAGTTTAGTTACCCCTGCACATTACCCTGCACGGTTATTTCATAGTACTGCTTTATTCATGTTCATCCCTGCATTGCTTATTACCATGTTCATATATATTATTGGTTGACATGACGCGCTGACGTCTGGGTTTTGCATGGCCTAGATTCCTTACCACTGTCGACGACCGAGCAGGAGTACTTCAGCCAGCAGGCTGATCTGTGAGTTCCTTAGTGATTAGTTTATTTATTTCATTTCATTTCCAGATGTGAGCCCGCATTATGGGACGTACTGTTTATTTATTGTATTGGATCATTTGCTTCCGCACTTATTGTTTATTGACTCTTGTTATTATGGATTTGGACATGTTAGATTAGTTTATTATCTTGTTCTTGATATCCTTACAACCGTAATGTGACTGTGGATGGATACTTCCTACCCACAGGTAGCATGATTGGCTATGTTACGTGCCCAATCTTGCGTACTCTGGAAAGCGGGGCGTGACATGTGTTCTCATGATACATGAGGAGAAAAACTTACGAGATCCTCTCGACTCTTAAGAAAACACCTTCGTAGGATCCTTACGACTCACAAAGGAAAAATATATTTGGGGGTCCTCACGACTCCTAAGGAGAAAATACACCTACGGGATCCTTTCGACTCATAGGGAGAAAATGCTTTTATGGGACCCTTTGGCTCATAAAATTGAAAAGCCTTAGGTGATAGAGATCTAAACCTGTCTCCTAAGCCATCGCTCCCCAACAGGAAAAGGCAAATGATGAATTGCTCCTGACACCTGTGCTTTAGTGTTAGCAACGCTGATGCCGACCCCTACCCCAAAATTCCAATCCAATAGACCCCTAAGTCTTTAAACTGGGAACAAATGACCTCTAAGTCATTAAATTGGAAACAGAAGACCCCCTAAGTCTTTAAACTGGGAACAGATGACCTCCAAGTCGTTAAACTGGAAACAGAAGACCCCTAAGTTTTTAAACTGGAAACAAATGACATCCAAGTTGTTAAACTAGAAACAGAAGACCCCTAAGTCTTTAAACCGGAAACAGATGACCTCTAAGTCGTTAAACTGGAAACAGATGACCCCTAAGTCGTTAAACTGGGAACGTGCCAAATCCACTCATGGAAAATGATGATTCGCTCATGGTACTATATTCCAGTGTAGTGATGCTGATGTCAACGCAAATCAAATCAAACCAACAACCTCTGTGGCAGAATCATGCTTCGTCTCAGAGTGTACCCCGTGTCGAAATCATGCTTCGCCTGAGAGTATCCACCTTCCCTGTCGGAATTATGCTTCGTCTGGGAATCAGCCTCTACATCAAAACCAGTGACATTCCGTGCCGGGGAAACGTCGACCATAAACACTCTGTGCTGGGGACAAGTCAACCAGCGATCTCGTTGTCGGAATTATCCTTCAACTCCGAATTAAGTAACCAGCGACCTCCTCGTCGGAATTATGCTCCGCCCCGGAATCAAGTCAACCAGCGACCTCCTCGTTGGAATTATGCTCCACCCCGGAATCAAGTTAACCAACGACCTCCCTGTCGAAATTATGCTTTGAATCGGAATCAAGTCATCCAACGACCTCCCCGTCGGAATTAAGCTCCGCCACGGAATCAAGTCGACTAACAAGCTCTACGTCGAAATCATGCTTCGTCTCAAAATGTATCTCGTGTCGAAATCATGCTTCGCCTCGGAGTATCTGCTTTCCATGTCGGAATTATGCTTCATTTGGGAATCAACCTCTGCATCGAAATTATGCTTCGGTCAGAATGTATGCCGCCCGTCAGAATTATGCTCCGACCTCATCGGAATCATGCTCCGCTCATCGGAATCATGCTTTGATCCCTGGAATTATGCCTCTACTCTTCGGAATTATGCTCCGATCCTCGGAATTATGCTCCAACTCTTCGGAATGATACTCCGACTCTTCGGAATGATACTCCGACCCTGAAATTATGCTCCACAAATCGGAATAATGCTCCGATCCCCGGGAATCATGCTCCCCGAGGGATGCTCCGCCCCTGGAATGATGTTCCACATCGAAGTCCAGCTTCAAGATCCATCAATTTCATGCACACAACTCATATGCGCGGTGTGAATTTATTGATGGGGGCACATTGTTGGGGTAAAAATTTGCACCCCAGTTGACCAAGTCAAAGTCAAGGTCAACCCCAAGTAAACGGGCCCAAGCCCAAGCAAGTGGGCCTGTTTCCCCAATCAGAGCAAAGCTCTGTTCAACTTCCAAGGCTGGAAATGAAGCGACGCTTCTACTTTCCCCAATCAGAGCAAAGCTCTGTTTTGAATTTCAAAATTCAAAAATTGAAGCAACGCTTCAGATCCCCTGCGCTACGCGCTGCGCGCCACGTATCAAGAGCAGACACGCCAGCGCCAGGAGCGCTGCGTCCTAGGCAGCGCATCCCCAATCAGAGCAAAGCTCTGTTTCAAAATTCAAATTCAAAAATTGAAGCAACACTTCAGATCCCTTGCGCTCTGCGCTGCGCGCCACATGTCGAACGCAGGCGTGGCAGTTGCGCTGCGCGCCACGTGTCGAACGCAGGCGCGCTAGCGCAGTTGCGCTGCGCGCCACGTGTCCAACGCAGGCGCGCCACGTGTCCAACGCAGGTGCGCTGCGCCAATTGCGCCAGCGCTGAAATTTAAAGAATTCCCCATCGTTAGATCAAAAGATCTAATAAATTATTAAATAACCAGAATTAAAATTCTGTTCTGGAAAGATCTTTCCAATCTTATTAAAATAAGAAGATTATCTTCTGTAAAACAGAAGCCTTAGGATCAAAGATCCAACGGTGGAGAAATATCCCCAAATCAATCAGAGAAAAATCTCTTCAACTAACTTAACAAACCAATTGGCCCTATATAAAGGCCCCAAGACTTCAAGTCTCACAGAGAGAGAACCCTCTGCAAACTTTGAGAGAGGAACAAAAAGAGAAAGAAAGGCAAGCGTTTGAAGAAAGAAGATCATTTTCTTCATCTTTAAAGGTAAAGAATTATATTCTTGAAGAACAGAGAAGAAAACATCTCATAAAAAGAAGAATCATCTTCTAAAAAGATCAGAGATCTAAGAACAAGATCAAGATCTTCAATAGAAAAGAAAAAGATCAAAAGATCTAATCATAAAAAAATAAAATAAGTAATTTACTTCATTAACAGATCTTTTGATCTATAAAGGCAGAGCCTTTTGATGAGAACAAGAACTTTGGTTCTTGAATCTTGAGGCAAAACCTCTTTTAAGAGAACAAAAAAACTTGTTCTTTGATCTTAATTTGATCAAAATGCGCTCCGCGCTATTGGACAGTGCATTGCACTCATGAATTGCGCCCTTGCGCTCATTGGATCGGCGCTCACCGCCCAAACTTGCCACGTGTCAATCAGAGACACTATCTGCGCTTTGCGCTTCTGAAACAGCGCACTGCGCTCATGGACTGGCTCTCAGCGCCAAGCGCGCGTGTCACTCACTGGCGCACCCATAAATTAACGCAGCGCGCTCATAAATTAAAAGCGCAATACGCTAACAAACTAGCGCTAAGCGCGACACGTGTCCTCCTCGTGTGCGCTATCCAACAGAAGCGCAATGCGCACTTTCCTTGGCGCAAAGCGCCTGACGCGCCACGTGGTGCACTGTCAGAACATATTTTGTTCTGATAAATGCTATGCATTCAATACAAGACAAAATGTTAGAGCCCAATACTTAGCATTATTAAAAGGGCAAAGCCCAAATAAAGGCTCAATAGCCAGAACAATAAAATGTTCAACTCATATCAACTGAGCCCATATGCTCAAACAGACTTTAGTCCCAAATTGGACTATAGATCTCCCAACCAACACCCGGTTCAAGGGTACATCTCTGAACTCCTCTGATATTTGTCGTTGTAATCCTTCAACATCTTCAGAGAGGCGATGGGTCCCGGCAGCCATACATTCCACAGACTATGATGGACCACTATGTCCTTAAACTGGTATTGGACCACCATCTCCCTAAACTGGTAATCGACCGCAATGTCCCTAAACTAAACAATAGAGTCCAAATGCTCTGTTGTTGGATCTAAACGATCCCGTTAAGTTGATCTTAGTCTAAAAATCAGACTAACGTATCCTTAACATACGTTTAAGTTGATCTTAGTCTCAAATAAGACTAACATATTCTTAAACCCAAACCAAAACCCAAATCTAAGAACATACGGATTTGGACTAATCCACGCCCTACGGGCGACAGCATAAATTAGTCTCCGTATACAATCCACGGGCAACCAAAAACAAAACAAACACCCACGACACGAAGTGACCATCTGGAGAAGGAGAAAGTGGTTACCGCGATGCGGTAGCGTAATTAACTGCAGGGGCTTGCGCCTGCTGGGAAGAGCGTCCCCACAATCAAAAACCCCTCAAACGAGGGGGAATCTGACGAAGTCTGCTACATCGGCCGCATCCATTTAAACCTCCGATACATGGTGCCATAAATCAACTTGGCATCTTTGGAGAGGTGGACGGATAGCACCAAATAGCATCTGCCCCCAGATTCAGGAAAGATGTCAGTCTTTCCCGGTTTCTGGCGGTAAACAGATTCTGGCACGCCCGGTGGGACCTTTTCCTCTTTCCACTCCACACTTCGTATGTCGTGTTCGCGAACGAATCGCGGTTTGATATGGTTGCATATCGATTTGAGATACTTAGATTTTATGCTTTACTCCGTGCAGAAGACAGAAGATCAATGGCTTCAAACTGCACTAACTGCAACTGCAACTCTCACTCCGTTCCGTCCGGAGGAGTGACTTACGGGCCCCAAGCGACCTCCATTTTCGCTATGCCGGTGGAACAGGTGACTCAGGCCACCACCGGGCTATTCTTCGGGACTATGCTCCCATCGATGAGCTTCAATGCCCCAATGTCATCGTAGGAAGCTCCAAAGAAATCGGTCTTTGATCGACTTACAACTACCGCGGCCCCTCTCAACGGGTCGCCCAAGTCTAATGCCTCAGTTTTCAGCAGACTGGGCCAAAGCTCAAGTGGGCCTATGAAGAAGCCCGCGATACCTGAAGCAGCCATCCCGAAACGGGTAGCCATTCCTTCTCCTAAAGTCACGAAGGTTGTTTCCCCTGTTCAAAAGTCGGCCTTCGCAAGACTGACTGTCCCCTCTTAACGGACGTCAGTCTTCAACCGGCTAGCGCCAATAACAACCTCTCCTCAAAACAGGGGGCATGAAAAAGCCATCCCCATAGCCGAACCAACGCCATCTGCACGACATGCTCGCCGTCGTCACTGGCGCTGAGTGCGAAAGGCTGGAGGCAGCTCCCCATCTGGACTAACTCCACCAGCCCCAACGGTGGAAGTCAATGCTGCTGTTCCAATCGGGAATAGCTTTGAATTGCTGAACAAGGTGCGCAGGAACTCTCCTACCACTATACTGAAAAGATCTCCGCCACCGGTGAAGAATGTTATAGAAACAAAGCCGGAGCAGCTCCCTCAGCGGCTGTCCTCCAAAGTTTACAAAATCTGGCGACAAGTCCGAGAGTCAGTGATCGATCAAGACTACCTCCGTCGACAGAAGAAGCTGAAGGTTCAGCAGGAAGAAAACCGTCCTGGCAAGCTACAAAGGACGACAACTATTTGGGTGCCCACTGCAACGGCTCCCTCAACTTCGACCGCTCATAAGAGGAGAAGGCCGGAGAAAGCCCCCATGTCTGCGACAAATGTCAAGGGCACTGAGCCTAAACGTCCCAAGTCTGGGGGCATGGTGGTGCATACCGTCTATATGGCATCCGGGAAAGAGGATAGCCATGCTTCTACGGGTCACCGACCGCTCACCCGATCCGTGACAAGGGCTCAGGCACAACAACAGCAGAAGCTTCAGGAGATGATGACTGCAATGGCCGCACTCACCGGGCCAAAAGAAAGCCCAGAGGCATCCTCGGAGCAACGCCATGAGCAAGAAACCGATGCTGACTTCCTCCGCAGAGTCCTCGAAAAGAAGGACAAAGAGGCAGCGGAGCAAGCTGCCAACATAAAACGAATGGCGCTTCTCTTCCAAGACATGGTCGGGATGATGTTGCAACCAGAACCTTCAGCCGAAGATCCTCCAGTAATAATTGAAGACGATTGAGGAGAAGCGTCAAATCCTCTGCCGGCTCTGTCAGCAACCAAGGAGGAAACCATCTCAAAAGCCACGCTCGATGATTATATAGCTCAACAAATACGAGGTCACCGAGCGAACGAAGCGGCTGGCGAAGTTGTCAAGACTGGACGACCCTATCCGGGCTGGTATGACCAAATAAGTTACCCGCCGGGATATACGATCCCCAAAGTTCATGTATACAAAGGGACGGGCAATCCCCACCAGCATGTTGTCCAGTTCAGGGCTTTATGTGGCAACGCCGGAGGTGATGATAAATTGCTACTTCGCCAATTCGTCGGCAGCTTGTCAGAAACGGCATTCGAATGGTACTCCGAACTTCCCAACGACTCTGTCAAAACATTTGCAGAGATGGAGTTGCTGTTTACACAGAGATTTGCAAGCGCTAGCGAGCGCACCCCGATCACCGCATTGATCAATGCCAGGGTAAAGCCAGGCGAAACGTGGGTTCAATACGCAATACAATAGCGAAACTTATGGTCGAAGTGCGAACAACGCATCGAAGAAGCACCTGCGGTAGGCATGTTCGTGGGCACTCTTGATCCGCAAGCGACCGTCTCGCAATTCATGATGTTCTTCAAGCCGACTACTTTTCAGGCCTTGATTGAAAAGTTGGCCCAAATGGATCAGATGGGTCATAGACCATCTCCTTCAAAGACAGATCCTCGGAATGAAAAGGGGAAAGGAAAAGCAACTTTCATCGTTAATACTCAACAACGGCCGAGCAACTTAAAGCCGGTTGTCCATCAAAACAATATGCGTCCACGCCCATCCCTTGAGGAAAGACTAGGACGTCCTTACTCGTTTTCTCAGGATAAAACGAAAAGACTGTTCGAGCTGGCAGTGCGCAACAGACTCATCAATCTGCCGAGTCCAAAACGTCCGTTGCAGGCAGGCGATCTCAACAATCCTAATTACTGCCCTTACCATCAAGCAGTAAGCCATCCAATCGAAGATTGCTTCGTTTTCAAAGGCTGGATTGAGGACCAATACCAACAGGGCAAGTTCGCATTATCCGAAAACTGGAAGGTGAACCCGCCACAACCTCATGCCCCTAAAAAAGTGGACATGCCGGGGGCATCATGCTCTTTTATAAAAAAAAGCTCCATGGGAGGTCGCTCTTTCAGCCAAGACGAAAAGAATGCTGAAGGATCTTCACACATGCCCAAACGTCAGGTGGAAAAGTCCGCCAGAGCCCGAGGTCATTGATGGGATGCTGAAACCACGCCCAACACCGAGAATTGATAGCAGTGGGCAAAACACCCAGGCACAGCCGTCAAAGTCTTCAAAGAAAAAAAAGAAGACCAAAAAGCTCGCGCAGTTTGATGACAAGCGCACGGATCTGCGAAAACATATTGACACGCCGGAAGAATATAATCAGAAGGCGCGAACCCCAGTCACACTCCGAGAATTCCTCAGCCACGTCCTTGAGGACGGAGATGATGACAAAGACTCGTCGGATGAACCTGAGGATTATGTGGCAAGCTGCCATATGATCACTCACTTGTTGATAGACAGTGAAGAAGCTCCTGACGCAGAGAATCCAGGGGCAGGTCCTGAACCGGAACTTCTATGGCTGTCAGACGAAATGATCGACACCTTCCTGAGTGAAATTCATCTGAAAAGTAAAGCCGATCGGGAGCGCGAGATGGCCATACTTGAAAAGGGCAAACGCCGGCGACTGGACAAAAGGGTCGAAACACTCCCACCAGATCAAAGTACATCCGCCGCAAATGAAAGCAGGATCAAGACAAGGAAAAGATTCGCCAAAGCTATATCGATGGGGATGAAGCTGCCCTCTTTCAGAGAAAATTCTCCTGGTATACATCTTGATAAAGCGGACGTACATCCTAACTTCTGCTTATATCATCAGAAGATCGCACATCCTACTGAAGACTGCAACTCCTTTAAGTGTTGGTGGCAAGGGTATGTCGCTCACAGGCAACACTTCAACAGGACAAAGCGTGAAGCTCGTAGACAGCGGAAAAATGCGACAGATGAGCATAAAAGAATTGCCGGCAATTGTCATAGGGTTGATCCCGGGGGATCGCGAGTTCTCACCTTCGGAAGCGACTCCGACGAGAAAGTAGCCCTGGGTCCTCTCTTCAAGGAATCCATCTCTGAAACGAAAGAATTGAGGAGTTGCAAGAACATTCAGCCGTGCAATCGCACGTTACCCGGAAAGAATCTCGGACCCACAAACAAGGGATCGAACAAAAGGGATAAAGAGAAGGGGAAAACAGCCTTTGTCGCCAACGCTCAACAACAATCGAGTGGCCCAAGACCAGTTGTTCGCTAAAGCAACAAACGGCAACACCTCTATGAGAAGTTGAAACGTCCTTACTCATTTCCCCGGGATGAAACAAGGAGGTTGTTCGAACTAGCAGTGCGCAACAGGCTTATCACTCTACCGGAGCCGAAACACCAGTTACAACTGAATGATGTCAACAATCCTAATTACTGCCCTTGCCACCAAGTATTGGGCCATCCGATCGAAAACTGCTACGCCTTCAAAAACTGGGTTGAAGACCAATACCAACAGGGCAAGTTCGCGCTGTCCGAAAACTGGAAGGTGAGCCCGCCACAACCATATGCTCCGAGAAAGATGGATATACCGGGGGCATCATGCTCATTCATAAGGAAAGCCCCATAGACCGAAAAGTCAGTAAACTAGAGATTCGCCTCAAATACGGCAACGGTGGACCACTATGTCCTAAAACTGGCTGCGGACCGAAACGTCCCTAAACTAACGATAGACCACTATGTCCTAAAACTGGCTGCGGACCGAAACGTCCCTAAACTAATGATGGACCGCAATGTCCTAAAACTTGCAACTGACCGAAAAGTCGTTAAACTACTACCAACCCGCAGCATCCCCAGGCTGACGTGGTAAAACAAAAAAAACAAAAAAAAACGGTACGTCCATAAGCAAGATGGGCATGGATAAAACCCCGAAAGGGCTCCGTGAGTAAAAGCAGCAGGGCTACCGGTGAGTTTTGTGAAAACCCGAAAGGACGCAACCTCGTTAAAAAAATATATAAAAGAAAAAGAATAAAAAAAAGAGAGAGAAAAAAAAAGAAACGGTACGTCCATAAGCAAAAAGGGCACGGATGAAAACCCGAAAGGGCTCCGTGAGTAAAAACAGCAGGGCTACCGGCGAGTTTTGTGAAAACCCGAAAGGGCGCAATCTCATTAAAAGACACTTGCAAGGTCCTCTCAACTTCGTAAGGAGAAATCACCTGCGTGAGATCCTTACGACTCACAAGGGAGCAACACACTTAGGAATCCACACGATTCCTAAGGAGGAATTACACTTGCGGGATCCTCACGACTCGTAAGGAGAACCCTCTTATGAGACCCTCACGGCTCATAAGATTCAAAAGTCTTAAGCTACAGGAATCTGAACCTGTTCTTAAGCAGCCCCCACAACCTCCAATACTGCCCTACAAGCGGCTCAATGCTGACCCTTGTATACAATCTACGGACGCGAATAAACATTTTCCTAACAAAGTCCCATCCGTGTCTAGGGATATGTCTACACAGTGAACAGCCCTTATAGGTCCTCTCGACTTATAAGGGGAAAACACTCTTGTAAGATCCTTACGACTTATAAGAGACCATGCACTTAGGAGTCCTCACGATTCATAAAGAGAAAACACACTTGCGAGATCCTCACGACTCGTAGGGAGAAATACCTTTATGAGACCTTTACGGCTCATGAAGTCAAAAGCCTTAGTCGACAGGATTCTAACCCTGTTTGCTAAGCCACCTTTGTTCGACATCGGCAGAGGCAAATGATGATTCGCTCCTGGCAATATTCCGGTTGTAGCGGTGCTGATGCCGAAATCGGTGTCTAATCCCAGGTTTGCAGCAAGAAGCTAGCAAGCCACACATGCGTATGAAACAGCCGAAATGATGGGGCAACTTGCAAACAAAATCAGCAAGTAAAAATGTATGCATGCCAAATAGCTGAAATGGTTGGGCAACTCGCAATAAAAAGCAGCGAGTAAAAATGAAATAAATAGCCGAAATGATTGGGCACCGCGAAAAATAACCGAAATGATTGGGCAATCGCGACCTTCGCGATATAAAAAGCTGAAATGATAGAGCATTGCGGAAAGAAATAAAAAAATGAAATTTATGCCCTACAGGTGATATCACATCAATCCCTGTATACAATCCAGGGGCACAAACAAAGAAGGAAGCACACCTCCCCTCCCCAGGCTCCATCAGAAAGAGAGCCAAGTCTCGACGGTCACATCTGCATCCCAGAAGACCAACAACAGCGTTCCTCCTTATGCCAGCAAGGCACGGAAGCGACACAACGAAACGGAGTCACGGCATAGTCCCCAATTCCAAATCTTAACGGCAATATCTGTAGGCTAAAAAAAAAATTCAGCAACGGCGTTCCTTTGCAGTCCAGCAGGAGGCAGATGCAACGTCAACGAAAGACCTCATGGTCGAAACAAAGCGGAGTGACGGCAAAATACCAGCTCCACCGCAGCATTCGTCTCGTTACACCAGACGCAGTGTCAACAATGGCGTTCCTTCGCAATCCAGCAGGATGCAGATGCAACGTCAACGAAAGACCTCATGGTCGAAACAAAGCGGAGTGACGGCAAAATCCTAACTCCACCGCGACGTTCGTCTCGATACAGCAGATGAAATGTCGCTACAGCGTTCTTCCTCCAACAGGATTCGGACACGCCAAAGAAAACGAAGCGAAGGCCAAATTCCTAGCTTCAGGGTCTTGACAACAACTCATATAAAACCGAAAAGACCATCGGAGATCATCTCACACCAACATGGAGTGATCACCACCTCTACGTTCGTCTCGACACAACAGACGATATGTCACTACAGCGTTCTTCCTCCAGCAGGATTCAGACGCGACAATCAAACAACGGAGCCACGGCAAAATCCGTAGTTCCAAACCTCAACGGTTCACCAGCAACCTAAAGACAACCGCGGCATTCGTCTCGATACAGCAGACGCAATGCCAGCAAACGAAGCGAAGGCCAAATTCCTAGCTTCAGGGTCTTGACGGCAACTCATTGTTGGGGTAAAAATTTACACCCCCGTTGACCGAGTCAAAGTCAAGGTCGACCCCAAGCCAGGTGGGCCCAAGCCCAGGTCAAGCGGGCCCATGCCCAAGTCGAGCCCGCGGCCAGCCTCCCCATGCCAACAACAAAATCATGTAATAAATAATTTTTATGTAATTTTTTATACATGAATGTATGCAAAATGGGTATAAAGCCAATATTTTGTAAGCCCATGGCTTATGTGCAAAAACGAAATGGCACATGAGCCATGGGATAGGCAAAATGTCATTTTTGTGAAGCCCAAGGGGCTATATGTAAATATGTAAGCCTATAAAAGGAAACATGATGATGAATAAAAAAAACACTTTTCATTCTCTCCACAAAAATTTTAGATCTGAGATCTTTTGTGCCTCCTGCTCCTTCTCCAAGGTTCAAAACCTTCTCATTTCTTTTGAATTAAATCAAGAGTTTTACTCTTTCTTTTCAAAAACTAAGAAGTCTTCCACCATAAAACCCACAAAGGGGAACTTGGATCTACCATTAGATCTCAGAAAGGAGAGATTTTTCGATCTCACGTCTCTTGATCATCAAGATCCAGCCAACAGAGGAGGAAGAGGAAGAATCCCTTCCATCAACCAAAACATTTTAAGAGTTTAACTCCATATATTTACATATATATATATATATATATACACACACAACAAATATTTCCTTTCTGAAGCATAGCTTCTGTTTCTTAGGCTAAAAGCCTCTTTTTCTCGCCGGCGCTCAAGCGCAGAGCGCCTGCGTGCCGACACGTGGTGCGCTCAAGCGCAAGTGCCCGAGCGCAAGTCGCCCACGTGCCGACACGTGGCGCGCTTGGGCTCAAGCGCAAGCGCCCGAGTGCAAGTCGCCCCGGTGCCGACACGTGGCGCGCTTGCGCTCAAGCGCAAGCGCTCGAGCGCAAGTCGCCCCGGTGCCGACACGTGGCGTGCTTGCGCCCAAGCGCAAGCGCTCGAGCGCAAGTCTCCCCCGTGCCGACACGTGGCGCGCTTGCGCTCGAGCGCAAGCACTCAGGCGCAAGTCGCCCCCGTGCCGACACGTGGTGCACTTGCGCTCGAGCGCAAGTCTCCCCCGTGCCGACACGTGGCGCGCTTGCGCTCAAGCCCCAGCGCTCAAGCGCAGTGCGCCCACGTGCCGACACGTGGCGCTCTAGCGTCTGAGCGCACAGCGCCTAGGCGCACAGCGCCCAAGGTGTTGCCTCCACGCATCCTTTGGATGCCTTTTTCCCCTCTTTTTTTATGTATATACATACATATATATATATATACACATATGTATACATATTTACACACACACATACTCCACGACACTGTCCCTGTTAGAAAAATTTTTTATAACGGGGCGCTGCCCCTCATCCCGCAAGGGGGCTGCTAGCCCCCTTAACCCCCAGCCCGCTATCCGGGTAGCGGGACCCCCGTAAAAAACTCTGCGTGGCTCCCGATATATCCAAAACCCCCCCTTTTCAAAACACAACACACGCACACTGCACATTGAGTTCGCATGACCAGTTTAACCCGTTAATCGGAGGTTCCCTCGCCCCAAAGGCGAGGGGTAATTAACGGCAGCTTAGTCCGCGGTTGCCGGAGATTCGGATCCCCACAATCATTAAACCCCGGCCTACCCTAGGCAGGGGGAATCTGTAGTATGCCTGACAAGCGCCCGCGTATTCCCATCTCAATGGGGTGACGAAAAACACGCTACAGATTCTGGCACGCCCGGTGGGACGAATCTCTCCTCCCATATTTTGGGTTAAGCGTTCATGCGAACTCAATCAATATACATACCTGTATTTATACTAAAAATAATACTTTTTCATGCAGATTCTCAAGCAATCACCTTCCGACGATGTCTTCGATGATGAACTCAGCTCCCGTCTCCTACACGATGAGGATAGACTCTAGGACGGTCCTTCCGGCCAGTCTCGGGCGACAATGGGAGGAGCCACTGCTACCATTCGGCTCTATTATGTTCATGCCAGTTGGCGCCATCCCAGCTCCTCAAGCCCCGGTGGCAGACAAACCGGTCTCGAAAGGCAGGAGACCAAATGTGGTGATCTCAAGGGCGCCCCAACCCAAACGCAAGTCGGTATCTGAACGACTTTCCTTGGCCCCAGCTGGGGGCAAGGCCATCAACACCAACAAAGCTCCAACGGCACCCCTGACAAATGCTCGATCGGGTGTCTTCTCTAAGCTCCCCGCTGATCAACTCACAATGGCTTCCCGGGTAGCGGATGCCCGCCAAGCCTTCAAAATCGAGAAGCTGATGGAGAAAAGGCTCAGATGCAGAGCCAACAAAAGGGCTAGGGCTCTGTCCATGTTAAAATTTATGAATTTCTAAAGCCCGGACCGCTCCGCAAAATCAGCTGCTAAAGATAAAAAGATGGCTGGGTATGTAGTCCACACTGTCTATATGGTGGGCACGCGCAGCAAGAGCAAGGACGGGGTCACTACATCCCAAGCCCAATCTGGCTTGAATGTGGTCGTCGCTGCCCAAGAACAGCCGCCCCCGCTGGGTGATGAAAACCCTCTTGATGAGGATGATAGGCGGAAAGACCCTTCGATCCATGAGGAGTCGGGCTCGAAAAGCGAAGAAGAGCCGACTTTCCGCCCCAGGACCGCGGAGCAAGAGCTGCTTCAAGAGCTCCGAAAGCAGCTCAGAAACAAAGATAAGGAGATGGACAAACTCTACTCCAAAATCGATGACTTGACGAATGTCGTGATGCAGCTCACGGCCCGACTTGCCTCTCAGCCGCCCAATCAAGTGGAGGGCTCTGCTCGTGAACCGGGAAATGGTGTCCCAAAGCAACCGACGCCTATTCCCTCAAATTTAAAAGTGGGCGAACTACATGAAAACCAGTCGCATCCTATCTCGGGAAATGTCTTGGCTACCGATGACAGTAGCCCGCTAACTCAAGATCAAATCATGGATTTGGTTGCCAGCAAAGTCAAAACATTGGTGGCCGAAGCCGAAGCGCAAAAAGATATCAGCAGTAGTGGGAGACCATATCCTGCTCAGTATGATCTGGTAGAATTTCCTAGCGGCTATGTCATCCCCAAATTTGGAAGATTCGATGGGACGGGAAATGCGAATCAGCACATCGCCCACTTCAAAGCCTCATGCGGGAATACTGGGGGCAACGATGCGCTTCTCCTCCGCCAGTTCGTTAATAGCTTGACCGATGTTGCTTTCGACTGGTACGCGAGCATACCGGATGGCTCCGTTACTACTTTCGTCCAAATGGAATCTTTGTTTCGGCAGAGGTTCATGAGCATCAGCGATAAGATTACCATTGCCGAGCTCGTAAGGACCAAGCCCAAGAGCGACGAAAGCAGCACGGATTTTATAACCCGATGGCGCAATCTCTCCGTCAAATGCGAACCGCCGTTAGAGCAGGACCAATCTGTCAGTCTCCTCGTCGGAAATCTCAACAATTGGATGGCCCCATTTTTATGCACCGCGGGTCTCAAAACATTCCAAGAGCTGACCAAGAAAGTCCAGATGCTGGAGCGCTCAAAACAGGAGTCCTCCTCGGATTCTCAAAATAACAATAGTTCCTGGAGAAACCGGAAGGACGATAATCGCAAATGCGGAAACTCCGATGATTCTGGATCTTTCAACACTTCGGCTAACCGAAATAAGCAAGGGATGAGCGGACCTAGCGCCAACCAGCCTCGGAAGCCAATGTTCGGAGAGGGAGGAGAATCTCCACTGAAAGAGAAGCTGGATAAGGTCTATTCCTTCAGAAGGGACAAAATCCATAAAATATTCAAAGACGCCCTGAAGAACGGTCTACAACTGCCAGAGTCAAAAAGACCGCAGGAAGCGAATAGGACCGACGACCCCAAATACTGCCCCTATCACAGAGTGATAGGTCATGCCATTGAGGACTGCTTCGTCTTCAAAGATTGGGTCGAAAAGCAATACAAGGCAGGAGAGATAGAACTGTCCAAAGGCGTGTTAACAAACAGTCAAGCTGCAACCGCCAATTTCATACAAATCGAAACCGAAGTTGTTCGTGAAACCGATTCTTTCAGACATCTGCCTTTCTCTGAAAACAATCGACCACCACGTCATTAAACTGGGAACAATCGACCTCTAAGTCGTTAAACTGGGAATGTAAAAAAAAAATGTAAATAAACAAAAAATGTGTAAATAAAAGAAAAATAAAGAAAAGCCGAAATGATGGGGCAACTCGCAATAAAAATCAGCGAGTAAAAATAAAAATAAAAATAAAGCCGAAATGATGGGGCAACCGCGAATAAATAGCCGAAATGATAGGGCAATCGCGATCTTCGCGATAAGAAAAGCTGAAGTGATAGAGCAATCGCGGTAAAAAAAAAAAAAATAGCGGCGAATGATGAGTCGCTCCTGGTACCATATTCCAGTGCAGCGATGCAGACGCCAACCAAAATCCAATTTTTCAAAATTCTCCCAGTCCTACGGCCAGTCCCCGAATTGACTACCGTATACAATCCATGGGCTCAAATAATTCTCAGCATACCCATGCCCCACCGCAATCACCAGTTACGCGGCTGGTCTCCGCCTGTGGAATTATGCTCCATTGAGAAGACCCACTCATGTGTCCTCACGATATATGAGGAGAACAAACCTTTGTGGGATCCTTACGACTCACGAAGGAAGAACACACTTAGGAGTCCCCACGACTCCTAAGGAGAAAATACACCTATGGGATCCTTACGACCCGTAGAGAGAATTTGCTTTTATGGGACCCTCACGGCCCATAAAATTGAAAAGTCTTAGGTGACAGGGATCTAAACCTGTCTCCTAAGCCATCGCTCCCCAATCCCCAAGTGGCGAATGATGAGTCGCTCCTGGTACCATATTCCAGTGCAGCGATGCAGACGCCAACCAAATTCCAAATCCCATACCCCAATGGCGAATGATGAGTCGCTCCTGGTACCATATTCCAGTGCAGCGATGCAGACGCCAACAAAGTCCTGAAATTTTTCCGGCCCTACGGTCTGGATCATACATCCTGCAAAACCGTATACAATCCACGGGCGTAAAATAATCCCAATCTCTCCAAAAATAATAATAAAAAAAAAGAAGGTATGTCCACAAGCAAAATGGGCACGGATGAAAACTTGAAAGGGCTCCGTGATTAAAAACAGCAGGACTGCTGGCGAGTTTGTGAAAAACCGAAAGGGCGCAAACTCGTGAGAAAGAGATGAAATGCACTCACAAGGTCCCCTCGACTTTGTGAGGAGAAAATTCCCGCGTGAGATCCTTACGACTCACAAAGGAGCAACACACTTGGGAGTCCCCACGACTCCCAAGAAGAAAATACACTTATGGGATCCTTACGACCCGTAGGGAGAAAATGCTTTGTGAGACCCTTACGGCTCACAAAATTGAAAATTCTTAGGTGATAGGGACCTAAAACCTGTCTCCTAAGCCATCGTTTCCTAATAAGCAAACGCAAATGATGATTCGCTCCTGGTACCATATTCCAGTGTAGCGATGCTGATGCCAAACAAAAAAAACCAATTCCCAAATCCTCTCATGACAAATGATGATTCGCTCCTGGTACCATATTCCAGTGTAGCGATGCTGATGTCAACCCAAATCAAATCAAACCAACAACCTCTGCGGCGGAATCATGCTCCGTCCCAGAATTTACCCCGTGTCGAAATCGTGCTTCGCCTCGGGATATCTACCTTCCCTGCCGGAATTATGCTCCGCCTCGGAATCAAATCAACCAACCAGCTCTGCGTCGGAATCAAGCTTTGTCTCAGAATGCACCCTGTGTCGAAATGATGCTTTGCCTCGGTGTACCTGCCTTCCCTGTAGAAATTATGCTTCGTCTCGGAATCAAGTCAGCCAACAAGCTCTGCGCCAGAATCATGCTCCGTCTCAGAATATACCCCGTGTCGAAATCATGCTTCGCCTCGGAATATTTGCCTCCCTTGTCGGAATTATACTTCGCCTAGGAATCTACCTCTGCATCGAAATCATGCTTCAGTCAGAATGTCTGCCGATCATCGGAATGATGCTCCGATCTCTGGAATTATGCTCCGCCCATCGGAACGATGCTCCGATCCCCTGGAATTATGCTCCGCAAATCGGAATGATGCTCCGACCCTGGAATTATGCTCCGCGCTTCGGAATGATGCTCTGAATCCTGGAATTATACTCCGCTCTTCGGAAAGATGTTCCGAACTCTGGAATTATGCTCCGATCCCTGGAATCATGCTTCGCGCTTCGGAATGATGCTCTGAATCCTGGAATCATGCTCCGTTCTTCGGAAAGATGTTCCGAACTCTGGAATTATGCTCCGATCCCTGGAATCATGCTCCGCGCTTCGGAATGATGTTCTGAATCCTGGAATTATACTCCGCTCTTCGGAAAGATGCTCCGATCTCTGGAATTATGCTCCGCCCTTCGGAACGATGCTCCGAATCCTGGAATCATGCTCCGCTCTTCGGAAAGATGTTTCGAACTCTGGAATTATGCTCCGATCCCTGGAATCATACTCCGCGCTTCGGAATGATGCTCTGAATCCTGGAATCATGCTCCGATCATCGGAATGATGCTCCGATCTCTGGAATTATGCTCCGCTCATCGGAACGATGCTCCGATCCCCTGGAATTATGCTCCGCAAATCGGAATGATGCTCCGACCCTGGAATTATTCTACACGCTTCGGAATGATGCTCTGACGTTGGAATTATGCTCCGCAAATCGGAATGATGCTCCGATCCTCGGGAATCATGCTCCCTGGGATGATGCTTCGCCTCCGGAATGATGTTCCACCTCGAAGTTCAGCTTCAAGATCCATCAATTTCATGCACACAACTCAAATGTGCGGTGTGTATTTATTGATGGGGGGCACTTTGTTGGGGTAAAAATTTACACCCCCGTTGACCGAGTCAAAGTCAAGGTCGACCCCAAGCCAGGTGGGCCCAAGCCCAGGTCAAGCGGGCCCATGCCCAAGTCGAGCCCGCGGCCAGCCTCCCCATGCCAACAACAAAATCATGTAATAAATAATTTTTATGTAATTTTTTTATACATGAATGTATGCAAAATGGGCATAAAGCCAATATTTTGTAAGCCCATGGCTTATGTGCAAAAACGAAATGGCACATGAGCCATGAGATAGGCAAAATGTCATTTTTGTGAAGCCCAAGGGACTATATGTAAATATGTAAGCCTATAAAAGGCAACATGATGATGAATAAAAAAAAAACACTTTTCATTCTCTCTACAAAAATTTTAGATCTGAGATCTTTTGTGCCTCCTGCTCCTTCTCCAAGGTTCAAAACCTTCTCATTTCTTTTGAATTAAATCAAGAGTTTTACTCTTTCTTTTCAAAAACTAAGAAGTCTTCCACCACAAAACCCACAAAGGGGAACTTGGATCTACCATTAGATCTCAGAAAGGAGAGATTTTTCGATCTCACATCTCTTGATCATTAAGATCCAGCCAACAGAGGAGGAAGAGGAAGAATCTCTTTCATCAACCAAAACATTTTAGGAGTTTAACTCCATATATTTACACACACACACACACACACATATATATATATATATATATACAACAAATATTTCCTTTCTGAAGCATAGCTTCTGTTTCTTAGGCTAAAAGCCTCTTTTTCTCGTCGGCGCTCAAGCGCAGAGCGCCCGCGTGCCGACACGTGGTGCGCTTGCGCTCAAGCGCAAGTGCCCGAGCGCAAGTCGCCCACGTGCCGACACGTGGCGCGCTTGCGCTCAAGCGCAAGCGCCCGAGCGCAAGTCGCCCCGGTGCCGACACGTGGCGTGCTTGCGCGCAAGCGCAAGCGCTCGAGCGCAAGTCGCCTCGGTGCCGACACGTGGCATGCTTGCGCCCAAGCGCAAGTCTCCCCCGTTCCGACACGTGGCGCGCTTGCGCTCGAGCGCAAGCACTCAGGCGCAAGTCGCCCCCGTGCCGACACGTGGCGCGCTTGCGCTCGAGCCCAAGCACTCAGGCGCAGAGCGCCCACGTGCCGACACGTGGCGCTCTAGCGTCTGAGCGCACAGCACCTAGGCGCACAGCGCCCAAGGTGCTGCCTCCACGCATCCTTTAGATGCCTTTTTCCCCTCTTTTTTTTATGTATATACATACATATATATATATACACATATGTATACATATTTACACACACACATACTCCACGACACTGTCCCTGTTTGAAAAATAATTTCTAACGGGGCGCTGCCCCGCACCCCGCAAGGGGGCTGCTAGCCCCCTTGACCCCCAGCCCGCTATCCGGGTAGCGGGACCCCCGTAAAAAACTCTGCGTGGCTCCCGATATATCCAAAACCCCCCCTTTTCAAAACACAACACACGCACACTGCACATTGAGTTCGCATGACCGGTTTAACCCGTTAATTGGAGGTTCCCTCGCCCCAAAGGCGAGGGGTAATTAACGGCAGCTTAGTCCGCGGCTGCCGGAGATTCGGATCCCCACAATCATTAAACCCCGCCTACCCTAGGCAGGGGGAATCTGTAGTACGCCTGACAAGCGCGCGCGTATTCCCATCTCAATGGGGTGACGAAAAACACCCTACACTCATATAAAACCGAAAAGACCATCGGAGATCATCTCACAAAGCATGGAGTGATCACCACCTCTACGTTCGTCTCGACACAACAGACGATATGTCACTACAGCGTTCTTCCTCCAGCAGGATTCAGGCGTGACAATCAAACAACAGAGCCACGGCAAAATCCCTAGTTCCAAACCTCGACGGTTCACCAGCAACCTAGAGACAACCGCGACATTCGTCTCGATACAGCAGACGCAATGCCAGCAAACGAAGCGAAGGCCAAATTCCTAGCTTTAGGGTCTTGACGGCAACTCATATAAAATCGAAAATACCATCGGAGATCATCTCACACCAGCATGGAGTGGTCACCACCTCGACGTTCGTCTCGATACAGCAGGTGAGATGTCACCACAGCGTTCTTTTTCCAGCAGGATTCAGACGCGACAATCAAACAACGGAGCCACGTCAAAATACCTAGTTCCAAACCTCGACGGTTCACTAGCAACCTAGAGACAACCGCGACATTCGTCTCGATACAGTAGACACAATGCCAGCAAACGAAGCGAAGGCCAAATTCCTAGCTTCAGGGTCTTGACGGCAACTTATATAAAACCTGAAAGACTATCGGAGATCATCGCACACCAGCGCGGAGTGGTTATGACTCATCGGGGCTCTCCAAAATGAGCCTAACCTTAAGTAAAAAGCGGCATGACAAAATTCCTAACGCTTTCTCTTCCGATGGTCAAACTGCCTAGGAGGATTGCTTGAAGACGTCTTGTCCATCCCCCGAAGGGATCAGAGACATGACAGTCGCAATGCTACTCGAACAGCAAGGTTTCCTATCGAGGAATACATCAGCCAATGCGACGGTACGACGGACAAAACCCTAGTACCACAGACCCTAACGGACCTCTGTCGTAAAGAGCAGAGGTTAACTGTGACGTTAGGATATTTTTGCGAGAAATGCTCGATTTGTCTCGACTCGTGAGGAAAAGCCTTAGGCAGCGGGGATTAAAAAACCTGTTTCCTAAGCATCGGGGCCCTGCAAGTCGGACCAAAACGGACTCTTGCATACTATTCACGGACCACACTCTCCAAAGTCGAGTCTCGACAAGGAGGGAAACAACCACTTATGAGTCCCCTCGACTTATAAGGGAGAAAATTCTCTTGTGAGATCCTTACGACTCTCAAGAGAAAACGTACTTAGGAGTTCTCACGAGCCCTAAGGAGAAAATACACCTACGAGATCCTCTCGACTTGTAGGGAGAAAAGTCTTTATGAGACCCTCACAGCTCATAAAATTGAAAAGCCTTAGGTAGGAGATCTGAACTTGCTTCCTAAGCCATCACTACTCCTCGAAGTATTCAAGACAGGATGTTCTATATCACCTACAGGCTACGCTTACTTAAGGAATATGCTAATAACAAAGCAAAAAATAAAAGGAAGGAGGCAAAAGATTTGTCATTCATACTCAGAAAATTCTAACATCCATAAAGACAATAAACAAGAGCAGCATTATTGAAATGATTACAATGGCAAAACCTCGGATCCAGGGCATGGATTGAGGAAATCGAAAGTAAAGCCGTCTAGAGTCTTTCTGGCCTTTCTGACCATTCTCGTGTGCATCCTCTCGCGCTCACGCGTGTCAAGATCTTCGGCAATGCCCTCCACCCTTTGATAAGCAGCAATTATCGATGTCTGTTGAAAAATTTGATGCAAAATATCAATGAGGCTATCTCGCCGTTTCTTCGAGATCAGCCCCGACAGATACACTGAATGCACCTTGTCTTCGGCATCGTCCAGCACATTAAGCGGCATGGCCTCGTGAAACCCCAGAAGTGCTCTCCAAATTGCTCCCAGTACGACTTTCAAAAGAGCAGAACGGTGAGGAAGTAACCAACCAACACGTGCATACAGACGACCCATAATCTCCGCACACTGGGCATCTATAAACTCTTGGTTTTGGTGACGGCCCTGTACGCGGATATCATCATAAGTAATGAACTCGTTCAGACTGTATAAATGAACAGCCATAGTGCCTGAAAGAAACATCATTGGAAGATTAGCAATGAGGAAAAACATACACAGGGAGTTAAACTGCTCGAGAGCAATGTTCTGCAGACAGGAGCGACACCTGTCAAAATCAGTTATGAGGAGAATTTAAAGAAATTCCTCGAGAATGCTGAGAGCCTTGCTCTAAGAAGGTGATATAACCCATCAAAAATAAAATTTCATTTTTTGATCTTCAAGATCCATGAACAAACTCTTAAGAGTTCTTCTATATGATTTGAAAGGAGCAAAGCTCCGTTAATGAATTAAGAAATCATAAATAAAAACCTTTTAGAGGGCAAAACTCTATTAATGGAACCCTAAAAGGGTTCTCTCTAAATCAAAGATCTATGAAGAGCAAAGCTCTGTTAATAGGTAAAACACCAGTTTATTAAAAGTTTTTAAACTTTACCTAAGTTCTGACAGAGTTTTACTCTTGAAAAGTTCTTAAATTAAAGAGCAATACTCTGAATAAGAGAAAATTCTTAAGAAAGAGGATGAAAATCATCTAAGGGACCAAAGCTCTTATTTATAGGCATTGAGAGCCGTTTCAATTCCCCAAAAGTTGATCCGACGACCGAGATGCTACCACCGCCGCACTCACGTTTGGGGCCACGTAAGCGCAACGGTGGGGGGGGGCATTTGTTTCCCCAATCAGAGCAAAGCTCTGTTCAACTTCCAAGGCTGGAAATGAAGCGACACTTCTACTTTCCCCAATCATAGCAAACCTCTATTTTGAATTTCAAAATTCAAAAATTGAAGCAACGCTTCAGATCCCCTGCGCTGTGCGCTGTGCGCCAAGAGCAGACACGCCAGCGCCAGGAGTGCTGCGCCCTAGGCAGCGCACCCCTAATCAGAGCAAAGCTCTGTTTCAAAATTCAAATTCAAAAATTGAAGCAACGCTTCAGATCCCTTACGCTCTGCGCCGCGCGCCACGTGTCGAACGCAGGCGCGCTAGCGCAGTTGCGCTGCGCTCTGCGCCACGTGTCAAACGCAGGTGTGCTAGCGCCAATTGCGCCAGCGCCAATTGCGCCAGCGCTGGAATTTAAAGAATTCCCCACCGTTAGATCAAAAGATCTAATAAATTATTAAATAACCAGAATTAAAATTCTGTTCTGGAAAGATCTTTCCAATCTTATTAAAATAAGAAGATTATCTTCTGTAAAACAGAAGCCTTAGGATCAAAGATCCAACGGTGGGTAAATATCCCCAAATCAATCAGAGAAAATCTCTTCAACTAACTTAACAAATCAATTGGCCCTATATAAAGGCCCCAAAACTTCAAGTCTCACAGAGAGAGAACCCTCTGCAAACTTTGAGAGAGGAACAAAAAGATAAAGAAAGGCAAGCCTTTGAAGAAAGAAGATCATTTTCTTCATTTTTAAAGGTAAAGAATTATATTCTTGAAGAACAGAGATGAAAACATCTCATAAAAAGAAGAATCATCTTCTAAAAAGATCAGAGATCTAAGAACAAGATCAAGATCTTCAATAGAAAAGAAAAAGATCAAAATATCTAATCATAAAAAAATAAAAGAAGTAATTTACTTCATTAACAGATCTTTTGATCTATAAAGGCAGAGCCTTTTGATGAGAACAAGAACTTTGGTTCTTGAATCTTGAGGCAAAGCCTTTTTTAAGAGAACAAAAAAACTTGTTCTTTGATCTTAATTTGATCAAAATGCGCTCTGCGCTATTGGACAGTGCATTACACTTATGAATTGCGCCCTTGCGCTCACTGGATCGGCGCTCACCGCCCAAACTTGCCACGTGTCAATCAGAGACACTATCTGCGCTTTGCGCTTCTGAAACAGCGCATTGCGCTCATGGACTGGCGCTCAGCGCCAAGCGCGCCACGTGTCATTCACTGGCGCACCCACAAACTAATGCAGCGCGCTCATAAATTAAAAGCGCAATGCGCTAATAAACTAGCACTAAGCGCGACACGTGTCCTCCTCGTATGCGCTATCCAACAGAAGCGCAATGCGCACTTTCCTTGGCGCAAAGCGCCTGACGCGCCACGTGGCGCACTGTCAGAACATACTTTGTTCTGATAAATGCTATGCATTCAATACAAGACAAAATGTCAGAGCCCAATGCTTAGCATTATTAAAAGGGCAGAGCCCAAATAAAGGCTCAATAGCCAGAATAATAAAATGTTCAACTCATATCAACTGAGCCCATATGCTCAAACAGACTTTAGTCCCAAATTGGACTATAGATCTCCTAACCAACACCGGTTCAAGGGTACATCTCTGAACTCCTCTGATATTTGTCGTTGTAATCCTTCAATGTCTTCAGAGAGGCGATGGGTCCCGACAGCCATACATTCCACGGACTATGATGGACCACTATGTCCTTAAACTGGTATTGGACCACCATGTCCCTAAACTGGTAATCGACCGCAATGTCCCTAAACTAAACAATAGAGTCTAAATGCTCTGTTGTTGGATCTAAACGATCCCGTTAAGTTGATCTTAGTCTAAAAATCAGACTAATGTATCCTTAACATACGTTTAAGTTGATCTTAATCTCAAATAAGACTAACGTATTCTTAAACCCAAACCAAAACCCAAATCTAAGAAGATACGGATTTGGACTAATCCACGCCCTACGGGCGACAGCATAAATTAGTCTCCGTATACAATCCACGGGCAACCACAAACAAAACAAACACCCACGACACGAAGTGACCATCTGGAGAAGGAGAAACTGGTTACCGCGATGCGGTAGCGTAATTAACTGTATGGGCTTGCGCCTGCAGGGAAGAGCGTCCCCACAATCAAAAACCCCTCAAACGAGGGGGAATCTGACGAAGTCTGCTACATCGGCCGCATCCGTTTAAACCTCCGATACATGGTGCCATGAATCAACTTGGCATCTTCGGAGAGGTGGACGGATAGCACCAAATAGCATCTGCCTCCAGATTCAGGCAAGACGTCAGTCTTTCCCGGTTTCCGGCGGTAAACAGGGCCCATGCCCAAGTCGAGCCCTACGGCCGGCCTCCCCCATGCCGAAATAAAAAATCATATAATAAATAATTTTGATGTAATTTTTTATGCAAGAATGTAAGCAAAATGGGCATAAAGCCAAATTTTTGTAAAGCTCATGACTTATGTGCAAAAGAAATGAGCACATGAGGCGTGGGATGGGCAAAATGGCATTTTGTAAAGCCCAAAGGGCTATATGTAAATGTGTAAGCCTATATAAGGTAACATTATGATGAATAAAAAATACACTTTTCATTCTCTCAAACTCTAGGGTTTTTTGTGCCTCCTTCTCTTTCCTCAAGGTTTTAAACCTTTTTCCCATTTTCAATTAAATCAAGAGTTTTACTGTTCCTTTTCCAAAAATATATAGTTTTCCACCACAAAACCCACCAAAGGGAGCTCGGATCTTCCATTAGATCTCAAAAAGGAGAGATTTTTAAATCTCACCACAAAACCCTCGATGGAACAAGCTTGGTCACTAACTCCACTTGACTCCACTTACACTTAGAAACTTTTTGGGAGAATTTTGTTAGAATTTCAGAATGGTGAAGAGCTAAGGTATGTGGTGGTATTTATAGTGAAGAATTAAGATCTGGAAATTAAAATTTTGGATTAAAAAGCATTGAAAATGTGTTAATTGGTGAAATGAAGGGTCTCTGTTTGATTGCAGGAAAATCAAACAGTGCAAGGGAGTTAAGGGGAGTCGAAGGGATGTGTGTGCAAAAAACGGAGTGATTTGGAGCTATTGGGACCGTCGGTGCCGGCCATGGAGGAATTTTGGCGGTCGAGATTGAGGCAATCGCCTCGAGATTCGTGTTACGTGGGTATTTGGGTCTGTACTCCATTTTGCACATGTTTGATTTTTCTCTAACTTTTCATTTCTCCGTGTTTTGCATGCGCAACTCTTGGTCTTCCAAAAATTAAAAAGAAAAAATCTAAAAAATAATTGGGTCTAATGGGAATCAAATGCACAAGCTATGTCATAGCAGTGTGGGGTTTTACCAGTGAGCTACAAATTGCCTCTTTCTTTTATTGAACAAAAATAACTTATAACTTCACATCAGGCTGAAATACCCTTTTTTGTACAATAAACAAGAAATTTTTGTATAAGGATTTCAAAGTCGTTACATATGGTATCCCTTGAGACTGTTCAAAGACTAGTTTATGAAGGCGTCAGAGCCTACTTCATGCAAAACCAATATTCTATGAGGCCTGGGTACATGAAACCTTATTCAGCAGAAATCAATATGCTACCTTTTCCATTAAATTATAAGCAACCTCAATTTGCTAAGTTTAATAGGAATGGACCCCTCATGAACACATCGCCCATTTCCTTGCTGCATACCAATACGCTGCATACCAATACACTGCACATGATGGAGATTTATTGCTTCGTCAGTTCGTGCAAACACTTTCTGGGCCTGCATTTACATGATATAAAGAGCTTTCACCTGGTTCCATTCATAATTGGAAACGAATGCAAGAAGCCTTCTTACAACGATTCTATAGCACTCAAAGAATTACGGATATCATTGAATTGACAAGGACTGAACAAGGTCGTGATGAAAAAGCAACATACTTTATAAACCGATGGAAGAACTTGAGCTTACATTGCCCACAACCTCTTATAGAAAATGAGGCTGTCAGAATGTGCATAAACAACTTGCAACCAGAGATGGCTGTTCATTTGCAAGAGGTTTGTCTTATAAATTTTGCGGAGTTGGCTTCTAAGACGACTGATATTGATACATATCTCAAGAGGATTTCAGTGGATACATCAAATCCCTTTTATATTTAGTTGTATAATGTTATAACATGTTAATTATCAAATTATAATGATAATGATATATTTTCTCTAACTTATTATAAATAATTAGAATTTCATTATGATTTCAAAGTTGAGTAGCATTTGATATATTCTAAATAACTATATAAAGTTTAAGTCTAAAACAAATTATTATGGCTCAATTTCAATTTATTTTGAAGAGTTGACTTTTAAGACGATTGATAATGAAACATATCTCGAGAGGATCCTAGTGCATACATAAAAAATTATATTTTACATATTTAAGTGTATTTATGTTATATACATATTTGTCTCCGATGATAAGTGATGCTTTTGTACACACGTGGTTGTCCATATTTGCATCCGATCCTAGGAGTAAATAAAAAAAATATAGCTTACATATTTAGATGTATTTATGTTATATACATATTTATCTCCGATGATGAGTGATGCTTTCGGACGCATGTGGTTGTCCATACCTGCATCCGATCTTAGGAGCAAATAAGAATAAAAAATATATCTTACATATTTATGTGTATTTATATTATATACATATTTGTCTCCGATGACAGGTGATGCTTTCGGACGCACGTGGCTGTCCATATTTGCATCCAGTCTTAAGAGAAAATAAGAATAAAAAATATACCTTATATATATATATATATATATATATGAGAATAATGGAGGAAATATGCCATAGAAGGGAATTTCCTCCTATGGCGTCGAGAAAACACACCCTCCATCGTGTTTTCCGACGATCGCAATGCATCATCTTCATCGTTATCATCTAAGATGTGGGTACACCAAATTTCATGTGATTCTACAACCTTTTCACCGTTGATTTAACAATGTAAAAAGTTCTATTGTCGATAAACCATTAATTTTGAACCCACTAATTCAACGGTGAAAAAGTTGTCGAATCACATGAAATTTGGTGTACCCATATCTTAGATAATAACGATGAAGATGATGCATTCCGATCGTTGAAAAACACGATGAAGGATGTGTTTTTTCGACGCCATAGGAGGAAATTCCCTCCTATGGCATTTTTCCTCCATTATTCTCTCTCTCTCTCTCTCTCTCTCTATATATATATATATATATATATATATATATATATATATATATATATATTTGTCTCAATAACAAGTGGTGCTTTCAGACGCACATAGCTATCCATACTTGCATCCGGTCATCAGAGAAAATAATGCAAATTATCCTTTATTTATATTTAGGTGTAATTTTATTATATGTTTGTTGTTTACTTCGTAGACGAGGGATAATTTTGAAGGCATATGGTATCCATACTTTGCATCCGGTCATAAGAGAAAATAATATAAATTATGCCTTATATATTTAGATATAATTTTGTTGTATGTTTAATTTCTCTCTCCATAGATAAGGGATTATTTCGGACGCATTTGGCTGTCCTGCATCCGGTCATAAAAGAAAATAATATAAATTATACCTTATATATGTTTAGGTGTAATTTTGTTATTTTTTTTCATAGACAAAGGATGGTTTCGGACGCATATGCGGTCCATAGTAGCATCCAGCCTTAGGAGAAAATGATATTAAATTATACCTTATGGATATTTAAGCTGTAATTTTGTTATATGTTTTTTCTTTGCATAGACAAGGGATGGTTTCAGACGTACATGCTATCCATACTTGTATTCAGTCTTAAAAAAAAATAATCATAAATTATGTCTTATGTATATTTAGATATAATTTTGTTATATGCCTACTCCATAAATAAGGGATGCATTCGGACGCATATGCTGTCCATATTTGCATCCGGCCTTAGGAGAAAATTATATTGAAACATGCCTTGTACATTTTTAAGTATATGATATGGATAATGAATAGGTCCGTAGACAATGGGTGATTTCAGACACACATGGTTGTCCATACTTACATCCGGACATAAGAAAAAATAATGTAAATTATGTTTTATGTATATTTAGGTATAATTTTGTTATATGTTTATTTTTTTCTTCATAGACAAGGGATGATTTTGGAGGCATATGCTATCCATACTTGCATCCGGTTATAAGAGAAAATAATATAAATTATGTCTTATGTATATTTAGGAGTGATTTTGTTGTATGTTTATTTTTTTTTCTCCATAGACAAGGGATGATTTCAGACGCACTTGGCGGTCCATACTTGCATTCTGTAATAAAAGAAAATAATATAAATCATGCCATATATATATTTCGGTGTAATTTTGTTATTTTTTTGCTTCATAGACAAGGAATGGTTTCGGACACATATGGTGTCCATACTAGCATCCGACCTTAGAAGAAAATGATATTAAATTATGTCTTATGAATATTTATGTTATAATTTTGCTATATGTTTTTCTCACTCTCTATAGGCAAGGGATGGTTTCAGATGCACATATTGTCCATACTCGCATCCGGTGTTAAAAAGAAACAATCATAAATTATGTCTTACGTATATTTAGCTATAATTTTGTTGTTTGCCTACTCCATAAACAAGGGATGCATTCGGACGCATATGTTGTCCATAGGGTAATGATCCAGTGAGACACTTTCTTATGTGAGACAAATGAGACACACTCTATAACACCTTACCCCCCGTGTATTTCACTGAACCAGACCGTTCACCGTGATCTGCATGTCACACATACTCTACGTATCAATTTTCATGAGATTCCTACTCCTCCAGCACATGCGATTAAGTGAACGAAAAATGAACGTCTCTCGGTAGTCTGAAAAATGATATCATCGATCATGCGTGCTAGAAATGTAAGAATCTCATGAAAATCGATACGTAGGGTATACGTGGCATGCAAATCACGGTGAATGGTTATGATCAATGAAATATATCAGGGTAAGATGTTATAAAGTGCGTCTCATTTTTCTCACATAAGAAAATGTCTCACTAGATTATTACCCGCTGACCATATTCGCATCCGGCCTTAGGAGAAAATTATATTGAAATATACCTTATACATATTTAGGTATATGACATGGATAATGCATAGGCCAATATTTTAAATAAATTTCATAAACCATACATTGATCTCGTATTTTGAGCAATATTAAATCTAACGAATTTTTTTTGTTGCTTGCTTTGATTTGATCATAAAATGACACACACACACACACATATTACGAGCAATGCACATATGTATATATAGTTACTATTTTTCCAATAGTTTTTTTATGAGGAAAATATATATATCCTCTTAAAAAAATTCCTTCTCTCTAATAAGAATAATATATGTATTCATATATGGTATATTTTGGGTGAAGTGGATATGTTGCATACTATAAAAATTCATATAATATGTCTAAACAATCTATATGATGATCATTGATCTAATCATGAATATTTTTTTTAGATTCGATGAAAACAAATATGATAAATCTTTTAAAAATATATTTTAAAGGTTCATGATTGTCATGACCTGGAATTTGACATGTGACCGGCACTTAAATCACGCAACGTCTAAAGGCGTAACGTAATTCAAGTAAGCCGAAGCCTAGAAATCTAAACCTTTTTGCGGAAAATAGTAGAGGTGCAGTTTTGAAATAAAGGTATAATGAAATCAAGTTCTTCTTTAAATGCATAAATAATGATATATGAAAATATAAGTGGATTATTACTATAGTTTAAAACATTTTTCGTCCTTTAAAATTTGGGTAGCACCTCCATTGTATTTTTTTTATCCAAAACCACATACATGCAAAAAAATACATTCCCAAGCGGGAGCTAGCTCTTCGCCAATTGACGGAATCACAACCACACAATAAACATATATACGACGCCCTACGGCGAAGATCAAACACAGAAAGAAAGCAAAGCAAGACATCATCAGCTTAAAATAGCGAACATACACTCATCTCGCTCTAAATTTCGCAAATACACAAGTCTGTCTAGATCTACCAATATATAAAATCTAGTTTCTGATTGATGGAGTTTATCTAGATACAATAGAAATAAAAGGTATAAGAGTGGTCACGATCCAATGTGTGTCCCACCTACCAAGGCAAAACACCCTGAAGGAAACTGTGTGCCAGAGATACTGCTACTGATCCAAACGGTCGAACCTGCAAGAAAACTGTGGCACAACGGAGGTGAGTTGCCAACCCGTGAGTAGAAAATATCAGCAGATAGAAATCGAATAAACAGCGATCCCTAGGTCATACTGTATCATGAAGGTAATACTATGGTATCTAGGGTGACCATGTATGCATATGTATCAACAAATAGAGTCATGCCAATAACAACATGTAAAATCCAATCATCTGAATCATATGCATGTATGTATGTGAAAATCAACCAATGTGTGTCCATCAATGACACATCAACTTCATGGAACCTGAGTATCCAATATCGACACTTGAAATATCATGAAACTCATGTCCAGCATCGACATGTAAATCCTCATATCTCAGGCGCCGCATCCTCAGATCGGCCCTCATATCCATCTCACAACTCCGGCCGGTATCCTCTGAATAACCGCCGGGTCCAAACTATCACCGGTAGGTAGCACATCCCCTGCCGAGCTCATCACATTTCTCTACGATCTTCTTTCCCCGGGTTACCTAACCGGGTCCACCATGTACCCGCAGACGGTTCCTCCTCACTCCTTGAATCGGGTATCACATAGCTCAGAACCGAGAAAACTCATGGTGGATACGAAATATCATATCACGACAAACCGCATTTAAAACAATACATCATTTCCTTTGAAATATAACCGCGGTTCTCAAATCCAGAGATCTCATGAAAACAACATCTCAATGCATGTAACCACAAGGTACGATATATGCAAACATAGAACAGTAATGTGATCATATCAAGTATATCATGCAAGCATGTCATATGATAGTACGGAACAATGAATGTACTTTACAATTAATAATAATATCGTGATATAGCAGTTCTACTGTGTAAGTGGCATAGCAATTACCGATGATGAATGTGTGAGCCGGCAAATCTGTGTAAGTGTAACATGCGCATTATCGATAATAGTGCAGGTGTACTAGTAAACAATGCCATATGCAGGTAAATGCTGGGAGTATACTACGTATGTCACAGGAAGAGATGTAATCTAAGTATGAACGGTATAAGGTACACAGCTACACCTAGAATCATCAATGTACACCCTATCTATCAAGGGGTTAGAAATCAAAGATTCTCTGAATCAATATCAAATATGAACGTCGGCGATCCAGCCTCATAGTATCAGATATGGCAATATCATCAACCATCATTCTCAAGTCACGAGTGTGGATCAATCATCCGTATATCTCATCGCGTACGGTAATCCATCGTACGGTGTTCTCAAATTAGATTAAGGATCTATCGTCCTAGACATCAATAAGGGTACGGATCTATGGTCTCGTACAACATATTATCCTTTATCCTCATATATATATATATATATATATATATATATATATCATGTCATATCCATATCGATCTCATAACATATCTAATCATATATCTATATATATCGCTTCACATCCTCATTTCATCATGTCAAGCCAAAACATCTACAATGGATCATATTCTCATTCATCATATTGACATCTCATTTCACGTCATCTTGTATTAATTATATTTGTTAGGGATATGTATGCTCTAGAGGCCATTATTGTACATTGATGTATATTATATTGGATGGTTGGACATATATATAGAAGACTTTCTTGCTCGACATGATAGTATGCTATCTGGTTGCTCTTTATCTTAACATGTACACTTAGTATTATTATACCGTTTCTCTCATACATGTTGATAAAGCCCTTAGGGTGTTGGCTTGACTACCAGGACTATGATGTGGATCATACTACTGGGACCTGGGTAGTCCACAAGCACATTCTTTAATTGTTCCTAGTCGAGGGTATATCGAGACAGGATATCGATATTCCAGAGTAGACTAGTGTGTACGTTTCTTAACCCTGTATGGGGGCGATGGTTGATCCAATAGCTATTGGTGTTTGACATCAAAGATTGTACACATGTGCTCATTAGAGAATGTTTACACCGAACAGGACTCGACGAGAACTCCTAAATAGTACTATACCTATCGTCAGATAGCAGTTCTCTGGTGACACTGGTACAGGTTAGTCTGTAGACCCGAGATCGTCATAGAGTCTTGTGTGGTTCCCACTGTGCTTTGATTTTCTCCCTACCACGGCTCAAAGGAGTCGTGCAAACAGGTGGATTTTGGGTACAGTCCCGAGTCACATAGAGGCAATGAGCGATAGGAGGGGTTTCGTCTCTCCCGGTATTAGGAGTTGATGTTGCGTTATGCTTGATTGGCTATAACAGGAAGTCCCTGGCCAGGGTTGTTGATGAAATTTACTGGTAAGAGTTATCAGTAGTTTCTCGTACCGTTATAGGCCACACATCGGCATGACTTATCAAGTTATTGGGGTCTGACGATTCCACCCCCAGACTCGATATGCGACATATCAGACGAAGAGACCGGACTGTACGGTAAGTGTTACCTATAGGCTTCATGGGAGTTTGAACAAACTTGCTTGTTGATCTTCTATTCTCTCAATACCTGGATAGCCGTTAAGTCCAGCTAATACCGCTGATGGCTTGTGGGTGACTGATGTGATCATCACCTACTGCTGGCGTATTGACGAGTCTTTAGAGTCCCACATAGAAGTTTACTGGTTCAAGCGAAATGAAGTAGGGCACATATGTTGATATGTGTGGGGGCCTAATTAAATACAAGTATGTGATACCGTATTCTAATCTGGCGGTTATTTGTTATCAGTTAGGTTATATGTGATATAACCAGATTATCGAATCAAGTGTTGATTTGATAATGTGATATACAGATAAATGATATTAGTCGGTTATATGTTAAATCAAGTGTTGATTTAATAATTTGATATATATTATATTTGATATAATTATATATTAACTAATATTGTTAGCTTACTAATTATTCTTCATAATATATATATATATATATATATATATATATATATTATATGAAGCATGGTTGATTTTCTATTTTTAGAAAATAGAAATAAAAGGTGTATATTATATGAAGCATGGTTGATTTTCTATTTTTAGAAAATAGAAATAAAAGGTGGAAATTGGAGAGATATTTCAGGCATGGTGTGAAGCATGGCCTTTTCATTTATTTATTCATTTGGTATCACTATTGAAGTATGGTTGGGATAAAATATTGGTTTTTATTACATGCTTCAATAAGTGAGAATGATAACTTAGCCATTCTTCATGCTTTGCCATTCTATACTTGCTCAAGTGTTGAGTTCATTTGCCTTAGCTCTCTTCATCTTCCTCCTCACCTCCTCCAAGCTCAATTCCTCACATGTGTTGTGAAACCTTGAGCTTGTGAGAACCCTAGTAAGCAAACAAAACCCCTACTACACCATCCTACACTTGATTAGCAATTAAATGTAGTGTGTTTTCTTCACTAAAGAGTTTAGTGAAGAGATAGTTTGGATTAGCGGAGCTTCGGGTGGATCATCTTCGGCACGAAGATCACAAAGAAAGCTCGATCCAACTTCAAGTGAAGCCTAGTGGAGTCGCGTGGACTACAACCCTGAGCTTTAGAAGAGAAGGACATGGTCTACAAAGGTTGTAGCCTTTTTCTCTTAGTGTAAAGTGTATGATATCATCATGTAAACCCTAATATTCTAGTTTAATCCTTAGTTAGTCTAGCTTGGCACCAAGAAATTTTTAAAATTGCATGCTTGATACCCGTTTAAACCTCATGGTGGTGCTAGGGTAGACTTTCATGGTATCAGAGCCAGGCTAAAAGATTAGGGAAAGTCTTTACGACGTTAAAGTGTTCGATCGAATTTCGAAACCCAAAATTTATCAAGTTTCTGTCGATTTTTCAAAAGTTGAAATTTTAGTGATTAAAAATATGCAAAAAATCGTGTAGGGAATTTAGTGGAGCCCCAAGAAATTTGAGGAGCCAACTCCACCAAAGGGCCACGGAACCACGGCTAAACCTCTAGTTTAACCATGGTTCCGCCGCCACTTTGTGGTGTTGAGGCATCATCATTCTTGTGCTGCTCCAGTAACTTATTTGGCACTTTTTGGATGTTTTTATTGAGACGCAAGTTGTTGAGGTCTCTAGGATTTGTGGGTGTTTGTTTAATCGATCGAAATGTTTAGCGTCGTATATAGATGATGATATGTGATACAATATTTGGAATCCACAACAATTTGTTTTGTGAAAACTAGTTTGCAATTATAAATCTAGCATTTTAGTCTCGGTTGATCGATTGCCACGGAGTTTTGATTTGGATCAAAACTCCGTCGCAATCGCGTATGTACGCGATCACTTAGTCGGGAATCTTGTTGAATTATCCGACTGCTTATTGAAAAGGGTTTTCGAATTGAGACTAAAATGCAGGGTTTATAGGGTTAGGCATGAAATCCGGAATATAAGATATTCCGGGTTTATGATGTCTAAGGACTTTGCGGATTCTAAATATTGTAGTTTTTCATTTCTTTTCTGCGACCGTAAGTGTAATATATGGTGTATCCCCGATCTCGTTGCTATATGTCAACGACATTTGGGATACGCATATTTACTTATGTTGATGACGTGTGATGTGTTGCTGTGATATGTTATATTGGATCGTCGTGATTGAATAGACGGGTTTTTTTTATGTGAGATGAGAGTTTTTCAATTTTCATTCATGTAAAATTTGTATGTAATATTCTTTTATTGGGACACTTCCGGGTTGAGGATGATGTCACCATTGATGTATATTATTTACTTTTCCACATTAAGATAGACCCAAGGCGGGGAGCACAAGTAACCGGGTTCTGGAGTCCAGTGGGAGACCATCTCGAGGAGTCGAGACCGGGTCTCCTAACTCTAGAATTGGCAGGGTTGCTTGCCGCTCTCGTAGGGGTCTAGGGATGTGGGTTTGGCTATTCATCACGACCGTGGAATCCGTGTTTTTCATTACTGGATGAATTTAAAATACGGACCTCCTAGTAGATCCAATATTTCATATGTTGACTTCTGCTTCTTGGTTCTGTGATGTGATCATATAACTGCATGAGATGAATGCTATATATATGATATATATAATAAACGTTGCTTATGTTTTGCACCCGCGCTAGTCTAGCCTCCGCTCTGCAGTTAGTTAAGTAACCTAACGGTGCATGACGGGGCCCCGTGGCGAATTTGGATGGCATAAGCGTACATTCTATTTTCGTTTCTTTTCTGTGATGTTTAGGGAAACATAAATGACGGGACTTCATTAATGAGATTAATGAAAATAAAAGAAACCTAAAGATGTTTTAGAATCGAAATTTTAAAAAGTTAGCTCTAGTTTCTTGCTTTGCATAGTGGTATTCCTTGATGAATATCCAGCACCTCATTCGATGAGGAAAGAGCCGAGATCCCTTCATCGGGAGTGACCTCTTTAGTAAAACTAGCAAATGTTATAACCCACTTAGTTTTGTTTGTATAGCTTCTCTAGTTCTTGCTTTGCATAGTGGTATTCCTTGATGAATATCCAACACCTCATTCGATGAGGAAAGAGCCGAGATCCCTTCACCGAGAGTGACTTCTTTAGCAAAACTAGCAAAAGCTACAAAAAACACTCCTTTTCAAATCATTAGATTCTACAACGATATCAAGTTCATTATATTAAAGGTTTTCTTCAAAACCAGTCGTAGCCCTCCGTCATTTCAGATAAGTGCTATTTAGTATTCGTGTTGCGTTTGTTGACCATATTCAAAGCGGAGTGTGCGGTAGCTGATTAGTGCTTATCTGCCGCATATGATGCGATTGGATTAGGGTAGTCGTACGGCCTTGTTGACCATAGTTAAGAGTCGTGCGGGTGGATTTAATTCAATCACGAAATGATGGGTTCAACTTGGCTAGCGCTTATGATTTTTTGACCTTGTTAAGGTCATAATTTGCTAGGGGTAAAAACAGATATTGGGTATTTCAAGTGTTGAAATTTGCAATAGGATTGCATACCTTCTATGAGATGGTTGGATCCCGATACCCACTGCGAGTAAGAGTTACTCCTGAGAGAGTTTTCCACTTTATAATTAGCCGATCCATTAGGTGTCTAAGAAAGGTGTTAACGGGGTGATGCCCCTGCGGAAATGAGGTTATTTAATTTTTTCCATTCGAAAGCATGGGGAGACTCCCTCGGAGTACCAATACCTGCCTGGCTGACCGATTGGCGAACTTGTAGGGTGTAATTAATCAATCCCGGCTAATCTTACCCTTTTATGGTTTGAAGGAAGATTTGATAAAAACAGTGGGAGCCATCCTGATTAGATAAGATAATAACCAATCTAATCTTACAAGAGCGCACGCTAAAATGTTTCCTTCTCTCTCTCTCTCTCCAGGTAGCGACCAATGACACACCTTAATCAAGATAATAATATGGATGTATTGACCAAACCCGCTTATTATACTGAGCTGGAGAACGTTGGTTCCGCTTTTTCTTATGATTGTCATAAGTCTGAGCAAGGAATAGGGGAATACCCGGATTCCCACGCCACCCGAATGGAGAAGGAGCATGCTGATGCATCTTCTTCGGGTGTGTTCATAACCGAGAACTGTTTCTCAGTTTGCTCTACGTCCTGGGTATTGGATACCAGATCAGGATCCCACGTATGTAATTTGTTACATGGGCTAAGGAGAGGTAGAGAACTGGAAAAGGGTGATATGTCTCTAAAAGTAGGAAATTGTGCAATTGTTGCAGCCAAAACAGTTGGCGAATATCACCTTGTATTATCAAATGGTAATACAATGATTCTGAACGACTGTTATTACGTACCAAAAATGATGTGCGATATTATATCAGTTTCATTGTTGCATAAATAAAGATATAATTTTGCATTGGAGGATAATGTTATAAACATTTTCCAAAATCAAGTATTGATTGGGTTTGGTACGTTGTGTAACGGTATATACGTTCTGAATCAAACTACAGTTCTAAATATACAGAACACACACAAGAGAAAAGTTCAGAAATGAATGAAGCCTTCTTGTGGCATTATAGACTAGGTCATATCAATGGGACACGACTAGCTAAATTGCATAAAGATGGAATTTTAAATCAGTTCAAATTTACATCTTATGAAACTTGCCAGTCATGTCTCAAAGGCAAGATGACCAAGACTCCGTTTACTGGACATGAAGAAAGAGCTACTGAACTCTTGGGACTGATACATAGTAATGTATGCGGTCTTATGTCTACATATGCCAGGAATGGTTCCTCGTACTTTATTACATTCACCGATGATCTTTCAAGATATGGAAATGTGTTCCTGATGAAACACAAGTCTAAGGCTTTTGAGAAATTCAAGGAATATAAGTGCGAAGTCGAGAACCAAACAGGTAAAAGTATTAAAATACTTCGATCTGATCGGGGAAGAGAATGCTTAAGCACGGAATTCCATGATTATTTGAAAGATAATGGGATTCTCTCTCAGCATACTCCTCCGTATACACCACAGCACAACGGTGTATCAGAGCGGAGGAATCGCACCCTATTAAATATGGTGCGATCTATGATGAGTACTGCTGAGTTGTCTATTTCTTTTTGGGGTTATGCGCTTGAGACAGCTGCATACCTATTGAATAGGGTTCCAACCAAATCTGTGCCTACCACTCCATATAAGATATGGAATGGGAAGAGACCATCTCTTAAACGAGTTAAGATATGGGGTTGTCCGGCCTATGCTAAAAGGCAAAATCCGGACAAGCTCGAGGCAAGGTCTGTTTTGTGCAAATTTGTAGGATATCCAAAAGATTCTTATGGATATATCTTCTACCACATTGAGAAACAAAAGGTGTTTATTTCTCAATATGCCACCTTTTTAGAAAAGGAATTTCTTGTGAATGAAATTAATGGCAGTGAGGTAGAACTGGAAGAAATTCCAGCTACACAAACTATAACTGACAATTTAGTAGAACTGAAGGATTCAATAGTCCTCGACGAACCCCAGCCACTCCTCAGATTTAGTAGGGTTCCTCATCCACCTGAGAGATACTACGGTTTTCTCATAGACGGTGGGAGCGAGGATTGCATCATGGAAGATGATGACCTAACTTGTTTCGAGCAGGCCATCATAAGTGAAGACTCTATGAAATGGCTGGATGCTATGCGATCTGAGATGGAATCCATGTACACCAACAAAGTATGGACTTTGGAAGTTGCTCCTGAATGGGTAAAACCCATCAGGAGCAAATAGATCTTTAAGAAGAAACTTGGTGTAGATGGAAAAGTTGAGACTTTCAAAGCTAAACTTGTAGCAAAAGGTTTTCGTCAATGACCAGGTGTCGACTATGATGAAACATTTTCTCCTGTTGCCATGCTTAAGTCCATCAGGATCCTACTTGCCATTGCTGCATACCATGACTACAAAATCTGGCAGATGGACGTCAAGACCGCTTTTCTAAATGTTAGTGATATATGCCCTAGAGGCCATTATTGTATCATACTGGATTGTATATTACATATTGGATGCTTGGGATATTTCACAATTATAATAACAGTCTTGCTCGATATGGTAGTATGCTACCTGGTTTAATTCTACCTCAATATGTGCATGTGTTTCTTTTAGCATATCATTTATACATATTGGTAAAGCCCTTAGGATCTTTGCTTGACTACCAGCGTTGTGATGGCAGTCACACTCGTGAGAGCTGGGTAGTCTATAAGCACATCCTTATACAGGTCCCTAGTCGTTTGATTATCGAGATGCGGAATCGATACTCCGGAGTAGACTAATGTATACGCTAATCATCCCAGCAGGGGATATGGTCTATCCCACAGCCATTACTACGGCGTACTGGAGAAGGTATGTAGGTGCTCACTGGGTTGTGAGTTACATTATACAGGACTCGACGGGAACTGCTGGTTGGTATTATACATATCTTCAGGTAGCAGTTTCCAGGTGGCATGAGTACAGCTTAGTCCGTTGACTTGCCATCGCTACTTTGTCTCGAGTGTGTTACCACTCCACTTTGATTACTACCCTACCATGCTCAAAGGAGTCTTGCAAATAGGTAGTAGTTGGGTGTAGTCCCGAAGCACTTGGAGACAGTAGCGATCGGATAAGATCCGTCTCTCCCGGTATTGGGGGTTGATATCGCGCAGTGTTAAGAAACCCATTAAACAAAGTCCCTGGCCAGGGCTGTTTCCCTAATCAGAGCAAAGCTCTGTTTAAATTCCAAGATTTGGAATGAAGCGACGCTTCCTTTCCCCCAATCAGAGCAAGGCTCTGTATTGAAATTTCAAAACTCAAAAATCGAAGCAACGCTTCAGATCCAACGCTCTGCGCTGTGCGCCACGTGTCAAACACGGGTGCATTAGCGCAGTTGCACTACGCTCTGCGCTGCGCGCCACGTGTCAAACACGGGTGCGCTAGCGCAGTTATGCTGCGCTCTGCGCTGCACGCCACGTGTCGAACGTAGGTGCGCTGGCGCAAGGTACGCTGGCGCTGGAATTAAAAATCCCCCACCGTTAGATCAAAAGATCTACTAATAATAAATTATTAATTAATCAGAACTAAAATTCTGCTATGGAAAGATCTTGCCAATCTTATTGAAATAAGAAGATTATCTTCTGTAAAACAGAAGCCTTAGGATCAAAGATCCAACGGTGGGAAATATTCCCAAATCAATCAGAGAAAGATCTCTTAAACTGATTCAACAAATCATCTGGCCCTATATAAAGGCCCCTAGACTTCAAGTCTAAAAGATACAGAAGAGATAGAGAAAACCCTCTGCAAACTTTGAGAAAACTCAAAGAGAAAGAAAGGCAATCCTTTAGAAAAAGAAGATCATTTCTTCATCTTCAAGGTAAAGAACTAGTTCTTGAACCACAGAGATGAAATCTTCTCGTAAAAAGAAGAACCATATTCTAAAAAGATCATAGATCTACAAAAGACCAAGGTCTTTGATAAAAAGAAAAAAGATCAAAAGATCTAATTATAAAATACTAAAAGAAGTATTTTACTTCATTCACAGATCTTTGATGTATAAAGGCATGGCCCTTTTATAAAACAAAAACTTTTTTTCTTGAATCTTGAGGCAAAGCCTCCTTTAAGAAGAACATAAATTTATTCTTTGATCTTGAAAGTGCCTTGCACTCATAAATTGCGCTCTTGCGCTCATTGGACCGGTGCTCAGCGCCAAAACCTGCCACGTGTCAACCAAAGACACAATCTGCGCTTTGCGCTTCTGAAACAACGCACTACGCTCATGGGCTGGCGCTCAGTGCCAAGCGTGCCACGTGTCACTCACTGGCGCGCCAACAGACTAGCACAAAGCGCTCATAAATTAAAAGCGCAATGCGCTAATGAACTAGCGCTTAGCGCTAAGCGCGACACGTGTCCTCTTCGTGTGCACTACCTGATAGAAGCGCAATGCGCTCTTTTGCTGGCGCAAAGCGCCTGGCGCGCCACGTGGCGTATTGTCAGAACACAATTTGTTCTGATGAAGACAAAAGATGTCAGAACCCAATGCTTAGCATTATTAAAAGTGCCGAGCCCAAATAAAGGCCTAATAGCCAGAACAAAAAAAATGTGTTAAACATTTTAATTGGACTTAGCCCAATTCTGGCCATAAGTCCTCAACTTATCTTGAACCGAGCACATCTGCTCTTTCAACCAACTCACCTTGGTTCAAGGGTACATCTCTTCACTCCTTTGATATTTGTCGTTGTAATTCCTCAACGTCTTCAAAGAGGTGACGGGTCCCGACAACCACACATTTCATAGACTATGACGTCTCTAAACATTGGACTGTGGGGTCCTTAAACTCATGGACTATGATGTCCTTAACCTCGACCGTGATGTCTTTAAACTAACATTGGACTGTGGGGTCCTTAAACTCATGGACTATGATGTCCTTAACCTCGACCGTGATGTCTTTAAACTAACATTGGACTGTGGGGTCCTTAAACTCATGGACTATGATGTCTTTAACCTCGACCGCGATGTCTTTAAACTAACATTGGACTGTGGGGTCTTTAAACCCATGGACTATGATGTCCTTAACCTCGACCGCGATGTCTTTAAACTACAATGGACTGAGATGTCCTTAAACTAACATTGGACCGTAATGTCCTTAAACTAATCGACCGCAATGTCACTAAACTAAACAATACAGCCCAATCGCTCTCTGGTTGGATCTAAACGATCCCGTTAAGTTGATCTTAGTCTAAAATGAGACTAACGTATTCTTAACAAACGTTCAAGTTGATCTTAGTCTAAAATGAGACTAACGTATCCTTAACAAACGTTCAAGTTGATCTTAGTCTCAAATAAGGCTAACGTATCCTTAAACCCAACCCCCCAAACCCAAATCTAAGAAAGATACGGATTTGGACTAGTCCACGCCCTACGGGCGACAACATAAATTAGTCTCCATATACAATCCACGGGCAACCAAACACAAAACAAACACCCACGACACGAAGTGACCATATGGAGAAGGAGAAAGTTGTTACTGCGATGCGGTAGCGTAATTAACTGCAGGGGCTTACGCCTGCAGGGAAGAGCGTCCCCATAATCAAAAACCCCTCAAACGAGGGGGAATCTGATGAAGTCTGCTATATCGGCCGCATCCGTCTGAACCTTCGATACATGGTGCCATAAATCAACTTGGCATCTTCGGAGAGGTGGACGGATAGCACTAATTAGCATCTGCCTCGAATTTCAGGCGAGACGGACCTACGCGGTCGCGTCTCCGTGATTCGGAGGGGAACAGATTCTGGCACGCCCGGTGGGACCTTTTTCTCTTTCCACTCCACACTTCGTGTGTCGTGTTCGCTAACGAATCGTGGTTTGATATGGTTGCCCTTGGGTTCGAGGTATTAAGATTTGGTTTGTTGCTTGGCGCAGAAAGCGAAGGATCGATGGCATACACTTGTGCAAAATGTTCTAACTGCAATTGCAACCCACGCTCCGCCTCATCTGGAGGCATAGCTTACGGGCCCCAAGCGGCTTCCCTGTTCACGATGCCGGTGGAACAGGTCACTCAGGCCACTACTGGATTTTTTTTCGGGACCATGCTCCCGCCAACGAGCCTCACCGCTCCTGTGCCAACGCCGGAAGCTCCCAAGAAGTCGGTCTTCGATCAGCTTACAACTACGGCCCCTCTCAACGGGTCATCCAGCTCCAGCGCCTCAGTCTTCGCCAGATTGGGCCAAAGTTCCTGCAGGCCCAAGATGAAGCCTGCAATTCAAGAGAAGGTTATTCCGAAAAGAGTAACCAACCCTGCCCCCGAAGTCATCAAGGCGGCTTCGCCTGCCAAAGGGTCGGTCTTTACAAGACTGACTGTTCTAGCTCCCACTTCGGCTCCCGTTCATGCTCAAAGGTCTGTCTTTGACAGATTGGATACCGCTACTCAAAAGATGTCAGTCTTCAAGTGGCTGCCACCGGCGGCGCCTCACCTGAACAGGGGGCAAGACAAAGCCATCTCCGAACCAAATCCAACATCTCGACACGCTTGACGTCACCACTGGCGCCGAGTAAGGAAGGCTGGGGGCAACTCCCCCTCTGGGATAACTCCACCAGCTCCAACGGTGGAAGTTAATGCTGCTGTTCCAACCAGGAACAGCTTTGAGCTGCTGAACAAGGTGCACAGGAACTCACCTACCACCGTACTAAAAAGATCTCCGCCACCGGTGGAGACTGTCACAGAAATAAAGCCGGAGCAGTCCCCTCAACAGCTGTCTTCCAAAGTTTACAAAATCTGGCGACAAGTCCGAGAGTCGGTGGTTGATCAAGACTATCCCCACCGGTAGAAGAAGCTGAAGGCCCGACAGGAAGAAAACCGTCCTGTTAAGCCACAGAAGGCGACGGCTACTTGGGTGCCCACTGCAACGGCCCCCTCAACTTCGACTGCCCATAAGAGAAGAAGGCCGGAGAAAATCCCTATGTCTGCGACAAATGTCAAGGGAACTGAGCCTAAACGCCCCAAGTCTGGGGGCATGGTGGTGCATACCGTTTATATGGCATCCGGAAAAGAGGATAGCCGTATCTCCACAGGTCATCGACCGCTTACACGATCAGTGACTAAGGCTCAGGAGAAACAACAACAAAAGCTCCAGGAGATGTTAACGACTATGGCCGCACTCACAGGACCGAAAGCAAGCCCAGAGGAATCCTCGGAGCAACGCCGTGAGCAGGAAACTGATGCTGAATTCCTTCGGAGAATGCTTGAGAAGAAGGACAAAGAGGCCGTAGAACAAGCGGCCAATATAAAGCAAATGGCCCTTCTATTTCAAGATATGGTGGGCATGATGATCCAGCCGGACCCTCCAGCCGAAGATCCTCCAGTAATAATTGAAGATGACAGAGGAGAAACGTCGAATCCACCTCCGGCTCTTTCAACGGCCAAGGAGGAAACTATTTCTAAGGCCGCCCTGGATGACTATATTGCTCAACAGATACGAGTGCACCAGGAAAATGAAGCGGCCGGCCAAGTCGTCAAAACTGGACGACCGTATCCAGGCTGGTATGATCAGATAAAGTACCCGCCGGGCTACACTATCCCCAAATTTCACGTGTACAAAGGGACAGGCAATCCCCATCAACATGTCGCTCAGTTCAGGGCTCTTTGTGGCAACACCGGTGGCGATGATAAGCTTTTGCTCCGCCAATTCGCCGGCAGCTTATCGGAAACGGCATTTGAGTGGTACTCCGAACTTCCAAACGACTCCGCCAAAACTTTCGCAGAAATGGAGTTGTTGTTCATCCAGCGATTCGCAAGTGCTAGTGAGCGCACCCCAATAACGGCATTGATCAATGCAAGGGTGAAGCCGGACGAGACATGGGTTCAGTACGCGATCCGATGGCGGAATCTGTGGTCGAAATGCGAACAGCACATCGAAGAAGCACCAGCGGTGGGCATGTTCGTGGGCACTCTAGACCCTCATGCAACTATTTCACAGTTCATGATGTTCTTCAAACCGACCACATTCCAGGCTTTAATCGACAAGCTAGCCCAGATAGATCAGATGGGTCATAGACCGTCTCCTCCAAAGCAGGAACCGCGGAACGAAGAGGTATAGGGAAGGCGACCTTCGTTGCGAATACCCAACAGCAACCCAGTGCTCCAAAGCTAACGGATCAATTGGAAGAGAGACAGCGCTATTATAATGAGAAAATGAAGCGCCCTTACTCATTCCCACGGGATAAAATGAAGAGGCTGTTCGAACTAGCGATGCGCAACAGGCTTATCAATTTTCCGAATCCAAAGCGACCATTGCAACCCGGCGAAGTGAATAATCCCGATTATTGCCCTTACCACCAAACGGTAAGCCATCCAATCGAAGATTGCTTCGTCTTTAAGGGATGGATCGAGGATCAGTACCAACAGGGCAAGTTTGCGCTGTCTGAGAAGTGGAAAGTAAGCCCACCACAACCGCACACCCCTAAGAAGACGGACACACCGGGGGCATCATGCTATTTTGTTGAAGAAGCCCCCTGGGAGGTCGTTCTTTCAGCCAAAACCAAAAGAATGCTGAATGATCTCCAGACATGCCCGGCGATCAGGTGGAAGAATCCGCTGGAACCCCAGATTATCGAAGGAATGCTGAAGCCGCGCCCAACTCCAAGATTGGTGGTGATAGCCAAAGTGTTCATACCCAGCCGTCGAAATCTTCGAAAAAGAAGAAGAAATCCAAAAAACCCGTGAAGCCTGGCGACAAGCGCACAGACCTGCAGAAATAGATCGACGCGCTGGAAGAGTATAACCAGAAGGCGCGGACTCCAATCACACTCCAAGAGTTCCTTGGCCACATCCTTGAAGACGGAGATGATGGAGAAGACTCATCAGATGAATCTGAGGATTACATAGCAAGTTGCCATGTGATCTCTCACTCGTCTACAGACGTTGAAGAAGCCCAGCGCACCAAGAGATTGGGGGCAGGGCCTGAACTGGAACTTCCAGGGCTATCAGAAGAGATGATCGACGCATTCCTAAATGAAGCTCTTCTGAAAAGTAAAGCTGATCGGGAGCGTGAGATGGCCATATTTGAAAAGGCCAAACGCTGGCGACTGGACGAAAGAGTCGAGACACTCCCACCGAATCAAGGGACATCCGTCGTGAATAAAAACAAGTTCAAGACGAGGAAAAGGTTCGCCAAAGTCATATCAATGGGAATGAAGCTGCCATCCTCCGAAGCGAATGCCTTTGGTGAAGCAGAAACACATCCTAGTTACTGTTCATATCATCGAAAGATTTCGCACCCCGCCGAAGAGTGCGACGCTTTTAAAAGATGGTGGTAGGGATATGTTGCTCATAGACAACATTTTAAGCGAATGAAACGTAAAGCTCGTCGGGAGCAAAGAAATACCACCGAGGAGCATAAAAGAACCACCGACAATTGTCGCGTGATTAACACGGGGGGATCGCAAGTTCTCACCTTCGGGAGTGACTCTGACGAGGAAATGGCTCTTGGCCCTCTCTTTAAAGAGTCCACTCTGGGAAAAGAGGAAGAACCGAAGACCTGCGAAAATATCCAGTTGCGCAATCGTACACTTCCAGAAAAGAATCTTGGACCAACAAACAGAAAAGATAAGGGAAAAGAAAAGGTCTCAGAGGATATCACCCTAGATGACCAAGTCATGAAAGAGCTAACCGCCAAGGACCCGCCAAAGAAAAGTAAGGTGGGCTACAACGTTCTGGCGCACTTGAGAAAGCTACCCTCGCAGCTCAGCATTCTCGACGCCCTTTTACTATCAAAAGAAGCAAAAGATTTATTGATCAAGGCGCTACAAGAGCCAGAGCAATTCCAAGCTTCCCACGCCGAAGAAAGGATGAAGGACGAGCTAGAAGAAGTGCACACGGCCGATATCACCTTCGGCGACGAAGATCTCCTCCTTGAGACGTGCGAACACAACCGTCCCCTATATGTCTCCGGATACTGTCATGATGTCAAGATAGACAAGATCCTGGTCGAAAATAGGTCTTCTGTCAATCTCCCCAACGTGCGAGTGTTAAAGGAAATCTGCATGAGCGTCCAGCACCTAGCTCGTGATAAAATCACCATCTCCGGCTTTGACTCGCAATCATCACGGACCCTCGGGTCTGTGATACTGACCTTACGCTTCGGGCTACTTGTCACGGATATTAAATTTCATGTCATCGACGCTAAGACCTGCTATAACACTTTGCTTGGCCGGCCTTGGCTACATGAGTACAACATCATCCCTTCTACATAACATCAGTGTATGAAATACTTCAAGGATAGTCTTGAGTACACTGTGACAGGAGAGCTGAACCCATTCTCCGTGAACGAAGTACGGAAGTACGAAGATTCAAAATACTTCTTACCAGATTTCAAGGACACGGACAGATGTCACAAACCGGAGAACAAAGCTATCACCACCATTCCGGTCTTCGGGAGTGATACCGAGGAAGAGGAAGAGATAGTCTATTCAGGGCCACCCCAGTACAACAAGCTGGGACCCTCCGCTCCTATGCTTATCTTCGGCAGCGACTCAGAAGATGAGGTCCATGCCGTATTCTCTGCTCGGCCTTCAATACAAACCTTCGCTAATGAAGAGCAAAGTTTGCAAGTCGCCATGGTTCCGCCCAAGCATCATAAAGAACTAGACGCACTTGATACCTACAATGTGGAAGAGCTGCAAACGTTCTATGTCCCTCCTAGAAGAGAAGGTGAAAAGGCTATCATATCCTACCGATCCGAGGAAACAAAAGTGGAGAAAGAAATCTGGCACGGCGCGGATTCTACACTCGACAGGCTCCAGCCCATCCGTTTGCCCAGATCTTACACAGATGGGCTAAAGAGTCTCTTGAGACGCCAAGGTGTACCCCTTAAGCAAACTGCTCGACAAGCACGGTTGTATAACATGATCTGGAACGTCCCCGGAACTCAAAGAAAGTTACCCAACGGGAGAATGGAAACGACCGGGCTTGGGTATATTCAGTCTAAGAAACGGGAACTACTCCGCGACTGCTACGTCGTACATGACTTTGATGAAGAAGGGGATGCTCAGTGGAAAGATGCTAACCCTGAACCAGAAAGAGCTCCCGACATGAAAATGCCCAGTCCATCATTTGAAGAACAAATGGACAAGCTTATAAGGGAAGCGGGTCAAAAGATCCGGGATGACCATAACCGCGAGATGGCCATTTACGAAAAAGCCAGAACACAGCGCCTCCTCCAACAAACCGCGGAGAACAGCAATGCTCTTCCTTATCAACCTGTCATACAAAAGGCCCGACGCAGAGGCAAAAATAAATCAAAGCGCGGGAAAAGCGTTCAAGAGCGCCAAAGCGGGACCAAGAAGCCACGCGGTCGGGAATCGAGTAATCCAGATTCATCTCTTATAAAGAAGATGAGTCGAGCGTACTCTTTTCCTCAGAACAAAACACGGAAGATACTTGATCTCGCTATAAGACATCAAATGATTACACTTCCGTAGTCCAAACACCCCAAGCAAGCCAACGAGATCTCTCACTCAGACTATTGCTCTTATCACCAAGCGATAGGACATCCTCTCGAAGACTGCTTCACCTTCAAGAATTGGGTCGAAGACCAATATCAGCTCGGCAAGTTCGCTCTATCCAGCAGTTGGAGGATAAACCCGCCATAGAAGCACGAACCAAAAGCCGTGCATATAGCAAGAGTAGAACCAAATCAACATAGGTCTTGGAAGCGAGCTCGCACTTGTCATATGATAACGCTATTAAAAGAAAAGCTCGAGGATATGGATGACCTCCCCTGGTGCTTCGGAAATGATGGTGACGAGGTGATCTCAGAATTTCCACCGGCGCCGAAAGAGCTGGAAGATGGAATACATACCACTGCAGATGATCTCAAGAAAATTGATTTGGGGACGACGAGTGATTCGCGGCCGACATTCGTCAGTGAGTTGCTGTCTGAAAAAAGGGTAGCTACAGTAAAAAGATGTGCTTATGCAACATAAGGATTGCTTCGCGTAAAACTATTCCGAGATGCCAGGACTAGACCCAGAGATTGTTGTGCACAAATTGGCGATATCTCCAGACGTCAAGCTGATCAAACAAGCGCAGAGAAGAATGCGGCTCGAGCTTGAGATGAGCATCAACGCCGAGGTCAAGAAGCTAATCGACTCCGGCTTCATCCAAGAGGTTCAGTACCCTGACTGGATCGCCAACATCATCCCGGTGATGAAGAAAAATAGGACAGTGCGCATATGTGTGGACTTTCGGGATCTCAATAAAGCCTGCCCGAAAGACGACTTCCCAGTACTGGTCACCGAGCTAATGATAGATAATACGTCCACTCACGAGATTTTCTCCTTCATGGACGGATCATCAGGATACAATAAGATAAAGATGCATCCCGAAGACCAGAAGCATACTGCTTTCCAAACCCCTTTGGGTATATTCTGCTACAAGGTGATGCCCTTCGGTCTAAAGAACGCTGGCGCCACCTATCAGAGGGCCATGACGAAGATCTTCGATGATCTCATACATGAAATCGTCGAATGCTATATCGACGACCTCGTGGTGAAAAGCAAATCATACGAGGAATATTTAGAGTATCTGAAGATTGTATTTCAACGCCTTCGGCAATACAACCTGAAGATGAACCCTCTCAAATGCGCATTCGGAGTTTCCTCGGGCAAATTCCTAGGATTCATCGTCCGACACCGAGGCATCGAGATAGATCCGTCAAAGATTAAGGCGATCATGGAAATGCCTCCGCCAAGGACTCTCAAGCAATTGCGGTCTCTCCAAGGGAAGCTTGCGTATATCCGGCAATTTATAGCCAATCTCTCAGGCAAGTGTCGTCCTTACAGCCACCTGATGAAAAGGGAAACCCCTTTCGTCTGGGATCGCAAATGCTAAAATGCAATGGACGAAATCAAGCAATACCTGCAGAGCCCCCAGTGCTAGCTGCTCCGGTCAAGGGAAAGCCTCTCATTCTGTATACAACCGCCCTTGAAGGTTCCTTAGGCGCATTATGGGCACAAGAGAACGGCCAAGGGAAGGAGAGAGCCCTCTACTATTTGAGTCGAGTTCTACTGGGGGCAGAAAGCAATTATTCTCCCATCGAAAAACACTGGCTATCATTGATCTTCGCAATAATGAAGCTCAGGCACTATGCGTTGGCGCATGAAGTCCGTCTCATATCGAAGGTGGGTCCTCTCAAATATTTGATGTCAAAGGCCATATTGACAGGGCGGATCGCTAAATGGGCCTTGCTCCTAATGGAGTTCTCAATAACTTATCTGCCTCTTAAGGCAGTGAAAGGCTAAGCCATCGCCGACTTCCTCGCTGAGCATCCAATACCTGCCGATTCTCCTTTGAATTGCGAACTGCCAGATGAGCATGCGTTTGACACGATTGACGGTAATGGCACCCGATGGGAACTTTATTTTGATGGAGCGTCTTCCATGAAGAAGCGCAAGCAAAGCACCCCTATAATCAAATCAGTGGTAGGCCTCATATTCGTAACTCCACAAGGAGGGATAATGCGCTTTGCTTTCTCCTTAACAGAGATGAGGACGAATAACGAAGCCGAGTATGAAGCTTTGATAGCAGGTCTCGAGATCGCCATCGACATGGGGGATTGAAGACCTTCTCATATACGGAGACTCCTAACTGGTTGTTAGTCAAGTAAACGGCGACTATCAAACGTGCAAACCAGAACTGGTGAAGTACGGTGAGAGGGTACAGCAACTGCTGACCCAAATACCTTCCTACACCTTGGAAAGAATACCGCGTGCGGAAAATAGCAAAGCGGATGCATTAGCCAAACTCGCTAAAGAACTGGCCGACGAGAACCTCGATGATGTAAGGATCGTTGTGCAAAGCCGTCGGGTCCTCGCACCGGCAGAAATATCTCCGGAGTCGTCCGAGGAAAAGGGAGCGACCAAGCAAATGGCACTACAAGTAAAAGACCAAGAAAAGGTTGAGGATTGGAGAGAAGTCTTTATAGACTACTTCAAATCCCGTTGAACGCCTGAAGATGCGTCCTCAAAACATCAGCTCATGAAGCGAGCCCTATCTTTCGCCTTCGTCAACGATACTCTGTACAAGAGGTCATTTGATTCTTTGTGGCTAAGATGCCTGGGACCTGAAGAGGCAAAGAGAGTCGTCCAAGAAACTCATGACGGACTCTGCGGTTCTCACCAAGCCGGGCCGAAGATGAAGCTGAAGATCAAGCGGATGGGTTATTATTGGCCCATGATGATCTAGGACTGCCTCGAGTATGCGAAGCAATGCCACTCGTGCCAGATCCATGGCGACTTTATCCACCAACATCCGAATCCGTTACACCCGACAGTGGCTAGCTGACCGTTCGAAATGTGGGGAACTGACATAATCGGCCCCATCGAGCCAGCATCGTCCAGGGAACAACGATTCATTTTAGTGACAACCGATTACTTCTCCAAGTGGGCAGAAGCAGTACCGCTAAGGGAAGTGAAGACGGAGAATATCCTCCATTTCTTCAAGACACGCGTCATTTATGATTCGGCACTCCGCGATGGATTATCTCCGATAACGGGCCGGCCTACAGAAGCCACAAGATCAGCCGCTTCGCACAACAGCATAACATAGACTGGAGATACTCCTCGGTCTATAATCCCTGAGCTAACGGTCTAGCTGAGGCTTTCAACAAGACCTTAACGAAGATCGTGAAAAAGACGGTGTCACGAAATAAGAAAGACTGGCACAAGAAACTGCATGAAGCTCTCTGGGCGTACCGGACTACGTTCAAAACGGCCACGAACACAACTCCATACGCATTGGTATTCGGTACAGAAGCGGTACTCAACCTCGAGATAGAGTTACCCTCTCTACGAGTGGTAGTTCATTACAAGCTAACGGACGAAGAGAATGCTCACCTCCGGCTTGAAGAGCTCGATGCCCTTGATGAAACCCGGCTCATGGCACTGTTAGTTATATGTATGCCCTAGAGGCCATTACTGTACATTGGATGTATATTGTAGTGGATGCTGGGACATATTTAGGTAGGACTTTCTTGCTCGATATGATAGTACGCTATCTGGTTACTCTTTATCTTAACATGTATACTTTCTGTCTCTCTGTTACATGTTGATAATGCCCTTAGGATGTGTACTCGACTTCCAGGACTATGATGCAGACCATACTAGTAGGGCCTGGATAGTCCATGAGTACATCCTTCAATGTTCCTAGTCATGGGAATATCGAGACGGGGCATCGATATTCCAGAGTAGACTAGCGTATATCTTCTCGACCTATGTGATGGGCGATGGATGATCCCATATCCATTGGTGTTTGACATCAGAGATGGTATGCGGGTGCTCAATGGAAACTGGGTACACTGAACGGACTCGTCGAGAACTCCCAGATGGTATTATACCTCACCTCAGATGGCAGTTCTCTGGTGACACTGGTACAGCTTAGTCTGTTGACCCGAGATCGTCATAGAGTCTTTTGTGTCTCCCACTGTGCTTTGATTTCCACCCTACCACGGCTCTACTGAGTCGTGAAAACAGGTGGTTTTTGGGTACAGTCCCGATTCACATGGAGGCAATGAGCGATAGGAGGGGATTCGTCTCTCCCGGTATTGGGGGTTGATGTTGCGCTATGCACGACTGGCCATATCTGGAAATCCCTGGCCAGGGTTGCAATGATATACTGGTAAGAGTTATCAGTAGTTTCACGAATGTTATGGACCTTACGTCGGCATGCCTTATCAAGCTACTGGGGTTTGACGTTTACCACCCATAGGCGAGATATGCGACATATCAGACGAACAGACCGGACTGTACGGTAAGTGTTACTGGTTGGATTCACAGGAGTGTGAGCGGGCTTGCTCGTCGATCTTCTGATCGCTCAATACCCGGATGGCCATTACGTTTAGCAGACCGCTTGCGGCTTGTGGGTGTTTGATATGATCATCACCTGCTGCCGGCGTATTGACGAGTCTTTAGAGTCCTACACAGAGGTTTCCTGGCTCAAGCGAAACGAAATAGGAGCGCATATGAGATATGTGCGGGACCGAGAATAATGCGTGTATGTGATACCGTATTCTATTCTCGCGATGAATGTATCGATTGGTTGTATGCGATATAACCTAGTTATAAGCCGATACATTGGATATTAGTCGGTCACATGCGATATGACCGGATCGTTAAATCAAGTGTTGATTTAATGATTTAATGTATAATTATATATTTGATATATTACTTTACATTAACTAGTATTTGTTCACTTAAAATGGATTTTCTCACTTGATGTGCACATTGTATATGTGATATATTTTTTGTGCACTTGATTGTATCATGTTTGATGATACATGAATGTTAGGGTGTATGTTTAGATTAAACCATGGTTATGTAATGGTTAGGGTTTTGATTTTATTTACTTATTCATTTATTTATTTATTTATTCATTTTTGAAAGATAAAGAGAAATGGTGGCTTGATTTGTTTTCTAGTTGAAGCTTCATGAAGGTTTGAATAAGTCCACCATTTTTGTTTCATACTTAACCCTAACCATTCAACCTAACCTTAGTTAATTCTCTACACCTAACTATGGTTGAGATTATGATAAGTATTATTTTGTTTTCTATTTTAAATATACTTATCATATTCTTTCTTCTTTTTCTTCTTCAACAAAGAAGAAACCTTACCTCCATTAATGGCAACTTGAGAAAAAGAGTGAGAAATCCAATTCTAAAGTGAACCCACTTCCTATTTCTTCATCCTCTACCACTTGCCAAGTAGTATAGGGTGTTTTCTTCACAAGTTTCATGACTTGGTGAAGTTGGAGCTTGATCTTGAGTTGCCTCGACGTAGATCATCTTCGGCATCGAAGTCGACGACCTAGCCCGATCTTTTCTCCGATGAGACCACCGCGAGAGTCTAGGATTCCGATGGGTACAGCGGAGGGACGTCATCACAGAGCTAGAGAGGTGGAGGACCGGATCTACAAAGGTTGTATCCCCTTTCCTTTAAGTTAAAGTTGTTTACTTGCATTGCATCGCCTATACATCTAGTTAACGATCCGTATTAGGGTTTGTAGGCACATAAAAGTTAGAATTGGCCATGTTTGATCACTTGTAGAACCTCATGGGTGTGCCTAGGAACTCTACAAGTGGTATCAGAGCCTAGCTAGAGCCTTAGGCGATGCGTAGACGGAGTTAGAAGTCCGATCGAACCGAAACCCTAATTCAAAATTGCTCTCTGTACATTTTTTGAAATCGGGGATTTTTGAGAATTAAAAATATGCAGAAAAATCAGCAGGACTTTCTAAGAATTACTGTGAAACACGAGCACCCGATTCGATCAAAGAGCGGTGGAACCGCGGCATTAGCATGGCTAATGCGGCGGTTCCGCGGCCACTTAGTGTCTTCAGCCAGTCGTTTTTGCACAGTAACTTCTTTCATTCATTGCTGAGTTTTCTGGGAATTTTTAAAGTTTACTCAAGAGTTGAGTTTTCTGGGTTGTATTCGGAGTTCGGAGATTCTACCGGATTGTCTAATTTTGTCTATATTTTTTCCGGATAATTTTAAAATATGTTAAAAAGTTCGACCGGATATAAATACCCACTTTTTCCTCTGCCGGGAAATTTCCAATTGTTGGACTTTTCCGTAGTTTAATGACGTTCTAAGTAGTGCAAGTAACGCGATGGTCCCTTTAGAAGACAACAAACCTTAACTCGATTATGTGACCGTCTTGAACTGCCCTTTGAACCTTCGGGTTTGGGGCAGTACGGCGTGCCACATGTGAGGCGTTGGCTTGACCCTTCTACGGCTGGACCGTTGGTACTGAGGCATGAAGTGAATGTTTTTGAACTTATTTCATGTGTTGAGCTGCTTCGGGAAAACTTAGGTGTTCGATTGTTCGATCGGAAAGTTTAACATTTTCTATTTACCCGGAATGTGATACAACATTTGGAATTCACAAGTAGTTATGAGATAACTGAGTGAATATTATAAACATAGCAGTTTAGTCTCACTAGATCGGTTGCCACGGAATTTTGATGCGATCAAAAGTCCGTCGCAATCACGTAGTGTACGAGGATACTCGCCGGGTAAACTTAATAGACAGCCTCGCCCCATAGCCCCGACCAAGTGACTGTAGGAGAACCCCGTCGCCGAAAGCATCCGTTCGGGTGCTCGCGGCAGCGGTGTTCCGCCTTGGTGCACTTCGTCGACGGCGTCGGGGGTGCAGCTGCCTACTAAAGTTTGCGACGAGCATTCGATCAGAATGTCGGGAATCCTATTGAATTGCACGACTTGATATTGAAAAGAGTTTTCGATAATGAGACTAAAATGCGGGGTTTATAATAGTTAGGCATGCGATGTCTAAGGAATTCATTTGATTAGGCATGCGATGTCTAAAGAGATTGCTGATTCCAACTGTTGTAGTTTTACACTTTCTTTTCTGTGACCGTAAGTGTAATATGTGATATCGCCGGTTTCGTTGCTATATGTCAACGACAATTGGGATACGCATGTTTACTTACGTTGATGACATGTGATGTTATGTGTTACTGGATATGTTATATTGGATCGTCGTGTTTGAATAGCCGGGGTTTTTTTATGTGAGATGAGTGTTTTTCATTTTCATTCATGTATAAACTAGTATGTAATATTCTTTTATTAGGGCACTTCCAGGTTGCGGACGATGTCACCATTTGTATATTATTTACTTTTCCGCATTAGGATAGACCCAAGGAGGGGAGCACAAGTAACCGGGTTCTAGGGTTCAGTGGGAGACCATCTCGAGGAGTCGAGTCCGGGTCTCCTAACCCTAGAATTGGTAGGGTTGCTTGCCGCTCTCGTAGGGGTCTAGGGGTGTGGGATTGGCTATTCATCATGACCGTGGAATCCGTGTTTTATACTGGCTCGTATTAAAAACACGGAAGTCCTAGTATATCCAATATTTCATATGATATTTTCTGCTGCGTTATCTGTGATGTGATCATGTGATTTGTTTAGATAGATATTATATATAGTATATATGATATATTATATAGACGTTGCTTATGCTTTACACCCGCGCTAGCCCTGCCTCGTTCTGGCGTTAGTTACCTAACCTAACGGTGCAGACGGGACATCGAGGCGAATGCGGCATAAGCGTACGTTATATTTTTCTGTGATGTTTAGGTGGACTTAAATGATGGGATATTCATTAATGAGATTAATGAAAGAAAATAAACCTAATTGATGTTGTGGAATCGAATTTCAAAATAAAACAGGTAGCTACAGTTCTTGCTTTGCATCACGGTGTTCATTATAGAACATCCTGCACCTTATTCGATGAGGAAAGGGCCGAGATCCCTTCACCGGGAGTGACTCCTTTAGCAATAACTGGCAGATGCTACAACCCTCGGTTTGTCTTTTGATCGCTTCTATAGTTTCCGCTTTGCACAGTGATATATATGATATATCTCGCACCTCATTCGACGAGGAAAGGGCCGACGATCCCTTCACCCGGGAGTGACCCCTTTAGCAAAACTAGAAAAGCCTAAAAAACACTCCATTTAAAAATCATTTGATTCCGCAACGAGATCAAGTTCAGAGCGTTAAAGGTTTTCATAAAAACCATTCGCAACCCTCCGTCATTTTAGGAAGTAGAGTACTTAGTATTCGTGCTGTGTTTGTTGACCATAGTCAAGGCACAGTGTACGGTAGCTAAGTGATGTCTTCCTACACCGCATATGATGCGATTAGTTAGGACAGTCGCGTGACTTTGTTGACCTTAGTTAAGGGTCATGTGGGTGGGTCTAATTAATCACAAAATGACGGGTAGAACTTGACTAGTACTTATGATTTGTTGACCATAGTTAAGGTCATAAGTGCTAGGGGTAAACACCTTTATCGGGAGTTTCAAGTGTTGAAATTTGCAATGAGATTGTATACCTTCTATGTGATAGTTGGATCCCGATACCCACTGTGAGTAATTGTTACTCCTGGGAGAGTTTTGCACTTTGTAATTAGCCGATCAAGTAGGTGTCTAGAAAGGTGTCAACGGGGTTACGCCTCTGGGAAAACGAGATTTACTGTAATTAGGTCCATGCGAAAGCACGGGGAACCTCCCTCAAAGTACCGACACTAGCCTGGCTGAAAGATTGGCGAACTTGTAGAGTGTAATTAATCCCGGCCAGTCTTTCCTTTTAGGGTTTGAAGGAAGATTTGATAAAAACAGTGGGAGCCATCCTGATTAGATAAAATAAATAACCAATCTAATCTTGCAAGAGCGCACGCAGAGTGTTTTCTTTTCTCTCTCTCCAGGTAGCGACCATATCACGCCTTAATCAAGATAATAATATGGATGTATTGACCGAACCCGCTTGTTATACTGAGCTGGGGAACGTTGGTCCCGCTCCAACTTATAATTGTTATAAGACCGAGCAGGAAATAGGGGAACACCAGAATTCCTATGCCGCCCAAACGAAGAAAGTGCATATGATGCATCTCCTTCGGGTGTGTTCATTACAAAGAACTGTTTCTCAGTATCCTCTGCATCCTGGGTATTTGATACCGGATAAGGATCCCAGATATGTAATCTGTTACATAGGGCTACAAAAGGGTAGAAAACTGAGAACGGGTGATAAGTTTCATGAGACAGAAAACGGGGCAAGTGTTGCAGCCAAGTCTGTTGGTCACTGTCACCCTGTATTACCAATACATTAATTCTGAACAAATGCTATTAGATACCGAACCTGATATACAAAATCATATCAATCTCTTTATTTATTAAAGAACTGATAAAATTTTGTATTGATGGATAATGTTTTGAACATTTCCTATATCAAAAGTTGATCGGTTCAGGCACGTTAACTAAAAGCATTGACGTTCTAAATCAAACTACAGTTCCTAGTATACAGAACACACACAAGAGGAAGGGTTCAGAAATGAACGAATCCTTCTTGAGGCATTGTAGACTAGGTCATATCAATGCGACCCGACTGGCTGAAGTTACATTTTAGATGCATATTTAAATCATTTTGAATTTACATCTTGTGAAACTTGTCAGTCATGTCACAAAGATTAGATGACCATAGCTCTGTTTATTGGAAACAGAGAAAGGGTTAGTAAACCCTTGGGATTGATACATGATGATGTATGTAAGATCCCCTGTCCACACATGCCAACACTGGTTCTTTATACTTCATTACGTTCTCTGATAATCTCTCAAGATTCAGACATATGTTCCTGTTGAAACACAAGTCCGAACCTTTTGAGATATTCACAGAATATAAGCTAGAAGTAGAGAACCAATACGGGTATAAGTATTATGTCCTATGATAAGATCAGGGAGGAGAATACTTGTGCATGGCATTCCTGGAGTATTCTAAAAGAAAATGAGATTCTCTCTCAGTATTACTCCTCTGAATACACCACAGCACAACGGTGTATCGGGGCGGAGCAATTGCACAATATTAGATATGGTGTGCTCTATGATGAGTATTATTGAGTTACCTATTTCCTTTTGGGGTTGTGCACTTGAGAAGCTGCATACCTATTGAATTAGGTTTGAATCAAATCAGTGCCTACCACTCCATATAAGATATGGTATGGGAAGAGCCTATCTCTTAAGTAAGTTAAGATTTAGGATTGTCCGGCCTATGTCTAAAGCAAAATCCGGACAAGATCGAGGCAAGTACAGTTCTGTAGAACTGGAAAGGTTCCAGCTATACAAAACTGCAGCTGATGATTTGACAGAACCAAAGGATTCAATAGTCCCCGACGAACCTCAGCCTCTCCGCCGATCTGGTAGGGTTCTTCACCTGCCTGAGAGATACTTCGGTTTCTCGATGACAGTGGGAGCGAGGAATGTAAGTGCACGGCGGCGCCCCGGCCGTCAATCCGACGGCCAATCGCGGAAACGGTGATAAACTTTAATTTTGCGGACTTAGCAAATCGGCACCACCGCGCACTAAACCCCGGATCGTGCCATTAAACTAGTCTAAGCTATCTAGAGAGAGGGTAGAGAAGTATACCATACGATCCAAGTCGTCCGGTCTTCATCTCCACTCCGATCTCCTCGCGGGAACTCCGGTCGTCGCCTCCTCGCCGGAAGGGCACCACATCGCCTGTAGCTTTTACGGGCTCCCACCTCAATACCGAGGCAACTCGGGCGCGAAGTAGGCTACCCGACGCGCCCAAGATTTGCTGTAGGAAGTGTAGTGTAGATTGCATGTCTCACTTTGGGGTATTGGTTGCCTTTTGAAGATGGAGGAATGAAGGTATGAAAAATGGTGCTTTCATTTTTCCTTGTATCAAAATGAGATGAAGAATGCCACAAGCTCACAAATGAAATTCTCTCATCCTCATCCAAAAATTGTGGCCGGTCATACTAGAATGGAAATGGTGGAGGGAAAACAAAAACCTTATGCATAGGGAGGTGAGTGTAGTAAAAGGAGGAGGGTGACCACATCCAAACATAATCATCACCAAACTTAACCTCAACCTCAAATCCATTTCAAATCCTTTCTCTTCACAATAAATGCAAGAAAAGGTGCAAAAGAAAAGATGCTCTCATAATAAATCCTTTTTCAAGAAACCCCCTCCACAAAGTGTAATTTGCAAAACTGCAAATTACCCCCTCCATCGGAAAAGTCAGGCCGGGAAAGAACAAAGAAAAACCGGCCGGAACGGAAAGCAAACTGGCAACTCCAGAAAACTGGTCCCGTAATAAATTACAGGAAAACCCCATACTGTGCATACACACCCGCATCTGTATTCCGTCCGGATACAAATGCAATGAGACAAAATCTACACTGTACTAAACTAGGACCGGCTTAAGCCAAAGCCGGCTAGTTATATCCGTTCGATCCTGATCCGTGCAATACCGCACGTATCTGATCGAACCCTGCCATATCACCATACGGCCACTAGTACAAAACCGTCCGATCCTGATCCGTGCAATACCGCACGTATCTGATCGGACCCTGCCATATCTCCATACGGCCTCTACAGCGTTTCGCCCGAAACTTGAGTAACTGTAAGTGTGGTGGACTCTAAAGACTCGTCAATACTATGGCTGTGGATTTAATCACTAGCACGTCAGAGGTATAAGCCAATACGTGACGGGCCACCAGCTATTGACTAAAAGGGACGTCGATGAGTAAACTCATCCTGACACCCTACTGAGCCTGTCAGTGACAATATCCATGCAGTCCGGTCCGTTCGTCTATGAGCATCGCATGGCGGGCCTAGGGGGTTGGTAAAAGTCAGACCCCCAAAAGCGGTACAAGTCGTGTCGGAGTGTAGCCCAGAACACCCTGAGATACTACTGGAATACCTACCAGTAAATCTCCTTGCCTTGGCCAAGGACTTTGTGTAATGGCTCTCCTAGACACAGCACGACCTCACCCCCAATACCGGGAGAGACGAACCCCTGAAGATACGCTCACTGCCTCCATGTGGCTCGGGACTGTACCCAACTAAAACCTGTTTGCACGACTCCTTTGAGCCGTGGTAGGGTAGTTATCAAAGTACAGTGGGAACTCACACGAGACAAATGACGATCCCCAGGTCGATGAACTAACCTGCACACATGTCACCTGGGAACTGCCATCTGACGTCTGGTATATGACCAACTAGCATGTTCCCGGCGAGTCCTGTCCGGTGTACTCATAACCCAATGAGCACCTGTATACATCTTAGGTGATCCAACTGACACCAGTGGCTTGTGAGACCGGCCACCGCCCCTCGTCGGGGTCTCGACTGTATACACTAGTCTACTAATGGAGTATCGATGCCCAGTCTCGAAACTCCCACGACTAGGGACCTTTTAAGGATAAGCTTATAGACCCCCAGCTCCCACTTATATGATCGCCCTCATACTGCTGGTGGTCAAGCAAGAATCCTAGGGGCTCTATCAACGTGTAATAGCGACGTGTCAGGTCTCCTAAAGCAGTACACGATGATAAAGGTAAACCAGATAGCAAACTATCATCTCGAGTAAGACTGTCCTACCGGGATAGGTCCTCCCTCAATCATTACAATCACGTACCTGTGACCTAATAATTGACTCTGAGGGCACTATCTCCAACAATCTCCCACTTGCACTCAAGGCTAATTATTGCGATGTCGCATACTCACAGCCCGTGTGATACCGAACATCCAACTCCTCTACTAGTCAGTCTCACAAAGCTCGTTTGCGGAACTATTGCGTTCGAGGAATAGCCTCAGTGAGTGGATCCGCTTAGTTGTTTCTTTCTATATCTCTCTATATCTCAAGTTCGCGGAGAAAGCCATCTCCCGAAATGAGCAATACCTGTCTTAGAATGTCTGGATATCTGATGGGACCTAGCTCATAAATGAACTCCAAATCCAAACTTCTTAGACTGTATCGTCAACCGAACTTAATCAGTATCCTGCGCGCCATGCCTCCCTCAGTATTGCCTTGGACCACCTGTCCAAAATACTGCCCCTCGTCAGAAGGAAAAACTATAACTCTGACAACCTTCTTGTCGTCCATGTCACCTTGGAAGCCTGGAATGATAACTGTCTCCCGAATAAGGCTGTCGTTATCATATCCCTAGAACATCCACTTATGTTCTAAAACTGCTTCCGACTGTTTCTCCAGGATTGGATTAATGTCAACTTATTGCATCTAGTGCAAGAACAACATCTGGTGTGGTACTTGACATCTCACGATTGACTCAATTGCCTGAGCAAGTGATCTGCCAATCATGCACGTCCCTCTCCCCTTTAGTCTGTAAGACACCTTTGGAGAAGGTGACTCCATTACCTGCAGGTACACTACCGTGCCAGGAGTCGTCCATCCTAAATACTCTTAGAATGCTGTCAAGTACCCTGATTGGGAAACCACCCAAATCTAGATCTAAAACCACAGATCCAGTAACCAGTATGTCAGATATAAAATCTATTTCCTTTGTGGAGAAACCACTGTGTGACGACCAAAGTATAACCGATCGTAGTATAGGAATATCACTTCCTACTACCTTCTCAACAGATCCATCCCCTATTCTGATGACGTCAAACCTATGACTGTCACATCAGAAATAGATGATCTATCTCCGCTATATCTGCTTTAGTCTATAAATAGACATAAGCCTGATGTCCACCAATGCTTCCGCTGCTCCCACTGACTACGACAACCCTCTGGCAGAGTCATATAGACGTACACTTCTAAAACTAGTTTAGAACGACGCTGTACTCATTCTCCCGCCGGGTCTCGCAGCCTGGAACAACAGCAATGGTAATTGTAGGTAAACAAGAACTTCCCTGTCACCGTCCTTGAGGCTACCGTAGTACCTCTCTGGTGCTTGAAGTTACCCACCTTATCTGCGGAGTGGCCAATGGAATGTCAAATCAGATTGAATCTTTAGGTTCCTTATCAAATCTTCAGTAATCGTTTGTGGTTCTGGAATCACTTCCAGTTCTACCATACTCCCACTACTGTTTTCTGAAAAATCCATTTTTAATAAAACTGTGGCGAGTCTAGAACAATATTGCTATTGTTCATCCAGATGGTAGAAAATCAACCCGAGTCATAGCCTGGGTCTACCCACAAACAGCCATTACAGAAACGTGCCTTGAGTTGTCCAGTGTCTGGTTTTAATCATAAGCCGGACAACTCCCCGTACCTTAACAACGTTAAGATATGAACTGTTCTACATCCAATATAGAACCAGAGGCACTGATTTAATTTAACCAGATTCAAATCATGCAGCTGTCTCCAGTGCATGTGAAATAAATGGAGAGAGGCCGATCAGCGTTACTCAACTTAGGAATGCTTCCAATTATGAGTAACCTGAAAGAGAAGCAATTTCTCTTTATCATTACTATCAACTGAATACCATACACAAGTATCTACATCTTCGATCACTTTGAAGAATCCCGATACTTGCTACACCTGGTTCTCTACTGTATTCAAATACCAATAACTTCTCCAAATTCGGACCCTGTGTTTCCACGAAACACCTGTCTAAAAACTAGAGAAGTCATAAGTAAACTGAATGTAGTACGAGGACCAACCCCTCTGTCCTGATAGACCCTGGACAACATACAATACTCTGTATAAGTCCCTTGAGTCTGATAACTCATTCACTATGTGTCGTAGGTCGAAAACTGTACTTATGGTTAAGAAGAATTACACCGCTGTTTAATGCTCCTTACCTAACCATCCACTGATATAGGTAAATGTCGTAGACATAATTTCAGAAAGGTATATCTCACTCTATGAAAATAGACGTACACATATATCAATTTGAAATTGGTGCACATCAACGGATATTCAAAACCAAATATTTGCCGACCGGCAAACAGCCCAGGTGATTTCCTCAAATATCACTGATTCCAACGAATCCCGATATAATGAGGATGATCACCCAATTCCCAATAACTTACTCCCACTCATCATCTGTAAAACCATACAGATGTGAGAATCAAACCTGGTAAATACATACCCTGGAGTAAGTATCTAATCGGGAAATCAGTTTTCTTTTAACATTACACAGTGAGACTGAAACATTGAAATGTTTCGATGGGGTATCCCGGTATTCCTAGTAATGCCTCTTCCAGATTCACGACTGTAACCGTATAGTTCTTTGCCACCTCTCCAAATCCCTTCATATGTCTTTAGTCTTTACCTTCTGTACACCCCTTTAGGCCAAATGGTTTTCTTCCTTCCCTACCGTTCGGCACCAGCCTATGGTTTGGAAGAAGACTATCCAAAAAGCATAAAGGGTGTACTGTCCTAATCCTAGGAGCACTCGCAACGCGAGAGAAGGTGAAGATAAAAGACACCTGAATGTACTTTATTCCTATTTCTCCTGAACCAGGATCCATCCCCGAACTGGAACAAGTTCCTTTTGAGTTCGTATATAACCATACGATGGATTATCCAATAAAATGGGATCTTCGTAGTGATACGGAGTGTCCTGGAGAAATACAAAGGTGATTTAGGATTGGCGAAGAAATACTTGGTTTGGTCGTGAATAGCAGTCGCAATTTACTTTGCCCTCTTACTGATCCCTTGCTTTGTCTGAACTTAATACCTTCTGTACACCGTTTAGGCTAACTGGTTTTCTTCATTCCCTACCGGTCGGCACCAGCCTATGGTTTGGAAGAAGACTATCCAATTTGCGTAATAGGTGTACTACTCCTAAACTAAGGAGTACTCGCAACCTGAGAGAGGGTGAAAAGAAAAGACAACTGAATAATCCTATCCGTTTTCTCCAGAACTAGAAACCATCCTCGAATAAATCCCTTCGAGTTCGTATCTAACCATACGATGGTTTTGTCCAATGGAAGTGGACGTTCGTAGCAATACGGGGTGTCCCGGAGAAAAGGGTAAAAGTAGGAGTGGCAATGAGGTCTGCAACTCTGACAATCCAAAAGCCAGTGTTAAGTAGGTTCGGTCAACTTGGTCACTGAGTCATAGTCTAGGGTCGAGTCAATGGTCGCTGCCAGAGAGAGAGAGAAAAGAAACACTCAGCGTGCACTCTAACCTAGATCAGAATGGTTATCACTTTTTCTAATCAGGAAACCTCCCACTGTACCTCAAATTCTCCTCCAAACCTGAAAGAAGAATTAGTCGGGGTCACCCGAGGAGTAAACCAACTCATCAGTGGAAATCGGGATCCAACTCTCATCGCATGACAACGTGACGGAATCCGCTCACGGTATCACACTCCAGAAGGTATGCGCATATCTGGCAAGTTTCAGTACTTTTGAAACTCCCGATGTGATTTCTGCCCCATGCTCTTATGACCTTGACTTTGGCCAACAAATCATAAGTCACATGTCAAGTTCTACCCGTCATTCTCCAGGTTGATTCGAATCCACCCGTACAAGCCCTTGACTTTGGCCAACAAGGCTATACGACTGTTCCAAACCAACGCATCTATCTATGCTGCATATGAATAACCAACAGCTACCAAACACTGTGCCTTGACTTTGGCCAACAAACACAGCTTGAATACTATTGACTACCCATATGAAACGACGGAGGGCTACGAATGGTTTCTGGCGAAAATCTTTAACGTAAAGAACTTGATATCGTCGAAGGAACGGATAGCTTTTTAAAAATATAGTGACGAAAACCGTTGCTAAAGAGGTCACTCCCGGTGAAGGGATCTCGGCTCTTTCCTCGTAGAATGGGGTGCAGGATATTCCAAATGAATACCGCGATGCAAAGCAAAAGTAATCGGCTATAGTGAAGTTAATGCCCTGACGCAAACTTTTGTCCAAGGGGTCACTCCCGGTGAAGGGATCTCGGCCCTTGCCTCGTCGACTGAGGAGCAGGATATTCTAACTGAATACCACGATGCAAAACAAAAGTGAACGTCCTTGCAATAACAGCTTTTTGAAAAGTGTTCCAACAACATCAGAATAGGTTTGTTTTAAAACTTGCATTGATCCGAATTAATGCAGTCCCATCAATTGATCACACCAAAAAGAACGAAAATATACTGATGTACGTATATGCCATCCGCATTCGCCACTGGGTCCCGTCATTACCCGTTAGGTTAGCTTACTAACGACAGAGCGGGGACTGGACTAGCGCGGATGTAAAACATATACAACATCTACTAATATATATACCAATATATTATATTTCGCTCAAGGCGTGAAAAGAAATGCAACATCACAGAAATGTACAACATCACAGAACAATACAGATATCTGGGATCCCCGGGTTTCACAGAGCCACTACTGAAACCCGACGTTCCCCTGGTCGTGTGGATAGCCTGTGCAATGAAATCCTAGACCCCTACGGGCGCGGCAAGTTACCCGCCAAAACCTGAAGCGAGGCAGCCCCTTTCATCGCCGTGAATGGACCACCCAGCACTTCACGGAATCCGGTAACTTGGGCACCCCTCCTGGGTCAACCTGTACCCCCTACGAGTGCGGCGAATAGCCCCGCCGATCCCAGAGTGAAGCCCCCTCCGTCTCAATGCCATGAGATGCGGGCTTGTTGCCCTCCAGAACCCGGCTATCCGTGCACCCCACCGCGGGGTAATCCTAGTACAGAAAGTAAAATATACATACACCGGGTACATCGACCGCAACCAGGTCGTGCCCCAAAATAATAATACAAACAGGCAGTGACGGCAGTCCACATGTCGGACGCTCGCCCCGCAATATCAAATGTACATAATACAACAGCACTGTACTAGCATTGCATCCAGGCTATCCCCCACGACCGATCCGCAACATCACAGCATAAACATAGAACATCAACGTGAAAATCACGTTCGCAAATCCGTCTAACCGGGCTATAGCAGTTAGACGGGATTTACCGATCGAGTGACATTCACGGTCGCAGATATAATGTAAATACTGTGAAAAATGTGTTTAAAATTTTCCGATTGATCAAACCTTAACAAGTGGGCCCCCAAACAAAACTGTAGCACTCACAGAAATCCTGGGCCCAATGTTAATATTCCAAAACCCATAATTTAAGTCCAGGAGGCCTCTGAAAAAAATTGGTGAAGTGATCTCCACAGTGTGCGGCGGAAGGGCCGCGGGAAGGGGGTTTTCGCGGCGGTTCCGCGCTCCCACTGTGGAGTTACTTCGTCGAATTTTTACAGAGCCCTTAGTTTTTCCAGTACATCAATATTTTACAACCTGAAAAATTTTTCGAGACCAAAAATTTTCAACAGAAACTGATGCGAACTAAAATGCAGTTTTGGAACATTCGATCGATCGAAACAGAAAAACACATTACACCAAGCTAGACTATGTTAATGGCGAGGCTCTGATACCACTGTAAGTGCACGGCGGCGCCCCGGCCGTCAATCCGACGGCCAATCGCGGAAACGGTGATAAACTTTAATTTTGCGGACTTAGCAAACCGGCACCACCGCGCACTAAACCCCGGATCGTGCCATTAAACTAGTCTAAGCTATCTAGAGAGGGGGTAGAGAAGTATACCATACGATCCAAGTCCTCCGGTCTTCATCTCCACTCCGATCTCCTCGCGGGAACTCCGGTCGTCGCCTCCTCGCCGGAAGGGCACCACATCGCCTGTAGCTTTTACGGGCTCCCACCTCAATACCGAGGCAACTCGGGCGCGAAGTAGGCTACCCGACGCGCCCAAGATTTGCTGTAGGAAGTGTAGTGTAGATTGCATGTCTCACTTTGGGGTATTGGTTGCCTTTTGAAGATGGAGGAATGAAGGTATGAAAAATGGTGCTTTCATTTTTCCTTGTATCAAAATGAGATGAAGAATGCCACAAGCTCACAAATGAAATTCTCTCATCCTCATCCAAAAATTGTGGCCGGTCATACTAGAATGGAAATGGTGGAGGGAAAACAAAAACCTTATGCATAGGGAGGTGAGTGTAGTAAAAGAAGGAGGGTGACCACATCCAAACATAATCATCACCAAACTTAACCTCAACCTCAAATCCATTTCAAATCCTTTCTCTTCACAATAAATGCAAGAAAAGGTGCAAAAGAAAAGATGCTCTCATAATAAATCCTTTTTCAAGAAACCCCCTCCACAAAGTGTAATTTGCAAAACTGCAAATTACCCCCTCCATCGGAAAAGTCAGGCCGGGAAAGAACAAAGAAAAACCGGCCGGAACGGAAAGCAAACTGGCAACTCCAGAAAACTGGTCCCGTAATAAATTACAGGAAAACCCCATACTGTGCATACACACCCGCATCTGTATTCCGTCCGGATACAAATGCAATGAGACAAAATCTACACTGTACTAAACTAGGACCGGCTTAAGCCAAAGCCGGCTAGTTATATCCGTTCGATCCTGATCCGTGCAATACCGCACGTATCTGATCGAACCCTGCCATATCACCATACGGCCACTAGTACAAAACCGTCCGATCCTGATCCGTGCAATACCGCACGTATCTGATCGGACCCTGCCATATCTCCATACGGCCTCTACAGCGTTTCGCCCGAAACTTGAGTAACTGTAAGTGTGGTGGACTCTAAAGACTCATCAATACTATGGCTGTGGATTTAACCACTAGCACGTCAGAGGTATAAGCCAATACGTGACGGGCCACCAGCTATTGACTAAAAGGGACGTCGATGAGTAAACTCATCCTGACACCCTACTGAGCCTGTCAGTGACAATATCCATGCAGTCCGGTCCGTTCGTCTATGAGCATCGCATGGCGGGCCTAGGGGGTTGGTAAAAGTCAGACCCCCAAAAGCGGTACAAGTCGTGTCGGAGTGTAGCCCAGAACACCCTGAGATACTACTGGAATACCTACCAGTAAATCTCCTTGCCTTGGCCAAGGACTTTGTGTAATGGCTCTCCTAGACACAGCACGACCTCACCCCCAATACCGGGAGAGACGAACCCCTGAAGATACGCTCACTGCCTCCATGTGGCTCGGGACTGTACCCAACTAAAACCTGTTTGCACGACTCCTTTGAGCCGTGGTAGGGTAGTTATCAAAGTACAGTGGGAACTCACACGAGACAAATGACGATCCCCAGGTCGATGAACTAACCTGCACACATGTCACCTGGGAACTGCCATCTGACGTCTGGTATATGACCAACTAGCATGTTCCCGGCGAGTCCTGTCCGGTGTACTCATAACCCAATGAGCACCTGTATACATCTTAGGTGATCCAACTGACACCAGTGGCTTGTGAGACCGGCCACCGCCCCTCGTCGGGGTCTCGACTGTATACACTAGTCTACTAATGGAGTATCGATGCCCAGTCTCGAAACTCCCACGACTAGGGACCTTTTAAGGATAAGCTTATAGACCCCCAGCTCCCACTTATATGATCGTCCTCATACTTCTGGTGGTCAAGCAAGAATCCTAGGGGCTCTATCAACGTGTAATAGCGACGTGTCAGGTCGCCTAAAGCAGTACACGATGATAAAGGTAAACCAGATAGCAAACTATCATCTCGAGTAAGACTGTCCTACCGGGATAGGTCCTCCCTCAATCATTACAATCACGTACCTGTGACCTAATAATTGACTCTGAGGGCACTATCTCCAACAAGGAATGCATCATGAGATGATGACCCAACTAGTATCGAGCAGGTCATCGAGAGTAGGGACTCTGTAAGAATGGCTGGATGCTTAGCGATCTGAGATGGAATCCATATACACCAACAAAGTATGGACTTTGGTTGCGATATCTTAAGGGTTAAATCCCCATCAGGAGCAAGTATATCTTGAGAAGATTACTTGGTGTAGATGGAAAAGTTAAGACTTTCAAAGCTAGACTCGTTAAAGGTTTTCGTCATCGACCATGCGTGGATAATGATGAAACCTTTTCCAGTAGCTGTGCTTAAGTCCATCCAGATCCTACTTACCATTGCTACATACCATGACTACGATATCTGGTGGTTGGGTGCCATGACTGTTTTTCTAAATACTGATTTAGAATAGAAAGTCTATAAGTACACAGCCAGAGGGCTTCGTAAACAGTGGGAGCAGCGGAAACGTGTGCAAGTTGCTTTACAGAATAAAGCAGGCATCGCGGAATTGGAACGTCTGTTTTGATGTGGTAGTCAAAGTGTTTGACTTCATCAAAATGGTAGATGAACCTTGTATATACAAAACGGTAGTAGAGAGTAAAGTGGTCATCCTCGTATTGTACGTGGACGACATACTCTTGATAGGAAAAGAGTTTCCTATACTACGCTCGGTCAATCTCCACTTATCATAAGGATTCTCCATGCAGGGTCAAAGTGATACCTCCTAAATCCTGGGTTTTGGATCTATGAGATAGATCTAAAAGGATGTTAGGGTTCTCACTAGGTATAGTGAGATTGTATCAATCGATCCTGGGGAGAATCACTGGAAAAGTTCCAGACTGATAAGCACGACTGAGTGTCAGTCGCAGGCATTGTTTTTACCCTCAGTAAAGGGACAGTATGTTGGAAGAGTTCCAAGCTAGATACCGTGGCAAACTAGACGATAAAGGCTGGTAACATCGCTATTAAAGATACTACCAAAGAGGCAGTTTGGGTGTATATTGGTTCATGAGATGAACTAGGTTCCTATCATTGTATGACAATGAAAGTGTGGCTTTGGCACAGGAACCCTGGTCCCATCAGTGACCCAGACATATTCTGAGGCAGCATCACCTGATCATGGAGATAGATGATCTCCAGGATGATCGAGGTTAGGAGAGTAGACTTAGAGGAAAACACGGCGGATCCACTCACAAAGGCCTTTTCCCAAAGAGAGACTTTTAGGGGATGGTTGAGTATTAGATACTACAACTACTGCTACAGATGGCCCTAGTGCAAGTGGGAGATTGTTAGTTATATGTATGCCCTAGAGGCCATTACTGTACATTGGATGTATATTGTAGTGGATGCTGGGACATATATAGGTAGGACTTTCTTGCTCGACATGATAGTACGCTATCTGGTTACTCTTTATCTTAACATGTATACTTTCTGTCTCTCTGTTACATGTTGATAAATCCCTTAAGATGTGTACTCGACTTCCAGGACTATGATGGAGACCATACTAGTGGGGCCTGGATAGTCCATGAGTACATCCTTCAATGTTCCTAGTCGTGGGAATATCGAGACGGGGCATCGATATTCCAGAGTAGACTAGCGTATATCTTCTCGACCCATGTGATGGGCGATGGATGATCCCATATCCATTGGTGTTTGACATCAGAGATGGTATGCGGGTGCTCAGTGGAGACTGGGTACACTGAACGGACTCGCCGAGAACTCCCAGATGGTATTATACCTCACGTCAGATGGCAGTTCTCTGGTGACACTGGTACAGCTTAGTCTGTTGACCCGAGATCGTCATAGAGTCTTGTGTGTCTCCCACTGTGCTTTGATTTCCACCCTACCACGGCTCTACTGAGTCGTGCAAACAGGTGGTTTTTGGGTACAGTCCCGATTCACATGGAGGCAATGAGCGATAGGAGGGGATTCGTCTCTCCCGGTATTGGGGGTTGATGTTGCGCTATGCACGACTGGCCATAACTGGAAATCCCTGGCCAGGGTTGCAGTGATATACTGGTAAGAGTTATCAGTAGTTTCACGAATGTTATGGACCTTACGTCGGCATGACTTATCAAGCTACTGGGGTCTGACGTTTACCACCCATAGGCGAGATATGCGACATATCAGACGAACAGACCGGACTGTACGGTAAGTGTTACTGGTTGGATTCACAGGAGTGTGAGCGGGCTTGCTCGTCGATCTTCTGATCGCTCAATACCCGGGTGGCCGTTACGTATAGCAGACCGCTTGCGGCTTGTGGGTGTTTGATATGATCATCACCTGCTGCCGGCATATTGACGAGTCTTTAGAGTCCTACACAGAGGTTTCCTGGCTCAAGCGAAACGAAATAGGAGCGCATATGAGATATGTGCGGGACCGAGAATAATGCGTGTATGTGATACCGTATTCTATTCTCGCGATGAATGTATCGATTGGTTGTATGCGATATAACCTAGTTATCGAATCGAGAATTGATTCGATAAGCCGATACATTGGGTATTAGTCGGTCACATGCGATATGACCGGATCGTTAAATCAATTGTTGATTTAATGATTTAATGTATAATTATATATTTGATATATTACTTTACATTAACTAGTATTTGTTCACTTAAAATGGATTTTCTCACTTGATGTGCATATTGTATATGTGATATATTTTTTGTGCACTTGATTGTATCATGTTTGATGATACATGAATGTTAGGGTGTATGTTTAGATTAAACCATGGTTATGTAATGGTTAGGGTTTTGATTTTATTTACTTATTCATTTATTTATTTATTTATTCATTTTTGAAAGATAAAGAGAAATGGTGGCTTGATTTGTTTTCTAGTTGAAGCTTCATGAAGCTTTGAATAAGTCCACCATTTTTGTTTCATACTTAACCCTAACCATTCAACCTAACCTTAGTTAATTCTCTACACCTAACTATGGTTGAGATTATGATAAGTATCATTTTGTTTTCTATTTTAAATATACTTATCATATTCTTTCTTCTTCTTCTTCTTCTTCTTCAACAAAGAAGAAACCTTGCCTCCATTAATGGCAACTTGAGAAAAAGAGTGAGAAATCCAATTCTAAAGTGAACCCACTTCCTATTTCTTCATCCTCTACCACTTGCCAAGTAGTATAGGGTGTTTTCTTCATAAGTTTCATGACTTGGTGAAGTTGGAGCTTGATCTTGAGTTGCCTCGACGTAGATCATCTTCGGCATCGAAGTCGACGACCTAGCCCGATCTTTTCTCCGATGAGACCACCGCGAGAGTCTAGGATTCCGATGGGTACAGCGGAGGGACGTCATCACGGAGCTAGAGAGGTGGAGGACCGGATCTACAAAGGTTGTAGCCCCTTTCCTTTAAGTTAAAGTTGTTTACTTGCATTGCATCGCCTATACATCTAGTTAACGATCCGTATTAGGGTTTGTAGGCACATAAAAATTAGAATTGTCCATGTTTGATCACTTGTAGAACCTCATTGGTGTGCCTAGGAACTCTACAGGCACAACAAAATCTAGAGGCTTATAAAGCTAAGATGACGCGCTCGTATGAAAAGATGACTAGGCCGAGGACATTCCGCCAAGGCGAACTCGTGCTAGTGGTCAAAAGACCTATGATCCCCAATCGTGCTAAACGGGGGAAATTCGAGCCAAACTATGAAGGCCCGTACATCATAGACAAAGTTTACCAGGGTGGAGCCTATCTACTCATGGACATGCATGGCGAAAGGCCCTTCAGGCCAATAAATGGTCGCTTCCTGAAGAAATACTACGCCTAACGAGTCACGGCCTAGGTCAATGATAGATGACGACGACTATGTCCGCTCGCTATCTTCCTAAGCCTAAACTCTGTAAGTAGTAACCGGCTTCCTTTACGACGGACCGAAATGTCCTTAAACTAACAATGGACCGAAACGTCCTTAAACTAACAGCGGACCGAAATGTCCTTAAACTAACGACGGACCGAAACGTCCTTCAACTAACAACATACCACTATGTCCTAAAACTAGCTGTTGACCGAGATGTCGGTAAACTACGGTGGATTGCAGCATCCCAAAGCTGATACAAAAAAATGAAGAATAAAAAAAGAGAGAAAAAAGAAAAATGGTACGTCCATAAGCAAAATGGGCACGGATGAAAACCCGAAATGGCTCCGTGAGTAAAAACAGCAGAGCTACCGGCGAGTTTTATGAAAACCCGAGAGGGCGCAATCTCGTTAAAAGACACTTGCAAGGTCCTCTCGACTTTGTAAGGAGAAACCACCTGCGTGATATCCTTACGACTCACAAGGAAGCAACACACTTAGGAATCCTTACGATTCCTAAGGAGATATTACACTTGCGAGATCCTCACGACTCGTAAGGAGAATCCTCTTATGAGACCCTCACGGCTCATAAGATTTGAAAGTCTTAAGCTACAGGGATCTGAGCCTGTTCTTAAGCAGCCCCCACAACCTTCGATACCGCTCTACAAGTGGCTCGATGCTGACCCTTGTATACAATCCACGGGCGCGAATAAACATTTCCCTAACAAAGTCCCATCCGTGACTAGGGATATGCCTACACGGTGAACAGCCCTTGTGAGTCCTCTCGACTTATAAGAAGAAAGCACTCTTGTAAGATCCTTACGACTTATAAGAGACCATGCACTTAGGAATCCTCACGATTCTTAAGGAGAAATTACGCCTACGAGATCCTCACGACTTGTAGGGAGAAATACCTTTATGAGACCCTTATGGCTTATGAAGTCAAAAGCCTTAGTCGATAGGATCTTAACCCTGTTTACTGAGCCACCTTTGTCCGACATCGACAGAGGCAAATGATAATTCGCTCCTGGCCATATCCCATTTGTAGCGATGCTGATGTCGAAACATGCATACGAAATAGCCGAAATGATGGGGCAACTTGCAAACAAAATCAGCAAGTAAAAACATATGCGTGCAAAATAGCCAAAATGATTGGGCAACTCGCAATAAAAAGCAGCGAGTAAAAATAAACAAATAGCCGAAATGATTGGGCAATCGCGACCTTCGCGATATAAAAGCTGAAATGATAGAGCATCGCGGAAAGAAATAAAAAAATGAAATGAAATTTATGCCCTACAGGTGATATCATGTCAATCCCTGTATACAATCCAGGGGCGCAAACAAAGAAGGAATCACATCTTTCCTCCCCAGGTTTCATCAGAAGAAGAAGCCAAATCTCAACGGTTCACAAATAGCCTGGAGATCATCTCAACATCCGTCTTATTACGATAGACACAACATCAAACAAAGCGGAACCGTGGCAACTCCCAGTTCCATGACTCGGCGGTGCACAGATGACCGAGAGTCAAACCCCGACTCCGTGAAATGCGGATAAAGTCAACCATTCCTGGCTACGTGGAACGCGGCTTACGTCAAATCCTGACCCCGTGGGAAACGTCCAGAGCGGATCCTGGTCCTCGCAGAGCACGGCAATGACCCCATGTGAAGCATCCAGAGCGGAGCCTGGTCCTCGTCGAACACGGCAGTGAACCCGTGGGAAGCATCCAGAGCAAAATTCCGGGCTACGTGGAACGCAGCTTATGTCAATCCTGACCCCGTGGGAAACGTCCAGAGCGGATCCTGGTCCTCGTAGAGCACGGCAATGACCCCGTGTGAAGCATCCAGAGCGGAGCCTGTTCCTCGCCGAACACAGCAGTGAACCCGTGGGAAGCATCCAGAGCAAAATTCTTGGGTACGTGGAACGCGGCTTATGTCAATCCTGACCCCGTGGGAAACGTCCAGAGCGGATCCTGGTCCTCGCGGAGCACGGCAATGACCCCGTATGAAGCATCCAGAGCGGAGCCTGGTCCTCGCCGAACACGGCAATGAACCCGTGGGAAGCATCCAGAGCAAAATTCATGGCTACGTGGAACGCGGCTTATGTCGATCCTGACCCCGTAGGAAACGTCCAGAGCGGATCCTGGTCCTCACAGAGCACGGCAATGACCCCGTGTGAAGCATCCAGAGTGGAGCCTGGCCCTCGCTGAACACGGTAGTGAACCCGTGGGAACCATCCAGAGCAAAATTCCTGGCTACGTGGAACGCGACTTATGTCAATCCTGACCCCATGGGAAACGTCCAAAGCGGATCCTGGTCCTTGCAGAGCACGACAATGACCCCGTGTGAAGCATCCAGAGCGGAGCCTGGTCCTCGCCGAACACGGCAGTGAACCCGTGGGAAGCATCCAGAGCAAAATTCCTGGCTACGTGGAACGCGGCTTATGTCAATCCTGACCCCGTGGGAAACGTCCAGACCGGATCCTGGTCCTCGCAGAGCACGGCAATGACCCCGTGTAAAGCATCCAGAGCGGAGCCTGTTCCTCGCCGAACACGGCAGTGAACCCGTGGGAAGCATCCAGAGCAAAATTTCTGGCTACGTGGAACGCGGCTTATGTCAATCCTGACCCCGTGGGAAACGTCCAGAGCGGATCCTGGTCCTCGCAGAGCACGGCAATGACCCCGTGTGAAGCATCCAGAGCGGAGCCTGGTCCTCGCCGAACATGGCAGTGAACCCGCAGGAAGCATCCAGAGCAAAATTCCTGGTTACGTGGAACGCGGCTTATGTCAATCCTGACCCCGTGGAAAACGTCCAGAGCGGATCCTGGTCCTCGCAGAGCACGGCAATGACCCCGTGTGTAGCATCCAGAGCGGAGCCTGGTCCTCGCCGAACACGGCAGTGAACCCGTGAGAAGCATCCAGAGCAAAATTCCTGGCTACGTGGAACGCGGCTTATGTCAATCCTGACCCCGTGGGAAACGTCGAGAGCGGAGCCTGGTCCTCGCTGAACACGGCAGTAAACCCGTGGGAAGCATCCAGAGCAAAATTCCTGGTTACGTGGAACGTGGCTTATGTCAATCCTGACCCCGTGGGAAACGTCCAGAGCGGATCCTGGTCCTCGCAGAGCACGACAATGACCCTCTGTGAAGCATCCAGAGCGGAGCCTGGTCCTCGCCGAACACGGCAGTGAACCCGTGGGAAGCATCCAGAGCAAAATTCCTGGCTACGTGGAACGCGGCTTATGTCAATCCTGACCCCGTGGGAAACGTCCAGAGCGGATCCTGGTCCTCGCAGAGCACGGCAATAACCCCGTGTGAAGCATCCAGAGCGGTGCCTGGTCCTCGCCGAACACGGCAGTGAACCCGTGGGAAGCATCAAGAGCAAAATTCATGGCTACGTGGAATGCGGCTTATGTCAATCCTGACCCGTGGGAAACGTCCAGAGCGGAGCCTAGTCCTCGCTGAACACTGCAGTGAACCCGTGGGAAACGTCCAGAGCGGAGCCTGGTCCTCGCTGAACACTGCAGTGAACCCGTGGGAAGCATCCATAGCAAAATTCCTGGCTACGTGGAATGCGGCTTATATCAATCCTGACCCCGTAGGAAACGTCCAGAGTGGATCCTGGTCCTCGCAGAGCACGGCAATGACCCCGTGTGAAGCATCTAGAGCGGATCCTGGTCCTCGCCGAACACGGCAGTGAACCCATGGGAAGCATCCAGAGAAAAATTCCTGGCAACATGGAACACGGCTTATGTCAATCCTGACCCCATGGGATACGTCCAGAGCGGATCCTGGTCCTCGCCGAACACGGTAGTGAACCCGTGAGAAGCATCCAGAGAAAAATTCCTGGTCACGTAGAACGCAGATAATGTCAACCCTGACCCCGTGGGAAACATCCAGAGCGGAGCCTGGTCCTCGCAGAACACGGTAGTGAACCCGCAGGAAGCATCCAGAGCAACTCCTGACTCCGTGAAATGCGGATAAGGACAACTTCACCCATCACTTGCGGGTCCTCACGACTCGTAAGGGAGTAAATTCTCTTGTGAGATCCTTACGACTTATAAGGGAAAACACACTTAGGAATCCTCACGATTCCTAAGGAGAAAATACACCTATAGTCGTAAGGAGAAAATTTTTATGAGACCCTCACGGCTCATAAAATTGAAAAGTCTTAGGTAACAGATCCTAACCCTGTTTCCTGAGCCATCACTACCTCTCGAAGAAGCCAAGACAAGGTGCTCACTCTATCATCTGCCGGCTATGTTTGCTAAGGCGACATGCTGATAACGAAAGAAAGGAGAAGAAAGCGATAGAAAGAACATCTGATTTGCATTTAATTAAGCGTTCGAAGCATACCCATTCATGCATGTGCAAAAGACTTAGAACATGAAATAAAACACACTAAAATGAGAAACTTGCCATTCATATTGCAAAAAAGTTCTTACAATTATGAAAGCAGTAAACAAAAACATTATCAAGATGGTTACAATGGCAAAACCTCAGACCCAGGGCATGGGTTGAGGAATTCAAAAGTGACCTTGTCCAGAATCTTCCAGGCCTTTCGAACCATCCTAGTATGCTTTCTTTCGCGATCATAAGCGTCAGGATCCCCACGGATGTCCTCCACCCTCCGATAGGCAGCAAGTATGACCGACTGTTGAAAAGCCTGATGCAGGAGAACGATAAGATTGTCTCGCCTTCTCTTTGAGATTAGGCTCATCAGATACACCGAGTGCACCTTATCCTCGGCGGCATCCAATGCCCTAAGCGGCACGCCGGTACAGAACAAAGGAAGTGCTTCACAGATCGCTCCCACAATAAGCTTCAGGAGAGAGGAACGTCGAGGAAGTAGCCGACCATTGTATGCGTCAAAGCGACTCATGATTTCGGCACACACGGCGTTTGTGAATTCTCGATTCTGAGAATGGCCGAGTGAACGGATGTTTCCGTAAGAGATAATCTCGTCGAGATCATACATATGAGCGTCCATTACTCCTGAAAAAGAAAATCAACAAGAATTAGCGGACAGACTGATTAAGCGAATTCTTATTAAAAACAAGCACAGGGAGTTAAACTCCTCGAGGGCAATGCTCTGCAGATAGGAGTGACACCTGTCAAAATCAATTATGAGGGGAATTTAAAGAAATTCCCCGAGAACACTGAGAGCCTTGCTCTGAGAAGATGATATAATTCATCAAAAATAAAATTCCATTTTTAATCTTCAAGATCCATGAAAAACTCTTGAGAGTTCTTCTATATGATTTGAAAGGAGCAAGGCTCCATTAATGAATTAAGAAATCATAAGTAAAATCCTTTTAGAGAGCAAAGCTCTATTAATGGAACCCTAAAAGGGTTCTCTTTAGATCAAAGATCTATGGAGCAAAGCTCTGCTAATGAAACCCTAAATGGGTTTTCTATAGATCAAAGATCTATTAAGAGCAAGGCTCTGTTAATGGGTAAAACCCTAACTCATTAAAATTTATTAAAATTTTACCTAAGTTTGGAAAGAGTTTCTTTTTTGCTTTTGAGAAGTTCTCAAACAGAAGGGCTGGGCTCTGAACAAAATTCTCAAGAAAGAAGATGATAATCATCTGAGGACCAAAGGTCCTATTTATAGGCGCTAAGCCGCCTCTTCAACTTCTGAGTTGATCCAAGGGCTCAGATGTTGCCACCGCTGCACTCACGTGTGGACCACGTAAGCGCAACGGTGACGGGGCATTTGTTTCCCTAATCAGAGCAAAGCTCTGTTCAAATTCCAGACTTGGAATGAAGCGGCGCTTCCTTTCCCCCAATCAGAGCAAGGCTCTGTATTGAAATTTCAAAACTCAAAAATCGAAGCAACGCTTCAGATCCAACGCTCTGCGCAGTGCGCCACTTGTCAAACACAGGTGCATTAGCGCAGTTGCGCTGCACTCTGCGCTACGCGCCACGTGTCAAACACGGGTGCGCTAGCGCAGTTGTGCTGCGCTCTACGCTGCGCGCCACGTGTCGAACGTAGGTGCGCTGGCGCAAGATGCGCCAGCGCTGGAATTAAAAATCCCCTACCGTTAGATCAAAAGATCTACTAATAATAAATTATTAATTAATCAGAACTAAAATTCTGTTATGGAAAGATCTTGCCAATCTTATTAAAACAAGAAGATTATCTTCTGTAAAACAGAAGCCTTAGGATCAAAGATCCAACGGTAAGAAATATTCCCAAATCAATCAGAGAAAGATCTCTTAAACCGATTCAACAAATCATTTGGCCCTATATAAAGGCCCCTGGACTTTAAGTCTAAAAGATACAGAAGAAATAAAGAAAACCCTCTGCAAACTTTGAGAAAACTCAAAGAGAAAGAAAGGCAAGCCTTTAAAAAAAGAAGATCATTTCTTCATCTTCAAGGTAAATAACTAGTTCTTGAACCACAGAGATGAAATCATCTCGTGAAAAGAAGAACCATCTTCTAAAAAGATCATAGATCTACAAAAGACCAAGGTCTTTGATAAAAAGAAAAAAGATCAAGAGATCTAATTATAAAATACTAAAAGAAGTATTTTACTTCATTCACAGATCTTTGATCTATAAAGGCAGAGCCCTTTTATAAAACAAAAACTTTTGTTCTTGAATCTTGAGGCAAAGCCTCCTTTAAGAAGAACATAAATTTATTCTTTGATCTTGAAAGTGCCTTGCACTCATGAATTGCGCTCTTGCGCTCATTGGACCCGCGCTCAGCGCCAAAACCTGCCACGTGTCAACCAAACACACAATCTGCGCTTTGCACTTCTGAAACAGCGCACTACGCTCATGGGCTGGTGCTCAGTGCCAAGCGCGCCACGTGTCACTCACTGGCGTGCCAACAGACTAGCGCAAAGCGCTCATAAATTAAAAGCACAATGCGCTAATGAACTAGCGCTTAGCGCTAAGCGCGACACGTGTCCTCTTCGTGTACGCTAACTGATAGAAGCGCAATGCGCTCTTTAGCTGGCGCAAAGCGCCTGACGCGCCACGTGGCGCATTGTCAGAACACAATTTGTTCTGATGAAGACAAAAGATGTCAGAACCCAATACTTAGCATTATTAAAAGGGCCGAGCCCAAATAAAGGCCTAATAGCCAGAACAAAAAAAATGTGTTAAACATTTTAATTGGACTTAGCCCAATTCTGGCCATAAGTCCTCAACTTATCTTGAACTGAGCACATCTGCTCTTTCAACCAACTCACCTTGGTTCAAGGGTACTTCTCTTCACTCCTTTGATATTTGTCGTTGTAATTCCTCAACGTCTTCAAAGAGGTGACGGGTCCCGACAACCACACATTTCATAGACTATGACGTCTCTAAACATTGGACTGTGGGGTCCTTAAACTCATGGACTATGATGTCCTTAACCTCGACCGTGATGTCTTTAAACTAACATTGGACTGTGGAATCCTTAAACTCATGGACTTTGATGTCCTTAACCTCGACCGTGATGTCTTTAAACTAAAATTGGACTGTGGGGTCCTTAAACTCATAGACTATGATGTCCTTAACCTCGACCGTGATGTCTTTAAACTAACATTGGACTGTGGGGTCCTTAAACCCGTGGACTATGATGTCCTTAACCTCGACCGTGATGTCTTTAAACTAACAATGGACCGAGATGTCCTTAAACTAACATTGGACCGTAATGTCCTTAAACTAATCGACCGCAATGTCACTAAACTAAACAATAGAGCCCAATCACTCTCTTGTTGGATCTAAACGATCCCGTTAAGTTGATCTTAGTCTAAAATGAGACTAACGTATCCTTAACAAACGTTCAAGTTGGTCTTAGTCTAAAATGAGACTAACGTATCCTTAACAAACGTTCAAGTTGATCTTAGTCTCAAATGAAGCTAACGTATCCTTAAACCCAACCCCCCAAACCCAAATCTAAGAAAGATACGGATTTGGACTAGTCCACGCCCTACGGACGACAACATAAATTAGTCTCCGTATACAATCCACGGGCAACCAAACACAAAACAAACACCCACGACACGAAGTGACCATATGGAGAAGGAGAAAGTTGTTACTGCGATGCGGTAGCGTAATTAACTGCAAGGGCTTGCGCCTGCAGGGAAGAGCGTCCCCACAATCAAAAACCCCTCAAACGAGGGGGAATCTGACGAAGTCTGCTACATCGGCTGCATCCGTCTGAACCTTCGATACATGGTGCCATAAATCAACTTGGCATCTTCGGAGAGGTGGACGGATAGCACCAATTAGCATCTGCCCCGAATTTCAGGCGAGACGAACCTACGCGGTCGCGTCTCCGTGATTCGGAGGGGAACAAGGGCAGTCGAGAAACACTGATAAGGTACTCTAGTAGTTTCTCATGGTGTATTGGGCTCTCCTCCGACACGAATTATCACGTTGTTAGGGGTCTGACGTTTACCATCCTCCTAGACGGATATGCGAGTATCTCAGACAAACAGACCGGAATGTACGGAGATTGTCACCGATAGGCTCAGTAGGAGTCCGGATTAATTTGCTCATCGGCCTTCTTATCGACAGATACCTGGGTAGCCGTTACGTGTAGCTAGTACCGCTGACGGCTTGTGGTTAAACCCACTGCCAGCGTACTGTAGAGTCTTTAGAGTCCTACACAGAGGGTTTCCCTACTTCAGGCAATTGATGTAGACGTCATATGGTTTTACAACTGGGTTTCGATCACGTACGTGTACTTGTACACGGATGCTGATCGGGCGGACAATACTGGTGGGCTTTGGTTTAAGCCGGATCCTAGTATTGTATTATTGGATTTTTATCGTCTCATTGTATCCGTATTTTTCGGAATACAGATACGGGTATGTATATATGGTGAAGGGGGCATTCCTGTAATTTGGCAAGGCATGCTTCTAGAAGGGGCCACCTCATTATTAGTTTTATCCATTTGCTTAAATGGATTAATGAGGTGGAAATGGAGGAGACTTTGTGTGGCATAGTGAGGAATAGCTATTTTGATTTGTTTATCAGTCTTGACTTACTATTGAGGCATGTGTGCTTTATTATATGGTCTTTTATTCCATGGCTCAATAAGTGAGAAGAGAAAATATATTAGCCATCTCCACACTTGCCATTCTTGATGGTTCATTTTCTTCTCCTCATTCTCTCTCTTGGTTTCTCCATCTCCTTCTTCCTCTAACTAAACCCTAACCTTCACATGTGTCGTGAGCCAAGGGTTTAGTGAGACATTACAATCCATTAGACTCTCTGCATCTCTTAAGCTAGTTGGTTTAGCGAACCATCTACCTTATTTACCTCATTTAGAAGTTGAAGCTTGGAGCACATTCTCTCGCAGTGGATCATCTTTAACGCAAGAAGGCCGATGGAGCAATCGTCATCCAATCACCGAGGAGCCTTGGAGAGGAGCACTAGAAGACCCGAAGGAAGTATCTTGGAGGTATAACCATTCTACAGAGTAGTCAAACCTCTAAATAGATTAGCTAGTTAAGGCTTTAGTAAAGATCCTGGAATTTTAGTCGGTGTTGCGTAGTCAAATATTATCGTTTTTGAAAAATTCCGCCTCCCCGCGAACCGCGGGGTGCACGATATCGGCTTACAATGGTATTAGAGACTACAAAACCTTAACTAGCTAGTTAGCAAAGTCTTTAGAAATTCGATCGCGGAAAAATCCCAAAATTACATCCGAAAAACCCATTTTCTGTCGATTTTAAAAACTGGTCCAAAAATCTTTTCAGGGGCCTTAAAAATACGTGCAGGGATTTTGGAGACTACTGGAGAAAATTGGGTTCTTGAATCCCCAAGACCGCCGTGGAAACGCGGCCAAACCATGCGTTTGGACGCCGTTCCGCGGCCGAGTCAAGGGTGACTCGGCCCGATTTTCTACAGTTGATCTATATTATTGAGTTGTGAATTTTGGGATATTTTTTTTCTGCCCAGGATCTTTTGTGTACAGTGTTATACTTGGGGTAGATTCAAATTTAGTTAATCGATCGAAATTCTAAGTACTTTAGCTAATCGGGTTTTCTGTGTTTGATATATGTGTTCGTAAACCTCCGCTAATTGCTATACGTCGACTAGTTGGGGGTTGCACATATCTGTGATCTGTGTTGGTTTGTAGATATAAATTTTATTGGATCGTCGTGGATGAATAGCCGGAGGGATGTGAGAAGAGTGTTTTCTTTTTTTCACTCATGTAATTTGTAAAGGTGATTTAATATTATTTTGCGGGGTACATCTGGGTTGAGGTTGTAGCCACCGTTGTATATTATTTCTTTTACTGTTTCTGCTCCTAGGATAAACCCAAGGTGGGGTGCACAAACTACCGGGTTCTTTGAAGTGCCGAGTGGCCTACTCATTTTACTGAGGGAGGTTGCTTCACTTCGGGAATTTGGTGGGTAGTTTGCTGCACCCATAGGGATCTGGGGTGGGATTTGGCTATTCATCACGACCGTGGAATCCGTCTTTCGTTACAGGCTTAAACGAAACGCGGAATTCGTCGTATATCCAATATATTCATCTGTGATCTGGAATGCCTATTATTGCATAAGACGAATGCATATATATATATATATATATATATATATTATATCTAGTAGGCATTGCTTATGTTTTATACCCGCGCTAGTCCAGCCCCCGCTCTGGCGTTAGTTAAGTAACCTAACGGTGTAGACGGGGCCCAATGGCGAATGCGTATGGCATAAGCGTATGTTGTATTTTCGTTTCTTTTGTTGCAATGATAGGATTTGTAAATGATGGGACCGCATTAACATTGATTAATGCAAGATAAAACAAACCAAAGCTTAATCGTTGGAAAAATTTCAAAACCACTCGATTTTCTTCAAAAAGCAATTTTAAATGCGGAGCTTAAACTACTCCTTTTAAAAAGCTATCATGGTTCCTTCGACTATATCAATTTCACTACGTTCACGGTTTCGCCAAAACCATCCATAGCCCTCCATCATTTCATATGAATATTCAGTAGTATTCAAGCTATGTTGACCTTCGCCAAGTCATAGTGATTAGTAACTGCTGGGTATTCATATGTAGCATAGATAGATGCGTTGGTTTGGGACAGTCGTACTACTTTGTTGGCCTTCGTCAAGGGTATGTACGGGTGGGTTCAAATTAACCTAGACAATGACGGGTAGAATTTGATATGCCACTTATGATATGTTGGCCTTCGTCAAGGTCATAAGAGCATGGGGCAAAAATCCACATCGGGAGTTTCTAAGGTACTGAAACTTGCTAGTGTTGTATACCATTTGCAGTGTGATAATCATGGTAGGCTTCCTTCTTAGTTATCACATAATGATATTTGGATCCTGATCCTACTGTAAGTATGCGCTACTCTTCGGGAGATTTTTCATAAAACAATCAATGCTATAAACCAAGTAGGTGTTTAGAACAGTGTTGGCGGGGTTACGCCTCCAGGGAAAAGAGGTTGTGTAATTAAGGAACTTCGCGAAAGGGTTGGAAAACCTCCCTCGAAGTACCGACACCAGCCTAGCTGAAAGGTTAAGCAAGAATTGTAAAAGTGAGATTAATCCTGACTAATTCTTCTTTTATGGTTTGAGGAAGGATTCGAGGAAACAATGGGAGCCATCCTATTTAGATAAATTAATAACCAATCTAAACTTGCAAGAGCATCACGCTAAGTGTTTCTTCTCTCTCTCCTAATTGCAGCGACCACAATGACCAGACATGGGTTATTATCTAATAATTTGACTGGGCCAAACTATATTGATTGGCTATGGTATGTCCAGATGGCACTTACCTGTGACAAGCTAGACTACCTCCTTACTACAAAACCCCCCGCCGTCCCAGGTCCAGATTCCACCGTCGCGGATGTTGATATCCGTCAGACATGGGAAAAAGATTGTGCAAGAGCCAAGTGCCTCGTGTTAGCCTCAATGGATAGTAAACACCAGAAGCAGCACGAGAAGATGGACTTAGCTTCCATCTTCCTCCATACCAAAGTTTTATATGGAGAGCAATCTCGTATCGCAAGATATGAGACCTCGAATATATTGCTTCAAGCGAGGTTGGCTATCGGGTCATCTGTAAAGGATCACGTCCTTATGATGATTAGCTACATTGAACAGCTCACGGACCATGGGACTACGTTGGAGAACGAGTTGTGTATCGACTTGATTCTACAGTCCCTACCATCTACTTATGCCCAGTTTATCTTGAATTGCAAAATTCAAGGGAAGGAAGTTACACTTCCAAGTCTCCTCAATTTATTGAGAAACTCAGAGAGCACCCTAAAAGAATCCAGGGAGACACCCTCTCTGCTTATTGGGAAATCTTTCTCTTCTAGATCCAAGGCGAAAGCCAAGGGAGAGAAGAAGAAGGCCTCCACCAAGCCAATAAGCGGTGTCAGTAAGATATAGGTAAAGGGTAGGGCAAAAGTTTCGGGGCTAGTAGTAGGGAAAGAGGCATGTCTTTGTAGTCACGGGAAAGCGCATTGTCAGGAGGACTGCAGGGCTTGGAAAGCCAAAAGCCAGGATTCGAAGCATGTTGCGGCTTCGTCTTTGAGTGTGTTTGTAATTGAAAATTGTTTATTCATTAACTCTACTTCCTGGGTACTAGATACCGGATCAGGATCTCATATCTGTAATTCATTACAGGGTTTGAGAAACCGTAGAGTTATCAAGGTATATGATATGACTCTCAGAGTTGCTAACGCAATGAGCGTGGACGCTGAATCCATAGGGGAATATCACCTAGGATTGATAAGTGGGCAGATATTGATTTTACGTAACTGTTTTTATGTACCTAGTCTAGCTTGTAATTTTATATCTGTATCTTTATTTTCTAAGGAAGGATATGATTTTACATTTGTAAGCGATGTAGTACACATCCACCTAAATCAAAATTTGATTGGGTCGGGTACATTAGATAACGGAATATACATACTGAATCAAGCTCAGGTTTTCAGTGTCTAGAACACACTTAAAAGAAAGTCTCCAGAATTAAATCAGGCTTTCTTGTGGCATTGTAGACTCAATCACATCAATGAAACACGATTGAAGAAGTTACATAAGGAGGGATATTTGGATTCGTTCGAATATCAGTCCTATGCAACTTGTCAATCATGTCTCAAAAGAAAGATGACAAAGACTCCGTTCACTGGACATGGAGAAAGAGCGAGCGAGCTCTTGGGACTCATACACAGCGATGTGTGTGGTCCAATGTCTACACATGCGAGAATTGGTTATTCCTGCTTCATTACTTTTACGGTTTCTCTAGGTACGAACATGTATTCTTGATGAAACATAAATCCGAGGCCTTTAAGAAATTCTGGGAATACAAGAATGAAGTAGAAAAACAAACTGGCAAAAGTATCAAGACACTGAGATCTGATCGAGGTGGTGAATACTTAACTGCCGAGTTCCTGGGCTACTTAAAAGAGAATGGAATTCTCTATCAGCTTACTCCTCCATACACACCTCAGCACAACTGTGTATCAGAAAGACGGAACAGAACCCTATTGGATATGGTTCGTTCCATGATGAGTAATGCTGAGTTACCGCGATCCTTCTGGGGCTATGCACTAGAATCAGCTGCATATCTTTTGAATAAGGTTCCTACTAAGTCGGTGCCTACCACACCATATCAGATGTGGAGTGGAAAGAAACCCTATCTTAAGTACCTTAAGACATGGGGATGTCCGGCTTTTGTAAAAAATCAGCATGCGGATAAGCTCGATGCACGCTCAGTATTGTGTAAGTTTGTAGGATACCCAAAAAAACTCCATGGGGTATCTTTTCTATTACGTAGAGGAACAAACAATCTTTGTTTCTCGGCATGCCCACTTCTTGGAAACTCAATTTTTAGAAAATGAGATAAGTGGGAGATCAGTAGAGCTGGAAGAAATTCCAAAACCATAAGTTATTACTGAAAGTATGGTGGAACCAGACGTTTCAAAAGAACCTGTCATACCCGCGCCACTCCGCAGAACTAGTAGGCTATCTCATCCGTCCGAGAGATACTACAATTTTGTCATAGACGGGAATCGAGAGGATTGCATCATCGAAGATGATGAGCCAACTAGCTTACAGCAAGCCATTCAGAGCCGAGACTCGGTAAAATGGCTGGATGCAATTGTAAGTACACGGCGGCGCCCCGGCCGTCAATCCGACGGCCAAATGCGGAAATGGTGATAAACTTTAATTTTGCGGACTTAGCAAACCGGCACCCCCGCGCACTAAACCCCGGATCGGGCCATTAAACTAGATCTAGCTATCAACAAGACGGGTTAGAGATATACCGAGTGATCCGAGTCCTCCGGTCTTCTCGTCGTCGTCCCGATCTCCCGCGGAATGTCCGGTCTCCTCCCCGTCGCCGGAAGGGCACCACATCGCCTACGTCTTTTACGGGCTCCCACCTCAATGCCGAGGCAACTCGGGCACGAAGCTGGCTAGTCGACGTGCCCAAGATTTGCTGTAGAATGTGTAGTGAGCTATAGTCTCTATTGGGGTTGAAGGAGTTGCCATGATGGAGAAATTTGTGCACAAGGATTTACAATTGATGCTTGCTGGAAAGGAGATGGAGCCTGCAATATTGAGCTCGGCCAAATACCATTTTTGGAGCTCTCTAGAAAATGAATGAAGCAAGCTCTTTTTAATGAGCTCGGCCATGATCAAATTTGTGTTCTGTCAAAAAGGCAAGGGGTGATTCATTTTCCTTAGGAAAAAAAATTCTCTCTCATATTATGCTCATTCCCTTCTAATAAATTAATCCATCATTCCATAAAGCTTCAGCACACTCCAAAAATGAGCTCAATCAAACAATATTAATTAATCCATACTCACATAAATTCTCCTGCACACTCATTCTCACAACAGTGGCCGGCCCATACCAACATCCATCACCAAATCACACCAAAACCATATCCTTTCAAATCTCATTAATGCACCATCATGGATGAAAAAGATGCTTAACATATCATAATGATACAAAAGCAAGAAAGCCCCTCACAACTAAGTTAATTGCAAACTTGCAATTAACCCCCTCCAACGAAAAGTCCGGCCGAGAAGGAATAAAAGAAAACCGGCCGGAATGGAATGCAAACTGGCAACTCCAGAAAACTGGTCCCGTAATAAATTACAGGAAAAACCCCGATACTGTGCATACACACCCGCATTTGTATTCCGACCGAAATACAAATGCAAAGAGACAAAACTACACAATCAAATACTAAGATCCGGCTTAAGCCAAAGCCGGCTAGTAAAAACCGTCCGATCACGATCCGTGCAATACCGCACGTATCTGATCGAACCCTGCCATATCTCCATACGGCCTCTACAGCGTTTCGCCCGAAACCTGAGTAACTGAGTGTGGTGAACTCTAAAGACTCGTCAATACTATGGCTGTGGATTTAACCACTAGCACGTTAGAGGTATAAGCCAATACGTAACGGGCCACTACTGAAATTGACTAAAAAGGGACGTCGATGAGCGAACTCATCCTGACACCCTACTGAGCCTGTCAGTGACAATATCCGTACAGTCCGGTCCGTTCGTCTATGAGCATCGCATGTCGGGCCTAGGGGGTTGGTAAAAGTCAGACCCCCAAAAGCGGTAGAAGTCGTGTCGGAGTGTAGCCCAGAACACCCTGAGATACTACTGGAATACCTACCAGTAAATCTCCTGCCTTGGCCAAGGACTTCGTGTAATGGCTCTCCTAGACACAGCGCGACCTCACCCCCAATACCGGGAGAGACGAACCCGTGAAGATCCGCTCACTGCCTCCATGTGGCTCGGGACTGTACCCAACTAAAACCTGTTTGCACGACTCCTTTGAGCCGTGGTAGGGTAGTAATCAAAGCACGGTGGGAACTCACACGAGACAAATGACGATCCCCAGGTCGATGAACTAACCTGTACACATGTCACCTGGGAACTGCTATCTGACGTCAGGTATAAGACCAACTAGCATGTTCCCGGCGAGTCCTGTCCGGTGTACTCATAACCCAATGAGCACCTGTATACATCTTAGATGAACCAACTGACACCAGTGGCTTGTGAGACCGGCCACCGCCCCTCGTCGGGGTCTCGACTGTATACACTAGTCTACTCTGGAGAATCGATGCCCTGTCTCGAAACTCCCACGACTAGGGACCTTTTAAGGATGTGCTAATAGACTCGAGCTCTCACTTATATGATCGCCCTCATACTGCCGGCAGTCAAGCAAGAATCCTAGGGGCTCTATCATCGTGCAATAGCGACCTGTCAGGTCACCTAAAGCAGTACACGATGATAAAGATAAACCAGATAGCATACTATCATTTCGAGTAAGACTGTCCTACTGGGACAGGTCCTCCCCTCAATCATTGCAATCACGTGCCTGTAATCCAATAATTGACTCTGAGGGCACTATCTCCAACAATCTCCCACTTGCACTCAAGGCTAATTATTGCGATGTCGCATACGCACAGCCCGTGTGATACCGAACACCCAACTCCTCTACTGGTCAGTCTCACAAAGCTCGTTTGCGAAACTGTTGCGTTCAAGGAATAGCCTCAGCGAGTGGATCCGCTTAGATGTTTCTTTCTATGTCTCTCTATATCTCAAGTTCGCGGAGAAAACCATCTCCCGAAATGAGCAATACCTGTCTTAGAATGTCTGGATGCCTGATGGGACCTAGCTCATAAATGAACTCCAAATCCAAACTTCTTAGACTGTATCGTCAACTGAACTTAATCAGTATCCTGCGCCATGCCACCCTCAGTATTGCCTTGGATCACCTGTCCAAAATACTGCCCCTCGTTAGAGGGAAAACTATAGCTCTGACAGCCACTCTGTCATCCAGGTCACCTTGGAAGCCTGGAATGATAACCGTCTCCTAAAGGAGGTTGCCGTTATCAATTCCCTAGAACATCAACTTATGTTCTAAAACTGCTTCCGATTGTGACGACCAAAGTATAACCGATCGTAGTATAGGAATATTACTTCTTACTCTGTGTATGTCATCAAATACCAGGACATCACACCCTTCTACCTTCTTAACAGATCCATCCCCTATTCTGGTGACGTCAAACCTATGACTGTCACATCAGAAACAGATGATCTATCTCTGCTATATCTGCTTTAGTCTATAAATAGACATTAGCCTGATGTCCACCAATGCTTCCGCTGCTCCCACTGACTACGACAACCCTCTGCCAGAGTCATATAGACGTGCACTTCTAAAACTAGTTAGAAAGACGCTATACTCATCCTCCTGCCGGGTCTCGCAGCCTGGAACAACAACAATGGCAAGTGTGGGTAAACAAGAACTTCCCTGTCACCGTCCTTGAGGCTACCGGAGTACCTCTCGGGTGCCTGAAGTTACCCATCTTATCTGCGGAGTGGCCAATGGAATGTCAAATCAGATTGAATCTTTAGGTTCCTTATCAAATCTTCAGTAATCGTTTGTGGTTCTGGAATCACTTCCAGTTCTACCATACTCCTACTACTGTTTTCTGAAAAAATCCATTTCTTTTAAAATTGTGGTGAGTGAAGAACAATATCACTATTGATCTTCCAGATGGTAGAAAGTCAACCCTCGTCATAGCCTGGGTCAACCCACAAACAGCCATTACAGAAACGTGCCTTGAGTTATCCAGAGTCTGGTTTTAATCATAAGCCGGACAACTTCCCGTACCTTAACAATGTTAAGATATGAACTGTACTATATCCAATATAGAACCAGAGGCACTGATTTAATTGAACCAGATTCAAATCATGCAGCTATCTCCAGTGCATGTCAACTAAATGGAGAGAGGGCGATCAGCGTTACTCAACTTAGGAATACTTCCAATTATGAGTAACCCGAAAGAGAAGCAAGTTCTCTTAATCATTACTATCAACTGAATACCATACACAAGTATCTACATCTTCGATCACTTTGAAGAATCCCGATACTTGCAATACCTGGTTCTCTACTTTATTCAAATACCTATAACTTCTCAAAATTCAGACACTGTGTTTCCACGAAACACTTGTCTAAAAAACTAGAGAAGTCATAAGTAAACCGAAAATAGTACGAGGACCAACCCCTCTGTCCTGATGGACCCTGGATAACATACAATACTCTATATAAGTCCCTTGAGTCTAGTGACTCATTCACTGTGTGTCGTAGGTTGAAAACTGTACTTATGGTTAAGAAGAATTACACCGCTGTTTAATGCTCCTTACCTGACCATCCACTGATATAGGTAAATGTCATCGACATAATATCAAAAGGTATATCTCACTCTATGAAAATAGACGTACAGATATATCAATTTGAAATTGGTGCACAACAGCGGATATTCAAAACCAAATATTTGCCGACCGGCAAACATCCCAGGTGATCTCCTCAAATATCACCGATTACAACGAATCCCGATATAATGGGGATGATCACCCAATTCCCAATAACTTGCTCCCACTCATCATCTGTAAAACCATACAGATGTGAGAATCAAACCTGGTAAATACATACCCTGGAGCAAGTGTCTAATCGGGAAATCAGTTTTCTTTTAACAGTACACAGTTGAACTGAAACATTGAAATGTTTCGATGGGGTATCCTGGTATTCCTAGTAATGCCTTATCCATTATCCAGATTCACAACTGTAACCGTATAATTCTTTGCCACCTCTCCAAATCCCTTCATATGTCTTTAGTCATTACCTTCTGTACACCCCTTTAGGCCAAATGGTTTTCTTCCTTCCCTACCGTTCGGCACCAGCCTATGGTTTGGAAGAAGACTGTCCAAAAAGCATAAAGGGTGTACTGTCATAATCCTAGGAGCACTCGCAACGTGAGAGAAGGTGAAGATAAAAGACACCTGAATGTACTTTATTCCTATTTCTCCTGAACCAGGATCCATCCCCGAACTGGAACAAGTTCCTTTCGAGTTCGTATATAACCATACGATGGATTATCCAATAAAATGGGATCTTCGTAGTGATACGGAGTGTCCTGGAGAAATACAAAGGTGATTTAGGATTGGCGAAGAAATACTTGGTTTGGTCGTGAATAGCAGTCGCAATTTACTTTGCCCTCTTACTAATCCCTTGCTTTGTCTGAACTTAATACCTTCTGTACACCGTTTAGGCTAACTGGTTTTCTTCATTCCCTACCGGTCGGCACCAGCCTATGGTTTGGAAGAAGACTATCCAATTTGCGTAATAGGTGTACTACTCCTAAACCAAGGAGTACCCGCAGCCTGAGAGAAGGTGAAAAGAAAAGACAACTGAATAGTCCTATCCGTTTTCTCCAGAACCGGAAACCATCCTCGAAGTCCTTCTAGTTCGTATATAACCATACGATGGTTTTGTCCAATAGAAGTGGACGTTCGTAGTAATACGGGGTGTCCCGGAGAAAAGGGTAAGAGTAGGAGTGGCAATGAGGTCTGCAACTCTGACAATCCAAAAGCCAGTGTTAAGAAGGTTCGGTCAACTTAGTCACTGAGTCATAGTCTAGGGTCGGGTCAATGGTCGCTGCCAAGAGAGAGAGAAAAGAAACACTCAGCGTGCACTCAATCCTAGATCAGAATGGTTATCAATTTATCTAATCTGGAAACCTCCCACTGTACCTCAAATTCTTCTCCAAACCTGAAAGAAGAATTAGTCGGGGTCACCCGAGGAGTAAACCAACTCATCAGTTGGAATCGGGATCCAACTCTCATCGCATGACAACGTGACGGAATCCGCTCACGTTATCACACTCCAGATGGTATGCGCATATCTGGCAAGTTTCAGTACTTTTGAAACTCCCGATGTGATTTTTACCCCATGCTCTTATGACCTTGACTTTGGCCAACATATCATAAGTCACATGTCAAGTTCTACCCGTCATTCTCCAGGTTAATTTGAACCCACCCGTACATACCCTTGACTTTGGCCAAAATGGCAGTACGACTGTCCCAAACCAACGCATCTATCTATGCTGCATATGAATACCCTAATAGCTACCAAACACTGTGCCTTGACTTTGGCCAACATACACAGCTTGAATACAATTGACCATTCATATGAAATGACGGAGGGCTACGAATGGTTTCTGGCGAAAACCTTTAACGTAATGAACTTGATATCGTTGAAGGAACGGATAGCTTTTTAGAAAATATAGTAACGAAAACCTTCGCTAAAGAGGTCACTCCCGGTGAAGGGATCTCGGCTCTTTCCCCGTAGAATGGGGTGCAGGATATTCCAAATGAATACCACGATGCAAAGCAAAAGTAATCGGCTATAGTGAAGTTAATGCCCTGACGCAAACATCTGTCCAAGGGGTCACTCCCGGTGAAGGGATCTCGGCCCTTGCCTCGTCGACTGAGGAGCAGGATATTCCAAATGAATACCACGATGCAAAACAAAAGTGAACGTCCTTGCAATAACAGCTTTTATGAAAAGTGTTCCAACAACATCAGGATAGGTTTGTTTATCTTGCATTGATCCGAATCAACGCAGTCACATCAATTGATCACACCACAAAGAACGAAAATATACTGACGTACGTATATGCCATCCGCATTCACCACTGGGTCCCGTCATCACCCGTTAGGTTAGCTAACTAACGGCAGAGCGGGGACTGGACTAGCGCAGATGAAAAACATATACAACATCTACTAATATATATACCAATATATAGTATTTCGCTCAAGGCGTGATAAAAATGCAATATCACAGAAATGTACAGCATCACAGAACAATACAGATATCTGGGATCCCCGGGTTTCACAGAGCCACTACTGAAACCCGACGTTCCCCTGGTCGTGTGGACAGCCTGTGCAATGAAAACCTAGACCCCTACGGGCGCGGCAAGTTACCCGCCAAAACCTGAAGCGAGGCAGCCCCCTTCAGCACCGTGAATGGACCACCCAGCACTTCACGGAATCCGGTAACTTGGGCACCCCTCCTGGGTCAACCTGTATCCCCTACGAGTGCGGCGAATAGCCCGCCAATTCTAGAGTGAAGCCCCCTCCGTCTCAATGCCATGAGATACGGGCTTGTTGCCCTCTAGAACCCGGCTATCCGTGCACCCCTCCGTGGGGTAATCCTAGTACAGAAAGTAAAATATACATACAACGGGTACATCGACAGCAACCAGGTTGTGCCCCAAAAGAATAATACAATCAGGCAGTGACGGCAGTCCACATGTCGGATGCTCGCCCCGCAAAATCAAATGTACATAATACAACCACAACTGTACTAGCATTGCAACCAGGCTATCCCCACGACCGATCCGCAACATCACAGTAAAAACAGAATATCAACGTGAAAGTCACGTTCGCAAATCCGTCTAACCGGGCTATAGCAGTTAGACCGGATTTACCGATCGAGTGACATTCACGGTCGCAGATATAATATAAATACTGTGAAAAATGTGTTTAAAATATCCGATCGATCAAAAATTAACAAGTGGGCCCCCAAGCAATACTGTAGCACTCACAGAAATTCTAGGCCCAAGTTTAATATTCCAAAACCCCTAAAATTAGCCCAGAAGCCCACTGGAAAAAAAAATGATACAGTGACGTCACCAATGTGCGGCGGAACCACGGCCCAAGGGAGGGTTTGGCCGCGGTTCCGCGCTCTCGTGGTGGACTGACTGTGTCGAATTTTTCCAGTAGTCTTAAAATTTCCAGTACACTAGTTTTTTACAACCTGAAAAATTTTTGGACACCAAAAAATTTTAACAGAAAACTGATGTGAACTAAAATTGGGATTTTGGAATTTTGGTCGATCGGAACTGAAAAACACATCAAACAAAGCTAGACGAAGTTAATGGCGAGGCTCTGATACCACTGTAAGTGCACGGCGGCGCCCCGGCCGTCAATCCGACGGCCAAATGCGGAAACGGTGATAAACTTTAATTTTGCGGACTTAGCAAACCGGCACCCCCGCGCACTAAACCCAGGATCGGGCCATTAAACTAGATCTAGCTATCAACAAGACGGGTTAGAGATATACCGAGTGATCCGAGTCTTCCGATCTTCTCGTCGTCGTCCCGATCTCCCGCGGAATGTCCGGTCTCCTCCCCGTCGCCGGAAGGGCACCACATCGCCTACGTCTTTTACGGGCTCCCACCTCAATGCCGAGGCAACTCGGGCACGAAGCTGGCTAGTCGACGTGCCCAAGATTTGCTGTAGAATGTGTAGTGAGCTATAGTCTCTATTGGGGTTGAAGGAGTTGCCATGATGGAGAAATTTGTGCACAAGGATTTACAATTGATGCTTGCTGGAAAGGAGATGGAGCCTGCAATATTGAGCTCGGCCAAATACCATTTTTGGAGCTCTCTAGAAAATGAATGAAGCAAGCTCTTTTTAATGAGCTCGGCCATGATCAAATTTGTGTTCTGTCAAAAAGGCAAGGGGTGATTCATTTTCCTTAGGAAAAACAATTCTCTCTCATATTATGCTCATTCCCTTCTAATAAATTAATCCATCATTCCATAAAGCTTCAGCACACTCCAAAAATGAGCTCAATCAAACAATATTAATTAATCCATACTCACATAAATTCTCCTGCACACTCATTCTCACAACAGTGGCCGGCCCATACCAACATCCATCACCAAATCACACCAAAACCATATCCTTTCAAATCTCATTAATGCACCATCATGGATGAAAAAGATGCTTAACATATCATAATGATACAAAAGCAAGAAAGCCCCTCACAACTAAGTTAATTGCAAACTTGCAATTAACCCCCTCCAACGAAAAGTCCGGCCGAGAAGGAATAAAAGAAAACCGGGCGGAACGGAATGCAAACTGGCAACTCCAGAAAACTGGTCCCGTAATAAATTACAGGAAAAACCCCGATACTGTGCATACACACCCGCATTTGTATTCCGACCGAAATACAAATGCAAAGAGACAAAACTACACAATCAAATACTAAGATCCGGCTTAAGCCAAAGCCGGCTAGTAAAAACCGTCCGATCACGATCCGTGCAATACCGCACGTATCTGATCGAACCCTGCCATATCTCCATACGGCCTCTACAGCGTTTCGCCCGAAACCTGAGTAACTGAGTGTGGTGAACTCTAAAGACTCGTCAATACTATGGCTGTGGATTTAACCACTAGCACATTAAAGGTATAAGCCAATACGTAACGGGCCACTACTGAAATTGACTAAAAAGGGACGTCGATGAGCGAACTCATCCTGACACCCTACTGAGCCTGTCAGTGACAATATCCGTACAGTCCGGTCCGTTCGTCTATGAGCATCGCATGTCGGGCCTAGGGGGTTGGTAAAAGTCAGACCCCCAAAAGCGGTACAAGTCGTGTCGGAGTGTAGCCCAGAACACCCTGAGATACTACTGGAATACCTACCAGTAAATCTCCTGCCTTGGCCAAGGACTTCGTGTAATGGCTCTCCTAGACACAGCGCGACCTCACCCCCAATACCGGGAGAGACGAACCCCTGAAGATCCGCTCACTGCCTCCATGTGGCTCGGGACTGTACCCAACTAAAACCTGTTTGCACGACTCCTTTGAGCCGTGGTAGGGTAGTAATCAAAGCACGGTGGGAACTCACACAAGACAAATGACGATCCCCAGGTCGATGCACTAACCTGTACACATGTCACCTGGGAACTGCTATCTGACGTCAGGTATAAGACCAACTAGCATGTTCCCGGCGAGTCCTGTCCGGTGTACTCATAACCCAATGAGCACCTGTATACATTTTAGATGAACCAACTGACACCAGTGGCTTGTGAGACCGGCCACCGCCCCTCGTCGGGACCTAGCTTGATCTCTTTCTCGCAACCATAGCTGAATTTGAGATCTCGACTGTATACACTAGTCTACTCTGGAGAATCGATGCCCTGTCTCGAAACTCCCACGACTAGGGACCTTTTAAGGATGTGCTAATAGACTCCAGCTCTCACTTATATGATCGCCCTCATACTGCCGGCAGTCAAGCAAGAATTCTAGGGGCTCTATCATCGTGCAATAGCGACCTGTCAGGTCACCTAAAGCAGTACACGATGATAAAGATAAACCAGATAGCATACTATCATTTCGAGTAAGACTGTCCTACTGGGACAGGTCCTCCCCTCAATCATTGCAATCACGTGCCTGTAATCCAATAATTGACTCTGAGGGCACTATCTCCAACAGCAATGTGGACCGAAATGGAGTCCATGTACACTAAAAAAGTATGGACTTTGGACTTTGCTCCAGAAGGGATAAAACCCGTAGGCTGCAAATGGTTCTTCAGAAAGAATATTGGTGTATATGGACAGGTTGAAACCTATAAGGCTATACTTGTTGCAAAAGGTTTTCGTCAAAGACTTGGTTTGGACTATGATGAAACCTTTTCTCCAGTGGCTATGCTCAAATTCATTAGGATCCTTCTTGTCATTGCTGCCTTCCACGATTATGAAATCTGGCAGATGGACGTAAAGACCGCTTTTCTAAATGGAATTTTGGAAGAGTGCGTCTATATGGATCAGCCGAAGGGTTTCATTCAGAATGGGAGCAGCGGAAAGGTGTGCAAGTTACTTAAGTCCATTTATGGGCTAAAACAGGTATCGCGGAGTTGGAACATCTGTTTTGATGAGACAGTCAAGGAATTCGACTTTATCAAAAATCCAGATGAACCATGCATATATAGTAAAATTGTAGCGAGAAGTGTGGTATTCCTCATCCTGTACGTGGATGACATTCTCTTGATAGGAAATTCCATTCCTATGCTACAATCAGTCAAGGGATTCTTGTCACAGAGGTTCTCCATGAAGGACTTGGGTGATGCATCCTACATTCTGGTGATCCAGATCTATCGTAGCAGATCTAAACGGATATTAGGACTCTCACAATCAAGGTGCATCGACACCATACTGAAACGATTCAGTATGGAAGATTCTAAGCGCGGTAATCTACCGGTTTGTCACGGAATCACTCTCTCCAAAGAGATGTCTCTCAAGACTGATTTGGAAAGGGATCTCATGTCTATTATACCCTACGCTTCAGCGGTAAGCTCTATAATGTATGCGATGTTGTGTACCAGACCAGATGTAGCATACCCCTGGGTGTAGTAAGCCGGTATCAGTCAAACCCAGGGAAGAAGCGCTGGATAGCAGTGAAGAACATTCTCAAGTACCTGAGAAGGACTAAGGAGATGTTCTTGGTGTACGGCAGGGAAGACCTCCAGGTCGAGGCCTTCGCCAACTCCAGCTTCCAGATTGACAAGGATGACTCCAAGTCCATGTCGGGTTATGTATTTACCCTCAATGGAGGGGCGGTTATTTGGACGAGCTCCAAGCAGGACACCATTGCTGACTTGACTATGGAAGCAGAATATATAGCTGCTTGTGATGCCGTGAAGGAAGCAGTCTGGATCGGGAAGATCGTGGTAGAGCTTCAGGTGGTTCCATCTATAGTTGATCCAATACTGCTGTATTGTGACAACAACGGCGCTATAGCTTTGGCGAAGGAACCAAGGTCCCATCAGAAATCCAGACACATCTTGAAGCGGTTCCACCTGATCAGGGAGATCATTGATCGACAAGAGATCGAGGTGTAGAGAGGAGAGACAGAGAACAACACTGCAGATCCACTCAAAAAGGCCATCCCTCAGACACAGTTCGAGCAGCTAATCGAGATGATAGGTCTGCTATATGCCAATACATGGCCTTAGTGCAAGTGAGAGATTATTAGTGATATATACCCTAGAGGCCATTATTGTATCATACTGGATTGTATATTACATATTGGATGCTTGGGATATTTCACACTTATAATAACAGTCTTGCTCGATATGGTAGTATGCTATCTGGTTTGATTCTATCTCAATATGTGCATGTGTTTCTTTTAGCATATCGCTTATACATATTGGTAGAGCCCTTAGGATCTTTGCTTGACTACCAGCATTGTGATGGCAGTCACACTCGTGGGGGATGGGTAGTCTATAAGCACATCCTTATACAAGTCCCTAGTCATTGTATTATCGAGACGGGGTATCGATATTCCGGAGTAGACTAGTGTATACGCTTCTCATCCCAACAGGGGATATGGTCTGTCCCACAGCCATTAGTATGACGTACTAAGATGGTATGCAGGTGCTCACTGGGTTGTGAGTTACACTAGACAGGACTCGACGGGAATTACTGGTTGGTATTATACCTATCTTCAGGTAGCAGTTCTCAGGTGGCATGAGTACAGCTTAGTTCGTTGACTTTCCATCGCTTCTTTGTCTCGGGTGTGTTCCCACTCCACTTTGATTACTACCCTACCATGCTCAAAGGAGTCATGCAAGCAGGTAGTAGTTGGGTGTAGTCCCGAAGCACTTGGAGACAATAGCGATCAGATAGGATTCGTCTCTCCCGGTATTGAGGGTTGATATCGCGCAGTATTCGGAAAACCATTACACAAAGTCCCTGGCCAGGGCAGTCGAGAAATACTGGTAAGGTACTCCAATAGTTTCCCATGGTGTATTGGGCTCTCCTCTGACACGACTTATCACGTTGTTGTAGGTCTGACGTTTACCATCCCCCTAGGCGGATATGCGAGTATCTCAGACAAACAGACCGGAATGTACGGAGATTGTCACTGATAGGTTCAGTAGGAGTCCGGATGAGTTTGCTCATCGGCCTTCTTATCGACATATACCTGGGTAGCCATTACGTGTAGCTAGTACCGCTGAAGGCCGATGGAGTAATCGTCATCCGATCACCGAGGAGCCTTGGAAAAGAGCACTAGAAGACCCGAAGGACCGTATCTTGGAGGTATAACCATTCTACAGAGTAGTTAAACCTCGAGATAGATTATCTAGTTAAGACTTTAGTAAAGATCCTGGAGTTTTAGCCGGTGTTGCGTAGTCAAATATTATCGTTTTTGAAAAATTCCGCCTCCCCGCGAACCGTGGGGTGCGCGACATCGGCTTACACTAAATGGTGATTTAGAAGAAAGCGTGTACATAACACAGCCAGAGGGCTTCATAGACAGTGGGAGCAGCGGAAGTGTGTGCAAGCTACTTAAATCAATCTACGGATTAAAGAAGGCATCACGGAGCTGGAACATCTGTTTCGATGAAGCTATCAAAGAGTTTGACTTCATCAAAAACGTAGATGAACCTTGTATATACAAGAAGGTTGTAGAGAGTAAGGTTGTCTTCCTCGTATTGTACCTGGATGACATACTCTTGATAGGAAATGATGTTCCTATGCTACACCTGGTCAAGCTCTTTTTATCACACAAATTCTCCATGAAAGATCTAGGTGATACCTCCTACATCCTGGGGATAAAGATCTATAGAGATAGATCTAAGAGGATGTTGGGACTGTCCCAATCCAGGTACATAGACACCATACTAAATAGGTTTAGTATGGAAGATTCTAAGTGTGGTAATTTACCCGCTTGCTCAGGAATCACTCTCTCCAAAGAGATGTCTCTCAAGACTGATTTGGAGAGGGCTCGCATGCAAGTGATGCCGTATGCTTCGGCAGTCGGGTCTATCATGTATGCGATGTTATGTACCAGACCAGATGTAGCTTACTCACTAAGTGTAGTAAGTAGGTATCAATCAGATCCTAGGGAGAAACACTAGACAGCTGTGAAGAACATTCTTAAGTACTTGAGAAGGACTAAAGAAATGTTCTTGGTGTATGGGAACGGCGAACTCCAGGTGGAGTCCTTTACCGATTCGAGCTTCCAGAGTGATAAGGACGACAATAAGTCGGTCTCAGGTTTTGTCTTCACCCTTAATGGAGGGGCAGTATGTTGGAAGAGTTCCAAGCAAGATAATGTAGCAGACTCGACGATGGAGGCTGAATACATCGCTGCCAACGATGCTGCCAAAGGGCCTGTCTAGATGAAGAAGTTCATTGCTGAACTTGTTGTGGTTCCATCCATTGAGCATCCAATACCTATGTATTTTGATAACAATGGAGCTGTGGTTTTGGCCAAGGAACCCCGGTCCCATCAGCGATTCAGACATATTCTTAAGCGGTATCACCTGATCCGAGAGATAGTAGATCGACGGGATATCAAGGTTAGGAGAGTTGACACGAAGGATAACACTGCGGATCCACTCACGAAGGCCCTCCCCCAGACGCAATTCAAGAGACTATTTAGGATGTTGGGTATGGGATACTACAACAACTGACCTTACTGCAAGTGGGAGATTGTTAGGGATATGTATGCCCTAGAGGCCTTTATTGTACATTGATGTATATTATAGTGGATGCTTGGACATATATATAGAGGACTTTCTTGATCGACATGATAGTATTCTATCTGGTTGCTCTTTATCTTAACATGTACACTTAATATTATTATACTGTCTCTCTCATGCATGTTGATAAAGCACTTAGGGTGTTGGCTTGACTACCAGGACTATGATGCGGATCATACTACTGGGACCAGGGTAGTCCACAAGCACATCCTTTAATTGTTCCTAGTCGAGGTTATATCGAGACAGGGCATCGATATTCCAGAGTATACTAGTGTGTACGTTTCTTGACCCTGTATGGGGGCGATGGTTGACCCCATAGCCATTGGTGTTTGACATAAAAGATTGTACACAAGAGCTTATTAGAGAATGGGTACACCGAACAGGAATCGCCGAGAACTCCTGGATGGTACTATACCTATCGTCAGATAGTAGTTCTCTGGTGACACTGGTACAGATTAGTCTGTAGACCCGAGATCGTCATAGAGTCTTATGTGGTTCCCACTGTGCTTTGATTTCCTCCTTACCACGATGTTGGATATAGTGCCCTCAGAGTCAATTATTGGATCACAGGCACGTGATTGCAATGATTGAGGGAGGACCTATGCCGGTAGGACGGTCTTACTCGAGATGATAGTATGCTATCTGGTTTATCTTTATCATCGTGTACTGCTTTAGGTGACCTTACAGGTCGCTATTACACGTTGATAGAGCCCTTAGGATTCTTGCTTGACTGCCAGCAGTATGATGGCAATCATATACGTAGGAGCTGGGGTCTATAAGCACATCCTTAAAAGGTCCCTAGTCGTGGGAGTTTTCGAGACAGGGCATCGATACTCCGGAGTAGACTAGTGTATACAGTCGAGATCCCAACGAGGGACGGTGGCTGGTCTCACAAGCCATTGGTGTCAGTTGGTTCACCTAAGATGTATGCAGGTGCTCATTGGGTTATGAGTACACCGGACAGGACTCGCCGGGAACATGCTAGTTGGTCTTATACCTGACGTCAGATAGCAGTTCCCTGGTGACATGTGTACAGGTTAGTTCATCGACCTGAGATCGTCATTTGTCTCGTGTGAGTTACTACTGTGCTTTGATTACTACCCTACCACGGCTCAAAGGAGTCATGCAAACAGGTTTTAGTTGGGTACAGTCCCGAGCCACATGGAGGCAGTGAGCGGATCGGCAGGGGTTTCGTCTCTCCCAGTATTGGGGGTGAGATCGCGCTGTGTCTAGGAGAGCCATTACACGAAGTCCTTGGTCAAGGCAGGAGATTTACTGGTAAGTATTCCAGTAGTATCTCAGGGTGTTCTGGGCTACACTCCGACACGACTTGTACCGCTTTCGGGGGTCTGACTTTTACCAACCCCCTAGGCCTGACATGCGATGCTCATAGACGAACGGACCGGACTGTACGGATATTATCACTGACAGGCTCAGTAGGGTGTCAGGATGAGTTCGCTCATCGACCTCCCTTTTGGTCAATACCTGGTAGCCCGTTACGTACGGCTAGTACCACTGATGTGCTGGTGATTAAATCCACAGCCAGAGTATTGACGAGTCTTTAGAGTCCCCCACAGACAGTTTCTCAAGTTTCGGGCGAAACGTTGTAGAGGACGTATGATATATGACAGGGTTCGATCATATACGTATGGTAGTGCACGGATCATGATCGGATGGATCATACTAGTGGGCTTTGGTTTAAGCCGGATCCTAGTATTAGATTTGTTGGATTACTTTAGTCTCATCGCATTCGCATTCAGTCGGAATGCGGATGCAGGTATGTATATACAGGTGAGTGGTACTCTTGTGATCCGTCACGAGTTTACTTTAGTAGATGACATTCTCTTTTTATTGTTGCAAACATTTGGATTAATGTTTGCATGTGGAAATAATGAGCTAGAAATCATCATTAAGAGCATTAATTGTGACACATGCACAAGTGATGACTCATGGTCTCTTTCTTTGTGCATGTGTCACATTTTTATGGATTTGAGTATTGAAATGAGAGGGAGAGAGAAAGAGGGCTGCCATATGAAGTGTTTGGTCTTGCATTTTTCATATCTCACACTCTCTCATTTTATCATGAGAACACAAAAGAAAAAGAGAGAAAAACTTCTTCTTCCTCCTCTTCTTTCTTAAGCTCATTATCTACTCACTAATGGCATCCACTAAATCCTCAAGAGACAAAGTAATGACACACATTCTCTACTTCACCTTGGACACGTCGGCTAGCAAACTTCGTGTCCGAGTTGCTTCGGACAAAGCGGGAGCCCGTAAAAAGACTCGAAGATGTGGTGCCCTTTCCGACGAGGAGACCGGAGATCGAAGATGCCGCGAGGAGCTTGGGATGGTGGCCAAAGACTGAAGGACACGGATCGATCGGTATAGCTTTCCAACCCTTTTTCTAGTTGCTAGTTGTAGGTTAATGGTTCGATCCGGATTTAAAGTATACGATAGCGCCGGTTTCAAGTTTTGAAAAAGTTTTCGTTTCCGCATTTTGGCCTCGGACTGACGGCCGGGGCGCTACCGAAGACTTACACACGGCTCAAAGGAGTCATGCAAACAGGTGGATTTTGGATACAGTCATGAGTCATATGGAGGCAATGAGCGATAGGAGGAGTTTCGCCTCTCCCGGTATTAGGAGTTGATGTTGCGCTATACTCGATTGGCTAAAACAGGAAGTCCCTGACCAGGGCTGTTGATGAGATTTACTGGTAAGAGTTATCGGTAGTTTCTCGTACCGTTATAGGCCACACATTGGCATGACTTATCAAGTTATTGGGGTTTGATGATTCCACCTCCAGACTCGATATGCGACATATCAGACGAAGAGACCGAATTGTACGGTAAGTGTTACCTATAGGCTTCATGGGAGTTTGGACAAGCTTGCCTGTTGATCTTCTATTCGCTGAATACCTGGGTAGTCATTATATCCAGCTAGTACCGCTGACGGCTTATGGGTGACTGATGTGATCATCACCTACTGCTGGCGTATTGACGAGTCTTTAGAGTCCCACATAGAAGTTTCATGGTTCAAGCGAAACGAAATAGGGCACATATATTGATATGTGCGGGGGCCTGATTAAATACGAGTATGTGATACTATATTCTAATCTGGCGGTTATTTGTTATCGGTTAGATTATATGTGATATAACCGGATTATCGAATCAAGTGTTGATTTGATAATGTGATGTACAGATAAATGATATTAGTCGGTTATATGTGATATAACCGGATTATTAAATCAAGTGTTGATTTAATAATTTGATATATATTATATTTGATATAATTATATATTAACTAATATTATCAACTCACTAATTATTCTTCATAATATATATATTAATATATATATATATATATATATATATATATATATATACATATGAAGCATGGTTGATTTTCTATTTTTAGAAAATAGAAATAAAAGGTGGAAATTGGAAAGATATTTTAGGCATGGTGTGAAGCATGACTTTCATTTATTTATTCATTTGGTGTCACTATTGAAGTATGGTTGGGATAAAATATTGGTTTTTATTACGTGCTTCAATAAGTGAGAATGATAACTTAGCCATTCTTCATGCTTTGCCATTCTATGCTTGCTCAAGTGTTGAGTTCATTTGCCTTAGCTCTCTTCATCTTCCTCCTCACCTCCTCCAAACTCAATCCCTCACATGTGTTGTGAAACTTTGAGCTTGTAAGAACCCTAGTGAGTAAACAAAACCCCTACTTCACCATCCTACACTTGATTAGCAATTAAGTGTAGTGTGTTTCCTTCACTAAAGAGTTTAGTGAAGAGGTAGCTTGGATTAGCGGAGCTTTGGGTGGATCATCTTCGGCACGAAGATCGCAAAGGAAGCTCGATCCAACTTTATGTGGAGCCTAGTGGAGTCGCGTGCACTACAACCCGGAGCTTTAGAAGAGAAGGACACGGTCTACAAAGGTTGTAGTCTCTTTCTCTTAGTGTAATGTAAGTTTATGATATCATCATGTAAACCCTAATATTCTAGTTTGATCCTTAGTCAGTCTAGCTTAGCACCTAGAAATTTTTAAAATTGCATGCTTGATGCCTGTTTAAACATCATGGTGGTGCTAGGGTAGACTTTCAATATCATCTTATACTAAGTCTTTTGATCATATCCGTAAGTTCGTTGCATAGGTTTTCTCCAACTATAATTTATATATCGGTTCTTTCATCATTATAGTGCGGGGGTGCTATACTCCATCCACCCGACTTTCCCCATAGATATAGATCTACTCACCTGCTAATCTTCTTACTTAGTCGAAGCCGATGTGCTTCTTGATCTGCTTCGTCGTCTCGGAAGTCCACGCGAAGGTACCTACAATCAATACACATCATAACGCTATTAAAATCAAGTCCGAAAACCGATAAGGCACGCGAAGTGCTTATAGGTTAGAACCTATAGTCTACGCATGCAAAAACAACCAAATAACCCTTGTCGTTGACGTACAAACGTCCAAATCCAAATTCAAATACCAAAATCCAAGTTTCACAAATCGAAAACCCGAAATTAGCAACATAGGAAATCACTCCCAGATTCTACCTTAGATCAAATTAGGACATTTTGCATATAGGGTTAGTATACATATCAGATAAGGGACCCATGGTCCAAACATCATACAAATCCACCACGACTAGGCCGCAAATTGCGGCCTAGGGGAATTTATCTGCGGCCTGAAAATGGTTGTGGGGTATCGGGTCTCTGGGGAAAAATCTAGGTGGCCTGCATGTCTCATTGTAATGGAAACTTAAATTATGGGGCTCTCGGGTGATACCAGATTCCATATAAACCTCACAAACTGTTAAAACCCGATGTCGGGAAAATTCTAAGTTCGTGTATTGGGTTTCTAGTCTTCTAGTTTAGCCGTAATATCATCACTAATGGCTTGAAGTCACCAACTAAACCTCAATTACAACTTTACAAGACCATTCATCCACTAAACATCAACCTAGAAATTTCCAAGATCAAAACCCTACACTAGTTTAACTCCAAACTACTATAAGAGGTTAGGAAACTAATTAACAAGATGAGAAATGAAGTTATACCTCTTGGAAGAAACTCAAGAAAAATCCTAGATGCTCCAAAGTGCTCAAAATCCAAACTTGAGCTCACTGGGGGATGTAGGATGAGGTTGTGTGCATTTTTTATAAAGGTGAGGTGAGGTTTTGGTGAGGTTTTGGTAAGGTTTTGGGGTGTTTGTGGAGGAGGTAGAGGAAGGAGGAGAAGGAGAAGAAGTGAAGGAAGAAGAATGAAGGATGAGGTAAAGAAAGGTCAAGGATGTAGGAGCCATCCTCTCTCTCTTTCTCTCCCCCATGCCTCAAGTCATCATTTTGTCCCCCTTCTCTCTCTCATCAATTATCATCTTCTGTTTCTTTTCTTTTTTCTTCTTACAAATAAACCACAAATGCAAATGAAACAAACATACAACATGTCATGGTGCACTAACTATGGTTATTTAAAAAGATGGATTTGGTTTAATCATGATTAGTAGTGCACTAATCAAGTTTAACATAAACTTACATATAATTAATTGCATAATTATTTATAAAATATCCAAATCCAATAAATGCCTTTATAATTAAATATACATATTAATATCCAATTATTTTCCAAATATTGGTATTTAATTATACCATTTTACGAAAACCCTAATCCGTAATTGAATAGTTTTCGTGAAATATATTATTTTATTATTTAAATTCTCAAAAATAATATTTTATATTTCTGAAATGTTACAATGATTGAGTTCTTTAAAAATATATATTTAAAGAAAGAATTCAACAAAAAATTATTCTTTCTTGAATTTCGAATCTATTAAAAAAAGGAGAGGTATACCTAATCGATTTTAATTTCGGGTTCTCCCATGTTTAATTGATGAAGAAATTTCCTTTGGAATCGCCGATGGTTTAGAAACTTGAGAAGCTTGAGAAACAAGATATTGATACAAGTAAAAAGAATATGATTTTGAAATCTTAGAGAAGAAAGCCTTCTGTTTATATAAAAGATTGCAAAACCTGGTTGTCGCATGGATGTGCGGGATGGAAGGACTCGTGTTCGAGATCCCACACGCATAGAGTATTTCGCTCTTCCCCCTTTCTTTTTTTAATTAAATGCGCACGTACAAATTTGATCCTAGACGAGCGCGGGTGTGTGTCATGGGACCCCCTGGGCTAACCAGGGGTGCTCAGTTGTCCAAAAAAAAAAGATTGCAAAACCTAATTTATTTCTTTGTACATGGATTTTTATAAGAAAATAAGGCTTAAAATCTTTAATATATCTAACCTTTTAATTATCAATAATCCTTTCTCAAATATTTTTTAGTTGTTATCAATTAGATTTTGGCTGATTTCAAACATGTCATATTTTAAATTCAAATTTAATAAGGATCAACAAATAATCTTTATTGCTATATATATTAATATGGCAACTAATAATGTTGACCAAAATTTGGCATAGCTATATGTAATATAAAAAATATATTATTATCACTTGGGTCTCACGTTCTACGCATATGAAACCCAAGTGGGGGGCAATTTGTAGACACCAAAATTGTATACTCATATAAATTCGGACTGCATAAAAATTATATGCGCAATATACTTATTTTAAGCTGAAATAATAGCAAACGAAATCCAAATTTAATAATCTTGGATTCGTTGGATTCGTGACTCAATGAAGAATAACTTTACAGTTCAAGTTAAAGGTCGAATCTTAATCAAAACTCGCCAAATTAGTTAAAAATATAAGCTGTTTTAACACAGTTTATATTTTACTAATTTGTGCAATATTTCCATATGCACGTGCATTATACGTTCTTAATATACTAGATTGGGGAGATACATATACTTCGTTGATACATGTACACCAAGCGTACACCTACATTATATGTACATCATATGTGATCAAATAACTATTAATATTATATGTGCATGACACATGCATAAAATTTTGAAAATTGTCATACCGATTTAAGGTTGAGATGCCTTCAACCTTCTATATATATCGTCCTTCGATATCCAATATTATCTGCACATATCTAACATATAAAACTCATCATACATATATGATCATGACAATTTTATTGTTGTTCATGTCATGGCTCATATGTCATGGCATATCTGTTGGGGTTTCTTAGCACGACCATAAGGTTTTAGCAAGCATCGAGTATGCAATTTTAAAAAATCTAGTGTGCTATGTAACACTAACCAAGAATCGAACTAGAATATTAGGGTTTTGTAAGTCATGTAAACAAACTTTACACTAAGTGAACAAGAAATACAACTTTTGTAGACCGGTCCTTCACTTCTAAAGTTCCGTGTAGTAGTCCCTTAACTCCAAATAGTGGTCCCCGAACTCTTCTTAGGCTCCACTAGGCGAAAGAAACGAGCTTTCTTAAGGATCTTCGAGGCCAAAAATGATCTACGTCGAAGAATCTATAACTCAAGCTACCTCTTCACTAATTGAGAAATTATTGAAGTAAACAACCTACACTAAATGGCTAGTTTGGTATGAATTGATGAAGTAGAAATTTTGCTCACTTTAGAATTATCTTTCTCTTTTTTCTTTCTCACCTCACTCAAACCTAGAGAGCAAAGAAGAAGATGAAGAAGATGACCTAATATGAACCCTTGGGTGAGAAAATATCTCAAGAGATATTAGTAAAGAGTTAACCATGGCTAAAAATAATGGTTGGGTTAATAAATATCTAGAGTAAAACAAAATTAGTTGACTAAGTCAAGACTTCTACATACTTCCATAAGTATCTTAAGCCATGGTATTTTCCACCTAATTTTGATTTATCTCTTAATTATTAATCACCCAAATTATCTTTAGTTTGGTATGAGTCTCATACACCCATGTCCAAAGTATCATCTAGCATGACACAAAAATAAATACATTAATATATATCTCATATATATTTATATGTATTTGTAGAAAACAAATTCTTAAGTGAGCTAATATTAGTTAATATATATTAATATATCAAATATATAATTATATATTAATTTATTAAATCAACACCTGATTTAATAATCCGGCTATATCACATACAACCGACTAATATCATTTATATGTATATCAAATATACATATAATAAATTATTGAATCAATAATTGATTCAATAATCCGGTTATATCACAAATAAGCTATATCGCGAGATTAGAATACTGTATCACATACACGTATCAATCTCGGTCCCACACATATCACATATGTGCCCTACTTCATTTCGCTTGAGCGAGGAAACCTCTGTGTAGGACTCTAAAGACTCGTCAATACGCCAGCAGTAGGTAATGATCATATCAGTCACCCACAAGCCGTCAGCGGTACTAGCTGGACGTAACGACTATCCAGGTACTGAGCGATCAGAAGATCAACAAGCAAGCTTGTCCAAACTCCCATGAATCCAGTAAGTAACACTACCGTACAATTCAGTCTTTTCGTCTGATATGTCGTATATCGAGTCTGGGGGTGGTAAACGTTAGACCCCAATAACTTGATAAGTCATGCCGATGTGAGGCTTATAATGGGTCGAGAAACTACTGATAACAATTACCAGTAAATCTCATCACCAACCCTGGCCAGGGACTTCCTGTTATAGCCAATCGAGCATAGCGCAACATCAACCCCCAATACCGGGAGAGACGAAACCCTTCCTATCACTCATTGCCTCCATGTGACTCGGGACTGTACCTAAAATCCACATGTTTGCATGCTCTCTTGAGCGTGATAGGGAGGAAATCAAAGCACGGTGGGAATCACACAAGACTCTATGACGATCTCAGATTTACAGACTAACCTGTATCAGTGTCACCAGAGAACTGCTATCTGACGATAGGTAAATAACATCTAGGAGTTCTCGGCGAGTCCTGTTCGGTGTACCCATTCTCCAATGAGCACCTGTGTACAATCTTTGATGTCAAACACCAATGGATGTGGGATCAACTATCGCCCCATACAGGGTCAAGAAACGTACACACTAGTCTACTCGGAAATATCGATGCCCTGTCTCGATACTCCTTCGACTAGGAACAATTAAAGGATGAACTTGTGGACTACCCTGGCCCTACTAGTATGATCTGCATCATAGTCTTGGTAGTCAAGTACACATCCTAAGGGCTTTATCAACATGTAACGGAGAGACAATATAAATACAAGTGTACATGTTAAGATAAAGAGCAACCAGATAGCATACTATCATGTCGAGCAAGAAAGTCCTCTCTATATATGTCTAAGCATCCACTATAATATACAATCATATATAATAATGGCCTCTAGGGCATATATATAACTAACAATCTCCTACTTTCACTAAGGCCAGTTGTTGTAGTATCTCATACCAACATCTCAAAAGGTCTCTCAAATTGTATCTGGGGAATGACTTTCATGAGTGGATCCGCCGTGTTATTCTTCGTGTCAACTCTTCTGACCTCGATCTCCCGGCGATCAACTATCGCCCGGATCAGGTGATATCGCCTTAGAATATGTCTAGATCGCTGATAGGACCTGGGTTCCTTGGCCAAAGCCACAGCTCCATTGTTATCACAATACACAAGTATTGGATGCCTAATGGTAGGAACCTCACCAAGTCCATCTCATGAACTTGTTCATCCAGACAGTCTCTTTGGCAGTATCGTTAGTAGCGATGTATTCAGCCTTCATCGTCGAGTTTGCTATGGTATCTAGCTTGGAACTCTTCCAACATAACATCTCTCCACTGAGGGTAAAGACAAAACCCGAGACCGACTTATAGTCTTCCTTATCACTCTGGAAGCTCGAATCGGTAAAGGACTCAACATGGAGTTCACCGTTACCATACACCAAGAACAATTCTTTAGTCCTTCTCAAGTACTTAAGAATGTTCTTCACAGCTGTCCAGTGATTCTCCCCAGGATTTGATTGACACCTACTCACTACACCTAGTGATTATGATACATCTGCTTAAATCTATCTCTATAGATCTTAATCCCAGGATGCAGGAGGCATCACCCAGATCTTTCATGGAGAACCTTTGTGATAAGAAGAGTTTGACCGAGTGTAGCATAGGAACATCATTTCCTATCAAGAGTATGTTATCCGCGTACAATACGAGGAAGAAAACCTTACTCTCTACTACTTTCTTGTATATACAAGGTTCGTCTACGTTTTTGATGAAGTCAAACTCTTTGACTGCTACATCAAAAAAGATTTTCCAACTCCGCAATACCTGCTTCAGTCCGTAGATTGATTTAAGCAGCTTGCACACCTTTCCGCTGCTCCCTCTATCTATGAAGCCCTCTGGCTGTGTCATGTATACGCTCTCTTCTAAATCACCATTTAGAAAAGCGGTCTTGACATCCATTTTTCAGATTTCGTAGTCATGGTATACAGCAATGGCAAGTAGGATCCGGATGAACTTAAGCATAGCCACTGGAGAAAAGGTTTCATCATAATCCATACCTGTTCGTTGACGAAAACTTTTTGCTACAAGTCTAGCTTTGAAGGTCTCAACTTTTCCATCTACACCAAGTTTCTTCTTAAAGATCCACTTTCTCCTAATGGATTTTACCCCTTCAGGAGCAACTTCCAAAGTCCATACTTTGTTGGTGTACATGGATTCCATCTCAGATCGCATTGCATCTAGCCATTTCACAGAGTCCTCACTCATGATGTCCTGCTTGAAACTAGTTGGGTCATGTTCATATCAGTTTTTTGCATTATTATATTCCCCATTCTTAATCATATTGCAAATAAATAGGTGCTTTTGATCCATGTCTGCTAAATAGTTGCAGCTTACAGGTTCTCGGAACAATACAGTGAAAATGGTGAAAAACGCTATAAATGTGAGACCACGACCAATAAATAGATGAATCTGCAAGATGCCGCCTACCAGTTTGAGGAACAAACGAAGATCAGCAAACAGTTCAATATACAAAGTATAAGGGCAGCATAAGATTCAAGACTTCAACGCGAAGTTAACGGTAAAAGTCCACAAATTCTGCACTGTTGGAAATCTGGAAGAAAGTAGAAAAGATTCTGAGGAACCAAGTGAAGAAAACAGATAGAAAAAGCAACTTGAAGTATCACAGAAGAAATGAGCCCAAGAGCCCATCAAACGGCCGCGGAACCGCGTCCAAACAAGGCTTATGGCCGCGGATCCGCGGCCGTGCAGAGCACGTGTCGGTGGGAGTCGGTGGGAGTCGGTGCATTGACCATGTTTTCTTAGGGTAGTCTTGTAATTTCAGATGTGGATCAGATGTAAACCCTAGGGTTTCTCCTATCTATAAATAGGAAAGCCTACAGCTCTTTTGGGGCATGCCTCTTTTTAATTCTTAGATTTTAAAATTTTCAATTCTATTGTAATCGTCAAGAGGTGTCAATAAAGTAAGTTTTTTTATCTTGCAATTTTAATTTCATCTTTTAATTTCTGCAATTTTCATATCTGTCTTTTATTATCTGCACGTTAATTAGGTAATTAAAAAGAAAATAAAAAATGAACTCCTTTGTTAATACCCTAATGAGTGAGTAGTTCCTCGCTTGTTAGGGTTAGGATTGGATAGGTTTGAGAGATGGAAACCTCTCACTCCTTTCTTGCCCTCATAATTTTATAAATTAGGACTCTATGTAAAACAAACACCCACCGCTCACTACGGCACCCTATCCTACGAGATAGCGGTGATTCCCTAGTTAGACCGGTAGTGGTTGATTTACATAGAGGTTAGGGATAAGAGTTAAGAAAGGACGGACAAGGACCAAAAGGAAGAAAATACGTTTTCTACCTAGTCGTGCTAATCCCCTTTGTTAACTATGACCTTAACACCTAAGTTCTTAATTATGGCAAAAGAAGCGGTGAGTAGAATTAACTTTCCAAACTAATCTAATCCTAATCCTAGCAAGGTTTTAATCCAAATCAAATTCAATCTCAGTTTTTTATAAAAATCAAAACCTACCACAAATAGGAATTGACTCGTTAGAACAATAAGAAAAGAACACGTTTTCCCTGTGGACCGACCCGTACTCAATCGGCTAGCTACCAAGCGACACCATTATTGATTGAGGTATTCTTAACTTTGATTTCAAAACGCAAAATCTCTCTCAATAAAATGGCTCCGTTGCCGGGGATCACGGTAGTTAATTTCTTTTTGTAACTTTGGGTTAATTAAAAATTAAAAAATCATAAAAACTGAAAAATATAAAAACAAAAAAAAATTATCATCTTGTTATTTTTTGAATGGTTTTTGTGCGAATTGTGCAGGAACGGAAAGACGAACAGATTCAGAACTGGAAAAATCCAGCGAACAAAAACAGCAAATAGCATATCTGAAAAGACAGAGGAGAACCACAACAGAAAACAGGAAAAGTTTGACGGACTGATCCAACTGAAAAACCGCGGAACCGCTGCTAAAGGAGGCATTCTGCCGCAGAACCGCGGCTCCTTGCTGACGTCAGCCTTTCAAATCCCTCTGTGAGTATTTCTTTTCCTCTCTTCTGCCCTCTGTAGTCCACTGAAAAATTTTCCTACAGGGTTCTTTGCGCAAAACTTCTTCCCCCTCTCCAATAAATCAATCTTGTGCAGGATTCTTTGCGCCGCAAATAAAAAAAATTTGGCAAGTGTTTTGGATTTTTGTGTATTTACTGCTTTGCATTTTTTAAAACGGACTTTTAAGGGGCTATAACACCAATCCAGATTGGGTGGGGATTTCATTACCCTTCCTAGGCCCCCAAAAATCACAAAAAGCATTTGCATCAACCTTTGAGTTAATTAAAAAATATTTAGAATCAGCCAATAAGGACTGTCGCGCTCATTAAGACAGATGACGGTTGTGGGCAGTCGGTCTTTTATCTAAACCTGACTTTGTGGTGCCTAGGCTAGACAAGTGGGAAAGGTAATTTTAAAAGGCCCGTCTCATGGTGATTCGTGAGCAGATCCCTCCTTTCTTTACTTGTGCTTACCTGTCCACAATTGGCGGTGAAGAGGCGATTCGAGAGATATCTCACAACTTGCCCTTTGGACCAGTTAGGAGCAGTCTAGTTGACTTAGGGTTAGGAGACCCTAGCTCTAGGATTGATTGTGCATATTCTGATTGCTTGAAAGTGTGTCTAGCTCCTTATAAAAAAATATTTTGCAAAACTCCTTATAAAAAAAACCCCACAAAACAAAATTTTTTACAAAAACTTGCCATTTTGTCGCTAAGAAATCCATTGCACCCCACTTGCACCCACATTCTCTCATTGACGTTTTCTTACCCCCACCTTCTATTTTTACTTTTTGACTACACTACACCTCGTTAGTGTATGTCCGGTTGGACTAGGGATACTAGTGCCCGTTTAGTCCGTGTTTCGTTAGTGCCTACTGACGACGCGTTCGACTCCGAAGTCGAAATTCCCTCCACTTCTTTACCTTCATCTTCAAATTCATCATCTTCTAAAGAGATGTCGGGATTCAATCCTAACAACCCCTTACCTACTATGGGACTGATTCCACCTCAACTGGATGCGAATAACCCACCACACCCTCCTGTCGAAGCGCCCCAACGAACCGCGCTCCAGGATCTTTTCTATCCAACCCGCACCGCACTTCCTACTTGTCTTTCACTTCCACCGGCTAATGGGGATAACTTCGAAATTAAACCCCACTTCATCAATATGTTGCCCAAATTTCACGGGCTGGAATCCGAAGATGCTTACATCTTCATTAACAAATTCCAGAATGTTTGCGCAATGATGAAGACCACTCAACTTTCCGATGATGCTATAAGGCTACGTGTCATTCCATTCACTTTATGTGACCTGGCTGAAAAGTGGTTATATAGCACAGCATCGCATTCCATAAAAAATTGGGAAGAGTTTGTTAAGGCTTTTCTAAAAAAGTTGTACCCACACCACAAGACCGCGAGAATTCGCAATGAAATTAATCAATTTTCCCAGCTTCCTTCCGAACCTTTTTGGAAGTGTTTCGAACGATTTAAGGACCTTCTTGTTCAGTGCCATCACCACGGTATCGAGAAATGGCAACTTTGCCAAAGTTTATACGAAGGACTGAACCCAGCAACTAAGTAGTTGTTGGAAACCATTTGTCAAGGTCACTTTCTTACAAAATCGAGCGAGGAAGCTTGGCAATTTCTCGACGATCTTGCTAAACAAACACTTCAGTGGGAAAGCACTAAGACCACTTCATCTACTTCATCAGGTCAGTCTAGGGCAGGCATACATCAACTTGATATGTCAATTGCAATGAAGGCCGAAATGGATGCACTCACGAAAAAACTAGAAGCAATTGAGAGCAAATTCTCATCGCCTTCTCCTGCCCCAGCTTTACCCCCACGCACTATTTGCGCTTGTTGCTCGGATTCGTGCCATCTAACCGAAGAGTGTCCTTACAACCCGCATGTTCAAGGACAAGATCAAGTCAATGCTGCCTTTCAGTAAAGACAAAGAAATGATCCATACTCTTCAACTTATAATCCTGGTTGGAGGAGCCACCCAAATTTCGCCTGGAATCAAAATCAACAACAATTCCAAGGCAATAACAACTTTCAGAGGCCTCCTCCACAACAACAAGCCCCTCAACAAACTCAATATTAGCAACCTTTCCAACCCCAACCTTACCAAAACCAAATGAACAATTTTGTACCAAAACCAACAACAAGCCCCAAACAACTCTTATCCTCAAAACAATTTTGTTCAGCCAAATAACGATAAGGTTTCCTCGCTAGAACGAATTCTGGATGCGTTTTTAAAACAATCTACGCAATTCTCAGCCAGCATCCAATCTTCCATTTAGTCTTTGGTGCAACACACTGCTTCACATGATCAGAGCATCAAAACAATTGAAGCCCAAATTGCACAACTGAATGCTGCGTTAAGCGAGCGAGAAAAGGGGAAACTTCCATCTCAACCACTGCCAAATCCCGGTCACACACAAAATACATATGTTGCTCATGAACAACAAAATCATAATGTGAGTGTCGTGACTACATTGAGATCTGGAAAGGTATTGCACAACAACGTTGGCAATAATGATGACACCCCGGCCGCTTCTTCTTCTTCTTCTTCTTCTTCCTCATCTTCTTCTTCTTCTGAGCCTGTTCTTCATTCTTCACAAGGCTCTACTTCTTCTAATAATTCGAACGGACCCACATCTTACTCCAAGAAAACACCAACACTGGGATCCGTTCCAACTCCGCAATCTACTCCACAAACATTGGACTCAACAAATTTTCAAAATATTCCATTTCCAAACAGGTTGAGATCCAATAAACCTACTCCACAAATGGAGAAGATTGTGGAGTTATTCAAACAGATTAGTATTAACATACCTCTCTTGGATGCAATCCAACAAATCCCTTCTTACGCTAAAATTTTGAAGGACTTATCCACCAAGAAGAGGAAATCGCAGGTACCCAAGAAAGTTTTCTTGGCTAGTGCAGTAAGTGATGCTCTTACCCAACCTTTACCCCAAAAATGCAAGGACCCTGGCTGTCCTACAATTTCAATAACAATTGGGGATAAGAACATCAATCGCGCACTTTTAGATCTTGGTGCCAGTGTTAATTTGCTTCCCTATTCAGTATATGAACAATTAGGCGTTGGAGAGCTGAAACCCACACATTGTACTCTCCAAATGGCCGACCGATCCATCACCCATCCTAGGGGTGAGTTAAAGGATGTGTTGATTAAAGTAGGGGACTTCATTTTCCCCATTGATTTCATTGTTATGGACACACAGCCTGTAGCTAACCTCCGGAGTCAAATTCCGGTGATACTTGGTCGACCATTCCTTGCAACTTCTAATGCGGTGATCAATTGTCGAAATGGTTCGATGAACCTATCTTTTGGAAACATGACAATTGAACTCAACATTTTTAAGTTAGGGAATCAGCCCTCCGAGCCTAATTCTAATATACTTGATGTTTGCTCGATCCAAGAGATCACTCAGGAGGACTGTAAGATCGAAAAATTTATGTTCGATCACAGCAGTTTTGACGCCACTAGTGCGTTCCTCCTTGAATCTGACACAGTTTTCACACCCGATAACGATTACGAGTGTTTCATTTTTTCGAACGATTTTGAAGAATCACTACCCGAGTTTGAGTTCTTTGAATTTTCGGATGAGTTACTTGAACCATCCGACTCGGTTGCTTACACTCGTTTTGAACCTCTATTGGAATCCTTCGAGTTCGAGACAGTTTCACCAATTTTACTTTCAATTGTTTCGCCTCCAAAACTCGAAGTCAAGTTATTGCCGTCTCACCTTAAATACGCCTAATTGGGTGAGAATGAGACCCTTCATGTTATCATTTCGGCCTCTCTAGCCCCCTAGCAAGAGAAAGCCCTTTTAATGGTCTTACAAAATAATCGCCAAGCTTTTGGCTGGACTATGGCGGACATCAAGAGGATCGGTCCTTAATAGTTGAACATCGTATTCATATGATGGATGATGCCAAGCCAGTATGGGATCCACAAAGACGCCTCAACCCTATAATGAAGGAGGCTGTTAAAAAGGAGATTGTAAAATATTTTGATAGTGGTATCATTTACCATATCTCTGATAACCAGTGGGTTAGCCCCATTCATGTTGTCCCAAAGAAATCGGGCATAACGGTCATAACTAATGAGGCGAATGAGTTAAGACCTACTCGCACCCGAACTGGGTGGAGAGTTTGCATCGATTATAGAAAACTCAACGTCACGACACGAAAGACCACTTTCCATTACCTTTTATTGACCAAATGCTTGAACGATTGGCTGGGCATGAATTTTACTGCATTTTGGATGGCTACTCCGGCTATAATCAAGTTCCCATCGCTGAAAAGGACCAAGACAAGACCACATTTACTTGTCCTTTCGGTACATTCGCTTACCGTCGCATGCCCTTTGGGTTATGCAATGCACCCGCTACTTTCCAGCGGTGTATGATGGGCATTTTTTCAGACATGGTGGAAATATTCTTGAAGATTTTTATGGATAATTTCTCCATTTTCGGTGACTCCTTTGACGAGTGTTTGCTATATTTAGATGCAATTCTTACCCGGTGTAGGGATAAGAACCTGTTCATACCATAATATTGCATTATTATATTCCCTAGTCCTAGTTATTTTACAAATAAACAGGTGCTTTTGACTCATGTCTGCTAATTAGTTGCAGTTACAGGTTCTTGGAATAAAAACAGTGAAAAAGACAAAAGACGATACAAAAGTGAGACTTCGACCAACAAACAGAGAATCTTGATAAAGCCTACACGAAGATCAGTTCACAAAATACAAGGCAGCGCAAGATTCAAGACTTCGTCATGAAGCAATGGTAAAAGTCCACTACAATTATTCACTGTGAGATCTGGAAGAGACATGGAAGATATTCTGCAGAACCAACCAGAGAACCAGGAAGAAAAGAAAGACCAGAACCAGCACAGCAAAGCACAAGACCCAAGCCTTTCTTTTGGCCGCGGAACCGCGGCCAAACCTGGCCTGCGACCGCGGTTCCGCGGCCGTACGGAACCCGTAGTGGCAAAAAAATTACCTAAATGCTGGCAGTGCGTGGAGCGTTGACTAGGTCTTTTTCTTAGGGAGTATTTTTGTAAAAGCAGATATGCGAGTCAATTATAACCCTAGGGTTTTCTATGTCCTATAAATAGAAACCCAAATACCTCTTTTGAGGTATGCCTCCTTTCATTAATAAAATTCATAATTCTTTTGGAGAGCAAAAAAACAAAAAAAAAAATCTCTGTAAGTCTTCTGATCTCCTCCTCTGCAAATCTCTGATATCTCCTCTGAAAAATCTCCTGCAGGATTCTTTGCGCTTAAAAATCTTTCCCCTTCCAATAACAAATCTTGTGCAGGATTCTTTGCGCCGCGCTTAAAATAAAAAATTGATTGCAAGTGATTTTTTTCTGTTTTGCATATCTTTAATCGGACTTTAAGGGGCTTGAGACCAATCCAGATTGGGTGGGGATTTCATCACCCTTCCCAGGACCCCAGAAATCACATAAGGCATATGCATTGACCATTATTAATTAAAAAATATTAGACTTAGCCCTAAGGACGTCGCGCATAATTGGACAGAGGACTAGTTGTAGGCATCGGCCGTTGATCCTAACCTGACTTTGCGGTGTCTAGGCAAGTGTGTCTAAGGCGAGTGGTTACTTAATTAGGGCCACTACTTGTAGTGGAGAGCCTCCCACTCACCTGACACTTACCTGGCCGCAATTGGCGGTGAAGAGGCGGTTTGAGGTCCTATTTCTAGCCCTTTGGAACAGTTAGGAGCTGTCTAGCTGACCTAGGTGACCCTAGATCTAGGCCTGATTGTGCATTTGTGGTTGATTGAAAGTGTGCTTAAGCCCTTTATCGAAAAAAAAATTTTGCAAAAAGTTCCAAATAAAAAAAAAGGGAATTTTTTTATAAAAACTTGCAAAATTTTGTCGCTAAGAAATCCGTGCACCCCACCTTCTTTTTCTTCTCCTTTCTTACATCATGGGTACCCCACCTCACAAATCTCTTGCCGAACTTTGGTACCCTGAACCAAACTTTTCCTCTTACGCGAATTGTTTCAGTCGATTTAAGGACGACCCCTCCATGCCCAAAATTTCTTTGAAAGATCAAATAGAAGCGTCTAGGAGAAACAGTTCGACTTTGCAATCCATTATGTATCAACCGTGTCAACCTTCTCCACCTTCGTACGTTGATACCACTTTTTCGAGTCCTGTTGTAACTCCTAAACCCATGTCTATTGCTGAACATATTGAACAATCTCGTAGCCGATCTTTCAGTCCTCTCCACACATCCAGTTCTAGGGATCAACAAGTCCAATCACCTTTTTATCCAAATGTTGATCCTACTCCTGTCCAACCATCCAATTCCTACCAGTCCTACCCGACTTTCCCACCTTCACTAGACATTACTTCTACACAGCCATTTGGGAGTTTCACGTATCCAAACAATTTCGAATCTTTTACCGAAACCCCTTCACAACCCATGTCTAGTTTGGAACAGTCGTTAGAGGCTTATATTTTAGCAACAAACAAAATGATGAGGAATATGGATGCGTCCATGGCCGCCCTTATACAACCTAGTGAACCGGTAGCTAGTTTCCAACTAGCTCCAAAAATTCCAATGTATGAGGAGGCGGTTGGACAGAGTGAGAATTTGAGATGAGAGAGTGAGTTCTACACCTTTCCAAATCAAACCTACCCATACCCAATTGAATCCCACAACTCCGGTTTTCAAACAAGTGTTCCAAATGATTCATCAGTTAAAAATAAAACGTTTAATGAGTTGTGCGACTTTGTAGTGCTTGATTTGCCAGATTGTGAAGAGTCCCTTTCAAGTGAAACCACATCTAATCCTTTTGAACTTTACACCTCCACTCTAGAGCCTAAATTAATTGATATCCATGCTTTTGATGAGGTGTCAGAAAAAATTAATTTTCACATGATTGAGGATATAGACGCCGGGAATATTTTGGATGATGAACCCGTAAATTTGACTGAAATTTTATCTCCAATTCATCATCCCGAGTCATTAATTGTTTCTCCCGAACCTCATATGCGTCTTGATTTTGATGATAATGGCATGGATAGGCTAAATTTTGAGGAGAATTATGAGGATAGTATTGAGGATGAACCATTTTTGTTTGATGTGCCTGATTTTCCAATTCATCCTCTTGAACCTTTAACTAAATCACCCTCCCTCCTTTCCATCGTTCCGACCACGCAAAAGATCATGCAGGAGAACTGTGAGTTTGAAAAATTTCTGTTCAATCATAGCACATTTGACGCCACTAGTGCGTTCCTCTTTGAATCTAACACTGTTCTCACAGACGATAATGATTACGAGTGTTTCACTTTTTCGGACGATGTTGAAAACTCACCTCCCGAGTTTGAATCCTTTAAATTTTCAGATGAGTTAGTTGAACCATCAGACTCGGTTGCTTACAGTCATGTCAAACCATTGATGGAATCCTTCAAGTTCGAGACAGATTACTTAGGTAAGATTAAGATTATCCCTAAATCACTCTCTTTCGTCCTTTCTATCGTTTCGACCGAGCAAGAATTCGTCACGCTTCGACTTTCAATGTTTGGTTCACCAAGTTCAACGTACCCACGTTTTCTTGCGAATCTTGAGGGATTTGACCACATTTCTCGACGGGTTGATAGATTAGCACAATCGCTTTTAACACATCGGTCATCATAAATTGCGCTAATTTATTCACTCGATTTACACCCTCAAGATCGTACTCCACTTCTTTCTCTTTTCTGCCATTCTTCTCCTCCGCCGAGACCATATTCCACTCTTCTTCCCATTCGGTCTCGTGTGCGTCTCGTTTCTTTTCTTTCCACTATATTCTTTCACTAACTCTACCATTACCACGATAAGATTTTTGGATGGTTGGTGCTAATCTTTGGTCTGTGTAAGGCCTTGTTTAGTTTGGGGGGAACCTTGTTGTATATATATTTTATTTTTCTTTTAACAATAAAAAAAATTGTAAATAAATAAACAGGGGAGTGCCGACATTTTGACCCTCTTGGTGTGGCATGACAGTGAGGACACTGTCAAGTTTAAGTTTTGGGGTATGCTCGGTAAGCCTTCTTCCTTCGCATTCATGTGTATATTCTTGCATTTGCATACTTATTTTTAAAAAACCCATAAAAATTGAAAATTTTGAAAAAATTATAAAAATTAAAGTATTCAATTTTGGCCTTATTTGACTTGAGTTTGACAAATAGGTTAACTAGCTAGGAACAACTAGATCTTAGACTTAGTAAATTAAAAACCCTAAAAATAATCTTTCTTAAAATTTAACTGTAGAAAGTATATGTCTTTGTAGTTTATTTAGAAATAGGCAAATTTCGAGTTGACTTCTTGGGCTAAGTTAAAACAAAGGAAAAGTATTGATATTTTTATTAGAGTATAAGTTTGAAAAATAATTCCTAGTTTAAGTCTAAATTCTGAAAACATATACCCTACAAATTGCACAAACACGAACCTTGAAACTTGGAATAGTAGAAGAGACCTTGAAATGCTCTTGTCTAAAGTCCTTAGTATAAAGAAAAATAAAATAAAAATTCAAGTGTGAATAAAGAGATAATAAAAAAATGAACACTGGTTTTTGTGATTACTTAAGGCAGCAAAAAAATAGAAAAATATTTAGCGAAGGTGCTTCATCACCTAGTGCCTTAAACCAACTAGTTTGGGAGTCACTGCTAAAGCCTTAGGTGTTACAAGACTAGGAATTACGCTTCAATGTGCAAACACATCTTGTAATCGGTTGTTGGTACCTCAAGAAGTATTAACAGTCGCATGAAGGATGTGTGAGCGAAATTCATCTAGAAATTCACCTATTAAGAAGTGCTTTGGACAACGGACAAGAGTATGATTGCTTGATTTGAATTTCCAAGTGTAGGGGTGATTTATACACACACGTAGGGGTATGTGATTGGGATTCAGATAAGAGATAGGAATGAAGAATAGAACTTGTATCTTTAATAGAGATGATAAAAATTCCTAAGTTAAGATAGAACCCTAGAAGGAAAACTTAAGAGATGCCAAAAGCTAAATAGGTCTGCAGAACAAATATAATCTTAAGTTAAATGATAAGGAAGCGTGAAGAATATGGGTGGATAATTTATGAGTCGAAGATAATAGACTTCCTTGTTAGAAAATCTAATTGGAAAATAAAAGTTAATGGACCAAATTGATAGGATTTTGTGGGTAGTATCCGCTGAAAACCCTCAGGAGACAACACTCCTCCTACTCGGGACACCTAGAGGTTTAACGGCTTGTTGCGTGAGCTCAGTGCAATCGCGTTTCCCTGCGAAAATGAGGTTAGGTTTTTGTTGAGAATAAAACTAGGTTTGCTCGAGGACGAGCAAAAGATAAGTTTGGGGGTATTTGTTCATACCATAATATTGCATTATTATATTCCCTGGTCCTAGTTATTTTACAAATAAACAGGTGCTTTTGACCCATGTCTGCTAATTAGTTGCAGGTTACAGGTTCTTGGAATAAAAACAGTGAAAAAGACAAAAGACGATACAAAAGTGAGACTTCGACCAACAAACAGAGAATCTTGATAAAGCCTTGATTGGTTTGAAAGATTGTGTTTGTAGTTAACCGCAATCAATAACGGTGTCGCGTGTAGCTAGACCGAGATGAGTACGGGTCGTCCTCTGGGAAACGTGGAACCTTTTACTTTTACTTTAGATGTGTTGAGAAAGAGAGGAGGGATAAAGAATTTTATAGAATGGTTTCTAGATCTACGTTAAACAAGAATGTAAAATATAGATCTAGATTATTTTAAAGATGTAATTAATATAATAAGAGGGCTTGTAGGGTTCGTTAGGATTTAGTAGTTATGGATGATTATTTAAAAGTTACCCTTTTTATCCATTAATAGATTTAGAACTAGAACGACGGTGATGCATGTAGATTAGGGTTTCTGGAGGGAAAAGGAATCCCACTCTTAACCCTTATCTCGACACGGAACTCCGTTCATTATCTACCCTTTACCAAAACAATCATTAATCTAATCTCTAATCGCGGTCGGAACTAGCAAAGAATTGCTAGCGCGCCCGATTAGGATGTTAATGATTCTTTTGATAAAGTTCCTAAACTTTATAGGACTTAAAAAGGGTTTAGTTATTTTCATCGTCCATTAGCCTACCCTAATCCTACGAACCCTAACAAGCGGAGAATTACTCGCGCATGTTGGGAGAAGAAGATGAAAAGAAAGAGAGGGAAAACATAATGTAAAATGCAAAAGAATAAAATAAAACAACTACCTTTATTAATCAACTTGAACAATCTACACTTTGATTCCTTAGAAAATGATTACAAAGACTAGTTTGCTTCTCGATCTCTTCCAAGGAGGTAGATGAACAGTTGATGATCAGCCTGGATGCGTGAGCCGTCTTGGACTTCGTGATCTCTTCGGCTTGATGATTTTTCCAAGAGACTCTCGGTCCTTATTTATAATCACAGAGCCAGAACCCTAGTTTCCTAATATGGAAACTAGTTGTTAGGATCCTAACCACCACAATCCCATATCTCAACTCTTCAAATCCGCGGCGGAACCGCGGCCATTGGATAGGTTTGGCCACGGATCCGCCCCCTTTTGGTGAGATCATGGCCTCTAATTTTTGTAGCTTCATATCTGTAACACTTGGTAATCTTTTGAGTATCTAGATTTTGAAAATCTTTTCTACATTTCTACCAGAATTAGTTTCTTGAATATCTTTGGTAGATTTGATTTGCCAACTTTGATTTCCTTGATTTCAGCCCTGCAAATTCTGCACAATATCTCAACAAATAATATTTAGTAGAGTTTGTTATATTGAGATATTAACTTAACCATTAAGAATTGGTCAAAGGTATTTAATAAGGTAAGCATATTTAATTGGGCCAAATGTTACATGGATAATATATGCTTATTTTTTCCTACCAAATGTTAATTATAATATATAAACACATGAAAATAGTATTTTTACAGATAAACCCTCATATGTATCATATATTATAATAAACACCTTTCATTATATAGAAATAGTAGGAAAAATGTAATAACAAATGTGCAGTTTAATCAACTGAACAAATACCCCCAAACTTATCTTTGATCGTCCCGAGCAAACTAGTTTATTTAAGAGGAGAAAAAGAAAGGAGAAAACTAAGCACACTTTCGTAGGCAGACACGATTGCACTGAGCACGTGCAACAAGCCGTTAAACCTCTAGGTGTCCCTAGTAGGAGGAGTGTTGTCTCCTGAGGGTTTTCAGCGGATTACACCCACAAAATCCTATAATAAAAGAGAGATGGTGAAATTTACATATTAAGATAAGAACCATAAAAGAAAGACTTTGAAAATAAGAGTTTCCAACTAATACTAGCTTTTCAGTTGTCATGAGCCCTATCTTAATAGTCATGAAAAGATGTTAGAAATCACATTATCCCTCAATAAAACATCGTCTTTATTCTTCATTCCTATCTTTCTTCCAAACATTGATCATATACCCCTACGTGTGTGTATAGAACATCCCTACACTCGGAGAATTCAATTCAAGCTATCATACTCTTGTCCATCTACCTTAGTACTTTTTAATTTGATGAATACTTAGGTTTGCTCACACCTTTTCATGCGACCGTTAATACTTCTTGAGGTACTAATCGACCGATTACTCATGTGCTTGCTGATTAGGTGATAATATTTTCCTCGTCTTGCACCACCTAAGGCTTAGCAGTGACTCCCAGACCAGTTGGCCTTAGGGCACTAGGTGAAGAGGCACCCTCGCTATATTTTTTTTATTGCTGCCTTGGCGATACAAAACCAGTGTTCATTTTTTTTTCCACCATTTTTATATTTTCTTCATCATTTTTTTTTATTTTTTCATTTCCTTCATACTTTGGCTTTTAGACAAGAGCATTTCAAGGTATCTTCTACTATCCCGAGTTTCAAGACGTATGTAAGTGCATATAGTAGGGTATCAACATTCAAATGTTTGGCTTCCAGAATAGAAACTATTTTTCAGACTTATTTTTATCCTCAGATTAGTGACTTCCTTCATCTTACTAACCCTTGGGACAACAGCTCATAACTACTTATTACTAGTTCGTGTAAGAAAACTTCTAATTTTCTTGGTTTTCTTAAATTATTCCTATATTTTGGATGTAATTTTTCACTTTCTACTCTTTTGTTATAAAAGATTTTTTAAAATTTTTGAAATGTTGTGCTTATGCAAAATATGATGCAAATTGATGTGTAAATAAGCACAAACCTCCCCCAAACCTGTTTACAGCAGTGTCCTCACTGATGTCATCTGTTAAGCTTAAAAACCTGTAGACTTGGGAGGAAATTATTAATGGGGGAAAGAATATATGAAAGTGAAAATCCTCTCCCAAACTTATTTTTGGCTCACAAATTTGAGGACAAAAGTTATGATCAAGAGCCAAAAATATATCCCCCCTCAAACATGAGTTAGACAATACGAAGCATTTTAAGAGGGGGTGAGTCATTTGGTCAAAGTAAGACTTTACAAAGACCAAAAGTCAACACCAACCATTCAAAGATTTTATCAGTATATCGTATAGGTTGGTGGAAGAATGTGTTGTATCGAGTCAAGAAAAAGTGGGGAAGGGATAAGAGGTGGTCAGGAAAGGGTTTGAATTTAGAGAAAAGAAAGAATGAGGAGGAATGTGAATGATTAGGAAGAAGGAATGGTGACGGTTCAACCTCTATAGGTGGAGATTGATCAATCACAAAATCAGTATTGTTTAAAAATTCAAGTTCGTCAGCAAAAAGTTCTTCAAAACTTTTATCAATGGTGTGATTGAACATTTTGCTGTCAAAGAGTTTTATGCCAGAATTTATTCTACTTGATTCATAAAAAATCACTGAGGTAGAGGACTCGAAAAACTCATCTACCTCTTTTTCAAAAATATCCAAATCAAGTTGAATTTTTGGTATTACTGAACTTGAATTAACGGATTGTAATTTATCAAAACTCACTGAAACTATAGGAACAGAATAAGAACCGGAGAAAGTAGAAGGTGAAATGGGTAAACAAATTGGTGTGTCGAGTGTTGTTGAACCAGATGTGGAAGATGGAGGCTGTATTTCGATCTGATCTTCGGGTATCCCTTTATCATCAACTTCAAGACATATTTGGGGTTCGGGAAGAATTAAAGGCTCAAGATGATGACCACAAGGAAGTGAAAGGATTTGATGAATTGGTGGAACAAAATCATCCAAAATTTCGAGTTCATCAATCAATATATCCCCAATGTCAATCACCTCATTCAAGTGAAGGTTAAAATTCTCAAACTCCTCATCAAAAGTATGGTTTTCAATCAGTTTTGGTTCAAGAGTGGAGGTGTAGAGATCACAAGGGTTGGGTATGGTTTCACTTGAAAGGGACCCTTCACAGTTGGGTAAATCAAATACTACAAAGTCACACAACTTATCAGTCATTCTATTTAGTGTACTTGATGAATCTATGAAACTGGAGTTGTGGATTTCAGTTTGGAAAGGGGAGGTTTGATTAGGAAGGGTGTACAGTTCTGTCTTACTACGCAAATCCTTCATAATTTGATTCGTCAGTTCCATATATTTTTCTAATGTCTGCTCCAGACTAGTCTTGGGTTGATAAGGGATTTCAGTATAAGATTGAAATTCCTGTGGATAATTAAAACTCCCAAATGACTGATTAGAAGAACTGTCTAGAGTAGGTGGAAAAGTCGGATTGGATTGATAGGAACAGAATGGTTGCTGAACTTGGGTAGGAGGAGGATCAATATTATGATAAGAAGAATATTGATATGGGTTGGTTGGTTGGCTATATACAAACCGCATATCAAACTCTTCTTCGGACAGTGGTGGTGATGGTTGATATTGGTCCGGGTTGAAACTTTGGCCTCTAGACCTAGCTATGTGCTCAGCAATGGACATTCGTCTAGGGGCTTCCTCACTCTGGGTATGAACTGAAACAGGTGTAGGATTAGGATACGGTTGATAAGACCTAGACTGAGGTGGACAACTGTTTCTTCCTGCTTGTTCTATATGATCTCTTAAGGACATGGAAGAGCCGGACGGTATACCGAAGGGATTTCGAAAACAAGAGATATCTGGTTGTGGACAGCAAAGCTCGGCAAGTGTTCTTCTGTTTAGGTCACCCATTATAAGAAGAGAAGAAGGGGGAAGGGGTAAAAAGGAGAGAAAGTAATTGGTTTGTTTTTAAAAAAAGGACGGATTTAGACAAATCACAAAAAATGCACAACCCTAGAACTATGGTTACCTAGGTCCAGTCTCTAGACCGCTCCTAGACTTCCAAAGGACAAGCCGCAGGATAAATCCTCTACCGCCTCCGTACTACCCTTGTAGCCAGGTAAGTGCCAGGTAAGTGGGAAGGAACCACGTCGTGGGCCTAATTAAAAACCACTAGCCTTCGTCACACTTGCCTAGGCACTACAAAAGTAATGCGGATAAACGATAAATTACCCACGACCTTCCTCTGTCCTTATTGAGCGCGACAGTCCTTAGAGTCTGGTCTAGATATTTTTTAAATTAATGAAGGGTTGATCTATATGCTTGGTTTGTGATTTGTGGGGCTTAGGAAGGGTGATGAAATCCCCACCTAATCTTGATTTGGTCTTTGCCCCTTAAAGTCCGTATTAAAATATGCAAAACAAACCGAAAAACAAAACTTTGCAAAAAGAGTTTTGAGCGGCGATATTTTGCAAAGAATCCTGCAGAAAATAGATTTTATTGGATTTTAGATGAGAGAGAAGGGAGTTAGAATCTTACCAGAGAAGTGTGAACCCTAGATCTCATGTTTCCTCAAGTCCGTGACTCCAGATTTCCTCGCAAAAATTCACACAATAATCGTTAAATATACAATTTGCAGTTTTGTTTTAATAATGATATGACTCGTCTAAGAATTCAACACAAATAGTAAAAATAAAAAATTACGCACGTTTCCCCGGCAACGGCGCCATTTGATTGGTCTCGAAAGAGTGTGTGTTTTGTAGAATAACCGCAATCAGAACGGTGTCGCGTATAGCTAGACCGAGATGAGTACGGGTCGTCCTCTGGGAAACGTGGAACCTTTTACTTTTACTTTAGATGTGTTGAGAAAGAGAGGAGGGATAAAGAATTTTATAGAATGGTTTCTAGATCTACGTTAAACAAGAATGTAAAATATAGATCTAGATTATTTTAAAGATGTAATTAATATAATAAGAGGGCTTGTAGGGTTCGTTAGGATTTAGTAGTTATGGATGATTATTTAAAAGTTACCCTTTTTATCCATTAATAGATTTAGAACTAGAACGACGGTGATGCGTGTAGATTAGGGTTTCTGGAGGGAAAAGGAATCCCACTCTTAACCCTTATCTCGACACGGAACTCCGTTCATTATCTACCCTTTACCAAAACAATCATTAATCTAATCTCTAATCGCGGTCGGAACTAGCAAAGAATTGCTAGCGCGCCCGATTAGGATGTTAATGATTCTTTTGATAAAGTTCCTAAACTTTATAGGACTTAAAAAGGGTTTAGTTATTTTCATCGTCCATTAGCCTACCCTAATCCTACGAACCCTAACAAGCGGAGAATTACTCGCGCATGTTGGGAGAAGAAGATGAAAAGAAAGAGAGGGAAAACATAATGTAAAATGCAAAAGAATAAAATAAAACAACTACCTTTATTAATCAACTTGAACAATCTACACTTTGATTCCTTAGAAAATGATTACAAAGACTAGTTTGCTTCTCGATCTCTTCCAAGGAGGTAGATGAACAGTTGATGATCAGCCTGGATGCGTGAGCCGTCTTGGACTTCGTGATCTCTTCGGCTTGATAATTTTTCCAAAAGACTCTCGGTCCTTATTTATAATCACAGAGCCAAAACCCTAGTTTCCTAATATGGAAACTAGTTGTTAGGATCCTAACCACCACAATCCCATATCTCAACTCTTCAAATCCGCGGCGGAACCGCGGCCATTGGATAGGTTTGGCCGCGGATCCGCCCCCTTTTGGTGAGATCATGGCCTCTAATTTTTGTAGCTTCATATCTGTAACACTTGGTAATCTTTTGAGTATCTAGACTTTGAAAATCTTTTCTACATTTCTACCAGAATTAGTTTCTTGAATATCTTTGGTAGATTTGATTTGCCAACTTTGATTTCCTTGATTTCAGCCCTGCAAATTCTGCACAATATCTCAACAAATAATATTTAGTAGAGTTTGTTATATTGAGATATTAACTTAACCATTAAGAATTGGTCAAAGGTATTTAATAAGGTAAGCATATTTAATTGGGCCAAATGTTACATGGATAATAAATGCTTATTTTTTCCTACTAAATGTTAATTATAATATATAAACACGTGAAAATAGTATTTTTACAGATAAACCCTCATATGTATCATATATTATAATAAACACCTTTCATTATATAGAAATAGTAGGAAAAATGTAATAACAAATGTGCAGTTTAATCAACTGAACAAGCCTACACGAAGATCAGTTCACAAAATACAAGGCAACGCAAGATTCAAGACTTCGTCACGAAGCAATGGTAAAAGTCCACTACAATTATTCACTGTGAGATCTGGAAGAGACATGGAAGATATTCTGCAGAACCAACCAGAGAACCAGGAAGAAGAGAAAGACCAGAACCAGCACAGCAAAGCACAAGACCCAAGCCTTTCTTTTGGCCGCAGAACCGCGGCCAAACCTGGCCTGCGGCCGCGGTTCCGCGGCCGTGCGGAACCCGTAGTGGCAGAAAAATTACCTAAATGCTGGCGGTGCGTGGAGTGTTGACTAGGTCTTTTTCTTAGGGGGTATTTTTGTAAAAGCATATATGCGAGTCAATTGTAACCCTAGGGTTTTCTATGTCCTATAAATAGAAACCCAAATACCTCTTTTGAGGTATGCCTCCTTTCATTAATAAAATTCATAATTCTTTTGGAGAGCATCGATGCCTCTTTTCATTTCATCTATTCAGATCTGACAAGTCTTGTGTAAATGTTTGGAGAGAGTCATCTATAAAGTAAGTAGTTTTATTTAATTGTCTTAGTATAGATCTTTAATTCCTTGCCCTAGTTAGATAGTTTGATCTGTTCTTCAATTCCCTAATTAGCGAGTAGTCTCCTCGCTTGTTAGGGTTAGCTTTGGGGAAGGCTTTTAAGAGATGAGATATCTCATCCCTTTCTTGCCCCATCACATATAATAATTAGAACTCCATGCATACACGCACATACCGCTCCCTGCGGCACCTTACCCCTCGAGGTAACGGTGATACCGTAGTATAAAGGACCGGTTAAGCGTGTGTTCCATGGAGGTTAGGATAAGGATCGATAAAGGAAGGACAAGAACCTAGAGGAAGAAACACCGTTTCTTCCCGATGGTACTAATCCCTTTTATTGATAATTACCATAACGCCTAATAGATCTAAAATAGGGCATTGAAAGCGGTGAGGAAACATTCAATCTCCCAACTTACCCTAGACCTAACCCTAGCAAGACTTAGATCTAGATAATCTTAGTATAAATCAATTTAGGTTTTAAAAATAATCAATCCGACGCCCATCGGAATTAGCTCGTAAGAACATTTAGGAAATTAACATCATCCCTGTGGACCGACCCGTATTCACCGGCTAGCTACCAAGCAACGCCGTTCTTGATTGCGGATACTAAATATTTTTGATTCATCTTTTAAAAGCGCATAAGCTAAATTAAATCATTCAATCAGAACCTCACTTTAAATTGGGAGAAATGCCACTTTATGGTACGAGAAGGTATTGACTTAGGACATATCATCTCGCAAAATGGCATTGAGGTTGATAAAGCTAAGATTAAAGTTATTTCCAATCTTCCTCCTCCCAAGTGCGTCAAAGACATCCGAGCCTTCCTTGGCCATGCCGATTTCTATAGCTGATTCATCAAGGATTTTAGCAAGATAGCTAGACCCTTGACTCTTTTGTTGGCCAAGGATACCACTTTTGATTTTGACTCAAGCTGTATGAAGGCGTTCGAGTCGTTGAAAAACTCACTTATTTCCGCTCCCATTCTTTCATCTCCTGACTGGACGCATCCATTTGAAATTATGTGCGATGCATCTGATTTCGCTATTGGTGTTGTCCTTGGATAGCACATAAATAAGATGCCGCATGTAATTTATTACGCTAGCCGAACCTTAAACGAGGCCCAATTAAATTACACAACAACTGAAAAAGAATTCTTAGCTGTTGTGTTTGCACTAGAAAAGTTCAGGCCCTATTTAATCGGCTCTCCAGTCATCGTTTACACGGACCACTCAGCTCATCGCCATCTTTTCGCGAAGAAGGATGCTAAATCTCGGCTGATATGTTGGATCATCTTGCTATAAGTGTTTGGCCTTGTCATAAGAGACAAGAGAGGATGTGAAAACGTAGTCGCCGACCACCTTTCACGACTTCCTTCTTCGCCTACACTTCAAATTCCTATTAAAGACGTTTTTCCAGATGAGCGGCTCTTAACTGTGTCATACGAACCTTGGTTCGCAGATATCGTAAATTATTTGGCCACCGGACTGATACCAAACGATTGGTCGAATCAGTAGACTCCGATTCCTGTCCCAAGTAAAACATTTTTACTGGGATGAACCGTATCTCTTCAAATATTGTTCCGACAAAATCATTCGTCGGTGTGTCCCCGACAATGAGTTTAAGAGCGTGCTGTCATTCTGTCACGATCAAGCGTGTGGCGGGCATTTTGGCCCTAAAAAGACAGCAGAAAAAATCTTGCAGTGTGGTTTCTACTGGCCACGACTTTTTAAAGACGCATACGAATACTGCAAGACATGCTCCCGGTGCCAACACTTGGGCCGGATATCTCGGAGAAATGAAATGCCGCTTCAACCAATTTTGGATGTTGAAATTTTTGATGTTTGGGGGATAGACTTTATGGGACCATTTCCCAACTCTTTTGGGAACATGTATATTCTACTTGTTGTTGACTATGTTTCCAAATGGGTCGAGGCTGTGCCCAGCCGAACTAATGACAACAAGGTTGTCATTAGATTTCTCAAAGAAAACATTTTTTCTCGGTTTGGGCATCCCCGCGCGATTATCAGTGATAATGGATCTCACTTTTGTAATAGGACTTTCGAGTCCTTAATGCGGAAATACTCCATTACTCACAAGATGTCAACGCCCTATCATCCCCAAACTTGTGGGCAAGCCAAAATTTCGAATCGGAAGATTAAACAGATATTGGAGAAAACGGTTTCCAAAAACCGTAAAGATTGGTCATCAAAACCGATTGATGCCCTTTGGGCATTCCGTACTGCCTATAAGACTGATCTTGGCATGTCTCCATATAGGCTTGTTTATGGAAAGGCTTGCCACCTTCCAGTTGAAATAGAGCATAAGGCATTTTGGGCAATAAAAGAGTTGAACCTATCTTTGGGAGATGCGGGCAGCAATAGAAAACTGCAATTGAATGAATTAAACGAGCTGCGGGATGAAGCCTATGAGAATGCGGTAGTTGTTAAAAACCGAACGAAGGCGTTCCACGATAAACACCTTATGCTCAAAACTTTCAAACCTGGTCAACAGGTTTTACTTTACGACACTCGGTTACATTTCCATCTCGGGAAACTCAGATCTCGATGGAAAGGGCCATTTTTGATACGTACCGTATATCCGCACGGTGCGGTCGATCTAGAAAACCTGGAGGACGGTTCACTATTTAAAGTGAACGGACATAGACTTAAACCGTTCCTCACTGCGGACCCTTCGGAGGAGCTCTTGTGTTTGCAGGAGCCGATCTACATTGACTGATCTTCCTCCATCTACCCCTAAATTTCGATTATCTAGCCAAAGCACTGTTTCAAACAAGTTTAGGGATATGTATCATTTGTAATTATATAAAAACAAAATGAAAAAATGAAAATTTGAAAATAAAAAAAAATTTAGGGTATTTTTGTAAATTTCCAATTTTAATAAAATAAAAATAAAAATTTTATTTGCAAATAATTTCCTCTCTTTAAGATGGGTTTTTTTTGCAAATAACCAACACACTCCCCCCTATAAATAACACCCGACCCCTATCTGTTTTTTTTACCAAACCCTAATTTCATCTCTCTGAAAACCCTAGCCGTCGCTCAAGTTTTTGCAGCGAGATCTCCTTCTGCCGCCGCCCTTCCGCCGCAAGAAGCAGGTTCCCGCCGCGCTTCCGCCGCGTCTTTGTGTCGTCTCCCTCTGAATCTTTCAGAGGAGGTTTGCATCTCTTTGTCCTCTTTGTTAAAATTTTTATAAGATCTGTACTCTCTGTAATGGCACCAACAATGCAGTTAGAACGTGATTTTTCACAAATCTTTTCACACACAATTTACGGGAGTTGTTTTCGTGATGAAATCATATGGAGGGGGTGGAACTTTTTAATTTATAATCATCCCAATGCTTACGCTCTTCCAGATCTAGTCACTCGTTTTTACGAGTGCATAGAGGAAGGCTGTCTTACTAATACGGTTTTATCAAACTACTTTGGGGCGATAGGGAGATAATCATTGACAGGTACTTCATCCATGAAGTCACTTTAATTCCCAGATTACCTGTTCACGACCAACCCCTTCAATTTGAAGACTACATGCCCTTAATGGGTAACGACTGTTCGAGGGAACCTAGGAAGGGAATACAGGCTAGAACCCTCTTTGCCAATATTTTAACCGTGTGCCAGTGGACACAAAACAATATTTTTGGGAGTTCACATAATACCACATTTTCACCCCGTCTCTTCATATCATGCACGCCCTAATGACTAGGAACCCTAGATTTGATATGTGCACGGTTTTGCTTTATTCAATTGGTGCTGGCAAAAGGGCCGCAAATTACCCATACCCTATGTTAGTGACACAATTGTGTCGCCATTTCCTCCCTGTGGAGGAATTTGAATTCTACATGCATGGAGGTATACACATTAGGCCTCTCATTGAGGGCGTATCCACGTCCTATACCCGCTTGACTAATGTATGGTCACAAACGGAGCCGGCTGAACATGTGCCCGCCAGGACACCCAGCTCCAGCTCGACCGCGAGCGATGAAGAGCTAACCCCTGCTGCGCAAGCGCGTTTACTTCGAAGAAACAATAGAGGGATAGAAAGATTGCTTGGAATGATGACGCAACATGATCAGCGTCTAACACAAGTAGAGCAGGGGATCAGAACCCTGCTAGCTAGAGAGGAGCGTTCCCGTTCATGTTCAAGGGGACGGCGAGGGCCTGAGCATTGAGGGCACTGCTTTTGGTAAGTTTGGGGGAGGAGGTGGTTTGTAAATAATTATCATTGCATTGCATATTTTTTTTAATTTTTGTATATATTTTTCTTCTCTTTTCTTTTGCATGTTTATTTCTGTATTGCATCTTTATAAAAAAATTAAAAAATTTTAAAAAAAAAAAAATTATAAAAATAAAATCAAATAAAAAAATTTTAAAAATTGAAAAATTCAATTTTGGCCCTAATTGACTTAAGTTTGACAAGACGGTTAACTAGCTAGGAAAAACTAGATTCTAAACTTAGTAAATTAAAAACCCTAAAAATAACCTTTCTTAAAATTTAGCGGTAGAAAATATATGTCCTTGTAGTTTACTTAGAAATAAACAAATTTTGAGTTCAGTTCTTAGGCTAAGTCAAAATAAGAGAAGAGTATTGAAATTTTTATTGAAGTGTCAGTCTGAAAAATAATTCCGAATCTTTAGTCTAAATTCTGAAAATATATACCCTACAACTCGCACATACACGCACCTTAAAACTTGGGATAGTAGAGGATACCTTGAAATGCTCTTGTCTAAAATCTTTAGTATATGAAGGGGAAAAAAGAGTGAAATAAGAGATAAAAAAAATTGAACACTGGTTTTGTAATTACTTAAGGCTGCGTAAAATAAAAAAAAATATATAGAAAGGGTGCTTTATCACCTAGTGCCTTAGACCAACTGGTTTGGGAGTCACTACTAAAGCCTTAGGTATTACAAGACGAGGAATTACGCCTTAAAGTGCAAACACATTTTGTAATCGGTCGTTAGTACCTCAAGAAGTATTAACGGTCGCATGAAAGATGTGTGAGCAATTCCATCTAAAAATTCACCAACTAAAAGTACTTTGGACAATGGACAAGAGTATGATAGCTTGAATTGAATTTCCAAGTGTAGTGGTGATACATACACACACGTAGGGGTATATGATTAGGGTTTTGATGAGAGATAGGAATGAAAGATAGGGCTTATATCTTTAGTAGAGATGATAAAAATTCCTAAGTTGAGATGGAACCTTAGAAGAAAAATTCAAAAGATGCTAAAAGCTAAATAAATTTACAGAACATATACGATCTTAAGTTAAATGATAAGTGAGTGTGAAAAATACGGGTTGATGATTTCTGAGTTGAAGATAATAGAATTTCTTGCTAGAACACCGAATTGAAGAATGAAAATCAGTAGGCCAAATTGATTGGATTTTGTGGGTAGTATCCGCTGAAAACCCTCAGGAGACAACACTCCTCCTACTAGGGACACCTAGAGGTTTAACGGCTTGTTGCACGAGCTCAGTGCAATCGCGATTCCCTGCGAAAGTGAGATTAGGTTTTTTACGAGAATAAATTGGTTTTGCTCGGGACGAGCAAAAAATATGTTTGGGGGTATTTATTCATATCAGATTTTTGCATTATTATATTCCTCATTCTTAATCATATTGCAAATAAATAGGTGCTTTTGATCCATGTCTGCTAAATAGTTGCAGGTTACAGGTTCTCGGAACAATCCAATGAAAATGGTGAAAAAACGCTACAAATGTGAGATCACGACCAATAAATAGATAAATCTGCAATATGCCGCCTACCAGTTTGAGGAACAAATGAAGATCAGCAAACAGTTCAATATACAAAGTACAAGGGCAGCACAAGATTCAAGACTTCAACGCGAAACTAACAGTAAAAGTCCACAAATTCTGCATTGTTGGAAATCTGGAAGAAAGTAGAAAAGATTCTGAGGAACCAAGTGAAGAAAACAGATAGAAAAAGCAACTTGAAGTATCACAGAAGAAATAAGCCCAAGAGCCCATCAAACGGCCGCGGAACCGCGGCCAAACAAGGCTTATGGCCGCGGATCCGCGGCCGTGCAGAGCATGTGTTGGTGCGTGTCGGTGCGTGTCAGTGGGAGTCGGTGCATTGACCCGATTTTCTTAGGGTAGTCTTGTAATTTCATATGTGGATCAGATGTAAATCCTAGCGTTTCTCCTATCTATAAATAGGAAAGCCTACAGCTCTTTTGGGACATGCCTCTTTTTAATTCTTTGATTTTAAAATTTTCAATTCCATTGTAATCGTCAAGAGGTGTCAATAAAGTAAGTTTTTTTTATCTTGCAATTTTAATTTCATCTTTTAATTTCTGCAATTTTCATATCTGTCTTTTATTATCTGCACGTTAATTAGGTAATTAAAAAGAAAATAAAAAAATGAACTCCTTTGTTAATACCCTAATGAGTGAGTAGTTCCTCACTTGTTAGGGTTAAGATTGGGTAGATTTGAGAGATGGAAATCTCTCACTCCTTTTTTGCCCTCATAACTTTATAAATTAGGACTCTATGTAAAACAAACACCCACCGCTCACTACGGCACCCTATTCTACGAGATAGCGGTGATTCCCTAGTTAGACCGGTAGTGGTTGATTTACATAGAGGTTGGGGATAAGAGTTAAGAAAGGACGGACAAGGACCAAAAGGAAGAAAATACGTTTTCTTCCTAGTCGTGTTAATCCCTTTTGTTAACTATGACCTTAACACCTAAGTTCTTAATTAGGGCAAGGGAAGCGGTGAGTAGAATTAACTTTCCAAACTAACCTAATCCTAATCCTAGCAAGGTTTTAATCCAAATCAAATTCAATCTCAGTTTTTTATAAAAATCAAAACCTACCACAAATAGGAATTGACTCGTTAGAACAATAAGAAAAGAACATGTTTTCCCTGTGGACCGACCCGTACTCAATCGGCTAGCTACCAAGCGACACCGTTATTGATTGCGGTATTCTTAACTTTGATTTCAAAACGCAAAATCTCTCTCAATCAGGTCATCATCTTCTATGATGCAATCCCCGCTCCTACCGTGTATGAGAAAAACCATAGTATATCTCTGGTGGATGAGGAACCCTACTAGATCTGCGGAGTGGATGAGGTCCGTTGGAGACTATCGAATCCCCCGGTTCTATCAAATCATCAGTTGTAGTTTGTGTAGCTGGAACTTCTTTCAGTTCTACCTCATGACCACTAATTTCTTTTATAAGAAATTCCTTTTCTAAAAAGGTGGCATGTTGAGTAACAAACACCTTTTGTTCCCCACTGTGGTAGAATAGATATCCTTATAGATTCTTTGGATATCCCACAAACTTGCAAAGAACTGATCTTGCATCGAGTTTGTCCGGATTTTTCTTTTTGACATAAGCCGGATAACCCCATATCTTAACTCGTTTAAGATATGGTCTCTTTCCACTCCATATCTCATATGGTGTTTTAGGCACCGATTTGATGGAACTTGATTCAATAGGTATGCTGCTGTCTCAAGCGCATAACCCCAAAAGGAAATAGACAACTCAGCAGTACTCATCATAGAGCGCACCATATCTAATAGGGTGTGATTCCTCCACTCCGAAACACTGTTGTGCTGTGGTGTATACGGAGGAGTAAGCTGAGAGAGAATCTCATTCTATTTTAAATATTCCAGGAACTCCGTGCTTAAGTATTCTCCTTTCCGATCAGATCGTAGGATTTTAATACTTTTACCCATTTGGTTCTCTACTTCGTGCATATATTTCTTGAATTTCTCAAAAGCTTCAGACTTGTGTTTCAACAGGAACACATATCCGAATCTTGAGAGATCATCGGTGAATGTGATAAAGTACGAGGAACCATTCCTGGCATGTGTAGACATGGGACCGCATACATCACTATGTATCAGTCCTAAGAGTTCAGTAGCTCTTTCTCCGTGTACAGTAAACGGAGTTTTGGTCATTTTGCCTTTGAGACATGACTGGAAAGTTTCATAAGATATAAATTCAAACTGATTCAAATATCCATCTTTATGCAACTTAGCTAGTCGTGTCGCATTGATATGACTTAGTCTACAATGCCACAAGAAGGATTCGTTCATTTCTGAACTTTTCCTCTTGTGTGTGTTCTGTATGTTTAGAACTGTATTTTGATTCAAAACGTATATACCGTTACTCAACGTACCAAACCCAATCAACACTTGATTTTGGAAAATGTTCATAACATTTTTCTCTACTAAAAAGTTATATCCTTCTTTATCTAATAAAGAAACTGATATTAAATTGCACAACATAGATGGTATGTAATAACAGTCGTTCAAGATCAATGTATTCCCATTTGGTAATACAAGGTGATATTCGCCAACTGCTTTGGCTACAACATTTGCACCATTCCCTACTTTTAGAGAATGATCACATTTTCCCAGTTCTCTACCTCTCTTAAGGCCCTGTAACATATTACATGTATGGGATCCTGATCTGGTATCTAATACCCAGGATGTAGAGTGTACTGAGAAACAGTTCTCGGTAACGAACACACCCGAAGAAGATGCATCAACATGCTCATTTCTTGTTTGGGTCGCGTGGGAATCTGGATATTCCCCTATTTCCTGCTCAGACTTATAACAATTATAAGGTAGAGCGGAACCAATATTCCCCAGCTCAGTATAACAAGAGGGTTCGGTCAATACACCAATAATATTATCTTGATTAAGGCCTGTCATGGTCGCTACCTGGAGAGGGAAGAAAACACTTTAGCGTATGCTCTTGCAAGATTAGATTGGTTATTATCTTATCTAATCAGGATGGCTCCCACTGTTTTTATCAAATCTTCCTTCAAACCCTAAAAGGTAAGACTAGCCGGGATTAATTACACCCTACAAGTTTGCTAATCGTTCGGCCAAGCAGGTATTGGTACTCCGAGGGAGTCTTCTCGTGCTTTCGTATGGAACTAATTAAATAACCTCGTTTCCGCAGGGGTGTAACCCCGTTAACACATTTCTTAGACACCTACTTGATCAGCTAATTGTAAAGTGAAAAACTCTTTCAGGAGTAACTCTTACTCGCAGTGGGTATCGGGATCCAACTATTTCATAGAAGGTATATAATCTCATTGCAAATTTCAACACTTGAAATTCCCAATAACTTTTGCCCCAAGCGATTTATGACCTTGATAAGATCATCAAACCATAAACCGTAAGTTAAGTTCAACCCGTTCATTTCCTGATTGAATTAAACCTACCCGCACGACCCTTGACAAGGTCAACAAGGCCGTACGACGACCCTAATCCAATTGCATCACATGCTTGCAGATAAGCACTAATCAGCTACCGTACACTACGCCTTGACAAGATCAACAAACGCAGCACGAATACTAAATAGCATTTATCTGAAATGACGGAGGGCTACGACAGGTTTTTAAGAAAACTTTTTGCGTAATGAACTTGATATCGTTGTAGAATCGAGTGGTTTGAAAAGGAGTGGTTTAAGCTCCACTTTTTAAAATCAAGTGTTTTTCAAAACAAACTGAGTGGGTAGTAGCATCTGCCAGCTTTTGCTAAAGAGGTCACTCCCGGTGAAAAGATCTAAGCTCTTTGCTCATCGAATGAGGTGCCAGATATTCATCAAGGAATACCACTATGCAAACTAAGAACTAAAGCTACCTTTTTGAAAATTTGATTCTACAATATCTTTAGATTTCTTTCTTTTCATTAATCTCATTAATGAAGTCCCATCATTTATGTTTCCTAAACATCACAGAAGAAACGAAAATAGAACGTACGCTTATGCCATCTGCATTCGCCACGAGGTCCCGTCATGCACCGTTAGGTTACTTAACTAACGACGAAGCGGGAGCAGGGCTAGCGCAGATGCAAAATATAAACAACATTTATTATATATCATATATATAATAAAACATTCGTCTCATGCAGTTATATGATCTCATTATAGAACATTGCAGCAGAAGTCAACATATGAAATATAGGATATATTAGGAGGTCCGTGTTTTAAATCAAGCCAGTAAAAAACACGGATTCCACGGTCGTGATGAATAGTCAAACCCACATCCCTAAACCCCTATGAGAGCGGCAAGCAACCCTAACAATTCTAGAGTTAAGAGACCCGGTCTCGACTCCTCGAGATGGTCTCCCACTGGACTCTATAACCCAGTTACTTGTGCTCCCCGTCTTGAGTCTATCCTAATGCGGAAAAGCAAATAATATATATCAATGGGGACATCATCCTCAACTCGGAAGTGTCCCAATAAAAGAATATTACATACAAATTTTTACATGAATGAAAATGAAAATCTCTCATCTCACGCAAAAACCCCCGGCTATTCAAACACGACGATCCAATATAACATATCACAGCAACACATAATATCACATGTCATCAACATAAGTAAATATGCGTATCCTAATTGTCGTTGACGTATAGTAACGAAACCGGCGATACACCGCATATTACACTTACGGTCGCAGAAAAGAAAATAAAAACTACAATAATTGGAATCCTCAACCACCTTAGACATTATAAACCCAAAATATCACATATTTCGGATTTCATGCCTAACCATATGAATTCCTTAGACATCATAAACCCGGAATATCATATATTCTGAATTTCATGCCTAACTTTATAAACCCGGCATTTTAGTTTCAAATTGAAAACACTTTTCAATCGGGCAATTTAACAAGATTCCTGACATTTGATCGAATGCTCGTCGGAAACATTGGTAGATGGCCGCACCCCCGATGCCGTCGACGAAGTGCACTTAGGCGGAACACCGCGGCCGCGAGCACCCGAGTGGATGCTTTTGGCAATGGGGTTCTCCTACAGTCACTTAGTCGGGGCGATGGGGCATAGCTATCTATTAGTGTTACCCGGTGAGTGTTCTCGTACTGTATGAGATTGCGACGGAGTTTTGATCCGAATCAAAACCCCATGGCAACCGATCAAAAGAGACTAAATTGCTAGATTCACAAAATTCTAATTAGTTTTTACAAAACTAATTATTGTGGATTCCAAATATTGTATCACAAATCACAGATATACTAGACTATGTTAAATATTTCGATCGATTTATCCAACACCCAAAATTCCCAGAGATCTCAACACTTGAGTCTCACTTAAAAATACCCAGAAAGTGCCATAAGTACTTACGGATCAGCACAAGAAGGCACGGTCCCTGCCTTGCCAACGGCGCCGCGGAACCGCGACTAAACCCATGGTTTGGCCCTAATTGCGCGGCCATTTGGTCGAGTTGGGCGCTCGTTCTTCTTGGGGATCCATATAAAACCCTGCACAATTTTCTGCATAGTTTTAAATTCAAAAATTCCAACTTTTGAAAAAAATTCCAGAAACCCGGATTTTAGGGTTTCAAAAAGTCGATCGAACACTTTAACTTCGCCTAGACGACTCCTAATGCTCTAGCTTGGCTCCGATACCACTGTTATGGTTTCTTAGCACGACCACTAGGTTTTAGCAAGCATCCAGTATGCAATTTTAAAAAATCTAGTGTGCTAAGTAACACCAACCTAGAATCGAACTAGAGAATTAGGGTTTTATAAAGCATGTAAACAAACTTTACACTAAGTGAACAAGGAATACAACCTTTGTAGACCGGTCCTTCACTTCTAAAGCTCCGTGTAGTAGTCCCTTAACTCCAAGTAGTAGTCCCCTAACTCCAAGTAGTAGTCCCCGAACTCTTCTTAGGCTCCACTAACTCTTCTTAGGCTCCACTAGGCGAAAGGAACGAGCTTGCTTAAGGATCTTCGAGGCCGAAGATGATCTACGTCGAAGAATCTCTAACTCAAGCTACCTCTTCACTAATTGAGGAATTAGTGAAGTAAACAACCTACACTAAATGGCTAGTTTGGTATAAATTAATGAAGTAGGAATTTTGCTCACTTTAGAATTATCTTTCTCTTTTTTCTTTCTCACCTCACTCAAAACTAGAAAGCAAAGAAGGAGATGAAGAAGATGAACTAATGTGAACCCTTGGGGTGAGAAAATATCTCAAGAGATATTAGTAGAGAGTTAACCATGGCTAAAGATAATGGTTTGGTTAATAAATATCTAGAGTAAAACAAAATTAATGGACCAAATCAAGGCTTCTACATGCTTCCACAAGTATCTTAAGTCGTGGCATTTTCCACCTAATTTTGATTTATCCCTTAATTATTAATCACTTAAATTATCTTTAGTTTGGTATGAGTCTCATACACCCATGTCCAATGTATCATCTAGCATGATACAAAAATAAATACATTAATATATATCTCATATATATATTTATATGTATTTGTAGAAAACAAATTCTTAAGTGAGCTAATATTAGTTAATATATATTAATATATCAAATATATAATTATTTATTAATTTATTAAATCAACACTTGATTAAATAATCCGGTTATATCATATACAACCGACTAATATCATTTATATGTATATCAAATATACATATAACAAATTATTGAATTAACACTTGATTCAATAATCTGGTTATATCACATATAACCTATATCGCGAGATTAGAATACTGTATCACATACACGTATCAATCTCAGTCCCGTACATATCACATATGTGCCCTACTTCATTTCGCTTGAGTTAGGAAACCTATGTGTAGGACTCTAAAAACTCGTCAATACGCCAGCAGTATGTAATGATCATATCAGTCACCCACAAGCCGTCAGCGGTACTAGCTGGACGTAACGACTACCCAGGTATTGAGCAATCAGAAGATCAACAAGCAATCTTGTCCAAACTCTCGTGAATCCAGTAAGTAACACTATCGTACAGTCCGGTCTCTTCGTCTGATATGTCGCATGTCGAGCCTGAGGGTGGTAAACGTCAAACCCCAATAACTTGATAAGTCATGCCGATGTGAGACTCATAACGGGTCGAGAAACTACTGATAACACTTACCAGTAAATCTTATCATCAGCCCTGGCCAGGGACTTCTTGTTATAACCAATCGAGCATAGCGCAACATCAACCCCCGATACCGGGAGAGACGAAACCCCTCCTATCGCTCATTGCCTCCATGTGACTTGGGACTGTACCTAAAATCTACCTGTTTGCACGCTCTCTTGAGCGTGGTAGGGAGGAAATCAAAGCACCGTGGGAATCATACAAGACTCTATGACGATCTCTGGTCTATAGACTAATCTGTACCAGTGTCACCAGAGAATTGCTATCTGACAATAGGTATAATACCATCTAGGAGTTCTCGGCGAGTCCTGTTCAGTGTACCCATTCTCCAATGAGCACTTGTGTACAATCTTTGATGTCAAACACCAATGGCTATGGGATCAACCATCGCCCCATACAGGGTCAAGAAAAGTTCACACTAGTCTACTCTGGAATATCGATGTCCTGTCTCGATACTCCCTCGATTAGGAACAATTAAAGGATGAACTTATGGACTACCCTGGCCCCACTAGTATGATCTGCATCATAGTCCTGGTAGTCAAATACACATCCTAAGGGCTTTATCAACATGTAACGGAGAGACAGTATAATGATACAAGTGTACATCTTAAGATAAAGAGCAACCAGATAGCATACTATCATGTCGAGCAAGAAAGTCCTCTCTATATATGTCCAAGCATCCACTATAATATACAATCATGTACAAAAATAGCTCTAGGGCATACATATAACTAACAATACCAATTTGTTCATGTCATGATTCATACACCATGACTAATATTTTGATTGCTTATGTCATGACTCATGTGTCATGGCATATTAACTTGTTCATATCATGGCTCATATCCCAGACTAATATTTTGGTTGTTCATGTCATGGCTTATGTGTCATGGCTTATCAACTTGTTCATGTAATGGCTCATGTGTCATGGTTTATCAACTTGTTCATGTCATTGCTCATATGTCATGACTAATATTTTGGTTGTTCATATCATGGTTCACATACCATGACTAATATTTTGTTATTTATGTCATGGGTCATATATCATGACATATCAATTTATATGCAAATTGGCCAGAGGGATAATATATACGTTCAATACGTATAGTGATAGCAAATATATGAGAAGGAAGTTATGATAAGCAGACTTAATAATTTATCATGATAACTCACTTCTCAATCATTGCATGCATGACACATGTCTACAACACATGTCCACAACAACCGCTCCTCTCCGTTATAAAAAATGGCCATCGCCGTCACTTCAAAAAAAAAAGAGAACACAACGCTAAAAATACAGAAGAAAAGAAAACTCTACAGAAAGAAAATTGTGAAGGTTATAAGGTGAAGGCTCTAAGCGATCAAGCCTGGAAGATCCTCACCATCCTTGTTTATGTTTATTTTTTTTTCTTCTCAAAATCCTGTAAAATATTATATACATTCTTTTTATCTGTTAAGATATACATATCTTTTATCATATATTTTATATCATTTTGTATTTATCTTTTTGTATTGGGGTTTACGTGTATTATACGTATTACGTATTAGGGTTTCATCTTGTGGGCTATATAGAGAGAGCCATATTGTACATTGTAATTTGATCAATCGTTAATAATATTTTTCCTCTTCCAAATTCAATGGTTTCTAATATGGTAACAAAGCAAGGTTGATAACATTTATGGATTTATACTTTAACACGCACCTTTTCAAGCCTTCGTGTTCTCGGCTTTCGAGCCCTCCTTCGAGTCTTCGTGCTCTTTTTGCCTTGTACTATCTCTTGAGCCTTCATGCTCTCCAGTGTGTGATTCGGGCCTTCATGCCGGACTTTGAGCCTTCGTACTTTGTACAATTCGCGTGACAACCATGCTACACATGAAGGGGAGTGTTGAGATGTATGAATTAAAATAGTCCCACATTGGAAAAAATATGAGAAATGCATGGGTATAAAATATAAAATGGGCTAAACCTCAATAAGTCTTAAGTCTTATTGATGGAGTTTTTCTATGTTAAAAGCCCGTGTAAACTCATATAAATAAAATATATAATCTCCCGTATACATTCAGAGTTTATCTTACCATTGATTGTTGCCATTATCGATGATTGATCCTCACCACCTTCTTGTCTCATCGTCTTCTCGTCTCCTCGATCGCCACATCTTCCCATTGTCGAATCACTCTCCTTCTGATGACTATGACGCCACCATTGATCTATTTCTCCTTCTTCTCTTATTTGAATCTAAATTTCTCTTTCTTGCTCTTCGTTTCTTACTTATTTACCACAATTTGGTACTTCACATCAAAATCAAGATCGTCATCTGAAATTACAAAATCTGAATCTCATGAATCTGAATCCTCTTATGTTCTTCTGCTCCTTCTTGCTTTCGGATTTCCCGTATTATTCATCTTCAATCTATCTTTTCGCGATTATCAATAACAATAAAATCCTACTCAATAAAATCATCATTATAGGCATCGAAAAATCTATTCATTCTCATCTTCTTACTCTTATTTTCTCGTTTATCCACAACAATATGATACTCCACATCCATCATCGCCGTTCTCGTCTTCCGAAACCTCCATTGGCGATTTCTAGATCCTCTCAATAACATCAAGATATCTCCACACCGTCGAAATCACCTTCTTTTCGATTTCGTAGCCCTCACCTTCATCACCACCAATCTCTTCGAAGTTACCTTCTCTTAAAAAATTAATTTTTTTTAAAAAAATGACGCCATCTTCACTAATATCGTCGTTTTCTATATCTTTCGCTGCTTTTACTTCTATTTAGGCGATATCATCTACTCATTTTTCTTCTTCTTCTTCTTCTTATATTACTTCCACTTCTATATATGTGAAGCCAACTTCTCGATTTTCTTCTTCTCTTTCCTCCAGTGTTTCTACTTCTATATTGATGGCGTCGTCTCTTAATTCTTCTTTTTCTTCTTTTTCATTTCCTATTTATACTTTTTTATATTTTTTTATCTGCATTTACTTCTTTATGGTTACGATCAACTACTCCTTTTGGTAGTTCTTCTTCTTCTACTACTTCTCTATTGATCATGTCATCTCCTTTTTCTTCGTCTTTCTCTTCTACAACTATAACGTAGGCAATTGCTTCTTTTTGTTCTTCTAGTTCTTCTATTTTATTAGTGATATCATCTACTCCTTTATTCTTCAATTTCTTCTTTTGATTTTATTTTTATCCTTCTTTTTCTTGGTTTTTCCCCCATTGATTTAACTTCATCTCAATCCCTTGATCTTGATATAATTTCCTCTTGATTCCTTTTTTTCCTTGTTTTTATTTATAGAACATCTTCTTGATCTTTTGATCATTTTTATTCATTTTTGGAATCTCTTTTTGATCTTTTGACCATTTTTATTCTTTTGTGGAATTTTTTCTTGATCTTTTGATCAGTTTTATTCCCTTGTGGGACCTTTTCTGATTTTTTGATAATTTTATTCATTTGTGGAACTTTTCTCTTTATCTTTTGATCATTTTTCCCTTTATGAAACTTTTTCTTGATCTTTTGATCATTTTTTTTCTTTTGTGGAACTTTTTCTTCATTTTGGCTCAATACCATATAAAGTCCAAGCAACTAATTTTTTATGATGTCTTCTAGCTGCATGATCTTCTTTCTTTAGCATTTCCAGCGAAAGTGACAGCAGCTTATTCGGTCCAACTAACAATCCGTGAAAGAGACCAAAGAGCATTAGTCCGCCATGCTCGATGCTTTAGATCTGTTGTTCGTCTCCATCATTTTACAAGTTGAATATTTTGGTTTAAGATATTATCCAAACACTCGGTTATCCACCGTGAGTTTGAGGGGGCTGTTAAGATATACATATCTTTTATATTGTTTTGTATTTATCTTTTTGTATTGAGGTATACGTGTTTTATACGTATATTACGTATTAGGGTTTTATCTTGTGGGTTATATATAGAGAGGTATATTTTACATTGTATTTTGATTAATCATTAATAATATTTTTCCTCTCCCAAATTCAATGGTTTCTAATATAGTATGATAATATTCGTAGATTTATACATTAACACACACCTCTTTGAGCCTTCGTGTTCTCGGATTTCAGGCCCTCCTTCGAACTTTCGTGCTCTCTTAGCCTTGTACTATCTCTTGAGTCTTCGTGTTCTCTTATGTGTGATCTGGGCCTTCGTGCCGGACTTTGAGCCTTCGTGCTCTGTACAATTAACGTGAAAACTATATTACATGTAAGGGGGAGTGTTGAGATGTGTGGATTAAAATAGTCCCACATTATAAAAAGTATGAGAAGTGTGTGGGTATAAAATATAAGATAGGCTAAACCTCAATAAGGCTTGAGTCTTATTGATGATGCCCTAATTAATGTGAAAAAAGTGAGTTTTTATGTGTCCTAAATACCGCAATCAATAACGGTGTCTCAAATAGCTAGCCGATAATGAGTACAGGTCGTCCACAGAGAGATGGTGAATTACTTATCATGTTTTAGACGAGTTAATAGAAGAAAGGCTGGATTTTTATCGTTTTATACTAAAGATGTTTGAAAACATTATAAGAGAAGGGCTTGTAGGGTTTTTCGGATTGGCCAGTTTAAAAGATGGGTTTTTTATATAAAATTATTCTTTTTATCTTCTTAATTAATTAATACTAGAGGAATTACGATAAATGTGGATTAGAGTGCTAAGAGAGGTATTAGGGGTTCCTTCTATTTACCCTTGTCCCTCCATTGATCGTTATTACACTAAAACTTTCAATCAAAGCAATCTTAACTAAACTTAAATCGAGATCGCAAATTTCATGAATTGAGGGTGCGCCCAAATAAGAGGGTTAAGATTCCCTTTGATTAAAATTTATAAAGAATTGAAGGTAAATTTCCATCAAATAAACTACCCACCCCTCAAAACCCTAACAAGCAAGAAAATTATTCGCTCATTAGGTTAGAAACAAAACGAGGAGAAAGAGGAGAAATTAGGGAGAAGAACATGTATGCTAACTGCTAGAGCTCTCACGAAAGCAAGAAGCAACCTTCGAGTATCATCGTATATAAATTAAGGAAAAGGAAGAAGAAAGAAAAATCTCACAAGAAAACCATTATCTAACTAATTAAAATTAAAAGCAAAAAAAGTAATTGCCAAGAATTAAAATTGCAAAAAGTAAGTGCGAAAAATTAAGAGGAAAAAATTAAAGAATTAATCTACCTTTTATTAAAAAGAACATGAATTACAAAATTTAAATGACTAAAAGAAAAACTAAACATTAAACCCTAGAAAATATTTATTCATTGCTGCTTCGTCCTTTATATAGGACTTGGATTACAAAACCCTAACCCTAATTCTGATGTACTTATAATGACGACCATGACCCTCAAATTTTACATCTAACGGCCATGTTTTGACCGCGGAATCGCCGCCTATTGCCCTATTCAGCCGCTGATCCGCTGCCGTTTGGTGGAATCACGTCTCCAAATTTTTTCCTCTTTCTTCTTTCGATTTTAGGAGATCTTTTCGACGATAAAATACTAAAAAAAATTATTTTTGTAGTTGCGAGTATCTTCAATTTGCTCCTAAATTTGGCAGATTTGATTGTTGAATTTGATTTGATCTGATCTCTTAAATTCTATTTGGAGTCTTGAACTGATTTGCTACATTTAAACCTACACAATATATCAAATCAAATCATTAGTAGTATTTATTTTATTTGAGAAAATATTCCAACCAATTTTACTCACAATTAAATTACTTAATGGTTAAGAAATTCAAGGATATTTGATATGATATGATATACACATCTTAATAATAATGATTAAGAATCACATGGATATTTTATTTAAATATAATATGCATATATTACACCCAATTATATTAATTATAAGTTAAGAAACATATAAAAAAATCTTTTTACACATAAACCCACATATATTCTTAAATTATAAATAACACATTTAGTAATTAATAAAAATAGGGAAAATGACCGTAAAAATTTGCAATAAATATGACTGATCAAATACCCCCCAAACTTATCTTTTGATCGTCCCGAGCAAACTGTTTTATTTTAAAAGAAAAAGAAAAACATAGCACACTTTCGTAGGCAATACGACTTAACTCGTGCAACAAGCCTTTAAACCTCTAGGTGTCCCTAGTAGGAAGAGTGTTATCTCTTGAGAGTTTTCAGCGGATTGCACCTACAAAATCCCAAAATTTAGAAAATAAAGGAAACAAAAATAAGAAAACTAAAATTACTTGCAAAGATAAAAATATATAAAAGAAAAACATGAAAATAAGAGTTTCGAACTACGCTTGCTTTTCAATTGTCATGAGCCTTATCTTAATGGTCTTGAAAGATGTCGGAAATCACATCCTCCCTCAATAAAACATCGTCTTCAATCTTCCTCCCTATCTCTCCTCCAAACATCGATCATATATCCCTACGTGTGTGTAAAAGTCATCCCTACATTTGGAGAATTCAATTCAAGCTATCATACCCGTTGTCCATATTCCTTAGTACTTTTTAGTCGGTGATGTTTTAGATGGATTTGCCTACACATTCTTCATGCGACTGTTAATACTTCTCGATATACTAACCAACCGATTACCGAATATGCTCACTTATTAAGGCGTACTTAGCACTATCCTAATCTTGCAACACCTAAGGCTTAACAGTGACCCCCAAACCAATTGGTCTAAGGCACTAGGTGATAAGACACCCTCGCTGTATTTTTTTATATGCTGCCTTAAGTAATTACAAAACTAGTGTTCATTTTCTTTTCAAATTTTATTTTTCATTTATATTCTGTTGATTATTCTTTTTTTATACTAAGGTTTCCAAGCAAGAGTATTTCAAGGTGTGCTCTATTATCCCAAGTTTTAAGATGTGTGCAAGTGCGTATAGTAAGATATCAACATTTAGAAGTTTGGACTCAAGAATAGGGACTATCTTTCAGACTTATTTCTATCCGCAGATTAATGATTCCTTCATCTTACCAACCCTTGGGACAACAGCTCATGACCACATATTACTAGCTTCATTTTAAAACATTTAATTTTCTTGCATTTCTTATGTCTCTTCCTCTCTTTCATATGTATTTTTCACTTTCTAACTTTTATTTTCAAAATCTTCCAGTTTTTTTTATGTGTGGATACATACAAACCTTTCCCCCAAACTTGTTTGTAGCAGTGTACTCACTGATGTCGTCCTATAAGCTTAAAACTTGAAGACTAGGAAGAACGGTTCTAGAAGATGGTATAAAGAAGGGGTCAAGAGTGAATGACAGTGAAATCATTTCCCAAACTTGTCCTTGGCTCACAATCGTGCAAAAATTTCCTTTCTTTCAAGAGCCATTTTAAAAATATTTTTCTTCCCCCCAAACTTGAGTTTTCAAAATTTTCGAAGAGCTTTTTTCGTTTTTTTTTGTAAGAAGACAAAATAGATACAAAAAATGCTCTCCCAAACTTAATTAAAACAGTGTTTGCACTATTTAAGCATTTGAAGTTTAAAGTAAGAGAGGAGAAAATCGTATTAGTATATACAAGGCTTTACAAAGCCCAAAAATCAACACCAACCATTCAAATATTTTATCAAGGTAACACCATGGTTGGTGAAAAATAGTATAACTGATAGACGTGAAGAAGACTCAAGACTGTATAAGAATGGAGCTTGTATCATGTTTCGAGTAGAAGAAACGGAAATGAAAGTAACGATAAGAGATGATGTGGGGGGAAGATAAGAGGTGTAATCGAAAGGTTTTACTTCTCGGCTGGTGGAGACAAAAAAGTGAGTGTGAATGAAAACGAGAATGTGAAAGATAAGGAATGAGTGGAATAGTCGCATTTTCGTATGTGATAAGAAGAAAGGATGGCGATTCAACTTCTTCGGCCTTAAACGGAGGCGCACGAATTTCCGATGGAGGTTGATTCATCACATCATCCAAATCTTCAAGGAACGCGAGTTTTTCGGCAAAAATACCTTCGAAACTTTTATTGATGTTCCGAATGATGATCTCATTGGAAAGAAAGAAATCGATATCTATATCAGTGGAATAGTCAGATTCACAGTAAAGGTTGAAAGTTTCAAGGTCAATGTGTTGCGCATCAAGATTCAAAGCACTCGAGTTGTCAGGAATTGTGGAGGTAGGAGACTCGAAAAGATCATCTCCCTCATTCTCAAAAGAGTCTAAATCAAATGGTCTTTCAAAAATCATAGAACTCGAAATATCGGAGTGTGGTTCATCAAATCTCGGTGGAATTAAAGAAGATGAGAAGAACCAAAGAAAGTGTGTAATGAAATGGGTAAACGAACTTAGGTGTCGAGCATTGTTGATTCAGAAGTGGGAGATGAAGGCTGAATATCGTTTTGCATATTGGATAGATTGGTGGTAAGAATAGAATTGGTTAAATGTACAGGAAGATGTTCACATTCAATGGAAGGGACATGATGGGTCGGGGAATCCAACTCATCCAATATAGCGAGTTCGTCTTCAAAAATATTCTCAACACTGATCTCACTTTCACTGTCAGTCAAACCAAACGAATAGTTCTTTAAAAATTCATCAATTATATTATCCTTAATCGATGAATCACTAGGTTCACTTGATGGAATTGAAAGGTTTGAAATATCAAGTTTTGTCGGATAAGGATCAGTTTGATTTGGAATGGTGTAAGGCTCTCTTTCACACTCATGATTGGAAAAGTCAAACATATTATTCTCGGGCACCTCATCAATTAGATTATTAAGCGGTTGATCATCAAATACATTCGGTTGGATTTCAGGATGGAAGGTGTTGAGATCAAAAGAATTGGTTTTGGGTTGACTATGAGGGATCCCTGGTTCCTTCTCACTACTCAATTCCAACTCTACTTCAAGACTAGACATGGTTTGTGAAGAAGTTTTAATGAAGGATTCTCTTTGAACCGTGGAACTTCCTAATTAATGTTCAGAAGCACTATCTAGATAAAGTGCAAAAGTTGAGTATGGTTGGAATGGGTTTAATTGTTGGTTACGGATGAGTTCAATATGTTCCGCAATAGAAATGGGTTTACGAATTACCACATTAGCCTCAAGAGAAGTATCAACATGGAAGGCTATGAAAGTTTGGTACTGTTGATAAGAGTTAGAAGGGCGTGTCCAATTTTCATAAATAGGATTAAAATCAACATTGTAATATGAAGAAAATTGAGATTGGTTGAATTGTTGGTGACTGGCATTTGCAATTTGATCAGCAATGGTCATGGGTTTAAAAGTTGCCATATTCGCTTCAAAAGGAGTATCAACATCATATGGAAATGATTGTAATTGTTGTCTTAAGTGTTTTGGAGTAGTGTAAAGTATGAAAATTTGGCTACAAGCTTTTGCAATATGCTCAGCAATGGATATAGATTTAAAAGTTTCCTCACTAGCTTTAAAAGGATTATCAACATAAGAAGGTGTTGAATTTTGACACGGTTGATAGGAATTTGAGTAAGATGTCCAACTGTTATTTCTAGAGCCCTTTATCCTATCTCTTAAAGAAATGGTGGGTCGGAAGTTCTACCAAAACAATAACGATGTAAAGAAATATCTGGTTTTGTGTAGCAAGACTCGCCAAGAGTTGGTCGGTTTGGATTACCCATCATAAGAGAGTGAAAAGAATTTGAGTTGAAAAGAAAAGAGGGTGAAATGGTAATTTTTTAAAGCTTTTTTATTTATTTTTGAAATTGTTTTACTTGGAAAGAGAGACTCGACTCAACCAATCACAAACGTGCACAAACAATACCTAGAATTAAGGTCACCTAAGTCAAATCACTAGACCGCTCCTAGATTTCTAAAGGACAAGACATATGATAAATCCTCTATCACCTCTTTAACAATCTTGCAGTCAGGTAAGTGCCAGGTAAATGGGAAGTATCCGCTATACAAATCACTGAAATAGCGGGCCTAATTAAGTAAACCATTTACCTTAGTCACACTTGCTTTAGACACCACAAGAAAAATGCGGATAAGCGGTAAATTACCCACGACCTTCTCTTGTTCTAATTGAGCATGATTGTCCTTAGATGCTTAGTCTAGATTTTTTTTTATTAATGTAGGGTGATGCGTATGCATGTTTGTGATTTTTGGGGCTTAAGAAGGTTAATAAACTCCCCACCTAATCTGAATTTAGGTTTCATGCACTTAATGTTCGTTTTAAATATGCAGAGCAACAACAATCCAAAATCTACAACACGCAAAAATATTTTTTTTCAATTTGCGGCGCTGTTTGCAAAGAATTCTGCTGGTAAAACCAGTTTATTGGAACTTCAAAGTGGAGGGGAAGAAGAGAGAGAGATACCAGAAAAAATTGGGGGCCTGAATCCACTACTTGGCCGCAGTTCCGCCGCCAAATGCCCTCTTCGGCTGCGGTTCTGCCGCCGTTCTGCGTCTTGACTGCTTCATTTTTTGGCACTGAACTCCACTACTTCTCCGCTCCTATTTGACAGTCTCTGAATCTCAGTTGGTTCGCTCTAAGTGCTCTAGATTTCTTGCAAAACTTGCATAAGAATTGTTAAAAATACAATATGCAGTTTTTATTTTTATTTTATTTTTAAAAAAATTTGTTTTTCTTTAAAAAAAATCAACCCGAATAATAAGAAAAATAATACCACCGTCTCTCTGGTAACGGCGCCATTTGATTGATGTTAAAATATGAGTTTTTATGTGTCCTAAATACCGCAATCAATAACGGTATCGCAAATAGCTAGTTGATAGTGAGTACGAGTCGTCCACAGAGATATGATGAATTACTTATCTTGTTTTAGACGAGTTAATAGAAAAAAGGTTGGATTTTTATCGTTTTATACTAAAAAGCTTTGAAAACTTTATAAGAGAAGTGTTTGTAGAGTTTTTCGGATTGAGCAGTTTAAAAGATGGGTTTTTTATATAAAAATATTCTTTTTATCTTCTTAATTAATTAATACTAGAGAAATAACGATGAATGTGGATTAGGATGCTAAGAGGGGTACTGGAGATTCTCTCTATTTACCTCTCTCCATTGATCGTTATTACACTAAAGCTTTCAATCAAAGCAATCTTAACTAAACTCAAATCAATGTCGCAATTTTCATGAATTGAGGATGCGCCAAAATAAGAGGGTTAAGATTCTCTTTGATTAAATTTTATAAAAAATTAAAAATAATAAAGAGAATCGAAGATAAATTTCCATCAAATAAATTGCCCACTCCTCAAAATCCTAACAAGTGAGAAAATTATTCGCTCATTAGGTTAAAAACAAAACGAGGAGAAAGAGAAGAAATTATGAAGAAAAACATGTATGCTAACTGCTAGGGCTCTTACGAAAGTAAGAATCAACTTTTGAGTATCATCGCATATAAATTAAGGAAAAGGAAGAAGAAAGAAGGAAATCACAAGAAAATTATCATCTAACTAATTAAAATTAAAAGAAAAAAGTAATTGCGAAGAATTAAAATTGCAGAAAGTAAGTGCGAAAAAGTAAGAGGCAAAAATTAAAGAAGTAATCTACTTTTTATTAAAAAGAACTTGAATTACAAAATTTAAATGGCTAAAAGAAAAACTAAATATTAAACCCTGGATAATCTTTATTCGTTGCTAAGACTCGGATTACAAAACCCTAACCCTAATATTGATGTACCTGTAATGATGATCATGACCCTGAAATTTCACATCGAACGGCCACGATTTGATCGCGGAACCGCCGCCTATTGCCCTATTCGGCCGCTGATCCGCCACCGTTTGGTGGAATCGCGTCTCTAAATTTTTTTCTCTTTCTTCTTTCGATTTTAGGAGATCTTTTCGACGATAAAATCCTGAAAATATTGTTTTATTTTTATAGTTGTGAGAATATTCAATTTGCTCCTAAATTTGGCAGTTTTAATTGTTGAATTTGATTTTATTTGATCTCTTAAATCCTATATGCCGTCTTGAACTGATTTGCTATCTTTACATCTGCACAATATCTCAAATCAAATCATTAATAGTATTTATTTTATTTGAGAAAATATTCCAATCAATTTTACTCACAATTAAATTACTTAATGTTTAAGAAATTCAAGAATATTTGATATGATATGATATGCACATCTTAATAATAATAATTAAGAATCATATGGATATTTTATTTAAATTTTATATGCATATATTGCACCCAATTATATTAATTATAAGTTAAGAAAGATATGACAAAATTTTTTTACACATAAACCCACATATGTTCTTGAATTATAAATAACATATTTAGTAATTAATAAAAATAGAGAAAATGACCGTAAAAATGTGCAATAAATATGACTGATCAAACCCGTTTATATTAAAAGCCCGTGTACACTCATATAAATAAAATATATAATCACCCCCCTCCGTTCGTGTACAATTAAATTTAACATTATCAGTGAAGAATTGTTGTTTGCAAGTCTATAAACCTGTTGTTTGCAAGTCTATAAAGCCTTTCTTTTAATCAGGGGTTGTCTAACATTAGATGTAATTAACAAATAGTTTAGAAAGCTTTACTCCTTGATTAATGATCCTTGGATCATCTTCTTGAGAGATTTGCGTTCTGTTATTGGAAAGTGTGGATCCCATAAATTTCTAATAAATAATTTAATGATAGTGGTTATGACTTGTTAAAAAAAAATCAGAGGAGAATTTAAAAGATGAATTTTTTTTGCAAAGATGAGAGCGGCAGCAATTGAGGTGAGAGAGAGGCGGCGAGGATCGTCGACGATAGAGGAACGTCGACAGTGGAGACAGCAGAGGATCGACGACGGGGCGGCGATGAGGCGAGGATCGTCGACGGTAGAGGAACGTTGATGGTGGAGGCAGTAGAGGATCGACGACGGGGCGGCGATGAGACGAGGATAGACGACGGGGCTGCGATGAGACGAGGATAGAGGCGACGAGGACGGTGGAGGCGGAGGCGAGGAGCGTCGACGGTGGAGCCGAAAGAATTCGACTGGTTCACGTGGGTTTCTTTTTTGACGAGAGAGAAAAGAGGGGGATTTTTCAAGATGGTTGGGAGGGGAGGGTATTGTAGTCATTCCATCCTAAATATACTATTGGGCCTGATTTTAAGCAAGCCCAAGGGTTTGCTCACTAATTTTTTCATCAAATGGGTTTCAAAACTACCAGAGGGTTTTCTCACAAATCTGGGATGAGCCAGGGGATTTTTGATAATTTAGTCAAAATTAAACACTTTTTATTTTTCATGAGGGCTTTAATTTAAACCTATACAAACTTGGCCCACTTCAAAAATGGGTTGTAATAGGGCTTTAGTGCAGGCATCAAGCTTGGCCCAAAAGTGCTACATAGCAAAGCCATTTTCTCTCACCTTTATCTCTTCTTCACTATCTCCCCTTCTCATTCTCTCTCTAAAATGGCAACCTCAATATCTCCATCCTCTCTCTCCCTCACAAATCATCTCTCCCACAACAACAGGAAGACCCAACTCTCCTCTTCTTTCCTCTCTCCTTTCACTATTCTCACCCCCTCTTCTCTTGAGAAGCACTCCCTCCTCCTCCTTCGCTCCCCCAAATCTCTATCCATCAGAGCCATGGCCCCTCCTAAACCTGGGGGCAAAGCCAAGAAAGGTACACAGATTCTTCTTTATTTTCTCTTAAAAATTTGGTGACCAAATTTTCTTCTTTTTTTCTCCAATTGATTTTTGTGATTTGGGTGTTTTTTGTTGTACCAGTGGTGGGCATTGTGAAGCTTGCTCTAGAGGCAGGGAAGGCGACGCCGGCCCCGCCGGTGGGCCCGGCTCTGGGTTCAAAGGGTGTGAATATCATGGGATTCTGCAAGGAGTACAATGCCAAGACCGCTGATAAAGCTGGCTATGTCATTCCTGTTGAAATTACTGTCTATGATGTGAGTTTTACAAAGATGCATTGTTTGCTCTGAATCAAATGCCGGTCGTATCGGCCATTATTTCGTAAATCCGACATGCATCGGCTGCAAAAACACCTATCTGATACGATTCCGATGTCCACCGATATCTGATATTTAAAACCTTGCTTGTTTTGGCTTTAAAGTTAAAGTTAGGATAATTGGAGTTTTTTTAGAGTTATCTAAATTTAGCTCCGTAATGCTTACGTTTGCTTAGTTTAGATTTCGTTTTGGAGTTTAGACAACTAGAATTTAATCAACCTAGGACTTGTTTGGCTTCAAAATTAGGATAATCGGAGGTCATTTTAAGGGAGAGAGATAGGTTATGCAACACTGTTTCACAAGGCTTTACCTTATAATCCGAACATGGTCAAATTCAACTTTGAACTTAAGACGAAAGAGGTTTGTGTGGATTTTAGATTATCTCAAGTTTGGAGTTAAGATAATTGCAGTGGTCCTAACTTCGAGGCAAACAAGGTATAATTAGAGTTTTGGAGTTGAGTTTAAATTTAAATCAACTTAAAAATAAACTCTGGTTATCTTAAATTCACCCCAAAGCAACAAGGACCTAAGGGCTTGTTTGGATTTGGAGTTAGGTTAGAATAATAGGAGCATCGTAAAAATATCTAAACTTTTATCCAATTTTCAAACTATGCATTGTTTGGCTTTCATTTTGAAGTTTTAGATAACTCCGGTTATATATACTCTAAAGGTCACATAAAACGGAGTTATGTAAAAACCAATCCAACCTCTTTTCTCTGAACTTAAAAAGCAACAAGAAAACATCTCAACATCTACTTTAAGGTTTTGATAACTCCAAAGCTAATCAATTCATCAAAGTGCAGTTTAAGTGGTCATATGGCTTTACAAACCAGGGTGTGAATGACATGCCTCCATTAAAAGATAAACTCCGGCTTTCCAAAATCCAAATCCAAACAGGCCCGAAAAGTTGAGACAACCAGATTTATCTAAAGTTTACTCCAACCTCATACAGTAAACGTACAGCATAACTCCAAAGCCAAACTAACACAACAATGTATTTGTTTTTTGTATATTTTATAAAGTGGAAGTAGGACTTCAAACTAGAGTTTCAATCTAGGAAACATAGATATTTTTATTTGCTCGCCCGTCAGTATCGAACACGTATTGGACACTCCACCCAACAATGTGTCAGACACGCTTGAGCCGTGTCTGTCCAAATTGGACATGTCCGACATTTCTACATAGCGTAGGGTTTGAAAAATAAGAATGTGTATGTGTGGACTACTAATGTTCAAATTGATGCAAATGATGAAGTTGAGTGGGATCTATAAAAGCAAGCTTCAATTAGAAAGGGTTGAGATTTTGTTTGATATAACCCTTACTAATTGCGTTCCTGTTTGTTTTATTTTTAATTTTATATATGTATTCGTTTGTGTTCAAGAAAACTTATAGTTATAGATGAAAGGTATAAGCATGATTTTATTTTTTTAATTGTGCTTTTAATGTTATACCAGGATATGTTGCTTCTCCTAGTTTATTTATATTATGTTTTATACACGCGCGCGCGCGCGCGTTCTCCTTTTTACAAATTTGCCGTGTCTCGCATCTGTGTTTCATAGGCTTGAATGATCGCTACCTGACATGTTATCTCAACACCAGTTTCAAGAGCTCTTGGGTTGAAACCTCATCCTTGACGAATTAAATTATACATGCTTCTCTTAATTTATAATGTACTGCTAAACACTTTATGCTTATGCCAGTGCATGTGGCTCGAAGATCACGTGAAGTAAGGTGTAAAGAGTTAAATTTGTTCTATTTACCCTGTTAGGCCACTATCCAACAGCTTATGCTTTTGCATTTCGTGAATCACAAATTTGATTTCAGAAAATTGATTTTGGAGATATATCTGTTTGGCTTGGAGAGTTGGAATGAATTATTTTTCTTTCTTCTGGAAACAGGATAAGAGCTTCACTTTTATTTTGAAGACTCCTCCAGCGTCAGTTCTATTGTTGAAGGCTGCAGGTTTGCATTCTGGTTTCAATCATAGATTCAAAGTTTTCAAATATACACCTTTCTTGTTTCAGGAAGATACTTTCGTAGTTAAATCTTTAGCATGACTTATAAATGCTTAAAATATTGTTATTTCAAAAATTGCTGTTACTGCCGAGAGAGTACTTTAGGTTTACTTGAAAATTCTGTGTGAACTTTGAATGGTAAAGTATAAAATCGTCGATACAAAATCTTGTTTGTTATACAGGGTATGTTTGAACTAAATGAAATCTCGGTAAGAAAGCTGTATGTGGTCTACATATTATAGAAGTGATAGTTTGTTAAAACCTCTTTAAGATCCTCTTTGCTAAGAGTTGAAGGTTACTTACTCAGAAGTAGAAGAGACCTTTTGCTTGTCAACATTGGTCTGGAATTGGTCAACAATTAATACTCGACGTGTGATACTCTGAATAATTAAACCTGTTATTTCTTAGGCCAAAAGCCTAATTGTGGATAATAGCATTTGAAGAACTAAACGATGATAACAAAATCTCGTGCTGAGGATATTTAAATGAATTGGTGATATTCAAGTAATGTCCCTTGAGTTGTGTCATATGGATAGAGAGATTAAGTAGTAGGGGTTGATTGAATGTCGACAAGAAACTCAAGATGGTCGGTTACTCCATAAAAAGACCTGAGAGAACCTTAGATTGATATATTGTAATACAATAGTTCTTAAATTTATAATTTTGAAGCCAAATATTTTCGTGGACATATGCAGTAACTACATGTGTGATATTTGATATATGTAACAAAATATTTGACGAGATTTGCAATCATGGCTAATTCATGATGCTTAGGAGTGGAGAAAGGTTCAAAAGAACCAAAACTGGAGAAGGTAGGCAAAATAACAATTGATCAGTTACGAGCGATAGCCCAAGAAAAGCTGCCGGATTTGAACTGTACCAGCATTGAATCGGCCATGAGGATCGTCGCTGGCACAGCAGCTAACATGGGCATAGACATTGACCCTCCAGTTCTTGAACCTAAGAAGAAGGTGCTAGTGTAGAATGACATCATTCATATTTGTAATTTGTAATTTGCTATTGTGAAATTAAGTTTGATATCAGTAAATTTGTTGGAAGAAGTTTTATTAGGCTCGAAAATGGGCTGGGTTATGTTGAGCATCTCTCAGCGAGGTTGCATGGGCATAGCCAAAGGGACGTCGTATTCATGTCGGACATGTGTCAGACACCCCGACACGAATCAGACACGCCACAATCGTGTCCAGCTCCTGAGCAGTTCAACATCCCTCATTTCTACTGTTACTTGGCTTAATTTCAAATTAGCGCCATAAACTTATAATTTTGCCGCATCGTATCGATTTCGCTATATTTGTGTCGGTGCAACCTTGTCTATGTGCAACCTTGTCTATCAGTATTTTTATTATGAGAATTTAAGCTGTAAAGGTTACAGTTTTTGGCCTGTCATAGATTTCTCAGATTTGATATTATTCTCAAAAGTATATTTGTGACGTTTTTATAAATAAAAAAATAGAGAGAGTATGCAACAGAACAGGACAACGTATGAATATAGAAACAATATTTTGATGGTATATTATTTGCAGTTAAAAAAGAAAAAGTTTGTATATTTTATTAGTGCACAGGACTCATCGTGCTATAGGGTTTGAGCATGTATATCCCCTCAACTTTGAGAGACTTGTACCTCCTTTGGCTGAAAAATATTTTTCTTATATCCATTTTACTAATTTCATCCCCTGCAAACCCCTTACTCTTTATTCATCATCGCAATCTTGGATCTCCCCTCAATTTTTAAACTCACGTCCATAATAATTCTTTTTCAACTGTTTAGAGGATGAATCTTTTCTATTTTTTTTTGTATTATACTTTTCTTTAGCTGGTTTGTCTAAGGAGTCTTCTTTTTATTGAACTTTTTCGTTCAGGTCTATGAATGTTTGAACATGAAGAAGAAAGAGATGAATCAATATATGTATATTGAGAGAGAATAATGGAAAAAAGATGCCATAAGAGGGAATTTTCTCTTATGGCATCAAAAAAATACAAACTCCATCGTTTTTTCCAACGATCGGCATTCATCATCTTCATCGTAATCATCTAAGATATGGATACACCAAATTTCATTTGATTCCACAACTTTTTCACTATTGAATTAGTGGGTTCAAAATTAACGGTTTATCGACAATATAACTTTTTAAATTACTAAATCAACAGTGAAAAAGTTGTAGAATCACATGAAATTTGGTGTATCCACGTCTTAGATGATAACGATGAAATTGATGGAGTCCGATGGTCGGAAAACACGATGGAGAGTGTATTTTTTCGACGCCATAGAAGAAAATTCCCTCCTATGTCCTCTTTCCTCCATTATTCTCATATATATATATAGATAGATAGATAGATAGAGAGAATAATGGAGGAAAGATGCCATAGAAGGGAATTTCCTTCTATAGCGTCGAAAAAATACGCCCTTCGTCGTGTATTCCGACGATCAGAATCCATCATTTTCGTCGTTATCATCGAAGATGTGGGTACACTAAATTTCATATGGTTCTATAACTTTTTCACCGTTGAATTAGTGGGTTCAAAATTAACGGTTTACCGACAATAGAACTTTTTACATTGCTAAATCAGCGGTGAAAAAGTTGTAGAATCACATGAAATTTGGCGTACCCGCATCTTCGATGATAACGATGAAGATGATGGATTCCGATCGTCAGAATACACGATGGAGGGCGTATTTTTTCGAGCCAAAGAGGAAATTCCCTCCTATGGCCTCTTTCCTCCATTATTCTCATATATATATATATATATATATATATATATATATATATATGAGAATAATGGAGGAAAGATTGTCATACGAGGGAATTTTGAATTTCCTCCTACGGCGTCGAAAAAGTATGCCCTCCCTTATTTTTCCGACGATCGGCACCCACCATCTTCATCATTATCATCTAAGATGTGGGTACCAAAATTTCATGTGATTCTACAACTTTTGCACCGTTGATTTAGTGGGTTCAAAATTAACGGTTTACCGACAATAGAACTTTTTACATTGCTAAATGAACGGTAAAATGGTTGTAGAATCACATGAAATTTGGTGTACCCATATCTTAGATGATAACGATGAAGATGATGGGTGCCGATCATCGGAAAAATAAGAGAGGACATACTTTTTCGACGACGCCATAGGAGGAAATTCCCATCTATGACATCTTTCCTCAATTAGTCTATAGAGAGAGAGAGAATAATGGAGGAAAGATGTCATACGAGGGAATTTCCTCCTATGGCATCGAAAAAATACAATCACCATCGTGTTTTCCGACGATCGGCACCCATCATCTTCATCGTTATTATCTAAGATATGGGTACGCTAAATTTCATGTGATTTTATAACTTTTTCACCGTTGATTTAGCAATGTAAAAAGTTCTATTGTCGGTAATCCGTTAATTTTGAACCCACTAATTCAACGGTGAAAAAGTTATAGAATAACATGAAATTTGGCGTACCCACATCTTAAATGATAACGATGAAGATGATGGATTCCGATCGCCGGAAAATATGATGGAGGGCGTATTTTTTCGACGCCAAAGGAGGAAATTCCCTCCTATAGCCTCTTTCCTCCATTATATATATATATATATATATATATTGGAGGAAAGATGCCATAGGAGGGAATTTTCATCTATGGCATCGAAAGTATACACGCTCTCTTATTTTTTCCGCCGATCGGTACCCACCATCTTCATCGTCATCATTTAAGATGTGGGTACACCAAATTTCATGTGATTTTACAACCTTTTCACCGTTAATTTAGGAAAAAGTTCTATTGTCGGTAAACCGTTAATTTTGAACCCACTAAATCAACGATGAAAAGATTATAGAATCACATGAAATTTGGTGTACCCACATCTTAGATGATAATAATGAAAATGGTGGGTGCCGATCGTCGGAAAAAACGATGGAGGGTGTATTTTTCTGACGCCATAAAAGAAAATTCCCTCCTATGGCCTCTTTCCTCCATTACTACTTCACAAAGTAAGTGCCTATTATAATACTAGAGGAGGTACAAGACATCTTTGATCATATGAAATTGCTAAAATTATATAAAAGAATAGGGTTTTTTTGATTAAATGGTCCCTCAATACTTGGCTAATTATTAAAAGCCCCCGATACTTGATAATTACTATTTACTCCCCAAAATTTTGAATAATTACTAAAAGGTATCTCGAGTTGCTAAAACGATTGTTTTTATTTCATTCCGTTAGACATCTAACGGGGTGATATCGGGACTAGGCTTTTAAAGCCTTCAAATCATTCTCCTACATCTAAAATCTCTAAGTTCGGCTACAATCAATGAAAAACCTAATTTTGATTTGGGGCCGAACTTAGGGATTATAGAAGTAGGAGAGTAGTTTGGAGGCTTTAAAACCCTAGTCCCGATATCCTTCCATTAGATGTCTAACGTAAAGAAAGAAAGACAATCTTTTTAGCAACTTGGGAGACCTTTTAGTAATTATTCAAAGTTTTAAAAGAGTAAATAATAATTATCAAATATTTGATTTTTTAGTAATTAGCCAAGTATTGAGGGACCATTTAATAAAACCCCCAAAAGAATAACCAGTCAATGACCAACAAATATACCAATGAATTCTTTGAGAAACCGGAAGGAACTCATCATCTTTAGGTTATTTGTTTCCTGTTGGAGATAGTGCCCTCATAATCAATTATTGGATCGCAGGTACGTGATTGCAATGATTGCGGAGGACCTATACCGGTAGGACAGTCTTACTCGAGATGATAGTATGCTATCTGGTTTGCCTTTATCAGTCGTGTACATGTTCAGGTGACTAATTACATGTTACACTTTGATAGAGCCCTTAGGATCTTGCTTTACCACCAACAGTATGATGGCGATCATATACGTGAGAGTTGGGTGGTTTATATGCATATCTTTAATTGTGGTCCCTAGTCGTGGGAGTTTCGAGACAGGGCATCGATACTCCGGAGTAGACTAGTGTGTACAGTCGAGACCCCGACGAGGGGTGGTGGCCGGTCTCACAAGCCACTGGTGTCAGTTGGATCACCTAAGATGTATACAGGTGCTCATTGGGTTATGAGTACACCGGACAGGACTCGCCGGGAATCTGCTAGTTAGTACTATATCTATCGTCAGATAGCAGTTCCCTGGTGACATGTGTACAGGTTAGTTCATCGACCTGAGGTCGTCATTTGTCTCGTGTGAGTTCCCACTGTGCTTTGATTTCTACCCTACCACGGCTCAAAGGAGTCGTGCAAACAGGTAGCTTTTGGGCACAGTCCCGAGCCATATGGAGGCACGTGAGCGGATCGGCAGGGGATTCGTCTCTCCCGGTATTGGGGGCGAGATCGTGCTGTGTCTAGGAGAGCCATTACACAAAGCCCACGGCCGTGGCAGGATATTTACTGGTAGGTACTCCATTAGTATCTCAGGGTGTTATTGGGCTACACTCCGACACGACTTATACTGCTATTGGGGGTCTGACGTTACTAGCCCCCTAGGCATATATGCGATACTCATAGACGAACGGACCGGACTGTATATACATTGTCACTGTTAGGCTCAGTAGGGTTTCTGGATGAGTTCGCTCATCAGCCTCCCTTGAGGTCAGTCCATGGGCAGCCGTTACGCATTGCTAGTGCCGCTGACGGTTTGTGGTTAAACCCACTGCCAGGGTACTGACGAGTCATTAGAGTCCCCCACAGACAGTTTCCCAAGTTCGGGCGAAACGTTGTAGAGGCCGTATGGTTTTATGGCAGGGTTCGGAAAATGCACGTGCGTTTACGCACGTGTTATTTTTCGGGCAGATGATACTGGTCGGCTTTGGTTTAAGCCGGATCCTAGTATTATATTGAGTAGATATAATATCTTTGTCTCAGTTGCATTTGTATTCGGTCGTAATACAAATGCGGGTATATTTATACAGTTTCGGGGTTATCCTGAAAGTCGTTTCAGGATCACTTTTGGAAGTTGCCAGTTTCCAGTTTTCTATCAGCCGTATTTAACATTCGGTTAAATGCGGATTTATCTTTTCTTCTCTGAGGTGAGTCATGAGTGTGTGGAAGGTTCTTGGAGCTTCTAGATGATGACTAGGCTTCATGACTCATTAGTGCATTAATGGTTTTTTGATGATGTGTTTTATGAGTCACCCTTTACCATTAATTCCTTTTGTTTGCATAATAGATATTTGTTAAAGATCTTTTGCTTAAGGTTACTCTCCACTCTCTCCTACACTCACCCTCCACCTCCTTAAATAGTGGCCGGCCCCCTTGAGAAGGAAATGTGAGATTGATTTCCTTTTTGGAGAGAAAAGACTATGGTTAAGGGTGCATGGAAATTTCATTACCTCTTTCATTCCATCACCCGATAAAAATGGCAGCTTCATTAATCGATCGTCCACAGATTTGGACGAAGTGAGACAAAGTAATCTATTCATTCTCTACATCATTCTTGGTCGTCTCTTTTAGCAAACTTGACGACCGAGTTGCCTCGAGTCAGAGGCGGGAGCCCGTTTAAAGAATCAGTGATGTGGTGCCACCTGGACGAGCAGATCGGAGATCGACGAGATCGGAGCAGCCGCAACGGAGCGTGGGATGATGGTTAAAGAACGAAGGACTCGGATCGTTCGGTATAACCTTTCTACACTCTTTACTGTTTGTTAGTTTAGCAATAATGGCAGATCCGGGTTAAAGTATACGATAGCGCCAGATAAAAAGTTTTTATTCCGCATTTGGCGTTTGTAGACGGCCGGGGCGCTAGCGTAGACTTACAGTGGTATCAGAGCCTCACCATTTTGCTATACTAACTTGTGCTAACGCGTTTAAAACATCGATCGAACCGGAAATCAAAAATCGCAATTTTTCAATTTGACAGTTTCTGTTAATTTTCAAACTGGTCCAAATGTCATTTTGACCATACCAGAAAATCAAGCAGGGTTTTTAGGAATACTGGAGAAATTCGACCAAGTGATTCGACTGTTCCGCCGCGGATCCGCGGCCCAAGCATGGGTTTGGCCGCGGATCCGCCGCAGGAAAGTGACATCACTTAGCCAATTTTCTACAGTGCATTCTATGTTGGAAATTGGGGTTTTTGGTATATATCTTTTGGGCCCAGATTTTATTACTGTTCAGCAGATTTGCGTGGGGCCCACTTTGTGATATTTTGTCGATCGAAATTTAAACACGTTAGTTTACAGTGCTTACATTATATCTCCGACCGGGAATGTCATTTGATCGGTAAACCGCGTCTGATTGCTATAGTTCTTTTAGACGGGTTTGCGAACGTGACATTCGCGTTGATGTTCTGTGTTGTGCCGTGATGTTGCGGATTTGTCGTGGTGGATAGCAGTGTGCAATGGTAGTACAGTTTGAGTTTATTTATACATTTGATATTACGGGGCGAGCGTCCAATTTGTGGACTGCCGTCACTGCCTGTTGTATAATATTCTTTTGGGGCACGACCAGGTTGCGGTCGATGTACCTATTGTACTATTTTTCATTACTGTACTAGGTTTTGCCCCGCGACAGAGTGCACGGATAGCCGGGTTCTAGGGGGCAACGGGTCCGCATCTCATGGCTTTGAGAGGCAGAAGGGTCCCAGTCTAGAATTGGCAGACTATTCGCCGCACTCATAGGGGGTACAGGATTGACCCAAGGAGGGGTGCCCAAGATTACCGGATTCCGTAAAGTGATGGGTGGTCCATTCACTATGCTGTAGGGGGCTGCCTCGCTTCAGGTTTTGGCGGGTAACTTGCCGCACCCGTAGGGGTCTACGTTTCATTGCACAGGCTATCCACACGACAGGGGAACGTCGAGTTTCAGCAGCGGCTCTGTGAAACTCGGGGATCCCAGATATCTGTATTGTTCTGTGATACTTATTACTTTTCTGTAATGTTGCATATTATCACGCCTAGAGCGATTATTGTATATTGGTTTATATACTATTAGATGTTGTATATGTTTTACACCCGCGCTAGTCCAGTCCCCGCTCTGTCGTTAGTTAAGTAACCTAACGAGTGATGACGGGACCCAGTGACGAATGCGGATGGCATATACGTACATTTTATTTTCGTTCTTTTCTGGTGTGATTAAATGATGGGACTGTGTTGATTCTGATCAATGCAAAGTAAAACAAACATGTTTGCAGTTGTTGGAACAAATTTAAAAAGTGTTATTGCAAAGACGTTTCCTTTTGTTATGCATAGCGGTATTCAGTGGAATATCCTGCACCTCATTCGACGGGGCAAGGGCCGATATCCCTTCACCGGGACTGACCCCTTGGGCAGAAGTTTGCGTCAGGGTAATAACTTCACTATAGTCGATTACAAGTTGCTTTGCATAGCGGTATTCAGTGGAATATCCTGCACCTCATTCCACGAGGAAAGAGCCGAGATCCCTTTACCGGGAGTGACCTCTTTAGCAAAAGGTTTTCGCCACTATATTTTAAAAAGCTATCAGGTTCCTTCAGCGATATCAAGTTCACTACGTTAAAGGTTTTTCGCCAAAAACCAGCAGTAGCCCTCCGTCACTTCTTTTAAGTATTCAGTAGTATTCAAGCTATGTATTTTAGCCAAAGTTAAGGCATAATGTTTGGTAGCTGCTGGGTATTCAATTGTTGCATAGATAGATGAGTTAGTTTGGGACAGTCGTTCTGCCGATTGGCCAAAGTCAGGGGCATGTACGGGTGGGTTCAAATTGACAAGATAGTGACGGGTAGAACTTGGCATGTGACTTGTGACATTTTGACCAAAGCCAAGGTTATAAGAGCATGGGGCAAAAATCATATCGGGAGTTTCTAAAGAAACTGAAACTTGCCAAGTATGCGCATACCTTCTGGAGTATGAGTAACGTGGATGCATTCCATCACGTTATCATGCGATGAGAGTTGGATCCCGATTCCCACTGATGAGTTGGTTTACTCTTCGGGTGATCCCGATTGATTCTTCTTTAGGTTTGGAGGAGAATTTGACAGGACAGTGGGAGGTTTCCGGATTAGATAAAGTGATGACCATTCTGATCTAGGTTAGAGTGCACGCAGAGTGTTTCTTTTCTCTCTCTCTTTGGCAGCGACCTTTGACCGACCCTAGACTATGACTCAGTGACCAGGTTGACCGAACCTTCTTAAAATATTGGCTTTTGGATTGTCTATGTTGCATAAGTCATTGCCACTCCTTCTTTTACCCTTTGCATTTCTCAGAACACCCGTATTACTACGGATATCCACTTCCATTGGATAGATCCATCGTATGGTTATATACGAACTCGAAGGGACTTCTTCGAGGATGGATCCAGGTTCAGGAGAAATAGAATTGGTTTATTCAGTTGTCTTTTATTATCACCTTCTCTCAGGTTGCGAGAGCTCCTTGGTTTAGGAGAGTACACCTATTACGCTTATTGGATAGTCTTATTCCAAACCATAGGCTGGTGCCGAAAGGTAGGGAATGAAGAAAACCAATTAGCCTAAGTAGGGTGTGCAGAAGGTAATATGTAAAGACAAAATAAAGGGATTAGAAAGAGGGCAAAGTAAATTGCGACTGATATCATTCACGACCAAAACTGCGTACTTCATCGCCACTCCTATTTCACCTTTAAAGGAATAAGGTATTATTCAATTGTCTTTTATCATCACCTTCTCTCAAGATACGAGTACTCCTTGGTTTAGGAGGGTACACCTATTATGCTTACTGGATAGTCTTCTTCCAAACCATAGGCTGGTGCCGAACGGTAGGGAAGGAAGAAAACCATTTAGCCTAACGATGGTGTACAGAAGGTAACGACTAAAGACAAATAAAGGGATTTGGAGAGACGGCAATAAAATATACGGTTGAAGTCATGAATTGGATTATGGAAGAGGCATTGCTATGAATACCAGGATACCCCTACGAAACATTTTCATGTTTCAGTGCATTGTTAAAGGAAAAACTGTTTTCCCGATTAGATACTTACTCCAAGGGTATGTATTTACCAGGTTTCATTCTCATATCTGTATGGTTTTACAGATGATGAGTGGGAGTAAGTTATTGGGAATTAGGAGATTATCCTCATTATATCGGAATTCGTTGTAATTGGTGATATTTGAGAAAATCGCCAGGGTACAGTTTTCAACCTACGACGCACAGGTTTTGAGTTGTTTAGCTCAGCGGACTTATACAGAGTATTATATGTTTTCCAAGTGTCCATCGGGACAAAGGGGTAGGTCCTCGTACTATGTTCTGTTTACTTATAACTTCTCTAGTATTTAGACGAGTGTTTCGTAGAAATACAAGGTCTAAGTTTTGAGAAGTTGTGGGTATAAGAATAAAGTAGAGAACCAGGTGTCACAAGTATCGGGATTCTTCAAAGAGATCGAAGATGTAGATTCTTGTGATTGGTATTCAGATGATAGTGATGGTTTTTGAGAAACGAGTTTTCTCTTTCAGGTTGCTCATAATTGGATGGATTCCTAAGTTGAGTAATGCTGATTAGCCTCTTTCCATTAAGATGAAATGCACTGGAGACAGCTGCATGATTTGAATATGGTTCCAATTAAATAAGTGCCAAAGTTTCTATATTGGATATAGACTAGTTCGTACCTTAAAAGATGTTAAGGTACGGGGAGTTGTCCAGCTTATGCTTAAAACCAGACTCTGGATAACTCAGGGCACGTTTCTGTAATGGCTGTTTGTGGGTTGACCCTGGCTATGACGAGGGTTGATATTCTACCATTTGGAAGATCAATAGTGATATTGTTCTTGACTCGCCACAGTTTTAGTAAAATCTTTTTCAGAAAACAGTAGTGGGAGTATGGTAGAACTGGAAGTGATTCCAGAACCGCGAACGATTACGGAAAATTTAATAAGACCTATGTATTCAATCAGGTTTGACATTCCATTAGCCACTCCGCAGATTTGGTGGGTAACCTCAGACACCCGAGAGGTACTCCGGTAGCCTCAAGGACGGTGACAGGGAGGTTCTTATCTACCCAGACTTGACACTACTGTTGTTCCAGGTTATGAGACCCGGTAGGAGGGTTGTCGTAGTCAGTGGGAGCAACGGAAGCATGGTAGGCAAGTAGTTTATGTCTATTTATAGACTAGAGCAGTTATAGCGGAGATAGATCATCTATTTTTGATATGACAGTCGTGGGTTTTGACTTCAATCAGAATAAGGGATGGATCTGTTAAGAAGGTAGTAGAGTGTGATGTCATGGTATTTGATGATATACACAGAGTAGAAAATAAAATTCCTATACTACGATCGGTTGTACTGTGGTCGTCACACAGTTGTTTCTCCAGACAGGATATGGATATAATATTTGACATTCTGGTTTCTAGATCTATGGTTTTAGATCTGGATTTGGGTAGTTTCCCAATGTAGGTACTTTGACAGTATTCTAATGGTTTTTAGAATAGATGACTCCTAGCATGGTGGTGTACCTGCAGGTGATGGAGTCACCCTCTCTAAAGGTGTCGTATAGACTAAAGGGGAGAGGGATGTGCATGATTGACAGATCACTTGCTTAGGCAATTGAGTCAATTGTGAGATGTCAAGTACCACACCAGATGTTGTTTTTGCACTAGATACATAAGTTTGTATTAATCCAATCCTGGAGAAACATAAGGAAGCAGTTTTAGAACATAAGTACATGTTCTACGGATTTGATGACGGCAGCCTCCTTCGGGAGACGATTATCATTCCAGGCTTCAAAGGTGACATGGATGACAGAGTGATTGTCAGAGTTATAGTTTTCCCTCTGACGAGGGACAGTATTATGGACAGGTGGTCCAAGAGAATACTGTGGGAGGCATGGTGCCGGATACTGATTAGGTTCAGTGATCGATACAGTCTAAGAAGTTTGGATTTGGAGTTCATTTATGAACTAGGTCCCATCAGATATCCAGACATATTCTAAGACAGGTATTACTCAATTCGGGAGATGGCTTTCTCCGCGAACTTGAGATTAAGAGAGATATAGAAAGAAACTTCTAGGCGGATCCACTCACTGAGGCTATTTCTCGAACACAATAGTTTTACAAACGGGCTTTGTGAAACTGATTAGTAGAGGAGTTGGATGTTCGGTTTCACACGGGCTGTGAGTAGTCGACATCGCAATAATTAGCCTTGAGTGCAAGTGGGAGATTGTTGGAGATAGTGCCCTCATAGTCAATTATTAGATCGCAGGTACGTGATTGCAATGATTGCGGAGGACCTATACCGGTAGGACAGTCTTACTCGAGATGATAGTATGCTATCTGGTTTGCCTTTATCAGTCGTGTACATGTTCAGGTGACTAATTACATGTTACACTTTGATAGAGCCCTTAGGATCTTGCTTTACCACCAACAGTATGATGGCGATCATATACGTGAGAGTTGGGTAGTTTATATGCATATCCTTAATTGTGGTCCCTAGTCGTGGGAGTTTCGAGACAGGGTATCGATACTCCGGAGTAGACTAGTGTGTACAGTCGAGACCCCGACGAGGGGCGGTGGCCGGTCTCACAAGCCACTGGTGTCAGTTGGATCACCTAAGATGTATACAGGTGCTCATTGGGTTATGAGTACACCGGACAGGACTCGCCGGGAATCTGCTAGTTAGTACTATATCTATCGTCAGATAGCAGTTCCCTGGTGACATGTGTACAGGTTAGTTCATCGACCTGAGGTCGTCATTTGTCTCGTGTGAGTTCCCACTGTGCTTTGATTTCTACCCTACCACGGCTCAAAGAAGTCGTGCAAACAGGTAGCTTTTGGGTACAGTCCCGAGCCATATGGAGGCACGTGAGCGGATCGGCAGGGGATTCGTCTCTCCCGGTATTGGGGGCGAGATCGTGCTGTGTCTAGGAGAGCCATTACACAAAGCCCACGGCCGTGGCAGGATATTTACTGGTAGGTACTCCATTAGTATCTCAGGGTGTTAGTGGGCTACACTCCGACACGACTTATACTGCTATTGGGGGTCTGACGTTACTAGCCCCCTAGGCAGATATGCGATACTCATAGACGAACGGACCGGACTGTATATACATTGTCACTGTTAGGCTCAGTAGGGTTTCTGGATGAGTTCGCTCATCAGCCTCCCTTGAGGTCAGTCCATGGGCAGCCGTTACGCATTGCTAGTGCCGCTGACGGTTTGTGGTTAAACCCACTGCCAGGGTACTGACGAGTCATTAGAGTCCCCCACAGACAGTTTCCCAAGTTCGGGCGAAACGTTGTAGAGGCCGTATGGTTTTATGGCAGGGTTCGGAAAATGCACGTGCGTTTACGCACGTGTTATTTTTCGGGCAGATGATACTGGTCGGCTTTGGTTTAAGCCGGATCCTAGTATTATATTGAGTAGATATAATATCTTTGTCTCAGTTGCATTTGTATTCGATCGTAATACAAATGCGGGTATATTTATACAGTTTCGGGGTTATCCTGAAAATCGTTTCAGGATCACTTTTAGAAGTTGCCAGTTTCCAGTTTTCTATCAGCCGTATTTAACATTCGGTTAAATGCGGATTTATCTTTTCTTCTCTGAGGTGAGTCATGAGTGTGTGGAAGGTTCTTGGAGCTTCTAGATGATGACTAGGCTTCATGACTCATTAGTGCATTAATGGTTTTTTGATGATGTGTTTTATGAGTCACCCTTTACCATTAATTCCTTTTGTTTGCATGATAGATATTTGTTAAAGATCTTTTGCTTAAGGTTACTCTCCCCTCTCTCCTACACTCACCCTCCACCTCCTTAAATAGTGGCCGGCCCCCTTGAGAAGGAAATGTGAGATTGATTTCCTTTTTGGAGAGAAAAGACTATGGTTAAGGGTGCATGGAAATTTCATTACCTCTTTCATTCCATCACCCGATAAAAATGGCAGCTTCATTAACCGATCGTCCACAGATTTGGACGAAGTGAGACAAAGTAATCTATTCATTCTCTACATCATTCTTGGTCGTCTCTTTTAGCAAACTTGACGACCGAGTTGCCTCGAGTCAGAGGGGGGAATCCGTTTAAAGAATCAGTGATGTGGTGCCACCTGGACGAGCAGATCGGAGATCGACGAGATCGGAGCAGCCGCAACGGAGCGTGGGATGATGGTTAAAGAACGAAGGACTCGGATCGTTCAGTATAACCTTTCTACACTCTTTACTGTTTGTTAGTTTAGCAATAATGGCAGATCCGGGTTAAAGTATACGATAGCGCCAGATAAAAAGTTTTTATTCCGCATTTGGCGTCTGTAGACGGCCGGGACGCTAGCGTAGACTTACATTTCCTACATCCAATTCCTTGCCAAATTTTTCTAACCCTGGTTCCGTTGTTTATTCTATAAGAAAACTGAGCATACCGTGCTTGGTTTCTCTTTAAGTAAATATTCGTTGATTTTTCATTTTTCTACACGGCTCTGGCCATATCCATAAATCGATCTCCATGTCCTTATGTACATGTGCGTCAATTTTCACGTCATTTTACTGTCGTTTTCACTTATATGGAAGTAATGCAAAATTAACGGTTTTTCCGACAATAAAACATTTCACAAAACTATATGTTTAAGAGAAAAAATATTCACACGACAAGAAAATTGGAATGCACATATTTAACGATATAGAGATCAATATGACCAGAGCCGATTGATGGATGGTCGACTTCAAGATAAGAAATTTACTTCTGCAACACGATAGTATACTCCATGCCCTCTTATTCTATATACCAATCTCAGACATACTGTATTGCTAAAAAGAAACTGGTCAGAGACTTTTTGTAGGATCAAATGGTAGCAAATATTTAGCAAATATTTAACAAATATTACACTAAACAAAAAATAATAATGAACTAGAAAAAGGAAGAACAAAGAAAGAGATAAGTCATGAAAGGAGAGTACAAAATCTTATCACTGCAATGTAAATCAGAGAAGAAAGCTGCATCTCTGCTGCTGCTGCTGCTGCTGAGCACACCAAAAAAAATATACTGAATCACAAAATATTGGGACCATCTCCCTCAGTCAATCTCAGTCATTAATATCACCAGCATCAATCGCAGTCGTTGATATAGCTGAATATTTGATGCACCACTGTTGCAATCTCATCTGCTGACCTCAGCTTGCTCTCTTCTTCAATCTACACACACACACATTCACAAAGTCAACAAACAGTATGATGCTCATCTATGTGTTTTGCAGGTAATAGTTAACTAAGTTAAAACATTGAAAGTTCAGGTTAGTTTAGTGAAACGTAAAACCTTGAGGTTTAGAGAGTAGAGGATGGAACAAGCATCTAGTGTATTAATGTTGAGATGCATAACACTTAGCCCAATCTCTTCTAGTGCAGCAATAGCCCTCACTAGCTGCCCTTGCTTTTTCCTTCCGAGGACCTTGAGATTCGCGTGCCCCTGCATGACCGTGGCCTCCACGTCAGCGCCGCACTGGCATTTGGAGTAGCTGACGTGCTGCGGCGAGGTCAGGAAGTCTCTGGGTGGCGCAATGTGGCACGCCTCGTAGTCGGCATCGGTGCATGATGCAGATGAGACGGAGGAAGACGCTGTTGTGGTTGTGTCGGCATTTGGTCGCGTCCGTTTCTTGGCTTGGAGAGAGACGAGGAGTTGTTCGTGCTCTTTGACGAAGTCGATGGCGCCGGAAATGATGGAGGCTTGGTCGCTCTGCGTTTTAAAAATCAATAGCTACCTTCAATTTGGATGTACTTTTAGGAAATATCAAGATCTTTCGGCATTTTTCCAAACTTTAAGAATTCGCTCTCTGGTCTGAGCCAGCATAAATAAAAAAGGGTAAATTTTACTAAACCACATCAACCTTTTGTGGTTTTTGAAATAACTCCAATAAACTTTAGAAATGCTATAAGACCTCATTAAACTACCAATATTGTATGCAATCGTCAGTTGATTAACTCGTACAAGCCACAATTGGATTAAATAGCCCCAAAATGTATTACGGATATATTGAATAGACTTAAAAGTTAAAATGAACAGTACTATTATATTTTTTGACAAAAATACATTTCAATTTTTCTCACGAAAATATCTTTCAATGGGGTTTTAAAGCATTTTTAAAGTTCAATGAGGGTATGTCAAAAAACCCAAAAGGTGGATGGTGTTCAGTAAAATTTACAAACAAAAAAACTAGAGTTGTGTTGGGTAGCCAACAACAGAGTAGGATCTATGTAAAAGGCTAGTAAGCTCCTTCCCCAATTCCAGTATATGCAAATAAATTATAAAAACTTAAGGTGAAATTTTAAATTTAAGGGCAAGCATTGTTTTTTTTACAAATAATCCAGCGAGGCAAATATTATTATGGCTTAAATTGACCTACAATACTGTGATATTTCACCATTTTCACATAAATACCACATGCTATATTTGCTACGGATAAACATCATCATGACATTTAAATGTGGATTTTCCGATGTCGAAAAGGGGCTATAAGACAACTTCCATTAATGATGCCGGTTTATTCGGTCCCGGCTAATCACGCGGTATTTATCTCTAACAAACAAAGTAAATGGTATTTATCGAACCTCTGAAACCTCATGGTATTTTACTGAAAGTAAAAAGTGTAACTAGAGTTTTCAAGGATGCATACACGATGAACAAAGGATGGAGGCATGAGAGCACGCAGGGAATTGAGATGGCTGTTCATCAACTTCCTCCTGTTTCTCTCGACGGCAATGTGGTTCATTCTCTGGGCCTCGATTTCTTGCGGGTTCTTCGTCGTTGCCGCAGGCGTCGCCGCCGCCGCCGCGCGTGACCTCTTCCTCTTCTCCTTGGGGCCCACATTGGCCACGGCCACCGCCTTCGTCTCCGATTGGGTGACGCAGCTCTCGATTTGCTCGAAAGCCATGGAAGGGTGAGTTTGGTGACTGTAGCAGCTTTGGAGCCTGAGGAGCTGCTGGATTTGGAAATGGAGCTGCGTCTTATCATCTTCTTCATGCACTGCTTCATATCCTTCTCCTTCTCCTTCTCCTTCTCCTTCTTCCTCTGATTGGTGCTTGGCATTGAGCATTTGAAGGAAGGACATTTGGGGGAACCCCATCTCCCCCAAAAACTGATTTTTAACCCAAAACAGCAGAAATTAGCAACCGGGTTTTCTTAAAGATGGAAGTTTGATCCTGGGTTTTCAAAAAAGATGAGATTTTGATGCAAAATGGGATTTAAATTTTTCTAAAATTATTCATATTTGAGACTTACAAAGGAGTTGATGGGCCCTTGGAGACCCTCCATTAATGATGTTCTGACCCCTCTCCTTTCCTTAAAAAGCTCTCTTCTTCAATGTTGAAACTCTCTTTTCTGAGCATCAAAAGGTAGGAGGTCTTCAAAAAGGGCTCTCCTTAAGTTCTCTTCAACTCTCACTCAGTGCAATAAATGGAAACAGGGGTCAAATATTGCATCCTACATAGGAAACAAAAGTAAACTTGATAAAGTACCCAGCTTTCTGCTCACCAGAGCACAATTTAATGCTTTCAAATAGAAGGGAAAGAGATTGGAGGAGAAGAGAAGGGAAAATGTTTGTCAAACCAACAGAGCATACCTCTAGCACATAAATAAAGCTTGGGATTTTTTCCAAAATAGGATATAATAATAATAAAATTATTAAAATAAAATCATTTATTTTTTATTTACCAAAATAGGACGGTTTCACACCCCCACCCGCAAGCAGAGAGCGGGTTCCAAGAACCCTCCCCACCCGCGAGCAGAGAGCGGGTTTCAAGAGCCCACCCCCACCCTCTAAAGAAAAGGGCGGGTTCTAGGAACCCGTCCCCCACCCTCCTCTATAGGAGAGGACGGGTTCAACCCGCTCTCTCCTATAGAGGAGGGTGGGGGACGGGTTCCTAGAACCCGCCCTTATTAATAAAAAAAATTAAATAAAAAACATAATTTAATAAATATCGATTAAAAAAAATTAATAAATAATATTATTGTTGATTTTGTTTCGGACAATTGTTATTACAGTGCATATAGAATTACTATAAATATGAATCTTGTATACACTCCAATAACAAAATGAATACGTCAAATTTATAATACAAAAAAATCATATCTATTTGTAAAAGGTAAATTGTACAAGTTTCTTTACAAGCGCTAACCGATTTTCTTCCGGTTCACTTATCGCGATCTTGAAGGTCCCGTCCCTTTTGACTGTCCTGAACATCTGGTCCTATAATGACCTGATTATTTACATAAGCTACATCTGCCGTGTCTTTGCTGAGGATCAGCATCCATTGTCATTCGATCTCGACGCACTTTAGGTCTTCCGGGTCCTATATTTTTATCTGGCGGTAATACAGTCGGTGTTTGTCCGTTCCCTGTATAATAGTGCCAATAGCGACTGTCTGATATAGGATAAAATTTTGGATCGTATGCGCCTTGGTAATTGGAAACTTTATAGTAACGGGAAGCAAAATTGTAATGTGAGTTATGCATGCTGCTCGCAGCAGCAATTGCGTGGGCACAAGGTAAATGCTGTTATTAGAAAACAATGCATGTGCACGAAGAGAGCCCTTCATCTCTAAAATTTACGGTATATTGATTCTCATTACTCCACGTAACTTGAAACTCCGCTGTATCAAACATTTCAGATCTGTAGTATTGTGCTCTGCGCTCTCTTTTCCGGAATATATTTTCATAATACGCGATGAATGGAGTCTCCATCGCCAAGGACTTTTCCCTTCTTTGCACAAAGTAAGTATTCACTCTGAAAAAGGTTCGAACAATCAACCCCTGTATCGGTAAGCCTCTAACATTTTTAAGGACCCCGTTGAAACTTTCAGACATATTAATGGTCATTAGTAGATATCTGCATCTATTATCATGTGCTTGTGACCACATGCGTACTGGATACTCATCTAACCACGCTTTCGCGGTTTGACTCATCTGTCCCATTTTCGTCATGTATATGTCATGAACATTAGGGTCAGACGCTTCACCGGCTTTGTACATAAGCTTATGTAGATCTGAATTTTTAAATTTTTTATCAAAATTTTGCCTGAAGTGCCGCAGGCAAAACCTATGTGGGGTTGTCGGAAATACATCTCTCATTGCAGCTAGTATTCCTAGATGTTTATCAGATATGATGCATAAATCTATTTTATCAATAGCAGATGTCATACTTTTGAGTTGATCGAAAAACCATGACCAGGATGATATATTTTCACTCTTGACAATAGAAAATCCCAACGGAAATATACCGTTATTAGCATCAACACCTGTAGCAATTAATATGCAAGCTCTGTACTTACCATATAGATACGTCCCATCCACGCACAATACCGGCCGACAGTGTGTGAAACTAGCCGCACAAGGAGCAAAGCACAAGAAAATTCTTTGAAACCTGATACAGCCATCGACATCTGTTTCTGTGGTTTTTAACCGGTATACGGACCCCGGATTTGATGCTTTCATGGCTTCCATAAAAGAGACTAGTGAGTTGTACGAGCTTTCCCAATCCCCAAATATCTTGCATAAAGCCTTTCTACGAGCATCCCATGCCTTCACATACGAAATCTGAATTTTGTGCTCTTCGCTGATGTAGAGCCATATCTCTCGGGGAGTTATCGCCACATCTGTACGGATTAGTGGCATGATTAGTGAGCAAATGTAAGATGAAGTGCAATTCATGTGATCTTTTAACATAATAGAATTGATGCAAGTATGTTCTTGGTTGTATTTCGTGACCTTCCAAGTTTTGGCTCTTTTGGAACAACATGCATACAATCTCCACTTACATTCAGGAGCTTTCGTACATATCACGGTATAGTACGTCTTATTTGTAGGGGTGTAGATGAGATTTTGTAGGAGGTGCAGATGCAAATCGGAGCAGGATGAGATTTTGCAGGAGGTGCATATGCAAATCGGAGCAGAATGGAGAGCAAATGGGAAGAGAGTGCAGATGTATATTGGAGCGGAATGGAGAGCAAATGGAGAGGAGAGAGAGTTGTTTTTATAGGTGTTTGGTGGTAAAGGGTTCACGGGTTTGTCTTGGATTAATTAAAATTATTTAAAATATTAAGGAGGGCGTGTTTCAAAAACCCGCCCTCTCCTTAATTATTGAAGGGGGCGCGTTCTAAGAACTCGTCCTCTTCTTTGGAAAATGATATGACCACACATAATTATTATCAGTAAGATTTGACAACACAATATATGTTAAGAAAAAAACAAAAGATTTGACAACACACGACAGGAAAAAACAGAAGAGATGAGGGCGGGTTCTTGGAACTCGCTGGCATAAAATTATTGAAAGGGGCGTGTTCTGAGAACCCGTCCTCTTCTTTGCAAAATGATATGACCACACATTTGACAACACAATATATGTTAAGAAAAAAACAAAAGATTTGACAACACACGACAGGAAAAAACAGAAAAGATGAGGGCAGGTTCTTGGAACTCGCTGGCATAAAATTATTGAAGGGGGCGCGTTCTAAGAACCCGCCCTCTTCTTTGCAAAATGATATGACTATAATTATTATCAGTAAGAGAAAAAAACAAAAGATTTGGCAACACACGACAGGAAAAAACAGAAGAGATGAGTGCGGGTTCTTGGAACCCGCCAGCATAAAATTATTGAAGGGGGCGCGTTCTAAGAACCCGCCATCTTTTTTGCAAAATGATATGACCCCACATAATTATTATCAGTAAGATTTGACAACACAATGTTAAGAAAAAAACAAAAGATTTGACAACACACGACATGAAAAAAGAGAAGAGATGAGGACGAGTTCTTGGAACCCGCTGGCATAGAATTATTGAAGTGGGCGCATTCTAAGAACCCGCCCTCTTCTTTGCAAAATGATATGACTCCACATAATTATTATCAGTAAGATTTGACAGCACAATATATGTTAAGAAAAATACAAAAGATTTGGGAAAAAACATAAGAGAACCCGCCCTCATAAAATTATTGAAAGGGGCGCGTTCTAAGAACCCGCCCTCTTCTTTGCAAAATGATGTGTTCATTTTTAAAAGTAAGATTTGACAAGATGATTTGACAACACAATATGACAATATGATTTGACAACTGATTTGACAACACAATATGGAAAAAACATAATCGTTCTGTGGGCAAAGATGAGGGCGGATTCTCGGAACACGCCCTCGTTTCCCTATAAAACCCCGCCCTCTTCACTCTGATTTTCACTATCTTTATTTCACCATCTCTATCCAAATTCCCTTCTAAACCCACCAACTGTCTCAATTTTTCAGTAATTGTAATATCAAAATAATTTTAATGGAGAATCAACCATTTGACAAATCACTGCTCGTAAACCAAAACGAACATAGATCTTTCAGTATATTATACGGGGAGGAAAGATTCAAAACCTATTAAATTTGTTTTAATTCCCCATTTCTTTTAATTCTAATAGTTGAAAACAATATGATTAAATTTTGCAAGGTAAAGATAATCTTACAGTCGTCAGTCATAGTTCTGACAAGTGGCAGGTTACCGATTATCGTATAATTGAGCAGATTCGAAGAGTCGGTTTTTATGAAGCTTCATTGCTTCGTCATATCCAGATCGAACACAGTCTTGTTACCTCTCTTGTTGAGCATTGGAGAAAAGAGACCTACACTTTTCATCTTAGATGGGGTGAGGCCACTATCACACTCCAGGATATTGGCCTCTTACTTGGTTTACGGGTGAATGGGCTTGGATTGGTCGGAGGTAAAATTGTGGGTCCAGATACCGAGCACCCATACTGGGATACATATGCCGAGTCTGCTCTCGGACATGTATAACTCGTAATTTTTTAAATCAAAAGTTTAAGTATGTTACGGTGATATTAATTAACAATTATTTGTAAAATTCAGGCACCAAGAGGCTATACTAAGGGGTATAAGATCAGTTTAAAGTGACTCAAAGATACATTTACTAATATCCCTGATGAAGCTACCAATGATGTCTTGGATAGACATGCACGTGCCTACATTCTGTACATGATCGGTTCTTGGTTGATGACGGACCAATCGGCAACGCTTGTCCATCCTTTATACCTTGGGTTTCTTACGGACTTTGATGTGTGTGGCCAATATGCTTGGGGAGCAGGAGTCCTGGCCTATCTTTACAAGGAACTAGATAAGGCATGTGCTCCTACGAAGAATAAAATTTGTGGCCGCATTACATTACTTCAGGTACATTCCTTGTTTTTAACAGCTAGACATTTGCAAAATTGTAATATTGGTTCTTTCTCTTATCATCTGACACTTTATATACAGATTTGGTTATGGGAGCACATGTGTATGGGAAGACCAGATCGCATTAATATTTCTGCCGTGGATACCCCTGGAAAGCCTCTCGGCTCTTGGTGGAGTGGCAAGAAATCTTATAAGGCTCATCGTCGAGTACTTAAGTATTATAGAGATGAGTTGGATCGCATGGAGGAGACTCAGGTAACTATACCTTAGGTAATTAACTTTGTTTACAAATTTTAAATTAGCTTCATTACAATTTTGTACTATGTTATTTGCACAGTTCACGTGGACGCCTTATACAGCATATCGTCTGCAAGGATTACCCGGCATTTGTATCGAAGGAGAGCCGGTTTGGCGGGCTCGATGCCCACTACTCTGCATTAATATCGTGGTCATGCACCTACCGGACCGGGTGTTGCGACAGTTCAGTAGATTTCAACATATTCCTGTTCCGCCACCTGCGCCTATGACAATAGAGAGAGACGTGCGAGGAGGAAAGGTGGAGCGTGATTGAAGGGAGTATCATCATCAATATTTGTTGAGATGGGAGGATAGGCAGCGTAATATTGCCTTACAGCAAATAGGTGACTAAACAACCACTGACGCTACAGAAACATATCTACAATGGTATAAGCGTGTCACTATAAGATATCTTTCTGCTCCCCCTAACGACTTTCCAAACATCCAGCAGTACGAGCCTAGAGGCCACGTGGAACGAGAAATGGTAAGTTAAATTCTTTAAATTATATTAGTTTTTAACATCCGGCGGTATGAATCAATAATTATTTCTTATTTTTAAGGTAACGACAGGCTCGTGGGTTGCATCATATACAATCAATGATACAGGATCCATATCCGACTGATGCTGGTCCAGATACTCAGGCTTTATTTTCTACTCTAAACTCATATAATGGTGGTATATTCGGTTCATATAATATGCTTCCACATTTATCGCTATCGCTAGAGTAGCAGCATAGCCGGCATCAGAGCAGCAGCATGAGCCGGCACCAGAGCCGCAACATGAGCCGAAACCAGAGCCGCGGCATTAGGGAGATCCAGAGCAGCACGATCAGTGGTTTGGAACACCATACTGTCAGCAGCAACCCTGGCATACTGAACAAGCGCAACAACTGGAGGAACAACAGTTTTGGGGGACAGGTTTTACGCAACAACAACAGTCTTGGGGGTCAGGTTTTGCACAACAACAGCAGTCTTGGAGGTCAGGTTTTGCGCAACAACAGCAGTGTTGGGGGTCAGGATTTGCGCAGCGATGGGGGCCAGGTTTTGTGCAACAGCAACAGCATGAAACCGGGACAGGTTCTTCGCAACAACAGCCCAGTTGGGAGACGGATTTTTCGTCCTACATACAGTTGTTGGGAGGCAGCACATATCCGATATCTGTCCCACATTCAGGATTTGCAGAACAACAGCCTGTCCAAGACGATGCTGAAGATGAAACAGAAGAGCAGACACCGCCGCCGCCGCCATATACCCAAGAAACGGGAGGGTCGTCCAGTCACCCCAAGAGGCATAGGCTTATGTCAAGCCTCCTCGGATTGGGAATGGGAAAGCGATAATTGTATACTTTTATAAACAGATGATTTTTTTGTATTATAAATTTGACGGATTCATTTTGTTATTAGAGTGTATACAAGATTCATATTTAAACAACAAAAATATTATTTATTAATTTTTTTAACGATATTTATTAAATTCTATTCTTAATTTAAATTTTTTTAAAATAAGGGCGGGTTCTAGAAACCCGTCCCCCACCCTCTATAGGAGAGGGCGGGTTCCTAGAACCCGCCCTCTTCTTTAAAGGGTGTGGGCGGGTTCTTGGAACCCGCTCTCTAGTTGCTGCGGGTGCGGATGAGGGTGTGAAACCGCCCTATTTTGGTAAATAAAAAATAAATGATTTTATTTTAATAATTTTAATATTATTATACCCTATTTCGAAAAAAAACCCATAAAGCTTATTTCACCAAAACCCCCAGTACCCTCTGCCCCACCCCACTAGTTTCCCCTGATATCCAGAAAATCCCTGAACTTCTGCCGTTAGTCCAAACCCCCTGAACTTTAAAATCGTTACTCCATGGATCCCTGCCCTTAAATTCAGCATCAAATGACCAAACTACTCTTCTTCTATCTCAGGTTAAAACTCAAAAACCCTATTTCTTTTTTTAGAAAGCTAGTTTGGGCAGGTTCCTTCTCTTTTCTCTGAATCTTGGGATTGCTAAGGTTTTTTAGGACACGAATGATGGCGCATGAGAGCTCGAAGAGAATCTAAAAGCATATCTCAAAGCGGACCTCGAAGTTGGTATCAAATAGGATCTCAAAATGGGTCTTGAAATGGATCTTGAAGCGGAGCCCGAAGTGAGTCAAAAGAGAATCTTAAAGTGGATTGAAAGAAGATCTCAAATTCACCCGAGGTATTACCTTAAATCTGAGTCAATCATAATGTTGGAGATGATCAATTTGTTGTGACCAATTAAACTAATTCATTACAATTTGAAGTGGCTAGATGTAAAATTTGCTTATTTTCCACTCAATTCATAATCACATTTCAAAAAATTTTAATTTTTTTAATTTGTTAATTTAATGCTTTGATTTTTCTTTATGTTCTGATATTATTTACTAGACGATAGAATGGGTGCTTTCTCATTACATCTTGAACATTTTGTTGTTCCCACCTGATTTTTTTTTAATATTTGTATGCTAACGTTTGGCTCCGTAACGTGGACGCCCTCAAGTTGTTCGATGAAATGATCGAGCGAAGCAGGAAGCTTGACTTTAATTTGAACTCGATCAATGCATCATTCATTGATTTCTCACTGAGTTCTTGCGTTAGAGCCGGCTATGTTGGTAGTTGCATGCAATTGGTCACTAAAACTTGTGAGTTGAAGAAGTGTGGATGGAATAATTTTGGAATGTATTTTGTGTAAATGTGAGAGAGAGAGAGAGATTTTGAATTGTTTGCTACTTGAAATCTATGTATAAATACTTCGAATGTGTTTGTATAAATTTTGGAGATAATGATGCTTGGAATATGTTTATATAGAGATTTGGAATGCGCATGTATAAATGCTTGGAATGCCTTTATATAAATTTGGTTATAATAATACTTGGATTGTGTTTGTATAAATGCTTAAGAGACATGAATACAATTATTGATAGAACCCATTACAATTTGCTTGCTTTTATTAGGCATTTCATATAAAGATCAACAATTTATAAATTGCTCATAGCAAGCTCAATGAACTCAACCTGAAATTGCATAAAGTATGATGCATAAGAAGACTAATGCACTATGGCTATGTTTTTATTCAGAATATATAAATAAATAAGTTTGATTGTTTATACTGCATCAAAAGAAAAGGATGGTAAGAAATCTTGATTCTGAAATATAAAAATGTAACCAAAATGGTGGGGACCAATATTTTCAAGGCTTCTTTCATATTATGTTAACTCTGTAACAACATTCCTTGTCTCTAATGGCGAGATCTTGATCCAAAATGTCGTCATCCTTGAAGTAAGGCTACGGGTCGTCGTCGATATTGAACACCGCATCGCCGTTGATGGAGCTCGAAGGATCGTCGGCTATGATGGATACACACAATCGAAACAACATCATCATTCAAGCATTTATACAAATACAATCGAAACAACTTCATCATTCAAGCATTTATACAAATACAATCAAAACAACTTCATCATTCAAGCATTTATATAAACACATTCCAAATATCATTCATTAATATAAATTTATTACAACAAGCAACAACAACATTATTCAAGCATTTATACAAACACATTTCAAGCACCATTCATCTACATAAATTTATTACAACAAATACTAAATTTGTTTGACATGCATGGAAACATTTATTTGATAGAAAATAGAATTTAAACTAACTCAACGATCCTCAAATAAATAAATCAACACCACAATTGCATCTGTGGATGCCCATAGAGAAGATGTCGTCATGGTAAGTGATGTAGAGCTTGATGTCGTCTCGAACTCGATGAGGAGGCCATGGCAGTCCTAGCCAAAGCAGCGGGTGACGTAGTGGCCACTCATGGAGTGGTAGCGGGTGATGATGTTCTTGATGGTCCGATGATGAATGGGAGACCGTTGTAGATGATGTACTCAAGATTTAGATCAACAAGCCTTAGAAAACTCATTAGAATTGGGATGAAATCACACAACTTTGAAGAAAGATGAAGCAAGAATATTTTTTGTCAAAATAAAGCAAGAATATTGGTATAAGGAAGAGGAAGGGTAAATTCGGAAGAAAAACATAAAAGTGATCACTTGACAGGTCACATGGCCACTTAAAACTTGAATTTAACGGTTAGGGGGTTATGGAGTAACGTTATTAAAGTATAGGGGGTTTTAGACTAACGACAATAGTTCAGGGGGGTTTCTGGGTATTACGCCAAACTACAGAGGGTTTGGTTAAATAAGCCCATAAATAATGTAAGATATATAGCTTGCTAAAATGCAAAATACCCCTTTTCTTTTTGCCCGAAAATCATCAGACAATCAACACTAACTTGGAAAAACATGCACTTTATTCTATGATTTAACCTTAATTAGAAACATCGCTTTGGTAGAATGTTGGTAGGAGACAATGGATGGTAGTAAAGTTAAACTCTTAACAAAAAAAATCCTTTTCTACTGGCCTTTATTCCCTACCGACATCTCACGAAGATGCTAATACGAGAAACGGTTGATTGGTGAGTTAGAGGGCCCCGTTAATTAAAAACTCTGTTGTTAGACCCTTTCTAAGATGTTGGTAGAAACAATAGCTCCTAGGAAAAGTTGAACTCGTAACAAAAAATTCTTTTTTATTGGCTCTTATCCCCTCTAGCCATCTCAACAAGATGCTGATAGGAGGAGTTTATTTATTGATGGGTTGGAGGGTCCCATCGTTTAGAAGGTCCCCATGTCAGACGTTTTCGAGGATGTTGATAAGGGACAATGGCTGGTAGGAAAAGCTGAACCCATAACAATGAAAGAAAGAGGAGGGGGGGGGGGGGGACCGAGAGCTGAGGAGGGAAAAAAAAGGGAGAAAGGAGAAGAAGAAAAATAGAAAGGGAAAAAATTGAATTATTAACAAAATATTCTTTTTACTGGTTCTTATTTTCTGCCAGCATCTCATTAAGATGTCGAAAGGAGGAATGGTTGATTGATGGATTGGAGGACTTCATCAATTAGAAATTCTTCCTGTTAGACCTCTGATAGGATACCGGTAGAGGACATGGGCTGGCAGGAAAAGTTAAACTCTAATTTAATATTTTTAGGTTTGTCAATGTATGTTTCTCAAACTGTCTTTCAAATCTTTCAGTTCCATATTCTTTCGCTTATTCTTCTCTAAATATCTGAGTCTTTTTTATTTTTTCTTCTTCACAATCTCCAAAGATAAAGTAGCGATTCGTGACGTATGGATTTAGTAAAGATGATGAAGAGTAAGAAACGAAAATAATTGGTTGGCGTAGTGTAGGCGGCGTGAGTAGATATCATTTAATGGATGGATTGGAACACATGTCGTTCTGCAAACATGATAAACCCTAGTGCAAACCTAGGAAGAACAAAACCTAAGAATTTTATTAATCAAAAACTTCATAAAATAATCAATAGGTTACATGAAAGCCTCTTATAGGCATAAGATAATGCTAAATCTAATAAAATAAAATCTAAATAAATCTAGTAAAATCTTTCATAAACATTCAATACAATTATTCTTCTAAACCTAGTAAATTTTAATATATCTAAATCTAACTAAATAAAATAAAATAAAATTCTAAATTTGGCAGTTTTATTTTAAATCTTTTCCTACACTATTCTCCCTCACTTGGAAAACAACTCATCCTCGATTTTATGTTGATGAGTTTTGGGAGAATGATAGTTTGCATAGGCGTTCCCTTTTTTTTTGTTTCTTCCAATTTATGGTGCAAGCATCAACAACAACATCCTTAAAAAATTTGGCCAGTAATATGCATCCCATGATTATCTCCATCGCGTTGTCAACATCAAATTCATTGGTAAGTTAAGTTTATATTTAACGAAATCTGATTGAAGTAGGTGTTCCGAGAGAAACTTCAACAATTTATTCTCTGTGTACCAAGTCTTTGTAAAATTTATGTGAAAAAATTAACTCGGTTGTAGAAGTCTTGCATGTCAACTGTAGGTCTTCACATAAAAGGTCTTGATTTATTTGAATGATGCGGCCTTCCATCGCATACTTACTATCCTCCTCATCATTGATATTTAGACATTGAACATCTTCAAATTTGTACTTTTCATTCATTTGAAATAATCTCAACGGTTGGATTGGATGCAGATGTTGGTTGAGGAGATTCAAGTTGAAGTGTCGGCAATAATGGTGGTGGCAGCGGCCGTAAAAAGTCTTCTCCTCAATTCACGCTGCATTCTCCGCAAATTCTTGATTGGAACTTTTTCATACCTTTTTCCACAAAATCTGTGTTCCACTCTTAAGTTTATGAGCGGCAAGCATACCGTTCTTTTCACAGGGATCTCAACAATCATAGAAATTTTCAAGCTCCGAGATCTCCACAAACAAGGGAGCCCATTATAGTTATTTATTTATATATGAGAACACATACGAGCTTTCAACATAAGACGGGTTCCATCCATTAAGACTCAAGCTTTATGGAAGTTTATCTCATCTTATATCTTATACCCATTTACGTTTTTCCAATATGGGATTATGTTGTCCACATATCTCAATACCCCCCAGATTGAGACAAGTAGATGTACAACACATGTAGAGCCTAGTCTTTTAGAGGCAAATATATCTTATACTCATTTAACTTTCATAGTTTTTCCAATGTGGGACCATGTTATCTACATAACTCAATAACCCCCTCCCGATTGAGACAAGTAGACGTACAACATATGTAGTAGAACCTAGTCTCTCAGAGTCAAATATACGTCTCTCTCAAAGGTGTAGCATGGCACAAAGAGCCTAGTCTGTGAAAGGGCATGTAGATGGCTCTTTCTCAGAGTTGCTATTAAATACAAATTCACGAATGTCATCAACCTAACTTTGATACCATATCAAATTTAAATTTTCACGAACGAGAAGCACCAATTATATTTATTTATATGAGGACACAAACGGACTTTCAATATAAGACAGGTTCCATCCAATAAGGGCCCGTTTGGTTGGGCGTTTTGAATTCCCAAAAGCCCCTTTGAAGAAAAAAAATACAAAATAGGCCGTATGCCCAAAAGCTCTTTTAGAGCTAAAGAAAAAGAAGAAAATCTTCTTTTTTCAGAATCTAAAAAATGAAGATTTTAGGAAAAACTCTTTCTAAATTTTTTTTCATGTCATCTCCTCCTCATCATTACCGAGCCTGACCTTTGCACTTGATTTCTCTCCTCCTCATCTTCCCAGTTCAAAGCCCTAGGTGATCGAGCCGGTCGAGGCCCCCAGAGCGATCGAGGCTCTCAGATCGAAGCCCTAAAAGATGATGACGACGAAGAACCCTAGGCGATCGAGGTCGGGCTCAACGCGATTATCGAGAGGTTAATCGACGAGATCCAAGTTTAGAGCTTCATGCATCAGGCAATCGAAGCCTCTTGATTTCGATGAAGAATTCATAGATCGAGAGAATGGATCTCAAATATTTTTCTGTAGATATTTTTGTGTAGATCTTTTGATCTTTGCGAATCTTTTGAAAGTAAATTGTAAATTAAAAAAAATGATGTTTTATTTCATTGATTTCTCTCAAATATTAAGAAAAATGATGTCATTTATGGTCATTTAAACAGTCAACGGCACTTCTGCAACCCTTAAAAGATTTTTGAACCAAACAGCTTTTCGAATCAAATGGCTTTTCAAATCAAAAAGCACATTTTAAAACAGCACTATTGCCCAAAGAATTTTCTTCAATAGCACTTTTGTTAAAAGCTCTATTCGCAACAGCTCAACCAAACAGGCCCTAAGACTCAAGCCTTATAGAAGTTTTTCTCATCTTATATCTTATACTTATTTACCTCTCATAGTTTTTCTAATGTAGGACTATGTTATCCACATATCTCAACATGTACGAACTTATAAAAGAAAGGGATGTTCTTGGCTAAGTCATTATATTTGTTCCATTTTCATCTTCCAAACGGTATTCTAATTGTGTTATCGTCTTCAAGATCGGAATCGGCGCCATTCAGAACCATCTCGACGGTGTTGTGGTGGTGTTACATAATGATCGAGACGGTTGTCGTGCACCGTAACGGCACGGAGCAGATTTTGATTACGATGGTTCCTTTCGCGTCCAATGTTCATGACAGCGAGCATCTCCTCCATCTCAACACGAGTTCTTCAATATTGGTGCTCGCTGAGGGAGGGCCTCTGGATAGGGTTGCCAAGGACTTCACGGAGGCCATAAAATCTTTCCTAAATAGTAGATACAATTATATATTTTTCTAAACTTAATAAATTCCAATATATCTAAATCTAAATAAATAAAATTGAACCAAATCCTAAATTTGACGGTTTTATTTTAAATCCACTCCTTCGCCTTTAGGTTACTCAATTAAATTTATTAGAAATCCATTTTTGTTTATGAAACAGTCTTATAGATGACACTAATAATAAAATACAGATTTCTGAAGTTTATAAGGATTTTATAGCCTAGTCTACCATGAAAGTAGACAAATATTACTGAAAGCAACACATGGAGAGGGGTCAGATATTGGAGCTTAGAACCTTCGAAGGATTAGGGATTAAAGGATAGATTTTGGGCATGGCCATTTTGGCTTGGCCCTTGCAAATTGCAAAATATTTGCATGCATTATTATTTTGTCTCTCTCTCATCTGAGAGCATATAATGGGAGAGGGGAGAGAGAGAATGCCGTTTGCAGCAGGGCTTGGTGGGGCCCTGCTCAAAGATACGGTGACAGCATGAGCTCAATATATGAGGGACCATTTAGAGAAATTAGAAATTTTAAAAATTGTTTTTAATGGGCAAAAGACAAAATTGGAAGATTTCCTGTTGATTTTTGAAAAAAAGAGCAGCAATGGGGTGATATGTGGAAAGGGATAAGGATGTGACATGACCTTCAAAAGGTTAGGGATTGGTTGCTTTGGATTTCTATATGTCGGCCCTCTGATGAGTCAGCGTTTTTATAATTAATTAATTAACAGGTCCCTTTCAATTTTCAATTTTCAATTGGTAAAGTTTATATACAATGGGAGAGGGGGAGGGGTCCCAAAAAAATCAATACTCCATCAAATTTTTTCGAAGATCGGTGTCAACCATTTTTATCTTCATCGTGCAAGATGTGGATACACCAAATTTGACAGAATCTAACACATTTTCACCGTTGATTTCATGATGTAAAAATACTAAAAATGTTAAATTACCAGAAAGACGTTAAATTTACACCCACTACTTCAACGATGAAAAGATATTGTATCCTCATCAAATTTAGTGTATCCGCATTTTGCATAATAAAGACGAAAATGGTGGATGCCGATCGTCGAAAAAATTGGCGGGATGTTGATTTTTTTCGACGCTATAAGAGAAAATTTCATACAATGATTTGCTCTATAAACTAATTGCGAGTTATTGGTCGTTCATTCAATGATACGACAGAAGTAACTGGATCATCTTCTGTTTATGGAGAGTCCCTTTTTCGGATCAAATCAAAAACACAATGAATGACAAATAAGCTGGTGTTATCTTATGCCATGGAAGCAGCGTTCTATAAGTATAAATTTTATCTATGTATTTCGCACAGAGAATGATCAAGTTCCATCTTCCAACCGCCAATGAATTATTCAAAGGACGATTAATTATACTTATCTTTATAACATTAAATGAGTATCCTAACGTATGTTTTCTCTCTTTATTTTCTATGTGAAAATGCATTTAGGATCAAGAAAAACTGATAAGAGAATGATGGGGAGAAGAGAGGAGAGTTTTAATTAACATGCTAAAGATATCATTTTCCGTCTAATTTGCACCTCTCTGGATGATCAGGCTTGTCAAATTCTTGGTAGCAGAGGGTCTAAAAATCTGCTAATTTCTCGTTGCCAAATAAACTAAATTGTGATACTAGAAGGATCGAAAAGTCGGTAAAAGTGTAAAAAATAGGAATTATGATTTGGAGATATCGGTTAAATTTGATTTAAATTCGGATTAGTTAGGGATTTGTTAGAATTTAAATCTAATATTTTTAGTTTAGATTTAAATCTAATCTCTAATTTAAATTCATATTTATCTCTAGTTTAAATATGGATTTATCTCATAACATTTATTTATTCTATGAATATGAGGCTTTCTCTAAGGTTTTTTCGATGTATCCATAATTCTATAATAACCTAGGATTTGATTAGAATGGAAGAGGTGGCATAGCGCGGTCGCGGATAGAGAGAGGTTTTGTAAGAGAGAGTATTTCTTTGTAACGGAGGGTAAGTGGTCAGTGTAATCTCTTGTAATTTTTTCTCATAGTGGAAGTTCTCGTTGCGTTTTGCAGGATTATGTGCAAATTGCGCCGAACCTGGGTAAATGTCACGCCCCTCTTTCCAAAATACAAAAATTGGGGAACGCAACAAACCCAACCATGCCATCTATAGTAAGGAAATATCCTACCATATTCATATTACGGCTGTCTATCAGTAATTAAGAACAATAATAGAACTATCTATTTCTAAACATGTCCAAATAACCACAAACAACAATAGGGTATGGTAGTGGAAGCAATAAAGATTAAATGAATAACTAACCATCAATAAGAGCTATATCAATGAGATGATACTCACTAATCGGTAGTCCTGTCGAAGTACTCACGTGCTAAGTTAAGTGTCTGGGCCATGCAAAACTCAGACGTCAGTGCGTCATAAATATTATAATAATAAACCGAGCAATGTACTATATAAGGTGTCACGTGCAAAATAAGGTATGATTATAAACAAACAATCACAGGTGATATATGAGCAGGCTATAGGTATGTCATGTGTATCCTAAAATCCGTGTTTCTAGATTATCTATCCTAACGGCATTTGAAACCAATTAATATAATTCTCATCGTAACTCAATAGTATCCCGTGTGTGCCCGGAACCACGGTTATGATTCTTAAGGCTAAATTCGAGACGTGCCACTAGGCAATAAAACAATATCATATATAGATGAATAATGTCAGCATCATTATTCCGGAGCCCGAATCTCGTATCAACTGATCAGTTTCTGGAAGTAGTAAACTGTTGAGTTACAAGTCGGGTTTCATTCTTGATTTCCCCCTTTCCCCAAGTTTCATGTTCTAATCAGGTATCAATAGAATGTCTACCTAATACCAACACAAGAACAATCAGGTATTATGTACTAACCGGATGAAACATTTGCTTGTGCAAACCATTCATAATAATTAGCATTATCAGGAGTATCATAGTCAAGGAATATCAAAGAACAATCTATTTAAACCACCGTGCAAAATAACTAATGTATACTGTTTAAATTGTAAGATCTGATTATTTATATACTGTATAATAGATCTAGCCATATTTATAATAACGTTTTACGTTTGCTCATTAATATAAATCAAACTGTATCCATTCCTACTCTTCGATTAAATAATTAGAATAGTTCGTAAATTCTACTGATAGATATAATTTTGCATCAATTTATAAATTGTAACTATACATGTGCTAACGGTAACTAAGTAATAAAAATACGGATTATTTCTATAAACTGTATATTAGTAATACTTTGCAATATAATAACCATATGTATATATTATAAGTATGTATAAACTGGTACATGTAAACTAGCATGTGTTAGGAATATGTATGCCCTAGAGGCCATTATTGTATGATATAGTGGATGCTTGGATATATATATATATATATAGAGAGAGAGAGGAATTTCTTGCTCGACATAATAGTATGCTATCTGGTTGCTCTTTATCTTAACATGTACACTTGTATTATTATACTGTCTCTCTGATACATGTTGATAAAGCCCTTAGGATGTTTGCTTGACCACTAGGACTATGATGCGGATCATACTACTGGGACTTGTGTAGTCCACAAGAACATCCTTTAACCGTTCCTAGTCAAGAGAGTATCGAGACAGGGCATCAATATTCCAGAGTAGACTAGTGTGTACATTTCTTGACCCTATAGGGGGCGATGGTTGATCCCATAACCATTGGTGTTTGACATCAAAGATTGTGCACATGTGCTCATTAGAGAATGGGTACATCGAACAGAACTCGCTGAGAACTCCTAGATGGTACTATATCTATCGTCAGATAGTAGTTCTCTGGTGACCCTGGTACATGTTAGTTTGTAGACCCGAGATCGTCATAGTGTGTTCCCACTGTACTTTGATTTCCTTCCTACCATGGCTTAAAGGAGTCGTGTAAATAGTTGGATTTTAGGTACAATCCCGAGTCACATGGAGGCAGTGAGCGATAGGAGGGGTTTCGTCTCTTTCGGTATTGGGAGTTGATGTTGCGCTATACTCGATTGGCTATAACAGTAAGTCCCTGGTCAGGGCTGATGAGATTTACTGGTAAATGTTATCAGTAGTTTCTCGAACCGTTATAAGTCACACATTGGCATGACTTATCAAGTTACTGGGGTCTGACGATTTCACCCCTAGACTCGATATGCGACACATCAGACGAAAAGACCGGATTGTACGGTAAGTGTTACTTATATGTTTTATGGGAGTTTGGACAAGCTTGCTTGTTGATCTTCTAATCGCTCAATACCTGAGCAGCCGTTACGTCCAGGTAGTACCGCTGACGGCTTTTGGGTAACTGATATGATCATTATTTACTGCTGGCGTATTGATGAGTCTTTAGAGTCCCATACAGAGGTTTCCTAGGTCAAGCGAAACGAAGTAGGGCACATATGCTGACATGTGCGGAAGCCTGATTAAATACGAGTATGTGATACCGTATTCTAATCTGGCGACATTTGATATCAGTTAGATTATATGTGATATAACTGGATTATTGAATCAAGTGTTGATTTGATAATATGATATACAGATAAATGATATTAGCCGATTATATATGATATAACTGGATTATTAAATCAAGTGTTGATTTTAATATGATATACAGATAAATGATATTAGTCGGTTATATATGATATAACCGAATTATTAAATCAAGTGTTGATTTAATAACATATATAACCGAATTATTAAATCAAGTGTTGATTTAATAATTTGATATATATTTATATTTGATATAATTATATATTAACTAATATTAAGATCACTTAAAGTTTATATTCTCATAATATATATTTGTGTGTGTGTGTGTATATATATATATTTGGATTTTCTATTTTGAGAAAATAGAAATTGAGGTAGAAAATGGGAGATATTTTAGGCATGGTTGTGAAGCATGGTTCATACATTATTTTATTTGTTTGGCTTCACTATTGAAGCATGGTGCATATTTTCTATTTGAAAATATTCATGGTTCAATGAGTGAAAGATATTTGTGAGCCATTCTTCATTCTTTGCTCCTATGAAAGCTCATTTGCTCTAGCTCTTTCCATCTTCTTCTCCTTCATCCTCCAAGCCCTAATCCTCACATGAGTTGTGAATCCTAGGGCTTGTGAGAATTCTTAGTGAGCTAAAACACCTACTTCATCATCCTACTCTAGATTATCCATTTAGATTAGGGTGTTTCCTTCACTAATGCATGATTAGTGAACAGGTAGCTTCACCTAGAGAAGCTTCAAGGTGGATCATCTTTGGACTCGAAGATCACGAAGCAAGCTCGTTCATTTCTTCAAGTGGATCCAAGAGGAGTCGTAGGGGCTACTCGGAGCTTTAGAAGAGAAGGATTTGGTCTACAAAGGTTGTAGTTCCATCACTTAGCATAGAACTTTCTTTTGTATCATATAAACCCTAATACTCTAGTTAAGATTCTAGGTTAGTGTAGCTTATTACCCCAAAATTTTTAAAATAGCATACTTGATGCTTGTATTGACCTTGTGGTGGTGCTAGCAAACACTTTCATTGTATCAAAGACAAGGTAGAGTATTAGACGATGTGTTAGAATTACAAAACCGAAACAACTCCGAAAACTGGAATCTGAAACCCTAGTTTCTGTCGATTTTAAAATGTTCTCTAATTTTTTTTTAAATAAGTGCAGAATGTTACTGTAGGGTGTTTTTCGTCACCCCATTGAGATGGGAATACTCGCGCGCTTGTCAGGCGTACTACAAATTCCCCCTGCCTAGGGTAGGCCGGGGTTTAATGATTGTGGGGATCCGAATCTCCGGCAGCCGCGAACTAAGTTGCCGTTAATTACCCCCCCCCTCCGCCTTTGGGGCGAGGGAACCTCCGATTGACGGGTCAAACTGGTCATGTGAACTCAATGTGCAGTGTACGTGTGTTGTTGTTTTGGAGGGGGGTTTGAATATATCGGGAGCCACGCAGAGTTTTTACGGGGTGTGGGTCAAACTAGCAGCCCCCTTGTGGGGTGCGGGGCAGCGCCCCATTAGAAATTTTTTCTAACAGTAAAAGTGTCGTGGAGTATGTGTATGTGTACATTTGTATACATATGTATATATATAAAAAGAGGGAAAAAGACATCTAAAGGATGCGTGGGGCCAGCGCCTGGGCGCTTGAGCGCAACGCGCCACGTGTCGGCACGTGGGCGCTTTGCGCTCGAGCGCAGAGCGCTGGAGTGCAAGCGCGCCACGTGTCGGTACGCGGGCGCTTTGCGCCCGAGCGCTAGCGCACCAGCGAGGAAAAGGGGGGTTTTTAGCCCCGGAAATTCTCTAAAGAGAAAATAGGATGGAGTTAAACTCCTAAGATGCTTTGGGTTAAGGAAATGGGTCCTTCTTCTTCCTTTGCTGGCCGGCTTTTAGAGATAAAGAGATGTGAGATTTAAAAATCTTTTCTTTTTGAGATCTGATGGCAGATCTGAGTTCCCCTTAATGGGTTTTGTGGTGGAAAACTATTTAGTTTTGTAAAAGGAAGAGTAAAACTCTTGATTTAATTCAAAAGAAAGAAGAAGGTTTTGGAACCTTGAAGAAGGAAGAAAGATCTCAGATCTGAAACTTTTTTGGAGAGAGAAAAATTGTTGAGATATTTCATTATCTTTGCCTTTATAGGCTATACACTTTACACGTAGCCCCTTGGGCTTCACAAAATGGCATTTTGCCTATCCCATGGCTCATGTGCCATTTCTTTTTGCACATAAGCCATGGGCTTTACAAAAATTTGGCTTTATGCCTATTTTTCTTACATTTATCCATAAAATAAAATAAAAGAAATACAACAAAATTATTTATTACAAAATTTTTATCTTGGCATGGGGGGAGGCCGGCCGCTTCATTTTCGGGCTCGATAGGATATGGGCCCACTGGATCTGGGCTTGGGCCCACTTGGCTCGGGGTTGACTTTGATTTTGATTTGCTCAACCGGGGTGTAAATTTTTACCCCAACAAATTACCCCCCATCAATAAATGCACACCACATATGTGGGTCGTGTGCATGAAATTGATGGATCTTCTTTTGCTTGGAGGTGACCTGATTTGGTTCCCGCTTTTTGGAAAGCTGGCACTGCCCTTTTCACGACATGGACGGTCGTTGCTTATGTCTCCGAGACGGAGCGTCCGTGATAGACGTTTCCCTGGCCCGGAGTGATCTGGTTCCCGCTTTTTGGAAAGCTGGCACTGCCCTTTTCACGACATGGACGGTCGTTGCTTATGCCTCCGAGACGGAGCGTCCGTGATAGACGTTTCCCTGGCCCGGAGTGATCTGGTTCCCGCTTTTTGGAAAGCTGGCACTGCCCTTTTTACGACATGGACGGTCGTTGCTTGACATGTTTCTGAGACGGAGTGTCCGTGATAGACGTTTCCCTGGCCCGGAGTGATCTGGTTCCCGCTTTGTAGGAATCCTGCGCTGCCCTTTTAGCGACGTGGAAGGTCGATGCTGCCCTTTTAGCGATGTGGACGGTCGATGCTGCCCTTTTTGCGACTTGGACGGTCGGTGCTGCCCTTTTTGCGATGTGGACGGTCGATACTGCCCTTTTTGCGACTTGGACGGTCGGTTCTGCCCTTTTTGCGACTTGGATGGTCGGTGCTGCCATTTTAGCGACGTGGACAGTTGGTGCTGCCATTTTAACGACTTGGACGGTCGGTTCTGTCCTTTTAGCGACGTGGAAGGTTGATGCTGCCCTTTTAGCGACGTGGACGGTCGATGCTGCCCTTTTTGCGACTTGGACGGTCGGTGCTGCCCTTTTTGCGACGTGGACGGTCGATGCTTCCCTTTTTGAGACTTGGACGGTCGGTTCTGCCCTTTTTGTGACTTGGACGGTCGGTGCTGCCATTTTAGCGACGTGGACTGTCGGTGCTGCCATTTTAGCGACTTGGACGGTCGGTGCTGCCATTTTAGCGACTTGGACGGTCGGTGCTGCCATTTTAGCGACGTGGACGGTCGATTCTGGATTTGACTTGCCCCGCTTCTTGCGGCGTCAGGGATGAAGTTGACTTGTTTCCAAGGTGGAATTTGATTCTGCCAGGGAGGTCATTAGTTGTTTGACTTGATGTGATTTGGGTTGTCATCAGCATCGCTACGCTGGAATATGGTACCAGGAGCGAATCATCATCTGTCTTTGAGAGGATTTGAGGATTGTGTTTTTTTTTGTTTGGCATCTGCATTGCTACACTGGAATAATGCCAGGAGCAACTCATCATTTGCCCCGAGAGGATTTGGGAGAGATTGGGATTGTTTTACACCCGTGGATTGTATACGGTTTTGCAGGATATATGATCCAGACAGTAGGGCCGGAAAAATTTCGGGACTTTGTCGGCGTCTGCATCGCTGCACTGGATTATGGTACCAGGAGCGACTCATCATTCGCCGTTGGGGTATGTGATTTGGAATTTGGTTGGCGTCTGCATCGCTGCACTGGAATATGGTACCAGGAGCGACTCATCATTCGTCATTTGGGGATTGGGGAGCGATGACTTAGGCGACAGGTTTAGATCCCTATCGCCTAAGGCTTTTCAATTTTATGGGCCGTGAGGGTCCCATAAAAACATTTTCTCCCTACGCGTCGTAAGGATCCCGCAGGTGTATTTTCTCCTTAGGAGTCGTGAGAACTCCTAAGTGTGTTTTTCCTTTATGAGTCGTAAGAATCCCACAAAGGTTTGTTCTCCTCATGTATCGTGAGGACACATGAGTGGGTCTTCTCAATGGAGCATAATTCCAAAGGCGTAGACCAGCCGCGTAACTGGTAATTATAGTGGGGCATGGGTATGACGGGAATTATTTGAGCCCGTGGATTGTATACGGTAGTCAACTTGGGGACCAACCGTAGGGCTGGGAGAATTTTGAGAAATTGGATTTTGATTGGCATCTGCATCGCTGCACTGGAATGTGGCACCAGGAGCGACTCATCATTCGCCGTTTGGGGACTTGGAATTTAGATCTTATCCGGCATCAGCATTGCTGCACTGGAATAATGCCAGGAGCAACTCATCATTTGCCTTGGGAGGACTTGGGATTTGGGTTTTTGGTCGGCATCAGCACCGCTAACCCTGAAGCGAAATGCCAGGAGCGAATCATCATTTACCGTTGCCCGTTGGGGAATGATGGCTTAGAAGATAGGTTTGGGTCCCTATCACCTAAGGCTTTTCAATTTTATGGGCCGTGAGGGTCCCATAAAAGCATTTTCTCCATACGAGTCGTAAGGATCCCGCAGGTGTATTTTCTCCTTAGGAATCGTGAGGATTCCTAAGTGTGTTGCTCCTTTGTGAGTCGTAAGGATCTCACGCAGGGTTTTCTCCTTACAAGGTCAAGAGGACTTTTCGAGTGTATTTCATCTCTTTTCACGAGTTTGCGCCCTTTCGGGTTTTCACAGACTCGCCGGTAGTCCTGCTGTTTTTACTCACGGAGCCCTTTCGGGTTTTCATCCGTGCCCGTTTTGCTTGTAGACATACCGTTTATTTTTTTTATTTCTTTCCTTCTTTTTTTCCTTTCTTTTTTTTTTGTTGCTGGTGGGACTTTAAAAGTAGTCTCACTGGCAGGATTTGGGAGAGATAGGGGTCATTTACGCCCGTGGATTGTATACGGTTTTGCAGGATGTATGATCCAGACCGTAAGGCTGATGTGCTCAATTCTCTTGCGACTTGGAGCATTCACGTGTAGTATTTCTTGAGATATCGGCCATTGATGGGTGGCATGGGCCTTTCTCCCTCGGCACTTATTAGTTGGTAGGATCCTCCGTCAAAAACTTTCTCGATGACGTATGGTCCTTCCCAGTTCGGCTCGAATTTTCCCTTGACATGTAGATTGGGGATGATCGGTCTTTTGAGGACCAACACCAATTCACCTTTCTTGAAAGCGCGGAGACGGGTTATCTTGTCATAGGCCTGTGACATTTGGGCTCGGTATAGCTACAGACTTTGCTGCACCGTGAGCCTCTTTTCTTCGAGGGCATCGAGTTCTTCAAGTCGAAGGAGCATGTTTTCCTCCTCCGTCAACTCATGCTGAATGGCCATTCTTAAGCTTGGAACTTCAACTTCGAGGGGGAGGACCGCCTCCACTCCGAAGAGCAATGAGTATGGAGTGGACTGAGTTGGAGTACGGTGCGTGGTACAATATGCCCATAATGCCTCGTGAAGCTTGAGATTCCAGTCTCTCTTGTTGGCTGAAGCATTTTTCCTCAGGAGCTTGCATAGAGTCTTATTGAAGGCTTCGGCTAGCCCATTGGCTCTTGGATTATAGATGGAGGAATATCTCCAGTCTATCTTGTGCTGAGTAGCGAACCTTGAGACATTGAAGCTCTTGAAAGAAGGCCCGTTGTCAGAAATGATTCTTCTTGGTGTACCGAAGCGGTATAGAATATTATGCTGGAAGAATGTCAGAATATCTTTTGTCTTGACTTCTTTTAGCGGGACAGCTTCAGCCCATCTGGAGAAGTAGTCTGTGGCGGCCAGTATAAACCGATGGCCTTTGGATGACGGAGGATCAATTGGGCCAACAATGTCGGTGCCCCAGACTTCGAAGGGCTACGACGCCACTGTAGGATGCAATGGATTGGGATGCTTGTGAATAAAATCACCGTGAATTTGGCAGATATAACATTTCTTTGCATGTTCTCCGCAATCCCGTATCATGGTGGGACAGTAATACCCAAGCCATTTGATTTGAAGTCGCATCTTGGGGCCAGATTGGTGAGCACCGCAAACGCCCGAGTGAACATCTTTCATGACCTTTTGGGCTTCGGCCAATGACAGACACCTGAGCCAGAGTTGGTCATATGACCTGCGGTATAACGTGTCATTTACAAACACGTATCGGAGAGCTCTTTTCTTCAGCTGAATCCTCGCAGATTTTTCTTCGGGCAGCTTGTCGTATCGGAGGTACTCTATGAAGGGTTCTTTCCAATCGGGCTCGTCTTGGATGATCGAAGCTTCTTCGGCAGGACTGCTCTTCTGTTCCGCGCTTTCCTCTTCTCGCAGAGAGACTGGGGGTAGAATTTGTCGGCTCCTGACTGTGATCAGAATTTCGTCCACGTCAGGATCAGCCAGCTCCTTGGCTAGGCGAGCGAGTATGTCGGCTTTTCCGTTCAACGCTCTAGGGACTCTCGTTAGTTCAATATGAGTGAACCGTTTCATGAGTTCCACCACTCGGCCTCTGTACCGAGCTAATTCGGGTTTGTATATCTTATAATCGCTGCTTACTTGGTTGACGACGAGCTGGGAGTCACCGTAAACTCGTAGCCGACGGATTTCCATTTCTATGGAGAGCTCCAAACCAGCTATCAGAGCTTCATACTCAGCTTCATTGTTTGTCCGAGGCTCGGTGAGAGCAAAAGAACGCCGTAGGGTTCCCATTGATGGTGTGATGAACACCAATCCTATCTCTGCTTTTATCTCCGGGACGCTTGATTTACTGGAGGTCCTTATTGACGAGGCTCCATCGAAGTAGAGCTCCCAACATGGCTCATCTTCCTTGAGGTGCAGCACTTGTTCATCGGGTAACTCACAATTTAGCGGCGACCCTTCTGGTATGGGATGAGCAGCGAGAAAGTCAGCAAGAGCTTGCCCTTTTACTGCTTTCTGAGGAGTGTAAACTATGTCAAACTCAAGTATCATAACAGCCCATCTTGCCATTCTGCCGGCTAGGCTCGCTCTGGTCATCAAGTGTTTGAGCGAGTCGACCTTGGAGATCAGCATAACCCGATGAGCGAGCAGATAGTGCCTCAGCTTCTTCACAGCAAATATCAGAGCCAGGCATTGCTTTTCGATTGGGGAGTAGTTTTGTTCCGCCCCGACTAGAGTTCGACTGAGGTAGTAGAGGGCATTTTCTTTTCCCTCCTCGTTATTCTGGGCAAGGAGCGCACCGAGTGACTCGTCCAGCGCGACAGTGTAGAGAATCAACGGTTTATTTGGAATGGGAGCGGCCAGCACCGGAGGGTGCAACAAGTATTGTTTGATGCTTTTGAACGCTGCTTGACATTCGGCATCCCAGAAAAAAGGAGCTCCTTTCTTCATGAGCTTTGAGAAGGGCCTACATCTCCCCGATAAATTTGAGATAAACCTCCGTATATAAGCAAGCTTGCCTTGAAAAGATCTTAGCTGCGTCAGACTCTTCGGAGGAGGCATCTCCATGATGGCCTTTATCTTTGATGGGTCAACTCGATTCCTCGATGTCGGACTATGAAGCCCAGGAATCTTCCCGATGACACGCCAAAAGTGCACTTCAGAGGATTCATCTTCAGATCGTATTCCCTCAGTCTGGTGAGAACGGTCCTGAGATCTTGGATATGATCGGCCTTGGCTTTAGTCTTGACGACCAGATCATCAACATAGCATTCGACGACTTTGTGGATTAGGTCATCAAAGATATTAGTCATCGCCCTTTGATATGTAGCACCTGCGTTCTTCAGTCCGAATGGCATTACCTTGTAGCAATATATTCCGATCGGGGTTCGAAATGCTGTGTGCTTCTCATCCTCAGGCGACATCTTGATATGATTATATCCAGACGAGCCATCCATAAAGGTGAATAGTTCATAATTTGAGGTGTCATCGACCATCATTTCCATGACCGGTAGCGGGAAGTCGTCTTTAGGACATGCCTTATTGAGGTCCCTGAAATCGACACAAACTCGGATCTGCCCATTTTTCTTCTTCACTGGGACTATGCATGCGATCCAGTCTGCATATTTCTCTTCCCTGATGAAGCCGGCATCGATGAGTTTCTTGGTTTCCTCGATGACCTTTTCTTCCAACTCCCTTCTCATTCTTCGAGGAGCTTGTTTGACTGGCTTAGCACCAGGAAATATAGCCAGCTTATGCACGGCTACCTCAGGGGAAAGGCCAGGCATTTCTTTGTACGTCCACGCAAAGCAGTCGACGAACTCACGCAGCAGGGCAATTATCTGCTCTTTCATTTCCTTCGACAAGAGTGAGCTGATGTAGGTCGGCCTTGGATTATCGGGCATTCCTAAGTCAATCTCGGTTAGCTCATCAAAGATTGCTTGTCCGCCATCTTCGAGCTCTTGAGGAGCTTCTTCTGGCTCGGCTATCTCGTCATCATCATTCGATCTTTCGCTGGCCTCACCAACATGGATCATGTAGCACGCTTAGGAATCAGGTTGAATGTAGCCTATGCCCCGTCTATCTGGAATTCGTCCATCGATGAGTGCTCGGACCTGGGGCAGATACCATAGCCCTTCGTAAAACTTTGCTTCGGACTCCGTTTGATATAATCGGCATCCGCACTTCTTAAAGTATTCCCGCATCTCAGGCGCATAGTATCTAGGATTGAGGACGGCTCTTATGCCTCTCTCATAGGGAAGGCATGCGACAGAAAGGTCGTCCGGGTGCACAACGGGGTTTGACCTGTAAAACAGGATGCCCTTCTGTCCATTTTTCCTCCCGGGCACGTAGAAAGTTTTCAGCTGGTCCACGGTAGAGACCGACAATGCGTCGAGCACTTTGCACATCCATTCCGGCACGCTTATGATGGCCAGGGACCCTTCTGCGACTTCGAAGGTCTCTTGTTGTTTCGCTTGCTGCATGGGGGGCCGATTTGCACAGCTGTTGCACGGCAGGTCCTCTTCTTCTGACTCTTCAGTGTCACTGCCAAGATGAGGGCGGACTTTGCTACTAGACGGGCCTTCAGTAATAGATTCGTCCGTATCGCTGCCAAAATGAGGGCGAGTTTTGCGGAAGGACGGGCTTCCAGCATCGGACTCATCAGTGTTGCTGCTGAAATGCGGGCGCACTTGGGTATTTTTGCTTTTGAAAGTGACAGCAGGCGCAGATTTGCTTTTGAGTCTTGGGGCCGGTCTATCCTCAGTCAGTTGTGGCTTAGCATTTTGGTGGTTCATAAAGTACCGAGAATCTTCATATCGGACTTCATGCACACCGAACGGCTGGATGTCTCCGTCAATGCGTTTTTCTTCGCCATTTTTAGTATACTTCATGCATTGATGGAGAGTTGACGGAATGATGCCGTAATCGTGGAGCCACGGCCGCCCTAAGAGAATCTTATAAGACGTGTCGGCATCGATCACGTATATCTTAGCTTCAGTTTGCAGATCCCCGAATTTGATTGGCAGAGCTATGGACCCCAGAACTTGCTGGCAATTTTGGTTGAAGCCTTGAATGACAATCCTTTCCCTTGACAGGTGTCAGACGTCCATTGACAAACTCTTCAGAGTTCCCAAGTTCATTATGTTCACTGAGGACCCCGGATCAATCAATATGCGATTAATTCGATCTCCGTCGCTGTACCCGGTCACGTAAAGCGGTCGATTATGCTCAGCCGTTCCCAGTAGCAAGTCTTCATCCTTAAATGTGACTGCGGCGGCATGCAAAGCGTGCTGGGCTTCTTTCATATTAATTTTCGCAAAGTGAGCCTGATACCGCTCGGGGTTTTGTAGAGTGTGAATGAGAACATCTTTAAGCTCCTTAGATAGGACCAAGGCGTCGTAGATGCTCAGGAGAGACGGAAGCTTCCGGAGATGTGCCAAGACATTATAGTTCACCGAGGAAGGACTTATGTTTTCATCAGCCGGTTCTCTGCCAACTTCTTCATTAGCGACTTGTTTTTCCTTCCCTTTTGGGGCGTTGCTCTGATTTTGCGGTAGAGCCCTGCCGCTTCTGAGCTGGATTTGATTGGCCTTTGTGTTGAGCTCCTCGTCCTCTTCGGGAAAACAGAGCTCATCCTCGGAGTCGCTGCCAAGATGGATGGCGTAGCAGGTCACTACTGGGATCTCTTCATTGGAGTCTTCTTCTAACTCCTCCAGAATTTCAGCCGCTTGTACAGGGAAGAACTCCTTCAATTGAATCAATGTTCTTTCCTTTTGTTCATATTCTTCGAGGGAATCGATATATTTTTGAATGGTCGATCTCCCTGCAGACTCTTTTTCGCGCTGAGCTGCACTTTTCTTCTTCTTGAGCTTCTTGGATTTTGAGCCTGATGGAGCCGCATTGGCAGCTGGACTGGTAGGTTTCTTCTGCCCTTCCCATTCCGTCTTGGGTTCTTTCCGAAGTAGCTTTATCATCTTCTTCGTCTTATTAGATATGTGCGTACTCCACGGAGGCCGCGATGAGTCAGTTTCGTTTGTCAGGGCAGCAGGTTCAGCTGTCTGCTCTCAGAAGGCTTCAACTTCTGTCTGTATAAAGTTGGCGGTTGCAACTTGATTGTTCACCAACACGTTTTTGGACAGCTCGATCTCTCCAGCCTTGTACTGCTTCTCGACCCAGTCTTTGAAGATATAGCAATCCTCGATCGCATGGCTCACTACTCGGTGGTACGGGCAATACAGAGGATTGTCGGTCATTTTTGCTTCTTGGGGTCTTTTCGACTCCGGCAATTGTAGGCCGTTGTTCAAGGCATCTTTAAATATCTTGCGGACCTTGTCCCTTTTGAAAGAGTAAACCTTGTTCTTTTTCTCCCCTAGGGAAGGCCCATATCCTCCCAGCAATGGCTTTCGAGACCGGTTAGTTTTGGATTCGGCCGCCCTTCGCTTTTCTTCATTATCGGATGCATTGAAGACATTGGTATTGCTGGAACTCCCACTTCTACGGTTGTCGTCCCGCTTGCTTTTCCAAGTTTTCTCTCTCTGAGAATCCGGCGGGGACTCTTGCTTCGAGCGTTCCAGCATTTGGACTTTCTTGGTTAGCTCCTGAAATGTCTTGAGGCCCGCTGTACACAAGAATGGGACCATCCAATTGCTGAGGTTCCCAATGAGAAGGCTGACGGACTGGTCCTGCTCCAGCGGCGGTTCGCACTTGACTGTAAGATTACGCCATCGGGCGATAAAGTCGGTGTTGCTTTCATTCTTCCCCGGCTTGGTCCTCACAAGGTCGGCAATGGAGATTTTATCATTGACACTCATGAACCTTTGCCAAAACAGGGACTCCATTTGGGCAAATGTAATGACGGACCCATCCTGTATACTCGCATACCAGTCGAAGGCGACGCCGGTCAGGCTGTTGACAAACTGACGAAGAAGGAGCGCGTCATTGCCCCCTGTATTTCCGCACGATGCTTTGAAGTGGGCGACGTGCTGATTTGCATTCCCCGTTCCATCAAATCTTCCGAACTTAGGAATGACGTAGCCGCTTGGGAACTCAATCAGATCGTACTACGCGGGATATGGCCGCCCACTACTGCCGATTTCTTTCTGAGCTTCAGCTTCGGCCACCAATGTTTTAACCTTGCTGGTGACCAAATCCATTATCCGATCCTGTGTTAGCGGGATAGTGCTATCTGGGGCCAAGGCATCCCCAGAAGCGGAATGTGGTCGGCTTTCATTCGGCTCAACCAGTCTTGGTCCCAAAGGAACAGGCATTGGTTGCCTCGGATTGTCATCACCCGGCTGATTAGTAGCGGCTTGTGCCTGATTGGGAGGCGCTCGACCAATTTGAGCCGTAAGCTGCATCACTACGTTCGTTAAGTCATCAATCTTCGAATAGAGCTTGGCCATCTCTTTATCTTTGCTCCTGAGCTGTTTTCGAAGCTCTTGAAGCAGCTCCTGCTCTGCAGTCCTGGGGCGGAAAGTCGGCTCTTCCTCGCTGTCCGAGCTTGACTCTACATGGACCGAGGGGTCTATGTGCCTATCATCCTCATCGAGAGGGTTTTCTTCATCCAGCGGGGGCGGCTGTTCTTGGGCGGCGGCAACCACATTCAGGCTAGATTGGGCTTGGGATGTGGTGGCCCCGTCCTTGCTTTTGCTGCGAAGGTTGTCGCTGGGGCGCCCGCCCGCCATATAGACCGTATGGATGGTATATCCGGATGTCTTTCTATCATTGGTAGCTGATTTCACGGATCGCTGTCTTGACCCCCTTGTTTCGGTAGCTGGTAGTCGATTGAAGGCAGCTAGCCTAACCAGGTTCTTAAATGGTGCTGGCGCTTCTTTCCTGGGTTTGCCCCGCTGCTTTCGTGCGGCACAGAGTGCTTGATAGACTCTTGAAGAGACAGTGTCATACTTTTTCTGTTGGGGCCGGGACACGTCTCTTTGTGGCACTGTTCGGACCGCTGTCTTCTTGATTCTGGCGGTCATGGCATTTTTCTGAACCCACTTCAGAGGCTCGAAGGAATTGCTGATTCTTACGTCCGACTCAGCCGTCGTCGCGGGGCAACCCTGCACTTGGAACTTCACACGATTCCGTTTGGCCGAAGCCTTAGCCCTTTTGTTGGCTCGATACCTGAGCCGCTTCTGCCTTAACTTTTCTATTCTAAGCACTTGGCAGATTTCGGCTCTTTGGGAAGACGCCGCAGACCGGTTGATGGAGGGCCTTGGAGATACGCCCGATTGTGCATTTGTTGGAGTCATCGCCTGAGCTCATCCGCAACATTTGATGTTGCCATTTGTACCGAAGTTCTTGCCCCCCGCTGGAGCACCAGGGAGTCGTTCAGACACCATCTTAAGTTTCGGTTGTTGTGCCTTGGCGATCACGACATTCGGCCTCTTACCCCTTGAGACCGACTTGGCCACCTATTCCGCCGGGATCTCCGCCAGAAGAGCGCTTCCGGCAGGGTAGATAATGACGGAGCCGAACTGGCGGGGCGGTTCCTCCCACTGTCGATTGAGGCTTGCGGGGAGAACCACATGAGCGTTGATCTTGACTACGTACGGAATCGGGGTCGAATTGGAAGTTGAATTCGTCTGGGGAGACATTGTCGTCGAAGGTTGATTGCTGCACGGGAAAAAAACATCAATTCAGTATAAGCAATCGATATGTATATTGATTGAGTTCGCATGAACGTTTAACCCAAAATATGGGAGGAGAGATGGGTCCCACCGGGTGTGCCAGAATCTGTAGGGTGTTTTTCGTCACCCCATTGAGATGGGAATACGCGCGCGCTTGTCAGGCGTACTACAGATTCCCCCTGCCTAGGGTAGGCCGGGGTTTAATGATTATGGGGATCCGAATCTCCGGCAGCCGCGAACTAAGCTGCCGTTAATTACCCCCCCCCCCCCCCGTCTTTTGGGGGAGGGAACCTCCGATTGACGGGTCAAACTGGTCATGCGAACTCAATGTGCAGTGTATGTGTGTTGTTGTTTTGGAGAGGGGTTTGAATATATCGGGAGCCATGCAGAGTTTTTACAGGGGTCCCGCTACCCGGATAGCGGGCCGGGGGTCAAGGAGGCTAGCAGCCCCCTTGCGGGGTGCGGGGCAGCGCCCCGTTAGAAATTTTTTCTAACAGGGACAGTGTCGTGGAGTATGTGTATGTGTACAATTGTATACATATATATATATATATATAAAAAGAGGGAAAAAGACATCCAAAGGATGCATGGGGCCAGCGCCTGGGCGCTTGAGCGCAAGCGCGCCACGTGGGCGCTTTGCGCTGGAGCGTTGGAGCGCAACGCACCACGTGTCGGCACGAGGGCGCTTTACGCTCGAGCGCAGAGCGCTGGAGCGCAAGCGCGCCACGTGTCGGCACACGGGCGCTTTGCGCTGGAGCGCAAGCGCGCCACGTGTTGCAAGCGGTCGCTTTGCGCTCGAGCGCGAAGCGCCCACGTGCCGACACGTGGCGTTTTGCGTTCGAGCGCAGTGCGCTGGAGCACAAGCGCGCCACGTGTCGGCACGTGGGCGCTTTGCGTTCGAGCGTTAGCGCACCAGCGAGGAAAAGGGGGGTTTTTAGCCCCGGAAATTCTCTAAAGAGAAAATAGGGTGGAATTAAACTCCTAAGATGCTTTGGGTTAAGGAAATGGGTCTTTCTTCTTCCTTTGCTGGCCGGATCTTGGAGATAAAGAGATGTGAGATTTAAAAATCTTTTCTTTTTGAGATCTGATGGCAGATCTGAGTTCCCCTTAATGGGTTTTGTGGTGGAAAACTATTTAGTTTTGAAAAAGGAAGAGTAAAACTCTTGATTTAATTCAAAAGAAAGAAGAAGGTTTTGGAACCTTGAAGAAGGAAGAAAGATCTCAGATCTGAAACTTTTTTGGAGAGAGAAAAATTGTTGAGATATTTCATTATCTTTGCCTTTATAGGCTATACACTTTACACATAGCCCCTTGGGCTTCACAAAATGGCATTTTGCCTATCCCATGGCTCATGTGCTATTTCTTTTTGCACATAAGCCATGGGCTTTACAAAAATTTGGCTTTATGCCTATTTTTCTTACATTTATCCATAAAATAAAATAAAAGAAATACAACAAAATTATTTATTACAAAATTTTTATCTTGGCATGGGGGGAGGCCGGCCGCTTCATGTTCGGGCTCGACCCGGGTATGGGCCCACTGGATCTGGGCTTGGGCCCACTTGGCTTGGGGTTGACTTTGATTTTGATTTGGTCAATCAGGGTGTAAATTTTTACCCCAACAGTTACATGTGATGTAACTAGAATACTGGAGACAAACGAGACCGAGACTCAACATTTTGGCCGGCGAAAAACCACTTATAGCCGGCAACGCCGGTTTTCTTATACAGTTTGGTCTTGATTTTTGTTTGGTGTTCTAGTCTCTTGGGTTTAGGGTTTCAGGTTATATTTGATTTTGCCAAGATTGCATGTGATGTTATCTTTCTGTTAAGGCTATTCGGAGTGTTTCGAAGTCGCAATTTAATATCGTTTCGGGTTTAAGTTTGATATGTGATACAATATTTGGAATCCATATTAAATTAGTTTTGTGAAAACTAGTTTGTTATTAGTAAATCTATCGTTTTAGTCTCGGTTGATTGATTGCCACGGAGTTTTGATTCTGATCAAAACTCCGTCGCAATCTCGTATAGTACGCGAACACTCGCCGGGTAACACTACTAGATAGCCACGCCCCATAACCCTGACCAAGTGACTGTAGGAGAACCCCGTTGCCAAAAGCATCCACTTGGGTGCTCGCGGCCACGATATTCCGCCTAAGTGCACTTCGTCGACGACATTGGGGGTGCGGCCATCTACTAAAGTTTCCGACGAGTATTCGATCAGGTAGTTGGGAATCTTGTTGAATTACCCGACTAAGTTATTGAAAAGTGTTATCGTTTTGAGACTAAAATGCAAGGTTTATAGGGTTAGACATGAAATTCGGAATATGTGATATTCCTGGTTTATGATGTCTAAGAAATACGCGAATTCTAATTATTGTAGTTTTTCATTTCTTTTCTACGACCGTAAGTGTAATATGTGTCGTATCTCCGATCTCGTTACTATATGTCAACGGAATTCGAGATACGCATATTTACTTACGTTGATGACATGTGATGTTATGTGTTGCTGTAATATGTTATATTGGATCGTCGTGATTGAATAGCCGTTTTTTTTACGTGAGATGAGAGTTTTTGTATTTTCATTCATGTAAAATTGTATATAATATTCTTTAATTGGGATACTTCCGGATTGAGGATGATGTCACCATTGATGTATATTATTTATTTTTCCGCATTAGAATAGACCCAAGATGGGGAGCACAAGTAACCGGGTTCTAGAGTCCAGTGGAAGTCCATCTCGAGGAGTCGAGACCGGGTCTCCTAACTCTAGAATGGGCAGGGTTGCTTGCCGCTCTCGTAGGGGTCTGGAGATGTGGGTTTGGCTATTCATTATGACCGTGAAATCCGTGTTTTTCATTACTGGCTTAATTTAAAATACGGACCTCCTAGAATATCCAATATTTCATATGTTGACTTCTGTTGTCTGAGTTCTGTGATGTGATCATATAACTACGTGAGACAAATGCTATATATATAATAAACGTTGTTTATGTTTTGCACTCGCGCTAGTCCAGCCCCCGCTCTGCCGTTAGTTAAGTAACCTAACAGTGTATGACGGGGCCCCGCGGCGAATGCGGATGTCATAAGCGTACGTTCTATTTTCGTTTCTTCTGTGATGTTTAGGAAACATAAATAATGGGACGTCATTAATGAGATTAATGAAATAAAAAGAAACCTGAACATGTTGTAGAATCAAAATTTTCAAAAAGGTAGCTCTAGTTCTTGCTTTGCATAGTGGGATTACTCGATGAATATCCAACACCTCATTCGATGAGGACAGAGCCGAGATCCCTTCACCGGGAGTGACCTCTTTAGCAAATACTAGCAAATGATACAACCCACTCGATTTGTTTTGAAAACTAATCGATTTTAAAAGCAGAGCTTAAACCACTCCTTTTCAAATCACTAGATTCTACAACGATATCAAGTTCATTACGTTAAAGGTTTTCTTCAAAACCAGTTGCAGCCCTCCGTCATTTCAGATAAGGACTATTTTAGTATTCGCGCTGCGTTTGTTGGCCTCCGTCAAGGCGTAGTATGCGGTAGCTGATTAGTGCTTATCTGCAGCATGTGATGCAATTGGATTAGGGTATCATACGACCTTGTTGGCCTCCGTCAAAGGTCGTGCGGGTGTGTTTAATTCAATCATGAAATGACATATTGAATTTGACTAGCGGCCTATGGTTTGTTGGCCTCCGTCAAGGTCATAGGTCGTTAGGGGTAAAAACAGATATTGAGAATTTCAAGTGTTGAAATTTGTATTGAAATTGCATACCTTCTATGAGATAGTTGGATCCCGATACCCATTGCGAGTAAGTGTTACTCCTGGGAGAGTTTTCCACTTTACAATTAGCCTATCCATTAGGTGTCTAAGAAAGGTGTTAACGGGGTTATGCCCCTACGGAAATGAGATTATTTAATTAGTTCCATGCGAAAGCATAAGGAGACTCTCTCAGAGTACCAATACCTGCCTGGCGGACCGATTGGCAAACTTGTAGAGTGTATTTAATCCCGGCTAATCTTACTTTTTAGGGTTTGAAGGAAGATTTAATAAAAACAGTGCGAGCCATCCTGATTAGATAAGATAATAACCAATCTAATCTTGCAAAAAGCGTATGCTAAAACGTTTCCTTCTCTCTCTCTCTCCAGGTAGCGACCATGACACGCCTTAATTAAGATAATAATATGGATGTACTGACCAGACCCGCTTATTATACTGAGCTGGGAAACGTTGGTTCCGCTCTATCTTTTGACTGTCATGAGTCTGAGTAAGGAATAGGGGAATATCAGGATTCCCACGCAACCCGAACAAAGAAAGAGCATGATGATGCATCTTCTTCGGGTGTGTTCGTTACCGAGAACTGTTTCTAAGTATGCTCTACGTCCTGGGTATTGGATACCGGATCAGGATCCCATGTTTGTAATTTGTTACATGGGTTAAGAAGAAGTAGAGAACTGAGAAAGGGTGATAAGTCTCTCGTAGTAGGGAAGGGTGCAACTGTTGCCGCCAAAGCAGTTGGCAAATATCACCTAGTATTACCAAATGGTAATACAATAATTCTGAACGACTGTTATTATGTACCAAAAAAGATGTGCAATATAATATCAATTTCTTTATTAGATAAAGAAGGATATACCTTTGTATTGGAGAAAAATGTTATGAACATTTTCTTAAATCAAGTGTTGATTGGGTTTGGTATGTTATATAATAGTATATACGTTCTAAATCAAACTACAGTTCTAAACGTACAGAACACACACAAGAGGAAAAGTTCAGAAATGAACGAAGCCTTCTTGTGGTATTGTAGACTAGATCATATCAATGCGACAACATTAGCTAAGGTACATAAAGATAGATATTTGAATTAGTTCGAATTTACCTTTTGTTCCTCTGCATAATAGAAAAGATGCCTCCTGGAGTTCTTTGGGTATCCCACAAACTTACACAGTACTGAGCGTGTCTCGAGTTTGTCCACATGCTGCTTTTTGACAAAAGCTGGACATCCCCATATCATCAGATACTAAAGATAGGGTTTCTTCCCACTCCACATCTGATATGGTGTGGTAAGCATAGTCTTAGTAGGAACCCTGTTCAAAAGATATGCAGCTGATGCTAGTGCATAGCCCCAGAAGGATCGCGACAATTCGGCGTTACTCATCATGGAATGTACCATATCCAATAAGGTTTGGTTCCGCCTTTCCGATACACTGTTGTGCTGTAGTGTGTATGGAGGAGTAAGCTGAGAGAGAATTCCATTCTCTTTTAAGGAATCCAGGAACTCAGTACTTAAATATTCACCACCTCGATCAGATCTCAGTGTCTTGATACTTTTGTCGGTTTGTTTTTCCACTTCATTCTTATATTCTCGGAATTTCTCAAAGGCCTTGGATTTATGTTTCAACAAGAAGACATGTTCATACCTAGAGAAATCATCCGTAAAAGTAATGAGATAGGAATAACCACTTCTTACATGTGTAGACATTGGACCACACACGTCGCTGTGTATGAGTCCCAAGAGCTCACTCGCTCTTACTTCGTGTCCAGTGAACGGAGTCTTTGTCATCTTTCCTTTGAGATATGATTGACAAGTTTCATAAGACTTATATTCAAACGGATTCAAATATCCCTCTTTATGTAATTTGGTCAACCGTATTTCATTGATGTGACCCAGTCTACAATGTCATAAGAAAGCTTGATTTGATTCTGGAGATTTTCTTTTGTGTGTGTTCTGGACGTTGAAAACTTATAGTTGGTTTAATACGTATATACCGTTGTTTAGTGTACCCGACCCAATCAAACCATGATTAAGGTGGATGTTTACGATATCGCTTACAAATGTAAAATCATAACCTTCTTTAGATAACAAAGATATAGAAATAATATTACAAGTCAAATTAGGTACACAAAAACAGTTGCGTAAAACCAAAAAAAATTCACTTGAATCCTAAGTGATATTCCCCTACAGACACAGCATCCACGCTCGCTCCCTTAGCAACCCTGAGGGTCATATCACCTGCCTTCAAAATTCTACAGCTTCTCAGTGCCTGCAAAGAATTACAGATATGAGATCCTGATCCGGTATCCAATACCCATGAAGTAGAGTTGATTGACAGACATTTTTTATTCACAAACACACTTGAAGTCGAAGCCACAACTTTCTTCGATCCCTAGTTCTGGTCTTTTCATTCCATGCAATTCTTCTTCCAATGGCCCTTCTTGTGACAGTAGAAGCATTCTTCCTTCTCTACTTTCTGTCCCCCAACTTTTGTCTTGCCTTTCCCTCTACCTTATGAACCCCTCCTTTCGGCTTGATGGGGACTTCTTCTTCTTCCCCTTGGCTTTCGTATTGGATCTAGAGTAGGAAGATCCTCCAATAAACAGAGCGGGAGTCTCCCTGGACTTCTGCAGGGTGCCCTCTGCGCTCCTCAGCAAGTTAAGGAGTTCAGAAAGTGAAACTTATTTACCCTGAATATTGAAATTCAAGATAAACTGGGCATAGGTAGAGGGGAGGGACTGTAGAATCAAGTCTGTGTACAGATCGTTCTCCAATCCCCAGGTCCGCGAGCTCTTCAATCAAGCTGATCATCTTAAGGACTTGGTCCCCTACAGATGACTCGATAGCCAACCTCGCTTGAAATAGTTTTTTCGAGGTCTCGTATCTTGCGATACGAGATTGCTCTTCATTTAATTCTTTGGTATGGAGGAAGATGGAAGCAAGGTCCATCTTCTCGTGCCGCCTCTGGTGTTCATTATCCATAGAGGCCAGCACGAGGCGCTTCGCTTTCGCACTGTCAATTTCCCATGTCTTACGGATCTCAATGTCCGCGATGCTGGAATCTGGACTTGGGACGGCGGGGCTTTTATAGTAAGAAGATAGCCCAGTTTGTCATATGTGATAGCCATATGGACATTCCTGAGCCAATCTTTATAGTTTGGCCATGTCAATATGTTTTTATCTAAAAGTAACATAAGGCCGGTCATCTTGGTCGCTGCAATTAGGAGAGAAAGAAGAAACACTTTAATCTTGTAAGTTTAGATTGGTTTTTAGTTTATCTAAACAGGATGTCTCCCACTGTTTTTCGAATCCTTCCTCAAACCATAAAAGAAGAATTAGTCAGGATTAATCTCACCCTACAATACTTGCTTAACCTTTCAGCCAGGCTGGTGTTGGTACTTCGAGAGAAGTTTTCCAACGCTTTCGTGAAGTTCCTTAATTACATAACCACTTTTCCTTGGAGGCGTAGCCCCGCTAATACCGTTCTAGACACCTACTTGGTTTATAGCATTGATCGTTGAGTGAAAAAATCTCCCGAAGAGTATCGTATACTCACAGTAGGATCGGGATCTAAATATCATTGTGTGATAATCCTGAAGGAATCCTACCAAAATTATCACACTCCAAATGGTATGCAACACTAGCAAGTTTCAGTTTCTTTAGAAACTCCAGATATGGATTTTTGCACCATGCTCTTATGATCTTGACGAAGGCCAACATATTATAAGTCACATGTCAAGTTCTACCCGTCATTATCCAGGTTAATTTGAACCCACCCGTACATACCCTTGACAAAGGCTAAAATAGTAGTACGACTGTTCCAAACTAATGCATCTATCTATGCAACAGATGAATATCCAGCAGCTACCAATTACTATGCCTTGGCGAAGGTCAAAATACATAGCTTGAATACTACTGAATATTTGTATGAAATGACGGAGGGCTACGGCTGGTTTTGGCGAAACCGTGAACGTAATGAACTTGATATAATCGAAGGAACTTAATAGCTTTTAAAGGAGTGGTTTAGACTCCGCATTTAAAAGTTTGCTTTTTTTTTTTTTAAAAACCGAGTGGTTTTGAAATTGTTCCAACGATTCTGCTCTGGTTTGTTTGTTTTTCATTAATCATATAATGCAGTTCCATCATTTACACTTACCATTGCAGAAAAAACGAAAATACCAAGTACGCTTATGCCATCCGCATTCGCCGCTGGGCCCCGTCTAACACCGTTAGGTTACTTAACTAACGCCAGAGCGGGGGCTGGAGTAGCGCGGGTGCAAAACATAAGCAACGTCTATTATATAACACATATAATTTATACATTCATCTCACGCAATAATAGGTATTCCAGATCATATATGAACATATTGGATATAATAGGAATTCCGCATTTCGTTTAAGCCTGTAACGAAAGAAGGATTCCACAGTCGTGATGAATAGCAAAAACCCCACCCTAGACCCCTATAGGTGCGGCAAACTACCCACCAAATTCCCGAAGTGAAGCAACCTCCCTCAGTAAAATGAGTAGGTTACTCGGCACTTCAAGAACCCGGTAATTTGTGCACCCCACCTTGGGTCTATCCTAGGAGCAGAAAACAATAAAAGAAATAATACAACGGTGGCTACAACCTCAACCCGGATGTACCCCTCAAAATAATATTACATCACTTTAAAATTTACATCGAATGAAAGATAAAACACTCATCTCACATCCCCGGCTATTCATTCATGACGATCCAATAAAGTTCATATCCATAAAATAGCATCACAGATATGTGCAACCCCACTAATCGACATATAGCGATTAGCAGACGTTCAACACATATTTCAAACACAGAAAACCCGATTAGCAAATAACTTAGAATTTCGACCGATAAACCAAATTTGAGTTTACCCCATGAACAATGCTGTACACAAACAATACTGGGCAGAAACAAAATATTCCCAAATCAAAATTCACAAAAATAGAAACACAGTAGAAACTCGGACCGAGTCGCCCTTGACTCGGCGGCCAAACGCACAGTTTGGCCGCGTTTTCGCGGCAGTCTTAGGGAATCAGGAACCCAAATTTCTCCAGTGTTCTAAGAAAACCCTGCACATATTTTTAAGGCCTCTGAAAATATTTTAAGACCAATTTTAAAATTCGACAAAAAACATGGTTTCGGAACGTGATTTTGGGATTTCTTCGTCGATCGACTTTCTTTTGTGTGTGTTCTGGATGTTGAAAACTTGTAGTTGGTTTAATACGCATATACCGTTGTTTAGTGTACCCGACCCAATCAAACCATGATTAAGGTGGATGTTTACGATATCGCTTACAAATGTAAAATCATAATCTTCTTTAGATAACAAAGATATAGAAATAATATTACAAGTCAAATTAGGTACACAAAAACAGTTGCGTAGAACCAAAAAAAAATTCACTTGAATCCTAAGTGATATTCCCCTACAGACACAACATCCACGCTCGCTCCGTTAGCAACCCTGGGGGTCATATCGCCTGCCTTCAAAATTCTACGGCTTCTCAGTGCCTGCAAAGAATTACAGATATGAGATCCTGATCCGGTATCCAATACCCATGAAGTAGAGTTGATTGACAGACATTTTTTTAATCACAAACACACTTAAAGTCGAAGCCACAACTTTTTTCGATCCCTGGTTCTGGTCTTTTCAGGCCATGCAATCCTTCTTTCAATGGCCTTTCTTGTGACAGTAGAAGCATTCTTCCTTCTCTACTTTCTGTCCCCCAACTTTTGCCTTGCCTTTCCCTCTACCTTATGAACCCCTCCTTTCGGCTTGATGGGGGCCTTCTTCTTCTTCCCCTTGGCTTTCGTATTGGATCTAGATTAGGAAGATCCTCCAATAAATAGAGCGGGAGTCTCCCTGGACTTTTGCAGGGTGCCCTCTGCGCTCCTCAGCAAGTTAAGGAGTTCAGAAAGTGAAACTTATTTACCCTGAATATTGAAATTCAAGATAAACTGGGCATAGGTAGAGGGGAGGGACTGTAGAATCAAGTCTGTGTACAGATCGTTCTCCAATCCCCAGGTCCGCGAGCTCTTCAATCAAGCTGATCATCTTAAGGACTTGGTCCCCTACAGATGACTCGATAGCCAACCTCACTTGAAATAGTTTTTTCGAGGTCTCGTATCTTGCGATACGAGATTGCTCTTCATTTAATTCTTTGGTATGGAGGAAGATGGAAGCAAGGTCCATCTTCTCGTGCCGCCTCTGGTGTTCATTATCCATAGAGGCCAGCACGAGGCGCTTCGCTTTCGCACTGTCAATTTCCCATGTCTTACGGATCTCAATGTCCGCGATACTGGAATCTGGACCTGGGACGGCGGGGCTTTTATAGTAAGAAGATAGCCCAGTTTGTCATATGTGATAGCCATATGGACATTCCTGAGCCAATCTTTATAGTTTGGCCATGTCAATATGTTTTTATCTAAAAGTAACATAAGGCCGGTCATCTTGGTCGCTACAATTAGGAGAGAGAGAAGAAACACTTTAATCTTGCAAGTTTAGATTTATTTTTTAGTTTATCTAAACAGGATGTCTCCCACTGTTTCTCGAATCCTTCCTCAAACCATAAAAGAAGAATTAGTCAGGATTAATCTCACCCTACAATACTTGCTTAACCTTTCAGCCAGGCTGGTGTTGGTATTTTGAGGGAAGTTTTCCAACGCTTTTGCGAAGTTCCTTAATTACATAACTTCTTTTCCCTGGAGGCGTAGCCCCGCTAACACCGTTCTAGACACCTACTTGGTTTATAGCATTGATCGTTGAGTGAAAAAATCTCCCGAAGAGTATCGTATACTCACAGTAGGATCGGGATCCAAATATCATTGTGTGATAATCCTGAAGGAATCCTACCAAAATTATCACACTCCAAATGGTATGCAACACTAGCAAGTTTCAGTTTCTTTAGAAACTCCAGATATGGATTTTTGCTCCATGCTCTTATGACTTTGACGAAGGCCAACATATTATAAGTCACATGTCAAGTTCTACCCGTCATTATCCAGGTTAATTTGAACCCAGCCGTACATACCCTTGACAAAGGCTAAAATAGTAGTATGACTGTTCCAAACTAATGCATCTATTTATGGAACAGATGAATATCCACCAGGTACCAATTACTATGCCTTGGCGAAGGTCAAAATACATAGCTTGAATACTACTGAATATTCGTATGAAATGACGGAGGGCTACGGCTGGTTTTGGCGAAACCGTGAACGTAGTGAACTTGATATAATCGAAGGAACCTAATAGCTTTTAAAGGAGTGGTTTAGGCTCTGCATTTAAAAGTTTGCTTTTTTTTTAAAACCAAGTGGTTTTGAAATTGTTCCAACGATTATGTATTGGTTTTTTTGTTTTTCATTAATCATATAATGCAGCTCCATCATTTACACCTACCATTGCAGAAAAAAACGGAAATACCATGTACGCTTATGCCATCCGCATTCGCCGCTGGGCCCCGTCTAACACCGTTAGGTTACTTAACTAACGCCAGAGCGGGGGCTGGACTAGCGCGGGTGCAAAACATAAGCAACGTCTATTATATAACACATATAATATATACATTCATCTCACGCAATAATAGGTATTCCAGATCACAGATGAACATATTGGATATATGATTTATAGAGATTTTATCACCAAAAATAATTTACCGCAATCAAGAACGGCGTCGCATGTAGCTAGCCGGTGAATACGGGTCGGTCCACAGGGATGTTATGAATTTCCTAATCGCTCTAACGAGTTAATTCCGATGGGAGCCGGATTGATTATTAAATCTAAGTCGTTGTAGTATAGTGGTGAGTATTCCCGCCTGTCACGCGGGTGACTCGGGTTCGATCCCCGGCAATGGCGCCATTTGATTTATCTCAAAAACTATCTAGTAACCGCAATCAAGAACGGCGTCACATGTAGCTAGCCGGTGAGTACGGGTCGGTCCACTGGGATGTTGTGAATTTCCTAATTGCTCTTACGAGTTAATTCCAATGGGCGTTGGATTGATTATCAAATCTAAAAACTAAATTATTCTATACTCAGATTAATCTATATCTAAATCTTGCTAGGGTTAGGTCTAGGTTAAGTTTGGAAAGTCAATAAATCTCACTGCTTTCTATACCCATATGAAGATCTAATTAGGTGTTATGGTAATTATTAATAAAAGGGATTATAACCATTTGGAAAGATGTTTTCTTCCTCTAGTTTCTTATCCTTCTTTTATCAATCCTTACCCTACCCTCCATGGAAATCAATCACAACCGGGTCTTTATACTACGGTATCATCGCTACCTCGAGGGATAGGATGCTGTAGGGAGCGGTATGTGCATGTATGCATAGAGTCCTATGAAAATATATGACAGGCAAGAAAGGGGATGCGAGATTTTCGTCTCTCAAACCTTCCCCAGATCTAACCCTAACAAGCGAGGAGACTACTCGCTCATTAGGGAATTGAAGAACATTTATCTAGGGTAGAGAATAAAATATTAACGAGGACAAGGAATTAAATTTATCTAGGGTAAGAATAGAAAATTAACCTAGGGCAGAAAATAAAGAACTTACAACTTGATGCTCTCCAAAAGAATTCTGAAATTTATTAATGAAGGGAGGCATAAGAAAATACAATGACTTGGGTTCTATTTATAGGACATAGAAACCCTAGGTTTACAGTTGATTCGCATGTATGCAATTACAAATTTGCCCTTAGGTTAACTATTCAGCGCCGCTTAAGATTTTGGTAAAAAATTCACGAAGTACGGGCACAGGACGGCCGCGGAACCGTGGCATGGGTAGGCTTTGGGCCGCGGTTCCGCGGCCCATTGGTGACATCATAATCTCAAATTTTGTGGTCAGCTCCTTGGTCCTTTTGGGCTTATGATTCTTTGGTTCTTTTATTCATTTGGTTTCTGGGACTTCTCCAGATCTTTCAGTGAACAATTTGCAGTGGACTTGTAACCGTTCGCTTTGTACTCTTGGACTTTACGTTGCCTTGTACTGATCTTTTTTGTAGGTTTGATTAAGATCCTTCTATTTGTTGGTCAAAGTCCCTTTTTTGTGTCGTCTTTTGTCTTTTTCACTGTTTTCGCTCCAAGAACCTGTAACCTGTAATATGTAGCAGACATGCGTCAAAAGCACCTGTTTATTTATAAAAATAATAAGAATGGGGAATATAATAATACAATATTATGGTGTGAACAAATACCCCCAAACTTATCTTTTGCTCGTTCTCGAGCAAACTTATTTTTTATTCTCTACAAAAAACCTAACCCCACTTTCGCAGGGAATCGCGATTGCACTGAGCACGTGCAACAAGCCGTTAAACCTCTAGGTGTCCCTAGTAGGAAGAGTGTTGTCTCCTGAGGGTTTTCAGCGGATACTACCCACAAAATCCTATCAATTCGGCTTATCGACTTTTATTCTCCAATTAGGTTTTCTAACAAGGAATTCTATTATTTTCGACCCGCAAATTATCCACCCATATTCTTCACACTTTCTCATCATCCAACTTAAGATTATATATGTTTTATAGACTTACTTAGCTTTCGGCATCTCTTAAGTTTTCCTTCTAGGGTTCCATCTCCACTTAGAAATTTTTATCAACTCTATTAAAGATACAAGTTCTATTCTTCACTCCTTTCTTTCATCTAAACTCCAATCACATATCCCCACGTGTGTGTATAAATCACCCCTATACTTGGAAATTCAAATCAAGCAATCATACTCTTGTCCATTGTCCAAAGCACTTCTTAATAGGTGAATTTTTAATTGAATTTGGCTTACACATTCTTCATGCGACCGTTAATACTTCTTGAGGTACCAACAACCGATTACAAGATATGTTTGCAGTTTAAAGCGTAATTCCTAGTCTTGCAACACCCAAGGCTTTTAGCAGTGACTCCCAAACCAGTTGGTCTAAGGAACTAGGTGATGAAGAACCCTCGCTAAATATTTTTCTATTTTTACAGCCTTAAGTAATCACAAAACCAGTGTTCATTTTTTCTTCTTCTTTATTCACTTTTTTTCTTTTATTTTCTTCGTACTAAGAACTTAGACAAGAGCATTTCAAGGTCTCTTCTACTATTCCAAGTTTCAAGGTGCGTGATTGTGCAATTTGTAGGGTATACATTTTCAGAATCTAGATTTAAGTTAGGAATTATTTTTCAAACTTATACTCTAATAAAATATCAATACTTTTCCTTTGTTTCGACTTAGCCCAAGAACTGAACTCAAAATTTGCCTATTTCTAAATAAACTACGAGGACATATACTTTCTACTGCTAAACTTTAAGGAAGGTTATTTTTAGGGTTTTTAATTTACTAAGTTTAAGATCTAGTTGTTCCTAGCCAGTTAACCTTTTTGTCAAACTCAAATCAATTAGACCAAATTGAATTCATTGATTTTTATAATTTTTGAAAATTTTCAATTTTTATGGGTTTTCAAATAAATATGCAAATACAAAAATATACAAATGAATGCGAAGGAAGAAGACGTACCGAGCATACCCCCAAACTTAAACTTAATAGTGTCCTCACTGTCATGCTGCACCAAGAGGGTTAAAATTTTCGGCACTCCCCTGTTTATTTATTTATAAATTTTTAAATATTTTTTTAATGTTTTGAATTTTTTTTTTAGAGAAAAAGAAAAAAAATATATGTAAATATATACAACATGGTTTCCCCCAAACTTAAGCTTGGCCTTACACAAGCCAAAGATTAGCACCAACCATTCAAAAATTCTATCATGGTAATGGTAGAGTTGGTGAAAGAATGGAGTGGAAAGAAAAGAAATGAGAAGCACACGAGACCGTGTGGAGAGAAAGGGATAATATGGTCTCGGTGGAGGAGAATGGCGGAGGGTAAGAAGAAATGGTAAGGGTTCTACTTCTTTGAGTGGAGGTTGATTAATCACAAAATCCGTATCATTTAAGAATGCGAGTTCGTCGGCGAAAATATCTTCGAAACTTTCCTCGAAGGTCCAATTGAAAATTATCGAACTCAAAATGTCGGATTGTGATTCATCAACACTCGATATCATTAAAGGAAGATTAGAAGAACCAAAGAAAGTGGGAATACGAATTTGAGGGTGGGGATGGAGCGTATAAATTAGCACAATTTGTAATGACCGATGTGTAAAAAGCGATTGTGCTAATTTATCAACCCGCGAAAAAATGAGATTAAATCCCTCAAGAGTCGTGAGCAAACATGGGTACGTCGAACTAGGTATTGGAAATGAAAGCGTAACGGTCTCTTGCACAGTCGGAACGATAGAAAGGACGGAAGGAAGTGAGTGAGGAAGGGTATCAGTTAAGGATTCAGGAGGGTGTATTGGAAAATTCGACACATCAAACGAAAATGGTTCAACCTCAATATTATCTTCAATACTATCCTCATAATTCTCCTCAAAATTTTCTCAAAAATTTGCTTATCCATGCCAATATCATCAAAATCAAGACGCATATGAAGTTCGGGAGAAACATTTAATGACTCGGGATGATGAATTAGACATAAAATTTCAATTAAATTGACAGGTTCATCATCCGAAATATTCCCGGCGTCTATATCCTCAATCAAGTGAAAATCAATTTTTTCTGACACCTCATCAAAAGCATGGATATTTATCGATTTAGGTTCTAGAGTGAAGGTGTAAAGATCGAAAGGATTAAGTGTGGTTTCACTCGAAAGGGGTTCTTCACAATCTGGCAAATCAAGAACTACAAATTCACACAACTCGTTTTTATTTTCAACTGGTGAACTATTTTGGACAATCGATGGAAAACCGGAGTTGTGGGCTGGAATTGGGTATGGGTAGGTTTGATTTGGAAATCCTCTCAAATTCTCACTCTGTCCAACCGCCTCCTCATACATTGGAAAATTTGGAGCTAGTTGGAAATTAGCTACCGGTTCACTAGGTTGCATAAGGGCGGCCACGGACGCTTCCACATTCCTAACCATTTTGTTTGTTGCTAAAATATAAGCTTGCAACGACTGTTCCAAACTAGACATGGGTGGTGAAGGGGTTTCGGTAAAAGATTCGAAACTGTTTGGATACGAGAAACTCCCAAAAGGTTGTGTAGAAACAGGGTCTAGTGAAGGTGGGAAAGTCGGGTAGGACTAGTGGGAATTGGATGGTTGGACAGGATTAGGATCAACATGTGGATAAAAAGGTGGATGGACTTGTTGATCCCTAGAACTAGATGTGTGGAGAGGGGTGAAAGATCGGCTATGAGATTGAGCAATATGCTCAGCAATGGACATCGGTTTAGGAGTTACAGCTGGACTCGAAAAAGCGATATCAACATATGAAGATGGTAAATGTTGACTTGGTTGACACAAAGTGGGTTGTAAAGTAAAACTGTTTCTCCTAGACGCTTCTATTTGATCTTTCAAAGAAATTTTGGGCACGGAGGGATCTTCCTTAAATCGACCGAAACAATTGACGTACGAAGCAAAGTTAGGTTCGGGATACCAAAGTTCGGCAAGAGATTTATGATGTAGGGTACCCATGAGAAAGAATGTAGGTGGTGCAAGGATTTCTTAGCGACAAAAGATGCAAGTCTTTTTTTAAAATTTTTTTTCCTTTTATTATTATTTTTATTTGTTTTGCAAAAATTTTCGATAAAGGGCTTAGACACAAATGCAATCAACCAGAAATGCACAATCAGTCCTAAATCTAGGGTCACCTAGGTCAGCTAGACAGCTCCTAACTGTTTCAAAGGGCTAGAAATAGGACCTCAAACCGCCTCTTCATCGCCAATTGCGGCCAGGTAAGTGCCAGGTAAGTGGGAAGCTCCCCGCTACAAGTAGCGGTCCTAATTAAGTAACCACTTACCTTAGACACACTTGCCTAGACACCGCAAACTCAGGTTAGGATAAACGGTCGATGCCTATAACTAGTCCTCTATCCTATTGAGCTCGAAGTCCTTAGGGCTGAGTCTAGTATTTCTTAATTAAGAATGGTCAATGCAAATGCCTTATGTGATTTCTGGGGTCCTGGGAAGGGTGATGAAATCCCCACCCAATTTTAATTGGTCTCAAGCCCCTTAAAGTCCGATTAAAGATATGCAAAACAGTAAATCACTTGTAATTAAAGATTTTTTATTGTTATTGCAATTTGAGAAAAGATATGCAAACCAGAAAAGATTTCTTGCAATCAATTTTTATTTTAAACGCGCGCAAAGAATTATGCACAAGATTTGTTATTTGGAAGGGGGAAGATTTTTAAGCGCATAGAAATCCTGCAGGAGATTTTTCAGAAGAGATATCAGAGATTTGCAGAGGAGAAGATCAGAAGACTTACAGTTTTTTTTACCGCGCTTCTGCCTTTTTTTTTCCGACCAAAACACGGCGTTTCCGCGGTCGCAGGCAGGTCGCGCGGCGGTTCCGCGGTCGCAGGTAGGTCGCCCGGCGGTTCCGCGGCCGGAATGGGGTCGCCAGCATTTTTTTTTGCACCAGATCGCCGCGGTTGCCTTGTAGACTCGGTCCTCCAAATTTCTTCTGTTTCTCAGTTATGATCTTCTGTTTGTTCAGATTTGATATTTTCTGTTTTGATCTCTGGAGATTTTCAGATCTGAACTTGATTATAGATCCTGCAAAATTCAAACAAAGATACCCTTCACAAAATAACAAAATGATAAATTTTTATATTTTTTGTGATTTTTCAGATTTTTATGATTTTTTGAATTTTGATTAACCCGAAATTGCAAAAAGGAAATTACTACACCATTCCCGGCAACGTCGCCATTTGATTTATCTCAAAAACTATCTAGTAACCACAATCAAGAACGGCGTCACATGTAGCTAGCCGGTGAGTGCGGGTCGGTCCACAGGGATGTTGTGAATTTCCTAATCGCTCTTACGAGTTGATTCCAATGGGCGTTGGATTGATTATCAAATCTAAAAACTAAATTATTCTATACTCAGATTAATCTATATCTAAATCTTGCTAGGGTTAGGTCTAGGTTAAGTTTGGAAAGTCAATAAATCTCACCGCTTTCTATACCCATATTAAGATCTAATTAGGTGTTATGGTAATTATTAATAAAAGGGATTAGAACCATTTGGAAAGATGCTTTCTTCCTCTAGGTTCTTGTCCTTCCTTTATCAATCCTTACCCTACCCTCCATGGAAAACAATCACAACCGGGCCTTTATACTACGGTATCATCGCTACCTCGAGGGATAGGGTGCCGTAGGAAGCGGTATGTGCATGTATGCATAGAGTCCTATGAAAATATATGACGGGAAAGAAAGGGGATGAGAGATTTTCGTCTCTCAAACCTTCCTCAGATCTAACCCTAACAAGCGAGGAGACTACTCGCTCATTAGGGAATTGAAGAACATTTATCTAGGGCAGAGAATAAAAGATTAACTAGGGCAAGGAATTAAATTTATCTAGGGCAAGAATAGAAAATTAACCTAGGGCAGAAAATAAAGAACTTACAACTTGATGCTCTCCAAAAGAATTCTGAAATTTATTAATGAAGGGAGGCATAAGAAAATACAATGACTTGGGTTCTATTTATAGGACATAGAAACCCTAGGTTTACAGTTGATTCGCATGTCTGCAATTACAAATTTGCCCTTAGGTTAACTATTCAGCGCCGCCTAAGATTTTGGTAAAAAATTCATGAAGTACGGGCACAGGACGACCGCGGAACCGCGGCATGGGTAGGCTTTGGGCCGCGGTTCCGCGGCCTATTGGTGACATCATAATCTCAAATTTTGTGGTCAGCTCCTTGGTCCTTTTGGGCTTCTGATTCTTTGGTTCTTTTATTCATTTGGTTTTTGGGTCTTCTCCAGATCTTTCAGTGAACAATTTGCAGTGGACTTGTAACCATTCGCTTTGTACTCTTGGACCTTACATTGCCTTGTACTGATCTTTTGTGTAGGCTTGATTAAGATCCTTCTATTTGTTGGTCAAAGTCCCTTTTTTGTGTCGTCTTTTGTCTTTTTCACTGTTTTCGCTCCAAGAACCTGTAACCTGTAATATATAGCAGACATGCATCAAAAGCACCTGTTTATTTATAAAAAGAATAAGAATGGGGAATATAATAATACAATATTATGGTGTGAACAATATACTAGGAATTCCGCATTTCGTTTAAGCCTGTAACGAAAGAAGGATTCCACGGTCGTGATGAATAGTAAAAACCCCATCCTAGACCCCTATGGGTGCGGCAAACTACCCGCCAAATTCCTGAAGTGAAGCAACCTCCCTCAGTAAAATGAGTAGGTTACTCGGCACTTCAAGAACCCGGTAATTTGTGCACCCCATCTTGGGTCTATCCTAGGAGCAGAAAATAATAAAAGAATAATACAACGGTGGCTACAACCTCAACCCGGATGTACCCCGCAAAATAATATTACATCACTTTAAAATTTACATCGAATGAAAGATAAAACACTCATCTCACATCCCCGGCTATTCATCCACGACGATCCATTAAAGTTTATATTCACAAACCAGCATCACAGATATGTGCAACCCCACTAATCGACATATAGCGATTAGCAGACGTTCAACACATATTTCAAACACAGAAAACCCGATTAGCAAATAACTTAGAATTTCGACCGATAAACCAAATTTGAGTCTACGCCATGAACAATGCTGTACACAAACAATACTGGGCAGAAACAAAATATTCCCAAATCAATATTCATAAAAATAGAAACACTGTAGAAACTCTGATCGAGTCGCCCTTGACTCGACCGCAGAACGGTGGCCAAACGCACAGTTTGGCCGCGTTTTCGCGGCAGTCTTAGGGAATCAGGAACCTAAATTTCTCCAGCGTTCTAAGAAAACCCTGCACATATTTTTAAGGCCTCTGAAAAGATTTTAAGACCAATTTTAAAATTCGACAAAAAAACATGGTTTTCGAACGTGATTTTGGGATTTCTTCGTCGATCGAATTTCTAACACTTTGCTAACAAGCTAGTAATGGTTTAGTAAGTTTTGATACCACTGTAAGTCGATGTCACGCACCCCGCGGGTTCGCAAGGAGACGGAATTTGCAAAAAACAATTTTAATATACATCGCAACACCGACTAAACACCATGATCGATACTAAACCCTAACTAGCTAAATATCTAAGATGTTTAACTACTATGTAAGAAGTTATACCTCAAGTAACTGGTCCTTTTTCTTCTTGTACTCCTCCTCTACGTGAGCTCCTTGGAGTGTGTATGGATCGCGCCTCCTCATCGGCCTTCTCGAGTCGAAGAAGATCCACACGAGAATATCTACCTTGAGCTCCTACCTCTAAGATGAGGTAACTAGGGTATCCAGAGTGCTAATCTAAGTGACCTAGAGGATGTAGAGAGTGATTATGGATAGTTTAGTCTCATTAACACTAGGTTTCTCAACACACGAGACAGGTTATGGTTTGAGGAAGAAGAAGAGAGTGCTTGAGGAGAGAGAGTGTATTTGTTATTATGAAAAGAATAATGGCTAATTGTGATGGATATGAGGCATGCCATAATATCTCACAATAATATCCAAGTGACACCTAGCCTTACACATGATATCTAAGTGCCACCTTGCCTCAATAGCCATCAAGAGTCACTAAGTAGCCATGCTTCATTCATAATTACTTAACACCTCATACCTCCACTTCATTAATCCATTTAACATAAATGGTAATACAAGTAATGAGTTGGCATCTTCTAGAAGCATTCTTAAACAAATTAAAAGAATACCCCTCACCGTATTTACATACTCGTATCCGTATTCCGAAAAAAATACGAATACAATGAGACAAAATAATCCGATAATCTAATACTAGGATCCGGCTTAAACCAAAGCCTACTAGTATTATCTGTCCGAACATGATACGTGCACATGTACACGTATATGTTCGAACCCTACCATAAAACCATACGACTTCTACATCGTTTCACCCGAAGCAGTGACACCCTCTGTGTGAGACTCTAAAGATTCGACAATACGCTGGCAGTGGGTTTAACCACAAGCACGTCAGCGGTACTAGTTGCACGTAACGGCTACCCAGGTATCTGTTGATAAGAAGGCCGATGAGCAAACCCATCCGAACTCCTACCGAGCCTATCTGTGACAATCTCCGTACATTCCGGTCTGTTCGTCTAAGAGTATCGCATATCGGGCCTAGGGGCTGTAACCGTCAGAGCCCTAATAGCGCAATAAGTCGTGCCGGAGTGTAGCCCAAATCACTCTGAGAAACTACTAGAGTACCTACCAGTAAATCTCGCTTGTCCTGGCCAGTGACTTTGTGTAATGGCTTTCCGAACACAGTGCGATATCAACCCCTAATACCGGGAGAGACGAATCCTATCTAACCGCCACTGCCTCCAAGTGCTTCGGGACTGCACCCAACTACTACCTGTTTACACGGCTCAATAGAGCCGTGCTAGGGTAGTAATCTAAGAACAGTAGGAACACACTCGAGGCGAAATAACAGTGTCAAGTCAACGGACTATGCTGTACTCATGTCACCTGGGAACTGCTCCCTGACGATAGGTATAGTACCAACCAGCAGTTCTCCACGAGTCCATCCAGTGTAACTCATAACCCAATGAGCACCTGCATACTATCTCCAGTACGATGTACTAATGGCTTTGGGACATACCATCTCCCGTGCTGGGATGAGAAGCGTATACACTAGTCTACTCTGGAGTATCGATACCCTGTCTCGATAATCCTACGACTAGGGACCTGTATAAGGATGCGCTTATAGACTATCCAGCCTCCACTAGTGTGACCGTCATCATAAGGCTGGCAGTCAAGCAAAGATTCTAAGGGCTCTACCAATATGTATTAGCGATACGTTAAAAGAAACATATACACATATTAAGATAAAAACAAACCAAGTAGCATACTACCATATTGAGCAAGACTGTCATAAAATTCGTGTATATCCCAAGCTTCCAAAATGTAATATACAAACTAGTACTAAACAATAATGGCCTCTAGGGCATATAACACTAACAGTTGATATGCACTGGAAACGGCTGCATGATTTTTGAATCTGGTTCTAATTAAATTAGTGCCTTTGTTTCTATATTGGATATATAGAATGGATTCATATCTTAACGATGTTAAGGTATATGGAGTTGTCCGGCTGATGCTTAAAACCAGAATATGGACAAACTCAAGGCCAGTTTTAGTAAAATGAATTCTTTTCAGAAAATATTAGTGGGAGTATGGTAGAACTGGAAGTGATTCCAAAACCATAAACGATTACTGAAAATTTAGAAGAACCTAAAGATTCAAATGGTTTCGACGATCCATCAGCCACTCCGTAGATTTGGTGGGTAACCTCAGGCACCCGGGAGATACTTCGGTCTCCTCAAAGACGGTGACAGGGAGGTTTTTGATCACCCAAACTTGCCACTATTTCTGTTCTAGACTATGAGATATAGCAGGAGGATGAGTATAACGTCGTTCTAAACTAGCTTTAGAAATGCACGTGTATATGACTCCGCCAGAGGGTTCTTGTAGTCAGTGGGAGCAGCAGAAGCATAGTGGGCAAGTAGCTTATGTCTATTTATAGACTAAAGCAGATATAGCGGAGATAGATCATCTATTTTGATGTGACAGTCATAGAGTTTGATTTCATCAGAATAAGAGATGGATCTGGTAAGAAGGTAGTAGGGAGTGATGTCCTGGTATTTGGATGACATGCACTTAATAAGAAGAGATCTTCCTATACTACGATCGGTTATACTGTGATTGTCACAAGGTGGTTTCTACACATAGGATATGGATAAAATATCAGGGATTCTGGTGACTTGATCTATGGTTTAGATCTAGATTTGGGAAGTGTCCCAATTCGGATACTTGACACTATTCTAAAGTGTTCTAGAATGGACGACTCCCGGCGTAGTGGTGTACCCGCAGGTGATAGAGTCACCCTCTCTAAAGAAATGTCTTTTAGACTGATGAGGAGAGGGATTTGCATGATTGGCATATCACTTGCTTAGGCAATTGAGTCATTCATGAGATGTCAAATACAACACCAGATATTGATTTTGCACAGGCTGCAATAAGTATATATTAATCCAATCCTAGAGAAATATTGGGAAGCAGTTATAAACATAAGTGGATGTTCTTGGTATATTGTAACGGCAGCCTCCTTCGGGAGGCGGTTATCATTTCAGGCTTCCAAGGTGACCTGGATGACAGAGTGGCTGTCAGAGTTATAGTTTTCTCTCTTTTGAGGGATGGTATGTTGGACAGGTAATCCAAGCGGATACTGAGAAAGGCACGGCGCAAGATACTGATTAAATTCAGTGGATGATACAGTCTAAGAAGTTTGTTGGAATTGGAGTTCATTTGTGAACTGGGTCCCATCAGATATCCAGACAAATTTTAAGACAGGTATTGCTCATTTCGGGAGATAGTCTTTCTTTGTGAAATTGAGATATAGAAAGAGATAAAGATAGAAATATTGGATCGGATCCACTCACTGAGGCTATTTCTCGAACGTAATAGTTTTACAAACGAGCTTTGCGAGACTGATTATTAGAGAAGTTGGGTGTTCGGTATCATACGGGCTGTGAGTATGCGACACCGCAATAATTAACCTTAAGTGCAAGTGGGAGATTGTTGGCTATAGTGCCCTCAAGGCAATTATTGTAATCACATGCAGGTGATTATGATAATTGAGGGAGGACCTATATGGATAGAACAATCTTACTCAAATGATAGTATGCTATCTGGTTTGTCTTTATGATCATGTACATGCATTATGTGGTATTACAGATCACTATTACATGTTGATAGAGCCCATAAGATTCTTGCTTGACTACCAGTATTATGATGGCAATCATATACGTGGGAGATGGGTGGTCTATAAGCACATCCTTAAACGTCCCTAGTCGAGGGAGTATCGAGACTAGGCATTGATACTCCAGAGTAGACTAGTGTGTACTTATCGAGACCCAACGAGGGGCGGTGGTCGGTCTCACAAGCCATTGGTGTCAATTTGTCACCTAAGATAGCATACAGGTGCTCATTGGGTTACGAGTACACTGGACGGACTCGCCGGGAACATGCTAGTTGGTATTATACCTATTGTCAGATAGCAGTTCCCTGGTGACATGTATATAGGTTAGTCTGCCGACCTAAGATCGTAATTCATCTTGTGTGAGTTCACATTGTGCTTTGATTACTACCCTACCACGGCTCAAAAGAGTCATGCAAATAGGTTTTAGTTGGGAACAGTCCCGAGCCACATGGAGGCAGTGAGCGGATCGTCGGGGATTCATCTCTCCCGGTATTGGGGGTTGATGTCGTGAGGTGCACGGGGGGCCATCACTAAAAATCCTTGGCCAAGGTAGTAGAGAATTACTGATTTAGATCAGTAGTTTCTCAGTTGGTGATGAGCTTCATACCGACACGAAATGCCGCATTATTAGGGGTCTGACTTTATCCACCGCCTAGACTCGATATGCGATACTCTTAGACAGACAGACCGGACTGTATGGAGATTGTCATGGCCAGGCTCAGTAGGGGTTCGGATGAGTTTGCTCGTCGGCCTTCCTTTCGCTCAATACTCGGGTAGCCGTTATATACAGCTAGTGCTGCTGACATGCTTGTGGTTAAACCCACTTCCAGCGTATTGACGAGTCTTTAGAGTCCCACACAGAGGGTTTCCCTGTTTCAAGCGAAACAATGTAGATGCTGTATGGTTGTACGGCAGGGTTCTATCATATATGTGCACTTGTGTATGTATCATGATTCGGACGGATAATACTAGTGGGCTTTGGTTTAAACCGGATTCTAGTATTATATTATTGGATTATTTTCGTCTCTTTGTATTCGTATTTTTCGGAATATGGATACGGGTATGTATATACGGATGAGGGGAATTCTTGTAATTTATTATAAGGTGCTTCTAGAAGAAGACACCTCATTTAGTTTTTACCATTTAGGATTAAATGGTTAATGAGGTAGAGGGATGGGGTGTTCTTTGGCTTTATATGAAGCATGGCTTTGTGGTGACTCATGAGGTGACTCATGGTTCACTATTGTGGCATGCTTGATATTTATTTGGTGTTTTTTGATATTTTGAGAGGTATGATTCAATTCTTTTGTTCACAACACTTATACATTTTTTATGGTTGCTTCACTCTCATCTCCTCTTGCTTCTTCTTCTACCTCCACCCTAAATGTCTCATGTGTTGAGAAATCTAGGGTGTTTGGAGACAAATTAATCCATCATTAGACTCTACATCCTCTAGGCTATCTAGTTTAGAAAACTAGATACCCTAGTTACCTCGGCTATGAGGTTGGAGCTCGAACTACAAATCCTTATGTGGATCGTCTTCGATGGAGGGAGACCGGCGATCAAGATTGATCATGGTGGCCTTTAGGAGCTTAAGAAGATGGTAAAAGACCGAAGGACTCGGATCATTTGGTATAACTATTCTAAACTCCTCTTTAGTTTGCTAGCTTTAGGTTTATGGTAGATCCGGATTATAGGGTTGTTCAAGCGCCAGTTTTAAAATTTTTTGTTCCGCAAACGGTTACGGCAGATGGCCAGGGCGCTGGCATAATCCAACATCCTCCACCAAGCCGAAAGACGGTGTCAGTAAGGTAAAGGGAAAGGGCGGGGCAAAAGTTTCGGGGCTGACAGTAGGGAAGGAGGAATATTTCTATTGTCATGGGAAAGGGCATTAGAAGAAGGACCACAGGGCTTGGAAAGACGGAAACCAGGATTCGAAGCACATTGTGGTTTCGGCTTCAGGTGTGTTTATGATTAAAAACTGTCTGTCAATTAACTCTACTTCCTGGGTACTAGATACCGGATCGGGATCTCATATTTGTAATTCATTACAGGCTCTGAGAAACCGTAGAGTTATCAAGGCAGGTGATATAACTCTCAGGGTTGCTAACGGAATGAGCATGGATGCTGCATCCGTAGGGGAATATCACGTAGGATTGACAAATGGGCATATTTTGATTTTGCGTAACTGTTTGTATGTACCTAGTTTGGCATATAATATCATCTCTATATGTTTACTAACTAAAGAAGGTTATGATTTTACATTTGTAAGCGATGTCGTCCACATCCACCTTAATCATGTTTTGATTGGGTCAGGTACACTAGATAACGGTATATACATATTAAATCAAGCTCATGTTTTCAACATCCAGAACACACTTAAAAGAAAGTCTCCAGAATTAAATCAGGATTTCTTATAGCATTGTAGACTGGGTCATATCAATAAAACACGGTTGATGAAATTACATAAAGAGAGATTTTTGGATCCATTTGAATATCAGTCTTATGCAACCTGTCAATCATGTCTCATAGGAAAGATGGCAAAGACTCCATTCACTGGACACGGGGTAAGAGCAAGCAAGCTCTTGGAATTCATACACAGCGACGTGTGTGGTCCAATGTCTACATATGCAAGAAGTGGTTATTCCCACTTCATTACTTTTACGGATAATTTCTCAAGGTATGGACATGTATTCTTGATGAAACATAAATCCGAGACTTTTGAGAAATTCCTGGAATATAAGAATGAAGTGGAAAAACAAACATGCAAAAGTATCAAGACACTTAGATCTGATCGAGGTGGTGAATACTTAAGTGACGAGTTCCTAGGTTATTTAAAAGAGAATAGAATTCTCTCTCAGCTTACTCCTCCATACACACCTCAACACAATTGTGTATCGAAATGGCAGAACCGAACCTTATTGGATATGGTGCGTTCCATAATGAGTAACGCTGAGTTACCGCGATTCTTCTGGGGTTATGCACTAGAATCAGCTGCATATCTTTTGAAAAGATTCCTACTAAGTCAGTGCCTACCACACCTTATCAGATGTGGAGTGGGAAGAAATCCTATCATAAGTATCTAAAGATATAGGTATATCCAGCTTTTGTAAAAAAGAAGGATGCGGAAAAGCCCAAGGCACGCTCAGTACTATGTAAGTTTGTGGGATACCCAAAGAACTCCAGGGGGTATCTTTTCTATTACATGGAGGAACAAAAGGTCTTTGTTTCTCGGCATGCTCACTTTTTGGAAACTCAATTTCTTAAAAAAGAAATAAGTGGGAGCGCAATAGAACTGGAAGAAATTCCAGAACAAGAAGCTATTAGTGAAAGCATGGTGGAACCAGAAGTTTCGAAAGAATCGGACATCCCCACGCCACTCCGCAGGACTAGTAGGCAGTCTCATCCGCCCGAGTGATACTACGGTTTTCTCATAGATGGGGATAGAGAGGATTGCATCATCAACGATAATGAGCCAACTAGTTTCCGGCAAGCCATTAGGAGCAGAGACTTGGTAAAATGGCTGGATGCAATGCGGACCGAAATGGAGTCCATGTACACCAACAAAGTATGGACTTTGGACATTGCTCCAGAAGGTGTAAAACCCGTAGGTTATAAATGGATCTTCAGAAAGAAGATTGGTGTAGATGGACAGGTTGAAACCTATAAGGCTAGACTTGTTGCAAAATGTTTTCGTCAAAGACCTGGTTTGGACTATGATGAAACCTTTTCTCTGCTTTTCTGAATGGAAATTTGGAAGTGTATTTATATGGATCAGCGGGAGGGTTTCATAGAGAGTGGGAGCAGCGGAAGAGTGTACAAATTACTTAAATCCATTTATGGATTAAAGCAGGAATTGCGGAGTTGGAACATCTGTTTTGATGAGACGGTCAAGAAATTCGACTTTATCAAAAATCCAGATGAACCATGTTTTTATAGTAAGATTGTAGCGAGAACTGTGGTATTCCTCATCTTATACATGTATGATATTCTCATGATAGGAAATGAAATTCCTAAGCTACAATCGGTCAAAAGATTCTTGTTACAAAGGTTCTCCATGAAGAACCTGGCTGATACCTCCTACATTCTGGGGATCCAGATATATCGTGATAGATCTAAAAGGATATTGGGATTTTCACAGTCAAGGTACATCGACACCATACTGAAAACATTTAGTATGGAAGATTCAAAGCGCGACAATCTACCGGCTTGTCACAGAATCACCCTCTCCTAAGAGATATCTCCCAAGACTGATTTGGAAAAGGATCGCATGACATTATACCCTACGCTTCTACAGTAGACTCTATAATGTATGCGATGTTGTGTACCAGACCGACCAGATGTAGCTTATGCACTGAGCGTTGTAAGCAGGTATCAGTCAAACCCAGGGGAGAAGCACTGGACATCAGTTAAGAACATTCTCACGTACCTAAGAAGGACTAAGGAGATGTTCTTGGTGTACGGCAGTGAAGACCTCCAGATTGAGACCTTCATCGACTCCAGCTTCCAGAGTGAAAAGGATGACTCCAGGTCCATGTCGGGTTATGTCTTTACCCTCAATGGAGGGGCGATTAATTGATCTTAAAGAATATTTATAACCGCAATCAAGAACGGCGTCGCTTGGTAGCTAGCCGGTGAGTACGGGTCGGTCCACAGGGATTTTGTGAATTTCCTAATTGCTCTTACGAGTTAATTCCGATGGGTGTCGGATTGATTAAATCTAAAAACTAAATTTATCTAGATCTAAATCTTGCTAGGGTTAGGTTTATGGTAAGTTTGGAAAGTCAATAAATCTAACCGCTTTCTATACCCAAATTAAGATCTATGAGGTGTTATGGTAATTATTAATAAAGGGGATTAGTACCATCGGGAAGAAACGGTGTTTCTTCCTCTAGGTTCTTGTCCTTCCTTTCTTAATCCTTACCCTAACCTCCATGGAAAACACGCTCAACCGGGCCTTTATACTACGGTATCACCGCTACCTCATGGGATAGGATTTCGTAGGGAGCGGTGTGTGCATGTATGCATGGAGTCCTATTAATTATATGTGATGGGCAAGAAATGGGTGAGAGATTTTCATCTCTCAAGCCTTCCCCAAATCTAACCCTAAGAAGCGAGGAGACTACTGGCTCATTAGGGAATTGAAAAATATCTCTAAACTATTTATCTAGGGTAAGGAATTAAATATCTAATTAAGGCAGATAATAAATTTAACCTAGGGCAGAAAATAAATTAAGAACTAGGGCAAACATTAAAACTACTTACAAATTGATACTCTCCAAAAGAAATCTGAATTTTATTAATGAAAGGAGGCATGACCTAATACAAGCATTTGGGTATCTATTTATAGGATATAGAAAACCCTATGTTTACAATCGCCGCATGTATGCTTTTACAAAAATACCCCTAGGAAGACTAGTCAGCGCCGCCAAGCGTTATGGAAAAAATTCTCGCCACTACGGGCTTAGCACAGCCGCGGAACCACGGCCGCAGGCCAGGTTTGGCCGCGGTTCCGCGGCCAAATAGGAGGCTTGTGGGCTGCAGTTTCTTGTGCTGGTTCTGGTCTTGTTTGTATTCTTATTTCTTTGGTTGGTTCTTCATAATATCTTCCATACCACTTCCAGATCTCCACAGTGAGTAATGTAGTGGACTTTTACCATTTGCTTCGTGTCGAAGTCTTGAACCTTGCGCTGTCTTGTACTTTGTGAACTGATCTTCGTGTAGGCTTGATCAAGATCCTTCTATTTGTTGGTCGTAGTCTCACTTTTGCATCGTCTTTTATCTTTTTCACTATTTTTGTTTCGAGAACCTGTAACCTGTACTTATGTAGCAGACATGGGTCAAAAGCACATGTTTATTTGTAAATTGTATAAGAATGAGGAATATAATAATGCAAAATTACGGTATGAACAGCGGTCTGTTGGAAGAGCTCCAAGCAGGACACCGTTGCTGACTCAACGATGGAAGTGGAGTATATCACTGCATGTGACGCCGCGAAGAAAGAAGTATGGATGAAGAAGTTCATTATAGAACTTCAGGTGGTTCCTTCCATTGTTGATCCAATACCTCTGTATTGTGACAACAAAGGGGTTATAGCTTTAGCGAAGGAACCAAGGTCCCATCAGAAGTCCAGACATATCATGAGGCGGTACTACCTGATCAGGGAGATCACTAATCGCCAGGAGATCGAGGTGCAGAGAGTAGAGACAGAGAACAACACTGCAGATCCACTCACAAAGGCCATCCCTCAGACACAGTTCGAGAGGCTAATCGAGATGATAGGTCTGTGATATGCCAATATATGGCCATAATGAAAGTGGGAGATTGTTAGTGATATATGCCCTAGAGGCTATTATTGTATAGTACTGGTTTGTATATTATATTTTGGAAGCGTGTGATATACACAGATATAATAACAGTCTTGCTCAAAATGGTAGTATGCTACTTGGTTTGTTTCTATCTCAATATGTGCATATGTTTTTTTTAGCATATCGCTTATACATATTGGTAGAGTCCTTAGGATCTTTGCTTGACTACCAGCGTTGTGATGGCAGTCACACTAGTGGGGACTAGGTAGTCTATAAGCACATCCTTATATAGGTCCCTGTTTACCACCGAAAGCTGGAAAGACGAACGTCTTGCCTGAATTTGGGGGCAGATGCTGTTTGGTTTTATTCGTCCACCTCTCCGATGATGCCAATACGATTTATGGCACCATATATCGGAGGTTTAGATGGATGCGACCGATGTAGCAGACTTCGTCAGATCCCCTCTCATTGTGAGGGTTTTTTTGATTGTGGGGACGCTCTTACCTGCAAGCGCAAGCCCCTACTGTTAATTACGCTATCGCATCGCGGTAACCACTTTCTCTTTCTCTAGATGGTCACTTCGTGTCGTGTGTGTTTTTTTTGTTTTTGGTTGCCCGTGGATTGTATACGGAGACTAATTTATGTTGTCGCCCGTAGGGCGGGGATTAGTCCAAATCCGTATTTTCTTAGATTTGGTTTTAGATTAGGTTTAAGGATCGTTAATCTCATTTGAGACTAAGATTAACTTAAATGTTTGTTAAGGATACGTTAGTCTAATTTTAGACTAAGATCTACTTACAGGATCATTTAGATCTAATAAAAGAGCATTTGGGCTCTATTGTTTTAGTTTAGGGACATTGCGGTCCATTAGGTTTGAGGACGTCATAGTCCATGACAGTTTAAAGACGTCATAGTCTGTGTGGTTTTGGTTTAACCATTTGGGTATCTACCAAAAGTTATTGGTTATTGGGACCCTCCATCTCCCCGAAGACGTTGAAGAATTACAACGACATATATTAGAGGTATGAAGAGATGTACCCTTGAACCAATATTGGTTGAGAGATCTGTAGTCATGTTTGGGACTAAGATCAGTTAACAAGATTTATGAGCATATGGGCTCAATTAATCTGAATTAGGGGCCTGTGGCCAACTTGGGCTCAGACCACTCAGTCAAAATGTTGGACATTTAATTAGGCCCAGTCCTTTTTCATTTAACAATGCTGAGCATTGGTTTTGGGTTCTGACAACCTTTTTGTCTTTTATTGAGTGTTGAACACTCATTATGGCTCTGGAGTTTTATTAAAAGAACAGTTTATGTTCTCTCAGCGTACACGTAAGGAGCACGTGGTGCGCTTGGCACTGAGCGCCAAACTTAGAGCGCTAAGGCGCTTCCTGTGAGATAGTGCACACGTGAGGAACACATGGCGCGCTTGTCGCTGAGCGCCAGTTAATGAGTGCAGAGCGCTCCTTGTGAAATAGCGCACACGTGAGGAGCACGTGGCATGCTTGTCGCTGAGCGCCAGTTAATGAGTGCAGAGCGCTCCTAGTGAAATAGCGCACACGTGAAGAGCACGTGGCGCGCTTGTCGCTGAGCGCTAGTTAATGAGTGCAGAGCACTCCTAGTGAAATAGCGCACACGTGAGGAGCACGTGGCGCGCTTGTCGCTGAGCGCCAGTTAATGAATGCAGAGCGCTCCTTGTGACATAGTGCACACGTGAGGAGCACGTGGCGCGCTTGTCGCTGAGCACCAGTTAATGAGTGCAGAGCGTTCCTTGTGAGATAGCGCACACGCGAGGAGCACGTGGTGCGCTTGGCGCTGAGCGCCAACCTTGAAGCGCTGGACGCTTCTTTAAATTGGAGCGTTAGGGCTCTGCGGCGCTGTGCGCCAGTCTTGGAGCGCTAAGGCTCATTTTAGGCAGCCTTGATCAGTTCTGCGTTCTTGAGAATTAAACTCTCATTTTGAAGAGAATTTGTCTCATGGATCTGAGAACCATATTCTTCTCTTTTTTATGAGATACTATGATCTCTTTGTTTTTGTGAAAGACTTTATCTTTATTTTATAGATCTATGATCCCTCCCTTTTTATGATGAGATGCTCCAATCTCTTTTTGTGAAAGACATCTGTCTTATAGATTTATGATCTAGAAAGAGAACTAAGTTCTTCTTCCTTTTGATGAGATGCTTTGATCTCTCTGTTTTATTTACCTTGAAGAAATTCTTCTTCCAAGAGCTTGCTCTTCTCTTTGAAATTTCTCAAAGTTTGTGAGGGGGTTTCTCTGTATGAAACTTATAGGGAGTTTCTTATTTTTTAAGACTTGAAATCTTGGGGCCTTTATATAGGGGATGCTGATTTGTTGAATCAGTTGAAGAGATATTTTCTCTAATTGATTTAGGAATGTTTCCCACCGTTAGATCTTTGATCCAAGGGCTTCTGTTTTACAGAAGGCAATCTTTTTGTTTTTAACAAGATTGGAAAATCTTTTCCCATACAGAACTTAATCTGTATCTTGGTGATTTTTAACCACCGTTGGATTTTTTATCCAACGGTGCTCTAATTTTCAGAGTTAATTTGATGATTTTTAGTCATCTTTGTTGGATCTTTGATCCAAGGGTGAGGAACATTTAGTTCCAGCGCTAGTGCTTTTGTGCTTTGCACGTGAGCGTTGCATCAGAGTCTTTGACTCTTGATGCTAGCGCACTTAGCGCTAGCGCTCTCGTGCTTTGCACGTGAGCGCTGCATCAAAGTCTTTGACTCTTAGCGCTGGCGCTGCGAGCGCGAGCACTCTCGTGCTTTACACGTGAGCACCGCATCAGAGTCTTTGACTCTTAGCGCTGGCACATTTAGTGCTAGCGCTTTTATGAAGTGCCACTTCATTTCAAATTTCAAAATTTGAACAGAGCTTTACTCTGATTGGGTGAAATAAATGCCCCCCACCGTTGCGCTCACGTGGCTTACACGTGAGTGCAGCGGTGGCAGCATCTATGCCATTAGACCAACTTAGAAGTTGAAACGGCTCTCAGTGCCTATAAATAGGGCCTTTGGCCCTTGAGATGACCTCTGTTCATCTTCTTGTTTTCTCTTGAGAATTAATTCTCTTTCAGAGTATAGATCTTTGTCTTAAGAACTCTCTTAGAGATAAAACTCTGTCGAAATTTTTAGGTAAAGATTAAATCTTTGAAGGGATTACTTCATAATCTAGGGTTTCACCCATTAATAGAGCCTTGCCCTTTTTAGATGATAGATCTAGAGAAATTTTTAGGGTTTTCTTAACAAAGCGTGCTCTCTTGAAATCATAGATCTAAAGAGATCTTTCTTAGGGTCTCTTAACCCATTTAAAGAAGAACTCTTAGAGTTCATCTTGCAGATCTTAAAGTTCTCAGAGTTTTTAACTCAGTAAAGCTTTGCTTTTAGGGGTTTTTGATGGATTATTCCATCTTCTTCGCAGAGCATTGCTCTTTAGAATTTTTGGGGGGAATTTTATTCCCTTCATCATTAATTATGACAGATATCATATCTGTTACAGAGCGCTGCTCTCAAGGGAGATTTACTCCTTGGCCCAAGGGGCGCTCATTAAATGAGAATTATTTTATGATTTCCTCATTTAATGACTGTCTCATCAAATGATGAGACTGTTTTATTAATGATGAGCCATCATCCAGATTGTGTGGTTCCCCTCTTAGTCCCTTTCCACTGCATTGCAGTGTGGCACGAATTTAAAGTATCAAGTGCTAGAACTTAAACTGTAGCATTAATGACTAATTTTTGTTCTTTTTCGTGCAGGTACTATGTCTTTCGACATTTCTTTCCCGTTCGTCCGTTCGGAGAGCGGATTCCCTGAAGCGTCTGTAGACAGGAAGTCTTCGCGTTGATCAAAGATCACGACCCGGAGCAAAAGAATCTTCATTTATGGGGAACATGGTATAACCAGATCATCAGGGGTCGGCGAAGCTTTTCTTACGCGGCACCTTCAGAGCTTATTTCGAGGATCCCCTATGCTGACGCACCTCTAGTGAACTATACCGTGGAGGAAGTCAACTAGACCTCAGAGGGTTGCCTTCAACCTTCTATGGCCGCGATACCCATACATCCGCCGACGGCTTTGGATACCTTGGGACGACGTATATGTCAGGGCGAGTCGCACCCGTGGGGACAGCCGTACATGATAGGCCTAACTCCTCGTCATCCAGCTGGGTATTTGCAGTAGGCCCACTACATTTTGTCGGCCAAAGATCATTGTTACTGAAGTTTGGGTTGTACCCCGCCGTTTATGCGTCTCTCTTTCAATATTTCGTGCCTCCTGCATGGTGGGTCAAGGCTTTTCTGGAGCAATGGAATATTCCGACCCACACCTTCCTTCTGTCGGATCGAGAAGTCTTAGTATCTTTGGAGGAGTTTGTAGAGATCTCTGGTTTACCCGTTAGGGGAGAACACTACGAGGAGCTGCTTCCTCCGGACGAGTACATCTTTGCCACCAAATCAGTGGTAATGGGTCTTACCCTAGAGAACGCCATTCAACACCAATTCCTGAGCTTGATCAAGGTGTGGAATATCTATGAAAGTCTGTTTCTGGAGTCCGAAGGGCATGGAGTCAGCTACGCAGACTTCATCGCTCGCTTTCTTCGTCCAGAAGCCTTATCGAAGCAAGCTGTACTATTCGCCAAGCTTGACGATCCGTTTGGTTTTGGTTTGGATAACCAACCGACGGCGGAGGCGGATTTAAAAAATTTCTTTATTCTGGCTGCTCCTGTCGTTCTTTTCGCGGCACTTGCTGCTCCGGACGTCGATGAAGAGACGTTAGTGCTGGGGTTCATTGGCTTATGGCTGAACTGGTTCGTGCTTCCAATACACCCTCGTTATATAAAGCCATCAGTCTTTTACCCAGCCCATCGTATGGTTGCGGGAATGCAAGTGGCTATCGGGATTGCTGGGTTGGCACACCTGTACCATGGTCTCAGCTTAGCGGCGGACACCACGTAGCCGGGGGTACAACCCATCACTTTCTCGCTGCATTATTTTATGTTATGGATCGAGCTGCATGTACTTGGTGTCCATAAACGACCTCTTTTCTACGACAGTTACAATTTCCCTCGGATTATGCGCTTAGTTGACGCGTCCGTTGTAAATCCGTCACAGCGAGAGGCTAGGGGTGTGATCCTTCGCCGCGTATGGTTGGAGATGGCATGACCTTTTTCGATAAGATTTTAACCATCGGCAAAGAATCCGCAAAAATGGTGCAGCCTCTGCACGATACTTTTAAAGATGGGGCCTCTATCTTGAAAGCTCGGGAGATTCTTCATTTATACTCCATCAGGCTGGGCTTTCTCGTGTTTAGGCAGAATGATTCGGTGTTGTTCATGAGGTACAACCCGCACCGTTTCACCCAGCAATCAAGGTGTCCCGCTCGAAGCCTTCCTAGCTGAGCCAGCTTCCACAGAAGAAGGTATTCGCAACGCATTACACCATTTTATGCGGTTGAATACCGGCTCCAATTTCTTTATCAGTGAGCCGAGTTGCGTTCCGCGAATCTTGAATGCATATGTGGCATGGTATCAACACTCGATAGGCACCGTTATTAGGGAATAAAAGCGACTATTGCTTGATCGCAAGGGTACCGCCCCCGCCGGTAATCCAGCCGTTCCCTTGAAGCGACGGACCATCGTCCGTCTTCCCTTGAGAGAAGCTGCTGCGGCTGTGGTACCATGTGTTATGCCTGAGCTGCCCCTACCCTGTGTTCCTGTAGAAGCAGTAGCTGTGGCGTCTCCTGAGTCTGGCATGGGTGCGGAGATCGGGACTCGCCGCCCGAAGTTGCCCGCCAAGCGCAAGCTCATGTTATCGGCTGCCGGCACTCGCTCTCAGAAGAAAAAGAAGTCGATACTTTCTGCAGACCTTGTATTCGGCCAGGAGCCTCATGCTCCTTACAGCGAAGGCTTAAGTGAGTATGGGACCAATGAGGGTTTATTTATGGCGCCGGATGATACCGATCTAGAGGCTGCCATCGCGGTTTCAAAGCAACTAGCTCGCGATGAAGTAGCACTAATCACCATCGCACAATCAGGTATTCTTCAGTCATATCTTTCCGCGGCTATTTTAATTATTATGCTTTAACTAACGCTTTTTTCTTCAACAGGTATCTCCGCCGAAGAAGCTCTCGCAGCTTCCCTCAATACTTTTGAAGAGGAAGAGAGGCTTCACGCTTCCTTGGGCCTCGGTATACTTCAGCCCATTGTGCCTTCATTCCCTTTTTCTTCATGGGTAGTCTGACCCTTCTTTTTCATCTTATTGCAGGGACTACTTCGAATCAGGTTATCCCGAGTGCAGTGCCAATCCCGTATGGTGGCACGGCGACGCTTCCAGGGCCGGCTGCCGAAGTCCCAGCTCCCCCAGTATTGCCAAAAGAGGCTTCGCTTAAGCAGCCGATGACGGACGCCGTAACGGTTCCAGAGGTAGCTCTTGGCTCGGACGATGATGTCACTTTGACGGAGGTCTTGAGGAGGTCTTTTTTCACTGCCAAGGCTGACAAGAAGCGCAGAAAGTGTGCGGCGAGGGAACGCGATGTCAGCTTGGCCGTGGGTGCAGGTTCAAGCGCCATTCCATCCGCCACTATTTCTTTCGAAGACGCCCCAGCCGCCCTGTCTACCATCCATAGAAAAATAGTGCGCGTGACTCGTCAAGAAGCCAAAAAGCCGCCCTAAGGTAACATTGCGCCGAGTATTTTCTTAGAATTTGATCTTCAAATTCTTATATACCATATCTTGCATGGCCAAGTCCTGACGATGATGCGGCAGGTGAGATGACGGCGACCACAGAGCCTGAAGCGGCTACTCTCTCTCGGGAGTCCGGGATCATCCAAACCGCCGCTCTTTCCCTCTGCGGTTCTCCACCATCGCCTGGCATTGCGAGTGTCACGACGGCTCTTGTAGAATCAGGGGATGAAGCCACTGGCGCCGAAACCTTTCCACTGAAGGAGAGCGAAGAAACCGCAACGCCGAGTGATTCTTCCGTTGCAATTTTGGCCGATGGCCCATCAGGTGGGTTTCGGGCCACTGTTTATTTTCTATTTCTCAATCCTTTTCAGCTTTTTCTGATGGTATTTTATTTTTAGGTGTAGCGAACATTAAGATCGTGTCATCTGAAACACTTGCGGTCGCTGCCATGACGGTTTCTCCCTCGCCTTCTCCTATATCCTCCAAGATGCTGGAAGGTATAGATTTTTGATCCTTTTAATTGAACTATGACCACCGTCTTTCTTGTACTGACTATGTATCATCGCAACCTTGCAGGAGTTCTATTTGATCATCTGTATCAAGTGTTGAACCTGCATTTCTCCTTCCAGTCGGAAGTCACTTTGCCTCCTGTGCCGGTGGGTATAGTTTTTAATCGACGTCCTTTCCTTTCTTTGACGGGCGACCCTGCCGTTATTAATTTTAAATTGATTGTAGCACTACAAATTGAAGGAGGGGATGAGAGAATTGTTGCGCCACCAACACTCCCAACTCCGCTCCCTGTCGCAACCGGTATATTAGACTCCATTGTTCGTGCATTTTCTTTATCTCTTGAGCCGACATCTGACTACGATTTATTTTGCAGCAATCGCACCGACTCCATTTCCCTATTTTGCAGCAATCGCACCGACTCCATCTCCCTTCGAGTCTCAGATTCCCATGCCGGCAAGGCCTTTTGCTAGACGTCCATCTTCCAAAGGCACTGTGACCAGCCTGTGTATGTTGAGTGAATACATCGAGGAGCTTGACGCGGAGGCCCCTACATTCGCTGCAGATTTTGTTGCCGAAGTTAATCCAATGCTGGCGATGCTCGTGAACTTCCATAACGAAGGCGTCGTTGGGTCTTGGGTTAATCACTGCAGGAAGATTGAGGCCTGCATGCATGAGCTTGAGCTCAGGTGTCCTACTCCCGAGGTTCTGGCTCTAAACTCTCAGCGAGCTGCATGGGTTGAGCCAAGTGCCCTTTTCCTTCGCCATTTTGAACAAGAGGCGATCCTCAAGCGAAAGAAACGTGAGGTGACTTCCACTAAGTCTGTCCAACTGCGTGCCCAGGTCGAAGCGAATGCTGCGCAGCTGAACTCCATCTTTGAAAACCTTCAACGATGTATTTCTGATGGGCTGGTGCTGAAAAAGAAGCTTGAATTTACTGAGCAGGTCGTGTAGAGTCAGGAGGCTGTTCAGCAGGAAATTGACGAGAAACTTTCATCCTATCTGCAGCAACAGGCCCAAGTTAAAGCGGAGCTGGCCGCGGTGGCTGATCGCGAAAAGGAGCTGAGAGAAGTGCGCGAGCAACTGGCTGATTTATTGAAAACGCCTCCTTCTCAGTAGCTGCCTTTGTATCGATTGTACATTTGTAACTTATGAATAACATGTATTCATTTCATTTTTTATTCCATTCATTTTCATATGATGTAACTTGTATCCAATTGAATTTATGAATAAATGACACATTTCTTTTCTTTCTTGTGTTATCTCCTTCTTTTCTTTGCTTTGTTGTCATATGATTTTAGCAAATTTGGCCTATAGATAGTAGATAATAGTTCATCTTGAACTCTTTGTAGGGTAGTGATGGCTTAGGAAACAGGTTCAGATATGCCATTTAAGACTTTTCAATTTTATGAGCCATGAGGGTCTCATAAAGATTTTTCTCCCTACGAGTCGTGAGGATCTCGTAGGTGTATTTTCTCCTTAGGAGTTGCGAGGACTCCTAAGTGCGTTTTCTCTTGAGAGTCGTAAGGATCTCACAAGAGAATTTTCTTCCTTACAAGTCGAGAGAACTTGTAAGTGGTTGATGAGTTGACATGTTCCCGAGTCGAAGCGTTGCTTTGACGGGGAGGTTGAGGGTTGACTTTCTCCATTTTCTACGGTGTTAGAATTGACTTTCTCTGTTTTTTATGGTGTCAGGATTGACTTTCTCTGTTTTTTATGGTGTCAGGATTGACTTTCTCCATTTTCTACGGTGTCAGGGATCGACTTTCTCCGTTTTCTACGATGTCGGGATCGACTTTCTCCGTTTTCTACGGTGTCGGGGATTGACTTTCTCCGTTTTCTACGGTGTCGGGATCGACTTTCTCCGTTTTCTACGGTGTCGGGGATCGACTTTCTTCATTTTCTACGGTGTCGGGATCGACTTTCTCCGTTTTCTATGGTGTCGGGGATCGACTTTCTCCATTTTCTACGGTGTCGGGGATCGACTTTCTCCGTTTTCTACAGTATCGGGATCGACTTTCTCTGTTTTCTACGGTATCGGGGATCGACTTTCTCCGTTTTCTACGGTGCCGGGGGTCAACTTTCTCCGTTTTCTACGGTATCAGGGATCGACTTTCTCCGTTTTCTACTGTGTCGGGGATCCACTTTCTCCGTTTTCTACGGTGTCGGGGGTCGACTTTCTCCGTTTTCTACGGTGTCGGGGATCTACTTTCTCCGTTTTGTAAGGTGTCGGAGATCGACTTTGTCCGTTTTCTACGGTGTCGGGGATCGACTTTCTCTATTTTCTACTGTGTCGGGATCGACTTTCTCTGTTTTCTACGGTGTCGAGGATCAACTTTCTCCATTTTCTATGGTGTCGGGGGTCGACTTTCTCCGTTTACTACGCTGTCCGGGATCGACTTTCTCCGTTTTCTACGGTGTCGGGATCGACTTTCTCCATTTTCTACGGTGTCGGGGTTGACTCTAGGTTGTCCGTGAACCGTGGAGTCTTGGAACCAGGGACTTTACCGTGGCTCCGATCGGCGATGTTGCGTTTGTATCCTGCTAGAGTGAGGAGGAACGCCGTTGATGATCTGTAGGCTGTAGATGTCGCCGTCGAGATCTGACTCTCCGTTTGAAAAAGCCTGGTGGGGAAATGTGGTTCCCTTTTGTTTATGCCCATGGATTGTATACAGGGGTCGGTATGGGCTCGTCTATAGGGCAAAAAGTTTCATTTCATTTTTTTTATTTCTTTCCGCGATGCTCTATCATTTCAGCTTTTTGTATCGCGAAAGTCACGATTGCCCAATCATTTCGGCTATTTTTTTCTTTTTACTCGCTGTTTTTTATTGCGAGTTGCCCAATCATTTCGGCTATTTCGTGCATATATTTTTTTACTTGCTGATTTTGTTGCAAGTTGCCCTATCATTTAGACTATTTCATATGCATTTGTGGCTCGTTGACTTTTCGCCGCGAGTTTGGGATTTGGGATCTGATACCGATTTTGTAACGTTTTGAAAATCGTTTCGGTGAAATTTCGAAAAATCGGTAAAATAAAATGGTTTTCTGTAAAAAGTTAAAATACAAATATCTTATTATAAAAATTAAATATACATATTCTAGCTATATAATTACTAGTATTTGGTATTTATTGAGCCACTGGTGAAATTTTAAACTTTCTGAAAAAAAATTATTTTTATTATTATTTTAAGCCGTTACTAATACATTTAATTAGGGAAAATTACAAATTGGAATGAGTTGAAAAAAATTTTGTGCATCATAACACATTAAACAAAATTTTATCATATGGTTTTCAAAATGAAATGGTTTGCCAAAACGGTTTAGAAAATATCGGAGAAAAAGGGCTTAAATGGTGAAATATAGCTAAATAGAATTGGGGTATGGTTGCATGTAGCTTAATATTCCTCATACACACACACACACCCTCACCCTCTCCCCTATTAGGGCTGAATTCAGCAGCCCCCCACTCACCTCCTCACTTAAAAGTCAAAGGAAACCAAGAAAAGAAAAAGGAAACAATATAATATTGAGGTATGGTTTCTTTGTTGACTTGGGCAAATTGTTTTCAACACAAACCAACACAACCACTCTCTCTCCTCCCCTCCCTAGACCTGGCCGAGCCCTCCCTTGCTGTCCCAAAATTTTCTCCACCCTTTTCTCTTCAAAAATCCTTCAAAATTTCTTCAAAAACCCACATAAAACATCACAAATTTCCAAATCTAATCCCTACCCATTATTCCTTTGCCATTCAAGCTTGGATCTTGGTGAAAAGAGAGCATTTTGGGAGGCTAGATTTCATGTGAGATCAATAAAATTATGGAGGTATAATTTTAACCTTATAGTTAAATTGTTGATTATTGCTTATGTTAGCTTAATTAAGTGTTTAATTAGGTGTTAACTTGGTTTAGCCTTCAAGTTGAAATTGTAAGGACTTGGGTTTGGATCAAGTTAAGGGTTTTGATAAATTATTCATGCTTTAATTGTGTAGTTGAACCTCTTAAGGTTTGGAAAACCTAATCTTGTTGCTATTATGTAAATTGTTGCATTTAATTTGTCCAAATCAAGTTTTTAAGCAAACTAGGTTTTTGGAATTTAATTAAATAATGGAGACAAAAATCTAATTAGGGTATTCATGGCATTATTAACATTTTAAAGTGTAGTTTAATACTTTAGTTCATGAAAATCCAAGCTAGATTGTAGTTTGTGCATTTTTGCTATAAAATTGTTAAAATTTAGGTATTTTGTAAACTAGAATTTTAGGGTTTTTGGAATTTAACGAGATTAAATTATGGGAATTGTTTTTATGACTTATTTAAGATATTTAGTGAATATTGTGGCCGCTAGATTCGTTTATACATCGAGTTTTGTACTAAAACGGTGATTTTTGCTTGCTAGATTTTCGGAAAAATGACTTTTTAAGTGAAATTGGGGTTTTTGTGAATTTTAAGCTATTTTATATTCTAATTAGTGCTTGTAATTGTACAAATGAGTGTGTTGGGAGTTTTCTCGATGGTTTGGCGTTTGTACGCCGACGTCGAGGGTTTTTGGGTCGATTTGTGAAAGCAACCATAGGTTTTGACCTATGTGGGATTCGTGCGTTGTTTTGGTCATGAGTCGGATTTTAATGCGATATGGTGCGTTATGATATGTAGGTACCCCATGTGGACTTCGAGACGACAAGCAAGCGCGTGGCGACGTCGGCACCGGCGAGCGAGGACCAGGTGAGTAGATTTATATCTACGGGGAGAAGTCGGGTGGATGACGTATAGCACCCCCGCAGTTCGTAGTGATGTATACGAATACGTATACACACATTTATTGATTATATTTTGTTTGAGTTTATTGATGATAAATATGGATGGTTTAGTATCGCGAAACCCTAGAGTAGTGGTCGCACCATACATGCACACATCCACCCATACTTGCATACATTCTTCTTCCATTTGTGTTTACGGGAATATATATAGTTATGTGTTCACATGGGTATGGGACTATGTGTTCACGTACGGATTTGAGGATGATACTTGGGATTGAGATGAGTCGATGAGATTTGTGTTGAGGTTGTGATATCGGTGATATGGCAGGATTCGTACTTGAGGTACGTCCTGGTGTTATAGCGGATCTTGGGGCGGCGATACGGGTGAATAGTGTTATAAATAAGATGGTCGACATGTGATCGTGATATGAGGCATGATATGCTAGGATATTGATATTAGGCCGTATCGAGCGATGTATACCCCTTGATGATGATATGTGCTGACGATATCGGTTTGTACGAGACTGTCGATCAGTAGTCAGATCATGACTATATTGATGATTTTAGTATTGTACTAGACATAGGTCGGTACCCTGGACTATGATCTTGGATAAAGAGGATACCAGATGAATAGTGTGATGAATATGATATTAACCCGTACCCAGATTTGGGGATGCCGTACGACGGATTTACGTACGAGCTATATTTTGATGATTGATCCGCACTCTTGACTTGGGATGTCTGATTATAGATATGGTATCGGATATGATATTATTGAGGCGGGATCAACGACTAATATATATACAAGTATGTATATGTATCGACTCAGATGTTAGGCGGTTTCCTTACCTGTAGTCCAGCTTGTTAGCTTAGCCTTTAGTTTAGTTTAGTTGTTAGATTAGATTCGATTCTTACCTATTTCAAAAACTAACGAATCGTGGGTATTTTAAAAGACAGCCCAAGGGATCCTACGGATATTTCAAAAGACGTATCTTTTCATAAAAACACCGTAGCCCCTATTTTCAAAACCCCATGATTCGTGTTATTTCAAAAGACACCATTTGTAGGACTTATATTAGGTTAATGCAGATTAGTTATCGTTGCGTCTAGTATTCAGCTCCCGCTCATTATTGTTGTTCGCTCCGCATCACATGCTTATATTATGCTTCATATTCTACTGTTGATATCTTGTGGTTAGGACACCAGCACCATTACCGATGATGCGTATGTACCACGTATACTTACTTGCCGGCTCACACACATCTTCATCGGTAATTGCCATGTCACGTACACTTAAAGAATATTATTGCTTCATTTAGCTTGTTAGCTAGTAGTTTTGACATGATATTAGTGTACTTGCCGTATATGTTAGTTTAGACATTGTAGTTATTACCTGCTACTTCATGCATACTGTTATTCATTGTTATGCCGCATTCATGGATTCTCATGCATATATTCACTTTTTACGTGCTATTGAGGTTTTGGATTCGTATTTCCATAAGATTTTCTGGATTTGGGGAAAACCGCAAAACTTATATAAACTGATTTCTCTCTTTTTAAATAAAAAGTGCGGTTTTTCCCATGATGTATGAGTTGTCCACCATGAGTTTGCTGATGGATTTCGAGACCCGATTCGAGGAGACGGATGAACCGTTTCGGGTACATGGTGGACCCGGTAAGGTATCCCGGGGCAAGAAGCGCGTGATGATGACGATGTGAGCCTGGCAGGGGAGCACTACCTACCGGTGATTTTACCCGACGCGTCGGATATCCGGAGGATACCGTCGTGGTCTTGAGATGGATGGTAGGGGCCGGCCTGGACTGACGGCGCCCTAGTCATTGTGATTGAGACATTGAGATTTCGAGATATTGAGGTACAGAGACTGTGATACAGAGATATCGAGATATTGGGATTACGTTTTGTGCCGATGTTAGGCAATGTTTTATGCTGATTTCATTATGATACCTCATTTTAAAAATACAAAGGAAATCTCACTAAATTATGAAAACGGTTCTTCATTTACATGTATTCTGTTTTCCTGCATTCATACCTCATTCATATGATATATTGCTACTTGAGGCACTGACACGGGCACATGAGATTACACTCGGGTTAGATATTTACCCTAGCCTTGTTATAGGCTACGTGTTATACATATATTTGAGGATATATCATGATCATTGACCTAGGTTGCGTTATTTATGCGATTTCTGTGCGTAGATATTTTTTTCTATTCACGAGCTGGCAACTCACCCCCGTTGTGCCCCAGTTTCTTGCAGGTTTGCCGTACAGGTTTCTTTACGGCTTGCGGGCATAGTTTCCTTCGGGTGATTTGCTAGTAGGTGGGTTTACTTGTATCGTACCCATCATATTACTTGTATAATATTATTCAGTTGTATCTAGTAAATTCCATCAACCAAATATGTATTTATTTTAAGATAGAGACCGGTGATGTTATTCTTTCGACCTTAGAGTCGCGCGTTATATTTCTGTGGATTTCTTGTGGTTTTGAGTTTCCTTTTGAGTTTTTGGTCCTCGCCATTGGCGTTGTATATTATATTGCTTGTGTGGTTGTGACCGTCGATTGACGAAGAGCTAGCTCCCGCTTGGGGATGCCTTTTATTGATTTCGTATACTATTCATGTTGTATCCCGTTTGGGAGCCAGTATTTACAAAGGAGACTCTGCCGAAATTTTCAGGAAATATTTGATGTTTTTAAAACCTCATAATTCGGTTTATGCTATTAAAACTACTTGATTTAAATTGGTTTTCCTTCACTCTATTACTTTTCTTGGTTTGGATTTCTGGGTTTTCGGTTTACTTAGATTACGTACGCCTCGAGACGTTCGTAGTTTAAGTGCCGGTCTTGTTCCGTACTTTCGGGACATGACAGATTTAGGCATCAACATCGCTATAACTGGGATATAGCCAGGAGCGAATCATCATTTTCCTTTGTTGGTTCGAACAAAGGTGGCTTAGCAGGGTTAAGATCCTGTCGACTAAGGCTTTTGACTTCATGAGCCGTAAGGGTCTCATAAAGGTATTTCTCCCTCCGAGTCATGAGGATCTCGTAGGTGTGTGTTCTCCTTAGAAGTCGTGAGGACTTCCAAGTGCGTGTTCTCTCGAGAGTCGTAAGGATCTCACGAGAGCATTTTCTCCTTACAAGTCGAGAGGACCTACAAGTGTTGTTCACCAAATAGAGGAATTTCATACCATTGGTGGTACTGGGTGGAAGAGACGTTTATTTGTGCCCATGGATTGTATACAAGGGTCAGTATTGAACCGCTTGTAGGGCAGTCTGGGAAATGTGATGGCTTAAGAACAGGTTCAAACCCCTGTAGCTTAAGGCTTTGAATCCTATGAGCCGTGAGGGTCTCATAGGGGAATTCTCCTTACGAGTCGTGAGGATCTCGTAAGTGTAACTTCTCCTTAGGAATCGTAGGGATACCTAAGTGTGTTGCTCCCTTATGAGTCATAAGGATCTCATTCAAGTATTTTCTCCTTACAAAGTCGAGAGGACCTCGCAAGTGTCTTTTAAAGAGATTGCGCCATTTCGGGTTTTCATAAACTCGCTGGTAGCCCTGCTGTGTTTACTCATGGAGCCCTTTCGGATTTTCATCCGTGCCCGTTTTGCTTATGGACGTACCTTTTTTTTTAATTTTTGCGTCAGCCTTAGGATGCTGCGGTTCGTAGTAGTTTACCGGCGTTTCGGTCAGGCGTAGTAAATTTTCAAGAACCGACCGTTTATTGGCCTAAATGGTCTTTCTCCATGCATATTCATGAGCAAGTAAGCCCCATCTTAGTAGACATTGTTTATGATATACGAGCCCTCATAGTTTGGCTCGAATTTCCCCCGTTTGCCACGATTAGGGATCATAGTTCATTTTATGACTAGCACGAGTTCGCCTTAGCGGAATTGTCTTGGCCTACTCAATCTTTCGTACGAGCGCGTCATCCTTGCTTTGTAAGCCTCCAGGTTTTGCTGCGCTATGGGCCGGGTTTCGTCAAGGGCGTCGACCTCCTCCAGCCGAAGATGAGCGTTTTCTTCATTTGTTAGCTCGTAATGAACTGCCATTCGTAGAGAGGGTAGCTCTATCTCCAAGGGGAGTACCGCTTCTGCGCCGAATACCAATGCATACGGCGTTGTATTTGTGGCCGTTTTGAACGTAGTTCGATACGCCCAGAGAGCTTCACGCAATCTCTCGTGCCAATCTCTTTTATTTTCGGACACCGTCTTCTTTATGATCTTCGTCAAGGTCTTGTTGAAGGCCTCAGCTAGAACGAAGAGTATCTCCAGTCTATGTTATGCTGCTGTGCGAAGCGGCTGATTTTGTGACTTCTGTAGGCTGGTTCGTTATCGGAGATAATCCTTCGTGGAGTGCCGAACCGATAAATGACGTGTGTCTTGAAGAAATGGAGAATATTCTCCGTCTTTACTTCTCTTAGCGGTATTGCTTCTGCCCACTTAGAGAAGTAATCAGTTTTCGCCAATATGAACCGATGTTCTTTGGACGATACTGGTTCGATGAGCCCAATTATGTCAGTTCCCCACATTTCGAAGGGCCAGCTAGCCACCATTGGGTGTTGCGGATTCGGATGCTGGTAGATGAAGTCCCCATGAATTTGGCACGAGTGGCACTGCTTCGCGTATTCGAGACAGTCTTAGATCATCGTGGGCCAATAGTAGCCTATCCTTTTGATCTTTAGCATCATCTTTGGTCCGGCTTGATGAGAACCGCAGAGTATGTCGTGAGTTTCTTGGACGACTCTCCTTGCTTCTTCAAGTCCTAAGCATCTTAGTCACAGAGAGTCGAATGATCTCTTACACAAAGTATCATCGACGAAGGCGAAAGACAGAGCTCGCTTTACGAGCTGGTGTCTTAAGGATGCATCTTTAGGCATTCGACGGTATCTGATGTAGTCTATAAATACTCCTCTCCAATCCTTAGCCTCTTCCTGGTCTTTTATTTAGAAGGACGTTTGTTTCGTAGCTTCCTTTTCTTCGGACGACTCTGGAGATATTTCTGCTGGTGCAAGAACCCGACGGCTTTGCACAACGATCCTCACGTCGTCGAGGTTTTCGTCAGCCAGTTCTTTAGCGAGTTTGGCTAACGCATCCGCTTTGCTATTTTCCACATGTGGTATGCTTTCCAGGGCGCAGGAGAGGATTTGAGTCAGCAATCGTTGTACTCTCTCGCCGTACTTCATCAACTCTGGTTTGCATGTTTGATAGTCGCCATTTACTTGGCTAACGACTAGTTGGGAGTCACCATATATGAGGAGGTTTTCGACTCCTATGTCGACAGAGACCTCAAGACTTGCTATCAAAGCTTCATATTCGGCTTCATTGTTTGTCCTCGGCTCTGTTAAGGAGAAGGCGAAGTGCATTATCCCTCCTTGTGGAGTCACGAAGATAAGGCCTACTCCCGATTTGATTATAAGGGTGTTGTGTTGTCGCTTCTTCATGGAAGATGCTCCGTCGAAATAGAGTTCCCTTCGGGCATCACTCCCTCCTTTCTCCCCATCAATCGTGTCAAACGTGTGCTCGTCCTGCAACTCGCAATTTAGGGGTGAATCGGCGGGTATCGGGTGCTCAGCGAGAAAGTCGGTGATGGCCTGGCCTTTCACCGCCTTGAGGGGACGATAAGTTATCGAGAACTCCATCAAAAGCAGGGCCCATTTAGTGAGTCATCCTGTTAGTATGGCTCTTGACATAAAATACTTGAGAGGATCCACTTTTGATATGAGATGGACCTCATGCACCAAAGCATAATGCCGAAGCTTCGTTATCGCGAAGATTAACGCCAGGCAGTGTTTTTCGATAGGGGAGTAGTTGTTTTCTGCCTCCAGGAGAACTCGACTCAAATAGTAGAGGGCTCCCTCCTTCCCTTGGTCATTTTCCTGTGCCCATAGTGCGCCTAAGGAACTTTCAAGGGCGGTTGTGTACAGGATGAGAGGCTTTCCCTTTACTGGAGCGGTCAGCACCGGTGGATTCTGCAGGTATTGCTTAATTTCATCCAGTGTGCTTTGGCATTTATGATCCCAGACGAATGGGTTCCCCTTCTTCATTAGGTGACTGTATGGGCGGCATTTGCCGGAGAGGTTAGCTATGAACCGTCGGATATATGCGAGCTTTCCTTGGAGAGACCGCAGTTGCTTGAGAGTTCTTGGCGGAGGCATTTCCATAATTGCCTTGGTTTTGACAGGTCTATTTCGATGCCCCGATGTCGTACGATGAATCCTAGGAATTTTCCGGAGGAAACTCCGAACGCGCATTTGAGAGGGTTCATCTTCAGATTGTATTTCCGAAGACGTTGGAACACTATCTTCAGATACTCCCAATGCTCCTCGTGCGATTTTCTTTTTACCACGAGGTCGTCAATATAGCACTCGAAGATTTCGTGTATGAGGTCATCAAAAATCTTCGTCATGGCCCTCTGATAGGTGGCGCAAACGTTCTTCACACCGAAAAGCATCACTTTGTAGCAGAATATGCCCAAAGGGGTCCGGAAAGCGGTATGCTTCTGGTCTTCGGGATGCATCTCTATTTGATTGTACCATGATGATCCGTCCATGAAGGAGAAGACTTCGTGAGTGGACATGTTGTCTATCATCAGCTCGGTAACCGGTACGGGAAAATCATCCTTCGGGCAGGCTTTGTTGAGGTCCCGAAAGTCTACGCAGATGCGCACCGTCCCATTTTTCTTCATCACTGGGACAATGTAGGCAATCCAATCAGGGTATTGAACCTCTTGGATGAAGCCGGAATCGATTAGTTTCTTGACCTCGGCGTTGATGCTCATTTCAAGTTCAAGCCGCATTCTTCTCGGCGCTTGTTTGACTGGCTTGACGTCCGGAGAAATCGCCAATTTATGGACGGCTATTTCTGGATCTAATCCCGGCATTTCGGAATAGTTGCACGCGAAGCAGTCTTTATACTGCATGAGCACGTCTTTTAGCGTAGTTACTTGTTCTTTAGACGATAGCTCACTGACGAACGTCGGCCATGGGTCGTTTGTCGTCCCTAAGTCAATTTTCCTTAGGTTGTCCGCAATAGTATGTATTCCATCTTCTAGTTCTTTTGGCGCCGGTAGAAACTCTGAGGTCACCTCATCATCATCGTTTTTGAAGCGCCAGGGGAGGTCAGCCGTACCCTCGTGTACTCTTTCTCCTGACAGCGTTATCGCGTGACAGGTACGAGATCGCTTCCAAGACCGATGTTGATCCGGCTCTACTTTCGCTGCATATGTGGCTTTCGGTTCATGCTTCTGTGGCGGGGTTATCCTCCAACTGCTAGCTAGAGTGAACCTGCCTTACTGATACTGGTCTTCTACCCAGTTCTTGAATGTGAAGCAATCTTCGAGAGGGTGTCCTATCGCTCGGTGATAGGAGCAATAATCCGAGTGAGAGACCTCGTCTGCTTGCTCAGGGTGTTTGGACTTCGGGACCGTAATCATTTAATATTTCATGACAAGATCGAACATCTTCCTTGTCTTGTCCTGGAGAAAAGAATATGCTCGACCCATCTTTTTTATGAGAAACGAATCTTGGCTGCTCAATTCTCGATCGCGTGGCTTCTTGAACCCGCTTTGCTGCTGTCGAACCTTTTTTTCGTTCTTCAGTTTGTGTTTTCCTCCGTGTCGGGTCTTCCGTATGACGGGCTGGCGACGAAGGGTATCGTCATTCTCCGTAGCCTGCTGAAAGAGGTGCTGCATTCTGGCTTTCTCGTAAATGGACATTTCACGGTTGTGGTCATCCCGGACCTTTTGACCCGCTTCCCTTATTAGCTTGTCCATCTGTTCTTCGAACGACGGACTTGACACTTTTATGGAGGGACCTCGTTTTGGTTCATGGTTAGCGTCTTCTAACAGAGCGCCCCCTTCTTCATCAAAGTTATGTATAACGTAGTAGCCATAGAATTGTTTCCGTTTCTTGGATTGAACATATCCAAGCCCGATCGTTTCCATTCTCCCGTTGGGCAATTTTCGCTGAGTTCCGGGGACGTTCTAGATCCTGTTGTAGAACTGAGCTTGTCGCGTAGTCTGCTTAAAAGGTACGCCTTGGCGCCTTAACAGCCTTTTTAATTCTTCTGTATAGTATCTGGGCAGACGGATGGGCTGGAGCCTGTCAAGTACAAAATCGGCACCATGCCAGATTTCTTTCTCCACTTTGGTTTCCGCGGATCGATAGAAGAGGATCGCCTTTTCATCTTTTCGTTTGGGAGGGATGTAGAACGTCTGCAGTTCTTGCACACTATAGGTATCAAGTGCGTCGAGGTCTTTGTAATGTTTTTGCGGAACCATGGCGATTTGCAAACTCCGTTCATCGCCAATGAAGGCTTGTACGGATGGCCGAGCAGAAAATACTGTATTGACCTCATCTTCAGAGTCACTGCCGAAGAACAACATAGGGATAGACGGTCCAGGCTTGTTGCATCAGGGCGGTCCCAAATAGACTATCTTTTCTTCCTCCTCGGTATCACTTCCGAAGACCGGAATAGTGGTGATATCTTTTTGCTTGTCCTCCGGTTTATGGCATCTTTCCGTATCTTCGAAGTTTGGTAAGAAGAATTTGGTGTCTTCGTATTTGCGGACTTCATTCACGGAGAATGTATTTAGCTCCCCCGTTACGGTGTACTCAAGAACATCTTTGAAATACTTCATACACTGATGTTGTGTAGAAGGGATGATGTTGTACTCGTGCAACCAAGGTCTGCTAAGCAAAGCGTTGTAGAATGTCTTGGCGTCAATGGCATGAAATTTGATATCAGTGACGAGCAGCCCAAAGCGTAACGTCAGTATCACAGACCCGAGCGTTCGTGATGACTGGGAGTCGAATCCGGAGATAGTGATTTTATCTCGAGCGAGGTGTTGAACGTTCATGCAGATTTCTTTTAATACCCTCACATTTAGGAGGTTGACAGAGGACCCGTTATCAACTAGGATCTTCCCTATCTTGATGTCATGGCAGTATCCGGTGATGTACAAAGGACGGTTGTGCTCGCATGTTCCTAGGAGGAGATCTTCGTCGCCGAAAGTGACGTCAGCAGTGCGCACTTCTTCCAGCTCGTCCTTCATTTTTTCTTCGGTAAGGAAAGCTTGGAACTGCTCGGGTTCTTGTAGTGCCTTGATCAAAGAATCTCTCGCCTCTTTAGATAGCAGAAGGGTATCTTCCTCAGGTGTGCCAGAACGTTGTAATCTACCTTGTTTTTCTTTGGTGGGTCCTTGGCTGCCAGCTCTTTGACAACTCGGTCATTGAGGGCGATATCTTCAGGGACTTTTTCTTTGCCCTTATCTTTTTTGTTTGATCCCTTGTTTGTGGGTCCGAAATTCTTTTCGGGTAACGTGCGATTGTACGGCTGAATGTTCTCGCAGGTCTTCATTTCTTCTGTTTCGGAGATGGATTCCTTGAAGAGAGGGCCGAAGGCTATTTCTTCATCAGAATCGCTCCCGAAGGTGAGAACTTGTGATCCCTTGCTATCAACCATGTGACAATTTTCGGCAGTTCTTTTGCGTTCATATGTCGTGCTCCTCTGCTCCCGACGAGTTTTGCGCTTCATCCACTTGAAATGCTGCCGATGAGCAACGTATCCCTGCCACCAATTTTTAAAGGCCATGCATTCCTCGGTAGGGTGTGTGATCCTCCGATGGTATAAGCAGTAGCTTGGATGTGCATCTAGTTCGTCGGGGAACGTATTTTCTGAAGTGTCTTCTTTGAAAGGTGGTAACTTCATTCCCATTGACAGGGCTTTAGCGAATTGCTTCTTTGCCTTAAGCCTGCTTTTATCTACCGTAGGCATGCCTTGGTCTGGTTGGAGTGCTTCAACCCTTTTGTCCAGTTGCCGACGTTTGGCTTTTTCAAATATGGCCATTTTGCGCTCTCGATCAACTTTGCTCTTTTGACAGGCCTTATTCAGCAACATGTTAATCATCTCGTCTGACAGTTCTAGGAGTTCCGGTTCGGGATCTGCCCCTAGTTTCTCTGCATCAGGAGCTTCTTCACCATCTATTGACGAGTGAGAGATCACATGGCAGCTCGCCACGTAGTTCTCAGGTTCATCTGACGAGTCTTCTCCCCCCTCATTGTCATCATCTCGGTCCTCAAGGATGTGGTTGAGAAACTCTTGGAGTGTGACCGGGGTTCGCGCCTTCTGGTTATATTCTTCCAGGGCATCGATATGTCTTTGCAGGTTCGTGCGCTTGTCATCAGGCTTCACGGGCTTTTTGGTCTTCTTATTCTTTTTTGAAGACTTTGACGACCGGGCATGGGCGTTTTGACTATCACTACCAATTCTTGGCGTCGGGCGCGGTTTCAGCATTCCCTTAATGACCTCAGGTTCCAGCGGACTTTTCCACCTGATTGCGGAGCATGTTTGGAGATCTTTCAGCATTCTTTTCGTTTTGGCTGAAAGAGCGACCTCCCATGGAGCTTCTTCTACAAAAGAGCATGATGCCCCTGGTGTATCCACCTTTTTAAGAGTGTGCGGCTGGGGCGGGCTTACTTTCCAATTCTCGGACAGTGTGAATTCGCCTTGTTGGTATTAGTCCTCAATCCAGCCTTTGAAGACGAAGCAATCTTCGATTGGATGGCCTATTATTCGGTGATAGGGGCAGTAATTGAGATTGTTGACATCACCGGGCTGCAGTGGGTATTTTGGATCCGGCAAGGTGATGAGCCTGTTGTGCACCGCTAGCTCGAACGGTCTCCTCGTTTTATCCCGGGGAAACGAATAAGGACGCTTTAGCTTCTCGTTAAAGAATTACTGTTTATCATCTTGGCGATCAGTTGGTTTTGGACTACTGGGTTGCTGCTGAGCATTGGGGACGAAGGTCGCTTTCCCTTTCCCATTTTCGTTTCGAGGCTCCATCTTCGAAGAAGACGGTCTATGACCCATCTGATCCATTTAGGCCAGCTTTTTAATCAAGGCCTGGAAGGTAGTCGGCTTGAAAAACATCATGAACTGGGATATGGTCGCCTGCGGATCAAGGGTACCCACGAACATGCCTACTACAGGAGCTTCTTCGATGCACTATTCGCACTTCGACCATAGATTCCGCCACCGTATCGCATACTGAACCCATGTTTCGCCTGGCTTCACCCTGGCGTTAATTAATGCCATGATTGGGGTGCGTTCGCTAGCGCTTGCAAACCTTTGTGTAAACAGTAACTCCATTTCTGCGAATGTCTTAACGGTGTCGTTCGGGAGCTTAGTGTAGCATTCAAACGCTGTCTCCGACAAGAGGCCAACAAACTGGCGAAACAACAGTTTATCGTCACCCCCAGTATTACCGCATAAGGCTCTGAATTGAGCAACGTGCTGGTGTGGATTCCCCGTCCCCTTATATACATGGAATTTAGGGATCGTATATCCCGGCGGGTACTTTATTTGGTCATACCAACCCGGATAGGGTCATCCAGTCTTAACAATTTGGCCGGCCGCTTCGCTCGCCTGATGAGCTCATATCTGTTGAGTGATATAATCATCCAGGGCGGCTTCTGAGATGGTCTCCTCTTTTTCTGCTGATAGAGCCGGAAGAGGGTTCGATGTCTCCCCTCTGTCGTCTTCAAGGATAATCGGGGGTTCTTCAGCTGGAGGATCCGGCTGCATCATCATGCCGAACATATCTTGGAATAAAAGCGCCATTTGTTTTATGTTGGCCGCTTGTTCCGCGGTCTCTTTGTCTTTCCTCTCGAGAATTCTTCGGAGGAATTCGGCATCAGTTTCCTGTTCTTGGCGCTACTCCGACGATGTCTCTGGGCTTGCTTTTTTCCCGGTGAGTGCAACCATAGTTGTTAGCAACTCCTGGAGCTTTTGCTGTTGTTGCTCCTGAGCCTTTGTCACTGATCGTGTGAGCGGTCGATGACCCGTAGAAGCATGGCTCTCCTCTTTTCCGGAAGCCATATAAACAGTATGCACTACTATGCCCCCAGACTTGGGGCGTTTAGTTTCAATATCCTTGCGATTCATCGCAGGCGTAGGGATCTTCTCCGTCCCTCTCCTTTTATGTGCAGTCGAAGTTGAGGGGGCCGTTGCTGCGGGCACCCAAGTAGACGACACCTTATGTTGTACGACAGGGTGGTCCTTCTCTTGCAGAACCTTCATTTTCTTTGGTTGGCGGGAGTAATCTTGGTTAACTACAGAATCTTGGACCTTTCGCCAGTCCTTGTGAATTTTGGAGGATATCCGCTGAGGGAGCTGCTCCAGCTTTGCCTTTGTGATCTTTTCAGCAGGCGGAGGAAACATTTTTAGCACGGCAGTTGGCGAATTCCTGCGCACCCTGTTAAGTGGTTCAAAGCTGTTCCCAGTTGGAACAACAACATCAATTTCCACCATCAGAGCTGGCGGAGTAAATCCAGAAGGGGAATTGCCCCCAACTTTTCTCACCCGTCGCCAGTAGCGACGTCGAGCATTTCGAGCGGACGGGACCACCTCTTCTATTGGATGAGCTTCTTCATGTTAGTCGCTCTAATAAGGGGTTGTTGTTGTCGTTAGCCTGTCGAAGACCGACGCCCACTGAGAGGGGATGGCCAACCTTGAAAACAACGACTTTTTGGCAAGGGAAACAGCCTTGGTTACTTCACCTGGAGCGGGAGCTGGAACGACCAGTCTTGTGAAGACCGACCCCTTAGCAGGAGAAGCCGCTTTGATGATTTCGTTCACTGGAGCAGGGATGGCTATCCATTTCGGGATAACCCCCTCAGGTATCGCGGGCTTCTACATGGGCCCATTGGAGTTTTTGCTAAGTCTGTTAAAGACTGAGGCGTTGGATTTGGGCGACCCGTTGAAAGGGGCCACGGTAGATTTAAGCCGATCAAATACCGACTTCTTCGGAGCTTCTTACGATGGCAATGGGACGTTGAAGCTCATGGGTGGGAGCATGGTCCCAAAGAACAGCCCAGTGGTGGCTTGCGTCACCTGCTCCACCGGCATCTTGAAAATGGAGGCCGCTTGAGGCCCATAAGTCACTCATCTAGTAAGGATTGCAGTTGTTGCAATTGGTGTAGTTGAAAGCCATTGATCTTCTTTTTCTGCACGGAGCAAGACACCAAATCTTAGTACCTCGAATCCAGGGGCAACCATAGCAAACTGCGATGCGTTCGCGAAACAAGACACACGAAGTGTGGAGTGGAAAGAGGAAAAGGTCCCACAGGGCGTGCCAGAATCTGTTTACCGCCGAAAGCTGGAAAGACGAACGTCTTGCCTGAATTTGGGGGGCAGATGCTATTTGGTTTTATCCCGTCCACCACTCCGATGATGCCAAATTGATTTATGGCACCATGTATAATCGGAGGTTTAGACGGATGCGACCGATGTAGCAGACTTCGTCAGATTCCCCCTCATTGTGAGGGATTTTTTGATTGTGGGGACGCTCTTCCCTGCAGGTGCAAGCCCCTGCAGTTAATTACGCTGCCGCATCGCGGTAACCACTTTCTCCTTCTCCAGATGGTCACTTCGTGTCGTGTGTGTTTGTTTTGTTTTTGGTTGCCCGTGGATTGTATACGGAGACTAATTTATGTTGTCTCCCATAGGGCGGGGATTAGTACAAATCCGTATTTTCTTAGATTTGGTTTTAGGTTGGGTTTAAGGATCGTTAATCTCATTTGAGACTAAGATCAACTTAAACGTTTGTTAAGGATATGTTAGTCTAATTTTAGACTAAGATTTACTTAACAGGATCATTTAGATCCAACAAAAGAGCATTTAGGCTCTATTGTTTTAGTTTAGGTCCATTGCGGTCTGTTGGGTTTGAGGACGTCATAGTCCGTGGCAGTTTAATGACGTCATAGTTTGTGTGGTTTTGGTTTAACCATTTGGGGATGTACCAAAATTTATTGGTTAATGGGACTCTCCATCTCTCTGAAGACGTTGAAGAATTACAACGACATATATGAAAGGTATGAAGAGATATACCCTTGAACCAATGTTCATTGGGAGATCTATAGTCATGTTTGGGACTAAGATCAGTTAATAAGATTTATGAGCATATGGGCTCAATTAATCTGAATTAGGGGCCTGTGGCCAACTTAGACTCAGCCCACTCAGTCAAAATGTTGGACATTTAATTAGGCTCGGTCCCTTTTCATTTAACAATGTTGAGCATTGGTTTTAAGTTCTGACAACCTTTTTGTCTTTTATTGAGTGTTGAACACTCATTATGGCTCTGGGGTTTTATTAAAAGAATAGTTTATGTTCTCTCAGCGCACACGTGAGGAGCACATGGTGCACTTGGCGCTGAGTGCCAGATTTAGAGCGCTAAGGCGCTTCCTGTGAGATAGCGCACACGTGAGGAGCACGTGGCGTGCTTGTCGCTGAGTGCCAGTTAATGAGTGCAGAGCGCTCCTTGTGAGTTAGCGCACATGTAAGGTGCACGTGGCGCGCTTGTCGCTGAGCGCCGGTTAATGAGTGCAGAGCGCTCCTAGTGAAATAGTGCACACGTGAGGAGCACGTGGCGCGCTTATCGCTGAATGCCAGTTAATGAGTGCATAGCGCTCCTAATAAAATAGCGCACACGTGAGGAGCATGTGGCGCGCTTGTCTCTTAGCGCCAGTTAATGAGTGCAGAGCGCTCCTTGTGAGATAGCGCACACGTAAGGAGCACGTGGCGCGCTTGTCGCTGAGCGCCAGTTAATGAGTGCAGAGCGCTCCTTGTGAGATAGCGCACACGCGAGAAGCACGTGGTGCGCTTGGCGCCAACCTTGAAGCGTTGGGCGCTTCTTTAAATTTGAGCGTTAGGTCTCTGCAGCGCTGTGCGCCAGTCTTGGAGCGCTAAGGCTCATTTTAGGCAGCCTTGATCAGTTCTGCGTTCTTGAGAATTAAACTCTCATTTTGAAGAGAATTTGTCTCATGGATCTGAGAACCATATTCTTCTCTTTTTTATGAGATACTATGATCTCTTTATTTTTGTGAAAGACTTCATCTTTATTTTATAGATCTATGATCCCTCCCTTTTTATGATCAGATGCTCCAATCTCTTTTTTTGAAAGACATCTGTCTTATAGATTTATGATCTAGAAAGAGAGCTAAGTTCTTCTTCCTTTTGATGAGATGCTTTGATCTCTCTGTTTTATTTACCTTGAAGAAATTCTTCTTCCAAGAGCTTGCTCTTCTCTTTGAAATTTCTCAAAGTTTGTGAGGGGGTTTCTCTGTATGAAACTTATATGGAGTTTCTTATTTTTTAAGACTTGAAATCTTGGGGCCTTTATATAGGGGATGCTGATTTGTTGAATCCGTTGAAGAGATATTTTCTCTAATTGATTTGGGAATGTTTCCCACCGTTGGATCTTTGATCCAAGGGCTTCTGTTTTACAGAAGGCAATCTTCTTGTTTTTAACAAGATTGGGAAATCTTTTCCCATACAGAACTTATTCTGTATCTTGGTGATTTTTAATCACCGTTGGATTTTTGATCCAACGGTGCTCTAATTTTCAGAGGTAATTTGATGATTTTTAGTCATCTTTGTTGGATCTTTGATCCAAGGGTGAGGAACATTTAGTTCCAGCGCTAGCGCTCTCGTGCTTTGCACGTGAGCACTGCATTAGAGTCTTTGGCTCTTGGTGTTAGCGCACTTAGCACTAGCGCTCTCTTGCTTTGCACGTGAGCGCTGCATCAGAGTCTTTGACTCTTAGCGCTGGCGCTGCTAGCGTTAGCGCTCTCGTGCTTTGCACGTGAGCGCTGCATCAGAGTCTTTGACTCTTAGCACTGGCGCATTTAGCGCAGCGCTTTTATGAAGCGCCGCTTGATTTCAAATTTCAAAATTTGAACAGAGCTTTACTATGATTAGGGAAAACAGTCCCTAGTCGTAGGATTATCGAGACGATGCATCGATACTCCATAATAGACTAGTATATACGCTTCTCATCCCAGCAGGGGAGATGGTCTGTCTCACAGCCATTGGTATGTCTTACCGGAGATAGTATACAGGTTCTCATTGGGTTATGAGTTACACTGGACGAACTCGTTGGGAACTACTGGTTGGTATTATAGCTATCGTCAGGTAGCAGTTCCCCGGTGGCATGAGTACAGGTTAGTCCGTTGACTTGACATCGCTATTCGTCTCGAGTGTGCTCCCACTGTACTTAGATTACTATCCTACCACGGCTCAAAGGAGTCGTGCAAACAGGTGGTAGTTGGGTGTAGTCCTGAAGCACTGGGAGACAGTAGTGGTTAGATAGGATCCGTCTCTTCCGGTATTGGGGGTTGATATCGCGCTGTGTTCGGAAATCCATTACACAAAGTCCCTGGCCCGGACAAGAGAGATTTACTAGTAAGTACTCTAGTTGTTTCTCAGTGTATATTGGGCTCTACCCCGACACAACTTATTGCGCTATTAGGGGTCTGACGGTTACCATCCCTCTAGGCCCGATATGCAAGTATCTTAGACGAACAGACCAGACTGTACGGAGATTGTCACAGATAGGGTCAGTAAGAGTTCGGATGAGTTTGCTCATTGGCCTTCTTATCGACAGATACCTGGGTAGCCGTTACATGCAGCTAGTACCGCTGACGTACTTATGGTTAAACCCATTGTTAGCATACTGTCGAGTCTTTAGTGTCCTACACCGAGGGTTTCCCTGCTTCGGACGAAACGATGTAGAGGCCGCATGGTTTTACGGCAGGATTCCGATCATATGCGTGTACTGGCTACATGGATGTTGTTCGGATGGATAATACTAGTGGGCTTTGGTTTAATCCAGATTCTCGTATTATATTATTAGATTGTTATTATCTTATTGTATTCATATTTTTTGGAATACGAATACGGGTATGTATATACGGTGAGGGTATTCTTGTAATCTCACAAGAGATGCTTCTAGAAGGGGACACCTCATTATTTGGATTTATCTATTTTGGAAATAGATTAATGATGTGGAAAATGGAGATATTTGAGGCATGGGAGTGAAGCATGGCTTATGCATTTGTTTATTACTTTGGATACACTATTGAAGCATGGTTGTTGTTTTCTATGTGAAAATAATCCATGCTTCATGAGTGATGTAGTATGAGCCATTCTTCACTTGAAAAAAAACACTTGATCATTTCCTCATTTCCTTTCTCTCTCCATTTTCTTCTCTTTCTTCTTCAAAAACCCTAACCTTTACATGTGTTGTGAGCCATAGGGTTATATAAGATAAAACATTCCATTAGACACTCTACATCTTCTAAGCTACCTAGCTTAGCAAACTAGGTGTTTCCCCAAATCAGAGCAAAGCTCTGTTCAAAATTCAAATTTTGAAATGAAGCAACGCTTCAGAAGCAGCGCACCACGTGTGTGCTAGCGCTAAGAGCGCTGCACTTAAGCAGCGCACCACGTGCAAAGCATGTGTGTGCTAGCGCTAAGAGCACTGCACTTAAGCAGCGCACCACGTGCAAAGCACGTGTACGCTAGCGCTAAGAGCGCTGCACTTAAGCAGCGCACCACGTGCAAAGCATGTGTGCGCTAGCGCTAAGTGCGCTGCGCTCTGAGCAGCGCACCACGTGCAAAGTATGGGTGCGCTAGTGCTAAGTGCGCTAGCGCTAAGTGCGCTAGCGTTGGAACTAAAAGCTCCCCACCATCAGATCTAAGATCCAATAATAATGATAAAACCATTAATTAATCAGAATTAAATTCTGTTAAGGAAAGATTCCTCAAAACTTTCCAAACAACAAGATTGTGCTCTGTAAATTATAGCACCGTTGGATCAATAATCCAATGGTGATTAAAAATCACTAAAATACAGAGTAATTCTGTATGGAAAAGATTTCCCAATCTTGTCGAAAACAAGAAGATTGCCTTCTGTAAATCAGAAGCTCTTGGATCAAAGATCCAACGGGGAAACATCCCCAAATCAATTGGAAAAAAGATCTCTTTAACTGATTGAACAAATCAGCTTGCCTTATAAAAAGGCCTCAAGACTTCAAGTCTCATATACAGAAACAAATAGAGGAACCCCTCCATAAGTTTTGAGAGATCTCAGAAAGAAGAGCCAAGCTCTCAGAAAAAGAAGAGTTTCTTCAAGGTAAAAAAATGAACAGAGAGATGAAATCATCTCATAATTAAAAAGAAGAATTCACTTCTTTAAAGATCATAAATCTACAAAGACCAAGGTCTTTCACAAAGAGATCAAATGATCTCATCATAAAATAAAAAGAAGAATATAATTCTTCTCACAGATCATAGATCTACAAGACTAAGGTCTTTTACAAAATGAGATCAATACATCTCAATATAAAAGGAGGAAGGAGAATTATTCAATTCTTTTAGGATCATTGATCCATAAAGGCAAAGCCTTTCATCAAAATATAAGAGATTGGACATCTCTTGTAAAGGTAAGGACTTTGTTCTTAGAACCTAGAGACAAAATCCCTTATAAAAAGAGAATTTAATTCTCAGGGCGCAAACTGATCTAAGTTGCATAAAAGAAGAGCTTCAGCGCTCCACATCTAGCGCAAAACGCTGCAGAGCCTTAGCGCTCTTAATCTAAAAAGAGCCCTAGCGCTCCAAATTTAAAATAGTGCTTTGCGCTCTTGGACTGGCACACAGCGCCAAGTGCACCACGTGCCCCTCACATGTGCGCCACTGAACAAATAGAGCTTTAGCGCTCACAAAATAGCGCTCTGCGCCCAAGACTAGCGCACTGCGCTCATAGACTGGCGATCAGCGCTAAGCGCACCACGTGCTCCCACGTGTGCGCCACTGAACAAATAGCGTTTTGCGCTCATAAACTAGTGCTTTGCGCTCATGGACTAGCGCTCAGCGCCAAGCACACCACGTGTCCCACACGTGTGTGCAATTAGACAAATAGCGCTTTGCGCTCACAAATTAGCGCAATGTGCTCATGGACTGGCGCAAAGCGCTAACCGCGCCACGTGTCCCTCACGTGTGCGCTGCTTGGCAGAAGCGCACTGCGCTTTTTAACTGACGCAAAGCGCCAAGTGCACCACGTGCTCCTCACGTGTGCGCTGATAGAACATAAATTATTCTTTAATAAGCCCTAGAGCTATGATGAATGCTCAGTATTCAATAAAAGACAAAAATACTGTCAGAATCCAAATCAATGCTCAGCATTGTTAAAAGGGCCAAGCCCAAATAAATGCTCAACAACCCAAAATAAATTTTAAACATTTTAACTTGATTAGGACTTAGCCCAAGATTGGCCATAAGTCCTCAATTCAGATTAATTGAGCCCATATGCTCATAAATCTCAGATCTTAGTCCCAATTGGACTACAGATCTCTCAACCAAAATTGGTTAAAGGGTACATCTCTGAACCCCTATGATATATGTCGTTGTAATCCTTCAACATCTTCGGAGAGGTGACGGGTCCCGACAACCATACATTTCATAGACTATGACGTCTTTAAACTGGACTGTGGGGTCCTTTAAACCCATGGAATATGATGTCCTTAACCTCGGACTGTGGGGTCCCTTCAAACCCACGGACTATGATGTCCTTAACCATAGACCGTAATGTCCTTAAACTAACATTGGACCGTGATGTCCTTAAACTAATCGACCGCAATGTCCCTAAACTAAACAGTAGAGTCCAAATGCTCTTTTGGCGGATCTAAACGATCCCGTTAAGTTGATCTTAGTCTAAAAATTAGACTAACATATTCTTAACAAACGTTTAAGTTGATGATCTAAACGATCCCGTTAAGTTGATCTTAGTCTAAAAATTAGACTAACGTATCCTTAACAAACGTTTAAGTTGATCTTAGTCTCAAATGAGACTAACGTGTCCTTAAACCCAACCCCAAACCCAAATCTAAGAAGATACGTATTAAGACTAATCCACGCCCTACGGGCGACAACATAAATTAGTCTCCGTATACAATCCACAGGCAACCAAAAAAACAAACAAACACCCACGACACGAAGTGACCATCTGGAGAGGAGAAAGTGGTTAGCGCGATACGGTAGTGTAATTAACTGCAGGGGCTTGCGCCTGCAGGGAAGAGCGTCCACACAATCAAAAACCCCTCAAATGAAGAGGAATCTGACGAAGTCTGCTACATCGGCCGCATCCGTTTAAACCTTCGATACATGGTGTCATAAATCAACTTGGCATCTTCGGAGAGGTGGACGGATAGCACCAATTAGCATCTGCCCCGAATTCAGGCAAGACGGACCAACGCGGTCGCGTCTCCGTGTTCGGAGGGGAACAGATTCTGGCACGTCCGGTGGGACCTTTTCCTCTTTCCACTCCACACTTCGTGTGTCGTGTTCGCGAACAAATCGCGGTTTAATATGGTTGCCCTTAGGTTCGAGGTACTAAGATTTGGTGTCTTGCTCCGTGCAGAAAACAGAAGATCAATGGCTTCAAACTGCTCCATCTGCAACTGCAACTCCCATTCCGTCTCATCTGGATGTGTAAACTACGGGCCCCAAGCGGCCTTCCTTTTTAAAATGCCAGAGGAGCAAGTAACTCAGGCCACCACTGGGCTGTTCTTGGGACCATGATCCCACCGATGAGCTTCAATGCCCCGCTGCTGTCGCAAGAAGCCCCAAAGAAGTCGGTTTTTGATCGACTTACCACTGCTGTGGCCCCTCTCAACGAGTCGCCCAAATCCAATGCCTCAGTTTTTAACAGACTGGGCCAGAACGCCAACAAGCCTGCAATACCTAAAGCAGCCATCCCAGAGCGGATAGCCATCTTGGCTTAAGCGGACGAAATCATTAGAGAGGCTTCTTCTGCCAAGATGTCAGTCTTCACAAGGCTGGCCATTCCGGCTCCCGCTCCAGGAGAAGTCATCAAAGCTTCTTCCCCTGCCCAGAGGTCTGACTTTGATAGATTGGACATTGCTTTTCAACGGACATCGGTCTTTAAGAGGATGACGCCGGCGACAACCATTCGCCAAAACAGGGGGCATGATGAAGTCACCCCTACAGCTGAGACGATCCCATCCACATGACATGCTCACTGTCATCACTGGCGCCGAGTAAGGAAGGCTGGGGGCAGCTCCCCTTCTGGACTGACTCCGCCAGCTCCCATGGTGGAAATCGATGCTGCTGTTCCGACTGGGAACAACTTTGAACCGCTTAGGAGAGTCCGCAAGAACTCTCCAACTGCCATGCTGAAAATATCTCCTCCACCTGTGGAGAATGCTACAGAAAAGAAGCCGGAGCAGCCCCCTCAGCGGCTGTCCTCCAGAATTTACAAAGTCTGGCGACAGGTCCAGAAATCGGTGATTGACCAGGACTACTCTCGTCGACCAAAGAAGATTAAAACTCGGCAAGAAAAGAGCCATCCTGTGGTACCACAAAAGATGTCATCAGTCTGGGTGCCCGCTGCAATGGCTCCCTCAACGTCAACCGCTCACAAGAGAAGGAGGCCGGAGAAAGCCCCTGTGACCATGACAAACCGCAAGGACACTGAATCTAAACGCCTAAAGTCTGGGGGCATGGTAACACACACCATTTATATGGCTTCCGGAAAAAAGGAAAGCCGTGCTTCTACGGGTCATCGACTGCTTACTCGATCGATAACAAAGGCTCAGGAGCAATAGCAGCAAAAACTCCAGGAGATGCAGACTGTATTGGCCGCACTCACTGGGCCAAAAGAAAACCCAGAGACCTCAGAGCAGCGTCAGGAATAAGAAACTGATGCTGAATTCCTCCGAAGAATGCTCGAGAGGAAAGAAAAAGAGGCCGCGGAACAGGCGGCCAACATAAAAAGAATGGCTCTTTTGTTCCAAGATATGGCCGGGATGATGCTACAGCCGGAACCTCCAGCTGAAGACCCCCCGATTATCATTGAAGACGACAGAGGGGAGACATCGAACCCTCCTCCGTCTCTTTCAGCAGCCAAGGAGGAGACCATCTCCAAGGCCGCTCTGGATGATTACATCGCTCAGCAAATACGAGCTCATCATGCGAACGAAACGTCTGGGCAGATCGTTAAGACTGGACGACCCTATCCGGGCTGCTATGATCAAATAAGGTACCTACCGGGATATACGATCCCTAAATTCCATGTATATAAAGGGACGGGAAATCCCCACCAGCATGTCGCCCAGTTCAGGGCTCTATGTGGAAACACTGGAGGTGACGATAAACTGCTACTTCGCCAGTTCGTCAGCAGCTTGTCGGAGACAACGTTCGAATGGTACTCTGAACTCCCGAACGACTCTGTCAAGACATTTGCAGAAATAGAGCTGTTGTTCACGCAAAGATTCGCAAGCGCTAGCAAGTGTACTCCGATTAATGCACTAATTAATGCCAGGGTGAAGTCAGGAGAGACATGGGTCCAATATGCAATACGATGGCAGAATCTGTGGTCGAAATGCGAGCAACGCATCGAAGAAGCGCCAGCAGTGGGCATGTTCGTGGGTACTCTTGATCCGCAGGTGACTATCTCCCAGTTCATGATGTTTTTCAAGCCCACCACCTTCCAAGCTCTGATTGACAAACTGGCCCAAATGGACCAGATGGGCCACATACCTTCCTCTTCGAAGCCGGAGCCGCGGAATGAAAAAGGGAAAGGGAAAGCGACTTTCGTCGCCAATGATCAACAGCAGCCCAGTGGTCCAAAATTAACTGATCGCCTAGATGAGAGATGGCGATTTTATAATGAGAAAATGAAGCGACCTTATTCATTTCCCGGGACAAAACGAGGAGATTGTTTGAACTATCGGTGCGCAACAGGCTCATCAATCTGCCGAATCCGAAACACCCATTGCAACCCGGTGAGGCTAATAATTCTAATTATTGCCCTTATCACCAAGCGATAGGCCATCCAATTGAAGATTGCTTCATCTTTAAAGTCTGGGTTGAAGATCAATACCAATAGGGCAAGTTCGCACTGTCCGAAAATTGGAAAGTAAGCCCGCCTCAGTCGCACGCTCTTAAAAGGGGAGACACACCGGGGGCATCGTGCTCTTTTGTCGAAGAAGCTCCATGGGAGGTCGCTTTTTCAGCCAAAACAAAAAGAATGCTAAAGGATCTCCAAACATGCCCGAGAATCAGATGGAAAAATCCATTGGAACCCGAGATCATCAAGGGAATGCTGAAACCGCGCCCGACTCCAAAGATTGGCGATGATAGTCAAAGTGCTTACACCCAGCCGTCAAAGTCTTTGATGAAGAAGAAGAAGACCAAAAGACCGTGAAGCTTAGTGACGAGCGCACGGACCTGCAAAAACATATCGACACGCTGGAAGAATATAACCAGAATGCGCGGACCCCAGTCACACTCCAAGAATTTCTCAGCCACGTCCTTGAGGGCGGAGATGATAATAATGGAGAAGACTCGTCGGATGAGCCTGAAGATTATGCGGCAAGCTACCGTATGATCTCTCACTCATTGATAAACGATGAAGAAGCTCCTTACGCAGAGAAACTGGGGGCAGATCCTGAGCCGAAACTTCTCGGACCATCAGATGAAATGATTGATGCATTCCTGAAAGAACCCTTCTTAAAAGAAAAGCTGATCGAGAGCGCGAGATGGCCATATTTGAAATGGCCAAACGCCAGAGACTGGACGAAAGGGCCGAAACACTCCCACCAGATCAAAGTACATCCGCCGCAAATAAAAGCAAGTTCAAGACGAGGAAAATGTTCGCCAAAGCCATATCGATGGGAATGAAGCTGCCACCCTCTGAAGGATACACTCCTAATGAAGCAGATACACATCCTAGCTACTGCTTATATCATCGAAAGATTGCGCACCCCACCGAAGAGTGCCACGCTTTTAAAAATTGGTGGCAGGGATATGTTGCTCACCAACAACATTTCAAGCGAATGAAACGCAAAACTCGTCGGGAGCAAAGAAATACGACCGAGGAGCGCAAAAGAACGACCGGAAACTGTCACATGGTCGACGCCGGGGGATCGCAAGTTCTTACCTTTGGGAGAGATTCTGATGAAGAAATAGCTCTTGGCCCTTTCTTTAAAGAATCCACCTCGGGAAAAGAGGAAGAACCGAAGAGCTGCGAGAACATTCAGCTGCGCAATCGTACGCTGCCTGAAAAGAATCTCGGGCCCGTGAACAGTGGGTCGAATAGAAAAGATAAGTGGAAAGGAAAGACCCCAGAAGATATCGCCCTCGATGATCGAGTCGTCAAAGAGCTGGCAGCCAAGGACCCGCCCAAGAAAAATAAGGTGGATTACAACGTTCTGGCACACTTGAGGAAGCTATCTTCGCAGCTAAGCATTCTCGATGCCCTCTTGTTATCAAAAGAAGCAAGAGATTCTCTTATCAAGGCGTTACAAGATCCTGAAAAATTCCAAGCTTTCTTCGCCGAAGAAAAGATGAAGGAGGAGCTGGAAGAAGTGCACACAGCCGATATTACCTTCGGCGATGAAGATCTCCTCCTTGGGACATGCGAGCATAACCGTCCCCTTTATGTCTCTGGATACTGTCATGATATCAAGATAGACAAAATCTTGGTTGACAATGGGTCCTCCGTTAACCTCCTCAATGTAAGAGTGTTGAAGGAAATCTGTATGAGCGTTCAACACCTCGCTCGGGATAAGATCACTATCTCTGGGTTTGACTCCCAGTCGTCACGGACGCTCGGGTCTGTGATACTAACGTTGCGTTTTGGGATTCTCGTCACAGATATTAAATTTCACGTCATTGACGCCAAGACATGTTACAATGCTTTGCTCGGCAGGCCTTGGTTACACGAGTACAACATCATCCCTTCTACACAGTATTTCAAGGATGGTCTCGAGTATAGCGTGACAGGGGATCTGAACCCATTCTCCGTGAACAAAGTTCGCAAATATGAGGATGCCAAGTACTTCCTGCCAGATTTAAAAGACACAGAAAGATGTCGCAAACTGGAGGACAAGAACAAAGCTATCACCACTATTCCGGTCTTCGGGAGTGATACCGAGTAGGAAGAAGAAATAGTTTATTTAGGGCCGCTCCAATACACCAAGCTGGGACCATCCACCCCTATGTTGATCTTCGGCAGCGACTCGGAAGATGAAGTCAATGCCGTATTTTCTGTTCGGCTATCAGTTCAAGCCTTCGCTGGCGATGATCGGAGTTTGCAAATTGCTATGGTTCCGCAAGAGCATTACAAAGAGCATGACGCGCTTGATACCTACAGTGTGGAAGAACTGCAGACATTCTACGTCCCTTCCAGGCGAAGGGATGAAAAGGCGATCCTCTTTTATCAATCCACGGAAACCAAAGTGGAGAAAGAAGTCTGGCATAGCGCTGACTCGACATTTGATAGAATTCAGCCCATCCGACTGCCCAGATACTACACAGAAGGATTGAAGAGGCTGTTGAGGCGCCAAGGCGTACCCTTCAAACAGACTGCTCGACAAGCTCAGTTCTACAACAGGATCTGGAATGTCCCCGGAAGTCAGCGAAAACAGCCCAACGGGAGAATATAAACGATCGGACTTGGATATGTTCAACCCAAGAAACAAGAGAGACTTCGCGGCTGCTACGTCATACATGACTTCGATGAAGAAGGAGATGCTCTGTGGGAAGATGCTAACCCTGAACCAAAACGAGCTCCCGCCGTGAAAGTGCCAAGTCCGTCGTTCGAAGAACAGATGGACAAGCTTATAAGGGAAGTGGGTCAAAAGGTTCGAGACGATCATAATCGCGAAATGGCTATTTACGAGAAAGCCAGGAGGCAGCTCCTCCTTCGACAGGCCGTGGAAAATGACAATGCTCCTCATCGCCAACCCATCTTACAAAAGACCCGGCGCAGAGGCAAAAATAAATCAAAGATCGGAAAAAACGTTCGACAGCTGCAAAGCGGGTCTAAGAAACCACGCGATCAAGAATCGAGCAGCCGGGATCCATCTCTTATGAAGAAGATGGGTCGAGCATATTCCTTTCCCCAAGACAAGAAAAAGAAGATATTTGATCCTGTAACACCCGAGCCCAATACTACTATTTTCTGTTACTGCTTGAGCATTAATGTGTTACTCATTTCATTTAGCCTGTCTGCTTGTCACTTACTGTAAATTTTTATCCGGAAAAGTCATTTCTGCATATAACAATTTTCAGCATCTAAAGTGAAATTAAAAATATCTATCTTGGCCTACTCGACACCCCTAGCCTCGTGGTAGCGTCCGTGCATCGAGTTCTCGTCCCGTTCGGTGAAACGGGCGAGTTTGGACGGCTACGCGCGCGTACAGGTGTCCGTCTTGGGGGTATGCTTTTTTAATCATAAAACACCTCATTTTAAAATTCGGAACCCGCTTAAAATCCTATTATTTAAATTTCGAATTTTTGGACCCAAGCCGGGCGCGATTTGGAAATGTTTTATTTAGCGCCAAAATCCCAAATTTCTATAATCTTTAAAACCTTATATATTTCGTTCATATTAACCAATTCAAATATTTTCAACAGAGTAAATATTGGATGAACAGTATAAATCTTTGCAGTTTTAATTTTCAGCCAATCGCGAGGCGTTTAAGTTCCCGTGGGCCCCACCTCTGCAACCTCTCTCTACATCTCACATCTCTCTCTCTCTCTCTTTCTCAATCTCTCTCTCTCTCTATATATCTTCAGATCTCTTTCTCTCTCTCCCTCATATATATTCCTTCTCCATCACATTTTTTTTCAAAATGAAACCACGAGCAAAGAAACCCACCGAGAGCCTGAACCCTAGCCGCCTTCACCGTCGCCGCCGCAGCCCCGACGCCGGCGTCAACATCACCGTCACCCTCGCCTCCGCCTCCGTTCTCCTCTTACCCGCCGCCGCCGCCTGCGTACAATTACTACGGGCCGCCGCCGCCGGCTACGGCTCCGCCTCCTCCTCAATACTACCTCCACCCTCCGCCGCCGGAGACCTCCGAAGAGGTCCGAACTCTGTTCGTCGCTGGGCTCCCCGACGACGTTCAGCTTCGCGAGATCTACAACCTCTTCAGGGAGTTCCCAGGGTTTCAGACTTCTCAGCTCAGGAGCGCTGGGACTACTAGGGCCTATGCATTTGCTGTTTTCAATGATCAGCAATCTGCATTAAATGCAATGGTATCCTTGAATGGGCTAGTGTTTGACCTTGAGAAGGAATCAACTCTTTACATTGATCTTGCAAAGTCCAACTCAAGATTTAAACGCTCAAGAAATGGTGATGATGTGCCACACTCTCGTGATAAAAAAATTCAGGGCACCTGCATACTCAAGGAGCTTTATTGATTCAGGTGTTGGAAGCAATATTCACATGCCTGGAATGGCAAACTACATTCCTCAGAATAATAACCCTTGCTCAACACTGTTTGTTGCCAACTTGGGTCCAGCTTGCTACGAGCAGGAGCTAACTGCAGTATTTTCAAGATGCCAAGGGTTCACAAAATTGAAGATGCAAAAGAAAAATGGACTACCTGTTGCCTTTGTGGACTTTAAGAGCACAAATCGAACCCTAGTTGTGACCACGCACCAGATCGCGACTAGACCCGGTACCGTATCGTGACTTGTGCACCAGGCCGCCTGCATCTCGACCCTTGTTCTGAGGCAAGTACCCCTTGCTACATGCTATACAGTATATTTATATATATATTGACACCCTAAACTTATAAAACTTAACTTGGTATAGTCGTTTCCCATTTGGTTACAATATGTCATTATATCATTTTACTGTTAACATGGAATTTACAATTTAAACCTACTAATCAAATCTACCTATTTAATCACATTTTACTGTTTAAGAGATGGTAGCACTTACCCATGTAGTTCTATCATATTCGGACATTCGTATTCAAAGGCTTGATATAATTGTATTGCGCCAATACCTAAACTATTGCACCGCTAAGGGTGCTTAGACTTGTTAACATAATTAATCGGTTGCATTGTATTACTGCACTATTGTGATTAAATGAAACATGCTTATTATTTAATCCATTGCTTATTTCATGTTGTTAAATACCCTGTTCGATTATATATCTGTTTGTGAGCACACCCACGATATTGTTACATCTGGACTTGACATTGTCACACATGGTATACATTGATACACCTGACATGGTACCGTATGCTGTTGACTTGACCCGATGTACCATGACCCGACCTGTTACCTGATCTTGTGTCTAATGCCAACAAACCTGTCCTGTAGTCCTCATGGACCGTTCCTGTTGCCTATCCAGACAGACCTGCTTTTACCCGATTCTGTGTTGGCATTAGTCCTTGACTACTGAATACCTGACCTGACATATATAACTTGGGGGTATGGGGAAATCAAAGGTGAAACCGACTTGTAACTCAACAGTTCGATACCTGTTCTGATCAGTCTTACGGGCTTGGCCAGCCCCGGAGTGATGATGCTGACATCACTCGCCCATCCTGCTACCTATTACTGCTTAGCGGCACGTCTCGGATTCAGCCCCGAGGATCTTGACCGTGGTCCCGGGCACGCACGGGATACTATTGAGTTACATCGACGAGTCATCAATTGATTTCAAGGACTTTAGAGTAGAAACCTGATAGGACAGTTTAGTTACCGCTGCACTGTTATTCCATAGTACTGCTTTATTCATGTTCATACCTGCATTGTTTATTACCATGTTTATACTATATACTTGATGACATGACGCGCTGACGTCTGGGTTTTGCATGGCCCAGATTCTGTACCACTGTCGGCGACCGAGCAGGAGCACTTCAGCCAGTAGGCTGATCTGTGAGTTCCTTAGTGATTAGTTTATTTATTTCATTTCATTTCAGATGTGAGCCCGCATTATGGGACGTACTGTTTATTTATTGTATTGGATCATTTGCTTCCGCACTTATTGTTTATTGATTCTTGTTATTATGGATTTGGACATGTGTTAGATTAGTTCATTATCTTGTTCTTGATATCCCTACAACCGTAATGTGACTGTGGATGGATACTTCCTACCCACAGGTAGCATGGTTGGCTATGTCACGTGCCCAATCTTGCGTACTCTGGGAACCGGGGCGTGACATGGTTCTTTTGGTATCAGAGCCAGGTTAGTTGGGTTGATTTTTTTGTAGTTGGGTATTGTATCCAATACACGAATCAGAATACCCGTGTTTAGGAAACATGTCCTGCCACCTTACCGTTTACCATTCTTGAATCACATTCTTCCTAATTATATCTTTTACGATGTGCAAACTTCTTTTGCATATCGACTCGAAACCTGATTCCTTGTTATCTCTAGGACTTAGGCGACTTGGGTAGAGTTATGTAATTGTGGCTATGATACCGCGGCATAGTTACAATGCAGTACTCTATTTAAGTATCTTAGAGTTCTAGCCTTGATCTATATTCAAAATCTATCATCATGCTAATGTTGGGTATTTTGAGTTCAGGATTATGGCCGGTAAGAAATTGAAGACATACCAGAGGCTTGTGGACGAAGCCACCATGCTTGGAGTGATAAGAGGAATGTTGGAGAGTCAAAGAAACGGACCGAGCTGATCCAGCAGCAAGCGGACTCGTTTCGGGAAGGTTTGCAGATCGTTCAGCAGTCTGTGAACAATGTTGGAGCTAGACCAGTTGACCGAGTAGGGACCGTAGCAGATTTCAGGCGGTTGGATCCGTCTACATTTACTAGTTTAAAGGAGCCGTTGCCAGTGGAGCAGTGGCTAGTTGACACAGAGAACTTGCTTTTTGCGGCGCAGATTCCTGATGACAAAAAGTTGTTGTGGTACGCATTCAGCTAGTGGACTACGCCCGAGAATGGTGGCTTGTAGAGGAGACCCCCTTGCCCAAGCCGATCAAGTAGGCAGATTTTTCTAAGAGTTTCTTAGAGAAGTTCTTTCCGCGGACTGCACGGGAGGAAATGGAAGAGAAGTTCATCGGACTAAAGCTGAAAGGAGCACCCGAGATGTGCATGTAGCAGAATGGACGAGACTCAGTAGTTTCGCTGGACCTTTAGTTGCCAACGATGCAGACAGGGCACGAAGGTTCATGTGCAGACTGGACGTGGATATCCAGAGGCAGATTGTCTCCCTGGGTTTGACCACTTTCTCACAAATACTTGCAGCAGCCAAGAGCAGCAGAGTGTATCTGGGATTAAAGAGAGTTTGCAGCAGACGGCAGTTGCTTTAAGGAAGCAGTTCGGTCGGGCCGGTCGTATTTAGGGCTAGGCCGACAAACAATATTCTTGCATCAATGGAAGTGATGAAAGTAAAGAGCCGGCTGTTGTTCGTGATTCTATGTACGTGTTTGAAGATATATCGGGTTTACCGCCGAGGAGAGACGTGGAGTTCGCAATTGATCATATTCCTGGTGCAACGCCAGTATCTAAAGCGTATTATCCAATGGCGCCAGTAGAGTTGGAAGAAGTAAAGAAACAGGTTGCTGAATTGCTTGAAAAAGGGTTGGATTCGAAGCAGTAACTCGCCTTGGAGAGCTCCAGTTCTTCTAGTAAAGAAGAAGGATGGCACAAGAAGGATGTGCATCGACTATCAAGAATTAAACCGGGTGGCTATCAAGAACAAGTACCCGATCCCTCGTATTGGAGAACTTTTGAGCAGCTTAGTGGCGTAAGGGTATTCTCGAAATTGGATTTATGATCCGGATATCATAAGGTCCGAATGAAAACAGAAGATATTTACAAGACGGCGTTCCGAACTCGGTATGGACATTACGAGTACTTAGTGATGCCCTTCGGAGTAACGAATACGCCGGCAGTATTCATGGACTTGATGAACCGAATCTTTTCACCGTTCTTGGATCAGTTCATTGTGGTATTCATTGACAATATTCTGGTTTACTCGAAGAGTTTTGAAAAGCATGCTGAGCATCTGAAGATCGCACTGCAGACGTTGAGACAGGAGAAATTGTATGCGAATGCGAGTTTTGGCTGGAGGAAGTAAGGTTTTTAGGGCATGTTGTGTCTGGCGATGGCATTGCCGTCGATCCAGAAAAGATTGCAGCAGTTCGAGATTGGCCTATTCCAAAGAATGCTGCTGAGATAAGAAGTTTTCTTGGATTAGCCGGATACTACAGGAGATTTGTGGAGAACTTTGCTCGTCTGGCAGAGCCGTTGACCAAGCTTACGCGCAAGGAGGTACCTTTTGTATGGACGGATAAATGTGCGTTAGCTTTTGAGACGTTGAAGCAGAAGTTGATAACCGCCCCTATTCTGACCGTGCCAGACAATTTCGGAGGATTGGTGATTCACAGCGACGCATCTGGGAAAGGATTGGGATGTGTTTTGATGCAGCATGGGAAGGTTGTAGCATACGCATCGAGACAATTGAAGACCCATGAGAAGAATTATCCGACTCACGACTTGGAGCTTGTGGCTGTGATCTTCGCTTTGAAGATTTGGAGACACTACCTTTTGGGCGAAAGAGTCGAAGTTTTTACCGATCATAAGAGCTTGAAGTATGTGTTCACGCAGAAGGAGCTTAATATGAGGCAGCGTAGATGGTTGGAGCTGATGGCTGACTACGATCTTGATCTTAAGTACCATCCGGGAAAGGTTAATGTTGTGCCGGATGCGCTTAGTCGGTTACCAGCAATTCAGATGTTAACTACGCAAAAGGAAATCGTTGCAGATTTTCGAAGATTTGACTTGGAGGTTGTGCTACCGCGTTCTACAGGACAGTTGATGCAGTTACAAGTGCATTCGTCTTTGATTGAGAAGATTAAATCAGCACAATCGCAGGATCCTAGACTGCAAAAGTTTCGAGAGCAGGCTGAAGCTGGACTACGAACAGATTTACTGGTCCACAAAGATGTACCGAGATATTCGACAGCGTTTCTGGTGGGAAGGCATGAAGCGGGAGATTGCTCGCTTTGTGGCTAAGTACTTGGTGTGTCAGCAAGTTAAGGCTGAACATCAAAGGGTTGCTGGTTTATTGCAACCACTTCGGATTCCTCAGTGGAAGTGGGAACATATAACCATGGATTTCGTGACGGCTTTACCGCGGAGTCCAAAGGGCAACAATGCAGCATGGGTGATTGTTGATCGGTTGACTAAGGCTGCTCACTTCATTCCTTTCCGGGTTGGTCAATCAACGGAGACTTTGGCAGAGCGGTACATGCAGGAGATTGTAAGATTGCATGGAGTACCGGTGAGCATCGTGTCCGATCGGGACACTCGGTTCTTATCACACTTTTGGCGGAGTTTACAGGAAAGTTTGGGGACTCGATTGAAATTTAGCACAGCTTATCATCCTCAAACTGATGGTCAGTCGGAGAGAACGATCCAAACTCTTGAAGACATGTTGAGAGCATGCATGTTGGACTTCAAGGGTTTGTGGGAAGATCATCTACACTTGGTAGAGTTTTCTTACAACAACAGTTTTCAGGCAACTATCCAGATGGCTCCGTTTGAAGCTTTGTATGGTCGTAAATGCCGTTCACCTGTTTGTTGGGATGATGTCGGTGAACGAAGATTGTTGGGACCAGTTTTGGTGGTGCAGACAGTTGAGAAGGTTAACACTATCAGAAAGCATATGAAGGCAGCTCAAGACAGACAGAAGAGTTGGGCTGACACGTCAAGGAGACCTCTAGAGTTGGCTGTGGGTGATTTGGTATTCTTGAAGATATCACCGATTAGAGGGGTGATTCGTTTTGGGAGTCGAGGAAAGCTTAGTCCTCGATTTGTTAGACCCTTTGAGATATTGGAGCGTGTTGGAGAGATAGCGTACCGTTTGGCGTTACCGCAGTCCTTGGCAGGTGTGCACGATGGGTTTCATGTATCTCAACTACGAACATATGTTCGAGATGAAACACACGTCTTGGATCATTCGGAGTTAACATTACGGGAAGACTTGACTTTTGAGGAGCGACCGGTTGAAATCGTGGTTCTAAAGGAAAAAGGTTCTTAAGAACAAGGTTATCCCCTTGTGCTTGTTTCTTGGGGTAATCGCTCGCATGGAGAGTCCACTTGGGAACGAGAAGATGAGATCCGGCAGAAGTTTCCTCACCTTTTCCTGTAGTTTTCTATCTTTGTATTCTTGGAATTTCGAGGACGAAATTCTTTTGTAGTTGGGTATGATGTAACACCCGAGCCCAAAACTAATATTTTCTGTTACTGCTTGAGCATTAATGTGTTACTCATTTCATTTAGCCTGTCTGTTTGTCACTTACTGTAAATTTTTATCCGGAAAAGTCATTTCTGCATATAACAATTTTCAGCATCTAAAGTGAAATTAAAAATATCTATCTTGGCCTACTCGACACCCCTAGCCTCGTGGTAGCGTCCGTGCATCGAGTTCTCGTCCCGTTCGGTGAAACGGGCGAGTTTGGACGGCTACGCGCGCGTACAGGTGTCCGTCTTGGGGGTATGCTTTTTTAATCATAAAACACCTCATCTTAAAATTCGAAACCCGCTTAAAATCCTATTATTTAAATTTCGAATTTTTGGACCCAAGCCGGGCGCGATTTGGAAATGTTTTATTTAGCGCCAAAATCCCAAATTTCTATAATCTTTAAAACCTTATATATTTCGTTCATATTAACCAATTCAAATATTTTCAACAGAGTAAATATTGGATGAACAGTATAAATCTTTGCAGTTTTAATTTTCAGCCAATCGCGAGGCGTTTAAGTTCCCGTGGGCCCCACCTCTGCAACCTCTCTCTACATCTCACATCTCTCTCTCTCTCTTTCTCAATCTCTCTCTCTCTATATATCTTCAGATCTCTTTCTCTCTCTCCCTCATATATATTCCTTCTCCATCACATTTTTTTTCAAAATGAAACCACGAGCAAAGAAACCCACCGAGAGCCTGAACCCTAGCCGCCTTCACCGTCGCCGCCGCAGCCCCGACGCCGGCGTCAACATCACCGTCACCCTCGCCTCCGCCTCCGTTCTCCTCTTACCCGCCGCCGCCGCCTGCGTACGATTACTACGGGCCGCCGCCGCCGGCTACGGCTCCGCCTCCTCTTCAATACTACCTCCACCCTCCGCCGCCGGAGACCTCCGAAGAGGTCCGAACTCTGTTCGTCGCTGGGCTCCCCGACGACGTTCAGCTTCGCGAGATCTACAACCTCTTCAGGGAGTTCCCAGGGTTTCAGACTTCTCAGCTCAGGAGCGCTGGGACTACTAGGGCCTATGCATTTGCTGTTTTCAATGATCAGCAATCTGCATTAAATGCAATGGTATCCTTGAATGGGCTAGTGTTTGACCTTGAGAAGGAATCAACTCTTTACATTGATCTTGCAAAGTCCAACTCAAGATTTAAACGCTCAAGAAATGGTGATGATGTGCCACACTCTCGTGATAAAAAAATTCAGGGCACCTGCATACTCAAGGAGCTTTATTGATTCAGGTGTTGGAAGCAATATTCACATGCCTGGAATGGCAAACTACATTCCTCAGAATAATAACCCTTGCTCAACACTGTTTGTTGCCAACTTGGGTCCAGCTTGCTACGAGCAGGAGCTAACTGCAGTATTTTCAAGATGCCAAGGGTTCACAAAATTGAAGATGCAAAAGAAAAATGGACTACCTGTTGCCTTTGTGGACTTCAAGAGCACAAATCGAACCCTAGTTGTGACCACGCACCAGATCGCGACTAGACCCGGTACCGTATCGTGACTTGTGCACCAGGCCGCCTGCATCTCGACCCTTGTTCTGAGGCAAGTACCCCTTGCTACATGCTATACAGTATATTTATATATATATTGACACCCTAAACTTATAAAACTTAACTTGGTATAGTCGTTTCCCATTTGGTTACAATATGTCATTATATCATTTTACTGTTAACATGGAATTTACAATTTAAACCTACTAATCAAATCTACCTATTTAATCACATTTTACTGTTTAAGAGATGGTAGCACTTACCCATGTAGTTCTATCATATTCGGACATTCGTATTCAAAGGCTTGATATAATTGTATTGCGCCAATACCTAAACTATTGCACCGCTAAGGGTGCTTAGACTTGTTAACATAATTAATCGGTTGCATTGTATTACTGCACTATTGTGAATAAATGAAACATGCTTATTATTTAATCCATTGCTTATTTCATGTTGTTAAATACCCTGTTCGATTATATATCTGTTTGTGAGCACACCCACGATATTGTTACATCTGGACTTGACATTGTCACACATGGTATACATTGATACACCTGACATGGTACCGTATGCTGTTGACTTGACCCGATGTACCATGACCCGACCTGTTACCTGATCTTGTGTCTAATGCCAACAAACCTGTCCTGTAGTCCTCATGGACCGTTCCTGTTGCCTATCCAGACAGACCTGCTTTTACCCGATTCTGTGTTGGCATTAGTCCTTGACTACTGAATACCTGACCTGACATATATAACTTGGGGGTATGGGGAAATCAAAGGTGAAACCGACTTGTAACTCAACAGTTCGATACCTGTTCTGATCAGTCTTACGGGCTTGGCCAGCCCCGGAGTGATGATGCTGACATCACTCGCCCATCCTGCTACCTATTACTGCTTAGCGGCACGTCTCGGATTCAGCCCCGAGGATCTTGACCGTGGTCCCGGGCACGCACGGGATACTATTGAGTTACATCGACGAGTCATCAATTGATTTCAAGGACTTTAGAGTAGAAACCTGATAGGACAGTTTAGTTACCGCTGCACTGTTATTCCATAGTACTGCTTTATTCATGTTCATACCTGCATTGTTTATTACCATGTTTATACTATATACTTGATGACATGACGCGCTGACGTCTGGGTTTTGCATGGCCCAGATTCTGTACCACTGTCGGCGACCGAGCAGGAGCACTTCAGCCAGTAGGCTGATCTGTGAGTTCCTTAGTGATTAGTTTATTTATTTCATTTCATTTCAGATGTGAGCCCGCATTATGGGACGTACTGTTTATTTATTGTATTGGATCATTTGCTTCCGCACTTATTGTTTATTGATTCTTGTTATTATGGATTTGGACATGTGTTAGATTAGTTCATTATCTTGTTCTTGATATCCCTACAACCGTAATGTGACTGTGGATGGATACTTCCTACCCACAGGTAGCATGGTTGGCTATGTCACGTGCCCAATCTTGCGTACTCTGGGAACCGGGGCGTGACATGGTTCTTTTGGTATCAGAGCCAGGTTAGTTGGGTTGATTTTTTTGTAGTTGGGTATTGTATCCAATACACGAATCAGAATACCCGTGTTTAGGAAACATGTCCTGCCACCTTACCGTTTACCATTCTTGAATCACATTCTTCCTAATTATATCTTTTACGATGTGCAAACTTCTTTTGCATATCGACTCGAAACCTGATTCCTTGTTATCTCTAGGACTTAGGCGACTTGGGTAGAGTTATGTAATTGTGGCTATGATACCGCGGCATAGTTACAATGCAGTACTCTATTTAAGTATCTTAGAGTTCTAGCCTTGATCTATATTCAAAATCTATCATCATGCTAATGTTGGGTATTTTGAGTTCAGGATTATGGCCGGTAAGAAATTGAAGACATACCAGAGGCTTGTGGACGAAGCCACCATGCTTGGAGTGATAAGAGGAATGTTGGAGAGTCAAAGAAACGGACCGAGCTGATCCAGCAGCAAGCGGACTCGTTTCGGGAAGGTTTGCAGATCGTTCAGCAGTCTGTGAACAATGTTGGAGCTAGACCAGTTGACCGAGTAGGGACCGTAGCAGATTTCAGGCGGTTGGATCCGTCTACATTTACTAGTTTAAAGGAGCCGTTGCCAGTGGAGCAGTGGCTAGTTGACACAGAGAACTTGCTTTTTGCGGCGCAGATTCCTGATGACAAAAAGTTGTTGTGGTACGCATTCAGCTAGTGGACTACGCCCGAGAATGGTGGCTTGTAGAGGAGACCCCCTTGCCCAAGCCGATCAAGTAGGCAGATTTTTCTAAGAGTTTCTTAGAGAAGTTCTTTCCGCGGACTGCACGGGAGGAAATGGAAGAGAAGTTCATCGGACTAAAGCTGAAAGGAGCACCCGAGATGTGCATGTAGCAGAATGGACGAGACTCAGTAGTTTCGCTGGACCTTTAGTTGCCAACGATGCAGACAGGGCACGAAGGTTCATGTGCAGACTGGACGTGGATATCCAGAGGCAGATTGTCTCCCTGGGTTTGACCACTTTCTCACAAATACTTGCAGCAGCCAAGAGCAGCAGAGTGTATCTGGGATTAAAGAGAGTTTGCAGCAGACGGCAGTTGCTTTAAGGAAGCAGTTCGGTCGGGCCGGTCGTATTTAGGGCTAGGCCGACAAACAATATTCTTGCATCAATGGAAGTGATGAAAGTAAAGAGCCGGCTGTTGTTCGTGATTCTATGTACGTGTTTGAAGATATATCGGGTTTACCGCCGAGGAGAGACGTGGAGTTCGCAATTGATCATATTCCTGGTGCAACGCCAGTATCTAAAGCGTATTATCCAATGGCGCCAGTAGAGTTGGAAGAAGTAAAGAAACAGGTTGCTGAATTGCTTGAAAAAGGGTTGGATTCGAAGCAGTAACTCGCCTTGGAGAGCTCCAGTTCTTCTAGTAAAGAAGAAGGATGGCACAAGAAGGATGTGCATCGACTATCAAGAATTAAACCGGGTGGCTATCAAGAACAAGTACCCGATCCCTCGTATTGGAGAACTTTTGAGCAGCTTAGTGGCGTAAGGGTATTCTCGAAATTGGATTTATGATCCGGATATCATAAGGTCCGAATGAAAACAGAAGATATTTACAAGACGGCGTTCCGAACTCGGTATGGACATTACGAGTACTTAGTGATGCCCTTCGGAGTAACGAATACGCCGGCAGTATTCATGGACTTGATGAACCGAATCTTTTCACCGTTCTTGGATCAGTTCATTGTGGTATTCATTGACAATATTCTGGTTTACTCGAAGAGTTTTGAAAAGCATGCTGAGCATCTGAAGATCGCACTGCAGACGTTGAGACAGGAGAAATTGTATGCGAATGCGAGTTTTGGCTGGAGGAAGTAAGGTTTTTAGGGCATGTTGTGTCTGGCGATGGCATTGCCGTCGATCCAGAAAAGATTGCAGCAGTTCGAGATTGGCCTATTCCAAAGAATGCTGCTGAGATAAGAAGTTTTCTTGGATTAGCCGGATACTACAGGAGATTTGTGGAGAACTTTGCTCGTCTGGCAGAGCCGTTGACCAAGCTTACGCGCAAGGAGGTACCTTTTGTATGGACGGATAAATGTGCGTTAGCTTTTGAGACGTTGAAGCAGAAGTTGATAACCGCCCCTATTCTGACCGTTCCAGACAATTTCGGAGGATTGGTGATTCACAGCGACGCATCTGGGAAAGGATTGGGATGTGTTTTGATGCAGCATGGGAAGGTTGTAGCATACGCATCGAGACAATTGAAGACCCATGAGAAGAATTATCCGACTCACGACTTGGAGCTTGTGGCTGTGATCTTCGCTTTGAAGATTGGAGACACTACCTTTTGGGCGAAAGAGTCGAAGTTTTTACCGATCATAAGAGCTTGAAGTATGTGTTCACGCAGAAGGAGCTTAATATGAGGCAGCGTAGATGGTTGGAGCTGATGGCTGACTACGATCTTGATCTTAAGTACCATCCGGGAAAGGTTAATGTTGTGCCGGATGCGCTTAGTCGGTTACCAGCAATTCAGATGTTAACTACGCAAAAGGAAATCGTTGCAGATTTTCGAAGATTTGACTTGGAGGTTGTGCTACCGCGTTCTACAGGACAGTTGATGCAGTTACAAGTGCATTCGTCTTTGATTGAGAAGATTAAATCAGCACAATCGCAGGATCCTAGACTGCAAAAGTTTCGAGAGCAGGCTGAAGCTGGACTACGAACAGATTTACTGGTCCACAAAGATGTACCGAGATATTCGACAGCGTTTCTGGTGGGAAGGCATGAAGCGGGAGATTGCTCGCTTTGTGGCTAAGTACTTGGTGTGTCAGCAAGTTAAGGCTGAACATCAAAGGGTTGCTGGTTTATTGCAACCACTTCGGATTCCTCAGTGGAAGTGGGAACATATAACCATGGATTTCGTGACGGCTTTACCGCGGAGTCCAAAGGGCAACAATGCAGCATGGGTGATTGTTGATCGGTTGACTAAGGCTGCTCACTTCATTCCTTTCCGGGTTGGTCAATCAACGGAGACTTTGGCAGAGCGGTACATGCAGGAGATTGTAAGATTGCATGGAGTACCGGTGAGCATCGTGTCCGATCGGGACACTCGGTTCTTATCACACTTTTGGCGGAGTTTACAGGAAAGTTTGGGGACTCGATTGAAATTTAGCACAGCTTATCATCCTCAAACTGATGGTCAGTCGGAGAGAACGATCCAAACTCTTGAAGACATGTTGAGAGCATGCATGTTGGACTTCAAGGGTTTGTGGGAAGATCATCTACACTTGGTAGAGTTTTCTTACAACAACAGTTTTCAGGCAACTATCCAGATGGCTCCGTTTGAAGCTTTGTATGGTCGTAAATGCCGTTCACCTGTTTGTTGGGATGATGTCGGTGAACGAAGATTGTTGGGACCAGTTTTGGTGGTGCAGACAGTTGAGAAGGTTAACACTATCAGAAAGCATATGAAGGCAGCTCAAGACAGACAGAAGAGTTGGGCTGACACGTCAAGGAGACCTCTAGAGTTGGCTGTGGGTGATTTGGTATTCTTGAAGATATCACCGATTAGAGGGGTGATTCGTTTTGGGAGTCGAGGAAAGCTTAGTCCTCGATTTGTTAGACCCTTTGAGATATTGGAGCGTGTTGGAGAGATAGCGTACCGTTTGGCGTTACCGCAGTCCTTGGCAGGTGTGCACGATGGGTTTCATGTATCTCAACTACGAACATATGTTCGAGATGAAACACACGTCTTGGATCATTCGGAGTTAACATTACGGGAAGACTTGACTTTTGAGGAGCGACCGGTTGAAATCGTGGTTCTAAAGGAAAAAGGTTCTTAAGAACAAGGTTATCCCCTTGTGCTTGTTTCTTGGGGTAATCGCTCGCATGGAGAGTCCACTTGGGAACGAGAAGATGAGATCCGGCAGAAGTTTCCTCACCTTTTCCTGTAGTTTTCTATCTTTGTATTCTTGGAATTTCGAGGACGAAATTCTTTTGTAGTTGGGTATGATGTAACACCCGAGCCCAAAACTAATATTTTCTGTTACTGCTTGAGCATTAATGTGTTACTCATTTCATTTAGCCTGTCTGTTTGTCACTTACTGTAAATTTTTATCCGGAAAAGTCATTTCTGCATATAACAATTTTCAGCATCTAAAGTGAAATTAAAATATCTATCTTGGCCTACTCGACACCCCTAGCCTCGTGGTAGCGTCCGTGCATCGAGTTCTCGTCCCGTTCGGTGAAACGGGCGAGTTTGGACGGCTACGCGCGCGTACAGGTGTCCGTCTTGGGGTATGCTTTTTTAATCATAAAACACCTCATCTTAAAATTCGAAACCCGCTTAAAATCCTATTATTTAAATTTCGAATTTTTGGACCCAAGCCGGGCGCGATTTGGAAATGTTTTATTTAGCGCCAAAATCCCAAATTTCTATAATCTTTAAAACCTTATATATTTCGTTCATATTAACCAATTCAAATATTTTCAACAGAGTAAATATTGGATGAACAGTATAAATCTTTGCAGTTTTAATTTTCAGCCAATCGCGAGGCGTTTAAGTTCCCGTGGGCCCCACCTCTGCAACCTCTCTCTACATCTCACATCTCTCTCTCTCTCTTTCTCAATCTCTCTCTCTCTATATATCTTCAGATCTCTTTCTCTCTCTCCCTCATATATATTCCTTCTCCATCACATTTTTTTTCAAAATGAAACCACGAGCAAAGAAACCCACCGAGAGCCTGAACCCTAGCCGCCTTCACCGTCGCCGCCGCAGCCCCGACGCCGGCGTCAACATCACCGTCACCCTCGCCTCCGCCTCCGTTCTCCTCTTACCCGCCGCCGCCGCCTGCGTACGATTACTACGGGCCGCCGCCGCCGGCTACGGCTCCGCCTCCTCTTCAATACTACCTCCACCCTCCGCCGCCGGAGACCTCCGAAGAGGTCCGAACTCTGTTCGTCGCTGGGCTCCCCGACGACGTTCAGCTTCGCGAGATCTACAACCTCTTCAGGGAGTTCCCAGGGTTTCAGACTTCTCAGCTCAGGAGCGCTGGGACTACTAGGGCCTATGCATTTGCTGTTTTTCAATGATCAGCAATCTGCATTAAATGCAATGGTATCCTTGAATGGGCTAGTGTTTGACCTTGAGAAGGAATCAACTCTTTACATTGATCTTGCAAAGTCCAACTCAAGATTTAAACGCTCAAGAAATGGTGATGATGTGCCACACTCTCGTGATAAAAAAATTCAGGGCACCTGCATACTCAAGGAGCTTTATTGATTCAGGTGTTGGAAGCAATATTCACATGCCTGGAATGGCAAACTACATTCCTCAGAATAATAACCCTTGCTCAACACTGTTTGTTGCCAACTTGGGTCCAGCTTGCTACGAGCAGGAGCTAACTGCAGTATTTTCAAGATGCCAAGGGTTCACAAAATTGAAGATGCAAAAGAAAAATGGACTACCTGTTGCCTTTGTGGACTTCAAGAGCACAAATCGAACCCTAGTTGTGACCACGCACCAGATCGCGACTAGACCCGGTACCGTATCGTGACTTGTGCACCAGGCCGCCTGCATCTCGACCCTTGTTCTGAGGCAAGTACCCCTTGCTACATGCTATACAGTATATTTATATATATATTGACACCCTAAACTTATAAAACTTAACTTGGTATAGTCGTTTCCCATTTGGTTACAATATGTCATTATATCATTTTACTGTTAACATGGAATTTACAATTTAAACCTACTAATCAAATCTACCTATTTAATCACATTTTACTGTTTAAGAGATGGTAGCACTTACCCATGTAGTTCTATCATATTCGGACATTCGTATTCAAAGGCTTGATATAATTGTATTGCGCCAATACCTAAACTATTGCACCGCTAAGGGTGCTTAGACTTGTTAACATAATTAATCGGTTGCATTGTATTACTGCACTATTGTGATTAAATGAAACATGCTTATTATTTAATCCATTGCTTATTTCATGTTGTTAAATACCCTGTTCGATTATATATCTGTTTGTGAGCACACCCACGATATTGTTACATCTGGACTTGACATTGTCACACATGGTATACATTGATACACCTGACATGGTACCGTATGCTGTTGACTTGACCCGATGTACCATGACCCGACCTGTTACCTGATCTTGTGTCTAATGCCAACAAACCTGTCCTGTAGTCCTCATGGACCGTTCCTGTTGCCTATCCAGACAGACCTGCTTTTACCCGATTCTGTGTTGGCATTAGTCCTTGACTACTGAATACCTGACCTGACATATATAACTTGGGGGTATGGGGAAATCAAAGGTGAAACCGACTTGTAACTCAACAGTTCGATACCTGTTCTGATCAGTCTTACGGGCTTGGCCAACCCCGGAGTGATGATGCTGACATCACTCGCCCATCCTGCTACCTATTACTGCTTAGCGGCACGTCTCGGATTCAGCCCCGAGGATCTTGACCGTGGTCCCGGGCACGCACGGGATACTATTGAGTTACATCGACGAGTCATCAATTGATTTCAAGGACTTTAGAGTAGAAACCTGATAGGACAGTTTAGTTACCGCTGCACTGTTATTCCATAGTACTGCTTTATTCATGTTCATACCTGCATTGTTTATTACCATGTTTATACTATATACTTGATGACATGACGCGCTGACGTCTGGGTTTTGCATGGCCCAGATTCTGTACCACTGTCGGCGACCGAGCAGGAGCACTTCAGCCAGTAGGCTGATCTGTGAGTTCCTTAGTGATTAGTTTATTTATTTCATTTCATTTCAGATGTGAGCCCGCATTATGGGACGTACTGTTTATTTATTGTATTGGATCATTTGCTTCCGCACTTATTGTTTATTGATTCTTGTTATTATGGATTTGGACATGTGTTAGATTAGTTCATTAACTTGTTCTTGATATCCCTACAACCGTAATGTGACTGTGGATGGATACTTCCTACCCACAGGTAGCATGGTTGGCTATGTCACGTGCCCAATCTTGCGTACTCTGGGAACCGGGGCGTGACAGATCCTGTCATAAAATATCAGATGATGACACTCCCGGAGTCCAAGCACCCCGAGCAACCAGACGAGGTATCTCACCCAGACTTTTGCTCCTATCACAGAGTAATAGGACATCCTCTCGAAGACTGCTTCACCTACAAGAACTGGGTCGAAGACCAATATCAGCAAGGCAAGTTCGCTTTATCCAGCAGTCGGAGGGTAACCCCACCGCAGAAGCATGAACCCAAAGCCACGAGAGTAGAACCAGATCAACATCGGCCTTGGAAGCGATCTCATACCTGTCATGTGATAATGCTGTCAGAGGATGGAACATGCGAAGATATGGCTGATCTCCCCTGGTGCTTCGAAAATGATGATGACGAGGTGATCTCCGAGTTTCCACCGGCGCCAAAAGAGCAGGAAGATGGGATACATACTACTGCAGATAACCTCAGAAAAATCGACTTGGGAACGGCAAACGACCCACGGCCGACGTTCGTCAGTGAGCTGTTGTCTGAAAAAAAAGTGGCTATGCTCAAAGACGTGCTCATGCAGTATAAAGACTGCTTCGTATGGAACTATTCAGAGATGCCGGGGCTCGATCCAGAGATTGATGTGCATAAATTGGTGATATCTCCGGACGTCAAGCCGATCAAACAAGCACTGAGAAGAATGCGGCTTGAGCTTGAGATGAGCATCAACGCCGAGGTCAAGAAGCTAATCGATCCCGGCTTCATCCAGGAGGTTCAATATCCTGACCGGATTGCCAACATCGTCCCGGTGATGAAGAAAAATGGGAAGGTGCGCATATGCGTGGACTTTCGGGATCTCAACAAGGCCTGCCCAAAGGACGACTTTCCAGTACCGATCACTGAGCTGATGATAGATAATACATCCACTCACGAAGTTTTCTCCTTCATGGACGGCTCATCAGGATACAATCAGATAAAGATGCATCCCGAAGACCGGAAGCATACCGCTTTCCGGACCCCTTTGGGCATATTCTGCTACAAGGTGATGCCTTTCGGTCTAAAGAACGCCGGTGCCACCTATCAGAGGGCCATGACGAAGATCTTCGATGACCTCATACATGAAATTGTCGAATGCTATATTGACGACCTCGTAGTTAAAAGCAAATCATACGAGGAAATTTAGAGCATCTGAAGACCGTATTTCAGCGCCTTCGGAAATACAACTTGAAGATGAACCCTCTCAAATGTGCGTTTGGAGTTTCCTCGGGCAAATTCCTAGGATTCATCATACGGCACCGAGGCATCGAGATAGACCCGTCGAAGATCAAGGAGATCATGGAAATGCCTCCGCCAAGGACTCTCAAGCAACTGCGGTCTCTCCAGGGAATGCTCGCGTATATCCGGCGATTTATAGCCAATCTCTCCGGAAAATGCCGCCCCTACAGTCACTTGATGAAGAAGGGAACCCCGTTCGTTTCGGATCGCAAATGCCAAGGCGCACTGGACGAAATCAAGCAATACCAGCAGAATCTGCCGATGTTGACCAATCCAGTCAAGGGAAAGCCCCTCATTCTCTATACAACTGCCCTCGAAGGTTCTTTAGGCGCGCTGTGGGCACAAGAGAACGACCAAGGGAAGGAAAGATCCCTCTACTATTTGAGTCGAGTTCTCCTGGGGGCAGAAAGCAATTACCCCCCCATCGAAAAACACTGCCTGGCGTTGATCTTCGCGATAACGAAGCTCAGACACTATGCGTTGGCACATGAGGTCTATCTCATATCAAAGGTGGATCCCCTCAAATATTTGATGTCAAAGGCCATATTAATGGGACGTCTCGCTAAATGGGCCCTACTCTTAATGGAATTCTCGATAACTTATCGTCCTCTCAAGGCGGTGAAAGGCCAGGCCATCGCCGACTTCCTCGCTGAGCATCCGATACCTGTCGACTCTTCCTTGAACTGCGACTTGCCAGACGAGCACGCGTTTGACACGGTCGATGGGGAGAGAAAAGAGAATGATACCCAGTGGGAACTTTACTTCGATGGAGCATCTTCCATGAAGAAGCGCAAACAAAGCACCCCCATAATCAAATCCGGAGTGGGCCTCATCTTCGTGACTCCACAAGGAGGGATAATGTGCTTTGCCTTATCCTTAACAGAGCCGAGGACGAACAATGAAGCCGAATATGAAGCTTTAATAGCAGGTCTTGAGATCGTTGTCAACATGGGAATCGAAAATCTCCTCATATACGGAGTCTCCTAACTGGTCTTTAGTCAAGTAAACGACGACTATCAAACGTGCAAGCCAGAGCTGGTGAAGTACGGAGAGAGAGTGCAGCAACTGCTGATTCAAATTCCCTCATACATGCTGGAAAGTATATCGCGTGCGGAAAACAACAAAGCGGATGCATTAGCCAAGATCACAAAAGAATTGGCCGACAAGAATCTCGATAACGTGAGGATCGTTGTATAAAGCCGTCGGGTTCTTGCACCGGCAGAAATATCTCCGGAGTCTTCTGAAGAAAAGGGAGCTACCGAGCAAACGGCTCTACAAATAAAGGACCAGGAAAGGTTAAGGATTGGAGAGAAGTCTTTATAGACTACTTCAAATCCCGTCAAACACCTGAGGATGCATCCTCAAGACATCAGCTCATGAAATGAGCTCTATCTTTTGCCTTCGTCAATGATACTCTGTATAAGAGATCATTTGATTCTCTGTGGTTAAGATGCCTGGGACCTGAAGAGGCAAGGAGAGTCGTCCGAGAAACTCACGACGGACTCTGCGGTTCTCACCAAGCCGGGCCGAAGATGAAACTGAAGATCAAAAGGATGGGCTACTATTGGCCCACAATGATCCAGGATTGCCTCGAACACGCGAAGCAGTGCCACTCATGCCAAATTCATCGGGACTTCATCCACCGGCATCGAAATCCGCTACACCCAACGGTGGCTAGCTGGCCATTCGAAATGTGGGGAACTGACATAATCGGGCCCATTGAACCAGCATCGTCCAGAGGACATCGATTTATTTTGGCAACCACCGATTACTTCTCCAAATGGGCAGAAGCAGTACCGCTGAGGGAAGTGAAGACAGAGAATATTCTACATTTCTTCAAGACACGCGTCATTTACCGGTTCGGCACTCCGCGACGGATTATCTCCGATAACGGGCCAGCCTACAGAAGCCACAAGATCAGCCGCTTCGCACAACAGCATAACATAGACTGGAGATACTCTTCGGTCTATAATCCCCGAGCTAACGGTCTAGCTGACGCTTTCAACAAGACCTTGACGAAGATCGTGAAAAAGACGGTGTCTCGAAATAAGAGGGACTGGCATGAAAGACTGCATGAAACTCTCTGGGTGTATCGAACCACGTTCAAAACGGCCACAAACATAACGCCCTATGAATTAGTATTCAGCATAGAAGCGGTACTCCCCCTCGAGATAGAGTTACCCTCCTTACGAATAGCAGTTCATTACGAGCTAACGAACGAAGAGAATGCTTACCTCCAGCTTGAGGAGCTCAATGCTCTTGATGAAACCCGGCTCATGGCGCAACAAAATCTAGAGGCTTACAAAGAGAAGATGACGCGCTCATATGAAAGATTGACTAGGCCGAGAACATTCCGCCATGGTGAACTCGTGCTAGTGGTCAAGAGACCTATGATCCCCAATCGTGCCAAATGGGATAAGTTCGAGCCGAACTATGAAGGCCCGTATATCATAGACAAAGTGTGCCAGGGTGGGGCATATCTACTCATGGACATGCATGGTGAAAGACTTTTTAGGCCAATAAACGGTCGCTTCCTGAAAAAGTACTACGCCTGACGAGTCACGGCCTAGGTCAATGATAGATGACGAGGACTATGTCCGCTCGCTATCTTCCTAAGCCCAAACTTTATAAGTAGTAGCCGGCAACGGACCGAAATGTCCTAAAACTAACAACGGACCGAAATGTCCTAAAACTAAAAATGGACCACTATGTACTAAAATTGGCTATTGACCGAGACAACGATAGACTACTACGGATCGCAGCATCCAAAGGCTGATACAAAAAAAATAAAAATAAAAATAAAAAAGGAAGAAAACGGTATGTCCATAAGCAAAATGGGCACGGATGAAAACCCGAAAGGGCTCCGTGAGTAAAGACAGCAGGGCTGCTGGTGTGTTTTGTGAAAACTCGAAAGGGTGCAAGCTCGTTAAAGGACATTTGCAAGGTCCTCTCGACCCTGTAAGGAGAAACCACCTGCGTGAGATCCTTATGACTCACAAGGGAGAAATACACTTAGGGATCCCCACTATTCCTAAGGAGAAATTACACTTACGAGATCCTCACAACTCGTAAGGAGAATTTGCTTATAAGACCCTCACGGCTCATAGGATTCAAAAGCCTTAAGCTACAGGGATCTGAACCTGTTCTTAAGCCATCACAACCTCCAATGCTGCCCTACAAGCGGTTCAATGCTGACCCTTGTATACAATCCACGGGCGCAAATAAACATTTCCCTAACAAAGCCCCGTCCGTGACTAGGGATATATTTGCATAGTGAACAGCCCTTGTAAGTCCTCTCGGCTTATAAGGAGAAAGCACTCTTGTAAGATCATTACGACTTATAAGTGATCATACACTTAGGATTCCTCACGATTCTTAAGGAGAAAACGCACCTACGAGATCCTCACAGCTCGTAGGGAGAAATACCTTTATGAAACCCTTACGGCTCATGAAGTCAAAGGCTTTAGTCGACAGGATCCTAACCCTGTCTACCAAGCCACCTTTGTTCGACATCGACAAAGGCAAATGATGATTCGCTCCTGGCAATATCCCAGTTGTAGCGATGCTGATGCCTAAATCGGTATCAAATCCCAAGCCCGCGGTGAAAAGTCAGCGAACCACAAATGCCGAAATAGCCGAAATGATGGGGTAACTTGCAACAAAATCAGCAAGTAAAAATGTATGCATTCAAAATAGCCGAAATGGTTGGGCAACTCGCAATAAAAAGCAGCGAGTAAAAATAAAACAAATAGCCGAAATGATTGGGCACCGCGAAAAATAGCCGAAATGATTGGGCAATCGCGACTTTCGCAATATAAAAAGCTGAAATGATAGAGAATCGTGGAAAGAAAAATATATAAAGTGAAACTTTTTGCCCTACAGGTGAGATCACATCGATCCCTGTATACAATCCAGGGGCACAAACAAAGAGGGAACCACACCTTTCCCCCAGGCTCCATCCGAAAGAGAGCCAAGTCTCGACGGTCCACAAACAGCCTAGAGATCATCTCAACCTTCGTCTCATTACAATAGACGCAACATCAGCAAAGCGGAACCGCGGCAATTCCCAGTTCCATGACTCGGCGGTGCACAGACAACCGAGAGTCAACCCCCGACTCCGTGAAATGTGGATAAAGTCAACCAAACCCCGGTCCTTGCAGAACACGGCTAATGTCAATTCTGACCCCATGGGAAGCGTCCAGAGCGGATCCTCGTCCTTGCGAAACACGGCTAATGTCAATCCTGACCCCGTGGGAAGCATCCAGAGCAAATCCAGGTCTAGTGGAACACGACTAATGTCAATCCCGACCCTGTGTGAAGCGTCCAGAGCAAATACTAGTTCAGTGGAACACGACTAATGTCAATCCTGACCCCGTGGGAAGCGTCCAGAGCGGATCCTGGTGCTTGCGGAACACGGTTAATGTTAATCCTGGCCCCGTAGGAAGCATCCAGAGCAAATCTTGGTCTAGTGGAAAACGACTTATGTCAATCCTGAACCCGTGGGAAGCGTCCAGAGCAGATCCTGGTCCTTGCGGAACATGGCTAATGTCAATCCTGACCCCGTGGGAAGCATCCAGAGCAAATCCTGGTCTAGTGGAACATGGCTAATGTCAATCCTGACCCCGTAGGAAGCGTACAGAGCGGATCCTGGTCCTTGCGGAACACGGCTAACGTCAATCCTGACCCCGTGGGAAGCATCCAGAGCAAATCCCGTTCTAGTGGAACACGGCTAATGTCAACCCTGACCCCATGGGAAGTGTCCAGAGCGGATCCTGGTCCTTGCGGAACACGGCTAATGTCAATCCTGACCCCGTGTGAAGCGTCCAGAGCAAATCCTGGTTCAGTGGAACATGGCTAATGTCAATCCTGACCCCGTGGGAAGCGTTCAGAGCGGATCCTGGTCCTTGCAGAATACGGCTAATGTCAATCCTGACCCCGTGGGAAGCATCCAGAGCAAATCCTGGTCTAGTGGAACACGGCTTATATCAATCCTGATCCCGTGGGAAGCGTCCAGAGCGGATCGTGGTCCTTGCGGAACACGGCTAATGTCAATCCTGACCCCGTGGGAAGCATCCAGAGCAAATCCTGGTCTAGTGGAACATGGCTAATGTCAATCCTGACCCTGTGGGAAGCATCCAGAGCGGATCCTGGTCCTTGCGGAACATGGCTAATGTCAATCCTGACCCCGTGGGAAGCATCCAGAGCAAATCCTGGTCTAGTGGAACACGGCTAATGTCAATCCTGACCCCGTGGGAAGCGTCCAGAGCGGATCCAGGTCCTTGCGGAACACGGCTAATGTCAATCCTGACCCCGTGGAAAGCATCCAGAGCAAATCCTGGTCTAGTGGAACACGGCTAATGTCAATCCTGACCCCGTGGGAAGCGTCCAGAGCGAATCCTGGTCCTTGCGGAACATGGCTAATGTCAATCCCGACCCCATGGGAAGCGTACAGAGCAAATCCTGGTTCAGTGGAACACGACCTATGTCAATCTTGATCCTGTGGGTAGCGTCCAGAGCGGATCCTGGTCCATGCGGAACATGGCTAATGTCAATCCTGATCCTGTGGGAAGCATCCAGAGAAAATCCTGGTCCCATGGAACATGACTAATGTCAATCCTGACCTTATGGGAAATGCCCAGAACAACCCCTGACTCCATGAAATGCGGATAATGTCAACCATATCAATCACTTACGGGTCCTCTCGACTCGTAAGAAAGAAAACTCTCTTGTAAGATCCTTACGACTTATAAGAGAACACACACTTAGGAATCCTCCTAAGGAGAAAAAACATCTGCGAGATCCTCTCGACTCGTAGGGAGAAAAGTCTTTATGAAACCCTCACGGCTCATAACGTTGAAAAGCCTTAGGCAGCAGATCTGAACCTGCTTCCTAAGCCATCACTACCTCTCGAAGAGTTTAAGACGGAACGTTCTCTATCAACTATAGGCTACACTTACTAAAGTAACATGCCGGCAACAAAGAAAAGAGAAGAAAGCGACAGTAAGGAGAACATTTGGTTCGCATTCAGTTAAGCGTTCAAGGCATACCCATTCATGCATGTGCGAAAAAGTTTGATACATAAAATAGACACATGGAAACAAAAAAGCTTGCTATTCATACTTCAGAAAATTCCTACATTGATGAAAACAGTAAACAAAAACACCATTAAAGTGTTTACAAAGGCACGACATCAAATCCAGGACATGGATTGAGAAATTCAAAAGTAAGGCCATCCAAAAATTTTCGGGCCTCTCGGACCATCTTCGTGTGCATCCTTTCACGATCACAAGCGTCAGGATCCCCACTGATGTCTTCCACCCTTCGATAGGCAACGAATATCGCCACCTGCTGAAAAACTTGATACAGGATATCAACAAGGTTGTCTCGCCTTTTCTTTGAGATTAAGCCCATCAAGTACACCGAGTGCACCTTGTCTTCGGCGTCATCCAATGCCTTAAGCGGAATGCCGGCGTAAAATAGAGGAAGTGCTCCCCAGATTACTCCCATAATAAGCTTCAAGAAAGAGGAACGACGAGGAAGCAATCGACCATTGTATGCATCAAAGCGACCCATAATTTCAGCACATTAGGCGTTTGTGAATTCTTGGTTTTGGGAACGGCCGAGTGCGCGAATGTCTCCATAGGAAATAATCTTGCCGAGATAATACATATGAGCATCCATAACGTCTGAAAAGGAAAATCAGTAAGAGTTAGTGGACATACCGATTAAGAAAAAGCTTATTGAAACACACAAGGGATTTAAACAACTCTTGATATCCCCAAGGAGGAAATAAGTGCTAATTAAATCATTCAATGAATTTAATTCTGTGCAATTAAGAAAGGAAATCCTAAAAAGGATTTCGCATTTAATAAAAAGGTTCCTCGGGACAAAGGAGTTAAACTCCTCATGTGTGCGCAATTGGACAAATAGCACTTTACGCTCACAAATTAGCGCAATGCGCTCATGGACTGGCGCAAAGCGCTAACCGCGCCATGTGTCCCTCATGTATGCGCTACTTGGCAGAAGCGCACTGCGCTCTTTAACTGGCGCAAAGTTCCAAGCGCACCACGTGCTCCTCACGTGTACGCTGATAGAACATAAATTGTTCTTTAATAAGCCCCAGAGCTATGATGAATGCTCAGCATTCAATAAAAGACAAAAATACCGTCAGAATCCAAATCAATGCTCAGTATTGTTAAAAGGGCCAAGCCCAAATAAATGCTCAACAGCCCAAAATAAATGTTAAACATTTTAACTTGATTATGACTTAGCCCAAGATTGGTCATAAGTCCTCAATTCAGATTAATTGAGCTCATATGCTCATAAATCTCAGATCTTAGTCCCAATTGGACTACAGATCTCTCAACCAAAATTGGTTCAAGGGTACATCTCTGAACCCCTCTGATATATGTCGTTGTAATCCTTCAACGTCTTCAGAGAGGTGACGGGTACCAACAACCATACATTTCATAGACTATGACATCTTTAAACTGGACTGTGGGGTCCTTTAAACCCATGGACTATGATGTTCTTAACCTCGGACTGTGGGGTCCCTTTAAACCTACGGACTATGATGTCCTTGACCTTGGACTGTGGGATCCTTTAAACCCATGGACTGTGATGTCCTTAACCTCGGACTGTGGGGACCCTTTAAACCCACAGACTATGATGTCCTTAACCTTGGGCCGTAATATCCTTAAACTAACATTGGACCGTGATGTCCTTAAATTAATCGACCGCAATATCCCTAAACTAAACAATAGAGCCCAAATGCTCTTTTGTCGGATCTAAACGATCCCGTTAAGTTGAGTGGGTTTTGAGTGGGTTTTGAGGGTGTTGTAAGGAGGTAGAGGAGGTGGAGGGAAGAGGGCAACCATGATAGAGAGAGGAGAGAAAATGATGAAGGAAAACAAGGTGAAGATCAATGAGCCATGGTTCAAGGAGACCCCTCACCCTCTCTCTCTCTCTCTCCCCCAAGCCCATACCCCTTGTCATGCCACATTCTTTAATCTTTTTCTTTTCTTTTTCATTTTCAATTCCAAAACAAATAAACATCAAGTAACATAAATGAGTGAACCATAGTTTTCAAACAAATTAAGAAATGTAACAAGTATTTTTACAATATGACATGGTGCATGTCACGTGCATAATCAAGTTTAATGCACGATTAGTAATAATTAATCAAGCTTAGGCATAAACTTGTATATATTTAATTGTATAAAATTTATAAAGCGTATAAATCATATAATATTCTTTCAAAATCAACATTCAAATGTAATTTTCCAATATTTTTTTCCAATCTATCGGTATATGATTATACTATAACATTAAAATCAATCTCTACACATTAAAATATTCATAATATATATTATTTAATTATTAAACTTCTCAAAAATAATATTTTATTCTTCTGAAATGTTACATAAAATCATGTTATTTTGGTTGTTTCTGGTGTGTCTTAGAAACTATATTTGATGGGACTGCATTATATTTTTAATGCAAGGAAAACAAACCTATTTGATTTTGTCGGAACCAAATTTTAGAACTATTCGGTTTTCTTCAAAACAACTGTCATATTCTTTTGCTTTGTATAGAGGTATTCGGTTAGGAATATCCCGCACCTCATTCTATTAGGAAAGAGCCTTGATCCCTTCATGGGGAGTTCGCTCTTAAGCAAAAGTTTATGTTACTAGTTTTAAAATGTGGAGCTTAAACCACACCATTTCAAAGCCACTCGAGTTTCTTTAACAATATCAAGTTCATTTTATTAAAGGTTTTTCGCCAAAACCAGTCGTAGCCCTCCGTCATTTCAGATAAGTGTCAACTGGTATTCATGCTATGTATTTTGACCTTCGCCAAGGAATAGTGTTTGGTAGCTAGGGGATACTTGTCTGTTGCATAGATAGACGCATTAATCTAGAATTGGCGTACAGCTGTTTTGATCTTCATCAACGGCTTATATTAATAGGTCTAGATTAATCAGGACAATGACGGGTTGAACTTGACTTGCGACTTATGATGTTTTGACTTTCGTCAAGGTCATTAGTGCTTGGGGCAAAAATCATATCGGAAGTTTCAAATATAGGGGAAACTTGCCAAGTTTGCGCAGACCTTATGGAGTGTGGTAATTTTGGTCGGTTTCCATCAATATTATCACATGATGATAATTGGGTCCTGATTCCCACTGATGAGTATGTATTACTCCTCGGAAGATTTTCACTTCACAATTAGCTAACCTATTAGGTGTCTAGAAAGTGTTAACGAAGTTATGCCTCAGCGGAAATAGGGTTATTTAATTGGGTCCATGCGAAAGCACGGAGGACCTCCCTCGGAGTACGAACACCGACCTGGCTGAATAGTTAGTGAACTTGTAAGGTGTATATGATCCCGACTAGTTCTCCTTTTATGGTTTGAAGGAGAATTCAAGGAAACCGTGCGAGCCATCCTGATTAGATAAAGTGATTAACCAATCTAATTTTGATAGAGTGCACGCTGAGTGTTTCTTTTCTCTTTCTCTGGTTACAGCGACCCATGACTTACTTTACCTAAAACTCATTAACCAAGTAAACTGAACATTCTTACACACTTTGGTTTTGGAATACCATGATTCACGACAAAGTCACAAATATCCCTGCTACTCTTACTTTCCCTTTGCATTTCTCCAGAACACTCTGTATCACTACGATGATCCATATTGCTTGGAAATGGCCATCGTATAGTTACAAATGAACTCGAAGAAATTATTTCAGTCGAGGATAGCCACTGGTTCTGGAGAATTTAGATTGTATTATTTGGTTGTCTCTTCCTTTTTCCTTCTCTTAGGTTGCGAGAGCTCCTCGTATTAGAAGAGTACACCTATTACGCTTATTAGATAGTCTTCATCCAAATCTTAGGCTGATGCCGAAAGATAGGGAAGGAAGAAAACCAATTAGTCTAAGTGCGGTGTACAGAAAATAAGATGTAGAGATATATAAAGGGACTGAAGTGAGGGCAAAGGAAATTGTGACTATTATCATGAATCTGGATAGTGAAAAGGCATAACTAGGAATACCTGACCATCCCTTTGAAACATTTATGTTTCAGATTTTATGTGTACTTGTAGATGAGAATTGTTTTCCCAATTAATTCTAACTTCAGGATTTGCATTTACCGGATTTGGATCTTACATCGGTACAGCGTTACAGATACTGAGTAAGAGTAGAATATTGGGAAATGGGCGATTTGATTCTCAATATAGGAATTCGTTGCAATATGTGATATTGGATTAAATCACCTGGTTTTTCCTAACAACAAATATTTGGTTTCGATTAACCGTTGTTATGCACCAATTGTTAAAATGATATATATGTATCTTTATTTTATAAAGTGAGATATAAATTTTGGAAATTGTGTTCTAAATATTTACCTTTATCAGTTGAGGATAAGGTAAGGTACATTAAATAACAGTGTAAGATATTCTTAACCAAAATACAGTTTTCAACCTACAACACACGGAGTTCGAGTTATTGAACTTTTGGGGCTTATACATGAAAATGTATATTGTCCAGTGTCCTTCAAGATAAGGGGTTGGTACTCTTCCTTCATTCAAGTTTACCTATAAGTTCTTTGGTTTTAGACACGCATTCGTTGTAATGCAAGGTCCAAAGATTTTGAGAAGTTTATAGGTATAAGAATAAAGTAGAAAACCATACGTTGGATGTATCAGGATTCTTCGAAGTGATCAAAGATGTAGATACTTATGCTAGGTATTCTATCATAATAATATTAAGAATTTGATTCTCTCGCATGTTGCTCATCCGTATGTGTGCTTCTTGATGAGTAATGTTGTATTGGCATTTTTCCATTTGTGATATGCACTGGAAACGGATGCATGATATTTGAATCCGGTTCCATCTAAATTAGTGCATTTGATTCTATATGGATATAAATTGGTTGCATATCTTGAGATTATTAAGATATGGAGTTATCCGGTTCCTGTTTAAAAGCAGAATCCGGACAAACTCAAGGCACGCTTCGGTAATGGTTGTTCGTGGAGTATCCCAAACATTCGCAAGGAATTTGTTTCTACCATTTTCAAGATCAATATTTACATTTTTCTTGAGACGCCACCTTTTTATAAAAAGGAATCTTATTTTGCAAAAGAAACTAGTGGGAGTATGGTAGAACTGGAAGTGATTCCAGAACCATAAATGGTTACCGAAAATTAAGCATAACCTAAGGATTCAATTGGGCTTGACAAACCATTAGCCACTCCGCAAATTTTAGTAGGTGGATACTTCGGTTTTCTCATAGACGGTGATAGGTAGGTCGGCATCATGGTTATGATGACCCTACTAGTTATCTGCAGATCATACGACGTGGTAACTTTAAGGTGACCAGATACTTTATATCCAAGTTGGACTCCACACACTTCAACAAATATTGGATTTTGGACTTTGTCGGGTGCTCTTAAAAAGGTAAAACCTATTAGGAGCATGTAGATCTTTCGAGATCTTTGCAGGTGGAAAATTATTAACCTAATAAGGCTAGACTTGTTATAAATATTCTCATCAAATACCCGTTGTGTATTGTGATGAGACTTTTACTACAATATCTACGCTGAAGTCCATATGGATATGACTTACCACTGTTACTATTCAAGACTATTATATCTGACAAAAGGATGACTATAACGTCTTTCTAAATGGGAATTTGGAAGTGCGCGTGCATACGACTCTACCAGAGGGTTATCATAATCAGTGGGAGCAGCGGAAGGTGTGCAAGTTATTTATGTCACTCGTAGATTAAAGCATGTATAGCGAAGTCGGATCATCTGTTTTGATGTGAAAGTCAAGGTGATTAATTTCATCAAAACAACGGATGGACCTAGTAAGAAGGGTGTAGGGAGTACTGTTCTGGGGTTTAGATGCATACTCCAGATAGGAAGTGATGTTCCTATACTAAAATCGGTCAAACTTTGGTTGTCATATAGTGTATTCTCCACGTTGGATATGGATATTATATCAGGGATTCTGGTGACTGGATCTATAGTTTTAGATCTAGATTTGGAAAGTGTCCCAATCCGGATACTTGGATAAAATTCTAAAAGTATTTTAGAATGGACGACTCCTAGCGTGGTGATGTACCCGCAGGTGATGGAGTCACCCTCTCTAGAGAGATGTCTTCTAGACTGATGAGGAGAGGGACTGGCATGAATGATATATCATTTGTTTAGGCAATTGAATCAATCATGCAATATCTTCTACAAAACCAGATGTTGTTTATACACTAGCTGTGGTAAGCAGATATTAATCCAATCCTAGAGAAACAAATGGAAACAATTATGAACATAAGAGGATGTTCTTGGCATATAGTAACGGCAGCCTCCTCCAGGAGGCAGTTATCGGTTCTGACTTCCAAGATGACATGGATGACAGATATGCTGTCAGAGTTTTGAGTTTAGCCTTTTCTGAGGATCGGTATATTGGATAGCGTTCCAATAGAGATATTGAAGTAATCATAGCACAAGATGCTAGTTATCACTCAACAGAGGATACAGCCCAACATATTTGTTGGATAAGATTGTTTATTTATGAACTTGGTCCCATCAAGTTTCCAGACAAATTCTTGTGGCGGGGTATCGCTCAGCTCGGGAGATTGTTCATCTCCACGAAGTTGAGATATAAAGAGGGGAAGTTGGAACATTGTAACGGATCCACTCACTGAGACTATTTCTCGAACATGGATGTTTCTCAAACGAGATTTGCAAAACTTATTAGTAGAGAAATTAGGTATTCGATAGCACACGAGATGTGGGTACGTGATACCGCAATAATTAGCCTTAAGTGCAAATGGGAGATTGTTAGACATAGTGCCCTCAAAGTAATTATTATAATTGCAGGCACGCGATTATGATAATTGAGGGAGGACCTATACAGGTAGAACAATCTTACTCGAGATGATAGTATGCTATCTGGTTTGTCTTTGTCATTGATGTGTACACGTTTTACTTGTTATTACGTGTCGCTAAAACATAATGATGAAGCCCGTAGGATTCTTTCTTGACTACCAGCATTATAAAGGCGATTATATACGTGAGAGTTGGGTAGTCCATAAGCACATCCTTAAATGTCCCTAGTCATGGGAGTATCGAGACTGGGCATCAACATTCCGGAGTAGAGTGGTGTACACGTTTCGAGACCCCGACGAGGGACGGTGGCCGGTCTCACAAGCCATTGGTGTTGTGTCACCTAAGATAGTATACATGTGCTCATTGGAAGTGAGTGCACTGGACGGAATCACCGAGAACTTCTAGATGGTATTATATCTGTCGTCAGATGGAAGTTCTCTAATGGCATGAGTACAGGTTAGTCTTTTGACCTGAGATCGTCATTTTTCTCATGTGAGTTCCCATTATACTTTGATTACTACCCTACCACGGCTCAATGGAGTCATGGAAACAGGTTTTAGTTGGGTACAGTCCCGAGCCACATGGAGGCAGTAAGCGATTGTCGGGGATTCGTCACCTCTGGTATTAGGAGTCGATGTCGCGCTGTGTTTGGTTAGCTATCACCCTAAATCCGTAGCCACGGTGGATGGGATTTACTGATATGAGTTCAGTAATCTCTCGGTTGGTGATGAGCTTGACTCCGACATGACTTATCGGGTCATTAGGGGTCTGACGTTATCCATCCCTCAGACCCGGTATGCGATACTCATAAACGAAGAGACCGGACTGCACAAAGATTGTCGCATTCAGGCTCAGTAAGGTACGAACGGACTTGACTGTCGACCTCCTTTTCGGCATATACCTGGGTAACCGTTACATACAGCTAGTGCCGCTGACGTGCGTGTGATTTTTGGATTTATCCAGTAAATCACTGCTAACGCATTGTCGAGTGTTTAGAGTCACACACAGAGGGTTTTCCCAATTCAGGCGATATAATGTAGATGACGTATGTTGGTACATACAAGGGTTCCGATTAAATACGTATACAGGGTACACGACTTTAATCAGACGGTTGATAATACTAGCGGCTTAGGATTAAGCTGGATTATTAAATCAGGTTTTGATTTAATAATTTATATAGATTTTTAATATATGTATTATAATATTATTGTTCACTATTCATTTTCTCTCTCTTGTCTATTCGTATTTTTATACGGATACGCGTATATGTATTCCGATACGTATACCGGGTTGTATTCCGTATATATACGGAATTTGTTCTAGAAAATGGACACTTCATTTGTTGATTTTTATTTTAAAGAAAATCAGAAATGAGGTGGAGGATGAGGTGTTTAGAAGTATGATAGAGAGGTATGGCCTTGATTTTAAAATTCATAAAATCATTTGTGTTTACTATTTCTCCATGGTTACAAAACTGTGAGCCATTCTTTCTACTTTGATTTTTTTTATTACACACAAAAAACACTTAACCATTTTTTCTCTTCATGGCTACAACTTCTTCACTTCCTCCTTCATCTTAGATGCTCTCTTGAGCTTCAAATAAAGAGAAAAAGATAGTGAAATGTTTCTACATCCTCACTCTCCATTCGTAGTGAGCTTGGAGCGTTGGTTGTTTCACTTGGTGAAGCCGAAGTTTAGATCGGTTCCTTCGGGTGGATCATTTTCGACAAGGGCGGTCGCCATTTGAGCTTGATCCGAACGGCATACAAGGAGCTTGGAGGGGTCTTCCACGATTGGGTGGATACGCGTCGAAAGTAGTATTCCCTAACCATTACATGCTTGATTTGCTAATTTTGATGTTTGGATCGATACTAGCTTTTAGTCTCTAGTTGCCCTCTCGGTAATTCTTGTTTTCTGCTTCCGCGCCGCTTCCGCATCGGCCGTGGCCTCCGCGGCGAGGACACTGGGAACTTACATGTTTGACTCCGAAACATGCTTGGCGCATATAAGCTTGGCGCATGGCTTATGGCTCGAGTATCAGCTCATGGCTCAGGTGCATGCTCACGTGCATATCACGTGGCGCATGTAAGTTTGGCGCATGGTCTATGGCTTGAATATCGGATCACAGTTCACATGCATATCATATGGCTGTTCCCTCCAAAAAATTTGGCTCAAAATTTGCTGTTCCTTTTATAAAAATAGAGGGTAGCGCCTCACGTGCGAAGTACGCGAGTACCAGTTGCAGATAGGATTAAATCCTATAGCAACGCCCGCGTGTTAAACACGTAAGCACTCACATGCAAAGCATGTAAGTACCGGCTTCAGATAAGTTTAAATTCTATGATAGCCCCCACGTGTTAAACACGTGAGTTCCCGTACTGCATTCTTATGGAAGCGCTCACATATAAAGCACGTGAGCGCCACTGCTATATATGGCAACACTCACGTGATAACACGTGAGTGCCCCAATTTAAAATGATCCCATTTGATAGAATTAAATTCTATGTGATAGAATTAAATTCTATTTGGGAAATATTTTCCTTGAACTTTCTAATATGGAAAGATTTTTCTCTAACAGAGAATCTTGGATTTAAAATCCAATGGTAATAAAATCACCAATTAAATCATCTGATAGAATTAAATTCTATTTGGAAAATATTTTACTTAATCTTTCTAATATAAAAAGAACTTTCTCTAACAAAAAATCTTGGATTTAAAATCCAATGGTGATAAAATCACCAATTAAACCATCTGATAGAATAAAATTCTATGTGATAGAATAAAATTCTATGTTAGAAAAATATCTTCCTTATCTTGTTAAAATAACAAAATATTCATATGATAGAATAAAATTCTATGTTAGGAAAATAAAATTCTATGTTAAAGATCAACCAGTGAATTTTATTCACCGTTGGATTTTAATCCAAGGGCTCTCTGTTTTACAGAAAAGATCATTATTATTTATTTAATAGGATTAGGAAAATATTTTTCTAAGATAGAATTTAATTCTATCAGATGATCAGATGATGATTTTATAATCACCGTTGGATTTTTAATCCAAAGGTCCTCTGTAAATAAATAATAATGATCATTTCGATTGATTATGAAATTAATCATGATCTTTCAATGAAAGATTTCCTCCAACAAATTGATTTTTCTCTTCTCTTATAAATAGGAGCAAGGAGATTAAATCTGAGGAGAGAGGAAACCCCCATAAGCTTCTGTAAAAATACAGAAGGCTCTCCAAAAGATTCCACAAAAAACAGAGAATTTAATTCTCTTCGAAAAAGATCTTCCTCCTCAAAACCCTAGGTAAAAAAAAGAAGATATCAAAATATCTCATTTTCCTATCATATTATATTTAAGGGTTTAACCCTTTACAAGAACTAAGTTCTTTCTTTGGATCTGAGATCCGCAAGACAAGTCTCCCACAAGTTGAGAATTTAATTCTCATCGGGAAGATCTTGCTTTTGAGAATTAAGGATTCAGGGAAGAACAATGTTGAAAAAAACATGGAAGAAAAGAACATGAAGAAGATGGAGTCCATAATACTCCAGGAACTTAGTTCCCTCACAAATCAAGAACTTAGTACTTAAAGAACCTCATCCCAGATCCTTGATTGTAGGGATTCTGCGTGTTCAAGTTTAATTAATTACCGCAATCAAGACGGTTTCGCTTGTAGCTAGCCGGTTGAGTACGGGTCGTCCGCAGGGAGATGGGAATCTTTTTCTATGTGTTTTAACGAGTTAAGTCCGAAGGTCCAGATTTTGTTTGTGATTATCTAAGTGGTAAAATGATATGTAAAGAGAGCTTGTTAGGGTTAGGATTAGGTTAGTTTGAGTTAGGAGTCTCTCACTTCTTTCATTGCCCCTCTTAATATCGGTGTTACGGTAATCGGCAACAACGGGGATTAACACGACTAGGAAGGAACTTGCGAGTATAAGCTAGGCTTTCCAACGCATAAGTTCTTCCTTTTGGTGCTTGTCCGTCCGTTCTTGGCTCTTAGCCATTACCTCCGGTTAATTCAACCACAACCGGTCTCACTACGGAATCACCGCTATCATGTAGGATAGGGTGCCGTAAGGAGCGGATTGTGGTTCAATTAACGGTAGTCGATTTTAAGATGTTGGGCAAGGAAAGAGTGAGAGAGATTTCCTTCTCTCAAACTTCCCTTATCCTACCCTAACAAGTATGAAACTACTCACACATCATAATGAAAAGAAAACAAAACAAAAGAGGAAGATAGAAAGAAGGAGATTAGAAGATAACAACTAGCTATTTGCGACCTCACCTTGGCAAGGATCAAGCGTAAGCATCATGGTTGTTTTAATGATAAAGGAAAAGAGAAAAGAAAGAAACAACAAGAAATAACAACAACTAAGTTAACAAATTAAAATTACAAGCAATTATAATTTAACTAAAGAACAAGACAAGCATGATAAGTAAAAGGATCTTCTTTATTCATCATTCTTCACTCACAAAAGCTCACTACAAGATTTTCAATGGAGAAGAGATGAGAAGAGGAAGAAGAAACAAGTATTCTAAACCTAGAAAAATACAAGATTATGCACCCTTTTCCTTCACAAGGTTCTAGGCTATTTATAGGCTGGAAAATGAAAACCTAGGGCAACATTCAGAACTAAAGTGAAATGACCAACTTGCCCACAAAATTTGGACACTTGCCGCCACCATACGGCCGCGGAACCGCGGCCCTTTGGTGGAGTTAGGTGTCCAAATTTTGTATGGTTCCCTGGTTTGCTGTTCCCATGAGTCTGGTATATATCTTTTCTCAGAATTTCTTCACGATTTTTCCAGAATTTCTGTTGAGCAAAAGGTGATTTGATGTGGATCTTTTTGTCATGATTTTCTCGAGCTCCGCGTAGATTTCTTGGATCTTGTGTTTCCATTGAGCCTTGTGCATGAAAACGACATCGATTTGCCATTTTGTCTCTTAAACTGGTGTGTGGCAACAGACGGATAAAGAGCGGAGATCCGTGTTTTATCTGTGGTTGGCAGGAACCCGGGTTTTGTCGTGTTTTTCCATGAATTTCACCATTTTAGAGCCGAGAACCTGTATCCTGCAATTGACTAGCAAACACGGCTCAAGAGTACCTACCAATATGCAATATGATAAAAATTGGGCGGTATGAAAATGCAAAAATCTGATATGAATAAATACCCCCAAACTTATCATTTGCTCGTCCCGAGCAAAGCCAATTTATTCACAAAAAATTTCCTAACCTCACTTTCGCAGGGAACGCGATTGCACTGAGCATGTGCAACAAGTTGTTAAACCTCTAGGTGTCCCTAGTAGGAGGAGTGTTGTCTCCTGAGGGTTTTCAGCGGATACTACCCACAAAATCCGGTCAAGCTAGTTTTGCGAAATTACTATGATTCAAAACCCTAAAGTTTTGTTTTCAGAAAATAACAATTCTATGATCCCAAGTCTAGACTATCAAACCCTTATTTTTCACACCTCGCTTCTTATTTAACTATAGATTTTATATGTCTTTACGTGCAGTGCAAATAGTGTCGTTAAGTTTCCAGAAGGATCGATTTACGTCATCATGTCACACAATAAAGCCCAGATAAAAATTTTGAAAGGATCACATAAGTTTTATAAAGAGTTAAGCATTTTTCAAGTTTCGTTTTCCAGTAAAGTTTCAACTTTTAGAATTTCTATCTTCCTTAACAGGAAACTAGGTCTTATTTTTCACTCCACCTTTTTCTTGTTTTCATTTCATACACACCTCTGTGAACGTGCAATAGTCTTTATCATAGAATAAAACCTTCATATCTCCGTTAAATTTTTTTTATAAAAGCCTGTCTTTTATCAAGATTATTCTCACACAAAGAACCGTTAGGAATTTTAACTCGGAGAGAACACTTGCTTGACTTTGTTTTAATCTGGACTTTCTAGGCTTCTTAGCGAGCTTTGGGCCAATGCACCCAAACCAGTTGGTTTTAGGGCATTAGGTGTAGAAACACCCCAGCGAATTTAATTACTCAAGTTACCTAGGTCCAAAAACAAAAGACAGTTTGGCGTGAAAATCTGATGATTTAATACGAACGGAGATATAACCGGCAGTTCAATTATTTTTTTTGGATAAAAGACGTGTTTAGTGGGTTCGGTGTGTAATTATTCCAATCAAGTTCCAGATGGGTTATTTTTCAAACTTAGTTCCAATTAAGGCATCAATAACATTCCTTCATATTCACTCACTTCATAAACTATTCTTGATATTACTTATTTCAGAACAAACCTATTTGATCCTTAGAAAATCATTGATCCATTTAAAAGTTTTTAGACATAAAAGACTTGTCATCTAATTCCCAAAAACTCACGACACGTGTAGTGTGATGTAAAGACGTATACAGCTATAGTTAACTTCAAAGGAGAGTTATCTTTCAGGTTTTCAAAATCTAAAAATAAGTTTTAGTTATTCTTATTTTCTCAAACAAAACCGTCGAAATGTTGAATCAGAGTTTTCCCACTAGCTAACTTGACAGAAAGGTTTTTATGTTTTTTAGAAAATTTTCAGATTTTTATGGATTTTATGGATTTGAATATGCAGATGCAAAATATACATATGAATGCGAAGGTAAGAAATGCGTACCGAGCGTACCCCCAAACTTAAACTGGACAGTGTCCTCACTGTCATTGCATGAAGAGATCATTTGAAGGGTCAAAATTGTCGGTTAGCGATACACAAATTTTTTTTTTAAAGAAAAGAAAAAGAAAAAGAATATCCACAAATATATACAAAATGGTTTATACATACCCCCAAACTTATTTGGAATAGTGTCCACTGTTCTTGGCTGGATAACCGAAGTTTGGTGGTAGGCAGAGGAAGATCATGCAGGGTATACCGGCTCCTATAAGAACAGGAGCTCCTCTGTTGGTTCGGCGCTAAGGTACGGTTTTAGTCGGTGTCCGTTCACTTTGAAAAATGAACCGTCCTTTGGATTTTCCAAATCCACAGCGCCTTGCGGATATACATTCCGCACAAAATACGGCCCTTTCCAGCGAGATCTGAGCTTTCCTGGATGGAAGTGTAGCCGGGTGTCGTAAAGCAGTACTTGCTGACCAGGTACGAAGGTTTTGCGCAAAAGGTGTTTTGATGTGGATCTTTTTGTCATGATTTCCTCGAGCTCCGCGTAGATTTCTTGGATCTTGTGTTGCCATTGAGCCTTGTGCATGAAAACGACATCGATTTGCCATTTTGTCTCTTAAACTGGTGTGTGGCAACAGACGGATAAAGAGCGGAGATCCGTGTTTTATCTGTGGTTGGCAGGAACCCGGGTTTTGTCGTGTTTTTCCATGAATTTCACCGTTTTAGAGCCGAGAACCTGTATCCTGCAATTGACTAGCAAACACGGCTCAAGAGTACCTACCGATATGCAATGTGATAAAAATTGGACGGTATGAAAATGCAAAAATCTGATATGAACAATCCTCAAAATGGTGATCTTGGTGTCGTTAATGGTCAAAATGCCATTAACAGAAATTAAAACTTCTTCAGCAGAAAATATCAACAGAGATTAAATATTTGAAAAGACAGCGTCTCATGTAAAACACACGTGAGCACTCAAAAGAAGCCAAAGCTGAGCGTCTCATGTGAAACACAAGTGAGCCAGAAAAGACTAGTGTTTAGCACTATTTCAGCGTCTCACGTGAAACACACGTAAGCGCCAGAAAAGATTAGTGCTTAGCACTATTGTAGCGCCTCACGTGATAACACGTGAGCTCCAAGAACTCAGCGCCTTATGTAAAACACACGTGAGCGCTACATGTGACTGAGTGCTTAGCACTGCTGGGTGTTATAGAAACCCAATCTTAGCCCCAAATTGGCTAAGTCTGTGAAGCTTGAGCTTCCCTTTTGCTTTTGAATCAACCGAGCCCATATGCTCATGAATTCCAAACTAATCTTAGTTCCATATACGAATAATGATCTACCATCGATGATATTCATCTCATATTTTCTAAGCTGATCTTAGATCTCAAATAAAACTAATGATCCTTAGATCCACCATGATCTTTTTTCTTAAATACGGGATTTGGTTCAAGTGTACATCTTTCCACACCTCTGATATATGTCGTTGTAATTCCTCAACGTCTTCAGAGAAGTGGAGGGTCCTAACAACCAACAACTCATTCGCCCCAAACACGACGATAATGGACCGGAACGTCTCTAAACTAGCATTTCCCCCAAACACTGCGATAATGGACCGAAATGTCCTTAAACTAATATTCGTCCCCAAATACGGGAATGTTGGACCAGAACATCTTTAAACAAATAATGGACCAAAATTTCTTTAAACTAATATTCATCCCAAACATGGGAATGTTGGACCGAGACGTCCTTACACTAATATGTTTTACCATGCGGACTGTCTCCATACTGACTACCGTATACTATCCATTGGCTATTCATATATGATCTAATGATCAGTTGAGCCCATATGATCATTTTCTCATAAATTGATCTTAGTCTCAAATATGACTAACGATCCTTAAATCAAACCCAAATATCCCGTGAACGGATGGACCTCACAAATGTGAGAAATGCATCCTAAGTTCATTCAAGTGGAAAACCAATCTACCGACGCGGACCCTGTTAAGTAAATACTTGACCCAAAACATCTAAGTTGATCTTAATCTCAAATATGACCAATGATCCTTACATTAAACCCAAATATCCCGTGAACGGATGGACCTCACAAATGTGAGAAATACATCTTAAGTTCATTCTCGTTGGCAAACCAAGCTTCCAACGTGGACCATGTCAAGAAAATCCTTGACCCAAACCCAAATCATGAAAATATATGTACGGATATGGACTAATCTGCGCCTTACAGGCAACGACATAAAATAGTCTCCATATATAATTCACGGGCAACCCAAAATAAACCAAACATAATACGACACGAAGTGACCTACCGGGGCAGGAGAAAGTTGTTATCATAACGCGATAACATAATTAATTGCTGGGGCTTGCACCTGCAGGGAAGAGCGTCCCCACAATAAAAAAACTCCTCACAAATGAGGGGGAATCTTATAAAATCAAGCTATATCGGTCACATCTGTCCAAACCTCTGATATACGGTGCCATAAATCAACTTGGTATCTTCGGAGAGGTGGATGGATATATTCAAATAGCATCTGCCCCCAAACTAAGGATAGACGTCTCCACGTCTTAGTATGGTCTTCAGCGGTAAACAGTGGCGCACGGTAGAACGAGGAGCATATTGACGCTTGGCTTGGGCTCGGCTCGGCTTAGTTTGGCTTGGTTGGCTTGGAGCGCCAATTTTAGAGGTTAACCTCCGGGGAGAACTTTGGCGCTATGCCACATGTTTTGCATGTGGGCGCGCAGCTAAAGTCTTGAAGATTAATCTCTACAGAAAGATTAATCTTTCCTATGATATTTTGGTCAAAGTTCATAAAAATCATGTTTTTATGATTTCCAAAATTTAAGTTCTCAAATATGAATCTTTTCTGAGGAGTTATGTCCTATGAAGTTTAAACTTCAGTTCTTTTGTGCCCTTGGTGATCTTTTAATGGAAGGAACACTTAAGTTTTCCTCCAAAACTCGGATCTTGAGATCGAAAATCCCTCCATGAAAATTTAAGTTTTCGACAAGGAGGAAAGTTGACTCAAGGATCTATGATCCAAAGGAAGCACTTAAGTTCTTATAAAGGTTAACCTTCAATGGTGATGGGAAAGAAAGCAAATGGAGGATTTTTATCTATCCCTTGCCTAAGGTTTTGGACACTTAAGTTTTGATTGGACCTTGGAATTTTAGAAGAAGATGAAAATCTTCGCAGAGGCTTAAGTCTCTATTATCTTCACCTTATGGGAGGATTCACTATTTTGAGATTAACCTCCCCCTCTCCTATTTATAGGAGAGAAGATTTTTAATCAAGTTGAGAGAATCTCACATTGAGAGATCTCAAATTGATTTTAAAATCAACAGATGGTGCTTAAGCACCGTTGGATCATTGATTCAAAATCCATCTGTTAACAGAGTTAATATTTTTCTTATTTTAGAAAAAAAAATTGTTAACAGGAAAATATCTTTTTGTTTAAAAAAGATAGTGGGAAATTATTTCCCAAAAGATGAAGCAGACGCTTCATAAAGATTGGCGCGGCTTGGATGGAATCAGCTTGGCTTGTGCGGAGATAGCATGGACGTTGCTTGCACCAGGATGGCATCGGCTTGGCTTGAGCCGGACTTGAGCTTAAGCTCTTGAGCCCAAATTTAGGCGGAAACAATTACGTATCCATAGCTCGAGTCAAGTTCATGTCAAACATGCAATATATCTAATCAAGTAGTTCATGTAGGGACAAACATAATGAGGAAGTCACATGGTAAGAAATGAGTCAAATATAATGTTCAAGCACAAATCAGAAACAGTGTCGTGAAGAAGTGCTGGAAACTACCGATTATTCAACTCGTATGAATGTAGAAATAAAACAAGAAATGTAGTCCTAAGTGTTATACAAATATTGATTCAAGTCTCGCCTAATTAAGACAAATAGTTCGGGATATATACGTGTTCTTGTAACTCAGCGCGGAACATACCAGAATCTGTCCAGCACCGTCGCATATTTTAAAAGTGCAGTTTGTGATACTTTCCGTCGATTTTCAGGTCTCGTGTTGAACTAAGAACATGTAGTTTTTTCTGTCTAGTTATCTAAACAACTTGGTTTCACATGATTTGAATTACTGAAGCTCTGGTTATGGTTATGATAACACAAGGGCTTAAAATAGATTCTTTATTTTCTGGACATCAACTATGAGGTGTCTTGCAAAGTATATATCGGGTCATTCTTTACGTTTCTGAGTCACCAATTATGTAGGAAAATTATAGGTATTCCAATTAGGCATTCATTCATCTAAGTTTTTTCAAAAACCGAGTTTTATAGCTCGAGTTATGTCAGTTTTGAAAACAGTGCACAAATAATCAGGACAGAATCTGTCAAGATTCGACACACGATATAAAAACACAGAATTATATAAATTATGTCAGATTTTAGGAAAACATTAAAACTAAGAAAATCTAGATCATTCGATCTAGTTTTCCAAAACACTTGAGTTTGCTCAAATCGGAGCTCGAAAGACAGAGTTATGGGTCTTCGAAGGAGGATGTTAAAAATAGTTTTCTGGTTTATGAAAACAATGAGTAAAATGTCATAAAATGTAATTCGTAGTTTGATTCAAGTTGAAATTTTTTTTACAATGCTCTTAGAACATGTTTAATGTCTTAAAAATTTTCTTGGGATTTACGGATGTCACGATTAATTTCTAAAAATTAATTCGAAGATAAAAGTGCTGTTATGATCGTATTTTGAGAAAGATAAAAAATCAGGGTAATTATTTGTAACCTTGTTTTCTTTTATGCAAAATTAAATATAAATGATTAAAATTTCAGCAACAAATAACATATGTTAACATATGTGAAGAAAGCATATGAGCCGATCATGATTAACCATTAAAAACAACATCACTTAATATATAATCAACTATTGTAGGCAAGAATTTAAAACTAAACATAATTTCTTTATATCAAACATTTTAATTTAACTAAAATTACTTTATCATGGAACTAATCGAAGCAGAATAAGTATCATCATCAACGACGACATGGCAAGAGGAGGGGGATTCAACAAGAAAGAGAGAGACGGGGACTTACACGCTTTGAATTACAGTATGGCAACCGTATCACCGATTCGGTCTTAGCGGTGAAAAACAAGTCACGGTGGCCTAGACTTGAACAATCAGGATAAGATAAAATTTAGTCCCCTAAAAATATTCTCTACGGAAGACTCAGAGAAACGAAACGAAACAAAAAAGAGAACATTTACAATATGAGAGGAACAATAAACCGGTTTGCCTTAAATCCTAGTGAAAGATTTGCGCTTCGATGATGATGCAAGGCCTAAAACTCTTAAGGTGTAGATGGAAGGTCTGGTTAGGAATTCTCCTCTGAATTTTCAATATGAGAAATGAAGAGGAAGAAGAAATAGAGAGATTAAGGAATAAAAAGTATTAATGAGGTTTAAAGGTGAGAATGAAGGAGAAGGAGAAGCAAAATAAATGGTGATTATGTTCATCATAACTTTTCATAATAACTTTAATTTATTATGGAGTTAAAAAATTTGAAAGGTCTTATTTATAAGTTAGAAGAGTGTTTTTAAAAAAAAATTGGAAGACCCGAGGTTCGAACATGTAGCATATGGAACAACAATGCAAAGACTAAACCAATGTGATACAAGCTTGTTATTGCATATATTTAACAAGAATTGAATATATACCAACATTTGAAAGGAAAGCGGGCTTTTTAAAAATAAAATGAAATATAAAAGTACTGGGATTTTGAAGTCGTTACATACGTTCTAAGTGCAACGCAACGCCTGCGAAAAGGATCATAAGATTAGTGTAGTTTTTAGAGTTTTTAGAGTTTTTATTCTTAGAGTCTTAGTTTTTTGTTTTGTTCGAGAACTTGCAAAATGTAAGTGTGAGAGTATTTGATAGGTGTAATTTATTGTGCAATTTTATGTCCTTATTTACTTTATTTTATCTATTTAATACTGCTCGATGTGTCTTTTGTTAATAAATGCAGATTGTATGGTCTCAATCGCAAAAATATGTAAAAGACGAATTTATGTGTTTTCGGCGTAACCAAGTTAATAAAGTAATCGATACAAGAGACGAGATAATGGACCAAGCAGGCATCCAAAGAAGTCAACTCAGGAGACCAAATAACCAGACTAAAACCGAGCCAATTTGGGCCCCACACTTAAGCTAAAAGCCGCTCAAATTTCGATAATGGCTTTGGAATTTTTTGTGCACTCCTTGGATTTGATAATATTCTTTTTTATCAATTGTAATCGTCCTAGAGCCCTATAAATACTGTTGTATAATTATTTAGGGTTTCATTTTCTCTTGGCCTCCTTTTTCTATCTAGGGTTTTCCGAGGTTATTTGTATGATGAGATCAAATATTTAGTAAGTTATTTGCTCTTTAATTTTAATTATGAATTTTTATTATAATTTTTTTTCTTTTTATTTAATTATGAGTAGGTGATTTATTATGTACCTTGGACGATGAACCTAGGTAGATTATGCGTATGATGTTTATGATGAGTTTTTCTATTTGCTTCTCGATTTATATGATATGATCTCATATTTGATATTTTTCTTTGATAAGTTATTATGCAATTGATTATAATTTATGCTTGTTTGATGCAAAATGCAGAGCTATATCATGTTGAATTAGGATTCTTAAAAACTAGATTTTTATGATGCAAGTATAGGTTTTGGATGCAACTTTGATGGGATATCATGCGATCCATATATCTCATGCTCAGTCAAACCAAATTTGTGTTTGTTATTATAGAGATTTACTTAACCTAATAATAGTCCTAAATTAGGGTGTTTACTTGATGAGTTAATCTAAAAACCAAATAGTTTATGCATTCTTTTTCTTTTTGATTGATGAATTATTTTGGATATCATGTAGTTTATGCTTTTATTGTCTAATTCTTGACTATTAAAAAGAGGATTTTTAATAGAAAAACAAATCTTGAATTTTCTTCACATTACATCTATTTGGAGGATTCCTACCATAGGTTTGTTACCTTTTTATTAATTAATTTTCTCAAAAGTGTTTATCTTTATTTCTTTATTTTGCAATTATTTCTAAAAAATCATCTCTTCATATAAAAAAGATTTAATTTTTAATTCGCCTAGATTTAATTGGATATCCTCTTCTCTGTGGATTCGACTTGCTTTTGCACACGTGCTGCAACGCGACCGTGCACTTGCGGATATAATAATAGCACTGCTACAAATAACCTATCACATATGCACATAAACTCATGATTAATCAAATTCTCACTCACGACGTAATATGCATGGTAGGTTGGGACCTACAAAATGGCCATGACATGTGAGGCATGTTAGATCTTGATAGAGGTCCTTTTCGGGTCTCCTTCAAATGTTGTCTTCCGTCGATCTCCCGGTGGATTTTGGAAGTGATCTCCTGTTGCGTATGGGTCTCAATGGGTTTTGAGGAGATTGGTAATTTGAGGAGCTTAGCACCGAGTACCTGTAAGGAAGTCCCGGGGTGGTTGGGTACCACCGAGGACCCTCCGACGATCAAGTTAGTATTAGATCCGAGCAGCGTAACGGCTAAGTGGAGTAAAAAATGGCTTACTTGACCCCTCTGTGATGGGGGTTTATATAGCGGTGGCGGCACGCAGCTGCAGGCGCGAGAATCTCACCGGCAGTTACGCTCCCGACGTCATGCCCGCGTAGAGTGCGGATCGCTCATTAATGGGGATCGTGATGGCGTGGAACGTGGGATGTTGCTGGCGAAGAATCCTAGCATGGCGAGAGTTGCGGAGCGGCGGTTACGCCTGTGAGTGGTGGAGTTGGTCGGAGGACCGAGGAAGACGGCCTCGGCCGGGGGGCTCGGGGACGAGCGGGAAGGACGAGGAATCTTGGTCTTGTGGCAGCTCAGGCGAGCTGAGGGGCCGAGGAGGCCAATTTGTAGGGATCCCCGAGGAGGGCCAACTTATGCTTGCAAGTCGGGTACAGGGGTGGCCTGGTTGGCCTCTGTGGGCCCCTTTCTTCTGAGTTCTGGGATACGTCATCTGCCACATGTCCTGATCTTGGAGACCTCCAATATTGTGCATTATCATTAGCCCCCCACTCTTGTCCCGACCAGCTAGCGGGTCGGGTCAGGAGTGGACTGCCGGGCCGCCCGGGGTGAGCTCTCTCCTAAGGTTTCATCAGGATGCGTCCCCGGGCTGTCAGCTGTCTTTTCTGCCAGCGAATCAGAGCGAGATCTATTGATTTAAGGAAGGTGCGCCGGTTCGTGCATCCTGCCACTAAAGCGATGGTCCACATGTCGAGCGTCAGTTGGACGACGCGACGTGTGCAGACCTGCGGCGTCTGACGGGGCATGGTCCAGTGTGGGAACGACAAGTAGAGCAATCGGAGCCATTGGAAGCGAGAAGGTGTTTTGGCGGGAGATGAAGGACGTCATTGGATGAGGTCGTCTGTGATGATAAATAGGGGTGGGGCCCGTTCCGGGGCCCCTACTCCTTCATATTTTCCCGTTCTAAGTCCTGGTTGCTCAGCGCTCGTCTTCTCTCTTCCTCTTTCATTTCCTTAGGATCCCTCTTCTCAAGATTAGATGTCTTCCTTTGTAGAGTTAGTAGATGTCGTAGGAGTAGATTCTAGGGACCTTTTAGTTGAGCCTGAGTCCTCCCTAGGAGTAGGGGTTGGATCCTCTCCCCGGGATCGTGCGGCGGGGGCAGCCCCAAGGGAGGAGGCGGTAGATGCTGCCCCCGGCACCTCGTGTTGGGTGAGGCATGAGAACGAGCTCACTAATGCTCGGGCTCGCTTACATATCCCCTCACGTTATACGCTTCGTCTGGACAAGGAGTGAGAGAGGGCAGACCAAGTATGAGGCAGGGAGATCGCCCTGTATCTGGAAGCTTATTAGGGTGGAATTCGCCTACCCTTCTCTCGAGAGGTCGTCGAAGCGCTGAACTTTTTCGGGTTAGCCCCTGGCCAGTTAGTGCCGAACTCGAGGAGGATTCTTCTTGGGTTCCTGATCCGCCTGAAGTTACAGGCGATTCCCTTCAGCCTCTCCCTCCTTGCTTCTTCCCTCATATTCAAAAATCACCCTAGTGGTCGAGCGGGCAACCCGAGGTGGGTCTACCTTTCTTTTAGAAAGCGACAGGGGGGCCCTGCCGGGACAGGGGTTGTGGCTATGCCTTCCTCCATTCATGAGTGGAAGAAGAAGTTCTTCTTCATTTCCCTCCTGAGGGCGTAGACTGGCCCGTGCCTACAAAGTGGTCGAGGGAGAAATGCTTGCCGGGGAACCAGTCCAGTGACCCCGTCGCGGTGAGAGTGGCGTCATGGGAGCTCATCCCCCGTTTCGACGTGTTGCTTTCTGAGAGGGTCCTGAGTTGGGCCGGGCTCAGCCCTGTTGAGTTCGTCGGTAAGTTTAGGCTTGCTTTTTGGCTTGTATATTGCATATGTCGCTGACTTCTTTGCATTTGGTTTTGTGTAGGACCCATGGACATGGACTCGCTCTGATCTTCCATGCGCCAGCCGAGGAAGGTCATGAAGGCTGGGGGCGCCAGCTCTTCTCGCTCAAAGCCTGCCCCGGCTCCTTCTCCTCCGGTGGTCGCGTCCCGTGAGTGTTCAGGGGTGGATCCCACCCCGGGGCCTAGCAGAGTGTCGGTCCGGAAGCGGGCTCGGATTCTGGAGGACCCGGCCTCCGAGGAGGAGATCGGCTCTCTCTCAGAGCCGCTCAAGAGGAGTTCCCAGAGATCTTCCCGGGGGCCGTCTTCGCCGATCATAGTAGAGGAAGGGGGCCTCCATTTCGCCGTGCCTTCGGGGCTATCCGTCGCGGATAGCCTGCTGCATGAAATAAAGACATCAGCCGGGGATAGAGTCCCCGGGGGGACTTTCAGGGCTCAGCTGGTGTTCATCGCCCAGGAGTCTGTGCAGGTGAGTGTTTGGTTTTTTGGTGAGATTCGGTGCCTTTTTCGTCTTTCTGATCTCTTTCCTATCTTTCAGGTTCCCCAGCACGTTGCCCTCGCCTTACGCATGGAGGCTGAGGTGATAGCCCCGACGATGAAGGCCGCGGTCCTGGTCGCCTCGCTGGAAGAGAGCTCCAAGCGGAAGCTGGAGGCGGTGACGGCGAGGGTCGCCGCCCTGGAGGGTGAGGTGGTGGCCTGGAAGCGGGAGATCGCCCGGTACCGCGAGGCCGCCGCGGTTGTCGAGGCCAAGCTCGAGGACTCTAAGGTGCTTACCGGCAACCTGAAGAAGATGGTGAAAACCCTCCGGAAGGAGCTGGGGGCGGCGGCCGAGTCGGCAAAGTCGGCCGACCTGAGAGTGGCGAAGTTGGCCGACCTCTCGATGGCGAAGGCGGTGGAGGGCTACAAGAAGTCGAAGGACTTCTATGATGACCTGGCCGTTGCCACGACTCTCATCTGGCACGAGGCCCTCAATGTCGTTAAGGCCTGGATGCCGGGGTTCGCCGATGAAGAGCTCCGGGCCGAATACCCCCTTACGGACGTCGATGAGAAGGGGCAGGAGATTCTTGGCGAGGAAGTCGCCGAGGACCCAGCTCGTCTCGTAGTGGATGTCGAGGGCCCTGAGGTCGCTCCTGACCCCGAGGCCTAAAGCCCCCGTCTTCCTCCTCCATTTATTTTGTTGCTTATGGAATTTTGTAAGCCTCCGGGCATTTTGTAAGGCTGTGGAGCCCAAAATACCCTTTGTAAAGACTTTTACTTTTATTAATAAAATGTTTTCTTTGGTTTCATCGGTTTGTACTTTGTCTTTTGTTCATGAAGAATGTTTGTAAAATATCTCTGCTTTCACTGTTGGGCTTCCATGTCAAGTCGGCCATCTGTCTAGCGATCGATCGTCGAGTTGATTTTGATCACTTGCCAAGCACGCCAAGCGTTGCCGAGAGGGAGGCATCTCCATAGCCCCGAAGTGAGGGGGGGTCGCTCAGACTCGGATAGACTTGATGCCCCCTGTTGGGGTCCTGGATTTTTGCATGTGACGGGCAAAGGGTTGTCCGTCTTGTTGTCACCGAGCATGAATGGGAAGCTGCTCGGTTATCCCTTGGCGAGGGCCTTTCACTTCTGGCGTCGCGAGTAACGACCCCTAGCCGGGGCTAGTCGAGCGAGGGTCAAGCTTGACTGCCTCTGGGAGGATTTAGGGTCCTTAGCGTTGTAGGGGCTGTAAGAAGCCCACTAAAGATGACCGGGCAGTGAAGCTGCGCGGTTGCCTCTTGGCGAGGGCTTAGTTTTCTGGTGTTGTGGGTAGGCAACTACCAGCCTGGGATGAATGAGCAGGGTAGCCGCTCGGATGTCTCTGGTGGGGGTTTCGATCCCTGGCGTTATGGGTAAGGAGCTACCAGCCGGAGATGACCGAGCAAGGTAGCTGCTCGGTTGCCTCTTGCCAGGACGGGGACCGAGCAGGGTTACTGCCCAGTGCCGCTTGGCGAGGACTTTGATCCCTATCAGCTATGGTAGGAAGCTACCAGCCGGGGATAGCCGAGCAAGGACTCGACTGCCTCTGGGAGGAATTTGGTCCTTAGCGCGGGAAGGGCTGTAAGAAGCCTACCAAGGACCTTTGGCCGGGCAGGGTTATTGCCCGGTGCCTCTTGCCGAGGGCTTTTGTCCTGAAGGATAGCCGAGCGAGGGATCCTCAGGCTCGACTGCCTCTGGGAGGGCTTTTGATCCCCGTCGGTCGTGGTAGGAAGCTACCAGCCGGGGATAGCCGAGCAGGGTAGCTGCTGAGCTGCCTCTAAGGAGAACTTGGATCCTTAGCGTTGGAAGGGCCGTGGGAGGCCCATTAAGGATGACCGGGCAGTGAAGCTGCACAGTTGCCTCTGGGCAAGGGCTTAGTTCTCTGGCACCATGGGTAGGCAACTACCAGCCTGGGATGAACGAGCGGGGTAGCCGCTCGGGTGCCTCTTATGGGGGCTTCGATCCCTGGCGTCTTGGGTAGGGAGCTACCAGCCGGAGATGACCGAGCAGGTTAGCTGCTCGGTTGCCTCTTGCGAGGGCTTTGATCCTTCAGGACGGGGATCGAGCAGGGTTACTAGCCAGTGCCTCTTGGCGAGGACTTTGATCCCTGTTGGTTGAGGTAGGAACCTACCAGCCGGGGATAGCCGAGCAAGGACTCGACTGCCTCTGGGAGGACTTTGGTCCTTAGCACGGGAGGGGATGTAAGAAGCCTACCGAGGACCTTTGGCCGGGCAGGGTTACTGCTCGGTGCCTCTTGGCGAGGGCTTTTGTCCTGAAGGATAGCCGAGCGAGGGATCCTCGGGCTCGACTGTCTCTAGGAGGGCTTTTGATCCCTGTCGGTCATGGAAGGAAGCTACCAGCCGGGGATAGCCGAGCAGGGTAGCTGTTGAGCTGCCTCTAAGGAAGGCTTTGATCCCTAGCGTTGCGAGTAGGGAAGCTACCCGCCAGGTATAGCCGAGAAGGGTAGACGCTCGGCTAATTCTTCATGAGGTTTAACCCAACCATCCAATTGTAGGCATGGGGAACAGGTAAGGTCGCGGCGACCGTGCGCGTAGCATGTGCATTGAATGTGGGGGAAGGAGAAGCGCCAGGGTCGCGTCATTTCGAATCTGCTAGAGAAGGCTTGATGATCGCCACGTGTCAGCGACTGTTGGGTGAAAGCGGGTGACTGTTGAACTTCGTTAGGGCGCGGTGGGCTATATAATGCTGAAGGAGCATTGGTCCTTCCTTCCTTCATAAACAGATTGTCGAGAATGCAAGACTTTCCGTTTACCATCTCCAAGATCATCCAATTCGAAGACGTATACCTTTATGACCAGAACTACACCGAGGACATGGTGCAGTTGGTCTATGGGAGCATCGAAGACCACTTTGGCCGGCTGCTCCCCCGACGCTCCTCCCTGATGCATCTGCTGATGTACTCCATCTGTAGGGCATAGCCGGGGTTTTACAACCCCTTGTCCGAACAGCTCTATGACAAGGCCGTGGGCAAGCTGCGGTCTCTGAGGCACTTTGGCCTGATCTCTGCGAACCTGCTGGCTCGCTCGGAGGCGCTCGTCCACGAGTGCTACGAGCTGAGGCTCGGGGTCGACACACACGGGGGAACTGAGGGCGAAGGTTGGATCTTGCGAGGCCTCGGCTGGCGGAGATCTTTACCGAGTATCACGAGCAGTGCTCTTTGCAGCCCCTTCATCCGCTGTTGTAAATTTTTTTTTGTATGTATGGCTGAGGAGCCCATAATACCTTTTTTGAATAGATGAGATCTTTCCTTCTTTTCGCAGTATTCCAATGATCTTTATTAAATTAACAACAGACCCTAGGAAAAGTTTACATTGCCCTACAAGAAAAGCACATGCTAATAGATGACCTTATTAGCGCGGACCGAGCTCCCCGGAGGCTTGTTGGTCTCCGTGCTCGGCACCGGGCATGAGGCTCCCTGAGCGCCGGATTGATCATCTGTCGAAACGAGCATGATCTGGCCGATGGTCAGCTCGGCGGGAGGAGGACGCTGCTCTTTCTCACGGTCGGCCTGCCGTTTGTCCCTCAGGTAGGCGGCGAGGTGCCCCGATCGGATGAGCTCCTCGATGTAGTCCCGGAGTTGCTCACAATCCTCTGTAGCGTGGCCCAGCGTCCGGTGGAAGGCGCAGTAAGGGCCCCGGGTTCGCTTCGAGGCCTGACGCGGGATTGGAGGGAACTTGAAGAACCCCTCGCCCTGAACCTCCTCCAGTAATACTGCGAGGGAGACGTTGAGTGGGGTGTATTCCTGGAATTTTGGGTGATAGGGCTGCTGACGCTCCGGCCTCTCTTCTCGAGCCCTCTTCTTCAAGTCGGTCGTTCTGCTCGGAGGAGACTTGCGTTCACCTCGGACTCCATCTAAACCTTGCACTCGGTCCACGCCTTAACCTCGGCCATGGTCTTAGGTTGTGCCAACGCAAAGGAGCGTAACCACTCCTTGTGCCTAAGCCCAGATCTGAGTGCCGTGATGACGGTCTCGTCCCGGTGCTCGGGGACCTCGAGGAGGGCGTTGTAGAAGCGGGTGGCGTAAGCTTTGAACGTCTCCTTGTTCCCGCTCTTTATAGTGAAGAGGTAGTCGACCGTGCGCTTTTGCCGACGGTTCGCAATGAAGTGGACGAGGAACTGAGTAGCCAGCTCATCGAAGGTCGAGATTGAGCGAGGCTCAAGCCCTCAGAACCAGTCCTGACCTGCGCAGATGAGGGTAGCTGGGAAGGCCCTGCACTGGGCGGCGTCGGAGTGGTCCTGGAAGCTCATCCCTGCGGTGAAGGCATCCAAATGGTCTTTGTGGTCGGTTTTCCCGTCAAACAGAGAGACCTTCGGGGGATTGTTACACAAGGAGACGTGGACAGCAAGCAGTCCCTCGGTAAACGGTTTGGTGAGTGAGTCGGCGGTGTACTCAGCCCCGTCAGCCGAGAGGTGACCTTCCCAGCGCATGCTCTCGATCTTCTTCTCGAGGGCGTCGAGTCGGCCGTGATACCCCGAGGACTCGGCACCTCATGATCCCTGGCCTCTGCTGTGGGAGACCTGCGTATGGGCACGGCCCCGGTTCCTCTCGATGAGGTTCCTTAGATCCCCGGGCGAGGTGGCTCTCAAGCCGTCGTGGCGAGCCCCTTCTGTGCGACCCCGTCGAGGGAGGGGGTGTCGGTCATGCCTGTGGACAGGAGAGGTGACCGACATCTCCTCAGGGGGGTAAGGGTCGCGAGGAGGCTCGAGTCGAGGTGCTCCGGCGGCAGACCTTGGTGTGGAGCCGTGGGGCGCCCAACGGGCCTCAGGGAGTATCGGCCCATGAGATCTGTGGTTAGGAGTCGTAGCCTGCCTGTGGTCAGCCGTGCCGACGGGGACAGAGCATTCTGGATGTGGAGGAGCGGAGATCTGGGGCCCAGGCCCTGCCGTTTGGACGCGGACGAGCGCCTCTACGAGTGACTGTAGCCGATCTATTCGGCTGGTGAAGGCGTTGATGATGGTCGCCGGAGGAGGTTCATCCGCGCCTCCGGTGAGGGGGAGGCGGCGGCTAGTACCCGGATCTTCAGGATGGTTGCTTGCCATGTAGATGGAGATCGGAAGGCCAACTTTGTTTTTGTGGAGTTTGCGTTCCCACAGACGGTGCCAACTGATGGAGGTCCTTTTCGGGTCTCCTTCAGTTGTTGTCTCCCGTCGATCTCCCGATGGATTTTGGAAGTGATCTTCTGTTGCGTGTGGGTCTCAATGGGGTTTCAGGAGATTGGTGATTTGAGGAGTTTAGTGCCGAGTACCTGCAAGGAAGTCCCGGGATGGTTGGGTACTACCGAGGACCCTCCGACGATCAAGTTAGTATTAGATCTGAGCAGCGTAACGGCTAAGTGGAGTAAAAAATGGCTTACTTGACCCCTCTATGATGAGGGTTTATATAGCGGTGGTGGCACGCAGCAGCAGGCGCGAGAATCTCGCCGGCAGTTACGCTCCCGACGTCACGCCCGAATAGAGTGTAGATCGCCCGTTAATGGGGATCATGATGGCGTGGAACGTGGGATGTTGCTGGCAGAGAATCCGCGCATAGCGAGAGTTGCGGAGCGGCGGTTACGCCTGTGAGCGGTAGAGTTGGTCGAAGGACCGAGGAAAACGGCCTCGTCCGGGGGGCTCGGGGACGAGCGGGAAGGCCGGGGAGTCTTGGTCTTGTGACAGCTCGGGCGAGCTAAGGGGCCGAGGATGCCAATTTGCAGGGGGGCCCGAGGAGGGCCAGCTTATGCTTGCAGGTCGGGTACAGGGGTGGCCTCGTTGGCCTCTGTAGGCCCTTTCTTCTGAGTTCTGGGACACGTCATGATGATGCACAATATTGGCGGTCTCCAAGATCTGGACACGTGGAAGATGACGTGTCCCAAAAATCAGAAGGAAGGGCCACAGGGGCCGACCAGGTAACCCCTGTACCCAACCCACAAGCACAAGCTGGCCCTCCTCGGGGCCCTCTGCAAGTTGGCCTCCTCGACCCCCCAGCTCGTCCTGAGCTGCCAAGGGACCAGGACTCCTCGGCCCTCTTGCTCATCTCCGAGCTCCCTAGCCGAGGCCATCTTCCTCGGTCCCTCCGACCAGATCCACCGCTCACAGGCGTAACCGCCGCTTCGCGAATATTGCCATGCGCGGATCCTCCGCCAGCAACATCCCACGTTCCGCGCCTCCGTGATCCCCATTATTGGGCGATCCACTCTCTACGCGGGCATGACGTCGGGAGCGTAACTGCTCGCGAGATTCTCGTGCCTGCTGCTGCGTGCCATCACCGCTATATAAACCCCCATCACAGAGGGGTCAAGTAAGCCATTTTTTATTCCACTTAGTCGTTACTCTGCTCGAATCTAGCACTAACTTGATCGTCGGAGGGTCCTCGGGAGTACCAAACCACCCCGGGACTTCTTTGCAGGTACTCAGCACTAAACTCCTTAAATCACCATTCTCATCAAAACCCATTGAGATCCACACGCAACAGAAGATCACCGCCAAAATCCACCGGGAGATCAACGGAAGACAACATCTGACGGAGACCTGAAAAGGACCTTCATCAGTTGGCGCCGTCTGTGGGAACCAAAACTCCACAAAAAAAAGTTGGCCTTCCGATCTTCGCCCGCATGGAGAGCAACCATCCTGAAGATCCCGGTACCAGCCGCCGCCTTCCACTCACCGAAGGCGTGGATGAGCCTCCTCCAGCGACTATCATCAATGCCCTCGCCAGCCGGATAGATCGGCTACGGTCCTTCATGGAGGCGCTCGTCAGCATCCAAGCGGCCGGGCATGGGCCCCAGATCGCCGCTCCTCCGCCTCCAGAAGGCTCTGCCCCCGTCGGGACGGCTGACCACCAGCAGGCCATGACTCCTGGCCATAGATCTCTCGCGTCTGCACTCCCTGAGGCCCGCTGGGCGCCCCACGGCTCCACACCAAGGTCCGCCGCCAGAACGCCTCGCCTCGAGCCTCCTCACGACCCTTATCCCCCTGAGGAGATGTCAGTGACCTCGCCTGTCCATAGGCATGGTCGACACCACCCCCCTCGACGGGGCCGCACTGAAAGGGTTCACGTAGGCGGCTCGAGAGCCACCTCGCCCAGGGATCTGAGGCACCTCATCGAGAGGAACCGGAGCCGCTCCCAAACGCAGGTCACCCGCAGCGGAGGCCAGGGATCCCAAGGAGCTGATTCCTCGGGATACCACGGTCGGCTCGACGCCCTCGAGAAGAAAATCGAGGGCATGCGTCGGGAGGCTCACCTCTCGAGCGACGGGGCTAAGTACGCCTCCGATTCGCTCATAAAGCCGTTCACCGAGGAATTGCTCACCGTCCACGTCTCCTCGCACAACAATCCCCCAAAGGTCTCTCTGTTCGACGGGAAAACCGACCCGAAGGACCATTTGGACGCTTTCACCGCGGGGATGAGCTTCCAGGACCACTCCGACGCCGCCCAGTGCAGGGCCTTCCCGGCCACCCTCATCCGCGCAGGTCGGGCCTGGTTCCGGGGGCTCGAGCCCAGCTCAATCTCGACCTTTGACGAGCTGGATACTCAGTTCCTCGGCCATTTCGTTGGGAACCGTCGACAGAAGCGCACGGTCGACTACCTCTTTACGGTTAAGAGTGAGGACAAGGAAACATTCAAGGCCTACTTTACCCGTTTCTACAATGCCCTTCTCGAGGTGCCCGAGCACCGGGACGAGACTGTCATCACGGCACTTAGATCTGGTCTGAGGCATAAGGAGTGGTTACGCTCCTTCGCGTTGGCGCAACCTAAGACCATGGCCGAGGTCAAGACGTGGACTGAGCACGAGGTTCAGCTGGAATCCAAGGTGAAAGTTAACCTCCCCCGAGCAAAACGATCCGACCAGAAGAAGAGGGCTCGGGAGGAGAAAGAAGAGGGCTCGGGAGGAGAGGCCAGAGCGTCAGCAGCCCTACCACCCGAAGTTCCAAGAGTATACCCCCCTCAACGTCTCCCTCACAGTATTACTAGAGGAGGCCCAGAACGAGGGGTTCTTCAAGTTCCCTCCGATCCCACGTCAGGCTGCGAAGCGACCCCAGGGCCCTTACTGTGCTTTCCACCGGACACTAGACCACGCCACGGAGGATTGCAAGCAACTCAGGGACTACATCAAAGAGCTCATCCGATCGGGACACCTCGCCGCATACTTGAGGGACAAACGGCAGGCCGACCGCGATCAAGAGCAGCATCGCCCTCCCGCTGACCTGACCAACGGTCAGATCATGCTCGTTTCGGCAGACGGCCAGCACGGAACTCAGGGAGCCCGTACCATATGCCAATCACGGAGGCCTACAGTCCTCCGGGGAGCTTGGGCCGAGCTAATAAAATCATCTACTAGCCTGTACCTTTCCTTTAGGGAAATGTAAACTCTTCCTAGGATCTATTGTTAATTTAATAAAGATCAATGGAACATTGCGAAAAAGAAAGAAAAACCTTGTTTATTCAAAAGGTATTATGGGCTCTTTAGCCATACACGCAAAAAGAAAAGGAAATTACAACAGTGAGGGAAGGGGGTACAGCGAGCACTGCTCGTGGTACTCGGTAAAGATCTCCGCCAGCCAAGGCCTCGCGAGGTCCAACCTCTGCCCCCGGTTCCCCCCTCACGCGTCGATCCCAAGCCTCAGCTCGTAGCACTCGCGGACGAGCGCCTCTAAGCGGGCCAGCCGGTTTGCGGAGATCAGGCTGAAGCGCCTCAGAGACCGCAGCTTGCCCACAGCCTCGTCATAGAGCTGCTCGGACAAGGGGTTGTAAAGCCCTGGCGACACCCTCCGGAAGGAGTACATCAGCAGCTGCAGCAGGGAGGAGCGTCGGGGGAGCAGCCGGCCGAAATGGTCCTCCATGCTCCCATAGACCAGCCGCACTATGTCCTCGGTGCAGTTCTGGTCGTAAAGGTACACATCTTCGAAGTGGATGATGTCGGGGATGGTAAACGGGAAGTCTTGCATTTTGGACGACCTGTTTATGAAGGATGGAAGGACCAGTACTCCTTCAGCCTTATATAGCCCACTGCGTAGCTCAATAGTCGCCCGCTTTCACCCAAAAAGTCGCTGCCACGCGGCGGTCATCAAGCCTTCTCTGGTGGAATCGAAGCGACGCGCCCCTAGCACTTCGCCTCCTAGCGCATTCAATGCACATGCTATGCGCACTGTCGCCGCGACCATTCCTATTCCCCATGCCTACAGCTGGATGGTCGGGTTACCCATCGTGAAGAATTATCCAAAGCGGCTATCCTGCTCGGCTATACCTGGCCGCCAGGATTAAAAGCCCTCACCAAGAGGCAACCCAGCAGCTACCCTGCTCGATCACCCCTGGCGGGTAGCTTCCCTACCGCAACACTGGGAATCAGAAAGTCCTCCCAGAGGCAGTCGAGCCCAACCGCCGCTCGGCTATCCCTAGCGGGTAGCTTCCCTACCGCAACGCCAGGGATCAGAAAGCCCTCCCGGAGGCAGTCGAGACGGAGGATCCCTCGCTCGGCTATCCTTCAGGACAAAAGCCCTCGCCAAGAGGCACCGGGCAATAACCCTGCCCGGCCAAGGGTCCTTGGTAGGCTTCTACAGCCCCTCCTGCGCTAAGGACCAAAGTCCTCCCAGAGGCAGTCGAGTCCTTGCTCGACTATCCCCAGCTGGTCGCTTCCTAACGCAACCGACAGGGATCAAAGTCCTCGCCAAGAGGCACTGGGCAGTAACCCTGCTCGGTCCCCGTCCTGAAGGATTAAAGCCCTCGCAAGAGGCAACCGAGCAGCTACCCTACTCGGTCATCTCCGGCTGGTAGCTCCCTACCCATGACGCCAAGGATCAAAGACCTCGCAAGAGGCATCCGAGCGGCTGCCCCGCTCGGTCATCCCAGGATGGTAGTTGCCTACCCGTGACGCCTGAGATCAAAGCCCTCGCCAAGAGGCAACCGCGCAGCTTCTCTGCCCGATCGTCCTTAATGGGCTCCCTACAGCCCCTCCAACACTAAAGATCCAAGCCCTCACCAGAGGCGACCGAGCAGCTACCCTGCTCGGTCATCTCCGGCTGGTAGCTCCGTAGCCATGACGCTAGGGATCAAAGCCCTCGCAAGAGGCACCCGAGCGGCTACCCCACTCGTTCATCCCAGGCTGGTAGTTGCCTACCCACGACACCAGAGGTCAAAGCCCTCGCCAAGAGGCAACCGCGCAGCATCACTACCCGGTCTTCCTTAGTGGGCTTTTTACAGCCCCTAAGGATCAAAGCCCTCGCAAAAGGCAACCGAGCAGCTACCCTGCTCGGTCGTCCCTGGCGGGTAGCTCCCCTACCGCAACGCTAGGGATCAGAAAGCCCTCCCAGAGGCAGTCTAGTCTGAGGATCCCTCGCTCGGCTATCCTCCAGGACAAAAGCTCTCGCCAAGAGGCACCGGACAGAAAATCTGCCCGGCCAAGGGTCCTTGGCAGGCTTCGATCGAAGTCCCTGCCAAGACGGTAACCCCGCTCGATCCCCGTCCTGAAGGATCAGAGCCCTCGCAAGAGGCAACCGAGCAGCTACCCTGCTCGGTCATCCCTGGCTGGTGGTCGATGCTCGCATTGCCAGAAGTCAAAAGATGGCACCCCCCATGGGGCCACAGGGCAGCCTCCCACTCACGCTCGGCACAAATACGGCGAACAACGCTCTACCCGTCACCCGCAGAGGGTCCGAGACCCCAGTGAGGGGCATCAAGTCTATCCAAATCTAAACGATCTCCCCTCGACTTCGGGGCCCATAGGGATACCTCCTCGACAGCGCTTGGCATGCTCGTCGGCAAGTGATCGAAATCAACTCGATGGACGATCGCTAGACAGATGGCCAACCTGACATGAAAACACAACGGTGCGAGCAAAGATATCTTACGAGAATTCTTCACAAACAGATGGTAGAGCGCGATTCGATGAAACCAAAGAAAATTTTTATTACTACCAAAGACAAAGGTTTTACAAAGGGTATTTTTTGGGGCTCCCCAGCCTAACAAAATTCGAAAAACAAAGAAATAAAAGGAGGAAGACAGGGGCTCTAAACCTCGGGTCCAGGAATGACCTCGAGGTCCTCGACATCCACCACATGAAGCGCGGGGTCCTCGGCGGTTTCCTCGCCAGGAACCTCTTCCCCCTGCTCATCGGCGTCCGCGAGGGGGAACTCGTCCCGGAGATCTCCGTCGGCAAACTCCGGCATCCAGGCCTTAACGGCATCAAGGGCGTCGTGCCAGATGCGGGTCGTAGCCACGGCTAGGTCATCATAGAAGTCCTTCGACTTCTTATAGCTCTCCACCGCCCTCAGTTCGGCCGACTTGGCCGCCTCGGCCACCGCCCCAAGCTCCTTCCGGAGGGTCTTCACCGTTCTCTTCAGGTTGCCGGCAAGCACCTGGGCATCCTCGAGCTTGACCTCGGTAATCACGGCAGCCTCGCGGTGCCGGGCTACCTCCCGTTTCCCGGCCTCCACCTTGCCTTCCAAGGCAGCAACCCTCGCCGTCACCGCCTCCAGCTCCCGCCTGGAGCTCTCTTCCAGCGAGGCGAGCCGGCCCACAGCCTTCAGCGCCGGGGCTACCACCTCAGCTTCCATACGCAAGGTGAGGGCCACGTGCTAGAGAACCTGGGAGATGCGAAAGAGATCAGAAAGACGAAAGAGACACCGAATCTCACAATGAACCAAACACTTACCTGCACGGACTCCTGGGCGATGGACGCCAGCTGAGCTCTGAACGTTCCCTAAGGAACTCTACCCCCGGCCGAGGCCTCTATCTTATACAGGAGGCTATCCGCAACGGACAGCCTCGATGGCACCGCGAACCGAAGGCTCCCTTCCTCCACCACGATCGGCGAGGACCGGCCCCGGGAAGATCTCTGGGAGCTCCTCTTGAGCGGCTCCGAGGGAAAGCTGATCTCCTCCTCCGAGTCCGGGTTCTCCAGAACCAGGGCCCACTTTCGGCCCGACACTCTGCTGGGACCCGGGGCGGGATCCGCCCCCGAACGCTCACGGGACGCCACCACCGGAGCAGTAGGAGCCGGGGCGGGCTTTGCGCGAGAAGAGCTGGCGCCCCCAGCCTTCGTAACCTTTCTCGGCTGGCGCATGGAGGATTTAAGCGAGTCGAAGTCCATGGAGCCTGCACAAAGAAAATACCCAACAAGTCAGCAACACGAGCAAAACACAAGCCAAAAGCTAGCCTAACTTACCGACTAACTCAACGGGCTGAGCCCGGCCTAGCTCAGGACCCTCTCAGACAGCAGCACGTCGAGTCGGGGAATGGGCTCCCATGACGCCACTCTCACCGCGGCGGGGTCATCGGACTGGTTCCCCGGCAAACAATTCTCCCTCGACCACTTGGTAGGCACGGGCCAGTCCTCGCCCTCGGGAGGGGAAACAAAGAAAAATTCCTCTTCCAATCATGAATAGAGGAGGGCAAGGCCACGACCCCGGTCCCGGCAGTGCCCCCCGGCTACTTTTTGAAAGAGAGATAGACTCATCTCGGGTCGCCCGCTCGACCACCAGGGTGACTTTTATAGACGAAAGAAGAATCGAGATGGGAGAGGCTGAAGGGGACCGCCTGTAACTTTAAGCGGATCAAGAACACGAGAAGGATCCTCCACGAGTTCGGCACTAACTGGCCAGGGGCCAGACCGAAAAAATTCAGCGCGACGACAACCTCGGGAGAGAAGGGCAGGCGCATTCCGCCCCAAAAAGCTTTCAAATACAGGGCGATTTCCCTACCCCGTACTTGATCTGCCCTCTATCCCTCCTTGGCCAGTCGGAGCGTGTAACACGAGGGAATGTGGAAGCGAGCCCGAGCATTGTCGAGCTCGTCCTCATGCCTCACCTAACACGAGGAGCCGGGGGCCGCATCTGCCGCCACCTCCCTGGGGGCTGCCCCCGCCGCGCGATCCTGGGGAGAGGGTCTGACCCCTGCTCCCCGGGAGGACTCGGACACAACTAAAGGGTCCCTAGAACCTACTTCTACAACATCTACTGACTCTACAAAGGAAGAAATCTAACCTTGAAGAAGGGAATCTTCGGGAGTCGAAAGCGGGAGAAAGAAGATGAGCACCGAGCAACCAGGCCTTGGAAGAGGGAAATATGAAGGAGTAGGGACCCAAAGACGGGCCCCACCCCTGTTTATTGCTGCAAGCAGTCTCATCCAACGACGCCCGTCATCTCCCGCCGAAACGACTCCTCGCTCCAGCGGCTCCGATCGCTCCACGTGTCGACCTGCGCTGGACCGCGTCCCATCAGACGCTGCAGGCCTACATACGTCGCGTCGGCCCATCTGTGCTTGACACATGGACCGTCGCTTCAGTGGCAGAGTGCACGAACCGGCGCACCTTCCTTAAATGCGGAGATCTCGCCCCGATTTACTAGCAGAAAAGACAACTGACAGCCCGAAGACTCGTCTCGACAAAGCCTTAGGAAGGAGCTCACCTCGGGAGGCCTGGCAGTCCACTCCTGACCCGACCCGCTAGCTAGTCGGGACAAGAGTGAGGGGCTAATGATGATGCTCAATATTGGTGATCTCCAAGATCTGAACATGTGGCAGATGACGTGTCCCAAAACTCAGAAGGAAGGGCCACAGGGGCCGACCGGGTAACCCCTGTACCTGACCCACAAGCACAAGCTGGCCCTCCTCGGGGCCCTCTGCAAGTTGGTCTCCTCGACCCCCCAGCTCGTCCCGAGCTTCCACAGGACTAGGACTCCTCGGCCCTCTTGCTCATCTCCGAGCTCCCTAGCCGAAGCCGTCTTCCTCAGTCCCTCCGACCAGATCCACCGTTCACAGGCGTAACCGCCGCTCCGCGAATCTAGCCATGCGCGGATCCTCCGCCAGCAACATCCTACGTTCCGCGCCTCCGCGATCCCCATTAATGGGCGATCCGCTCTCTACGCGAGCGTGACGTCGGGAACGTAACTGCTGGCGGGATTCTTGCGCCTGCTGCTGCGTGCCATCACCTCTATATAAACCCCCATCACAGAGGGGTCAAGAAAGCCATTTTTTATTCCACTTAGCCGTTACTCTGCTCGGATCTAGCACTAACTTGATTGTCGGAGGGTCTTCGGTGGTACCAAACCATCCCGGGACTTCTTTGCAGATGCTCGGCACTAAACTCCTCAAATCACCATTCTCATCAAAACCCATTGAGATCCACACACAACAGAAAATCACCGCCAAAATCCACCGGGAGATCAATGGAAGATAACATCTGAGGGAGACCTGAAAAGGACCTCCATCACGTCATCTTCCACGTGTTCTGATCTTGGAGACCGCCAATATTGTGCATCATCATATCTCATGTTGCCTATCCTCAGACAAAAGCAAGCCTGTAGTGATCATGTTGCTATTATGATCTCGATCTCATATATGCATACTGGGGGGGGGGGGGGGGGGTGGTGCGCCAGGGATTCCAATTTGCTCAAAACATCGAGCGCACTAGCTAGAGTGTTTGGTCGAACACAGAGAAGACAAGTAACACATAAGGTTTATATGGTTCGGCCACATTGATCCACATACATGGGACATGTGTCTCAATTGGATTCCACTAACATGAGAATAACAACATATAAAGACTCTACACTTTCCTAAGTCGCATATCTATCTCATTTCGCATTCCATTTTCTTGTTCTCCCCACACCAAGAGAGGAAAGGGTAGAGAGTACATGTTTGCCTTAAGCCCTTGCTCCTCACGAAGAGTATATATTGTTACAAAAGATAGATATGTTTTCAATCATTCAAAAAAAAAAAATTACATGACAAGAAATATCGTCTAACTTTGAAAAAGAATATTAGGCTAAATGGCAGGAAATACCTCTAACATTTAACCCAATAGCAGGAAATACTTCTGACTTTCTAAAACGAGCACTTTATCCTCTCAATTTTAATTGATTCCTAAAATACCCTTCATTTAAATATTTAATTAAAATAATTATATAAAGGTTTTTTCTAACGCCCATAAAAATCTATGCAAATTTGATGTACCCCCATTATTCTTCGATATTACTGACATCTCCCAAAATTCTTTAAGTTTTTTGACAGAAATCGATAAAAAGAAAATGTAAATATCCCCACAATCTCTTTTTATTCCTTACATGTTTTCAAATTCCCAAAACAAAAATTGCTTGATCAAGTTAGGTTTTCTTATAAAATTTAATTGATTTAGGTGTTCAATTTCGTAAATGTTGATTGACTTAGTTTTTTTATGTTAGGATCTGCATAATTCTAGATTTCTTTTGCGTTTGAATTTTCTTAAATTCGAGTTTTTGATATCAGGTTTCTTAATTTGAAAGAAAATAGAGGAGAAGAAATAAAGAGCTTATGAGAATAAAGAGAAAGAGAAGAGAATTAGAAAGAATGAGACTAACGAATGAGAAAAAAGAATATGAAGATGAGATTTTGTCGGGTTGTGATGAAGATGGTGATGATGACGATGATAATGAAGAGATAAAGTTAGTATTTGAAAAATAAATTAAATTGAAAAAATAAGCTTAGCAGTCACCTAATAAGTTTGGAGGTATTTTTAAAAATTTAAAAGATTTTGAAATGTGGGTAATATCAAAAAATACTGAGAGTATGTAAGAAAAAGAGAAAAAGAAATTTCTTTAATTAAATATTCATATAAAAGGCATTTTGGAAATCAATTAAAGTCGAGGGGGAAGTACCGGTTTTAGAAAGTTAAGAGTATTTCCGGCTATAAGGGTAAATGTTATGGATATTTCCTTCCATTTACCCAAAATGTTGTTTAAAAAATTCATTGATCGTTGTCCAAGTCATTTTCAAATCTTTAAGAATGACTATCCTTCAAAATATAACTATTTATCCCAAAATAATTTTAAATGTTTCTCATAATTTCCACCATGTACACACATACATCGCTAGTACAATATTCCTGGTTTCCATACTTTCATCTTTCAAGTAAATAAAATAATTTTTATTTTTCCATCACTTTCTCTCTCCTCTTAAAATCTCTAGGTATCAAATTTGGCTTAATATATAATTTTGACCAGAGAGAGAGCATGTTCCCAATCTTTCTACCTTTCCACAACACACTGCTTCCTAAAAGTTCTCTTATTTTTTCACCTTTTTGGGAGGGTAGAAGCAACCACAAGGAAAGCTCTTTCACAACAGTAAATGTGAAAGAATATTTGGTTGGTGAGATTCTCGCTGGGTCACTGACTAACATTAACAGTGGGAAAATCTTTCCACCTTTCCTTTTTCTGCTAATTGATCACCTATGATATTTAGAGCATGTTTGGCTCCACATTGTAAAAAAAATCTTTCCATCTTCTAAGAGTATCAATTCTTTAGGTTTGGGTTATCTGAAATTTCAATTCTTAGGAAACAAGCAGTGGAAATGCAAATTTGTATATTGAAAAATCTCGTCTAGTGCGACTCTGCAAGCCTCTTGAAGTCTCGAAATTGAGCTGGAGACGGCTCTAGAATATGAATAGATTTTTAATTTTGATTTGAATCGTGTAAGTTTAGTAGTGCTTGTGTATAGAAGGTCCCACCGTAGAATATTCAAATTTCAAGGCCATTTCTTTATGAATAAAATTTTCATAGTTTAACTTAATTCCGATGGATACCAGTGCACTTGATGCATTTCAAGTGTCGGCGGCATTTTGCATTTTATGATCGAAAGCTTTGGATTCGAACCGTGACCTACTTTACCAGATGATGTTTAATCACAAAATAGTTGCGGTTTTGGATGCCCACGGAGCTAATATAAAAACAGAGATGCTAACTGTAATAATAATGCATGCATCTTGGGTACAAACTATGAGGTGTCTTGTCCTTCATGTTGTACCCCTGTCATCTTGGTGGTCACAAAACTCTCAAGCTTACCAACAATATATCAATCTGATGAGAGCTGACAGTCAAAGTGTAAGGATGGTTTTGACCTGCAAGAAATCTGTCTTTTACTCTGGGTGCAAGCAAAGCCATCAGAGTGAGGCAGCAGCTGTGTACCCTCTCTCTTAATTTCCAGCAGAGGATATAGATCCTGTATCAGATAAATAATTAGCCTTCATGGCCAAAATGTTGTACCATGGAAACAGCTACATCAATCAATCATCAAGAAGAACCTTTCTATGTTAACATATTACTGCTAGTAGAGCTGCTAAGCCGAACCAAGCTCACCCGAGTTGGCTCGTTCCAGCTCGGTAATGACTCATTCAATTTCAGTCCATTTATTAATGAACCGAACTTGGACTAAAAACCCATCTCGTTTAGTTAACAAGCTGAACTCGAGCTCCTAGCCCATTCATTAGCGGCTCGAGTTTGGCTTGTTCACCAATATATATGTTTTAAGCTTTATACCCAAACTTGCTAATAAAAATACCTAATATTAATAGGCTATAGGCTTTAAGCCCAGCCCCGGTAACACAATAAGTAATAACCAAATATCCAAATGAACCTAGATCACAGATGAGCTATCAAGCGTAATGGCGTGCTCGTTGGCTCATTAAGAGCTCAGCTTGCTTAGCTAACGAGTTATTATTGAAATGAACTCGAGCTGGAGTTAAGTTAGACAAACGAACTCAAGCCGGCTTCTCCCAGCTCAAGTCGAACTCGATCCAGACCAAAGTTAAATGAGCTAAACTCAAGCTCACCCCGGCTTGCTCGAGTCCGACTTGTTTAGCGGCCTACATTTTACTCGTAAGAAAACGAATGATGAAGGTCTTTTAGCATCGCAGCAAAAAATTCTTCAAACCTAAGTGATGTAAACTCCGTGAACCATCAAAAATACGTACATATCAGATGCATCAAAAAATTCTTCAAACCTAAGTTTTGTAAACTCCGTGAACCATTGAAAATACATACCGGACCTGACGATGCTCGATATCGGTGGTCTCCCAAATCAGGACACGTGGCAGATGACGTGTCCCAGAGCATGCAAGAAAGGACTTACAGTGGCCGACCAAACCGCCCATGTGCCCGTCCTATAAGTAAACGCTGGCTCACCTCCGAGCCCCCAGCACAATTAGCCTCATCGACCCCACAGCTCGTCTCCGAGCTATCACTGGCCCGAGCCTCCTCGGCCCACTCAGCTCGCCTCCGGGCTCGAGCAGAACCAAGATACCTCGGCTCTCCCGCTCTTTCGCGAGCTCTCTCGCCGAGGTCATCTTCCTCGGTCTCATCGACCGACCAACGGCACCGCTTGCAGGCATAACCGCCATCCTGCGAATCTCGCCATGCGCGAGATCTCCGCCGGTCACATCCCACGTTCCACGCCACCACGATCCCCCATTAATGAGCCCGTCTCGCCATTAATGGGAGGTCCCGCTCATCACGCAGGCGTGACGTCGGGAGCGTAACGGCCGACGTGATTCTCGCGCCCGTCTCGCCTGCTGCCAGCGCTATATAAACCCCCTCTTCAGACGGTTAAGGTAGGCCATTTTTACTCCACTAAGCCGTTACTCTGCTCGGATTTCCTCTCTAACTTGATCGTCGGAGGTCCTCGGTGGTACAACCACCCCGAGACTTCCTTGCAGGTAACTCGGCAACCACAACCTCAACCCATTGAGATCCACACGCCTTAGGAGCGACAACCTCCAGATCAAATCTCAGCCATCCATCGCCGCCATTAGCAAATCAACGGAAGGCAACATCTGAAGGAGATCTCAGCCTCCATCAGCAGGCGCCGTCCCGTCTGTAGGAAGTACTTGATTCCGCAAAAACAAAAGTTCGCCTTCATATCTCAACCTAATGGCGAGCGACCATCGCGATGATCCAAGCTCCAGTCGCTGCCTCCCCCTCAACGGAGGCACGGACAAACCTCCTCCGCCGAATTCCATCAACGCCCTTGCCGGCCGGATAGACCGACTCGCGTCCATCGTGGAAGCGCTCATCTGTGTCCAGACGGCAGGGCAATATCACCAAGCTGCTGCTCCCCCACCTCGGGACTAGGACCCCTACAGGGGAAGAGAAGACTCCGTCCGCGTTAGCACTGCTGACCACCGAGTCGCCACCTCCTACGGCCGCAGATCTCCCGGGCCAATACGTTCTGAGGCCCACTGGGCGCCTCGCAGTTCAACGCCGAGGTCCGCTGCCAGAGCGCCGCGTCCCGAGATCCTCCACGCATCTGTCCTTCCCGAGGAGATGTCTGTCAGCTTGCCTGTTACCAGGTCTGACCGACACCTCCTCCCTCGACGGGGTCGTGCGAACGAGACTCACCACGGTGACTCGAGGACTACCTCGCCGGGGGATCTAAGGAACCTCATTGAGAGGAACCGGAGCCACGGTCAGACACAGGCCTCCAATAGCAGAGGCCTGGGATCAGAATGCGCCGAGTCGTCGGGGTACCATGGCCGACTCGACGTCCTCGAGAAGAAGATCGAGAGTCTGCACCGGGAAGGTCACCGTTCGAGCGACGGGGCTAAGTATGTCGCCGACTCCCTCACAAAACCGTTCACCGAGGAGATGCTCGCCGTCCACGTCTCCTCCCGCAACAAGCCCCCAATGGTCTCTGTAGGGTGTTTTTCGTCACCCTATTGAGATAGAAATGCGCATGCGCTTGTCAGGCGCATTACAGATTCCCCCTGCCTAGGATAGGCTGGGGTTTATTGATTGTGGGGATCCGAATCTCCGGCAGCCGCGGACTAAGCTGCCGTTAATTACCTCTCGTCTTTGGAGCGAGGGAACCTCCGATTAACGGGTTAAACTGGTCATGCGACTTCAATATGCAGTGTTGTGTTTTGCAGGGGTTTTGGATATATCGGGGGGCCCGCAGAGTTTTTACGGCGGTCCCACTACCTGGATAGCGGGCTGGGGGTCAGCCCCCTTGTGGGGTGCGGGGCAGCGCCCCGTTAGAAATTTTTTTCTAACTGGGACTGTGTCGTGGAGTATGTGTGTATATATACATATATATAAAAAAAATGAAAAGGGCATCCAAAGGATGCGTGGGAAAAAATAACGCCAGCGCTTTGGGTGCCAGCGCTTTGAGCGTAAGGGCGTTGGTGCTTTGGGCGCTGGCGCTTTGAGCGTAAGGGCGCTGGCGCTTTGGGCGCGAGCGCCCCATGTGCCAGGCACGTGGGCGCTAGCGCCTCACGTGGCAGGTACGTGGGTGCTCGGGAGGCAAAAAGGACTTGGTCTCTGCAATGGGAGTTGTACTCCCAAAAAGGAGCACTTATTATTTTGTATATATGTATATATATGAGGAGTTAAACTCGTAAGATATTTTTGAAGCTGATGAAGGGGGCTTCTCCCCTTCAGCCCTGGATCTTCCCCAAAGTGGGGTTTCTGGAGATGGGTCTCATTCTTCTTCCTTTGTTGGCCGAATCTTGAAGGTCAAGAAATATGAGATTTTAAAAATCACTCCTTTCTGAGATCTGATGGAAGATCTGAGTTCCCCTTTGTGGGTTTTGTGGTGAAAAACTATTTAGTTTTATAAAAGAAAGAGTAACTCTTGATTTAATTCAAAAGAAAGAGAAGGTTTTAGAATCTTGAGGAAGGAGAAAGAGGCACATGCCCTAATTTTTGGGGAATGAAAAGTCTTTTAGATATTTTCATCATGTTGCCTTATATAGGCTTACATATTTACATATAGCCCCTTGGGCTTTACAAAATAGCATTTTGCTCATCCTATGGCTCATGTGCCATTTCTTTTTGCATATAAGCCATGGGCTTTACAAAAATTTGGCTTTATGCCCATTTTGCATATATTCATGCATAAAAAATTACTTATTACATGATCTATATATTGGCATGGAGGAGGCTGGCCGCGGGCACGACTTGGGCATGGGCCCGCCTGACCTGGGCTTGGGCCCACCTGGCTTGGGGTTGACCTTGACTTTGACTCGGTCAACCGGGGTGTAAATTTTGACCCCAACAGTCTCCCTCTTCGACGGCAAATCTGACCCGAAGGACCAATTGGATGCATTCACTGCAGGAATGAGCTTCCAAGACCACTCCGATGCTGCCCATTGCCGAGGTTTCCCGACCACTCTCATCCTCTATGGACGAGACTGGTTCCGAGGACTCGAGCCACGCTCGATATCAACCTTCGACGAGCTGGCCACACAATTCCTCGGCCACTTCGTCGGAAAAAGACGGCAGAAGCGCACAGTCGACCATCTTTTCACGATCAAGAGTGGGGACAAGGATACGTTCAAAGCATACGTCTCCCGCTTCTACAACGCCCTTCTTGAGGTCCCAGAGTACCAGGACGAGACGGTCATCACAGCTCTGAGGTCTGGTCTTAGGCACAAGGAGTGGCTACGCTCCTTTGTATTAGCGCAACCTAAGACCATGGCCGAGGTAAAGGCCTGGACCGAACGCGAGGTCCAATTCGAATTCGAGATGAATGTGAATCTCCCCCGGGCAGAGCAAACCGACCAAAAGAAGAGGGCAAGAGAAGAGAGAAGGGGGCCTGAGCGGCAAAAGCCCTATCTCCCAAAGTTCCAGAAGTATACCCTGCTTAACATCTCCCAGGCGGTGCTACTGGAGGAGGCCAAGGGCGAGGGATTCTTCAAGCTTCCCTCGGTCCCGCGAATGGCCTCAAAGCGAACCCGGGGCCCTTACTGCGGCTTTCATAGGTCGCTGGGCCACTCAACGAAGAGCTGCAAACAACTTCGAGACTATTGAAGAGCTCATCCATTCGGGGCACTTACCTGAGGGACAAGAGGCAAGCTGACCGCGAGCAGGAACAACGTCCCCCTCCAGCCGAGCTGACCATCAGCCAGTTCATGGTAGTGCCAGCAGAGGATACGTCCGGTACCCACGAAGCTCGGTACCCTATGCCGGGCATAGATGCCAACGGACATCCGGGGGGCTCGAGCTGTGTGAATAAGAACATCTACTAGCATGTATTTTCTTTTCAGAACAATGTACATCTTTCTTGAGATCTTTTGTTTATATAATAAAAGGATCAATAGAGCATTGCAGAAAAGAAAAAGAGTTTTATTCGTTCAAGAGGTACTGTAGGCTCCTCAGCCGTACATAAAAAAAAAGGGATGACAATAGCGGAGGAACAGGGTGCAGAGAACACTGCTCGTGGTACTCTGACGATATTTCCGCCAGCCGAGCCCTCGCAGCATCCAGCCTCAGCCTTCGATCCCTCCCGTGAGCGTCGGCATCGCGCCTCAATTGGTAGCACTCACGGACGAACGCTTCCGAGCGGTCTAGCTGACCCACAGAAATCAGGCCGAAGCGCCTCAAAGACCTTAGCTTGCCTATGGCCTCGTCGAAAAGCATTTCGGATAAGGGGTTGTAAAGCCCCGGCGATGCCCTCCAGATAGAGTACATCAACAGCTGAAGGAGGGAGGACCGCCGAGGGAGCAGTCGGCCGAAGTGGTCCTCAATCCTGCCTATAACCAACTGCACCGTATCCTCGGTGCAGTACGTGTCATAAATGTAGACATCCTCAAAGTTTATGATGTCTTCAATGGTAAAAGGGAAGTCCTGCATCTTTGTGTGTTGGGTGTGAGGAAAGGAGCATCAACAATCTCTCCGTTTTATAGCCCACAATGCCCCCGGAGTTCAACGGTCTCCCACGACTGTGCCGCCACGCGGCATACATCGCGCCGCTCAATGCGAAATCGAAATGACGTGGCTCCGGCACTTCGCCTCCTCCACGCGTTCATGACACGTGTCACTCGCGACGGTCCATCTTTTCAAAGCCCTCACCAAGAAGCAGCCGGGCGGCTACCCTGCTCGGCTATCCCCGGCCGGTATCTCCCCTACCTCACAATGCCAAGGATCAAAGCCCTCACCAAGAGGCAGCCGAGCGGCTACCCTGCTCGGCTATCCCTGGCTGGTAGCTCCCCTACCTCACAATACCAGGGATCAAAGCCCTCACCAAGAGGCAGCCGAGCGGCTACCCTGCTCGGCTATTCCTGGCCGGTAGCTCTCCTACCTCACAACGCCAGGGATTAAAGCCCTCACCAAGAGGCAGCCGAGCGGCTACCCTGTTCGGCTATCCCCGGCCGGTACCTTCCTACCCCGCAATGCCAGGGATCAAAGCCCTCACCAAGAGGCAGCCGAGCGGCTACCCTGCTCGGCTATCCCTGGCCGGTAGCTCCCCTACCTCACAACGCCAGGGATCTAAGCCCTCACCAAGAGGCAGCCGAGCGGCTACCCTGCTCGGCTATCCCTGGCTGGTAGCTCCCCTACCTCACAACGCCAGGGATCAAAGCCCTCACCAAGAGGCAGCCGAACAGCTACCCTGCTCGGCTATCCCTGGCCGGTAGCTTCCTACCCGCAACGCCAGGGATCAAAGCCCTCGCCAAGAGGCACCGGGCAGCAACCCTGCTCGGCCATCCTTAAGGACAACAAGCCCCCGCCAAGAGGCACCGGGTGGTAACCCCGCTCGGCCATCCTTAGTAAGCCAATCACGACCCCTCCCGCGCTAAGGATGAAAAGCCCTCGCAAGAGGCAACCGACCCCGCCCTTGTTCGGTTATCCTCGGCTGGTAGCTCCCTACCTCAACAAACCAGGGATCAAAGTCCTCACAGAGGCAACCGGACCCGCCCTTATTCGGTTATCCCTGGCTGGTAGCTCCCTACCAAACCACGGATCAAACCCCTCGCCAAGAGGCACCGGGCAGCAACCCTGCCCGGCCCGTCCTTAAGGATCAAAGCCCTCGCAAGAGGCAACCGGGCCCGCCCTTGCTCGGTTATCCCTGGCTGGTAGCTCCCTACCCCAACAAGCCAAGGATCAAAGCCCTCGCCAAGAAGCACCGAGCAGCTACCCTGCTCGGCCTCCTTAGCAGGCCACTCACGACCCCTCCTGCACTAAGGATCAAAGCCCTCGCCAAGAGGCACCGAGCAGCTACCCTGCTCGGCACCATCCTTAGCAGGCTACTCACGGCCCCTCCTGTGCTAAGGATCAAAGCCCTCGCCAAGAGGCACCGATCAGCTACCCTGCTCGGCACCATTCTTAGCAGGCCACTCACGGCCCCTCCCGCACTAAGAATCAAAGCCCTCGCAAGAGGCACCGAGCAGCTACCCTGCTCGGCACCACCTTAGCAGGCTACTCACGGCCCCTCCCGTGCTAAGGATCAAAGCCCTCGCTAAGAGGCATCGAGCAGCTACACTACTCGGCACCATCCTTAGTAGGCCACTCATGGCCCCTCCCGTGCTAAGGATCAAAACCTTCGCAAGAGGCAACCGGGCGCCAAGAGGCACCGAGCAGCTACCCTGCTCGGCACCATCCTTAATAAGCCACTCACGGCCCCTCCAGCAACTAAGGAACATGAACTCAACAAGAGGCATCCGTTCTATCAACGTCTTAGCGATCTCCACGTCGACTTCGGGGCCATGGAGATACCGTCTTCCCACCGATCCTCGCGCACTCGGCAAATGATCAGAGTCAAGTCGACGAGTAATCACTAGACGAGGAGCATGCCGACCATAAAAGCAGTACTGTGCAGATACAGGTGTCTACCAACAAAAGGAAGTGCAAGCACAAACACTACTGCAAAAACAAAAAGTCTGTATTCAAAAAGCCAAAAGTCTTTACAAGGGTACTGTTGGCTCCCCAGCCTTACAAAAATGCCCGAAGGCCTACAAAATACCCGACGCAACAAAAGAAAAGACAGAGAGAAGACAATGGGCTTCAGGCCCCAGGGCCGAGAGCGATACTGATGAGCTCGACGTCCACTGCGACTGGGGATGTGTCCGTCGCAGGAGCCTCGGCATCGCCCTCGCCGAGAGTCCCTTCCCCGGTAGGTTTCCCGAGGCCATCCCCCTGCTCATCATCCCCGCAGGGATATTCTGATTGGAGCTCTTCATCAGCAAACTCCAGCACCCGGGCCTTGACAGCGTCGAGAGCCTCATGCCAGATGAGGGTGGTGGCTGAGGCTAGGACGGTGTAGAACTGCTCCGACTTCTGGAAGTTCTCCACCGCCTGCGCCACCCTGAGGTCGGCTCTCTTCGCCGCCTCCACCGCAGCCCCCAACTCCTTTCGGAGGACGCTCACTGACTTCTTCATGGTGTCGACGAGCACCTCGGAGCCCTGAAGCTTGGCCTCGGCGGCCTCGCGGAACCAAGCCACCTCTTGCTTCAAGGCCGCCAACTCCTGCTTCGCCGCTGCCGCCTCCTGCCTCCCGGCAGCCACCTTGCCCTCAAGGGCAGCGAACCTCGCCATCGCCGACTCCAGCTCCCGCTTCGAGCTCTCTCCCAGCGAGGAGAGCTCGCCCGCGGCTCGCATCGCCGGGGCTATATCCTCCACCTCCATTCGGGCGACGATAGCTGTTAGTGTATATGCCCTAGAGGCCATTACTGTATCATACTAGTTTGTATATTACTTAATGGAAGCTTGGGATATTCACCTTGTATAAACAATCTTGCTCAATATAGTAGTATGCTACTTGGTTTGTTTCTACTTCAATGTGTACTTGTGTTTATTTTACTATATCACTTATACGCATTAGTGGAGCCCTTAGGATCTTTGCTTGATTACCAGCGTTGTGATGGCAGTCGCACTAGTGGGGGCTGGGTAATCTATAAGCACATCCTTATACAGGTCCCTAGTCGCAGGACTATCGAGACAGGGCATCGATACTCCGGAGTAGACTAGCGTATGCGCTTCTCATCCCAGTGTGGGAGATGGTCTGTCCCACAGCCATCAGTACGTCGTACTAGAGATGGTATACGGGTGCTCGTTAGGTTACGAGTACACTGGACAGGACTCGTCGGGAACTGACAGGTTGGTATTATACCTATCGTCAGTCATCAGTTCCCAGGTGACATGAGTACAGCTTAGTCCGCTGACTTGATACTAGCACTTCGCCTCGAGTGTGTTCCCACTGCACTTTGATCACTACCCTACCACGGCTCAAAGGAGTCGTGCAAACAGGTGGTGGTTGGGTGCAGTCCCGAAGCACTTGGAGGCAGTGCCGGTTAGACAGGATTCGTCTCTCCCGGTATTGGGGGTTGACATCGCGCTGTGTCTAGGAGAGCCATTACACGAGTAGTCCCTGGCCAGGGCAAGCGAGATATACTGGTAGGTTCCAGTGTTATCTCAGGGTGTTTTGGGCTTCACTCCGACACGACTTGTACCGCTATTGGGGGACTGACGTTTTACCGCCCCCTAGGCCCGACATGCGATGTATCAGACGAACAGACCGGACTGTATGGAGACTGTCACATTCAGACTCAGTAGGAGTACAGATGGGGTTTCACCTCGTCAGCCTTCTTGTCGGCATCTACCTGGGGACCGTTACACACAGCTAGTGCCGCTTGCGGTCTGTGGTTAAACCCACTGCCAGCGTAGTGTCGAGTCTTTAGAGTCCCACACAGAGGGTATTCGCCTCTGGGCAAAACAGAGTAGAGGTCGCATGGTTTTGCGACAGGGTTCGTTCTCCTCCACGCACTTGTGCACGTTTGGAGTCCGGACGGATATTGCCAGCAGGCTCTGGTTTGAGCCGGATACTGGTATATATTTTGGGGTTGCTTTTATCTCTCAGTATTCATGTTCCTCGGAACAAGAATGCAGGTGTGTATGCACAGTTATTTGAGGAGGAGGAAGATGACTTTCATTAGGGTTTCGGAACGGGTGCGTATGCACAATTGACGGTTATCATTTTCCAAACCCTAATGGATTTATGGATTATCTATTAATAATAGTAATTAAATGAGAATTATGTTATGGTTGATTTTGTTGACTTGTTGACCATGGTTGACTTGTTGACCATGGTTGAATATTGACCACCATCATGCTTTGTAAAGATCCTCCTTGATTCATGCTTACATTTCATTAAATGAAGCATGATAGTGGTCATTCCAAATTACCATCAACTATTCTTATTTTGAATTATTATTATTTAGATAATTCTTTTCTTTTGGCAATATGGTTGCAAGAAAGAAAAAGATAGCTCATTATCTCATTTAGCTTCTCTCTCCTCTCTTCATCTTCTTCTTCCTCAAGCTCAAGGTGACCCCTTCTCATGTGTTGAGAATCCATCAACTTGAAAAGAAAAACAACCCCTAGTTACTCTCTACTCATTCTAGGATCAAGGTTTAGCAAGCCGGAAACCCTAGTTCACTCAAAGATCGAGGAAGAGCCCAAAGGTTGAACCTTCGAGGTGGATCCATCTTCGACGGAAGAAGGCTACAAGGCAAGAACCATCAACCTCTACAAGGTTTGAAGAAGAAGGAGTTCAAGTTTAGGTATAACCTTCATCCGAGTAGCTAAGACTCTTTAGCTTGTATGCTAGTTTAGTTTAGACACGATCCCGACCTTGTTTAGTCCATGTTGCCTCTTGCGATAAAATTTGTTTTTTATACCGTTTCCGCCTCCCCGTAAGAACCGGGGGTCGCAATATGGACTTACAGTGGTATCAGAGCCTAACTAAACTTAAACTAGCTTGGTAGTGAAGTGTAACGAAGTTCGGAACCGAAAAAGTCACAAAACCGGAAAAACAAAACCCTAAGTTTCTGTTAAATTTTTTTCTGCTCTAAATGAAAAACTTTATACTTGTAAATTCGGCTCAGGGTTTTGTAAGAACACCCAAGAAAAACGACACAGTGATTCGTTCAAACCGCCGCGCTTCCGCCGCACGAGCTAGGCATCTGCCGCGGAAGCGCCGCGGTTTGTCGTCTTCTGTGCATCGTTTTTCGTGCAGTGTGTTTGTGTGTTGGTTTTGGGATTTTTAAAATATATTATATGTGCCCAGATTTTCCAGAACAGAAATTTGCTTTTGGGGTCCTATAATTCCGTATTTTTTCCGAACTTCACTGCACTTTGACTATGATGGTTATATCTGTGATGCTTGCATGTATTGAACGTCGGCTAATCGTTATAAGACGATTAGTCGGGGTTATACATGATCTGTGTTTGATATTGGAATGTGTATATGAATGTGTTGAACTGTCGCGGGTGAATAGCCGGGGTGGATGTGAGATGAGCTTTTGTTTTTCTTTCATTCATTGTAAATGTAAATTGATGTAATAATTATTATTTGTTTGGCCGCACAACCGGGTCGGGGTTGTAGCCGTCATTGTATAATTCTTTTTACTGTTTTTTGCTCCTAGGATAGACCCATGGAGAGGTGCACAAACTGCCGGGTACTTGGCGGGTAGTTTGCCGCACCCGTAGGGGTCTTGGGTGGGGTATTGGCTATTCACCGCGACCGTGTTATCCGCTTTTCGTTTCAGGCTCGAAAGGATTGCGGATTGCTAGTATATCCAATGTATTCATCTGTGATCTGTAATGTCTATCATTGCTTTCTATTTAGGCGTTGCTTATGTTTTACAGCCGCGCTAGCCCAGCCCCCGCTCTGTCGTTAGTTAAGTAACCTAACGAGTGATGACGGGACCCCGTGGCGAATGCGAATGGCATAAGCATACGTCATATTTTGGTTGTTTTCTGCAATGGTAGGAATTAAATGATGGGACGCATTAAAAGTACTAATGCAAGAATATCACGCATTAAAAGAACTAATGCAAGATAATAAACCAAGTTAAAATCGTTGGAACACTTTCGAAAAACCACTCGGTTCTTTTCAAAACTAACTTTTAAATGCGGAGCTTGAGCCACTCCTTCTAAAAGCTATCTCGTTCCATCGATTATATCAAGTTCACTACGTTCACGGTTTTACCAAAACCATTCGTAGCCCTCCGTCGCTTCGCATGAATAGGCAGTAGTATTCAAGCTACGTATTTTGACCAAAGTCAAGGCATAGTGATTGGTAGCTATTGAGTGTTCATGTGTAGCATAGATAGATGCGTTGGTTTGGGACAGTCGTGCTGCCATTTTGGCCAAAGTCAAGGGTATGTACGGATGGATCCAAATTAACCTGGATAGTGACGGGCAGAACTTGACATGTGACTTATGATATTTTGGCCAAAGTCAAGGTCATAAGAGCATGGGGCAAAAATCCACATCGGGAGTTTCATAAGTACTGAAACTTGCTAGATTTGCATACCATTTGGAGTGTGGTGATTCTGGTAGGATTCCTTCAGTTTCGTCACGCGATGATATTTGGATCCCGATCCTACTGTGAGTATATGCTACTCCTCGGGAAATTTCTCACTAGACGATCAATGCTATAAACCTAGTAGGTGCCTAGAAAGGTGTTAGCGGGGCTACGCCCCCAGAGAAAAGAGGTTATTTAATTAAGGAACTTCGCGAAAGCGTTGGAAAACCTCCCTCGAAGTACCGACACTGGCCTGGCTGAACGGTTAAGCAAGTATTGCACGGTGAGATTGATCCCGGCTAATTCTTCCTTTGTGGTTTGAGGAGGGATTCGAGAGACAGTGGGAGCCATCCTGTTTAGACAAATTAAAAACCATTCTAAACTTGCAAGAGCATCGTGCTAAAGTGTTCCTTCTCTCCCCCCTGCAGCGACCAAATCGAAATGACTGGACTTAAGTTGATTCTAGATAAAAACATATTGACAGGGCCAAACTACAAAGATTGGCTCAGGAATGTCAAGTTGGCAATCACTTACGACAAGCTGGGGTATCTTCTTACCACCAAAGCTCCCCCCGTCCCAGGTCCCACCTCCAGCGTCGCGGATAAGGAAATCCGTAAGACTTGGGAGATTGACAGCGCGAAGGCCAGGTGCCTCGTACTTGCCTCGATGGACAACGAACATCAGAGGAGGCACGAGAATATGGATTTGGAATCCATATTTCTTCATACAAAAGAACTGTATGGAGAGCAGTCTCGTATCGCAAGATACGAAGTGTCGAAGAAGTTGTTTTCGACAAAGTTGGCCGTCGGATCATCGGTAGCGGACCACGTGCTTAAGATGATTGGCTACACTGAGGAGCTCGCGGAACTTGGGACCACGTTGGACAGTGAACTCTACACGGATATAATTCTCCAGTCCCTTCCATCCACTTACGCCCAGTTCATACTGAATTTCAACTTGCAAGAAAAGGAAGTTGAACTTTCAGAACTCCTCAACATGCTGAGGAGCGCAGAGGGCACCCTACAGAAGGGTAGGGAAACACCCGCTTTGTTTGTAGGAGGATCTTCTTCCTCTAGGTCCAAGGCGAAAGCCAAGGGAAAGAGGAAGAAAGCCCCCGCCAAACCAAGAGGCGGTGTTAGTAAAGTGGGTACGAAGGGAAAGGAAAAGGCAACAAAGATTGCGGGGAAGCTTGTTGGAAAGGAAGAATGCTTCTATTGTCATAAGAGTGGACACTGGAAGAAAGATTGCAGGGCTTGGAAGGCCAAGACACAGGAACTGAAGCAGGTTGCGGCTTCAGCTTCAGGTGTGTATGTTATTGAAAACTGTCTTTCTATAAACTCTACTTCCTGGATATTGGATACCGGATCAGGATCTCATATCTGTAATTCTTTGCAGGCGTTGAGAAACCGTAGGTTTTTGAAGGCAGGTGACATGACCCTCAGAGTTGCGAACGGAGCTAGCATGGATGCTAAAGCCGTGGGGGACTATCACCTGGGAATGTCAGATGGGCATGTTTTGGTTTTGCGTAATTGCTTTTTTGTACCCAACGCAACTTGTAATATCATATCTGTATCTTTGGTTTCTAAAGAAGGTTATGAATTTGCGTTTGTAAGTAATGTTGTAAACATTCACCTTAATCAAGTTCTGATTGGGTCAGGTACACTGAGCAATGGTATATACGTATTGAACCAACCACAGATTTTCAATGTCCAGAATACACACAAAAGAAAGTCTCCAGATATCAATCAGGCTTTCTTATGGCATTGTAGACTGGGTCACATCAATGAGACACGGTTGACTAAGTTACATAAAGAAGGATACTTGGATCCGTTCGAGTATCAGTCTTATGCCACTTGTGAATCTTGTCTCATGGGAAAGATGACAAAGACTCCGTTCACTGGACACGGAGTAAGAGCGAGCGAGCTCTTGGGGTTCGTACACAGCGACGTGTGCGGTCCAATGTCTACACATGCGCGAAGCGGTTACTCTTACTTCATTACTTTTACGGATGATTTCTCAAGGTACGGTTATGTCTTCTTAATGAAACATAAGTCCGAAGCCTTTGAAAAGTTCCAGGAATATAAGAATGAAGTAGAGAAACAGACCGGCAAAAGTATCAAGATTCTAAGATCGGATCGAGGTGGAGAATACTTGAGTGCCGAGTTCCTGAATTATTTAAAAGAGAACGGAATTCTCTCTCAGCTTACTCCTCCATACACTCCGCAACACAACGGTGTATCGGAGAGACGGAACCGAACCCTATTGGATATGGTACGGTCCATGATGAGTAGCGCTGAGTTACCGCGATCATTCTGGGGGTATGCGCTAGAATCAGCTGCGTACCTTTTGAACCGAGTTCCTACTAAAACTGTGCCTACTACACCATATGAGATGTGGTGTGGGAAGAGGCCCCATCTCAGTCACATTAAGACTTGGGGAAGTCCAGCTTATGTTAAAAAGCAGCATGCGGACAAGCTCGAGGCACGCTCAGTACTGTGTAAGTTTGTGGGATATCCAAAGAATTCCAAGGGATATCTCTTCTACTACGAAGAGGAACAAAAAGTTCTTGTTTCTCGTCATGCCCACTTTCTAGAACACCAGTTCATAGAAAAAGAAACAAGTGGGAGCGCAGTAGAACTGGAAGAAATTCCAGAACCACAGACTATTACTGAAAGCTTGATGGAACCAGAGGGTTCAAATGAACAGGACATTCCTATGCCGCTCCGCAGGAGTAGTAGGCAGTCTCATCCGCCCGAGAGATACTACGGTTTTCTCATAGACGGGGATCGAGAGGATTGCATCATAGATTATGATGAGCCTACTAGCTTCCAGCAGGCCGTTCAGAGCGTTGACTCGATAAAATGGCTGGATGCAATGCGGACCGAAATGGAGTCCATGTACACCAACAAAGTATGGACGTTGGACATTGCTCCAGACGGGGTAAAACCCGTAGGATGCAAGTGGATCTTCAAAAGGAAGATTGGTGTAGATGGACAGGTTAAGACCTATAAAGCTAGACTTGTAGCAAAGGGTTTCCGTCAAAGACCTGGCTTGGACTATGACGAAACCTTTTCTCCAGTGGCTATGCTGAAATCCATTCGGATCCTTCTTGCCATTGCTACCTTCCACGATTATGAGATTTGGCAGATGGACGTAAAGACCGCTTTTCTAAATGGAAATTTAGAGGAGTGTGTCTATATGGATCAGCCAGAGGGTTTCATTCAGAGTGGGAGCAGCGGAAAGGTGTGCAAGTTGCTTAAGTCCATCTATGGACTAAAGCAGGCATCGCGGAGTTGGAACATCTGTTTTGATGAGACGGTCAAGGAATTTGACTTTATCAAAAATCCAGATGAACCATGCATCTATAGTAGATTTGTAGCGAGAACTGTAGTATTCCTCGTTTTATACGTGGATGACATTCTCTTAATAGGAAATGACATTCCTATGCTACAATCTGTCAAGGGGTTCTTGTCACACAGGTTCTCCATGAAAGACCTGGGTGATGCCTCATACATCCTGGGGATCCGGATCCATCGTGATAGATCCAAGAGGATATTAGGACTTTCTCAGTCCAGGTACATCGACACCATAGTGAAGAGATTCAGTATGGAAGATTCCAAGCGCGGTAACCTACCGGCTTGTCACGGGATCACCCTCTCTAAAGAGATGTCTCCCAAGACTGATTTGGAGAGGGATCGCATGTCTATTATACCCTACGCTTCTGCGGTAGGCTCTATAATGTATGCGATGTTGTGTACCAGACCGGATGTAGCTTATGCACTAAGTGTGGTAAGCCGGTATCAGTCAAACCCTGGGGAGAAACACTGGATAGCGGTAAAGAACATTCTCAAGTACCTGAGAAGGACTAAGGAGATGTTCTTGGTGTATGGCGGAAAAGACCTCCAGATCGAGGCCTTTGCTGACTCCAGCTTCCAGAGTGACAAGGATGATTCCAAGTCCATGTCGGGTTTTGTCTTTACCCTCAATGGAGGGACGGTGTGTTGGAAGAGCTCCAAACAGGAAACCGTTGCAGACTCGACTATGGAAGCGGAATACATTGCTGCATCTGATGCCGCAAAAGAAGCTGTCTGGATAAGGAAGTTCTTAAAAGAACTTCAGGTGGTTCCGTCCATTGTTGACCCAATACCTCTGTATTGCGACAACAATGGGGCTATAGCTTTAGCAAAGGAACCCAGGTCCCATCAGAGATCCAGGCACATCTTGAGGCGGTATCATCTGATCAGGGAGATCGTGGATCGCAAGGAGATCGAGGTTCGGAGGGTTGCTTCAGAAGAGAACACTGCAGATCCATTCACCAAGGCCCTACCCCAGACTCAGTTCGAGCGGCTGATCGAGATGATAGGTCTTCGATACGCCAGTACATGGCCTTAGTGCAAGTGGGAGATTGTTAGTGTATATGCCCTAGAGGCCATTACTGTATCATACTAGTTTGTATATTACTTAATGGAAGCTTGGGATATTCACCTTGTATAAACAATCTTGCTCAATATAGTAGTATGCTACTTGGTTTGTTTCTACTTCAATGTGTACTTGTGTTTATTTTACTATATCACTTATACGCATTAGTGGAGCCCTTAGGATCTTTGCTTGATTACCAGCGTTGTGATGGCAGTCGCACTAGTGGGGGCTGGGTAATCTATAAGCACATCCTTATACAGGTCCCTAGTCGCAGGACTATCGAGACAGGGCATCGATACTCCGGAGTAGACTAGCGTATGCGCTTCTCATCCCAGTGTGGGAGATGGTCTGTCCCACAGCCATCAGTACGTCGTACTAGAGATGGTATACGGGTGCTCGTTAGGTTACGAGTACACTGGACAGGACTCGTCGGGAACTGACAGGTTGGTATTATACCTATCGTCAGTCATCAGTTCCCAGGTGACATGAGTACAGCTTAGTCCGCTGACTTGATACTAGCACTTCGCCTCGAGTGTGTTCCCACTGCACTTTGATCACTACCCTACCACGGCTCAAAGGAGTCGTGCAAACAGGTGGTGGTTGGGTGCAGTCCCGAAGCACTTGGAGGCAGTGCCGGTTAGACAGGATTCGTCTCTCCCGGTATTGGGGGTTGACATCGCGCTGTGTCTAGGAGAGCCATTACACGAGTAGTCCCTGGCCAGGGCAAGCGAGATATACTGGTAGGTTCCAGTGTTATCTCAGGGTGTTTTGGGCTTCACTCCGACACGACTTGTACCGCTATTGGGGGACTGACGTTTTACCGCCCCCTAGGCCCGACATGCGATGTATCAGACGAACAGACCGGACTGTACGGAGACTGTCACATTCAGACTCAGTAGGAGTACAGATGGGGTTTCACCTCGTCAGCCTTCTTGTCGGCATCTACCTGGGGACCGTTACGCACAGCTAGTGCCGCTTGCGGTCTGTGGTTAAACCCACTGCCAGCGTAGTGTCGAGTCTTTAGAGTCCCACACAGAGGGTATTCGTCTCTGGGCAAAACAGAGTAGAGGTCGCATGGTTTTGCGACAGGGTTCGTTCTCCTCCACGCACTTGTGCACGTTTGGAGTCCGGACGGATATTGCCAGCAGGCTCTGGTTTGAGCCGGATACTGGTATATGTTTTGGGGTTGCTTTTATCTCTCAGTATTCATGTTCCTCGGAACAAGAATGCAGGTGTGTATGCACAGTTATTTGAGGAGGAGGAAGATGACTTTCATTAGGGTTTCGGAACGGGTGCGTATGCACAATTGACGGTTATCATTTTCCAAACCCTAATGGATTTATGGATTATCTATTAATAATAGTAATTAAATGAGAATTATGTTATGGTTGATTTTGTTGACTTGTTGACCATGGTTGACTTGTTGACCATGGTTGAATATTGACCACCATCATGCTTTGTAAAGATCCTCCTTGATTCATGCTTACATTTCATTAAATGAAGCATGATAGTGGTCATTCCAAATTACCATCAACTATTCGTATTTTGAATTATTATTATTTAGATAATTCTTTTCTTTTGGCAATATGGTTGCAAGAAAGAAAAAGATAGCTCATTATCTCATTTAGCTTCTCTCTCCTCTCTTCATCTTCTTCTTCCTCAAGCTCAAGGTGACCCCTTCTCATGTGTTGAGAATCCATCACCTTGAAAAGAAAAACAACCCCTAGTTACTCTCTACTCATTCTAGGATCAAGGTTTAGCAAGCCGGAAACCCTAGTTCACTCAAAGATCGAGGAAGAGCCCAAAGGTTGAACCTTCGAGGTGGATCCATCTTCGACGGAAGAAGGCTACAAGGCAAGAACCATCAACCTCTATAAGGTTTGAAGAAGAAGGAGTTCAAGTTTAGGTATAACCTTCATCCGAGTAGCTAAGACTCTTTAGCTTGTATGCTAGTTTAGTTTAGACACGATCCCGGCCTTGTTTAGTCCATGTTGCCTCTTGCGATAAAATTTGTTTTTTATACCGTTTCCGCCTCCCCGTAAGAACCGGGGGTCGCAATATGGACTTACAATAGCGACGTGCTGGAGCACCTGAAGAAATCTGAGGGGGGGTCAGAAAGAAAAAGGGGCACCAAATCTCTCAAACAATGAGACGATGTACGAGCGGTAACCTGCAGGGCCTCTTGGGCGATGGACGCCAGTTGAGCCTTCAGCGTCCCCCCATCGACCCGGCCCTCGACCGACCTCTCCATGTCGTGCAGCAAGCTGTCAGCGACGGAAAGCCCCGAGAGAACCTCGAAGCAGAGCTCCCCCTCGTCAACCAAGATCGGAGAGGCCGGAGACCGCGAAACTGTTCGGGGGAACCTCTTAAGAGACGACGGCGGAGAGCTCATCTCCACCTCCGAAGCTCAGGCGTCCTCTCCTCGAGCCCTCTTTCTGCTCGGCACCTGGCTGGGCCCCGGGACGCGATCCGCACTCGAGCGCTGGGACGGGACGACTGCTAGAGAGGCTGGGACCGATGTCTGACGAGAAGAGCTGGCCCCTCCAGCCTTCGACCCCTTCTTCTGCTTGCGCATAGCTGCCCGGAGGAGGCCCACGTCCATAGTTTCTGCACAAGGCAAGATATAGTGAAATCAGCGACACAAGCAAAGTAAAAACAAATACCAGCTCTTAGCTTACCGACGAACTTGGCGGGCCTGAGCCCGGCCCAACTGAGGGCCCGCTCAGAAAGCAGCACATCAGCCCGAGGAATAGACTCCCACGCCGCCACTCTCGCCGCGTCGGGATCATTGGACGGATTTCCCTGTCAGCACCTATCCCTAGACCACTGGACGGCTACGGACCAGTCCTCACCCTCTGGCTGCCCGACGAAGAAAAACTTCTTCTTCTAATCGTGGATGGAAAAAGGCAGGATGACAACCCCTGACCCGGTTACACTCCCCCGCTGCTTCCTAAAGGAGAGGTAAACCCACCTCGGGTCGCTCGCACGAGTTCCGGGATGACTTTTATAAATAAGGGAGGAGGCGGGGATGGACAGACTAAAGGGGATCATCTGCAACTTCAGCCGGAGCAGGAACCCATGGAGAATTCTCCAGGAGTTCGGCACCAACTGTCCCGGGGCTAACCCAAAATAGTTTAACGCAGGTATAACCTCGGGAGAGAAAGGCAGGCATATTTCGGCCCAGATGTCTTCCAGGTACACGGCGATCTCTCTACCCCTCACCTGATCTTCCCTCTCTCCTTCCTCGGCCAATCGTAGCGTGTAGCCGGAGGGAATATGGAAACGAGCCCGAGCGGTGGCAAGCTCGTCCTCATATCTTACTGAGGACGACGCATCGGGCGCGTTCGCCGCCACAGCTCCCGGAACCGTCTCGGACGCGCGTGGGGAGGGGATCTGACCCCAACTTCCCGAGGGGGCTCCAACCCCAGGGGAAGAATCCCTCGTATCTACCCCTACAACATCTACAAACTCCTCAAAACAAGACATCTAACATGATGGGAAGAGATCCCTGAGAAGAAAAAACGCTGAGATTCGACCTAAAGGGGAGAGCGCCGAGTTAACAAGACTCGGAATGAGAAAATGTGAAAAGAGATACCCCAAATTAGGCCTCCCCTCGATTTATATAGCCGGCGTCCTCATCCAACGGCGACAGTCGACTCCCGCCAAAACGGTTCACTACACTCAACGGCCACGATCGCTCCACCTATCGCAAGTACATTGGCAGCGTCCCATCGGATGCCAGAAGCCTGCGGCACGTCACATCAACCAACCGGCACCCGACACGTGGCCCGTCGCTTCACCAAAGAGCACACGATCTGGCGCTCTCTCTTTAATGAAAAAGATCTCGCCTTGATTCGCTGGCCTCATCCTGAAAAGACAGCCAATTGCCCAGAGACACGCCCGACGATATCTTCGGAAAGGAGCTCACCTCGGGTGAGCCGGCAAACCACTGTCAACCCGACCCATCAGCTGGTCGGGACGAGAGTGGGGGGCTAATGATGATGCTCGATATCGGTGGTCTCCCAGATCAGGACACGTGGCAGATGACGTGTCCCAGAGCATGTAAAAAAGGACTTACAGTGGTCGACCAAACCACCCTTGTGCCCGTCCTATAAGCAAACGCTGGCTCACCTCCGAGTCCCCAGCACAATTGGCCGAGGGAGGCCCCACGGCTCGTCTCCGAGCTATCACTGGCCCGAGCCTCCTCGGCCCTCTCGGCTCGCCTCCGGGCTCGAGCAGAACCAAGATACCTCGGCTCTCCCGCTCCTCCGCGAGCTCTCCCGCTCATCCGCGAGCTCTCCCGCCGAGGCCATCTTTCTCGGTCTCATCGACCGACCAACGGCACCGCTTGCAGGCATAACCGCCATCCCACGAATCTCGCTATGCGCAAGATCTCCGCCGGCCGCATCCCACGTTCCACGCCACCACGATCCCCCATTAATGAGCCTGTCTCGCCATTAATGGGAGGTCCCGCTCATCACGCGGACGTGACGTCGGGAGCGTAACGGCTGGCGTGATTCTCGCGCCCGTCTCGCCTACTGCCACCGCTATATAAACCCCCTCTTTAGACGGTTGAGATAGGCCATTTTTACTCCACTAAGCCGTTACTCTGCTCGGATTTCTTCTCTAACTTGATCGTCGGAGGGTCCTCGGTGCTACAATCACTCCGGAACTTCCTTGCAGGTAACTCGGCAACCACAACCTCAACCCATTGAGATCCACACGCCTTAGGAGCGACAGCCTCCAGATCAAATCCCAGCCATCCATCGCCGCCATCAGCAGATCAACGAAAGTCAACATCTGAAGGAGATCACAGCCTCCATCAGGACCACTTGTATGGTACGAATAAAAAAGTTGTAAACATCAATATGTATCTGACCCTTGTATGGTACAAATATAAAAATGATATAAAATCTGTAAAGCATCACCTAGAGACAACACTTTTATGTACAGCATGAAGAAGCAAACCAAAGTTTACCCATAAATCAAATTTGACAATAAATTTGTTATTTGAAAGCAACAATCTTAACTTTTAAAAAAAAGATAGAATCAGCATATTCAGGTACACTGAGACCTGTGATATGGTACAGAAACAGCACAATGAATGATATTATTATGCAACATAACACAAACAAACCAAAGTTCACACTATTAATGCACACAAAATAATTCATGCACGCAGAGTTATAGAAAAGCTCACACGCTTGCTTCAATCATTCCTTTGGGCCAAGCTTTCTATTAGCTCTTCAAGGCCCTGCTCATTCTTCATGTTAGATACCCACTTGGCTTTGACTCGAACTTGCTCTAAGCTCTGCTTCAATGTCCTAGCGATCGAAGGCTTTGTGCGAGTTTCGAAAAACTCTTCCATTTCATCAGCTTTGTCATCGGTACAAGACTGAGAAGAACAAGATTGACATCATCAGTCAAATCTAATTAGAGAACGAGGGTAATAACGTTTAGATAATAACGAAAATTTATGTACCCGAGTAATAATGTCACGTAGAAAATGAGTTAGAAGAAAATGATGGCCCCATCGATCTGAGATTAACTCCCAATTTTCCTACATTTGAAACCAAATATATCAGGAAAATGTGATAATAGATATAGCTTTACGGAATTATTTTGCATTGAAAATTTTGAACGAAGACCGCACAAACAATTACAAAGTTTCTTCATATAATTTTCATGTGTGTAAAGAGATTGTTAATAACAAGTTTTATAGGAAGTAAAAAGGATATGTAAATGAAGATTTGTAGAATGTGAAAATGCACTAGTTTTATACGAAGTAAATTACTTTTAACCAACTCCATGCCGTTTCACCGCCCTCCCAACTTATCCCAGCGAGTCCATAAATTACATCTTGATCACGAACCTGAAGTTATTAACATGGAATAGATTTAAAAGGAAGAATATTTATTTGGTATGCAAGAATTTAATTAAAGGTTTTGCTCGGATATAAAGTTATTTTTTGGTGGATGCAACAGGGCCAAGTTAAAAGTGTCGGCTTCTGCACCAAAACTCTAGTTCTAGAGAAATATTTTAATATTCTTAGCATCCTCAACAAAAGCTTTTACGCAACAATATTTATTAAAAATCTGCTTTGAATTTGCGCCAACAAGATTAGTGGATTTACAACCTAGGTACTTCTGTTGTACCATCTTTAAGTCCTTACCTCTGCACCAAAACTCCGAAGTTCATGTGAACATTAAAGAAATTACTTTTATGTTCTAACAATTTATTATTAATGAAATACCTCAGAGGACAGCAGAAAATTTAGAGCTTCAAGAACAGTAGTAGGATCCGAAGAAGATGTCATTGCACCTGCCAAAAGAAAACATACATTATAAGAACACTGGAGCAACAATATAGGGGTTACTTTTTTATATAAAAAAACATATAGGGGTTACGACTCATGAGATTATGTAGGAATGTCCATACCTAAAATCCGATCCTTTTCTTGTGCCATTTCGGTCTCTCGGTAAATTTGGAGAAGTGATCCAATCCCAATTCTATTGGCAGTAGTGGCACCTCTCATGACTGCCTTATACGCTGCCTGGAAAATATCTTGAATGAATGAACGTGAACGAAGTTAACTACTAAAATTTAGAAGGGACCATCTGCGCACCTCTCGAATATCAGGAGGAAGAAGCAAAGAGTTTTTATCTTCCAAAAATAAATTGAATCGTCTGATTGCTTCGTCAAGGGTTATACCATGCTCTAATTTAACTAAGGCAGTCAAAAGCTCCTCCCTCAACAATGCATTTTGATGACTCTCCCCAGGTAAACGATCCCAACCTAATTTCCTGCCCACAATAATTACAAAAATGCAAATGTTTTAGGACATGGAAAAATAGCAATGCATATCAACAAATTAGTGATATCCTATATAGTTATCAAGGCTATACTAGTTCATGCTTTTACATGCACATGGCATAAATCATGTTATCCATCGTTAACTAAATTTTTGGAAAAGATGAGCTCTAAATAGTAAATAATGAGTAGACGATAATAAATAGCTTGAAGAATAACTTATCTACTCATGCCTAAAGCTTTTTCAGAGTTGAATCTGTAGTCAATCCAATTACAAATAGGTGCAGTTGAGAATTGCATCAAATCTTTTTAGAGTAGATAACGATGAGTTGGCTAGGATTAATCAATCAGTGTAATACACCAATACAGTTATTTTCACCTTACTTTGTTATCCCATACTTTATGCATGTTTGATACTTTGAATATAATTCAAGGTGTAATCATTTTACGAAGGAAACTTAAGTGCTTACTCCGCAGAAAGCCTCAATATATCAATGAAATATTTTTTAGCAAGTCCATTGAATTTGTAATCATTTTACGAAGGAAACTTAAGCGCTTACTCTGCAGAAAGCCTCAATATATCAATGAAATATTTCTTTAGTAAGTCCATTGAATTTGGCAAAGCATAACTTGCTACCCCTGAAAGTCTTTCTATTATCTGTTGCAAGTAAACAAATATATAAACAATCTGAAGGAGAAAAATTCAGCACTTTTCATATATATGAAGATAGCTAGAAGTAAGGATGTGGCACAGAATTAAGTACGCTGATTAGTCTTGACAACACTATATAATCAAGCTCTTCTCTGTAAACATCCATCAAAGAAAGCAAAGAAGAAACGGGGACTTTGCAGGCCTCACAAAGAGCAAATAAATCATCCAATATGCCTGCCATAAAAAGGAATATATCAGGTTAAAGATAAATATGATTTTTAAAATTTTCTGATACCAACTTACCAAATTTATCTGGAGCAGATAAACACTTGTCCTTTATAGCTGCTCTAAGTCTAGCAGAAAGGATAGCGTCATAATTTACACGATAGAAACCGGTTTGTTCGACATTGACTTTAATCCACAGCTTCTCATCACTGGGATTTTGATTTGTTACATCATTTTCCGGTCCGTGAAAAAACTCAGATACATCCAACTTTTGATTTTGTGATTCTAAGAGGAAATTTTTGCGAATATTGTACGAGCCAAAGGATATTGTTATTGGCACAATCCATTGGGCATCACCAGAGGAACCAGTAAAAGAAAATTGTGACTGCAATAGTAATAATGCATATTCAGATATCTTATTATGAGAGGGTGCTTGTTTATTATCAGATATGAGGGAAGATATAACAAATAACAATATCAATTCTTTCAGATAACTTATTATGAGAAAGTGCTTGTTTATTGTCAGATATGAGGGAAGATATAAAAAAGAACAATATTAAATGAAACTAAATTCCCTTAACTGTTGTTCTTTTTCACTAAATTCCCTAATAATTTTTAATTAGAATCTCCCTTAAATTTGAGTATTTAAGAGTTTTTTCACCAAATCACTCTTAACTGTAGCACTTTAAGGGAGCTTGCTGTAATTAAAAAAAGCTTTTAGGTAGTCTAGCGATGAACAATGATAGTTAAGTGTGTTTTAGTGAAAGCCGTTTGTTTTATGTAATCACAAACAAATTCAAATTTCCTGTTTATATATTGCAATAAAGAGTAAAAGTTTATCCCAAATTTTTTATATACATAAATAAATGAAAAGTCATGCGGGCTTCGAAGCTGCTATGACAAACCTGTTCAAATTCTAAAATGTGCTCGCTGCATTTTACATTGACAACTGGATATCCTTGTTGCTTTGTCCATGTCTCCATCATCGTTTTCAGGGGTACGCCAGATCCCTCCGAGAGAGCATCCCATAAATCTTCTGTCTTTGCATTTTGATAAGCATATCTTTTTATGTAGGAGGCTAATGATTTCTGAAATTGCAAATGTATATTTGCACAAATATGAGAATAACCATGAAAAAACTTCTTTGCTCTCAATAAATAGATCTCTCCTGATCGGCATCTCCTCAGAAGTTTTTTCTAAAAATCAAAAGTAGAGAGAATCTACAATAATGAAATTTAAAAGTACATATTTTAATAATGCTTTTGGTTCGAATAAATTACATAGCATGCACATTACTTTATTTAGGAAAGAAGAAAACAAAATGTAATACTTCCATCTCAGCAAATGACCATCAGGATGGATTTATATAATGTTGTAGGTCGATCGCGTTCACAACAATAATTCAAATTTCTCACCTGAAATGCATCATTGCCCAGATAAGTCTGCAGCATTCGAATAACAGCTGAACCTTTCTTGTAACTTATTGCATCAAAGATTTGATCGATGCCTCGAGCATGAAGTACTTCAACCTGAAATGTTCGCTTAGTAATTAATTTGTAATTGATGTTGGAAACTATTCGAACAATCCCCTAAAACAGATATCATTCCAAAAGAAGGCTAGTTATTTGATGAGTGGTGAGAATAAGTAATGATGCAGGAAGATTTCAGATGCATTTCGCTGCTCGGCTACATTAAGTTGTCATAATGTCGACAACCATCAATAAATATCCTAATACTTGAATATTTAGTAGATAATCAAGCATCAATAGTTTATGGTAGAATCTTCGCAATTCATAATTCTGCATGTCTTGATTTCTATTATACGAAGGTAATTTGTATTAATCCCTACTGTTGGTAATCCTTTCCAACACTTTGTATTATATAGTATTATATTCGGGTAAGAGGTATTCCCAAGTGTTTTTGAAAGCATGATTGCATGAGTATATAAAGCCCTAGTGTTTCTAGGAGGTGTCCTCATATTCTGTATTTGAGATTTCAAGTCAGGGTAAGAGAGCCGAGTTGGACATTCATGTCTCCATCTATATCGATAATTGGCATAAACATAGAATAAATAATACAAATTATTCAATATTTGACTATTTACAGATTCCTTAAGAAAAAATGACACCTCTATAGGGTGTGATTCAACGAGGGCATCCAACTTTAGACCTCCAACCGTTTGTTCCAAGAATTGAGTCCAAATCTTCCAGTCTGGGAAAAATTCATTGGTGGCTAAATAGCTCACCTGAATTATGTGGCAAAACCGGTTAATAACTTAATACCGCAAGAAAAAAATAGAAAAATAAAAAATTTAACAAATTTTAGCATGATTAAAAAAATAACGTTAACGCAAATACCCATGTTGCGAACCCTTCATTAAGCCATAGATGAGTCCACCATTCCATCGTCACAAGGTTTCCAAACCACATATGTGCCACTTCATGTGCTACAACAGTGGCGATCTGAATAAACCAAAATGAGAATTAATTCATGTTAAAAAGCAATACAATGAAAGAACCCATAGACTTTAATATATACTGTCCATAACTACCCATTGTTTGTTTGCAGCTGCCGAGTGACTTTCATCATATAACAACGCTGTATCACGAAAAGTGATTAATCCATAGTTTTCCATCGCTCCACCAGAAAAGTCAGGGATCACAACCATATCCAACTTAGGAAGAGCATACGGCATCGAAAAATATCTGCATCAGACCAGCAAATAATGAAGGCCCGTGATAAGGGAGTGGTTTGCGTGTGTGTTCATGTGCATGCCTATACATTTTCTACGAGATTATAATTGCGCTAACGAGTGCTTGGTATGATACGGTTGAGATGTGTGGATTAAAATAGTTCCACGTTGGAAAAACTATAAGAGGTACATAGGTATAAGATATTAAATGGGACAAATCTCAACAAGACTTGAGTCTTATTATTAGAACCCGCTTATATCAAAAGCGTACATGGATATAAAAATATAAGATGGGACAAATCTCAACAGGTTTAAGTCTTATTGTTGAAACTCACTTATATCAAAAAGCCGTGTACACTTATAAATAATATATATAATCGTCTCCCTCATTCTTGAAAAAATATATATAAATCTAATAGATATCAAATGATAAATGTGGCTAAAAGAAGAGACCAGGGTTTGCATGCTGACAATCATTTAGTTGCTTAGAATTAAATTTGTGTCTTTTCGGGTATTGCTTGATGAGCAGTGGCGGCGTTTTCCGCTAATAAACCAGAGGGGTATACGTGATGTACGGGGTAAACTGCAAGGGGGTTTTGTGCAATTAACACAAGAATGATATAATTGCATTATCCTCTAAAGCCATTTGCTTCAGCTATTTTGTTGCCGTTTAAGGGCACTCGTGCAATAACTAAATGTCGGTGTATATGCATATTGCTAGATTAATTTCTAAGAAAAAAAAAAGCATACAGACATGGAAAAAAAATTAAAAGTAGACACAAAAGATAGTCGAGAAAAGATTTTACCCACTTTTTATATAACTCAAGAGACATTATGGCAACATATTGCCCAAACTTTCCCTGCTCTCTCTTGCCAATTGGACAGTATACATTGACATTGATCCCTGGATGAATAAATGACTGTGTAAACAAAGTTTTTTGAAAAGATGCCCCGAAAATTACATATCCGTTTCCCTACCGTCAGGTGTTGAACCTTCTAAGCAATCAAATACGCCAACAACTATAGCCACTAAATATGTTGACATAATCGGTGATTCCTCGAAATGAACCGTCTTCAGCGGCCCGTTTACTATTTCATTAACGGACGGCATGTTAGATAGGGCAGTCTGGTCGCTAGGAACCTCCACGGTTATTTTGAATGTAGCCTGCGGACATCATTTCAGTATTGTTTTAGTATAACTATAAATATGCTGAGCATAATGACATAACAAAGCAAAGAAGTAGAATTAGTAGTATAATTTTGTAACATCCAGACAATGCATCATTCGAAAATATCTTATGGACAAAGAGCTGATTATCAGTTAATATGAAGATAGCACTCTACCCTTAACTATCACTTTTTTCATCAAACTATAAAGTTCTTTTATAACAGTATAGGGTGTTTTTCGTCACCCCATTGAGATGGAAATACGTGCGCTTGTCAGGCGTAAACAGATTTCCCTGTCTAGGGTAGGCTGGGGTTTATTGATTGTGGGGATTCGAATTTCCGGCAGCCGCGGACTAAGCTGCCGTTAATTATCTCTCGTCTTTGAAGCGAGAGAACCTCCGATTGACGGGTAAAACTGATCATGTGAACTCAATGTGCAGTGTGCGTGTGTTGTGTTTTGAAGGTGTTTTGAACATATCAGGGGGCTCGCAGAGTTTACGGGGTCCCGCTACCCGGATAGCGGGCTGGGAATCAAGAGGGCTGGCAGCCTCCTTGCGGAGTGCGGGGTAACGCTTTTTTCTAACGGGGGAAGTATTTTTAGTGGTGAACGTTTGGGAAAAAGGGGGATGGGGAGCGTTCTAAGAACACGTGAGACAACACGTGACCGCTAGACACCAGCGGTCACGTGCCAGGTGCGTGGGCACCAGCGGATCACGCGCACGACCACTGAAAACACCAGCGGAAGAAGGGACTTAGCCTCTGGGCTATGAGTTGAACTCCTGAGGGGCTTTAGTGTTAAACTCCTAAAGAAAAAATTGGAATTGGCATTAAACTCCCAAAAGCCTTGAATTTGGAGTTAAACTTCTAAGAGGTCTGGATTTGGAATTAAACTCTTTTGAGAATTTGAATTTTGGAGTTGAATTTCTCAAAAATTGATTTAGAATTAAACTCTTAAAGTATTTAGATCTTGGATGGTGAAAAGAAGTCCCTTTCCGTCCTCTTCGAGTCTTGGACTTCTTTAAAATAGATTTTTCTGAGATGGGTTACTTCTTCCTTCTTTTTTTTGTTGGATCTTGAAGAAAGAGCCTTTGAGATTAAAAGTCTCCCTTTTAGTGATGTGATAGAAGATTTGGGAAGAGAAGAGTTAAACTCTTGATTTAATTCAAAAAAAAGATAGAAGGTTTAGAATCTTGAGAAAAGAGAATGAGACATAGAACCCTAATATTTTTTTGACGGGATGAATTCTTTTTTACTTCATCATAATGTTGCCTTATATAGGCTTATAAATTTACACATATCCTCTTGGGCTGCATTTTGTCTATCCCATGTCTCGTGTGTTTTATATTTTTTGCACATGAGCCATAAGCTTTACAAAAATTTGGCTTTTTGCCCATTTATTTAAATATTACATTTATTTGTTTTATTTTCTTGGTATAGAGCCGATCTGGGCTTGAGCCCACCTATTTGGACTTGGGTTTGGGCTTGGGCTTGGGACCACTTGATTTGGATTCCGGTTTGGATCCGAGCCCACTTTTCGGGTCTTGATTTTGACTTATTGACCTCGACTTTGAGTATAATTTTTGACCCCAACAAACAGTACTACCTTAAACTTTCGTTTTAAATGTTATTTTTATAACTAGAATACCCTTATATGTAGCACTTCAGGGAAGCTTGCTGTAATTAGAAAAAATTATAAGGTTGTTCAGAGAAACACTGCGATGGTTAATAGTAGTTTAGTGTAAGTTAGCCTTCTTTTTAATCAGTATCATGTGGACAATTGACGTGTTCCCAGAGGAATTTTAATCAAATAATACCGTTGAATAAAAACGTCCGCATACGTATTAAAAATAAGCGATCGTCTTCTGAGAAATATAAGAAAGCAAGTAAAATAAGAAATCAATGGCGATACAATACCTTGAGTGCAGGTTCATCCCAGCATGGGAAACATCTTCTAGCTTCAACTGCCTCAAACTGTGTAACAGCCATGTTCCTCTCAACCCCATCAACTACATACTTGCTGTGATATCGCATTAACAAATTAACATTACAAAAATATTAATAATAAATAAATAAAAAAGAAAAGGAAAAATGTACCTTCTATAGAATCCCCTCATGTGATCATTGAGCACACCCGAAAACCCAATTCCCAGAACACCAGCCCCAATGGGGAGTTCATCTTCAAATTCCAGCACTGCAATCTCACCCTCTTCATCAAGAACAACCTTGCTAGGCCTGATGAACTCCTACAATACAAAAATAATAAAATGAAAGATGAAAATTTATAATAATAGGGGGGGAAAACTCAAAATGTTGGTTAATTGGTGTTTGTTTTATATTAAGTATGATTTAATTTTTGTTTGTTTGTTTTCAAAATGTGTTTTCTCTAGATCCATTGGCCCATCCATCAGTGATGGACACATTCTATAAACAAGTCACCAGCAAACCTGGCCATCGTATAATGATCAAGTATTGGATGTCTATTTCAGCACTCCATTTAGGCCTTGTTTGACAACGGGGTTTTGGTTTCCGAAATCATTGTTTGTGAGGTTGTGAGATTAAGCTCCAAAAATGATAACCGAGGCCCGATTGATAACCAAAATAAAGTTTTCCAAACCGTGATTTCAAAAAGTTTTGAGGACTCCAAACCCCGTTTTCTTAAACTCCAAAAAGATTAGAGTTCCGGTTTCAAAGTGACTCTTTTTTTAACCCTATTTTTTAAACAAATCTTTGGTTTCAAGACTATGTTCCCAAACGATCCTAGCCTTCCTTTACAAAACCTCATTTTTACGAAACCGAGGTGTTTCTTAAAGTTGATCGAAACTAGGGTTTCGGAAATCTTGTTGCCAGGCTAGGCCTTAACTCGGCCAATTTGACCCATATCTATTTGGCCCGTCCATGGGAAGCCCAATCCTTCCATTTGATATCCTAGGGTCAGCTATGTGAATATATTTCTCCCATTTTACTCTGTTAATGGTCATCTTCTCGGTTAAATAAACAATTAACAAGAATCATATGAATTATACTTTTATACATTTTTTTTTGAAAGAAAATTATACTTTTACACATAAGTGCACACAATCAAAACATTAACTCAAACGCTCTGAATGCAACACCAAATTCACCTGAGTGCTCTTGAAAAACACCGAAGCCGAATCGACGACAAGCTCAAGAGCGTTGAGGACAAGGAACTTAGTAGCCTCTACAACGTCCACGTCAATCTGAACAGAGCCTGAGAAAGTGCACGCATCGAGATCGGGCCTGAGGGTGAGATCGTAGCGTTTCGGGACGGCAAAGCTCGGGAGGCGAGCCTGACCCTTGAATTGGTGATCATGAGAAGCTTCCATGGTTCCAAGCTTGGCTAAATCAGAGAAGAAAGGGGTGGTATTTGTAAATGTTGAGCGCCGTTGAAGAAGCGTGGGGAGTTGGGAACTTGTGAAGGTGATGTGTTTGTATGATTGGGAATGAGAGGGATGAGGGAAATTGAAGTCAAAAGTTCAAAATATTATATAGGCCAATTGGGAAATTGATTGTGTTAATTGTAACAACATTAGAACTAAGATTTTTTTAATTAATATAAAAGGTTAAGGCATACTAGGTTTTATGGGCATGTGAGTGAATGTTGAGCTAAAACAAAAAAATTGCATTATTATGTGCTTGTCACATCACAAGAATTAAGCAGCATGGTTTTCTCTATATCTTTTCTTTTTGTTAAAAAGAAAAAGAAAAAAACCAAGCTGTAACATTATGTGATCAATAATTGAGTCTCAGATGTCCTGCTCGGCGGCGGAAGTCTTTACCATCATACTAGGACGGAACTCACTTGTTTTATAATAAGTGCACAACGAAGATTATGTGACTTTATAGTCTTGTAATGTATATTGGTGCACAAAATCATTAGGTTTTGATGTAGTTCCACGGGTGACTTGGATCGGTATGGTGGGGCTTAGATCTATATCAGTTATGACCGCGTGTTCTTATAAAAGTCATAGCAAATGTGAAATATTTCTGAAAAATTGATATGTGTCACCATGCAGTCCTGCAAATTTAAGGAATTCACATATACAGAGTTTGTTTGTTTGTTTTTTGGTTCGTGATGATGCTCGATATCGGTGACTCTCCAAATACTGACACGTTGCAGATAACGTGTCCCAGAACCTACAAGAAAGGATCAAGACCTTCAATTGGGATCACACCTCGGTCCTCCGGCCCAAGAATTATCCTGACCTTCAGTGGCCTTTCAGAGAACCCCCGGCTCACCTCCGAGCTATCACAGAACCAAGATGCCTCGGCCTCCCGCTCGTTCCTGAGCCTCCCGCCGAGCTCATCTTCCTCGGTCTCACCGATCGACCCGCAACGCTGATCACAGACGCCTCCGCCACAGCTCCGCAAATCTCGCCAGGCACGAGATATCCGCCGCCCATGATCCAGCGTTCCACTCCATCACGATCCCCCATTAACGAGCATGTCTCGTCATTAATGCGAGATCCCGCCTATCACGCGGACATGACGCCAGGAGCGTAACTGCCGGCGTGAATCTCGCGCCCGCCTGCCCATTGCTGCCGCTATATAAACCCCTCTCTCAGACGATTCAGGTAAGCCATTTTTCACTCCAATAGGCCGTTACTCTGCCAAAATACCCCGTTTAACTTGATCGTCGGAGGGTTCTCGGTGGCACAACCACCCGGGACTTCTTTGCAGGTAGCTCGTCCTCAACCACACAAACCCATTGAGATCCACACGCTCTAGGAGGCAACCCTCCAACATAATCTCCGCCGCCCATCAGTGCTCGCAGCAGGTCAACGGAAGATAACATCTGAAGGAGATCCAGGGCCCCATCAGTTGGCACCGTCCGTGGGAAGCTGATTCCACTCAACCAAAAGTTCATCTTCCGATCTCGACTTCATGGCGAGCGGTCACCGCGACGATCCAAGCACCAGCCATCGTCCTCCCCACAGCGGAAGCGAGGGAGAATCCCCTCCTCCCCCAAACGCCATTCACACCCTATCCACTCGAATAGATCGACTCACGTCCGTCGTGGATGCACTCGTCCGTGTCCAAACGGTCGGGCAAGCTCCCCAGGTCGCCGCTCCCCCACCTCGGGACCGGGACCGCCACAAAGGGAGAGAAGACTCTGCCTGCGTTGACATGATCGATCAACGCCTCGCTGTCTCCCGCGGCCGCAGGTCCCCTGGGCCGACATATTCAATGACCCGGTGGGCGCCTCACAGCCTGACTCCGAGGTCTTATGCCAGAGCGCTTCGCCCCGAGCCCCATCGCGCCCCTGTCCCTCCCGAGGAGGTGTCGGTCAGCTCGCCTGTGCCCAGGCATGACCGACACCCCCTCCCTCGACGGGGTCGCACGCACGGGACTCGTCACGGCAGCTCGAAGACGACCTCGCCGGGGGACCTGAGGAAACTCATCGAACGGAACCGGGGGCGTGGCCAGGCAGAGGTCTCCGGCAGCAGAGGCCAAAAATCAGAATGCACCGAATCATCGGGATACCACGGCCGACTCGACGCCCTCGAAAAGAAGATCGAAGGCATGCATCGAGAAAGTCGTCATTCAAGCGACTGGGCTAAATAGGCCGCTGACTCGCTCACGAAGCCCTTCACCGAAGAGCTACTCGCCGTCCATGTCTCTTCCCGAAACAAACCCCCAAAGGTCTCGCTCTTCAACAGGAAGTCCGACCCGAAGGACCATTTGGACGCGTTCACAGCCGGGATGAGTTTCCAGGACTGTTCCGACGCCACCCAATGCCGCGCTTTCCCGGCCACCCTCCTCCGCTCCGGACGAGACTAGTTCCGAGAACTCGCGCCACGCTCAATCTCAATCTTCGATGAGCTGGCCACCCAATTTTTTGGCCACTTCGTCGGGAACAGACGGCAGAAGCGGACCGTCGACCACCTCTTCACCATAAAGAGCGGGGACAAAGAAACCTTCAAAGAGTACGTCACCCGCTTCTACAATGCCTTCCTCGAGATCCCAGAACACCGGGACGAGACGGTCATTACGGCACTCAGGTCGGGTCTTAGGCATAAGGAGTGGCTATGCTCCTTTGCATTAGCGCAACCTAAAACCATGGCCGAGGTAAAGGCCTGGACCGAACGTGAGATCCAGCTTGAATCCGAGGTGAACACCAATCTACCCCGAACAGAACTAGCTGATCAGAAGAAAAGGGGCCGGGAGGAGAAAAAGAGGATTGAGCGACCAAAGCCCTACTTCCCGAAATTTCAGGAGTACACCCCGCTCAATGTCTCCCAGACGGTACTGCTGGAGGAGGCTAAGGGCGAGAGGTTCTTCAAACTCCCCCCAATCTCGAACAGGGTGGCAAAGCGCACCCGGGGCCCCTACTGCGGCTTCCACAGGTCCCAGGACCACTCCACGAAGAACTGCAAGCAGCTCCAAGACTACATCGAGGAGCTAATCCACTCGGGGCACCTGGCAACGTACTTACGGGACAAGCGGCAAGCTGGCCGTGAGAAAGAACAACGTCCCCGTCCCGGCGAATTGACAATCGGCCAAATCATGGCCATATCAGCGGGGGGTACAACGAATACCGACGAGGCTCAGCACCCCTCACTGATCGAGGGGACTGACAGCCATCCGAGGAAGAAGGCCAAGGCAGCCGAACCGATCGTTTTTAATGACGATGACCTCCACGGTATATCCCTGCCTCACAACGACCCGCTGATGATCACAGATCGGGTCCACAGCTACGAGGTGCAGAGGTTACTGGTCGACTCTGGAAGCTCGGCAAACATTCTATTTTATGACTGCTTCCTATGTATGGGACTCACCCAGTCGGACCTCAGGCCAACCACCCACGTCCTGTCAAGGTTCACTAACCACTCCATCTCGGCAGAAGGGGTAATCACTCTTCAATTTAACATCGAGGAGGCCGGCCGTACGCGCACCGTGCCTGTGGAATTCATCGTAGCAAGAATCCCGTCGGCCTACAACATCCTCCTCGGCCGCCCTATACTGAACTCCCTCAGGGCCCAGATATCAACCTCCACCTGGCGATGAAATTCCCGCTCGACCAAGACGGGATAGGTCGGGCCTACGGAGACCAATGAACCGCAAAGGTATGCTTCACAGCAACATCCATGTCTGAGCGGCCAAACAATGATGTCGAGGGCAAGGGTGACATCAATGGTTCTCTGGACACTCGAGACGAGAAAAAAGAGGTCCGAGGGACCCCGGTAGAGCCACTGACAAAGGTCCCCCTCGCAGAAGGGGACGACGAACGAACCATTCAGATCGGGTCGCTTTTAACGGGGACTCAGCGAGACGATCTGGTTCACTTCCTCAGAAACAACTCTGATGTGTTCGCCTGGGCACCTGCCAACATGCCTGGGATCACCCCAAGATCATATCTCACAAGCTCGGGGTAGACCCTACGGCCCGACCCATCAGGCAGAGAAAAAAGAAGCTTTGCCCCGATCAAGCAAAAGGCGATCGAGGACGAGGTAGACAGGCTCCTTGCCGCCAACTTCATTCGAAATGTGCCTTACTCAGAATGGTTGGCAAACGTGGTCATGGTCAAAAAGTCAAGCAGGAAGTGGCGCATGTGCGTCTACTTCACCGACCTCAACAAGGCCTGCCCGAAAGACAACTATCCCCTCCCTCGAATAGATCAGCTCGTCGACAGCTCGGCAGACCACGAGCTACTTAGCTTCATGGATGCTTTTTCTGGCTACAACCAGATCCGTATGAATCTGGCAAATGAGGATCTCGCCGCATTCACAACGGACCGGGAGGTATACTGCTATAAGGTGATGCCTTTCGGCCTCAAAAACGCCGGAGCTACATACCAACGCTTGGTCAATCGCATGTTCAAGCCGAAGATCGGCAAGAACATGGAAGTTTACGTCGACGACATGCTCGTCAAATCGATCTCATCGGACAAGCATGCCAAGGATCTGGGCGAGGCCTTCGACGTCCTCCGCAAATAAAAGATGAAACTGAACCCCGCCAAGTGCGCATTCGGGGTCACCGGAGGAAAGTTCCTCGATTTCATGATCACTTACCGTGGGATCGAAGCTAACCCGGAGAAAATCAACGCCATCCTCAACATGGCCGCGCCCAAGACTAACGTCGAAATCATGCGACTGACATGACGGGTTGCCGCTCTGAGCCGTTTCATGTCGAGATCTAGGGAGAAGTTCCTCCCGTTCTTCAAGGCTGTGAAGAAGATTCCAAGGTTCGAGTGGTCGGAGGAGTGCCAGACCGCCTTTGACCAATTAAAGAGGCACCTAGCGACTCCACCGCTGCTCACCCGACCAGTTTAAGGGGACGAGCTTTCGCTATATCTTGTGATATCCGACCAAGCTGCAGGCTCAGTGCTCGTCCGAAAGGTCGACGGAGTCCAGAAGCCGGTATACTATATGAGCCATGTCTTCAAGGATGCAGAAACGATGTACCCAGCCATAGAGAGGATCGTCTTGGCACTCATCATGGCCTCAAAGAAACTACGGCACTATTTCCAGGCGCACACCATCCTCGTTCTTACCGAGCACCCTTTGGGGGCTATCCTCGCCTCCCCGGAGTCTTCTGGCTACTTGGAGAAGTGGAGGTGGGAGCTGTCCCTTTCGACATAAAATACCGCCCGAGGAAGGCCATCAAAGCACAAGCCTTGGTTGATTTTTTCGTCAAGTGCACCATCCCCAGCAAGGAGCCGGAGTCAATGCCGGCCCCCGCAGCTCAACCCTCGGTCGATGGGAAGCCTGACTCCGTCCTTGATTGGATCCTTTACGTCGACGGGTCCTCGACCGAGGAAGGCTGTGGTGCCGGCCTCATCATTCAAGGCCCGAACGAGGCAGAAATGGAGTATTCTCTAAAGCTTGGATTCAAGGCCTCAAATAACGCGGCGGAATACGAGGCCTTGCTGGCCGGACTGCGCATAGCCTCTGGACTGGGGTTGAAAACGATTCGGATCCGCAGCGACTCTGCCCTAGTCGTTGGCCAAATGACCGGCCGATTCGAGGCAGGGGAGCCTCTGATGGTGAAGTATCTGGCCGAGGAAAGAAGACTGCGAAAGGATTTCGACGAAATCCAGGTAGAGCAGATCCCCAGATAGCTCAACGCCCAAGCCGACGCCTTGAGTAAGCTGGCTTCATCCTATACGGTCAACAACAAGAGGAACATACTCTTCAAGGTCTTGCCACGGCCCAGCGTGGAAGATGGGGCAATAATACTTCAAGTGTATACAGCCCGGGAAGAAGACTAGGGCTGGAGAAAGCCCCTCGTGGAATTCCTAAGGGAAGGTACGCTCCCAGAAGATCGGGGAGAAGCCCGCCGCCTCCGAGCCAAAACTCGCCATTTCGTCTGGAGCAATGGGAACCTATACAAGAAGTCCTTCACTCAGCCCCTGCTCCGGTGCGTCGTCACCCATGAAGCCGAATACGTCCTCCGTGAGATCCATGAAGGGGTCGACGGCGCGCACCAAGAGGCCCGCACCTTAATCCAGAAGGCATTGCTCCAGGGATACTACTGGCCGACAATTCATCAGGACGCCCAGAAGCTCGTCAGGAGATGCAAGAGCTGCCAACTCCATGGAAGCATACATCGCCTTCCCGCTACCAAGCTAACCGCCCTAACCTCCCCATGGCCATTTGCCCAGTGGGGAATGGACATGATAGGCCAGTTCCCTACCGGCACGGGCAGGCACAAGTACGTCCTCGTCGCAGTGGACTACTTCACGAAGTGGATCGAGGCCATTCCCATCAGGAAACCGGACACCACCACGACTATTAAGTTCATGCAGAACAACGTGATACTCCGGTTCGGCATCCCAAGGTGTATCATCACCGACCATGGGACAAATTTCGAAAACAAAAGAGTTAAGAAATTCTGCAGCGAATATAGTATCCTCATGAAATTTACCGCGGTCGCACATCCCGAATGCAACGGGCAAGCCGAAGTCGCTAATCGGGACATTCTCCGAGGTCTCCGGACACACTTAAAAGGACGCCAAGGCAGTTGGGTCGAGGAATTACCCCGGGTCTTATGGGCCCTGTGCACGTCGAAGAAAACCCCCACCGAGAAGACCCTTTTCAGCCTATGCTACGGTACCGAGGCAATGGTCCTAGCGGAGATCGGGCTCCCCAGTTACCGGGTTGAGCATTTCGAAGATGATGCGAACACCTCAGCCCTCCGAACTAACCTGGACATCTTGTTAGAGAAACGAGACCGGGCCCAGATCAGAGCCGCCGCCTATCAACAGCAAACCGCCCGCTACTACAATGCGCGAGTCAAGCGTCACTTCTTCAAGACCGGAGATTTAGTCTTAAAGCGGAACGAGTTCGTAGATCAAGGCAAACTGCATAAGTTTTCCCTAAAATAGGACGGTCTTTTCCTCGTCTCCGAGGTCCTGCCCGGCGGAGCCTACCGCTTACAAGACATGGATGGTCGCAAGTTTCCACGGCCTTAAAACGCTGAGAAGCTCAAGCTGTATCTCTGAAAAGAGTATCTATGTATATTTCTTCATAAAGACGATGTAAAATTTTCTAAAGTCCTTTCTATTTAAATAATAAAATGAGAACGATGGGGCATCGCAAAAAGAAGAGTTCTATTTATTCAAAGGTATTATGGGCTCCTCAGCCTTACAAAAGGAAAAATTTATAACAGAAGGGGAATGGGATCGAGGAAGTACTTCTGGTGATACTCAGAGTAGATTTCCACTAGCCGGGCCCTAGCCTCTGCAACCCGCTCCTGCCGATGCTGCACGCGAACCTGGGACGCCACGGAAGCACCCAACGCTTCGCCCTCTGTGCTTTGGCTCACGATGTACTTCATTTTGAAGCACTCCAAAATGAGGGCCAAGGATCGGTCGTGCCTGGCTTTCGAGATGAGGCCGAGCAGGAAGATCGAACTGTAAGTGCACGGCGGCGCCCCGGCCTCCATCCCGAGGCCAAAATGCGGAAGCGATGGTTAACTTTAATTTTTCATGAACTGGCACCACCGCGCACTAATACCCGGATCGAACCATTAACTAGTCCTAGCTAACTGCAAGATGGGGAAGAGAAATATACCGAGTGATCCGAGTCCTCCGGTCTTCTCGTCGTCGTCCCGATCTCCCGCGGAATGTCCGGTCTCCTCCTCCTCGCCAGAAAAGAACCACGTCGCCGGCTTCTTTTACGGGCTCCTACCTCTATACCGAGGCAACTCGGGCACGAAGTTGGCGAGCCGACGTGCCCAAGATTTACTGTAGAATGGTGTAGTGCTCAAGTCTCATTTGGGGTTGTAGGAATTGCCATATTGGTGGAGGTATGAACTATCTTTTGGAGAGGAGCTAAAATGATTTTTGCCAAGCCAAATGAGTGTAAATCCCTACACCAAAAATTGGGACAGCCCACTAGAGGAAGTGGCCGGCCATGCCAATGGGAAGGAGAGAATGAGAGTGAGTGAAGGAGTGTATCAATCAAAAGAAAATGAGAGTCTCTCATAATCCAAGAGAGAGAAAAAGCTATCATGCAAAGAAATGATCACTATGAAAGTCCAACACTCAAACAACAATCATCACACCCCTTCATCATAACCAACCATGATTATCAAGCATGATGACTTCAAAAAGGTCAAGCCATCATGAAAGAAGAAGTCAAAAGGTCAAGGGATGGTGCAACCATCATGATCCGACCAATATGCCAAAGACCCCCTTCCAAATTGCTTATTTGCACAAATGCAAATAAGCCCTCCTCCACCAATCTTCGGCCAATGAACGATACAAATGAAAATGGCCGAAACGGAAAACAAACTGGCAACTCCAGAAAACTGGTCCCGTAATAAATTACAGGAAAACCCCGATACTGTGTATACACACCCGCATTTGTATTCCGACCGAATACAAATTCAATGAGACAAAATCTACACTGTACTATACTAGGATCCGGCTTATACCAAAGCCGGCTAGTATTATCCGTTCGATCCTGATCCGTGCAATACCGCACGTAACTGATCAAACCCAGCCATATATCCATGCGGCCTCCAGTACTAACCGTCCGATCCTGATCCGTGCAATACCGCACGTATCTGATCGAACCCTGCCATATCTCCATACGGCCTCTACAGCGTTTCGCCCGAAAGCTTGAGTAACTGAATGTGGGGGACTCTAAAGACTCGTCAACACCTTGGTTGTGGATTTAACCACTAGCACATCAGAGGTATAGGCCAATACGTAACGGGCTACCAGGTATTGACCAAAAGGGACGTCGATGAGCGAACTCATCCTGATACCTTACTGATCCTGTCAGTGACAATATCCGTACAGTCCGGTCCGTTCGTCTATGAGCATCGCATGGCGGGCCTAGGGGGTTGGTAAAAGTCAGACCCCCAAAAGCGGTACAAGTCGTGTCGGAGTGTAGCCCAGAACACCCTGAGATACTACTGGAATACCTACCAGTAAATCTCCTGCCTCAACCGAGGGCTTCGTGTAATGGCTCTCCTAGACACAGCGCGACCTCACCCCCAATACCGGGAGAGACGAACCCCTGAAGATCCGCTCACTGCCTCCATGTGGCTCGGGACTGTACCCAACTAAAACCTGTTTGCACGTCTCCTTTGAGCGTGGTAGGGTAGTAATCAAAGTACAGTGGGAACTCACACGAGACAAATGACGATCCCCAGGTCGATGAACTAACCTGTACACATGTCACCAGGGAACTGCTATCTGACGTCAGGTATAAGACCAACTAGCATGTTCCCGGCGAGTCCTGTCCGATATACTCATAACCCAATGAGCACCTGTATACATCTTAGGTGAACCAACTGACACCAGTGGCTTGTGAGACCGACCACCGCCCCTCGTCGGGGTCTCGACTGTATACACTAGTCTACTCTGGAGTATCGATGCCCTGTCTCGAAACTCCCACGACTAGGGACCATTTAAGGATGTACTTATAGACTACCAGCTCCCACGTATATGATCGCCCTCATACTGTCGGTAGTCAAGAAAGAATCCTAGGGGCTCTATCAACGTGTAATAGCGACCTGTCAGGTCACCTAAAGCAGTACACGATGATAAAGGTAAACCAGATAGCATACTATCATCTCGAGTAAGACTGTCCTACCGGGATAGGTCCTCCCTCAATCATTGCAATCACGTGCCTGTGATCCAATAATTGACTCTGAGGGCACTATCTCCAACAATCTCCCACTTGCACTCAAGGCTAATTATTGCGATGTCGCATACTCACAGCCCGTGTGATACCGAACACCCAACTCCTCTACTAGTCAGTCTCACAAAGCTCGTTTGCGAAACTATTGCGTTCGAGGAATAGCCTCAGTGAGTGGATCCGCCTTGATGTTTCTTTCTATGTCTCTCTATATCTCAAGTTCGCGGAGAAACCCATCTCCCGAAATGAGCAATACCTGTCTTAGAATGTGTCTGGATGTCTGATGGGACCTAGCTCATAAATGAACTCCAAATCCAAACTTCTTAGACTGTATCGTCAACTGAACTTAATCAATATCCTGCGCCATGCCTCCCTCAGTATTACCTTGGACTACCTGTCCAAAATACTGCACCTCGTCAGAAGGAAAAATTATAACTCCGACAACCTCCTTGTCGTCCAGGTCACCTTGGAAGCCTGGAATGATAACTGTCTCCCGAATGAGGCTGTCGTTATCATATCCCTAGAACATCCACTTATATTCTAAAACTGCTTCCGACTGTTTCTCCAGGATTGGATTAATGTCAACTTATTGCATCTAGTGCAAGAACAACATCTGGTGTGGTACTTGACATCTCATGATTGACTCAATTGCCTGAGCAAGTGATCTTTCAATCATGCACATCCCTCTCCCCTTTGGTCTGTAAGACACCTTTAGAGAGGGTGACTCTATTACCTGCAGGTACACTACCGTGCCAGGAGTCGTCCATTCTAAATGCTCTTAGAATGCTGTCTAAGTACCCTTAATTGGGAAACCACCCAAATCTAGATCTAAAACCATAGATCTAGTAACCAGTATGTCTGATATGATGTCCAAGTCCCATGTGGAGAAACTACTGTGTGACGACCAAAGTATAACCGATCGTAGTATAGAAGTTTCTTTTCCTATTCTGTGTATGTCATCCAAATACCAGGACATCACACCCTACTACCTTCTCAATAGATCCATCCCCTATTCTGATGAAGTCAAACCTATGACTGTCGCATCAGAAATTGATGATCTATCTCCGCTATATCTGCTTTAGTCTATAGATAGACATAAGCCACCTGTCCACCAATGCTTCCGCTGCTCCCACTGACTACGACAACCCTCTAGCAGAGTCATATAAACGTACACTTCTAAAGCAAGTTTAGAACGACGCTATACCCATCCTCCTGCCGGGTCTCACAGTCTGGACCAACAGCAATGGCAAGTGTGGGTAAACAAGAACTTCCATGTCACCGTCCTTGAGGCTACTGGAGTACCTCTCGGGTGCCTGAAGTTTCCCACTTTATCTGCGGAGTGGACAATAGAATGTCAAGCCAGATTGAATCTTTAGGTTCCTATTAAATCTTCAGTAATCGTTTGTGGTTCTGGAATCACTTCCAGTTCTACCATACTCTCACTACTGTTTTCTGAAAAAATCCATTTTTATTAAAACTTGTGGCGAGTCTAGAACAATATTTCTATTGATCTGCCAGATGGTAGAAAGTCAACCCTCGTCATAGCCTGGGTCAACCCACAAACAGCCATTATAGAAACGTGCCTTGAGTTATCCAGAGTCTGGTTTTAATCATAAGCCGGACAACTCCCCGTACCTTAACAACGTTAAGATGCGAACTGTTCTACATCCAATATAGAACCAGAGGCACTGATTTAATCGAACCAGATTCAAATCATGCAGCTGTCTTCAGTGCATGTCAACTAAATGGAAGGAGGCCGATCAGCGTTACTCAACTTAGGAATGCTACCAATTATGAGTAACCTGAAAAAGAAGCAAGTTCTCTTAACCATTACCATCAACTAAATACCATACACAAGTATCTACATCTTCGATCACATTGAAGAATCCCGATACTTGCAATATCTGGTTCTCTACTTTATTCAAATACCTATAACTTCTCAAAATTCGGACCCTGTGTTTCTACGAAACACCTGTCTAAAAACTAGAGAAGTCATAAGTAAACCGAATATAGTACGAGGACCAACCCCTCTGTCCTGATGGAACCTGGACAACATACAATACTCTGTATAAGTCCCTTGAGTCTGATAACTCATTCACTGTGTGTCGTAGGTTGAAAAATGTACTTATGGTTAAGAAGAATTACACGCTGTTTAATGCTCCTTACCTAACCATCCACTGATATAGGTAAATGTCACAGACATAATTTCAAAAAGGTATATCTCACTCTATGAAAATAGACGTACAGATATATCGATTTGAAATTGGTGCATAACAGCGGATATTCAAAACCAAATATTTGCCGTCCGGCAAACAACCCAGGTGACTTCCTTAAATATCACCGATTACAACGAATCCCGATATAATGAGGATGATCACCCAATTCCCAATAACTTACTCCCACTCATCATCTGTAAAACCATACAGATGTGAGAATTATACCTGGTAAATACATACTCTGGAGTAAGGACTAATTGGGAAATCAGTTTTCCTTTAACAGTACACAGTGAAACTGAAACATTGAAATATTTCGATGGGGTATCCCGGTATTCCTAGTAATGCCTCTTCCAGATTCACGACTGTAACCGTATAATTCTTTGCCACCTCTCCAAATTCCTTTATATGTCTTTAGTCATTACCTTCTGCATACCCCTTTAGGCCAAATGGTTTTCTTCCTTCCCTACCGTTCGGCACCAGCCTATGGTTTGGAAGAAGACTATCCAATAAGCATAATGGGTGTACTGTCCTAATCCTAGGAGCACTCGCAATGCGAGAGAAGGTCAGGATAAAAGACAACCGAATAAACCTTATTCCTATTTCTCCTGAACCAGAATCCATCCCCGAACTGGAACAAGTTCCTTTCGAGTTCGTATATAACCATACGATGGAGTATCCAATAAACTGTGGATCTTCGAAGTGATACGGAGTGTTCTGGAGAAATACAAAGGTGAAGTGGGAGTGGTGAAGGAATACTTGGTTTGGTCGTGAATAGCAGTCGCAATTTACTTTGCCCTCATACTAACCCCTTGTTATGTCTTTACTTAATACCTTCTGCACACCATCGTTATGCTAATTGGTTTTCTTCATTCCCCACCGTTCGGCACCAGCCTAAGGTTTGGAAGAAGACTATCCAATTTGCGTAATCGGTGTACTATCTCCTAAACCAAGGAGCACTCGCAACCTGAGAGAAGGTAAAAGGAAAAGACAACTGAATAGTCCTATCCGTTTTCTCCAGAACCGGAAACCATCCTCGAATTCCTTCGAGTTCGTATCTAACCATACGATGGTTTTGTTCAATGGAAGTGGACGTTCGTAGTAATACGGGATGTCCTGGAGAAAAGGGTAAAAGTAGGAGTGGAAATGAGGTATGCAACTCTGACAATCCAAAAACCAGTGTTTTAGAAGGTTCGGTCAACTTGGTCTCTGAGTCATAGTCTTAGGGTCGGGTCAATGGTCGCTGCCGAAAAGAGAGAGAAAAGAAACACTCAGCGTGCACTCTAACCTAGATCGGAATGGTTACCAATTTATCTAATCTGGAAACCTCCCACTGTCACCTCAAATTCTCCTCCAAACCTGAAAAAAGAATTAGTCGGGATCATCCGAGGAGTAAACCAACTCATCAGTGGGAATCGGGATCCAACTATCATCACATGATAACGTGACGGAATCCGCTCACGCTATCACACTCCAGAAGGTATGCGCATATCTGGCAAGTTTCAGTTCCTTTAGAAACTCCCGATGTGATTTTTGCCCCATGCTCTTATGACCTTGGCGTGAGGTCAAAATATTATAAGTCACATGTCAAGTTCTACCCGTCATTATCCAGGTTAATTTGAACCCACCCATACATACCCTTGACGTAGGCCAAAATAGTAGTACGACTGTCCCAAACCAACGCATCTATCTATGCAACAGATAAATACCCGGCAGCTACCAATCACTATGCCTTGGCGTGAGGTCAAAATACATAGCTTGAATACTACCGAATATTTAACTGAAATGACGGAGGGCTACGAATGATTTCTGGCGAAAACCTTTAACGTAATGAACTTGATATCGTTGAAGGAACGGATAGCTTTTTGAAAATATAGTGACGAAAACCATTGCTAAAGAGGTCACTCCCGGTGAAGGGATCTCGGCTCTTTTCCCGTAGAATGAGGTGCAGGATATTCCAACTGAATACCACGGTGCAAAGCAAAAGTAATCGGCTATAGTGAAGTCATTGCCCTGACACAAACTTTTTGTCCAAGGGGTCACTCCCGGTGAAGGGATCTCAGCCCTTGCCTCGTCGACTGAGGAGCAGGATATTCCAACTAAATATCACGATGCAAAACAAAAGTGAACATCCTTGCAATAACAGCTTTTTGAAAAGTGTTCCAATAACATCAGATTAGGTTTGTTTTAACTTGCATTGATCCGAATCAACGCAGTCCCATCAATTGATCACACCAAAAAGAACGAAAATATACTGATGTACGTATATGCCATCCGCATTCGTCACTGGGTCCCGTCATTACCCGTTAGGTTAGCTAACTAACGACAGAGCGGGGACTGGACTAGCGCGGATGCAAAGCATATACAACATCTACTAATATATATACCAATATATAATTTTCGCTCAAGGCGTGATAAAAAAAATGCAACATCACAGAAATGTACAGCATCACAGAACAATACAGATATCTGGGATCCCCGGGTTTCACAGAGCCACTACTGAAAACCCGACGTTCCCCTGGTCGTGTGGATAGCCTGTGCAATGAAATCCTAGACCCCTACGGGCGCGGCAAGTTACCCGCCAAGACCTGAAGCGAGGCAGCCCCCTTCAGCACCGTGAATGGACCACCCAGCACTTCATGGAATCCGGTAACTTGGGCACCCCTCCTGGGTCAACCTGTACCCCCTACGAGTGCGGCGAATAGCCCGCCAATTCTAGAGTGAAGCCCCCTCCGTCTCAATGCCATGAGATGCGGGCTTGTTGCCTTCTAGAACCCGGCTATCCGTGCACCCCACCTTGGGGTAATCCTAGTACAGAAAGTAAAATATACATACAACGGGTACATCGACCGCAACCTGGTCGTGCCCCAAAATAATAATACAATCAGGCAGTGACGGCAGTCCACATGTCGGACGCTCGCCCCGCAATATCAAATGTACATAATACAACCACAAAAGTACTAGCATTGCATCCAGGCTATCCCCCACGACTAATCCGCAACATCACAGCAATACACAAAACATCAACGTGAAAGTCACGTTCGCAAATCCGTCTAACCGGGCTATAGCAGTTAGACAGGATTTACCGATCAAGTGACATTCACGGTCGCAGATATAATGTAAATACTGTGCACTAATGTGTTTATAATATCCGATCGATCAAAATTATAACAAGTGGGCCCCAAGTACTACTGTAGCACATCAAGAAATGCTGGGCCCAAAATTAATATTCCAAAACCCATATTTTTAACCCAGGAGATTTCTGGAAAATTTTGGTACACTGATCAGTCCAAGTAGCGGCGGAACCGCGGCCCAAGCATGGGTTTGGCCGCGGTTCCGCGGTCGTTTAGACTGTTCATGAGACCAAATTTTCCCAGAACTCTTAGATTGTCCTACACATCATTCTGAAACAACTTGAAAATTTTTTGGATTTCAAAAAATTTCGACAGAAACTGATGTGAAGAAAGATACGGTTTTTGGAAAATTGTTCGATCGGAAATGTAAAACACATTAGACAAAACTAGACTATGTTAATGGCGAGGCTCTGATACCACTGTAAGTGCACGGCGGCGCCCCGGCCTCCATCCCGAGGCCAAAATGCGGAAGCGATGGTTAACTTTAATTTTTCATGAACTGGCACCACCGTGCACTAATACCCGGATCGAACCATTAACTAGTCCTAGCTAACTACAAGATGGGGAAGAGAAATATACCGAGTGATCCGAGTCTTCCGGTATTCTCGCCGTCGTCCCGATCTCCCGCGGAATGTCCGGTCTCCTCCTCCTCGCCGGAAAGACACCACGCCGCCGGCTTCTTTTACGGGCTCCTACCTCTATACCGAGGCAACTCGGGCACGAAGTTGGCGAACCGACGTGCCCAAGATTTGCTGTAGAATGGTGTAGTGCTCAAGTCTCATTTGGGGTTGTAGGAATTGCCATATTGGTGGAGGTATGAACTATCTTTTGGAGAGGAGCTAAAATGATTTTTGCCAAGCCAAATGAGTGTAAATCCCTACACCAAAAATTGGGACAGCCCACTAGAGGAAGTGGCCGGCCATGCCAATGGGAAGGAGAGAATGAGAGTGAGTGAGGGAGTGTATCAATCAAAAGAAAATGAGAGTCTCTCATAATCCAAGAGAGAGAAAAAGCTATCATGCAAAGAAATGATCACTATGAAAGTCCAACACTCAAACAACAATCATCACACCCCTTCATCATAACCAACCATGATTATCAAGCCTGATGACTTCAAAAAGGTCAAGCCATCATGAAAGAAGAAGTCAAAAGGTCAAGGGATGGTGGAACCATCATGATCCAACCAATATGCAAAAGACCCCCTTCCAAATTGCTTATTTGCACAAATGCAAATAAGCCCTCCTCCACCAATCTTCGGCCAATGAACGATACAAATGAAAATGGCCGAAACGGAAAACAAACTGGCAACTCCAGAAAACTGGTCTCGTAATAAATTACAGGAAAACCCCGATACTGTGTATACACACCCGCATTTGTATTCCGACCGAATACAAATGCAATGAGACAAAATCTACACTGTACTATACAAGGATCCGGCTTATACCAAAGCCGGCTAGTATTATCCGTTCGATCCTGATCCGTGCAATACCGCACGTAACTGATCAAACCCAGCCATATATCCATGCGGCCTCCAGTACTAACCGTCCGATCCTGATCCATGCAATACCACACGTATCTGATCGAACCCTGCCATATCTCCATACGGCCTCTACAGCGTTTCGCCCGAAAGCTTAAGTAACTGAATGTGGGGGACTGTAAAGACTCATCAACACCTTGGTTGTGGATTTAACCACTAGCACGTCAGAGGTATAGGCCAATACGTAACGGGCTACCAGGTATTGACCAAAAGGGACGTCGATGAGCGAACTCATCCTGATACCCTACTGATCCTGTCAGTGACAATATCCGTACAGTCCGGTCCGTTCGTCTATGAGCATCGCATGGCGGGCCTAGGGGGTTGGTAAAAGTCAGACCCCCAAAAGCGGTACAAGTCGTGTCGGAGTGTAGCCCAGAACACCCTGAGATACTACTGGAATACCTACCAGTAAATCTCCTGCCTCGGCCGAGGGCTTCGTGTAATGGCTCTCTTAGACACAGCGCGACCTCACCCCCAATACCGGGAGAGACGAACCCCTGAAGATCCGCTCACTGCCTCCATGTGGCTCGGGACTGTACCCAACTAAAACCTGTTTGCACGTCTCCTTTGAGCGTGGTAGGGTAGTAATCAAAGTACAGTGGGAACTCACACGAGACAAATGACGATCCTCAGGTCGATGAACTAACCTGTACACATGTCACCAGGGAACTGCTATCTGACGTCAGGTATAAGACCAACTAGCATGTTCCCGGCAAGTCCTGTCCGGTGTACTCATAACCCAATGAGCACCTGTATACATCTCAGGTGAACCAACTGACACCAGTGGCTTGTGAGACCGGCCACCGCCCCTCGTCGGGGTCTCGAATGTACACACTAGTCTACTCTGGAGAATCGATGCCCTGTCTCGAAACTCCCACGACTAGGGACCTTTTAAGGATGTGCTTATAGACCCCAGCTCCCACTTATATGATCGCCCTCATACTGCTGGTGGTCAAGCAAGAATCCTAGGGGCTCTATCAACGTGTAATAGCGACATGTCAGGTCACCTAAAGCAGTACATGATGATAAATATAAACCAGATAACATACTATCATCTCGAGTAAGACTGTCCTACCGGGATAGGTCCTCCCTCAATCATTGTAATCACGTGCCTGTGATCCAGTAATTGACTCTGAGAGCACTATCTCCAACATGAACGCACCTTGTCGAGCGCCTCATCCAGAAGCTTCTCAGTGAAAGGGTTGTCCAACCCCGGGGACCTCCTCCAAATCGCGTATATCAGCAACTGAAGCAGGGACGACCGTCGAGGGAGAAGCCGACAGTCGTGACCCTCGAGGCGCTGAACCACTCCCCGGTACCCATCTCAGCCAGGGATTGGTCATATAAGAAGACTTCGTCAAAGGTGATTGTTCCCCTCCGAAAGGCGGCGCACAGGACCGTGATGTCCTGACGCTGAGATTCAGGGCAGATGCTAATAGGTGTTATCCGTCTACCTCTCCAAAAATGCCAAGTTGATTTATGGCATCTTGCATCGGAGGTTTAGATGGATGCGGCCGATGTAGCAGACTTCGTCAGATTCCCCCTCAGGGTGAGGGCTTTTTGATTGTGGGGATGCTCTTCCCTGCAGGCGCAAGCCCCTGCAGTTAATTACGCTACCGCATCGTGGTAACAACTTTCTCCTTCTCCAGAATTTCACTTCGTGTCGTGTGTGTTTGTTTTGTTTGTAGTTGCCCGTGGATTGTATACGGAGACTGAGTAATGCCGTCGCCCGTAGGACGTGGATTAGTCCAAATCCGTATTTACTTAGATTTGGGTTTGGTGTTTTTAGTTTAAGGATACGTTAGTCGCGTTGCGGCTAAGATCAACTTAAACGTTCGTTAAGGATACGTTAGTCCTGTTTGAGACTAAGATCACTTAACGTGATCGTTTAGATCTGACAAAAAAGCGTTTGGATCCTATTGTTCCAGTTTGGGAGATTCATAGTCCAATTTGGGACTAAAGTCTGTTTGGAGGATACGTTAGCCATTTTTGAGGCTAAGATCGACTCAAACGTTTGTTAAGGATACGTTAGTCCAGTTTGAGATTAAGATCAACTTAACGGGACCGTTTAGGTCCGACAAAAGAGCATTTGGGCTCTATTGTGCCAGTTTAGGGACGTGGTAGTCCATATTCCAGTTTAGGGACGTGGTGGTCCAATATTAGTTTAGGGACGTTTCGGTCCGATATTAGTTTAGGGACGTTTCGGTCCATCATTAGTTTAGGGACGTTTCGGTCCGATATTAGTTTAGGAACGTTTCGGTCCGATATTAGTTTAGGGATATTTCGGTCCACGAGTTTAAGGACCCCGCAGTCCATATTCATGTGTGGTCGTTGGGACCCGTCACCTCTCTGACGTCGTTGAAGGATTACAACGATAGGTGTCGGAGGAGTTCGGAGATGGACCCTTGAACCGGATGTAAATTTATTTAGGGAGCAGCCGTGCTCAGTCAATTTAATTTGAGGACTTATGGCCATGACTGGGCTAAGTCCAGTTGAATGTTCAACATTTTTATTTGTCTTTGGCCAATTAGGCCTGAGTTAGGGCTTTGCCCCTTTTTAAATAATGCATTGCATTATGTTTGTTTTGTTTGGGCTCTGCCCTTTTATAAATGATGCAGAGCATCTATTTTGTTTGGGCTCTGCCCCTTTTATTGCACTGCAATTTAATTAGGCCTACTAGGTCTTTTTGGTTTGGGCCTGGCCCTTTAGAAAATGCATTGCATTTATCAAGCGCTTTGCGCCAATCAAAAAGCACAACAGTGCAAATTTATAAGTGCAAAGCACTATTAATTTGAGAATCTTTTAGATTCGAGAACCAATGGTTCATAAAAGAAGTGCAAACCACTATTTGATTTCTTGATCTAATTTAGATCAAAGAAGAACAAGTTTTTCTTTTTATTTCAAGAACCAAAGGTTCATAAAAGTGCAAAGCACTATTTTTTTTTATTTCTGTTTTTTTTCTTGTTTTAGAGAACCAGTGGTTCATAAGAAGTGCAAAGCACTATTAATTTAAGAACCTTTTAGGTTCAAGAACCGATGGTTCATAAAACAAGTGCAAGACACTATTGGATTTAGATCTAAGAAAAAACAAGTTTTTTCTTGTTTTTCTTATCTCAGAGAACCAAAGGTTCATGAAAGTGCAAAGCACTATTAATTTAATAACCTTTTAGGTTCAAGAACCGATAGTTCATAAAACAAGTGCAATGCACTATTTTATTTATTTATTTATTTATTGTTGAAGATCCATGATCTTGTTCATAAGAGAATTTTCTCTTCTTTTAAAGGTTTTTACCTTTTTTTTTATTCTTCAAGAGTTCTCAAGAGTTCTCTTCTCCTTTTTTTTTAGCAAGATGTTGATGCCTTTTAATCGAGGTCTGGGGTCCTTTTTATAGTGCCCATAAATTAGTTAAATTTGTTAAAGAGATATTTCTCTGAGTGATTTGGGGAATTTTCCCCACCGTTGGATCTTTGATCCAAGAGCTTCTGCTTTGCAGAAGAAAATCTTCTTGTTTTAACAAGAACAGAAAAGATTTCTTGGATATTTTAATTTTGTTTGGCGCAGATGCCCCAGCGCGTGACACATGTCACGCTGTGCTGACACGTGTCGCGCAGTTTTTTTTTTGTCGCGCAGCGCGCAGTTGCGCTGCGCTGACACGTGTCGCGCAGCGCTGACACGTGTCGCGCAGCGCTGACACGTGTCGCGCAGCGCGTAACTGCGCTGCGCGCGCAATTTTTTTTTTATTTGCTGCGCAGCGCAACTGTGCGCTGCGCAGACACGTGTCGCGCAGCGCGCAGTTGCGCTGCGCTGACACGTGTCGCGCAGCGCGCAACTGCGCTGCGCGCAAATTTTTTTTTTCCCTTCTCTTGCGCAGCGCAACTGGGCGCTGCGCTGACACGTGTCGCGCAGCGCGCAACTGCGCTGCGCGCGCCATTTTTTTTTTTTTGGTAAGACAGAGCTTTGCTCTGATTGGAGAAAGAACAGAAGCATTGCTTCTTTTTCCACCTTGGAATTTGAACAGAGCTTTGCTCTGATTTGGGTAAATAGTGATGATCTCTTCGATCGAATACATGCGCCCAATCATCTCAAAAGAAAACGGAGCCGAAGGGGTTGCCATCTCCTTCTCTATTTATAACCCCAAACAGAATCCTTAAGGGCCCAGATTCGCGCGCGAATCCTGGGATCCGCCAAGATTAATCCAATACCGAGCCGCCACATGGCAAAAGTGACACGGCTCCCCGAAGCGTTACGCCTCCCCTAAGCATTCCTGGCACGTGCCGCCTGCGACGGTCGCCCCTCCCAATGTTCACGAACCAAGGAAGGTCGGTCTAAACCTCCGGATCCACCGACCAGCCACCATGCTCGGTCCATCCTTAGCATGCCACTACTTGAGTTCTTCAATGAAGCAATGTAAATTCTTCTAAGTTCTGTTTATTTAAACAACAAGAAGGACACGAAAGAGCATTACAGAAAAGAAGAATTTTATTGATTCAAAAAGGTATTGTAGGCTCCTCAGCCGTACATTGAAAAAAGAGAAGAGAAAAATCACAGTAGCGGGGGGAGGGGGTGAAAGAAGCATTCTTTGTGATACTCCGAGGATATCGCCACTAGCCAGGCCCTTACTGCCTCAGACCTCTGCCTCTGATGCTGCCCGCGAACCCTCGTAGCCACTGACGGGCCAGGAAGCTCCTCGGGCGGGCACCCATCGGCGAGATGCCTCAGTTGGTAACACTCGAGGACGAGTGCCACCGAGCGATCCCGCCGACTCTTCGAGATCAGGCCGAGACGACATAACGACCTCGGCTTCCCAACCGCCTCGTCCTTCAGCTGTTCGGACAAGGGGCTGTGCAGCTCCGGCGATGCCCTCCAGGTGGAGTACATAAGCAGCTGAAGAAGGGGCAACCGCCGGGGGAGAAGGCGGCCGATGTGATCCTCGACCCGCCGGATCACCGCCTGCCGTGTCTCCTCGAAGCAGTTCTGGTCGTACAGGTACACGTCCTCGAAAGAGATGATAACAGGGATGGTGAAAGGGAAAGTGTCTATTCTAACATTTTGGGGATGAAGAAAGGGGTGATCAACATGCCCTCCTTTCTATAGCCACACATCGCCCCCAAGAGTCCAACAGTCACTCGTTTCTCCCACTACTACACTGCCACACGGCGGACATCCCGCCTTTCTCGGCGAAATCGAAACGACGCTGCTTTTACACTTCGCCTCCCCCCACGCATTCATAACACATTTCATCCGCGACGGTCACTCTTCCCGATGTTCAAACACCGGGGAAGGTCAGACAGAACCTCACGAATCAACCGAGCAGCTATCCTGCCCGGTCCATCCTTGGCTGGTAATTCCTTACCCAACGACGCCAAGGATCAAAGACCTCACCAAGAGGCCACGGGAAGAAACCCTGCTCGGTCCATCCTTGGCTGGTAATTTCTTACCCCACGACGCCAAGGATCAAAGCCCTCACCGAGAGGCCACCGAGCAGCAACCCTGCTCGGTCCATCCTTAGCAGGCCTCCAAATGCCCTCCTGCGCTAAGGATTGAAGCCCTCATCAAGAGGCCACCGGGCAGCAACCCTGCTCGGTCCATCCTTGGCTGGTAATTTCTTACCCACCGACGCCAAGGATCAAAGCCCTCACCAAGAGGCCACCTTGCAGCTACTCTGCTCGGTCTATCCTTAGCAGGCCTCCCAATGCCCTCCCGTGCTAAGGATTAAAGCCCTTACCAAGAGGCAACTGGGAAGCAACCCTGCTCGGTCCATCCTTGGCTGGTAATTTCTTACCCCACAACGCCAAGGATCAAAGCCCTCACCAAGAGGCAACCGAGCAGCTATCCTGCTCGGTCCATCCTTGGCTGGTAGTTCACTATCCACCGACGCCAAGGATCAAAGCCCTCACCAAGAGGCAACCGAGCAGCTACCCTGCTCGGTCCATCCTTGGCTGGTAGTTCACTATCCACCGACGCCAAGGATCAAAGCCCTCACCAAGAGGCAACCGGGCAGCAACCCTGCTCGGTCCATCTTTGGCTGGTAATTTCCTACCCCATGATACCAAGGATCAAAGACCTCACCAAGAGGCCACCGGGCAGCGACTCTGCTCGGTCCATCTTTGGTTGGCAATTTCTTACCCCACGATGCCAAGAATCAAAGCCCTCACCAAGAGGCCACCGAGCAGCTGCCCTGCTCGGTCCATCCTTGGCTGGTAGTTCACTACCCACCGATACCAAGGATCAAAGCCCTCACCAAGAGACCACCGAGCAGCTACCATGCTCGGTCCATCCTTGGTTGGTAGTTCACTACCTACCGACGCCAAGGATCAAAGCCCTCACCAAGAGGCCATCGAGCAGCCACCATGCTCGATCCATCCTTCGCTTGTAGTTCACTACCCACCGACGCCAAGGATCAAAGCCCTCACCAAGAGGCCACTGAGCAACTACCCTGCTCGGTCCATGCTTGGCTGGTAATTTCCTACCCCATGACGCCAAGGATCAAAGCCCTCACCAAGAGGCCACCGGGCAGCAACCCTGCTCGGTCCATCCTTGGCTGGTAATTTCTTACCCCACGATGCCAAGAATCAAAGCCCTCACCAAGAGGCTATGGAGCAGCTTCCCTGATCAGTCCATCCCCGTCTAAGCGATATCTACCTCAACTTCAGGGCCATGGAGATACCGACCTTTCACTGGTCTTTGCACAACTGGCAAATGGTTGACTTCAACTCTCAACTCGACGTGCAATCGCTAGATGAAAAACTGACCTAAACATGAAAGCAGTACTGCGCAAATAAAAATGTTTACCACAAACAAGAGAACACTACAAAAAGATTTTTTATCCATAAAAAACCGGAAGGCTTTACAGAGGTATTATAGGCTCCCCAGCCTTACAAAAACGCCCGGAGGCTTACAAAATTTTAGCGCAAAGAAAATAAGTAGGCGAGGAAGTTCAGGGCTTAGGGCTGGGGAGAATCTCGATGAGCCGCGCGTCCACTGCGACCACCGGGGCGGCATCTTCAGGGTCGGCACCCACAGCCTCGGCGTCGAAAACCGGGGCGACCGACTTATCCCCCACGCTCCCACCGGGGGCCTCTTCCTCCCGCAGCATTTCTAGGGACATTCCCATGCGCGTCATCCTCGAGAGGGTACTCCTCCCAGAGCTTGCCATCAAGGAACTCTGGCATCTGGGCCTTGACAGCGTCGAAGGCACCGTGCCAAACGATGGCGGCGGCTCTAGCGAGGTCAGCGTAGAACTGGTCCGACTTCTTGTAGCTCTCCACCGCCTTCGACGCCAGAAGCTCAGCCTTCGATGCCCGAAGCTCGGCATGCCTCGTCCCCTCCTTCGCCGCCTCATTCTCCCTTTGGAGGGTGTTCGCCGTCTTCTTTAAGGTGGTGACGAGCACCTGGGAGTCTTCTAACTGGGCATCGACGGCTCGGGCGGCCTCTCGGCACCTGGCGATCTCCCGATTCCGGCCGCGACCCGGTCTTCAAGGGTGGCAACCTCTCCATCGCCGCCTCAAGCTCCAGCCTTGAGCTCTCCTCCCCTAAGGAGAACTCGCCCGCTGCCCGCATCGCCGGGGCTATCTCCTCGTCCTCCATGTTGACGACGAGGGCGACGTGTTGAAGGACCTGAAGAAAAGAAAGAGGGTTAAAAAAGAAAGGGAGGCATCCAATCACGCGAACAAAAATACTGAATGAAGAACCAAGTGCGGTGCGAACACTAACCTGCACGGCCTCTTGAGCTATGGTCGCCATTTGGGCCCGGAAGGCCCCCCGAGGGATTCTGCCCTCGGCCAATCTTTCCATCTCCGAGAGCAGGCTGTCGGTGACGGAAATCCCCGAGGGCACCTCGAAGCGATGCTCCCCATCGTCCACGAGAATCAGGGAAGCCGGGGAGCGGGGCAACATCCTATGAAACTTCTTGAGGAGCGACGCGGGAGAACCAGTCTCGCATCCAACCTCGGGAGCCCGGGGCTCTTGCTCCTGAGCACGCTTTTGGCTCGGCGCACGACTGGACTCTGGGGCCCGGGGAGCGCTTGGGCGCCTGGATGGAGCGGCCGCCGGTGGAGCCGGAGCCGATGACGGGCGAGAAGGGCCGGCACCTCCGGCCTTCATCCCCTTCTTCGTGTCAACCAGGGCTGTAAATCCCCGTTTCCATTTTAATAAAAGTTCCCTATTTTCTGAATTCCAGTGGTTTCCTTTCTTTTTCCTTCGTATTGAATTGGTTGTTTAAGCTTAATATCTAAACCTTATTTTTCCAACTCTTTTGGAATTATAGTCCAAACACTAAAAGCCAAAACCCAAGATTTAAAACCAAAATTTACCAATAAAATCCTAACCCAAATATTTAAACCTTCAGCCCAAAGTTTTTAAGAAAATTAATTATAGAAAGCCGGCCCTAAAATTTTTTAAAACTCAAAATTTATCTCCCCTGGCCCGTTTCTCCCCCTCCAGCCCACAAAACTTTTTAAAGAAGAATTTGTTCCTCAGCCCACACTTTTTTTCCAAATAAAACTCTTTAATCAATTCCTCCAGCCCACTCCCTCCTTCAGCCCACGATTTTATAAGGGAATTTTATTTTTAAAATCTTTCCCAAGCCCGGCCCACTCTTCCAGCCCGCCGCTACTGTTCCTCTCCTTCCTCCAACGGCTCTCCCCATTTCCCGCATGCGATCCCATTTCCCCGCCGCACCTCACGCCCACGCCCACGCCCTCGCCCCCGTTCTCGCAACGTTACACCCATGACTTCAACCTCGTTCTCTTACTCACACCCTCACAATCTCTCAAACTCCTCATCTCTCTCTACATCCACCGAGCCCCCCAAACTCGAGCACCCACTGCATCTTGCTCAACCTCCACCGTCGACGGCGACAACCCTCGCTCACGACTCCTCCACCAACCTTCTCCCTGTAAGACTCCACACTTCATCAACCCGACCCTGCACACCAACTCCCCTGCACACAGACCCACTTCAACCGAGCTCGGTCACCTTACACCCTCGACACCGGTGAACTTCCCACCACATCGCCGACCTCCCTATGACCTCCACCTCCTCAGCATCATCACCATCATAACAATCCCCTAGCCCCACTGCTTAACCTCTCCCTCTCTTCAAAATTCCAAAACCCATTTTCCAAACATCTTCCCCCTCACTGTGAGCTTCACTGTGCACGTTGCCGGAGCGACGCCGTCGACCCCAGTACACTCGCAGAGGATCATCAAGCACCCCTCAACGTCCAGTGACCGTGCAACGACTCCGGACAACTCCGACGCGAAATCCGCATCTCGATCCAAGCTCGCGCGAATTGGTTTCACGGCGTACATCACGCGTTCGTGACGCCGTTGCTGCCTTGCGACCCCGAGATATTTCCAGGCAAGTGTTTACTTGCTTCATGCTAATATAGTTGTGTTACCAACCTAAATCATATAGTTTACAAACTTACCGATTACCGATATATATTGTGACCTAGGTGTTCGATGCTAGTCTCCAATGAATATAATTGTTTATTTTGATGGAAACCGATATTTTCTGTTGGCCCATATGATGATAAATATAGTGTATGAATCTCGCTGGAAAATACGATTGTTAGGGACAAAAATTGATACCCCCAAATACGCCGATAAACTAGGAAATTTTCTCGTATCTGAAAATGAATAAAATCACCGTAAATTATATAAACTTTGGAATGATACGTTCGAGGGCTTAAATCGAAGCCGACTCGACGAACTTTAACCCTATGTAAACTTCTAATGATTTCTGTTCTGTAACTGCGATGATAATTGGATCGGAGTGCGACTCTGGACTGCAGTCCAGAGCGACTTTATTTATCGTGTACTGTACCAAAATGTGTGTTACTGTGTTTCCTGAAGTCTTATGTTACAGAACTCTGCAGTAGATTAAATATAATTCTGTTAGATAAACAAAACAAGAGGTTCCATTCCGTTTCATTGTCGGTTGCTATTTTAAACCGTATTTAAAAGGGCAGAACGTATAACTGTCCAGAACAGATCCAGAAGTGATATACTGACATTAAACTATGTATAACTTTTAACGTACAGATGCGATTGAGGATCCGTCTATTGTGTTGAATACTCTATTGAAAATCCTAGATTTCATTAAACTTTAACATCGCTAAATTCTGATCCCAACTGGGTGAAATTCGTGTCGCGAAACGGACGTTCAGTTCTGAAACTGAATTTCCAGCCGCGAGCACTTAAAATGAAACAGCTATATCTTGAAGACCGGAATCCCGATTGAACTGAAACAAATTTTGATGAATTTCTGACTGAGTGTTCTATTTATCTTACTTGTATCATTTTACTGAATTCTTAACATATTAATTTATGCAATTTATGTAAGTTGATGACATGCATGTTGATTCATAACATTCATAGCTTAGTGGTAGCATACATACATATATCATACCCCATTTGCCATGTACATAGTGTTAGTGAGTGTTAGAGTCAGTGGACATTGCATTATCGTGCGTGGTTGATATTGGTTTAGAAGTGACGAGTATACTAATGGGAAGTGAATATTCGTGACAGTGATTGATACAGTGAGCAGTGATAAAACCGTGCCATTAGTATACTTGTACACGACTGAACCAAGATCACAAATAGTGTAAACCTGGGGATAAAGGGGAAATAAAAGTGGAAAGAGAATCGTATTTAGCGGGACCGTGTTTTAGAGGATGATCATTCGAGCAGTGATATATATATTAGGTAGGATCTAGCGATCCGGCTGACAGGGTTATGTCCCGAGCATGTGGGCCGTTGTCTCGGGTATGTACGAGACTCCTGTTAAACATGATCCTCCTTCCACTATGCGATTTCAAACATGACCTAGAGACCGATAGGGACACAGAGCACATTCTGCATCATATAGTGACATAGTGATTACTTGCACTGTTTTTACACTAGTATTACCTCTTATACCTGTTTCATCTTATTACAATAATATTGTTATTGTGTCGCTCTGACGACCTGAGTATGCATGCTCAGATTCCGCGGAAGGACCAGCACAGGAGACGGATCTACCCTTCGAGTTCACGGAGATATAGTTGGGTGTACCTTCTTCATTTACTGCTTTCCATAAAAGTGATCGTGAGATTGAACTTGGTTAGTAATTGTTCTTATTATCTGTAATTTGTGAACATTGGAATTTTAATGTAATAAATTAGTGATGTGATTCCTTTACTACTGTGCTTTATTTACTGATTACCATGTAATGCTAGAAGCCGAAGTGTGACTACGGTGGGATGATTCCTTGACCGTAGGAGCATGGCTGGCCTAGTCATCCCTCGTTTTCCGTATTTTGGGAAGCGGGGCGTGACATGGTTTAGTTGGTATCAGAGACTGTGTATAGTATCAAGGGATAACTTTAACTATACCGTATTACGTTATTCTTGTTTCACTACTCTTGATTTTCATCCTTGAATCTGATCATATCCTTTTGAATCTTCCAGTGATATAACGTCCCCGAACGACCCCTCCTCGGACTCCAGCTCTCAGGACCGCACGGAAAGAATACTTAGTGCACTGACCACTCTCGCGGAAGCTCAGGAGAGAAAGACAGATTTACTCACTGAGGGACTCAGGGCGATTACCGCCGCAGGAGGACCCTCCGCACTTATTACCGCCCCCGAGGGCGCTACTCTACCAGCTTATCAGGCTAGGGCTGGTACCGTATCAGACTTCCGACGGTTACACCCAGCTGCATTCACAGGGCTAGCTGAACCCCTTGAGGCTGAGCAATGGCTGGTGAACATGGAGAATTTATTGAAAGCCGCCAGGGTTCCAGAGGAAGACAGAGTGGACGTGATAAAGATTCAATTAGAAGACGAAGCCCGTACATGGTAGTCGGTGGAAGAAAGCAGACATGACGAGCCGATTGAATGGAGCAAGTTTAAGGAGTGCTTCCTAGATCATTATTTTCCTTCCACAGCCAAGGCAGAAATGGAGGAAAGGTTTATTCTTTTGAAGCAGAATGGACGCCCAGTGGACGTATATGCGGCAGAGTTCAACCGTCTGAGCCGCTTCGCTCCATACATGGTTAAATCAGAGGCTACCAGGGCCAGACGCTTCCTTCAGGGGTTAGATTTCGAGTTGCAGCAGTTGATTGCATCGTTGGATTTCCAGACTTTCGCACAGGTACTCAACGCGGCGAGAGTTCAGGAGCAACTGATTAACAAGTTCAGGAGACCCCCGGTCGTTCCAGCACGTACCCACGCGCCTTCTCGAGGAGCCATACCGGTTCACAGAGCAGGAACGACACAAATGAAGCGCTCGTTCGTACCCCAGCATCGCCCCCAGAGACAGGGCGTAGTTTGCGGCTATTGCGGTAGAGGTGGGCATACCCAGAAAGATTATCGCCGTGCCAAGAGACAGTGCTTGATTTGCGGGTCCAGTCAGCACAAGATTAACAATTTCCCTGAGCGAGCAGAGATACAGGGAGGTTCTGGACCGCCACAGCAGAGGCAACCCTTTACAGGTCGCAGCCAGGGACGGGCTTTCACCTTGACCGCCGAGCAGGCAGAGGCGTCAGGAGACGTGGTTACAGGTACTCTACTCGTACATTTCTTGCCAACTAGAGTACTATTTGATTCGGGAGCATCGCATTGTTTCTTGTCTGAGCATTTCACTGATACACACTCAATACCACATGAACCGCTAACCAAGGGATGGGAAATTCATACGGGTAATGGCATCATAATATCTAGTCGAGAATGTAGATTATGCCCGGTTGTAGTGTATGGCAGGGAATTCTATGCGAATTTCCTTCTGATTGGGACAGGCAGTTACGACGCAATTCTTGGGATGGATTGGATGAGCACTTTCCATGCAGTTATCGATTGTCGTGCAAGGAAGGTGATCTTCCGCATCCCCAATCACCCAGAGTTTACTTTTGAGGGCGGAAGCGAATCTTTGGAGCCAGCTAGATACAGAGCAAAGCCCAAGGAACTGACAGCTATGGAGATTGATAAGAGCCCAGTCCCAGAAATTGTTCGGGACTTTCTGGACGTATTTCCCGAAGATCTACCAGGTCTACCACCTCCTCGAATCTTGGAGTTCTCAATTGATTTGATTCCAGGTACAGCCTCAGTATCCAGAGCCCCATACAGAATGGCGCCAGTTGAGTTGGTGGAATTGAAGAAGCAGGTTGAAGAACTATTGGAGAAGGGATTCATTCGGCCAAGTGCTTCACCGTGGGGTGCACCAGTTCTGTTAGTAAAGAAGAAAGATGGATCGCTGCGAATGTGTATAGATTATCGAGAGCTGAACAAGGTCACAATAAAGAACAAGTACCCAATACCGCGCATTGACGACCTATTCGATCAGCTAAGTGGAGCCAAGGTATTCTCGAAGTTGGACCTTCGTTCGGGATATCATCAAATCAGAGTAGCAGCCGAGGATGTATGCAAGACGGCTTTCAGGACCCGATACGGACATTACGAGTTTCTTGTGATGCCGTTCGGTGTTACCAATGCCCCAGCAATATTCATGGACTTAATGAACAGGGTGTTCGCAAAATACTTGGACACGTTCGTCGTTGTGTTTATCGACGACATACTTGTCTACTCGAAGACCCGGGAAGAGCATGCTGAGCATTTGCGCACGGTACTACAAATTCTTCGAGAAGAGAAGCTGTATGCGAAGCTAAGCAAGTGTGAATTCTGGCTTGACAAGGTTCAGTTTTTGGGACATATCGTTTCGGGCGAAGGCATCTCGGTGGACCCGGCAAAGATAGAATCTGTCAGAGATTGGCCAACGCCGAAATAAGTAGCAGAGATCAGGAGCTTTCTAAGATTGACAGGTTATTATCGGAGATTCGTCCAAGATTTCTCAAGAATCGCTGAACCATTGACGAGGCTGACACGGAAGGACATACCGTTTACGTGGACAGAGGAATGCACTCAGGCATTTGACACACTGAAGCAGAAGTTAACCACGGCACCTATACTTACAGTACCAGATAATTCCGGTGGTTTGGTGATACACAGTGATGCCTCAGGGAAGGGATTAGGTTGTGTTCTAATGCAGCATGGCCGAGTGGTTGCTTACGCCTCTCGACAACTGAGAATCCACGAGAAGAACTACCCCACGCATGACTTAGAGTTAGCTGCGGTAGTCTTTGCGTTGAAAATTTGGAGGTACTATCTATTGGGTGAGAAAGTGGAGGTATACACGGATCACAAAAGTTTGAAGTATGTTTTCACTCAGAAGGAACTGAACATGAGGCAGCGCCGATGGCTAGAGTTGATGGCAGATTATGACTTGGACCTTCAGTATCACCCGGGGAAGGTGAACGTGGTACCAGATGCGCTCAGTCGCAAGCCAGCGGTCATGATGTTGACCGAACAGAAGAGCATTATTGAGGACTTTCAGAGGCTTGAACTTGAAGTCATTACGCCGAACGCACTTAGTCAGCTTTGGCAACTGTAGGTGCAATCTTCCCTGGTGGATCGCATCAAGATTGCACAAACGGATGATCCCCGATTGCAAAAGTTCAGAGATCAAGTGGAAGCTGGACTGAGAACGGATTTGATTATACATGAAGATGGCTCTCTGAGATTCGGTAGCAGACTCTGCATACCTAAAGGAGATGTTCGAGAAGAAGTTTTGGCTGAAACACACAGTTCAGCTTATTCTGTGCATCCAGGAGGTACAAAGATGTATCAGGACCTAAAGCAGCACTTTTGGTGGAACGGAATGAAGCGGGAAATTGCAAGGTTCGTATCCAGGTGCTTGGTATGTCAGCAGGTGAAGGCGGAACATCAGAGGACAGCAGGATTGTTACAACCACTGCCGATACCTGAATGGAAGTGGGAGCACATTACTATGGATTTTGTGACGGCCTTACCACGGAGCCCTAGGGGCAATAACGCCATTTGGGTTATCGTCGATCGACTCACAAAAGCTGCACACTTCCTACCTTTCCGAGTGGGACAGTCAACAGAATCACCGGCAGAAAGATATATGCAAGAGATTGTACGACTTCACGGTGTTCTAGTCAGCATTGTGTCAGACCGGGACGCCAGATTTTTGTCACACTTTTGGAAGAGCCTACAGGAGAGTTTGGAAACCCACCTTAAATTCAGCACAGCTTATCACCCGCAGACGGATGGACAATCCGAGCGTACGATTCAGACGCTCGAGAATATGTTGAGAGCCTGTATGTTGGACTTTCAAGGTTCCTGGGAGGACCATCTGCACCTAGTCGAGTTCTCTTACAACAATAGTTATCAGGCTGGTATTCAGATGGCTCCTTTTGAAGCACTATACGGGCGGAAGTGTCGATCCCCAGTATGTTGGAATGATGTGGGAGAACGAAGATTACTGGGCCCCGAACTCATTGTTCAGACAGTCGACAAGGTTTAAATGATCAGGCAACGTATTAAGACGGCTCAGGATCGACAAAAGAGTTGGGCAGATACCAGCAGAAGGGCACTAGAATTTGAAGTCGGAGATCACGTATTCTTGAAGATTTCCCCTACTCGTGGAGTTATCAGATTCGGAGGTCGGGGAAAACTTAGTTCCCGTTTTATCGGACCTTTCGAGGTGCTAGAGCGAGTGGGAGAGGTGGCCTATCGACTTGCCTTGCCTCCATCGCTAGCTGGTGTGCACAATACCTTCCACGTGTCACAGTTGCGGCGTTATGTTCGGGATGAGAGCCATGTCCTGGACCATTCGGAGCTAGTTTTGGGTACCGATCTGTCATACGAGGAGCAGCCCACTACCATCCTCGACCGTAGAGAGAAAGTGCTGAAGAATAAGGTCATTCCGTTAGTCCGAGTGTCTTGGGGCGGTAGTTCCCCAAGAGAATCTACCTGGGAGCGGGAGGAAGATATCCGTGATCGTTATCCACATCTCTTTGTTTAATACATTGTCTCCTTGTATTCTTGCTAAATTTCGAGGACGAAATTTTGTTAAGGGGGGTATGATGTAAATCCCCGTTTCCATTTTAATAAAAGTTCCCTATTTTCTGAATTCCAGTGGTTTCCTTTCTTTTTCCTTCGTATTGAATTGGTTGTTTAAGCTTAATATCTAAACCTTATTTTTTCAACTCTTTTGAAATTATAGTCCAAACCCTAAAAGCCAAAACCCAAGATTTAAAACCAAAATTTACCAATAAAATCCTAACCCAAATATTTAAACCTTCAGCCTAAAGTTTTTAAGAAAATTAATTATAGAAAGCCGGCCCTAAAATTTTTTAAACACCAGCCCAATTGAAATTCCCCATTTAAAATTTAAAACTTAAAATTTATCTCCCCCGGCCCGTTTCTCCCCCACCAGCCCACAAAACTTTTTAAAGAAGAATTTGTTCCTCAGCCCACACTTTTTTTCCAAATAAAACTCTTTAATCAATTCCTCCAGCCCACTCCCTCCTTCAGCCCACGATTTTATAAGGGAATTTTATTTTTAAAATCTTTCCCAAGCCCGGCCCACTCCTCCAGCCCGCCGCTACTGTTCCTCTCCTTCCTCCAACGGCTCTCCCCATTTCCCGCGCGCGATCTCATTTCCCCGCCGCACCTCACGCCCACGCCCTCACCCCCGTTCTCGCAACGTTACACCCACGACTTCAACCTCGTTCTCTTACTCACACCCTCACAATCTCTCAAACTCCTCATCTCTCTCTACATCCACCGAGCCCTCCAAACTTGAGCACCCACTGCATCTTGCTCAACCTCCACCGTCGACGGCGACAACCCTCGACAACCCTCACTCACTACTCTTCCACCAACCTTCTCCCTCTAAGACTCCACACTTCATCAAACCGACCCTGCACACCAACTCCCCTGCACACAGACCCACTTCAACCGAGCTCGGCTACCTTACACCCTCGACGCCGGTGAACTCCCCACCACATCGCCGACCTCCCTATGACCTCCACCTCCTCATCATCATCACTATCACAACAATCCCCTAGCCCCACTGCTTAACCTCTCCCTATCTTCAAAATTCCAAAACCCATTTTCCAAACATCTTCCCCCTCACTGTGAGCTTCACTGTGCACGTTGCCGGAGCGACACCGTCGACCGTCGTCGACCCCAGTACACTCGCAGAGGATCATCAAGCACCCCTCAACGTCCAGTGACCGTGCAACGACTCCGGACAACTCCGACGCGAAATCCGCATCTCGATCCAAGCTCGCGCGAATTGGTTTCACGGCGTACATCACGCGTTCGTGATGTCGTTGCTGCCTTGCGACCCCGAGATGTTTCCAGGCAAGTGTTTACTTGCTTCATGCTAATATAGTTGTGTTACCAACCTAAATCATATAGTTTACAAACTTACCTATTACCGATATATATTGTGACCTAGGTGTTCGATGCTAGTCTCCAATGAATAAAATTGTTTATTTTAACGGAAACCGATATTTTCTGTTGGCCCATATGATGATAAATATAGTGTATGAATCTCGCTGGAAAATACGATTGTTAGGGACAAAAATTGATACCCCCAAATACGCCGATAAACTAGGAAATTTTCTCGTATCTGAAAATGAATAAAATCACCGTAAATTATATACACTTTCGAATGATATGTTCGAGGGCTTAAATCGAAGCCGACTCGACGAACTTTAACCCTATGTAAACTTCTAATGATTTCTGTTCTGTAACTGCGATGATAATTGGATCGGAGTGCGACTCTGGACTGCAGTCCAGAGCGACTTTATTTATCGTGTACTGTACCAAAATGTGTGTTACTGTGTTTCCTGAAGTCGTATGTTACGGAACTCTGCAGTAGATTAAATATAATTCTGTTAGATAAACAAAACAAGTGGTTCCATTCCGTTTCATTGTCGGTTGCTATTTTAAACTGTATTTAAAAGGGCAGAACGTATAACTGTCCAGAACAGATCTAGAAGTGATATACTGATATTAAACTATGTATAACTTTCAACGTACAGACGCGATTGAGGATCCGTCTATTGCGTTGAATACTCTATTGAAAACCCTATATTTCATTCAACTATAATATCGCTAAATTCTGAGCCCAACTGGGTGCAATTCATGTCGCAAAACGGATGTTTAGTTCTGAAACTGAATTTCCAGCCGCGAGCACTTAAAATGAAACAACTATATCTTGAAGACCGGAATCCCGATTGAACTGAAACAAATTTTGATGAATTGCTGACTGAGTGTTCTATTTATCTTACTTGTATCATTTTACTGAATTCTTAACATATTAATTTATGCAATTTATGTAAGTTGATGACATGCATGTTGATTCATAACATTCATAGCTTACTGGTAGCATACATACATATATCATACCTCATTTGCCATGTACATAGTGTTAGTGAGTGTTAGAGTCAGTGGACATTGCATTATCGTGCGTGGTTGATCTTGGTTTAGAAGTGACGAGTATACTAATGGGAAGTGAATATTCGTGACAGTGATTGATACAGTGAGCAGTGATAAAATCGTGCCATTAGTATACTTATACACGACTGAACCAAGATCACAAATAGTGTAAACCTAGGGATAAAGGGGAAATCAAAGTGGAAAGAGAATCGTATTTAGCGGGACCGTGTTTTAGAGGATGATCATTCGAGCAGTGATATATATATTAGGTAGGATCTAGCGATCCGGCTGACAGAGTTATGTCCCGAGCATGTGGGCCGTTGTCTCGGGTATGTACAAGACTCCTGTTAAACATGATTCTCCTTCCACTATGCGATTTCAAATATGACCTAGAGACCGATAGGGACACAGAGCACATTCTGCATCATATAGTGACATAGTGATTACTTGCACTGTTTTTACACTAGTATTACCTTTTATACCTGTTTCATCTTATTACAATAATATTGTTATTGTGTTGCTCTGACGACCTGAGTGTGCATGCTCAGATTCCACGGGAGGACCAGCACAGGAGACGGATCTACCCTTCGAGTTCACGGAGATATAGTTGGGTGTACCTTCTTCATTTACTGCTTTCCATAAAAGTGATCGTGAGATTGAACTTGGTTAGTAATTGTTCTTGTTATCTGTAATTTGTGAACATTGGAATTTTAATGTAATAAATTAGTGATGTGATTCCTTTACTACTGTGCTTTATTTACTGATTACCATGTAATGCTAGAAACCGAAGTGTGACTACGGCGGGATGATTCCTTGACCGTAGGAGCATGGATGGCCTAGTCATCCCTCATTTTCCGTATTTTGGGAAGCGGGGCGTGACAAGGGCCGCCCAAAATTTGCCTAGGTCCATAGATCCTGCATAAGACAAAAATATAAGGAGTCAGCAATGCCAGGAAAAATGAAAGAATGCATAAGTCTAAACAGGTCGTCTGAAAGCTCCTAATTTACCAGTGAACTGGGCGGGGTGAGCCCGGCCCAACTGACTCAGACAACAGCATATCAATCCGAGGGAGGGGCTCCTACTTCGACATTGCCACCGCATCTAGAACATTCGACCGACTCACCCGCGGACAGCTGGCCCTTTGCCACTGGGTGGGCACAGGCTGATCCTCACCCACGGGCGGCGCAAGAAACAAAAACTTCTTCCATTCGTGAATGGAAGAAGTTACTACGACGATGCCTGACTCGGTAGCGTCCCCCCGTTGTTTTCTAAAAGAGATGTATATCTAGCTCGGCTCGCCCCTGCGAGCGTCAGGGTGATTTTTGTAGCAAAGAGAAGAAACGAGAAGGCTCATGCTGAAAGGGATCAGACTCAATTTCAACTGGACTAGGAACCCAAGGCGGATCCTCCAAGAGTTCGGCACTAACTGGGCCGGGGCTAACCCAAAACAATTCAACGCCGCACTCACCTCGGGGGAGAAAGGCAGACGCATCCCGGCCCAAAAGACTTCCAGGTACAAGGCAATCTCCTTGCCCCGTACCTGGTCTTCCCTCTCCCCCTCCTCGGCCAGACTAAGCGAATAGCCGGGAGGAATGAAGAAACGAGTCCGGATGTTGGCGAGCTCATCCGCATGCTTCAGCGTGGATGGCACGCCAAGAACACCCGTGACCTGCGCTCTAGGGCCGCCCCCGTCATACGACCCCGGGAAGCGTGACTAACACTAACGTCCCGGGGAGACTCCGACTCTGACGAGGAAGAAGAAGTAGAAGTAGAACAGGAAGCTTCAGAGGACTCCCCAGACTCTACCCGGACTACTTCTACAAACTCCTCGGAAGAAAACATCTAACTTGATTGAAGGGACGTGTCCTCGGGAGATAAAACGCGAGGAATCCGACCTGAGGAGGAGAGCGCCGAGCTTACACGACTAGGGACGAGGAAATTATGAAGAAGTATGCGGCCTGATGGGGATCCCACCTTTATTTATAGCTACCGGCATACACATCCTACGGCTCCGATTGCCATCCGCCAAACAAAGTTTCGCAACCAATGGCTTACAACGTTCCACCTGTCGCACTCACATTGGGCGCGTCCCATCGGGCGCGGAAACACCTGCGGCACGTCTCGCCGACCAACCAGCGCCAGACAAGTGGGTTGTCGCTTCGACGAATGTACACACGATCTGATACTTCCCCTTTTATGCGAGATCTCTCCCTTGATCCGCTGACGTCAACAAGAAAATACTACTTTTTTTCCGGGAATACGCGCCGACGATATCTTCGAGTGAGAGCTCACTCCGGGTGATCGGTCAGACCACTCTCGACCCGACCCAGGAACGGGTCGAGACGAGAGTGGTGGGCTAATGATGATGCTCGATATCGGTGACTCTCCAGATGCTGACACATTGCAGATGACGTGTCCTAGAACCTACAAGAAAGGATCAAGAGCTTCAGTTGGGATTATACCTCGGGCCTCCGGCCCAAGGATTATCCCGACTTTCGGTGGCCTTTCAGACTGCCTCCAGGCTCGCCTCCGAGCTATCACAGAACCAAGATGCCTCGGCCTCCCGCTCGTTCCCGAGCCTCCCGCCGAGCTCATCTTTCTCGGTCTCACCGACCGAACCGCGGCGCTGATCACAGGCGTCTCCGTCACAGCTTTGCGAATCTCGCCAGGCGCGAGATATCCGCCGCCCATGATCCCGCGTTCCATGCCATCACGATCCCCCATTAACGAGCATGTCTCGTCATTAATGTGGGATCTCGTCTATCACGCGGGCGTGACGTCAGGGGCATAACTGCCGGCGTGAATCTCGTGCCCGTCTGTCCATTGCTGCCGCTATATAAACCCCTCTCTCAGACGATTCAGGTAAGCCATTTTTCACTCCAATAGGCCGTTACTCTGCCAAAATACCCCGTCTAACTTGATCGTCGGAGGGTCCTCAGTGGCACAACCATCCCGGGACTTCTTTGCAGGTAGCTCGCTCTCAACCACACAAACCCATTGAGATCCACACGCTCTAAGAGGCAACCCTCCAACTCAATCTCCGCCGCCCATCAGCGCTCGCAGCAGATCAACGAAAGATAATATCTAAGGAAGATCCAGGATCCATCAGTTCGACACATGCAGAGTTATCAAGTAAGAAAACTATTAATATATTTATTGTCGTCATTCATTGTATGGATAGACTTTTGGTTAATGTTTCTTTAATAAAAAGATAAAAAAATGTTTTAACCCAAGAGGTTTTTTCTGTACTATCTTGCCCTAAATAAAAATATAAAAAAGTGGATGGTTAAGCCTACTAATTGTTAGCCTGTTATAGCTTGAACTTAAAAAATTACTCCATATATTATTAAACCAATCTTTCTTCATCTCGACTGAATTAATGTCAAAGGAGGAATGTAAACCGTTTAATTTTCTGCCATGTCACAATACTAATATGTCAAAATTTAGTACTTTTGATTTATATTGAACTTGAAATAAAAAATAAAATATAAAGATTTTGGAGTTATTGTTGCTATTCATTCATAACAAACTCTCCACAACTGAAAGATTCTAGGTTACTGATACAACTCTGCTCATTCCCATGTCCACATCTCTTCTACTAATTCTTTAAAAATCTTTTCAGGTTTCGCTTGGTATATGAAGTGGAAGATTAACCGGAATCGTCATATTCCCGAGAATGTGACGACCGAGTATCTAACTCGAAGTAATCTTGCATTAACGAGATTGATATGTTTTAATCATCCCCAATAAATAGATGTATGTACAACCGTCGATCGGCGGTGGACGGACGGCTGCGGCCGACGAGCGGCGAGGCCGGCAGCGAATGGTTGACCGGCGGTGACGAGGGACACCAGCAGTGGGTGACGAATAGTGATAACACATCTCCTGTTAGGTGGAAATATTTGATGATAATCTAGGATATATACTTATTTTGGGGAAATAGGATTCTCATGAAAAGAGTATGTGATTACCATGGTAATCATATATTCCCGAGAATATTTTTTTACATGGTGCGGTAATATTTTATGCACTACTACAATATGGGGTTGCCCCTACGGATAAAGGAATCCGTAGGGGCAACTATTTATTGCCCCTACGGATTGAACCGTAGGTCAATATACTTGGCCCTACGGTTCTCTACGTTTTAATTTAAAAATATTTAATTGTAATTTGATGTTTGGCCTACGGAGCCGCAAACAAAGGACCTATGGGTTAGTCCGTAGGGGCATGCATATGGGTTAATTAATAATAAAAAAAGGCACAGAAAAGCCCTCCGTTCCCAAAAGATCTTTATCATCTTCTCCCACACCTCACGATCGATTTCCTCCCGCGCCGACTTCCTCGTCGCCTCCTCCGTCGTCTCCTCATAACATCCTCGTCGACTTCCTCCAGCGCCTCGATCCCAAGCCTCGTCGACTTCCTCGTCGCCTCCTCCGTCGTCTCTTCCACCGTCCAACAGGTTAGTAAATCTCCAATTTTTACTTCTAATTTAATACTTTTATTTCCCTCTTTTGATGATGTTAGGTTCAGGGCAGGGTTCGGATACGGGTGAGGGTTAGGGTTAGGCATCGGGTCAGTTTAGGTTAGGGTTAAGTTTAGGGTTAGGGTTAGGGGTCGATTGGGGTTGGGGTTGGGGTTGGGGTTAGGGTTCTGTTGCGGTTGGGGTTGGGGTTAGGGTTGGGTTCGGAATTGGGGTTGGGGTTAAGGTTATGGTTCGGAATTGGGGTTGGGGTTAGGGTTGTTTTTTCTTGAAAACAACTCTTGTTGTGCGTGAAGAGAGCATGGTGAGGTGACACGTGGAAGAGGAAAGTTCGATAGGGGGAGGGATAGGGTTATCACATGGAAGCTCCAACTACTGCCCTGCACCAATGAGGTGGCACCACGTGACAGCAGAATATCTGAGGGATTGACCTACTTTGAAGCTGACCTCATAGAAATTGTATGCGGAAGCTAAAGCTAACTTTGGAACCTACCGGGAGTTTAGATAACTGCAGCCGTCTCCTGGTTGGTAGTGTGATATTGGAGTTAGAATCACTGAAGTTGACGTACAATCAGTTCTTAAGAATCCAATCAAACCCCTTTTTCATTTTCGCTCCACGTTCGAAGTTTGTATAACTTATACATTCGCTAATTAAGTGTATTAACTGATATGCTGATTCGAAAACCAATAAACAATACTCACAACTTGGTATGATATCTTTTTCTTTTGGATAATACTCATGACAATAACTTGGGTTTCAAAACGGACCGAAGGTTGATGTTGGGGTTGGGGTTGGGGTTAATTAGTTAGGCTTAGGGTTATGGTAATTAGGGTTAGGGTTAGGTTTAGTGTTAGAGGCTAGGGTTAATTTGGGTTAATTAGAGAGTAGGGTTAATTTGGGTTAATTAGTGATAATTTGAAAGGGTTATGGTGTTGATTAGGGTTAATTTGGTTAAGTTTGGGTTGATTAGTGTTAATTAGGTTAATTTGGGTAAATTGGGTTAAGTTTGGGTTAATTAGGGATAATTTGTGTTAGGGTAACGATTATGGTTAATTGTGGTTAATTAGGTTATTTTGGTTTATGGTGCACTAGTTTATTTAGTAGGATACAATAGTTCATTGCAGTAGGATACTCGATGATAATGTAAACGTACAACTTTACCGTAAACGCAAGAAAATTTACCCTAAACTTGAAATTTCGAACCCTTAATAACGAAACGTAAACATAAAACATATTCATGTTAAATGTTCAAGTTAAAACTAATATATAATACTCGATGATAATATGAAACTTTCATATTCTCATCGATACTCATATATGAAACTCAAAGCGCCACTTAGTCCCCGTCTATCGGTTAACATACGTTCGATGTTCGTCATGACATAGAACTATACGAAAGTTGTTAAATATCGGACGGTATAGTTCGATACTAACAACCGTCGTGTAGTCTATGTAACGAGAAGATTCAATCGTATGATAACCGATAGATTTGTCCCGTGTGGACAAATTAGGAATGTATAAAGCAAACACTTTCATTCACTTGTGTTTTCATCCGTTTCGAGATATTTCGTCGGTACCTTTCTGCTGGTTCTCCATGTACAAAGATAGATTAGATGTTCATTTCAACGTTGTTTCACAGCTTTGAAATGATTATCTATTCTATTACAGTATACTCGGAGAACAGGGGGGAGGTGCTGCCGAAATTTACTCGAAACAGTTGAAAGCACAAGCGAATGGGTGTTCGCTCTATAATTCTTAATGGGATAGAAGCCTTATACCCGACAGCCGAAACACACACATACAACAAGAATACACAACAAACGCATCATTAGAGAGTGATTTAAGATGTTCAAGTTAAAACCAATATATGATACTCGATGATAATATGAAACTTTCATATTCTCATCGATACTCATATATGAAACTCAAAGCGCCACTTAGTCCCCGTCTATCGGTTAACATACGTTCGATATTCGTCGTGACATAGAACTATACGAAGGTTGTTAAATAACGGACGGTATAGCTCGATACTAACAACCGTCGTGTAGTCTATGTGACGAGAAGATTCAATCGTATGATAACCGATAGATTTGTCCCGTGTGGACAAGTTAGGAATGTATAAAGCAAACACCTTCATTCACTTATGTTTTCATCCGTTTTGAGATATTCCGTCGGTACCTTTCTGCTGGTTCTCCGTATACAAAGATAGATTTGATGTTCATTTCAATATTGTTTCACAGCTTTGAAATGATCATCTATTCTATTACAGTATACTCGGAGAACAGCGGGGAGGTGCTACCGAAATTTACTCAAAACGGTTGAAAGCACAAGCAAATGGGTGTTCGCTCTATACATTCCTAATAGGATAGAAGCCTTACCCCCGATAGCCGAAACACACACATACAACAAGAATACACAACAAACGCATCATTAGAGAGTGATTCAAGATGTTCAAGTTAAAACCAATATATGATACTCGATGATAATATGAAACTTTCATATTCTCATACATGAGTATCCTCAAATCTAACTTTGATTATCGATAATTTATTCTTTTCAATGACAAACGCACACACAAAGCATATACAGTGATTTTCTCCTTTGTCGGTAACCATCACGTTCTTAAATTTCTCAATATAGTCATCATAACCTACAATTTATATGTTATACAGTCTAACATGGCCCATGAGTACGTCAGAGTTAAGGACTGGATGTATGTGGATTGGCAACAACGTATGCAACCTAAGCTTGTCACAGGAGTTACTGCTTTTATTAAATTTGCACGCGCACATAATAAGATCGTGATAGAGAAGATTCTCTGCCCGTGCGATAGATGTGGGAATAAGTACTGGCAGAAGGTAGAAATGGCAGAGCTTCATATCGTAAAATATGGTTTTACTAGACTTTATACAACTTGGAAATATCACGGGGAAGGAGAAGAACGCAGTAATGCGGCAGAAGAAGAAGGGGAACACGATAATGCGGCAGGAGAAGAAGGAGAAGACGGTAATGCGGCAGAAGAATAAGACGGTAATTTCTTTCCATCAAAAGAAATGGAGGATATGGTAGAGGCTGCCCTAGGTGAATCTATTCGTACCGATGATGACATTCCTTCCGCTCAAGGACCGCGTGCGGATAAATATGAAAATTTCATGAATGATGCTAGAAAACCAATTTATGAGAATGCAAAGTATTCCACCCTCTCATGGTTCATCCAACTTTTCCAGATTAAGTGTCTAAATGGATGGAGCAACAAGTCATTCACAATGCTTCTTTCGTTCTTGAAAGATTCTATGCCCCCGGGAAATAACGTGCCCGACAGCTGGTACAAAGCCCAGAAGATGATGTCTGATTTGGGTCTGAAATGTGAGAAGATTCAAGCATGTCTTAAAAATTACGTGTTGTACCGGAAAGAGAATTCAGATTTGAAAGAGTGTCCAACATGTGGAGAGGCCAGGTATAAGCCAAAAGATTCTGATAAGAAGCCTGATATACCTGTCAAGATAGCACGATACTTTCCCATAACACAGAGGCTGCAGAGGCTATTCAGGTGCAAGAAAACAGCCGAGGCAATGATTTGGCATCACCGTACTCCTCCAAGTGAAGATGGAAAAATGAGCCATGCAAGAGATTCACCGCCATGGAAGGATTTCAATAGGAGGCACGCAATATTCAGTAGCGATCCTCGCAATGTCAGGCTCGGACTGGCTAGTGATGGTTTCTGCCCATTCAACTATATGGCTGGAAGTCACAGCACATGGCCCGTTGTAATGATAATTTATAATCTGTCTCCTTGGTTGGCTATAGACCAATCATACTTTATGATGCCTTTTCTTATCGACGGACCAAACTCACCGGGAAACAATATCGACGTCTATCTCCGACCTCTGATTGAGGAGTTAAAATATTTGTTCATTGATGGTGTAGAGACTTACGATGCAAACACAAATACAACCATCATACTGTGTGTGGCTTTAATGTGGACAATTAATGACTTTCTTGCGTATGGAATGCTATCAGGTTGGTCCGTACATGGTCACAAAGCATGTCCTCATTGCCATCAACACACAACATCGAAATTCTTGAATTTTAGCAGGAAGGTTTGTTATTGCGTCCATTGACGTTTCCTTCTGTGTAGACTTTGCCACACCTCCAGGTATATTACACCCATATTCATTTTGAATGTAATATTATAGATATACATGCATGTTCATGTCAAAATTACTTATATTGTCAATGTTTGATTGTCTAATTGTTGGTGATGCGTCCACATCAGGGACAGAGGCCACTCCCGCACCTTCAGGTATGTTTATATATCATACAGTGCATGTATATTGATTTAGAATGCTATATCATAAATATACATACATTCCTTTTGCTCTTACGTACTTATATCAGGGATAGAGGTCACTCCCGCACCTCCAGGTATGTTTATATATCATATACCTGCGGTATGTTTATATATCCTATAATGTATACATGCTGATTTAGAATGTTATATTATTGATATACGCATTCTTTTTGCAATTACTTATATAGCTGATACTTGATTGTCTAATTATAGGTGGTGCGTCTTCGTCTGGTGCAGAGGCCACTCCCGTCACTTCCATTCCCTCCGCTCAGTCTGCAGGTTTGTATGAATAAATATAAAATATTTATTCATTTTACATATCCTTTAAGAATAAACATGAACACCATGTAATTTTATCGATGTTTTATTTTCTAGTTGGAGATGCGTTCACGTCCGGGTCACCGGCTGTTCCTCACCGGAGGAACTATCGTCCCGCTCGTACTGCTACCCGGGCCCAGGCTCGTGCTTTAGTCACCGGAGGTATATATCACACTTCAAATTTCGTTAAACTTTGATTTCTTAATACAACTTTGTCTTAATATTGATTGTCTTGATATTTCTTGCAGACGCAGGGCCTCCCCATCCCAAGAGGGGGACTCGAGGCCCGAATCAGTCCCACAGGCTGAGGCCTGACAGAGCTAGAGGGGAGGCAGCATTCCCCCTCTTTTTTACCCCTGATTATCGCTATACCGGCGATCATGCTGAGAGGTTCGGCCGGTATATGGGAGATGAGAGCCTGCTCGTGAAGAACTATCCACTTCACGTTGAGTGGGGCGACCAGCACCGGCGCTCATTCGCCCTCTTCTGGGATCAGGCTCGGGTATTAATATATATTTTCATTTGATTTATCCAATATATTTATTATTAAAACTTGAAATCTAATAACAATGTTTTTTTTATATTTTCAGTTGGATTACGATTTTCAGCCTGTACCCGACCCTGATCATCCTGGAAGGGTGCTCGATCTTCACGCTCTGTACAATGGCCTGATGAAGAACATGCAGACGAAGGTCCGATACAACAGGAATGAGCTGAAGACCGACTGCTATTCCCTGTGGATGGCGACCCCTGAGGCAGAGAGAGCGGCCCTCCTATCCACTCCGGCCTTTGCGAGAGTCGACGTAGATACATGGCCTCTATTGTGCGAATATTTTGACTCTCAACGCAAACAGGTATGTATTTTAAATGTAATTCATTGTTTAGTATATAATTTATTTTTTTTGTGTTGCTTAATTAGAAAACTAAATGTGAATGTGTTGTGCAGAAACAGGCCGAACAAAATAAAAAGAATAGGAAGTCGGCGAAGAGGGGTCTCCCCACTTATACAGGTGGCTCGAGGAATATTACTCGTGCCATAGAGTTATCGATAAATTACAATAGACCGACCTTTGTGATATAATGTAATATTAAGAGTTATTTTCTAATATATCTAATATTAAGAGTTATTTTCTAATATTGCAGAGAGCTCAGACCCTGGCGCATGGTGGTACACTGAGCGTGCTGTCCGCGTATCTTGCCGTCCACGGCACCTCGACAGATCCCGCCACGGGCGAGCTTCGATACCCCGACGCCGCTACCCAGGAGTATTGCGTAAGTGTTAATATTTATTCAACCCCTATTTGAAATTTTAGTTTTGAAAGGTTAAAAAATGATATACTTATATTTTACTGGTTAATGTCGGTGTAGGAGCGGGTGGTTGAGCAGGCCGAGGCATCGGGGATAGATTTTACTGGACAGAGCGATCCGATACTGCTGACCCCAGTCCTGAACGCCGCACACGGAGGGCACCACGGAGGTTGGGAGAGAGGCCGGGGACTGGGCCCTAGCAGGGCCCATATGAGGTTGGACTCCACTCCGGCGGTTACTTCCTCCGTCTCCAGTAAGCGACGTTTCCAGCAAGAAATGTAGAGCTTGAAGGCCACCGTTCAGGAGTTGAAGGAGATGATGGTATGTATACTACTTAATAGTAAAATATTATGCCATATTATAGATGGAAACATATCCAATATTAGTACGTAGCCTAAGCTTATTTGGTTATAGACTTAGCTTTGATTAGTCATACATACATATCTAATTAAAATAAACTACGGTTTTCCAAACTAGATATCCAAACGAGGCCTAAGTCACAAAGTATACATAGATTGGGGTTTCGCAATAACGTGATAATGAAACGAATTCGACTAATACACAGTTCTTACTCGTTTATTACATACGTAGGTCCAGACGCGATAGGGTACATCGGCCGAGCCTCCACATGCATCTCCTTCGGCTGCGGCTCCGCAAGCCACTACCTCGGCTGCGGCCACTGCCCGCTCAGACTCCCGCAGCTGTGGCTCCGCAAGCCACTACCTAGGCGGCGGTTGCACAGAACACTTCTACAGCTCCACAGCCCGCTCAGACCCCCGCACACTCCGCATTGCATGATTTATTGACTCAGGGTATATCCGAGGAGCAGGCGCGCCGGATTATGGCGTTTATCAGAGATGAAGCTGGTCCGAGCTAGGGCAGCTTTTTGATTCTTATATTTTAAACATGTATTTATTTATATGATACATATTGTATATATTTTGGACGATATTGATATTGGTGGTGTTTGCGTGTTTATATTGATATCATATTTTGCTTTTGTTGATTTCTTTTGTATATTCAGCGTGAGATGTGATTATAAATACTGTGATATATATTCTGCGTGTTGATTAATTTTATATATGATGTATATATTATTGTGCACAGGGCGAGAAAAAAATAGGCAGCCTTTTTAAAAAAAAATGATAATATGTCCCTACAGATTAATCCGTAGGGCCCAATATTGTCCTTACGGATTAATCCGTAGGGACCTTCTTTGCCCCTACCGATTTATCCGTAGGGGAAAAATATCAGGATACCTGATATTTTGCCCCTATGATCTCAGTAATATGGGTTATACTTGTCCCTATGGAGTTGTCCGTAGGGGCAAACAAATGCCTCTACACATGTATCCGTAAGGGCAAAATATCAGGATACATGATATTTTGCCCCTACACATCAGGACCTACACACGTGTCCCCGTAGGGGCAAATAGTTGCCCCTACGGACTGATCCGTAGGGACAACTAATTTATTTTATAAAACGATAAATTAAATAAGTTTTTTGTCCCTACAGCTTAATCCGTAGGGACAACAGGACCTACAGATTAAGCCGTAGGGGCAAGTTTTTGTCCATAGGGGAATGTTCAAGGCTAAGACTTCCACCTACGGCGTTTGCACTTACAGGGATATTTTTTGCCCCTACGGATATATCCTAGGGACAGTGATTTGCTCCTACGGATAAATCCGTAGGGGCAACCCCTATTTGTAGTAGTGATGGGAATCTAGAGCTACCATCAAGATTATCTCTTACCAAGTGCATCCTCACATCTTTGTGGTGTCAAAATATACAAATGTATATCGCACGTGCAACATAATGGCCTATGTGTGTAGGATAATGGAAGAAAGTTATCATATTAGGGAATTTCCTCTTATGGCATCGGAAAAATACTCTCCGGAATTTTTTTCAACGATCGACACCTATCATCATCAACTTTATCATCTAAGATATAGATATACACCAAATTTCATGTGATTCTATCACTTTTCATCGTTGATTTAGTGGGTGCAAAATTAACGGTTTACCGACAAAAGAACCTTTTACATAGCTAATCCAATGGTGAAAAGTGGTGGAATCATGCACACCTTACATGATGAAGATGATAATGATGGACGCCGGTCGTCGAAAAAATCGTGGAGGGTGTATTTTTTGACGCCACTTAATGAAAAAATTTCTCAGGAACTAATGGAGAAATGAGGCCCTAGGAGGCTTTTTGCGTTACGTGTCGGCAAAATGTACGCTCTCCGCCATTTTATTCGACGATCGGCACCTTCCAACTTGATCTCTATCCTCGAATTTGTCGGTACACCAATTTTCATATGATTACAACACTATTCATCGTTGATTTAGCAATGTAAAATGTTCTATTATCGGTAAACTGTTAATTTTGCATCCACTAAATCAACAGTGAAAAGGTGTTGGAATCACATGAAATTTAGTGTATTGACATATTAGACGATGAAGATCAAGATGACCGGTATCGATCATCAAATAAAATGATGGAAGACATGATTTGTGCCGCCACCTAACGCAAAATGCCTCCTAGGCTCACTTTTTATTCTCATGCAGACACATATGACAGTACGCAAGCCAGGAGCTTGAATTCTGGCTTTTTGGTTTGCGTAAGTTGCCCCTCATCTTTACTTTAATGCCAATGGTATCCTTTTTCCTCCACTACCAACATGAGCACACGTATGGTTAGATTATTTTGAGCCATTAAATTCCAAAGTGAAAATATTTATTTTAGTGACACATAAATTTAGCATTATAGTATAAATTTTTCCTTATGACCATATTGTTTTGCTAATATAATGATTATATCTAATCATTAAAAATTATCCGTCAAACATTCTTTGTCATTGGAAATGAAATTAAGTAAGACTTTATAACCATTCAAGAGATGTTACCCAAATAGAATCGGTGTGTGGCCGCTGAGTCAATTTTCTGAAACCAACAAGATAAGAGTTTTACGGTTGAACCAATCTTTCAAAGTTGGCCGGCATGAAAGTGGTTGAAAGTCTTTTAAATTGCTTTCTCAAAATATGTCATTTACATGAAATAAATTATAAATTTATAATATTATTCTATTTTAGCGATTTTTGAATATATTTCATATAGGCTTTGTGGATGCTAAATTTAATGTTGCTGAAAAAAATACTTGAATTTGCAATATTATCTAATTCTTTTAAATATTTTGTGTAAATGCAACTTTTGTTTCATGCATATTTATATTCAATTTTTTTTGTCTAACACAATATTAGATAGCACTTTTCCTTAAAACATTTCATTCACCCTGTCAAATTCAATATTTATAAATGTAATTTTTTGTTGCAAGGGTATTTATATTCATTTTATTTTTAACACGATATAGTCTTGCTTAAAGAATTTCATTGCTCAATCAAATGCATGATATGTTGTGTAGATAGTAAACAAATAATCTTAAATTACAGCTTGAATAAAAGACTTATAAGGCATGTTGCAATTCAAGATCTTCACCTTCAAATTTTTTAAGGCGACTTAATTTTGATTCTTGCGATTATTTTTCTAAATTAAAAAGCATATGAGAAAACCGAATATTTTTGTCAATTCCGTGTTTTTGCACGGGGCCCACATGCCAGTATAGCTAACATAAATGAGCACGAAAAAAGCATTATTAGGTCAACAATAAGCACTAAAATCCAAACTAATATATAAATATTTCTCACACCAATAACATAAAATAAAAATGAGTACAGGAACTGCTCATCAACAGCAATAAGTTCACAACAAATCGCTACAAACTCAATAAAACATGACATCTCCAAGTTCATTGCATCACAAAAAGCACCTATAATTATGGAACCAAGTCATTCTCCACGCTGAGTAAAATTTCCCCCTGCGATCACTAAAACGAATGATGATGGCAAAATTCTGATGTACCTATGATATATACTTAGGGAAACAAGAGTCATCTTGAAACTTTCTTACGACAAATGCCGCCGTGCATAATTCTAAAAATTCTTCACTGCATAATGTGTTCACCACATAATGTGTAGCATGTACTGGACGTGAACAAAAATAACATTCTTGGTTCAAAAAAATATGACATGGAATCTTTTTATGGTAGAAATTATCTGGCTCAACTATCTGTCTAACTCTATCTCTAGCACGTGTATCTTGCCTAGAGAGATAATAACTACTACAAATATGGGCAATAGTAACTAGGAATTGGTAGCGGTTTACACCGTTACCAATTCCGAGTAATGGTTTAAATGGATTTGGTAGCAGTTCAAATCGCTACCAATTCCAATATGTGGCAGGCCCCACAACCCACTCGTGATTAAAACCCAAAATTTCCATCCCCCGGAGCCTTTCTTCACTCCCAGAAAAAATTTCCTCCCTCGTCTTCCCAATTCTCTCGCCCTAGCTCCTCTATGTCGTCTCTGCCTCGCTGCCTCGCCTCCTTGGTACTGTGGAAGCCCCGGCCCCATCGAAGCCCTCTCCTTCCTGGTCCCAGTGAAGCCTCGACCCCATCGATTGAGCTCGTCGTCGAAACCCTAAGTCGTAGTCACCATCGATTAAAGCTGATCGAAGCCCTAGGTCGTCGTCGAAGCTCGCCAGCATCGTCAAGAGGTAAGTATAATTGGTTAGGATTAGGGTAATTTTAATTTTTTTTGTTTATTTTTAATTTTAATTTTTACTCTAGGCCGTCGTCGAAACCGATTGAATCCCTAGGTAGTCGCCGTCGCTGTCGTCATCAAGAGTTGAATTTTAAATATTTTTGGTTTAATTTTTATTTTTTGAAGAATACCCAAATTTCTTTGTTGTTGTTATTGTGGTTGTTGTTCTTGTTGCTGTTGCTGTTGCTGTTGTAGAAGATATGGATTAAGATTAGGATTAGGGTTTGGGTTGGGGTTAGGGCCGGGTTAAGGGTTAGGGGTAGATAATTTAGTTAAATGCAATAATAATAGTTAAGGGTATTTTAGTATAATTTAGTTAAGTGGTTTTAGTGAAATTTATAATAATTTGGTTAATTTAAGGTAGTTTATTGAAAAACCAACAATAGTTAAGGGCATTTTAGTGTAATTTAGTAAAATTGAAGAAATAGATTGCTTAGGAAAAATTTAAGGCGTTTTAGTGAACAAAAACAATAGCTACCGCTAGTTTAGTGAAATTTTTTAAAGTATTCTATAGTAATTTAGTAAGTGTGTGAGTATGTGTGCACACGTGCGCGTGCACACACAAACAAAACCAAATCTTAATTCATCGTCATTCTCCTCTACATTGAACTCTTGTCAAATCCCACCCTAATCCCAACCTTAAATCCAAAATCATAAATTTGATTAAGAAAATCCTTAACTTTAAAAAACTTTACCCCAAACTAAAAACTTCAAAATCTTGAAATTGAAACGTAAACATTAAACTAATTCAAATTAAATCTTAAAATAAGGGTATGATACTCGATGATAATATGAAATTTTCATATTCTCATCGATAATCATATGTGAAAATCAAGACGCGATTTAGTCACCGTCTATCGGTTAACATACATTTGATGTTCGTTGTGACATAAAACTATAAGAAAGTTGTTAGATATCGGACGATATCGTTCGGTTCTAACAACCGTCGCGTAGTCTATGTGACGAGAAAATTCAATCGTATGATAACCGATAGATTTGTCCAGTGTGGACAAGTTAGGAATGTATAAAGCAAACACATGCATTCACTTGTATTTTTCATTCGTTTCGAGATATTTTGTCGGTACCTTTCCGTTAGTTCTCCGTATACAACGATAGATTAGATGTTCGTTTCAATGTTGTTTGGCAGTATTGAAATGATCATTTTTTCTATTACAGTGTACTCAGAGAACAGCGGGGAAGTGCTGCCGAAATTTTCTCGAAATGGATGAAAGCACAAGTAAATGGGTGTATGCTTTATACATTATTAATGGGATAGAACCTTTACCCCCGATAGCAGTTACCCTCAACATCCAATATAAAACATTTAATATCATCATTATCTTTTTTTGGAAGAAAAATCCAACTCCCGAGCTATGAACATTTGCTCTCGGTCCCTGATAATTTTTATAGCTAAATCGTCAATTGAAACTAAACTTAACCAAGTCGTCAATTAAACTTAGCACTAACGCTTCTTAGTACCTGTCTATCGCGTATTTGTCATGGAATCTTAATTCAATTGCTTTTGTTTATAGGAACCTTGCTACGTTCGAACTGTTCCAATATGGCACTTCTATACCTCCACGACACGAGTTGGATGTACGTCGACACTTTCTCGAGAGCCGATGAATTTTTCCTTAACGGTGTTTACTTTTTCACCGATTTTGCCTACGCACGTCTTGGGTTACCGAAAAAGTACGAAATCCATTGTCCTTGTTCTAAATATATGAACAAGTGATTGCTCAAGAAGTCGGATGTTGAGTTACAAATCGTGAAATATGGTTTCGTTAGATGTTACACTACGTGGGAACTTCACGGAGAAAAAAGATGTTGTAACGGAAGATGAGGCATGGCCGGTGCAAGAGACGGAAAACGAATTCATCAAAACGGAAACCGAAGAGTGGTAAGAGATAATAGAAGAAAATGAGGAAGACGAATGGAAGTTTGAAGAAGACAAAGCCGTTGAAGACGATAATGTTGTATTCGTGTCGATCGATGATATGGATGGGCTTATAAATGCCACTGGACTTCCTTATTATACGGAAAGCACTTGACCTTCGTTATTGAAAAAGTACAAGGTTGACTAAAGAATCCCACTATATCCGAATTGCAAAGGGTTTTCAAAACTTTCTTTTTGCGTACGTCTTTTCCAGATTAAGTGTAAGAACAGATGGAGTAAGCAGTCTTTCACCGATCTCCTAGTATTACTAAAGGAAGCTTTTCTCGATGGAAATAAAGTGCCACTGAACTGGTATGAGACGCAGAAGATAATCACAAATATCGGCCTAAAGTGTGAAAAGATCCATGCATGCGAGAATGATTGTGTTTTGTTCCGGAATGAACACGCCACACTTAGAAATTGCCCCGTATGCGGGATCGGCCGATTCAAGCCTAAGAAAGACTCTCAGTCGAGTGATGTGACCGTGAAGAGTCTCCGTCATTTCCTACTAATACCGGGGATCCAACAGTTATTTATGTGTGAGAAGACGACGTCCGAAATGCAGTAGCACCATAAAGCGCCTCGTGAAGAGGGAAAAATGAGTTATCCTAGAGATTCAATATCATGTAAGCTTTTAGATGAAAAACATCTTACGTTCAGCATAGACCTTCGTAACGTGAGGCTAAGAATTGCGAGCGACGGTTTCAGTCCATTTGGGATGGTTTGTGGCGGGCGTACTCATAGTTCTTGTCCCGTTGTGATGATTATATACAATCTGCCGCTATGGAGGTGTAACGACCCTGAAATCCTTGTATAAATGTAACTTGTTCAATATATAGAAATGGTGTTTTAGCATGAAAAGGAGTTATAAGTTAATTTTGTTAAATAAAAACAAGAAATAACTTGTAGCTCACTGGTTAAGATTCTCCACTGTTGTTCTTTAGCCTGCAAGTTCAAATCCCATCAACCCTAATTATTTTTAATCTTTTTTCTTTTTAATTTTTGGAAGGCCAAAAGTTGTACGTGCAATTCATGGAGAAACGAAAATTTGCAGAGAAAATTAACTGGAGAAATAAGAAGTTAAGACAGAATAGAGCATATGGCCCAAACTCCGAGACCCATCTCGAGATATCGACCGCCCAAATAATCATAAAACTCGCAATTTGCGGTTGGATTTGCCCCGATTGCTTCCGTGCTTCGCCCGTGCACCTTTTCAGCTCCCCTTTACTCCTTTTTATACTTAATTTCCTCTGATTTAAACCAGAGAACTGTGCAACCCTTCATCTATCTCATCAACACCATTAAACATATTTTTAATCATTTGTAATTCAGACTCTCTCTCACTTTTATCCTATAAATACCACCTCATCCCCTAGCTCTCTCCTATTCTGAAATCATTATTAAAATTCTCTAAAATTTCTTGAGCAAGAGGAGTTAAAACTAGAGTTACCTCGAGCCAAGTTCGTTTTCGAAGACCGAATCCCTCCTCGACGCTACCACGATCCATGAAGAGTCTCTTTCTCTCTCTCTCTCTCTTTTCCTCTCTTGTCAACGCTTCCAAACCGGTAAGTCTTTTTTTTCATTCATTTTGTCTCAAATCACTTTCTAAAACTATACCGACGAATGTGGAGTTGGTCTAAATAAATTTCTTTTAAAAAGTTTTATCACTCTTACTAAGTTATTATTTCACCCTAATCCCCGTAATGTCACTTTAAAATATTATTCACATAATTTACCTTTTAATGTAATTAAAATTCCATGCAAAATAAACATATATCGGACTTTTTCATATAAATACTATGAACTTTGCTTATACCCTTTTTACTTTATCATGAACTATAACTTTAAAAATTCACGGGGTAACGATCTAACCTATAACAAACACTATGGTTTTATAGGACGATATTTTAGATATATGTTTAATTTGAAAAATACAATTTATATTAAAATACTATTACTTTTACAAAATGTATTTTATCACTATTTTTAAATCCTTTACAATTTCGCCTCTACAACCTTTTTAGGAGAACCCATTTACGGATGGTGCGGCTTATCACACGTCCTTGGGATAGTAGATTGGGATACAGAACTCCTCACGGAGAATTCGGTCTCGAAAGGAAATAAAAATACGATTTTTTTTAAAGAAATATGACTTTTTAAAACAAATTAAACTTTGGAAAATTATATAAAATTATGAATCCGTATTTTCAATGAAAACAAATTGTGAAAAATATATTTTTAAATGAAATATTAAAATTTTTATAAAATACCATCGAATTTCCAAAAGTAGTAGTTTTCATAAAAAAATACCATAAACTTTTAAAAGCTAGGTTTCATCACTAAAATAACATTAAAACTAAAATACATTTTCATAAAAACTCTTAATATTCTAAATCACCTTCGGGTTTTTTTTAAAACAATATTAAAACATTTGACATACAACCCCTCGAGAAATGCAAATACATATTAAACCACTTGAATAAATTTTTAAGGACCCTAAATTAATATAGGTTTAAGCGGTATCATTTCACTTGAGCCTCAGAGAGCCGGAGAAAGTGAGTGTTTGCCTATCCAGGTTAGATAACACTGTAAATTAATGGAGTTATCAATGACAATCGTCTTGAAAAATAACACAAATCCTGCCGTCCATATGCAACGGCTGTCCGATTATTCCTGAACTTAAGATCTTCAAAACTAAATCTAGTAATATGAAATGGCTATAATTCGAATACAAACTTGAACCTAAATTTGAATTTAAACTCGAACTCTAATCCAAACTCGAACCCAAACTTGAACTTAAACTCGAACTAAATCCACTCGAACTAACTTAACTCGACCCAAGATTGCAACTGACATGACTCGCATTCTACTTGACGTACTCGACTATATTTTTTTTTCACTTTTGCAATCTATGGTTTCGATCAAGACATATTAAAATCAATGAAGCAAAATCAACTAAGGCAATTTAACAGTTATAACCTATTATACTCGGGGTGTTTGGGATAGTTTCATGTATGAATCCAGTGGAGTTTCAGGAGTCACATATTAACCTACTCGAATTCTATTTACTCGAATTTCAGTTGGGTCGACTCCTCCACAACTTGGAGTCCCGATGCTAACACATGAAATGGACCAGTGTTTCCTTACTCCTGAGGCCCCACTCTTGAGCTCGTGAATACTTCTACGGTTACGTTGACATTCACACTTGGAATTTAACGTTAATATAATGACCATATAGAGACCTATAGTACATATACCTATACTCATTTCTACATACTTTGTATTGTCATTTACTTTACTTCATTCTATACTATAACTGACACTCTTCACTTTTATCCTATCTTTGGGACTTACCGAGCGCTGGTTCGCTGACGGGCATTCCACCCACATTTATCTTCTTGGAATATTCGCCAGATACTGTGGAGACTGAGGAGGTGGACAATACAGAGGAGGAGTACGACCAGATCACGGCTCAGGCTAGTTATCATTTTCTTTCAGTTTATTTATGCTACCTGTTTAGGCATTTCTGTTATTGTACTTACTTTTCAATTGAACTCTTGTATCTGTAAATATTTCAAGTTTGAATGTAAATAAAGATGTTTGCTGAAAAATTTACTGCCTCCATTTATTCTTGCATTGTGTATTATTGTTTCAATATGCTTAATATATTTATTTAGGAAATGACATTCTTTAGATAAATATGCCGCGGGCTTGCCACATCACCGTTTCCGTCTACTGGGAAGCGGAGCGTGATATGAGGGTTATGACGCATTCTTATCTTACAATGACGCTTTTAATCGATGGTCCCTCGTCTCCTGGGAAAAATATCGACGTGTACCTTCAACTCTTGATCGATGAGTTAAAGTCGCTGTGGGAACCTGGCGTGAGAGCCTATGATGCACAAGATTGTAACACTCGAGCCCAATGCTACTAATTTCAGTTACCGTTTGAACGTAATGTGGCACTTATTTCATTTATCTTGCTTGATTGTTACTTATTGTAATTTTACCCCGTCAACTCATTTCTGCATATAACAATTTAGGGCATCTAAAATAAAATTAAAAATATTCGTCTTGGCCTACTTGACACCCCTAACCCTGTTGTAGCGTCCGTGCATTGTGTTCTCGTCCCGTTCGGTGAAACGAGCGAGTTTGGACGGCTACGCGCACGTACGTGTCTCCGTTTTGGGGGTATGCTTTTTGATTGTAAAACACTTCATTTTAAATTTTGGATCCCGCCTAAAATTCTCTTATTTCAATTTCAAATGTTTGGACCCGACCCGGACGCAATTTGGAAATATTTTTTACATTGCGCCAAAACCCAATTTCTAATTTATTTAAACCGTCAAATATTTTTCTTAACCATATAATATATTTTCCTTTTCCCCTTAAATCTTTCAAATTTTCATCCCTCAACCAATCAAAATCTTTTAACCCCCATGGGCCCCACCTTCTCTCTCTCTCTCTCTCTCTCCCTCTCTCCCTCCTCTGCATACACTTATATATATTATATTCTTTTTAACCCTAATTTTTTTATTTACCACGTACCTCTCTCTCAACCTTTTTCTCTTCTTCCTTGCGACCACGAAAAACCTCATCCCGCTCCTGCACCTCGCCGCCGACGATCACCTCGTCGTCGCCTCCTGCCATCATCCTCGTCATCCTCATATCCATCACCTCACCTTCATCTCCCATCTCCAACCCCGACAACCATCACCTGAGAACCTGAACCCATCTCACGCAACCCTTGCCGCCTCACCCCTTCGCTGCAGTAACCCAACGCCGACGCCATCACCACCGGACTTCTCGTCTCCTCACCCTCATCACCTTCTCTCCCATCTCCTTCCTTCCGAGCCTGCACACCCCGACCAGGTCCGTGCACCCCCTGCACATAGTTGCACCGCCGGATCTGTCGCCGCCGGCGGCCTCGCCTCCATGCCCCGGCCTTCGTACAACCCCCTATAAGCAATACCTATCCGTCTTCTTCCTCCTTCCTCCTTCCTTCTTTTCATTTCTTAACAAAATTCTTTTCTGTTGATCGCCGGGCCTCCTACAGTTCGTGCACCGGAGCTCCGTCGACGTCGTCGACCTTCACGACCCCTCTGTTGATCGATGTAAGCCTTATCTCCACCATCCTTCCTCTCTTCTCCTTTTTCTTTTCTTCCATTACAATTCTTGAAAGAGTTGTTTACTGTTTTTGTGTCTCGCCGGAATCCGGCCGTGCCGGTGACGCGTCCCGACGTTCCAGCGAGGTACCCCGACCCGTGTGGTTCCACTGTTTGTCGTTTGGGTTCATTCCGTGAACCGTGCGCCCGTCGCGAGTTTTCCCCGCCGACGGTTAACGTTCCGTTTTCCAGATTCGCGACCCGTCGAGGCAAGTACCCCTTGCTACATGCTAAACAATATTTACATATACTTGATGACACCTTAAAACCTGTAATTTAACGTTGGTATTATAATTTCCCATTTTTCGTGTTCAAGATTGTTATATATCATTTATCTTTCAAACTTGGAACCTACCTGTTGCAATTACTGTATTGAACCTAATAACCACATTTACATGTTTTAATTTCACTTTCACTAATGACGTAGCCTATGGCACCCTATCTATCGTTTTACTACAATCGGACACTCGTGTACATTTAACCTGCATAAACTGCGATTTCATCCGTGGAACCCATATATATATATATTTATATCATTGCATCCATGAAGTCTTAACTTGTTAACATGATTAAACGTCTATAATTGTCTTACTGCATTCTTATAATGTTGAAATCATCTCTGTGACACAACTGATAACTGTACTGCTATTTGAGTGAATCTGCCTATTGCTTAATTCATTGCTTAGATCATGCTGTTGATAACCATGTTTGATTATGTAACTGAGTATGAGCACACCCATGATATTGTTTACATCTTGACCTGACTTGCTACATACATATTGATTTACCCGACATGGTACCGTATACTGCTTGACTTGACCTGATGTACCATGACCTGACCCGTTACCTGATCTTGTGTTTAATGCCAACAAACCTGATATGTAGTCCTCATGGACCGTTCCTGTTGTCTATCCAGACAAACTTGTTTACCTGATCCTGTGTTGGCATTAGTTTCTTGATTACGGGATACCTGACTTGACGTACACATATAACTTGGGGGTATGGGGAAATCAAATGTGAAACCTGACTTATAACTCAACAGTTCGCTACCTGTTCTGATCAGTTTTAGGCTAGGCCAGCCTTGGAATGATGATGCTGACATCATTCATCTGTACACATTCCTGTTTGGTGCCTAGCGGCATGTCTCGGTTTCAGCCCGAGAATCTTGGGGCCGTGGTCCCGGGTATGTACGGAATACTATTGAGTTACATCGATGATTCATCAATTTGGTTTCAAAGACTGTAGAACAGAAAACCTGATAAAAACAGTTTAGTTTACCCACTGCACCTCTGATTTATATTATTGTTACCCTTGCCTTATTCATGTTTATATTCGCATTGCCTGTTACCCTGTTTATTATGTTATTACTTGATGACTTGACGCGCTGACGTCTGGGTTTTGCATGGCCCAGATTCTGTACCGCTGTCGCAGTCCGAGCAGGAGTACTTCAGCCGACAGGCTGAGCTGTGAGTGTCAGTAGTAGTTAGCTTTTCTTTCCTGCATTTTATTCCTGATGTGAGCCTGCATTATGGGACATACTTTCCAGTTATTTTGTATTGGATCTTTCGCTTCCGCATTTTATTATTCTTGACTCATGTTATCTTGGATTATGGACATGTTTAGATAGTTTTATTTTGTTCTTGATATCTCTACAACCGTAATGTGACTGTGGATGGATACTTCCTACCCACAGGTAGCATGGTTGGCTATGTCACGTGCCCATTTTAGCATACTCTGGGAAGCGGGGCGTGACAAAGATAAACAATTTTTTCAGATGCGGGCCGTTTTGTTGTGGACAATTAATGATTTTCCTGTCTACGGCATGCTGTCGGGGTGGACAACTCAAAGTAAGTTTGTGTGCCCTTGTTATCATATTCATACGAGCAGCGTATGCTTGAAGTTTAGCAGGAAAGAGTCGTATATGTGCCACCGACGTTTTTTTCCTATAACTCACAGATTCAGAAGAAATAAAGAAATGTTCAATGGTAAGACGGAGACCGATAGACCTCCTAAACTATTGTCTGTTAACGACATACTGCAATAATGGAGAGGTTATCAGAATATCATGTTCGGAAAGACACAGAACAAAGATGCGATGCCATGCTCAATCTGTTGGAAGAAGCTTAATGGTTTATTTCAGCTTCCGTACTGGTCCGATCTACCATTGTGCCACAATTTAGATGTCATGCATATCGAGAAGGGCATTTTCGAGCACATCATCAATTTTCTGCTGTGTAAGAATGGAAAAACGAAGGACAATCTCAACGCCCTCGTGATTTGACGAATTTGAATGGTTTATCCATTAGAAAAGAATTGCAGTCTCGGCCTGTGACCGTTAAACCGATTTATTATGAGATCCCACTGCCAATCTACAACCTGGACAAAGTAGAGAAGCGGCGGTTCATGCGGGTGTTGAAAGAATTGTAAGTCCCCATTGGTTTCTCTTCAAACATTGCCAAACAGGTGCAGGTAGAAAACGGAAATATTGTAGGACTCAAGAGTCACGATTACCAGATATCGATCCAACAACTTCTTCCTTTATGCCTCAGAGTATCGGTAAAATCAGAAGTTGGTCTCATGCTTAACGACTTTTGCACCTATTTTCTGCAATTGTGTTCCAAACATATGGACGTCGGTGAGATAATACAAATCGAAGAAGATATTCTTTTGATCCTCTGCAAGTTAGAAGCTATCTTTCCACCTTCCTTTTTCGACACTATTGTTCACCTATCCATCCATCGGCAATCGATGTTAAGATTGGCGGTCCGGTGCATTACCGTTGGATGTATCCCATCGAGAGGTATGAAAATGTTTTTTATTCATCATTTAAATTTCAAAACATTATCGTGAATTATTAATATCTATCTCCTTTCAACAAATATCTATTAACTTTAAAAAATTATATCCGCAACGAGTATCGTCCTGAAGGTTCGATTGCGGAAGGCTGTCTCTTGGAAGAAGTCACGTCTTTCTGTATTCGTTTCCTAAACGACGATATCAGGACAAAGTTGAACAAACCGCCGCGTGTGCCTGACGTGTAGGGTGTTTTTCGTCACCCCATTGAGATGGGAATACGCGCGCGCTTGTCAGGCGCATTACAGATTCCCCTTGCCTAGGATAGGCTGGGGTTTATTGATTGTGGGGATCCGAATCTCCGGCAGTCACGGACTAAGCTGCTGTTAATTACTAGTATTTGGAGCTAGAGAAACTCCGATTGACGGGTTAAACTGGTCATGCGAACTCAATGTGTAGTGTGGTGTGTTGTGTTTTAAAAGGGGGGTTTGGATATATCGGGGGCCCCGTAGAGTTTTTACGGGGGTCCCGCTACTCGGATAGCGGGCTGGGGATTAAGGGGGCCAGCAGCCCCTTTGCGGGGTGTGGGGCAGCGCCCCGGCCCAAATTTTTTTTGAGAGGGATAGTGTTGTAGAGTATGTGTGTGTGTGTGTGTATACATATATATAAAATAAAAAAGGAGAAAGGGCATCCAAAGGATGCGTGGGAAAAAGCGCCAGCGCTTTGGGTGCTAGCGCTTTGAGCATAAGAGCGCTAGAGCGCTAGCGCCCCACGTGCCAGGCACGTGGGTGCTCGGATGCTAGCGCTTCGGGCGCTAGCGCTCTGCGTGCAAGAGCACTAGCGCCCCACGTGTCAGCACGTGGGCACTCGGGCGCTAGCGCTTGGGGCGCTAGTGCTTTGAGCACAAGGGCGCTAGCACTTTGAGCCCTAGCGCCCCACGTGTCAGCACGTGGGCGCTCGGGCGCTAGCGCTTTGAGCCAAGGGCGCTAGCGCTTTGAGCGCTAGCACGTGGGCGCTGGCGCATTGAGTGCAAGGGCGCTGGCGCTTTGAGCGCTAGTGCCCCACGTGTCAGCACGTGGGCACTCGGACGCTAGCGCTTTGGACTCAAGAGCGCTAGCGTTTTGAGCGCTAGCGCGCCACATTTCAGCACGTGGACGTTCGGGCGGCAAAAGGGACTTGGTCCCTACAATGGGAGTTGTACTCCCAGAAAAGAGCACTTATTATTATTATTATTTTGTGTGTGTGTGTGTGTGTGTGTATGTGAGGAGTTAAACTCCTAGGATATTTTGAAGCTGATGAAGAGCTTCTCCCCCTGAGCCTTAGTTCTTCCCCAAAGTGGGGTTTCTGGAGATGGGTCTCCTTCCTCCTCCTCTGTTGGCAGGATCTTGAAGATCAAGAGATATGAGATTTTAAAGATCTCTCATTTCTGAGATCTGATGGGAGATCTAAGCTTCCCTTTATGGGTTTTGTGGTGAAAAACTATTTAGTTTTATAAAAGGAAGTAAAACTCTTGATTTAATTCAAGAGAAAGAAGAAGGTTTTAGAACCTTGAGGAAGGAGAAGATCACAGATCTTGATTTTTTTGGGGAGAGAAAAATTTGTTGAGATATTTCATTATCTTTGCCTTTATAGGCTATACACTTTACATATAGTCCCTTGGGCTTTTCAGAATGGCATTTTGCATATCCCATGGCTCATGTGCCATTTCTTTTTGCACATAAGCCACGAGCTTTACAAAAATTTTGCTTTATGCCCATTTTGCATACATTCATACATAAAAAATTACATAAAAATTATTTATTACATGATCTATATTTTGGCATAGAGGAGGCTGGCCGCGGGCTCGACTTGGGCATGGGCCCGTTTGACCTGGGCTTGGGCCTACCTGGCTTGGGATTGACCTTGACATTGACTTGGTCAACCGGGGTGCAAAATTTGACCCCAGCAAAGTGCCCCCCATCAATGAATGCACATCGCATGCATGAGTTGTGTGCACGAAATTGATGGATCTTGAAGTTGGACTTCGAGGTGGAACATCATTCTAGGGGCGGAGCATTATCCCGGGGAGCATGATTTCCGGGGATCGGAGCATCATTCCGATTTGCGGAGCATAATTCCAGGGTCAGAGTATCCCTCGGGGAGCATGATTCCCGGGGATCGGAGCATCATTCCGATTTGCGGAGCATGATTCCAGGGATCAGAGCATAATTCCGAAGAGCAGAGCATGATTCCAGGGATCGGAGCATCATTCCGAAGAGCGGAGCATGATTCCAGGGATCGGAGCATCATTCCGAAGAGGAGCATCATTCCACGGTTCGGAGCATCATTCCGAAGCGGAGCATCATTCCAGGGTTCGGAGCATCATTCCGAAGAGCGGAGCATGATTCCAGGGATCGGAGCATCATTCCGAAGAGCGGAGCATGGTTCCAGGGATCGGAGCATCATTCCGAAGAGCGGAGCATCATTCCGAAGAGCGGAGCATCATTCCTGAAGCGGAGCATCATTCCAGGGTTCGGAGCATCATTCCGACGAGTGGCATACATTCTGACCGAAGCATAATTTCGATGCAGAGGTTGATTCCCAGGCGAAGCATAATTCCGATGGGGAAAGCAGATAATCCGAGGCGAAGCTTGATTTCGGCGCGGGGTACACTCTGAAACGAAGTATGATTCCGACGCAGAGCATGTTGGTTGACTTGATTCCGAGGTGAAGCATAATTTGGACGGGGAGGTCACTGGCTGATTCCGAGCTGAAGCATAATTCCGACAGGGAAGGCAAATACTCCGAGGCGAAGCATGATTTCGACACGAGGTACGTTCTGAGACGGAGCATGATTCCGGCGCATAGCTTGTTGGCTGACTTGATTCCGAGACGAAACATAATTTCGACACGGGGTACATTCTGAGACGGAGCATGATTCCGGCGCAGAGCCTGTTGGCTGACTTGATTCCGAGACGAAGCATAATTTCGACACGGAGTGCACATTCTAAGACGAAACATGATTCCGACGCAGAGCTTATTGGTTGACTTGATCCCGAGGCGGAGCATAATTCCGACGATGAGGTCGTTGGTTGATTCCGACCTGAAGCATAATTCCGACAGGGAAGACAGATACACCGAGGCGAAGCTTGATTTCGACGCGGGGTACACTCTGAGACGAACTATGACTCCGACGCAGAGCTGGTTGGTTGATTTGATTCCGAGGCGGAGCATAATTCCGACAGGGAATGTAGATATCCTGAGGCGAAGCATGATTTCGACACGGGATAAATTCTGGGACGGAACATGATTCCGCCGCAAAGGTTATTGGTTTGATTTGATTTGGGTTGACATCAGTATCGCTACACTGGAATATGGTACCAGGAGCGAATCATCATTTTCCATGAGTGGATTTGAGGATTTCGGTTTTTGTTTGGCATCTGCATTGCTGCACTGGAATAATGCCAGGAGCAACTCATCATTTGCCCCAAGAGGATTTAGGAATTGATGGCTTAGAAGGCAGGTTTAGATCCCTATCATCTAAGACTTTTCAATTTTATGGGCCGTAAGGGTCCCATAAAAGCATTTTCTCCCTACGAGTCGAAAGGATCCCGCAGGTGTATTTTCTCCTTAGGAGTCGTGGGGACTCCTAAGTGTGTTGCTGTAACGACCATGTTTTCTAATACCTAATAAAATATATTTTATTTAAATTTCTACTATCAAATATTTATTTACGTGTTTCTTTTATAGAAGAATAATTTTTAACGTAATGTTAATAATTTTCAAAGTATTAAATATGATTAAAGGAAATTTCTAAAATCTATTTATTGTTTTTATAGGCTTAAAATGTTTTAATAAAATTTTATAATGCCTTAAAATAATCAACATATTTTTATTATCAATTAAAGTAATTAATTCGTAATTAAAAATATTTTAAAGGATAAACTAGATATTATATAATTTTAATAACTAGCTAAAACCATAGGAATGGTTATATTATTTAGTTTTAGCCCAAAATTATTTTTATACTAAAGATAACAATATATTTTCTAAATTTTTTTCCATAATTTTTCCGTATTTTAAACTATTTTTAACAATTTTTTTAAACCAAATTCGATATTTAAAATAATAAACAGAATATTATTTTATTAATATAAAAAATATATTTAAAACCCCTTTAACCTGGACCGTTGGATCACATGATCCAACGGCCCAAACCCACGTGACGGCGCCCACGTGGTGGGGACCACGCGAAAACGCGTGGTCTCCACTCGCAGGCGCACGCGTATCGCGTGGCGACACGTGGCAGGCGGCGGGGGCTCGGCGGCGCGATCTGGGCCGTTGGATGCAGATCCAATGGCTACGAATCGTGGCGGTGGGCGCAATCATTAACATAATGATTTGCAATCATTGACCGGCGTGATTTTCCGTGTGATTTAACGTATTTTTGGATTTTCTTGTTGCCATTTGAACCCTATAAATAGACACCTTCAAACCTAAATTTCTCACACTTCAAAACTCCAAAAATTCTGAAAAAAATACCGGTGCCTTGACGCCGACGCTACGGCTCCACCCAATGGCCGAGGAAAAATCGGGGCGCGGAGCTATTGAGGATTTAGTACGAGCCTACGTTTTCAACCCTTCGACATCCGACTCAAACAAAAGGTAGGATCCGTCTCTCTCCCCTTTTCCTGTCACCTTCTTCGTTAACCTAGTTCCAACTTATAATCATCAACCCCTATTTAAAAAGTTGTTATAATATTTGTGCATATCTATTCCTTGTATCCTCAATAATGATAATGTTAACCCATATTTTAAAACGATATTTAAATTTCCTCTGTACACCAAAGCATATTGCACACCCATAATACCTGGAATCTGATATACTTAATGTCATAACCCATGAATTGTCATTTCACCTCTGACATACCCACACTTACCCATACTATAAAAATGATCTCGAAATAGGTTACTTCCACAAATTACTCTCGTTTAATTAAAATATTATATTAGTTTAAAATATCCATAAGAGATAAGATATGTGAAATAAATATTTTAGATACGTATATTTTACTTACATTTTTTCATCAACTACTATAATATTGTTAAACCCCTTCAACCTTTTTAAAGAAGAAAATACTAAATTTAAATAACGATATCTTTTCAAAAGGAATATTTAGTATCTTATTAAAAGGTAATTTTAAAATAACACCAATCTAGGACAAAGGAAAGGTTGTAGGTATCGGTCGTTTATCTAAACTAGACTTTGTGGTGTCTAGGCTAGACAAGTGAGAAAGGTAATTTTAAAAGGCCCGTCTCACGGTGATTCGTGAGCGGATCCCTCCTTTCCTTACTTGTGCTTACCTGGCCATAATTGGCGGTGAAGAGGCGATTTGAAGACCTCACAACTTGCCTTTTGAAACAGTTAGGAGCAGTCTAGTTTTTCAAATAAAAAAAACCTCTTGCAACTTGTCCTTATAAAAATCTTTTGCAAAAGATTTTCAAATAAACACCACAACTTTTTATCGAAAGGATATTTTCCGTAAAACATTATGTTTTTTTTTCCAAAATGATAAATATCCCAAATCTCATGGTTTTTCTTAGAAGTGATAAAAGATAATTAAACACCATTATTCTTTTTACTAAGCATTCCCTAAGATGACACGAAGTACTTTACGAACTTTATAAAATAAAACGAGTGGTTGTGGAAGGCCATATTAAACGAGATCAATAGTTTTTAAATTTTCAGTTTATGACAACATGACATATACAAAACATGATACGGTTAGGGTTAGAATGCGCGGACCTAGGTATGGAATACTTATTATGAAGATCCCTGCAGGCAGGGTGACCAGTCCAATATATGGGCGACTATACAAATATGAAGATCCCGATATTCCGGATGACCAGTCCAATATATGGGCGACTATACAAATATGAAGATCCCGATATTCTGGGTGACCAGTCCAATATATAGGCGGCTATACAAATATGAAGATCCCGATATTCCGGATGACCAGTCCAATATATGGGCGACTATACAATATGGAAATTCCATGCCTAGAGGTATACGCACTAACTCTAATTCGTCAAAACCCTTATACTGAACCACGGGGATGGGTAGTTTGATTAGGCAAGGAAATTCGGAACTCGGATTCCCCTACTACTCGATCATGATCCCGAGAAGTGAAACGCTACATTTCACTTCCCCAGTTGTTGTTCCGTGGCAACAACGGAATAATCGCGAGTATCCGGACCCTTATTTAACAAACTAAAACGTTTACAATACCTATTGATACTCAACACCAAACTCATATCATATGCTATACCTACCTGTTATCTTATCTACCTTTCTTTCTGATACACGAGTTATTCATTATCTTGGATGTGGATATTTTACCAGCTTAGACTTGTTGTTTATTATGGAACTGAAGGGTGGTAATACCTGTGCACTTGAGTGATATTCACGCTAGACAAAACTCCATCGTAGTCATGGGACACCTTTCGGGGATGTTCACGCTACCACATTGATTGCCATCTCAGGCACGAGCACCAGCTCATACTGCTTCCAGCTAGTCATGGAATACCTCAAGGATACGAGTATGATCACCCGTCAATTCCATCCATACACACCTTGTTTAACCTGATCTAATTCTTTGACTGAATATCCGTTTGACTTGACTTGAACCTTTACCGAACATATACCTCACACAACCTACTCATATTCACATATCTAATTTGTATATAACCTCATACCTTTATACACATGTACATCATATTCATTATATACACATGTTCGTTTCTATATCTTTACTTTCTTATGAGGCAATCCTACCCGAGTATAACTCGCTGACGAACCTTCCTTTTCTTCCTCTATCTTTGGAATGTCCGTAAGATAAGAATGAGTATTATGGTAAGGATCAAGGTGTGAAGCCAGCTTATGAAGATTATGCAGACTGGACGATGGAAGATTAGATAGTTTTAATTTTTGTTGTTGCCCACATGTTTAGTGCTTTTGTTTCTCCTTTGATGTAATTAAACTACTTAGTTTATTTTACTCTTTCTTTTGGGATATAATAAAGTTTGGTTAATGGAAATAAATGCCTTTCGCTTTTATTATTTTTGTTTTGGTACACATCCTGCATGTTATATATTCATACGCTTAACGTAACTGTATTGAATAGACCACCTTCAATATAGTTAGGTTGCGGACTTTGCCACGTCATCCTTCACCTTCTTTTGGGAAGCGGGGCGTGACAGGTTTTTGTGGTGGCCCATGCAGGTCCTCTTGTGTACTAAAATGAAATCGTTAACTGACTTATTATATTTGTTAATCTCATCCATCTATACCGATATCATAGTTTTCCTATGTCCCTTGTCTCTTCCTTGACATTCCGTACCCTGTCCATGACCTTCTGTTCAAGTCATGGCAAATCTTTCCGACGAGGATGACATGTCCGATATTACTTTTGAATCTATATTTGGAGATTCAAATGACCAAGTCGTAGACTCTCAGGCGGTTATTTCCGACAGCGACTCGGAAGACGAAGAAGTCGATGCTGCAACTCCGGAGCCTGTGATGGCTAATGACTCCGAAGATGAAGAAGAATATCCTATAGAAAAGGAGCATATACAGGAGGGGCCAGAAAAAGAGGCTATTGCGGCGGAAGAGAATCCTATGGAATATGATCCGGATGAGGATGTTCCTGCAAAGGAACAAAACCTTATATAGAGGGGGAATCGAAGGGCGAGGCTCCTGCCAGGGATGAGCCGAAGGATGAAGTTTTGAGCGAGGAGGAACTCGAGACCGAAGAAACTTAGGAAGTTGTCACCACAAGACACCGTGGGAATGGTCGTATCTTTCTTATTGCGAGGACCTATCACCACTTGTAATCGAGACTAATAAGTCTTTTTCCTTTCTTTGGCCGAATAAAATGATGTAAGAATAGTATGAGCATGTCCTTACTTCCGGTTGTACTCTCCATATTGAAGTTGGATAATAAAATCTTAGTTTCGAGCAAAAATCTCTCTTGTGTCTCTTGCTCTTCTTATTCGTCTCTCTCTTGCATTAATTGTTGTTCTTCCATGCAAGTTATTATCCTGTCTCATCCCTTAGCCTGATTGTAACCTAACCTATTCTGATTTAGATCATTAATGGCTGGACGACACCATCAACGCAACCGAAGGGGAAATGGAGTCAATGAAGCCACTGCTCAGCAAGCAGCTATGCTACAAATGATGCAAGGACTATTGGAGCAACAGCAGCAGCAGACAGCTGCCCTTCATCAGGAGCTACGAGAAAGTAGGCAGCAACAAGCAGAGATTTTAAGTAAGGCACTAACCCCAGTTCCTCAAGGTTCGGCGGGAGTGAAACAGTTCAGATCATTCCACCCTAAGACTTTTTCGGGGAAGGAAACTCCTTTAGAAGCTGAGAAATGGCTCAAGGGAACAGTCAATGATCTCAGTGCCGCTCAAATTCCGAAGGACGCGTGGGTGAACATCGCTAAGCTACAACTTACGGATAATGCCAGGATATGGTGGGAGGCAGAGGAAAGTAGATCGAAGGAGCCCATCGACTGGGAAAGGTTCAAACAACGTTTTGATACCCAGTACTTTCTAGTCGTGGCACACCTAAAAATGGAATGGGAGTTTATCCAATTCCAACAGGGAGGTATGTGGGATAAGTCGGTGGATGAGTATGCTTCGGAGTTCGCGAAATTAAGTCGGTTTGCGCATCACCTGGTGGCAACCCCGGAACTGTATGCTAAAAGATTCCGACAAGGGTTGGACCTGAAGACGCAGTCCTCCATGTCTTCTGCTACTCTTTCAACTTATGATGAAATCTTAGAGGCGGCACGAAACTTTGAAGACCTTCAGAGACGCATAAGGAAGGATGACCGTTTGTCTGGCATTAAGCGACCAGCCAATCAAATTCTTGAGGGATCATCTTCCAGATTCAACGGGAGACAACAACCTAAGAGACCAGCAAGACCAGCTATTTTTGGAAAACCAGCCGTTGTATGCAACCATTGTGGTAGGACCGGACACTACATGAGAGACAGTCGCATTTTGAAAAAACTTTGCATAGTATGTGGGTCTCCGGATCATGCCATTGGGGACTGTCCTCGGAGAGGGAGATAATCAGGCCCCGTCAACAAGCCGGCTAACTATGTGGCACCACGACAGGGAAACCAGCCACCTTCCGCCACTCAACCAACTGGTCAAGGGGAAACACCAAAAGGACCACCCTTGCCATCACAGGAGCGTGTTTTTCAGCAAGCGCAAAGGAATGGACCCAAACGTCAGACCTTCACCATGACGGCCGTGAAGGCTGATGCCACGTGGCAAGACAGCAGAGGTACTCTTTTCTTTTTCAACCTTTCTTTGATACCATGCTTAACCATCCTTCGATGCAAATCTTAGTTAAACTCACCATAATTTCTCTAGTTTTCGTAATTTCGACTAGTTGCCTTTATGTTATATCTCGCAAGTTTTCCATCAATTCACAACCTCCCTTCAACTTCCAAACTCTTCTATCTGGAAGCAACTACTGATTTTACATTTTTCGATTCCTTGTACCTAAACCCTGTAGATACTTTCCATGCATCAAGTGATACACCAACTCGCGGGAGCGACACATGCAGCAAAGAGGATTCATGACAGCGTTACTGATTTCCGTGCCTAGTAGTAGCCACTCCTTTAAAAATTTCAAGTATGAAATTATTCTAAGGAGGGTAGATCGTAACTATCACAACCATTCTTGCAATTCTTAGCAAACCCAGAATTTTTAAACATCCACAACGATTTTTCGGAGAAGGGACTTGGTGATGTGATGTATCAGCGCGGCGATATAGTTGCATATGCGTCAAGATAACTAACGACTTGTGGACACAACTATCATGTTCAGATTTAGAACTGGCGATGGTAATTTTCATCTTGAAGATATAGAAACACTACTCTAAGGAGAACATGGGAACACGGATGGTTGAAACACATGAAGCGGATGAGAGGGGTCAAGTTTTATATGGGAGAAGTGCCGATCGGTTGGGACGACCCTGAAGATGGAGAATTTGTAAGATTGACATAATTGTAGAAAGAAAGAAAAAAAGAGAGATGGTGATACAATGCAGCAAGCGCGGAAAACTCAGCCCACGGTTCATAGGTCCCTTCGATATTCTCGAACGAGTTGGAAAGGTTGACATAACCTACGAGCAGCAACCGGTCGGAATACTAGAAGGATGAAACCTTGAGAGACAAGACAATCCAGCTGGCTAGAGCTATATGAAGAAAGAACTACTAGACAGACATACACGGACGAGAGAGCGAGACCCAAAATTTTAACCCCGATAAACCTTTCTTAGTGATTTCTTTCTTCCCTTGACCTACCTTCTGAAATTTCGAGGACGAAATTATTTTAAGGAGGGTAGATTGTAACGACCATGTTTTCTAATACCTAATAAAATATATTTTATTTAAATTTCTACTATCAAATAATTATTTACATGTTTCTTTTATAGAAGAATAATTTTCAAAGTAATGTTAATAATTTTCAAAGCATTAAATATGATTAAAGAAAATTTCTAAAATCTATTTATTGTTTTTATAGGCTTAAAATGTTTTAATAAAATTTTATAATGTCTTAAAATAATCTACATATTTTTATTATCAATTAAAGTAATTAATTCATATTTAAAAATATTTTAAAGGATAAACTAGATATTATATAATTTTAATAACTAGCTAAAACCATAGGAATGGTTATATTATTTAGTTCTAGCCCAAAATTATTTTTATACTAAAGATAACAATAAAATATATTTTCTGAATCTTTTTTCATAATTTTCCCGTATTTTTAACTATTTTTTTAAACCAAATTCGATATTTAAAATAATAAACAGAATATTATTTTATTTATATAAAAAAAATATTTAAAACCCCTTTAACCTGGACCGTTGGATCACAAGATCCAACGGCCCAGACCCATGCGGCGGCGCCCACGTGGTGGGGACCACGCGAAAACGCGTGGTCTCCACTCGCAGGCGCATGCGTATCGCGTGGCGACATGTGGCAGGCGGCGGGGGCTCGGCGGCGTGATATGGGTCGTTGGATGCAGATCCAACGGCCACGAATCGTGGCGGCAGGCGCAATCATTAACAGAATGATTTGCAATCATTGACCGGCGTGATTTTCCGTGTGATTTAACGTATTTTTGGATTTTCTTGTTGCCATTTGAACCCTATAAATAGACACCTTCAAACCTAAATTTCTCACACCTCAGAACTCCAAAAATTCTGAAAAAAATACCGGTGCCTTGACGCCGACGCTACGGCTCCACCCAATCGCCGAGGAAAAATCGGGGCGCGGAGCTATTGAGGATTTAGTACGAGCCTACGTTTTCAACCCTTCGACATCCGACTCAAACAAAAGGTAGGATCCGCCTCTCTCCCCTTTTCCTGTCACCTTCTTCGTTCTCAATAACCTAGTTCCAACTTATAATCATCAACCCCTATTTAAAAAGTTGTTATAATATTTGTGCATACCTATTCCTTGTACCCTCAATAATGATAATGTTAACCCATATTTTAAAACGATGTTTAAATTTCCTCTGTACACAAAAGCATATTGCACACCCATAATACCTAGAATCTGATATACTTAATGTCATAACCCATGAATTGTCATTTCACCTCTGACATACCCACACTTACCCATACTATAAAAATGATCTCGAAATAGGTTACTTCCACAAATTACCCTCGTTTAATTAAAATATTATATTTGTTTAAAATATCCATAAAAGATAAGATATGTGAAAAAAATATTTTAGATATGTATATTTTACTTACATTTTTTCATCAACTACTATAATATTGTTAAACCCCCTTCAACCTTTTTAAAGAAGAAAATACTAAATTTAAATAACGATATCTTTTCAAAAGGAATATTTAGTATCTTATTAAAAGGTAATTTTAAAATAACACCAATCTAGGACAAAGGAAAGGTTGTAGGCATCGGTCGTTTATCTAAACTAGACTTTGTGGTGCCTAGGCTAGACAAGTGGGAAAGGTAATTTTAAAAGGCCCGTCTCACTGTGATTCGTGAGCGGATCCCTCCTTTCCTTACTTGTGCTTACCTGGCCACAATTGGCGGTGAAGAGGCGATTTGAGGACCTCACAACTTGCCTTTTGAAACAGTTAGGAGAAGTCTAGTTTTTCAAATAAAAAAACCTCTTGCAACTTGTCCTTATAAAAATCTCTTGCAAAAGATTTTCAAATAAACACCACAACCTTTTATCGAAAGGATATTTTCCGTAAAACATTATGCTTTTTTTTCCCAAAATGATAAATATCCCAAATCTCATGGTTTTTCTTAGAAGTGATAAAAGATAATTAAACACCATTATTCTTTTTATTAAGCATTCCCTAAGATGACACGAAGTACTTTACGAACTTTATAAAATAAAACGGTGGTTGTGGAAGGCCATATTAAACGAGATCAATACTTTTTAAATTTCCAGTTTATGACAACATGACATATACAAAACATGATACGGTTAGAGTTAGAATGCGCGGACCTAGGTATGGAATACTTATTATGAAGATCTCTGCAGGCAGGGTGACCAGTCCAATATATGGGCGACTATAAAAATATGAAGATCCCGATATTCCGGGTGACCAGTTCAATATATGGGCGACTATACAAATATGAAGATCTCGATATTCCGGGTGACCAGTCCAATATATGGGCGACTATACAAAATGAAGATCCCGATATTCCGGGTGACCAGTCCAATATATGGGCGACTATACAAATATGAAGATCCCGATATTCTGGGTGACCAGACCAATATATGGGCGACTATACAATGTGGAAATTCCATGCCTAGAGGTATACGCACTAACTCTAATTCATCAAAACCCTTATACTGAACCACGGGGATGGGTAGTTTGATTAGGCAAGGAAATTCGGAACTCGGATTCCCCTACTACTCGATCATGATCCCGGGAAGTGAAGCGGTACATTTCATTTCCCCAGTTGTTGTTCCGTGGCCACAACGGAATAATCGCGAGTATCCGGATCCTTGTTTAACAAACTAAAACGTTTACAATACATATTGATACTCAACACCAAACTCACATCATATGCTATACCTACCTGTTATCTTTTCTACCTTTCTTTCTGAGACACGAGTTATTCAGTATCTTGGATGTGGATATTTTACCAGTTTAGACTTGTTGTTTATTATGGAACTGAAGGGTGGTAATACCTGTGCACTTGAGTGATATTCACGCTAGACAAAACTCCATCGTAGTCATGGGACACATTTCGGGGATGTTCACGCTACCACATTGATTGCCATTCCAGGCACGAGCACCAGCTCATACTGCTTCCAGCTAGTCATGGGATACCTCAAGGATACGAGTATGATCACCCGTCAATTCCATCCATACACACCTTGTTTAACCTGATCTAACTCTTAGACTGAATATCCGTTTGACTTGACTTGAACATTTACCAAACATATACCTCACACAACCTACTCATATTCACATATCTAATTTGTATATAACCTCATACCTTTATACACATGTACATCATATTCATTATATACACCTGTTCGTTTCTATACCTTTACTTTCTTATGAGGCAATCCTACCCGAGTATAACTCGCTGACGGGCCTTCCTTTTCTTCCTCTATCTTTGGAATGTCTGTCAGATAAGAGTGAGTATTATGGCAAGGATCAAGGTGTGAAGCCAGCTTATGAAGATTATGCAGACTGGACGATGGAAGATTAGCCAGTTTTAATTTTTGTTGTTGCCCACATGTTTAGTGCTTTTGTTTCTCCTTTGATGTAATTAAACTACTCGGTTTATTTTACTCTTTCTTTTGGGATGTAATAAAGTTTGGTTAATGGTAATAAATGCCTTTCGCTTTTATTATTTTTGTTTTGGTACACATCCTGCATGTTATATATTCATACGCTTAATGTAACTGTATTGAATAGACCACCTTCAATACTGTTAGGTTGCGGACTTTGCCACGTCATCCTTCACCTTCTTTTGGGAAGCGGGGCATGACAGTTGCTCCTTTGTGAGTCGTAAGGATCTCACGCGGAAATTTTCTCCTTACAAAGTCGAGAGGACTTTGCGAGTGCATTTCATCTCTTTTTTACGAGTTTGCGCCCTTTCGGGTTTTCACAAACTCGCCTGCGGTCCTGCTGTTTTTACTTACGGAGCCCTTTCGGATTTTCATCCGTACCCATTTTGCTTGTGGACATACCATTTTTTTAAATTTTTTTTTCATTTATTTTTTTATTTTTGGTGGGACTTTGAATGTGGTCTCACCGGTAGGACTTGGGAGAGATTGGGATTGTTTTACGCCCGTGGATTGTATACGGTTTTGCAGGGTGTATGATCCAGACCGTAGGGCCGGAAAAATTTCGGGACTTTGTTGGCGTCTGCATCGCTGCACTGGAACATGGTACCAGGAGCGACTCATCATTCGCCATTGGGATTTGGAATTTGGCTGGCGTCTGCATCGCTGCACTGGAATATGGTACCAGGAGCGACTCATCATTCGCCGTTGGGATTTGGAATTTGGCTGGCTTCTGCATTGCTGCACTAGAATATGGTACCAGGAGCGACTCATCATTCGCCGTTGGGATTTGGAATTTGGCCGGCGTCTGCATCGCTGCACTGGAATATGGTACCAGGAGCGACTCATCATTCGCCGTTGGGATTTGGAATTTGGCTGGCGTCTGCATCGCTGCACTGGAATATGGTACCAGGAGCGACTCATCATTCGCCATTGCCTATTAGGAAGTGATGGCTTAGGAGACAGGTTTAGATCCCTATCACCTAAGACTTTTCAATTTCATTGGCCGTAAGGGTCCCATAAAAGCATTTTCTCCCTACGAGTCATAAGGATCCCGTATGTGCATTTTCTCCTTAGGAGTCGTGAGGACCCCCAAGTGTATTTTTCCTTTGTGAATTGTAAGGATCTCACGCGGGGATTTTCTCTTCACGTATCGTGATGACACATGAGCGGGTCTTCCCAAATGGAGCATAATTCCAAGGGTGGAGACCGACCGTTGGAATGATGATTGCAGTTGGGGCATGGGTATACTGAGAATTATTTGAGCCTGTGGATTGTATACGGTAGTCAATTTGGGGACTGGCCGTAGGGCTGGGGAATTTTAGAAAATTTGATTTTGGTTAGTGTCTGCATCGTTGCACTGGAATATGGTACCAGGAGTGACTCATCATCTGCCGTTTTTTTTTCTTTCTGTTTTTGGTTTTTGCATTTTTTTTTGTTTTACCGCGATTGCTCTATCATTTCAGCTTTTCTTATCGTGAAGATCGTGATTGCCCTATCATTTCGGCTATTTATTCGCGGTTGCCCTATCAATTCGGCTTTATTTTTCATCTTTATTTTACTCGCTGATTTTTATTACGAGTTGCCCCATCATTTCGACTTTTTCTTTTTATTTATTTATTTACACATTTTTTGTTTATTTATTTACACATTTTTTTTACATTTCCAGTTTAACGACTTAGCGGTCGATTGTTCCCAGTTTAACGACGTGGTGGTCGATTGTTTTCAGAAAAAAGCAGATGTCTGAGAGAATCAGTTTCACGAAGAACTTCGGTCTCTATTTGTATGAAATTGGCGGTCGCGGCTTGACTGTTTGTTAACACACCTTTGGACAATTCTATCTCTCCTGCCTTGTATTGCTTTTCGACCCAATCTTTGAAAACGAAGCAGTCCTCAATGGCATGACCTATCACTCTGTGATAGGGGCAGTATTTGGGGTCGTCGGTCATATTTGCTTCCTGCGGTCTTTTTGACTCTGGCAGTTGCAGACGTTCCTCAGGGCGTCTTTGAATATTTTACGGATTTTGTCCCTTCTGAAGGAATAGACCTTATCCAGCTTCTCTTTCAGTGGAGATTCTCCTCCCTTTCCGAACACTGGCCTCCGAGGCTGGTTGGCATTAGACCCGTTCATCCCTCGCTTATTTCGGTTAGCCGAAGTGTTGAAAGATTCAGTATCACCGGAATTTCCGCCTTTGCGATTTTCGTCCTTTCGGTTTCTCCAGGACCTATTGTTATTTTGGGAGTCGGAGGAGGACTCCTGCTTTGAGCGTTCCAACATCTGAACTTTTCTGGTCAGCTCTTGGAATGTTTTGAGACCCGCGGTGCATAGAAACGGGGCCATCCAATTGTTGAGATTTCCGACGAGGAGACTGACAGATTGGTCCTGCTCTATCGGCGGTTCACATTTGACGGAGAGCTTGCGCCATCACCTTGTCTTTGCTTCTGAGCTGTTTTCGGAGCTCTTGGAGAAGTTGCTGCTCTGCATTCTTGGGACGGAAGATTGGCTCATCTTCGCTTTCCGAGCCCGACTCCTCATGGACCGAAGGGTCTTTCTTCCTATCATCCTCATCAAGAGGATTTTCATCACCCAGCAGAGGCAGCTGTTCTTGGGAAACGACAACCACATTCAAGCCAGATTGGATTTAAGATGTGGTGGCCCCGTCCTTGCTCTTGCTGCGCGTGCCCACCATGTAGACAGTGTGGATAACACGTTCAGCCATCCCCTCATTTTTGGCGGGTAACCCTGTTCCTCGAATCTCATGAGGTTCTGCCTAGCAGGAGCCCTAGCCCTTTTGTTGGCTCTGTATCTGAGCCTTTTCTGCCTTATGTTCTCAATTTTAAGGGCTTGGCGGGCATCTGTTTCCTGGGAATCCACCGTGAGTCGATTAGCGGGGAGCTTAGAGAAGACACCCGATCGAGCAGCTGTCAGGGGCACCGCCGGAGCTTGCTCGAGACACCCTGTTGCTTTGTTGGTGTTGATGGCCTTGCCCCCAGCTGGGGCCATGGAGAGTCGTTCGGAAACGGACTTGCGTTTGGGCTGAGGTGCCCTCGCGACCATGACGTTCGGCCTTTTCCCCTTTGAGGCTGGTTTATCCATCACTGGGGCTTGAAGAGCAGGGACGACGTTCGCTGGCACGAACAGAATAAAGCCGCATGTTAGCAGCGGCTCCTCCCACTTTCGCCCAAGACTGGTCGGAAGGACCGTCCTGGAGTCCATCTTCATCGTGTAGGAGACGGGAGCTTAGTTCATCTTCGGAGACATCGTTGAAAGGTGATTGCTTGAAAATCTGCATGAAAGAGCATTATTTTAGTATAAATATAGATATGTATATTGATTGAGTTCGCATGAACGTTTAACCCGAAATATGGGAGGAGAGATAAGTCCCATCGGGCGTGCCAGAATCTGTAGGGTTTTTTTCGTCACCCCATTGAGATGGGAATACGCGCGCGCTTGTCAGGCGCATTACAGATTCCGCCTGCCTAGGGTAGGCTGGGGTTTATTGATTGTAGGGATCCGAATCTCCGGCAGCCGCGGACTAAGCTGCCGTTAATTACCACTCGCATTTGGAGCGAGAGAACCTCCGATTGATGGGTTAAACTGGTCATGCGAACTCAATGTGCAGTGTGGTGTGTTGTGTTTTAAAAGTGGGGTTTGGATATATCGGGGGCCCCGCAGAGTTTTTACGGGGGTCCCGCTACTCGGATAGCGGGCCGGGGGTCAAGGGGGCCAGCAGTCCCTTTGCGGGGTGCGGGGCAGCGCCCCGACCCAAAATTTTTTTTGAGAGGGATAGTGTTGTAGAGTGTGTGTGTGTGTATACATATATATAAAATAAAAAAAGGGAAAGGGCATCCAAAGGATGCGTGGGAAAAAGCGCCAGCGCTTTGGGTGCTAGCGCTTTGAGCGCAAGAGCGCTAGCGCCCCATGTGCCAGGCACGTGGGCGCTCGGGCGCTAGCGCTCTGAGCGTAAGAGCGCTAGCGCCCCACGTGTCAGCACGTGGACGCTCGGGCGCTAGCGCTTTGGGCGCTAGCGCCCCACGTGTCAGCACGTGGGCGCTCGGGCGCTAGCGCTTTGGGCGCTAGCGCTTTGAGCGCTAGCGCTCCACGTGTCAGCACGTGGGCATTCGGACGCTAGCGTTTTGGGCGCTAGCACTTTGAGCGCTAGCGCCCCACGTGTCAGCATGTGGGCGCTCGGGCGCTAGCATTTTGGGCGCTAGGGCTTTGAGCGCTAGCGCCCCACGTGTCAGCACGTGGGGGTTCGGGCGGCAAAAGGGACTTGGTCCCTACAATGGGAGTTGTATTCCCAGAAAAGAGCACTTATTATTTTGTGTGTGTGTGTGTGTATGTGGAGTTAAACTCCTAGGATGTTTTGAAGCTGATGAAGGGCTTCTCCTCTTGAGCCCTAGTTCTTCCCCAAAGTGGGGTTTCTGGAGATGGGTCTCCTTCTTCCTCCTCTGTTGGCAGGATCTTGAAGATCAAGAGATATGAGATTTTAAAGATCACTCCTTTCTGAGATTTGATGGGAGATCTAAGCTCCCCTTTGTGGGTTTTGTGGTGAAAAACTATTTAGTTTTATAAAAGGAAGAGTAAAACTCTTGATTTAATTTAAAAGAAAGAAGAAGGTTTTAGAACCTTGAGGAAGGAGAAAATCACAGATCTTGATTTTCTTTGGAGAGAGAAAAAGTTGTTGAGATATTTCATTATCTTTGCCTTTATAGGCTATACACTTTACATATAGCCCCTTGGGCTTTTCAAAATGACATTTTGCCTATCCCATGGCTCATGTGCCATTTCTTTTTGCACATAAGCCATGGGCTTTACAAAAATTTGGCTTTATGCCTATTTTTCATACATTCATGCATAAAAAAATTACATAAAAAATTATTTATTACATGATCTATATTTTGGCATGGAGGAGGCTGGCCGTGGGCTCGACTTGGGCATGGGCCCGCTTGACCTGGGCTTAGGCCCACCCGGCTTGGGGTTGACCTTGACTTTGACTTGGTCAACCATGGTGCAAATTTTGACCCCAACATGACGGTCCAATTGGAACCAGAAAACTGAAAAACATGTTTTACGATCTCATGAGCAGTTTACATTCATACATCTTGCTAAACAGTGAATGCTTTGTTAAATATGCAGAGTAAGTTTTTCTAATTTCATCCATTTAAACGTTCGATATTAAATTTTATCTAACTGATATAACTGTAAATTAATGAACAGAGTGTATAAAACTATACTCAAGAGATCGAATCCTAGGACATGGTCGGATGATAGAATCGAAGAAGAACAGAGACGTACTTTCGCCGCATGGTGTAGATAAGAAGTCGACGGAAAATTGAGTCATGGAGAGCAGATTGATAGAGATGTCCAAGCCCTTTTAAGCAGTCTAACAATTGCAGCTACGTTTTACAACAAGTGCGGGGTTTTCGGTTACAAATTTGAGATAGAAAGGACGGAACGTATTAGAGCTACACAAAATAGCGGCGTCGCAATCATCGACGACAGAAGAAATTCTTACTGCGGTGTTCTTGAAGAAGTTATAGCGGTCTCATATATGCATAAGACTATCTCATTTCATATATTCCAATGTAGATGGTATGATACCAAGTCTAACCGGGGTAAGAAATCGATGGTCTCACTTTGGTAAACACCAAACGGACAGCATACGAATACGATAGCTTTATTTTTCCCTCAATGGAGACACAAATTTATTATTCTCGAGACTTAAAGAAGGTTGACTTGAGTGTTGTTTGTCGTTGGAAACCGAGAGATTATTATAATGTGTCGATATTGAATGACTCTAAAGATGAGAGTGACGATGAAGATCTCGTGATAACATGTCTCAGTCCATCTATTAAATGTACCAGGGATCCAAACTATTCTGCACCGTCCATCAATACGTTGGTAAGACGTGATATCGGCCAATTGATTGTCACGGATCAAGATTGTGAGAATCCACCTAACGAATCTTCAGCCAATGTACCAAAGAAATGTGTTAGGTAATGAAATTGAAATAAATGTTTGAAATTGCATAATGATTATAAGTAATGAAATAATATTTGTACACACAGTCACGCCCTGCTTCCCAGTAGACAGAAACGGTGACGTGGCAAGCCTGCAACGTATTTACTATGAGAATACGTTAAGCGTAATTAAGCAATATAAAAATGTACAGGAATAACAAAAGTAATAAGATGAAACAACAACTTTATTTACATTCAAATTTACATACAACTGTTTGTAATAAAAAGATACAATGATAAAGCAAATGCCTAAATAATGTCATACTGGAAGTAAGTGCAGGCATGAGCCAGTAGTCTGGCTGAGCGGCAGATTGGTCCAAGTCCTTTTGGCTCGGCTCTATCTCCTCAGAGTCCGGTCCTCTTGACGAACATTCCAAAGAAAGAAACAGAGATGAATGTCGTCAGCGAACTAGCGCTCGGTAAGTCCCCAAAAGAAGTAAAAGAAAATGACTGAATGATATATAAAGTGAATAGAAACCAAGTAAATGTGAATAGGTAAGGTTGTATATGAGGGTATCTAAGCATGATCTTTTACATGTATGAGATAGCTATTCTAACATGGTTATTTATAGTTTGGTAAAGAAGGTATTCGTGTATACGATACGAGTCCATCTTACCCCATGGACTATGGTAACATATAGTACAAGGCCCTGTCATGACCCATAGGACAATGACACGTGAATCCATGTAAGTGTCTTTTAAAGCGACCTCTCGTGCCATGATATATGTTCCGTACTAATCTACCTCTTTATCCCCACGTATTGTAGTATATATTTCAAGTTAACAGGTCTTGGCCGAATCTATGAATATAAAAATATACAGGTTCATGTTCAAGATATAATCATGTATTCAGGTATTACTGCCAAGTTCATGTCAAGTTATATCCATGGTTCGGTCAAGTCAAGTCAAGTATTCAAGTTCAATTTTGCTATTTGAATTCGAGTGTTCGGGTTCATGATCAAGTATTCAAGTTTGTGTTTGATTTTGGATTCTGGTTTGAGTTTGGATTCAGGTTGGAGTCAGCGTCTTATAAAAAGATATAGCTCTTGAATTTCTTAAGTTCAGGAGTAATCGGACAACTGCTGTATATGGACAACATGATTTGTGTCTTTTTTCAAGACAATTTTCATTGATAAACTCCATTAATTTACAGTGTTGTTTAACCTGAATAGGAAAGCACTCACTTTCTCCGGCTCCCTAGGGCTTAAGAGAAATGATACCGCTTAAACCTATATTAATCTAAGATTCTTAAAGATTTATTCTTGTTTTTTATATTGTATTTATATTGTTTGCATTTCTCGAGGGGGTTTTATGAAAAATATTAATATTGTTTAAAAATAAAGCTTGAGGGTGATTTATAATATTTAGAGTTTTTATGAACATATATTTTAATTTTAGTGGTATTTTAGCGATGAAACCTAGTTTTTAAAAGTTTATGGTATTTTAATGAAAACTACTTTTGTAAATATTTTATTAAAAATTTATTCTTTCATTAAAAAATATTTTTTTTCACACTTTGTTTTTTATTGAAAATACGGTTTCATAATTTTATATAATTTTCCAAAATTTTAATTTTGTTTAAGAAAATCATATTTCTTTTAAAATCGTATTCTTATTCTTTTCGAGACCGAATTCTCCGTGAGGAGCTCTGTATCTCTTTCTACTATCCCAAGAATGTGCGATAATCCGCATCATCCACAAGCGGGTCCCATAAAGAGGGTTGCAGAGGCGTAATTGCAAAAGAAGATAAAAATATCGATTAAAAATGTATTTTGTAAAAGCGATGGTATTTTATTGTAATTCACATTCTTTAAATTAACCATACATCTAAAATATCGTGCTATGAAGCCATAGTATTTTTGAATGGGGTAGATCGTTACCCCGTGAATTTTCTAGAGGTATGTATGCTAGTTATCGAATAAAGGGTTATATTTAAAGTTCATGGTATTTATGTGAAAAAGTTTGTTATATGATCATACACAAGGAATTTTAATTGCATAAAAAAGGTAAATAAAGAGAATAACATTTTAAAGTTATGTTAGGTATTGGTGTGACTTAAAAAGCTGATTAAAATATTGAAAGGAAAATGTTATCAGGGTGAACTCCACTTTTGTCGATATGTTTTAAGAATGCGATTTGAAACGAAATGAAAGAGAAGAATAAGGACTTACAGGTTGCGTAGCGTTGATAAGAGAGTAAGAAAGGGACATGGGGTCTCTGTGGTATCGCGGTATCGTCGGGAAAAGCTCCGATCTTCAACGGAAAGAACTTGATCGCTAACTCCACTTGATTAGCCTTAACCCCTCTTGAACTTAGAAAATTTTGGAGAATTTTTTATAGGGATTTTCAGAATAAGGAGAGCTAGGATTTATAGTGTAGAAATGAGGGTGTGTGAGTTAAAGAATTGAATTAAAAAGCTTTAAAATAGGTTTAATGGGGAATTGAAGAGCTTCTGGATGAATGCAGAGAAATCAAACACTACAGTGGAGTATAGGGGAGTCAATGGGACACACATGCAAAGAATGGAGCGATTTGGAGCTAGTTGGACCGTCGGTGGCGGCAAAAAGATGGATTTTGGCAGTTGGATTTAGTCTATCTGTCTTGAGATTCGTGCCATGTGTTATATTCGGTGTTAACTCCTCATTTATCCCGTTTGATTTTTCTGAAACTTTTCAATTCTCCGTGTATTGCACGTGCAACTTTTGGGCTTCCGAAAAGTTAAAAAGAAAAATATTAAAATTAATTGGGACTGATGGGATTCGAATACGTAAGCTATGGCACAGCAGTAAAAAAGTCTTAACCAGTGGGTTACAAGTTATTTCTTAATTTTATTGAACAAAAATAACTTATAACTCCTAATCAGGCTGAAATACCCTTTATATACATTTATACAGGGATTTCAGAGTCGTTGCATTCTACCCTCCTTATAAAAATTTCGTCCTCAAAATTTATACAAATGACTAATCTTCGAATAGATGAGGGTATCGTGCACGCATATCATCTTCTCTCTCCCAAGTCGATTCTCCTGGCGAGCATTTTCTCCACATCACCCAGACAAAGTTCACCTCCTTGTTCCATAAGGTCTTCACCTTTCGATCCAAGATCTCGACTGGCTACTGCTCGCAAGTCAGATTGGTCTATACAATGAGCTCTGAGTGATCAAGTATGTGGCTAGGGTAGCTCACATATCGTTGTAGTTGGGATATGTAGAACACGTTGTGCACATCTTCCAATGAGGGTGGTAGTGCCAAGCGGTATGCCACTTCTCCAACTCGTTCGAGTATGTCGAACGGTCTGATGTACCTTAGACTGAGCTTACCCCTCTTGCCAAAACGTTTGACTCCTCTGTTTTGAGAGATCTTCAGAAACACATTCTCTCCGGGTTGGAACTCCAGATGTCGACGTTTTGCATCTGTCCAATACTTCTGTCGGTCTTGGGCTATGCACATCTTTTCTATGATCGTGCGAAACACATATACATTTGCCACGATCATCTCTGTCCTAAGGAGTTCACGATCTCCAATGTCATCCCAACTCAGCGGGGAACGACACTTACATCCGTAGAGTGCTGCGAAGGGTGTCATCCCAATGTTTGCCTGGTAGCTATTGTTATATGAAAACTCTACAAGGTGTAAGTATCTTCCCACGAACCTCTGAAATCTAACATGCAAGCTCTCAGCATATCCTTCAGGATCTGAATTGTTCGCTCGGACTGTCTGTCTGTTTAAGGATGATACACCGTGCTGAAATTTATACTCGTTCCCAGATTAGTTTGAAGACTCAGCCAAAATTGGGATCGGAATCTAGTATCTCGGTCAGAGACGATGTAGACATGTACTCCATGTAATCTCACGATCTCTTGCATGAGTTTATGGGTATCATGACAAGTATGGTATATCTTGAAGGTTTAAATCTTACTTTAGATTTCTACACACCTCCATGTACTTCCTTACCAACGTCTTAGTTGACTGGCCAATTTTGAATGGAATAAAGTGAGCTGACTTGGTGAGTCAATCCACAATAACCCAGATTACGTCGTTACCCTTTGTGCTACGAGGGAGAGCAGTCATGAAGTCCATGGTAATATGCTACCATTTCCATTCTGGGATTGGTAACGGCTAAAGTAGACCAGCAGTTTTGTAATGTTCAGCCTTCACTTGCTGACACACTAAACACTTTGCTACGCTCCTTGCTACTTCACGCTTCATTCCATGCTACCAGTAGTATTGCCGTAGATCCTTGTATATTTTCGTGCCGCCGGGGTGTACAGAATAAGAAGTGCTGTGAGCTTCTTTCATCAACTCTTCTTGAACAGGGCCGACTGGCACGTATAAATGGCTCCCATACCGCAAGGATCCATCTTCATGGATGATGAAGTCAGTTCGAAGACCACTTTCTACTTGTTCTCGGATCTTTTGTAGCTTGGTATCATTTACTTGAGCAGTCTTGATCTGATTGACAAGAGTGGACTGGACTTATAAATTCATCAAGGATGAGGCGTTACATGGCACAACTACTTCAATCTCCAATCTATACAGTTCTTTTTATAATCTCCACTGAGTGGTGAGATTCATTGTTAAAGGCTGGCGACTAAGAGCATCGGGAACTATATTCACCTTTCCAAGATGATATTGTAGGTTGATGTCGAAGTCTGTCATGAGCTCTAACCATCTTCTTTCCCACATATTGAGTTCTTTCTGAGTAAATACATATTTCAGACTCTTATGGTCGGTGTATATATCCACTCGCTCTCCCAAAAGATAGTGATGCCAAATCTTGAGTGTGAAGACCACGGCTGCCAATTTCAGATCATGTGTTCGATAATTGCGCTCATGGACTTTTAACCGTCTTGATGCAAAAGCCACAACTTTTTCATGCTAATGTAGAACACATCCTAACCTTTTACCAGACGCATCACAATACACATCAAATCTACCATATCGATCCGGTATTACGAGGATAGGTGCAAAGGTTAACTTTGATATGGGTTCTACAAAAGCCTTCTCGCATGCTTTTGACCACACGAATACTTTGTCTTTACGTGTAAGCTTGGTCAAGGGTGCTGCGATCTTTGAAAATCCTTCGATGAATCATCTGTAATATCCTGCTAAGCCCAAGAAGTTTCTTATATCCTTCACCGTCTTTGGTGTCGGCCACTTGTTCAGTCGAAAATATCGCACATTTGATATAGCATTTTCCTTACTTTTCTTAAATATCTAAAGGCGTTTGTTATAAATATAGAACATATTTGGGGTTTATTTGCAAAATACTATTTACCATATGTTTATATATTATAATTAACGTTATGATGGAAAATATATGCATATAATATTTATATAATATTTTATATTATGCATATCATATCAAATATTCTAATCAAGATTCTTTAAAAGATATAACATCATACAAATAGTTAGAATAATATCTCTATAACAAATATTACTAACATTATTCATGGAGATATTGTGCAAGCTTTAGCTCAGGTCAGGAGATCGAGATATCGAGATGTCGGGAATAAAAAATCTGCCGATAAAGTTAGATAAAATCGAAGAATCAATACTGGAAGAGACTAAGAGAAGATATAAAGATTCCAGATATCACAACAATCTCCATGTGTCAACACCAGAGACCACACAAAATTTCATCACCTGATCCCACCAAAGTGCGGCCCTTCCGCGGCAATAATGGGCTTCTGGCGGCGGATCCGCGGCAGAGAAGAGGAGTTAGGGTTTGGGATTTTTTGGCTAAGATTGAAAAAATAAACCCTAATACTTGGGATCTTTGGTTTCTGGTTTTGGGACTATTTAAAGGACCGAGGGCTAAACTTAGAAATCATCACCTTTTACACAAAGCAAATCACCGTCAAAGAACAAGTGATCCACGACAGGTCCACGATTCGACGTGATAAGGCGACGTGAGATTTGACGGAACATCTACTTCCTATGAGGCAGAGATCGAGAGCAACTTCTTCTTCCTCTTGTAATCTAAACTCGAAGAATTGTACTTGTGAAGTTGATTAATAAAGGTAGATCATTAGATTAATTAGTTTGCATTTATTTTTTGTATTTACATTATGATCTCATTCTCTATCCGTTCTTCTTTTATCTCCATCATGCGTGAGTAATTCTCCTCTTGATAGGGTTTGTAGGATTATGATAGAACAATAGATGAGAAAATACTTTAACTTCTTTTAAGTCTTATGAAGTTTATAATCTTTAGCAAAAGAATCGTTAGCATCCTAATCGGGCGCGCTACCAATTTATTGCTAGTCTCGACCGCGATTTGAGATTTGATTAACAATTATTTTGTTAAGGGCTAGACATGAATAGAGATCAATGAAAGGACAAGGGTCAATAGTATGGAAACCCTAGTTTCTTCCAAGAACCCTAATCCTCATTCATCACTATCAATCTAGTTTTAAATCTATCAATAGATAAAAGGAGTAATTTTTATTAGTCATCCATGACTACTAAATCCTAACGAATCCTACAAGCCTTCTTCTTATATATTCTATATCCGTAATTAAACTAGATCTTAAAACTATAAATTCTACATCCGTGTTTCGATGTAGATCTAGAAACTATTCTTCACTATTCTCTATTCTCCTTTCGTCTTTTACTCTAATCAACACGTCTAAAACAAGATTAAAAGATTCCACGAATCCCTGAGGACGACCCGTACTAATCTCGGCTAGCTATATGCGACACCGTTATTGATTGCGGTTATTACTACTACACTTTCATAGAACCAATCAAATGGCGCCGTTGCCGGGGATCGAACCCGGCAACGACGCCATTTGATTGGTTCTATGAAAGTGTGTAGTAGTAACCGCAATCAATAACGATGTCGCGTGTAGCTAGCCGAGATGAGTACGGGTCATCCTCAAGGATTCGTGAAAATTTTAATCTTGCTTTAGATGTGTTGATTAGAAAAGAAGAAAGAGAAAAGAGAATAATGAAGAATAGATTCTAGATCTATGGTAACTACGGATGTAGAATATATTTTTTTCAGATCTAGTTTAAATAAGGATATAGAATATATAAGAAGAAGGCTTGTAGGGTTCGTTAGGATTTAATAGTCATGGATGACTAATAAAAATTACTCCTTTTGTCTATTGATAGATTTAAAAATAGATTGATTGTGATAAATGAGGATTAGGGTTCTTGTAAGAAACTAGGGTTTCCACACTATTGACCCTTGTCCTTTCATTGATCTCTATTTATGTCTAGCCCTTAACAAAACAATTGTTTATCTGATCGCGGTCGAGACTAGCAATAAATTGGTAGCACTCCCGATAAGGATGTTAACGATTCTTTTGCTACAGTTTATAAACTTCATAAGACTTAAAAGAAGTTAAAGTATTTTCTCATCCATTATTCTACCCTAATCCTACGATCCCTATCAAGCGGAGAATTACTCGCGCATGATGGAGATAGAAGAAGAACAGATAGAGAATGAAATCATAATGTAAATGCTAAATAATTAAACTAATGATCTACCTTTATTAATCAACTTCACAATTACAAAACCTTCGAGTTTATATTACAAGAGGAAGAAAAAATTGCTCTCGATCTCTGCCTTGTAGGAAGTAGATGCTCCGTCGAATCTCACGTCGCCTTATCACGTCGAATCGCGGACCTGTCGTGGATCACTTGTTCTTTTGATGTTGATTTGCTTCGTATAAAAGGTGATGATTTCTAAGTTTAGCCCTCAGTCCTTTAAATAGTCTCAAAACCAGAAACTCTAGATCTTAAGAATTATGGTTTGTTGTTGCAAATCTAACCTAAAAATCCTAAACCCTAATTTCCTGAAACGGCCGCGGATCCACCGCTTATTGTGGCTTTTGGCCGCGCAACCGCGGTGTCATGGAGGAGTTAGGGCTTCAAAATTCTGGGTTCTTTTCATAGTGACACATGGAGATTTATTTGATATCTGAAATCTTTATATCTTTTCTGAATCTCTGCCAGTATTGATTCTTCAATTTTATTTAACTTCATCGGCAAATTTTTGATTCCCGACATCTCGATATCCGGATCTCCTAACCTGAGCCAACTCATGCACAATATCCCTATGAAAAATGTTAGTAATATTTGTTATAGAGATATTATTCTAACCATTTGTATGATATTATATATTTTAAAGAATCATGATTAGAATATTTGATATGATATGCATAATAAAAATATTATATAAACATTATATGCATACATTTTCCTTCATAATAAGGCTTTTAGACAAGAGTGTTTCAAGGTATCCTCTACTATCCCAAGTTTCAAGATGTGTGTAAGTGCGTATAGTAGGGTATCAACGTTCAAATATTTAGACTCAAGAATAAGGACTATTTTTCAGACATATTTTTATTTTCAGATTAGTAATTTCCTTCATCTTACTAACTTTTAGGACAACGGCTCATAACTACTTATTACTAGTTTCGTTTAAGAAAACATCTAATTTTCTTGCTTTTCTTAAACTTTTCCTATCTTTCGAATGTAATTTTGTCACTTTCAAACTTTCATTATCAAATTTTTTGTGTGCTTATATATAGTATAATGCAAAATAATGCATAAGTAAGCACAAACCTCCCCCAAAGCTGTTTGCAGCAGTGTCCTCACTGATGTCATCTGTTAAGCATAAAAAAAAAAACTATAGACTTGGGAGGAAAAATTAGAAACGGGAACATGAATTAATGACAGTGAAATCCTCCCCCAAACTTATTTTTGGCTCATAATTATGTAAAAATTTATTTTCTTTCAAGAGCCAAAATATATTTTTCTCCCCTCCCAAACTTGAGTAAAATAGTATTAAGCGTTTAAAATTATGAGGGGGGTAAAGTTATTGGTCAATATAAAGGTTTACAAAGACCAAAAGTCAACACCAACCATTCAAATATTTTATCGATGTAACGCACTGGTTGGTAGAAGATCATGTTACCTATCGACGTGGAGAAGTGGGGAGGGGATAAGAAGTGGAATAGAAAGGGTTTATGTCTCGGTTTATAGAGACGAAACAGTGATGGTGGATTACTCGCATTCTGTTTATTGATAAGAAGAAGGGGCGGCGGTTCAACTTCTTTGTTTTGGGGTTAATTCATCACAACTCCCATGTCTTCTAAGAATGCGAGTTCTTCAGCGAAGATTTCTTCAAAGCTTTCATCGATATCCCGAATAATAATCTCATCGGAAAAAACGTGATGATACTCGGACTCCATAAAAGGTTCATAATAAGCGTTAGATATTGACCCGGACGGCTCGATAGAAGGGCCCGTATGTGTATAATAAATAGCAGGGTCGAACATTAACGAACTAGTGGAGTCGAGATAAGTATCGTGAAGCTCGTAAAATTTGCTACTGTTGGAATCCATCCTTTCGACAGAACATACTTGAGTATAGGGTTCGGAGGGTTCACTTCCCAACTTGTAAATGTTAAGCTCAATTGACATTTTCCCGAAGAGGGTCATAGAGCCGTTTCAACAATTGATTATTGCGTTGGAAGTCGCAAGAAAAGGTCGACCTAAAATCACCGGGATTTAGTTTCGTGGGTTTGCTATAGGCTGTGTATTTATAACGATAAAGTCCACAGGGAATATAAACTCCCCTTCTTTGATTAACACATCCTCGAGCTCACCCCTAGATTGGGTGATAGATCGATCTGCCATCTGGAGAGTGCAATGCACCAGTTTTAACTCTCCGATCCCTAATTTCTCATACATATAATACGGAAGCAAGTTAACACTAGCACCTAAATCGAGTAGAGCACGATTGTCAGTTTTACCCCTAATAGAAATAGATATAGTAGGACTTCCGGGGTCCGTTCATTTCTTTGGTAATTGTTGGGTAAACGCAGTGCTCACATTACCCGCTAAGAAAACCTTTTTAGGTACTTGAATTTTTTTCTTCCTAGTGCATAAGTCCTTTAGAATTTTCGCATAAGACGGAACTTGTTGAATAGCATCTAGGAGATGAATATTTATGCTAACTTTCTTAAAAATTTCCACAATCTTCTCCATTTGTAGACTTGATCTGTTGCCTCTTAACCTATATGGATAAGGAGCTTTATCAATAAGGGTTAGGTCCAACATTGTAGAAAATTGTGGGGATGGAATGGATCCCAGAATTGGAGTTGGGATCATTTTAGGTAGATTCGAGGAAGCGGGCTGAGTGTTCGAGCCTCAGGGAAAACGAAGAATAGGCTCGGAAGAATGTGGACTAGACGAAATAGGATTAGAAGTAGAAGCCGGGATATCAATTAATTCCTCATCATCAACCTGTTCACCCACTTGGTTGTTCAGCACTCTTTCCGATCTCAACGTGGTTACGGCACTCACATTATAACTTTGTGAGTGGCCAGGATTCGGCAGGGGTTGAGATGGAAGTTTTCCTTTCTCTCTCGTACTCATCGCGGCATTTAACTGTGCAAGTTGTGCTTCTATCGATTTTATACTTTTATCGTGGGAAGCGGTGTTCCGCATTAACGTTTGGATAGAAGATGTTAAAGTATCCGTCGTTTGCATGGAATGTTTAATGAACGTGTCGAGTGCAAAGGGTTTATTGGTACCCGGCAAAAGAATTATTATAAGGATCAAAGTTGTTGGCCGGGTTTTGCAAAGGTTGCGGTTGAAAGGGGTGCTGACTCGGTTGTGGTGGTTGTTGTTGCTGTGGGGGAGGTCTTTGATAGTTTCTTGGGAACTGGTTTTGGTTTTGGTTCCATGCAAAATTAGGATGATTCCTCCATCCTTGATTATATGTGGAAGAATAAGGATCGTTTTTAGGTCGTTGTTGAAAAGCAGCATTAGTTTGTTCTTGACCTTGAAACGGAGGATTCAAAGGGCATTATTCCGTCAAATGTGATGGGTTAGAACAGCAACCACACACGGTTTTGGGGAGCGTAAATTGGTTTAGGGAGGCTGAAGAGACTTTGTTTTCTATAGCATCGAGTTTCCTTTGTATCGTGCCATTTCGGCTTTCACTGCGATGGAAATATCAAGCTGATGGATACCTCCCCTAGACGATGTAGGTCTAACGATTTCCCACTGTAAAGTTTGTTCAGCGAGATCTTTCAGAAATTTCCAAGCTTCACCATCATCTTTAGACAGGAAATGACATTGACACATGGTTTCAAGCATATGTTTTGTTGCTGGATCAACACCTTCATATATAATGCGACAAAGATCCCATCTATTGATTCCGTGATGAGGGCATTGTAGAAGAAGATCCTTAAACCATTCAAAGCATTTCCAAAATGGTTCATTGGGAAATTGGGTAAACTGGTTAATCTCGCTTCGAACGCGGGCGATCTTATGATTGGGATAAAATTTCTTAAGAAATGCTACAACGAATTCATCCGATTTGGCAATAGAATGTGCGGCATTGTTATAAAGCCATTTTTCTGCTAGATCGCACAATGTAAAAGGGAGAAGACGTAATCTCATAGCATCCACAGAAAGTTGTGACGTTCCCATCATTGTACATACATTTTCGAATTTGTTTATAAAAATGTATGCTTCTTCGGATTCAAGCCCATGAAATTTAGGCAACAGTTTGATGAAGTGGGGTTTAATTTCAAAATTATCCCCATTGGCTGGTGAAATAGATAGACAATTAGGAAGGGGTCCACGCACGGGGTAGCATCTTTCTTGGAGAGAGATGCGCGGTGGATTCTGTGCACCTACGGGTGGTGGCAGGATGGTGTTATAATCTGATGGGGAACCGTCCATCTCGGTCGATGTGGTGGGTGGAGGGGGAAAAATGAAGAAGTACCGACTTCGGAGTCGATAGCAGAAATGCGGACAAGACTGACACTAGAATCCCGTGTCCATCCGAGCATGCACTAAGTGGGTTTAGCGTAAGTGGCAGCTGTTTACCGCCGAAAGCCGGGAAAGACAAACGTTTTGCCTGAATTTGGGGGAAGATGCTATTTGTGTTTATCCGTCCACCTCTCCGAAGATACCAAGTTGATTTATGGCATCGTGCATCGGAGGTTTGGACGGATGCGACCGTTGTAGCAGACTTCGTCAGATTCCCCCTAATTGGCGAGGGGTTTTTGATTGTGGGGATGCTCTTCCTTGCAGGCGCAAGCCCCTGCAGTTAATTACGTTACTGCGTAGCGATAACCACTTTCTCCTGCTCCAGATGTTCACTTCGTGTCGTGTGTGTTTGTTTTGTTTTAGGTTTCCAGTGGATTGTATACGGAGACTAATTTTTGTTGTCGCCCGTAGGGCGGGGATTAGTTCAAATCCGTATTTTCTTATATTTGGGTTTGGTTGATTTAAGGATCGTTAACCTTATTTAAGATTAAGATCATCTTAAATGTTTGTTAAGGACACGTTAGTCTAATTTTTAAACTAAGATCTACTTAACAAGGTTTTAGGATCATTAAGATCCATAGAAAGTATTTGGGATCTATCATTTTAGTTTAAGGATGTTGCGGTCCATTGTTAGTTTAAGGACATTGCGGTCCGTTGGGTTTAAGGACATCATAGTCCATAGAGTTTAGTTTAGGGACGTTGCGGTCCATTGTTTAAGGACATCATAGTCCATAGAATTTAGTTTAGGGACGTTGCGGTCCGTTGGGTTTAAGGACATCATAGTCCATGGTTTAAGGACATCATAGTCTATAGAATTTAGTTTAGGGACGTTGCGGTCCATTGGGTTTAAGGACATCATAGTCCATGGAGTTTAGTTTAGGGACGTTGTAGTCCATTGGGTTTAAGGACATTATAGTCTATGGGGTTTTGGCTTATCAGTTTGAGGGTGTGCCAAGAGTTATTGGTTATTGGGACCCTCCACCTCCCTGAAGACGTTGAAGGATTACAACGACATATATCAGAGGTGTGGAGAGATATTGTTAGTTATATGTATGCCCTAGAGGCCATTACTATACATGTGTTGTATATTGTAGTGGATGCTTGGACATATATAGGGAGGACTTTCTTACTCGACATGATAGTATGCTATCTGGTTACTCTTTACCTTAACGTGTACACTGATTGTCTCTCTGTTACATGTTGGTAAAGCCCTTAGGATGTGTACTTGACTACCTCGACTGTGATGCGGATCATACTAGTGGGGACATGGTAGTCCATAAGTACATCCTTCAAGGTCCCTAGTCGTGGGTATATCGAGACGGGTCATCGATATACCACAGTAGACTAGCGTATACCTTCTCGACCCATACAGATGGGCAATGGATGATCCCATATCCATTGATGTTTGACATCAGAGATGATATACGGGAGCTCAGTGGAGACTGGGTACACTGGACGGACTCGCCGAGAACTCCTAGATGGTATTATACCTTACGTCAGATGGCAGTTCTCTGGTGACACTGGTACAGGTTAGTCTGTAGACCCGAGATCGTCATAGAGTCTTGTGTGATTCCCACTGTGCTTTGATTTCCACCTTACCACGTCCAAGAGGGCGTGCAAAACGGTGATTTTTGGGTACAGTCCCGAGTCACATGGAGGCAATGAGCGATAGGAGGGGTTTCGTCTCTCCCGGTATTGGGGGTTGATGTTGCGCTGTGCTCGATTGGCCATAACAGGGAAGTTCCTGGCCAGGGCTGGTTTAGAGATTTACTGGTAAGTGTTACCCGTAGTTTCTCGACCCGTTATGCGCCTCATATCGGCACGACTTATCGGTTATTGGGGTCTGACATTTACCACCCCTAGACTTGATATGCGACATATCAGACGAGGAGACCGGACTGTACGGTAGTGTCACTGTCAGACTTTTTACAGGAGTTGGAATGGGCTTGCTTGCTGATCTTCTGACCGCTCAATACCCGGGTAGCCATTACGTCCAGCTAGTACCGCTGACGGCTTGTGGGTGCTTGATATGATCATCACCTACTGCCGGCGTATTGACGAGTCTTTAGAGTCCGACATAGAGGTTGTACTGGCTCAGGAAAAACGAGATAGGAGCGCATATGTGATATGTGCGGGACCGAGAATGATGCGAGTATGTGATACCGTATTCAATTCTCGCGATGATTGTATCGATTGGTTGTATGCGATATAACCTAGTTATCGAATCAAGGATTGATTCGATAAGTCGATACATTGATATTAGTCGGTTATATGCGATATGACCGGATCGTTAAATCAAGTGTTGATTTAATGATTTAATGTATAATTATATATTTGATATATTACTTTACATTAACTAGTATTGGTTCACTTAAGATTGATTTTCTCACTTGATGTGCACAAGTTGTATATGTGATATATTTTTGTGCACAAGATTGTATCATGTTTGATGATACATGCAAACTTGGGTGTGTATGCTTTAAACCATAGTTTAGGTTAATGGTTAAGGTTTTATTTATTTAATTTTGAAAAAACTAAATGGTGGCTTTTTTGTTTCTTTGCTAGAAGCTTCATGAAGCATGCTAGCATCTTTGAAAAAGTCTTACCATTTTGTTTTATGCCTTAACCTAACCATCAACCTAAACCCTAGTTTATTCTCTACATGAGTTAACCTCACCCATGGTTGCATTATGATAAGTCTTCACTTGATTTTCTATTATGAGATTATTCTTTCATTCTTATTCTTTTCTTTTCTTCTTCTTCTTCATGAAGAAAAAGGAAAAGCTTGCTAGAAAATTATCAAGTGAAGATTAAGTGTGAGAAATCAAAATCTAAAGAGTACCCATTTCCTATCTCACCATCCTCTACTAGACTAACACTTTAGTTTAGGGTGTTTGCTTCACTAATTCTATGGTTAGTGAGGTAGAAGCTTGAGTCCGTATTCCCTCGACGTAGATCATCTTCGGCATCGAAGACTTCAAGCGATCCCGTTGCAATTTCTCAAGGAGCCGTCCGAGAGTCCGGGAGTTGGATGATCGCAGTGAAGGGATGTCGTCACGGAGCTATGGAAGTGGAGGACCGGATCTACAAAGGTTGTAGTCCCTTCCCTTTAGTGATAATTGTTATCTACTAGCTTTTGATTCGCCTAATATCTAGTTAACGATCTTTCTTCGGGTTGTTAGGCACCTAAATTTTTTAATCCGGCATGGTCGATGCCTTGTAGAGCCTCCTTAGTGTGCCTAGTAACCCTACAGTGGTATCAGAGCCTAGCTAGAGCATTAGGCGATGTGTTTACGGAGTTAAAACCCCGATCGAAACCCGAAACGCAAAATCAACCCCCTCTCTGGAATTTTTTTTGAAATCTGGGATTTTTCTTTTTTAAAAATATCTAAAAAATTCAGCAGATTGATCTAAGAATTACCATGAAAAACGAGTCTCTATGTCCTCCACGTGGCCGCGGAACCGCGGCAATAACCCACCTTTGGCGGCGGTTCCGCGGCAGGGTAATGGAATTAGCGACGGAGTTTTGCACAGTAATTCTTGCCTCTGTTGTTTCTATTTTCTGGGTATTTTTAACAGTGACTCAAGTGTTGAGTATTTTAGGGGTTTATTTTGTATTCGATGATTCGATCGGAATATTTAATTTCGTAATGTTTTCCGGATATTTAGAACATGTTAAAAAGTTCGACCGGATAAAAATACCCACTTTTTCCCCTGCCGGAAAATTTCCAAGTGTTGGATTTTTCCGTAGTTTAAGAACGTTCGAAGTAGTGCAAGTAAAGCGATGGACCCTCTAGAAGACAACAAACTTTAACTCGATTATGTGACCGTCTTGAACTGCCCTTTGAACCTTAGGGTTTGGGGCAGTACGGCGTGCACATGTGAGGCGTTGGCTTGACCCTTCTACGGCTGGACTGTTGGTACTGTGGCATGAAATGGATGTTTTTAGACTTATTTCATGTGTTGAGCTGTTTCGGGAAAACTTGGGTGTTTGATTGTTCGATCGAAAAGTTTAACATTTTCTATTTATCTGGAATTTGATACAATATTTGGAATTCACAAGTGGTTATGAGATAACTAATATGGATGTTATAAACATAGCAGTTTAGTCTCATTTGATCGGTTGCCACGGAATTTTGATGTGATCAAAAGTCCGTCGCAATCACGTAGCGTACACATATACTCGCTGGTAAACTTAATAGACAGCCACGTCCCATAGCCCCGACCAAGTGACTGTAGGAGAACGGCCGTAGCCAAAAGCATCCGTTTGGGTGCTCGCGGCAGCGGTGTTCCGCCTTAGTGCACTTCGTCGACGGCGTCCGGGGGTGCGGCCGTCTACTAAAGTTTGCGACGAGCATTCGATCTCATATCGGGAATCTTGTTGAATTGCCCGACTAGATATTGAAAAGTGTTTTCGATATAGAGACTAAAATGCGGGGTTTATAACTGTTAGGAATGCGATGTCTAAGGAGGTTGCGGATTCCAACTGTTGTAGTTTTACACTTTCTTTTCTGTGACCGTAAGTGTAATATGTGATATCGCCGGTTTCGTTGCTATATGTCAACGAAAATTGGGATGCGCATATTTACTTACGTTGATGACATGTGATGTTATGTGTTGCTGGATATGTTATATTGGATCGTCGCGTTTTGAATAGCCGGGGTTTTATGTGAGATGAGAGTTTTTATTTTCATTCATGTAAAATTAATTGTATGTAATATTCTTTTATTGGGGCACTTCCAGGTTGCGGAAGATGTCACCATTTGTATATTATTTACTTTTCCGCATTAGGATAGACCCAAGGAGGGGAGCACAAGTAACCGGGTTCTAGGGTCCAGTGGGAGACCAACTCGAGGAGTCGAGTCCGGGTCTCCTAACTCTAGAATTGGTAGGGTTGCTTGCCGCTCTCGAAGGGGTCTAGGGGTGTTGGTTTGGCTATTCATCGCGACAGTGGAATCCGTGTTTTATACTGGCTCGTATTAAAAACACGGACGTCCTAGTATATCCAATGTTTCATATGTTTCTTCTGCTGCGATATCTGTGATGTGATCATTTGATGTTCTGTGATAAATACTGTATATAGTATATATGATATATTATATAGACGTTACTTAAGTTTTACACCCGCGCTAGCCCTGCCCCGCTCTGCCGTTAGTTACCTAACCTAACGGTGCACGAGGGGACATCGAGGCGAATGCGGATGGCATAAGTGTACGTCGTATTTATCTGTGATGTTTAGGTGACTTAAATGATGGGACTTCATTAATATGATTAATGAAAGAAAAAGAAACCTAAAAGATGTTGTGGAATCGAATTTTTAAAAACAGGTAGCTACGGTTCTTGCTTTGCATCGCAGTGTTCTTTGTAGAATATCCTGCACCTTATTCGATAAGGAAAGGGCTGAGATCCCTTAACCGGGAGTGACCCTTTGATTGAAAGAATTAAAGTTAACCGCAATCAAGACGGTGTCGCTTTGCAGCTAGCCGGTTGAGCACGGGTCGATCCACAGGGAGATGGTTGTATGTCCTTTCTTGTTTTAGACGAGTCAATAAAGAATGAGTATATGTTTGTTCAATCTAACCTATGTGTATTATTTGGAAGTATAAAGTTGTTAAGAAAATACACGAAAGTGTAAGCTAAAGATATCCGTATTCAAAACCTTTGAGCCGAGTCTTGACCAATTGAAGCTAGAGCAATCGGCAATGTTTCGCCCAATCAGAGCAAAGCTCTGTTTGAATTCAAAATTCAAATTTTGAAGCATAGCTTCAAATCGCGGGCTCAACGCGCCGCGTGTCTTGCGCTAATACGTCAGCGCAGCGTCCCAGAAAGCGCACCCAATCAGAGCAAAGCTCTGTTTAAAGGAAGCAACGCTTCAGCTGCGCTGCGCTCTGTGCGCGTGACACGTGTCAGCGCAGATGCGCTAGCGCAGTTGCGCTGCGCTCTGCGCTGCCGACACGTGTCTACGCAGATGCGCTAGCGCAGTTGCGCTGCGCTCTGCGCTGCGCGACACGTGTCATGCGCTGGGGCATCTGCGCCAAACTAAATTAAGATTTTATGAAATCTTTTCTGTTCTTTCCAAAACCAGAAGATTTTCTTCTGCCTTTGGATCAAAGATCCAGCGCTGGAAAATTCCCGAAATCATTCAAAAAAGATCTTGTTAACAAATTCAACAAATTTATGGGCACTATAAATAGGACCCCAGACCTCATTCAAAGGGATCAACATTTTTTTTTCTTGAGAACTCAAGAACTTTAAACAGAGAGAGCTCTGAAGATTTCAAAAAAAAAAAAGGTAAAGAACCTTCATGGATTAGAAGAAATTCCTTCTAATAGACCATTAGTCTAAAAAAAATATATAAGATCAATGATCTTTATATAAAAAAGAAAACAGTGCTTTGCACTTCTTGTGAACCTTCGGTTCTTTAAAAACAATAAAAAAATAATAAAAGAATAAAAGAATAGTGCTTTGCACTTTTATGAACCTCTGGTTCTTCGAATAAAGAAGAAATTTATTTTTCTTTGGTCTAATTTAGATCAAGAACTTAAACAGTGCTTTGCACTTCCCTTCTTGAATCTAAAAGATTCTTAGTGCTTTGCACTTCCAAGTTGCGCCGTTGCGCTCTTAAGAGAGCGCCACGTGTCGGCTATAAAACCACTTGCGCTAAGCGCCCTTAAGATAGAGCTTTGCTCTCTGGAATTGGCGCAACTCGCTGAGAGCGCGCCACGTGTCAGCAGCGCAATAGCGCAGCGCAACAGCGCATCGCACTGCGCTAGTGCGCTTGCGCTCATCAGAGCACGACACGTGTCATCACCATATGAACTTGCGCTCATTACTTAGCGCAAAGCGCAGATGCATTAAAAAGGGCCAAGCCCAATTAAGAGAAGGCCTAACAGGCTTAATAAAGCGCAAATGCATTATTTTAAGGGGCAGAGTCCAAACCAGAACAGATGCTTTGCATCATTTATAAATGGGCAGAGCCCAAACAAAATATTCAGAATGCTATGCATTTTAAAAGGGGCAAAGCCCAAACAAAGTAGATACTTTGCAAATGGGCAGAGCCCAAAATAAACTGATACTCTATATCTTTTATGGGTAGAGCCTAAATAAGAAAAATGCAATGCAAATAAAGTGTTGAACTGGACTTAGCCCAATCGTGGCCATAAGTCCTTAAATTAAATTGACTGAGCAAAATGGCTCTCCTAAATCAATTCACGTCCGGTTTGAGGGTATATCTCCGAACTCCTTTGACATCCATCGTTGTAATTCCTCAACGACGTCAAAGAGGTGACGGTTCCCAACAACCACAAACTAATATTGGACCGAAACGTCCTTAAACTAATATGGGACCGAAACGTCCTTAAACTAATATCGGACCGAAACGTTCCTAAACTAATATCGGACCGAAACGTCCTTAAACTAATATTGGACCGAAACGTCCCTAAACTGGAATATGGACCACCACGTCCCTAAACTGGCACAATAGAGCCCAAGTGCTCTTTTGCCGGATCTAAACGGTCCCATCTAAGTTGATCTTAGCCCCAAATACGGTTAATGTGTCCTTAGATCTTTAAATAAACAATAAAACTCCAAATCAACTTTGGTTCAAGGGTACATCTCTGAACTCCTCTGACGCCTGTCGTTGTAATCCCTCAACGACGTCAGAGAGGTGACGAGTCCCGACGGCCAGATAATTAAATCAATCACTACGTTAAGTTGATCTTAGTCTAAAACAGGACTAATGTATCCTTAACGAATGTTTAAGTTGATCTTAGCCGCAACGCGACTAATGCATCCTTAAACTAAAAACACCAAACCCAAATCTAAGCAAATATGGATTTGGACCAATCCACGCCCTACGGGCGACGACATTACTCAGTCTCCGTATACAATCCACGGGCAACCACGAACAAAACAAACATACGCGGCACGAAGTGAAATTCTGGAGAAGGAGAAAGTGGCTACTGCGATGCGGTAGCGTAATTAACTGCAGGGGCTTGCGCCTGTAGGGAAGAGCGTCCCCACAATCAAAAACCCCTCAAGCGAGGGGGAATCTGACAAAGTCTGCTACATCGGTCGCATTCGTCTAAACCTCCGATCCACGGTGCCATAAATCAACTCGGCATCTTCGGAGAGGTAGACGGGTAAAACCAAATAGCATCTGCCCCGAACATCAGGCACCAGACGTCCTAACGTCGTAGGCCGCCGTTCGGAGGGGAACAGATTCTGGCACGCCCGGTGGGACATTTTCCTCTTTCCACTCCACACTTCGTGTGTCGTCTTCGCGAACCAATCGCGGTTTGTTAAATGGTTGTCTTCAGATTTCAAGTTGCTAAGATTTGGTCTTTTGTCTGGCGCAGAATTCGAGATTCAATGACCTCCAATTGCACCAGCTGCTTGAAATGCCACTGCAACAGACGCTCCACTTCACCAGGAGGGGTGACGTATGGGCCCCAAGCGGCTTCTTTCCTTACTCTGCCGGTAGGCCAAGTGACCCAGGCCACCACCGGCCTGTTTTTCGGGACCATGGTCCCACCTACAAGCTTCTCTATGCCGATATCCGTACCGGAAGCGAACAAGAAGTCGGTGTTCGACCGGCTCACTGCTACCACGATCCCTGTCAACGGGTCGCCCGCTACTAAGCCGACAGCCTCCGTTTTCACCAGGCTAGGTCAGAACTATGAAGTGGCTGTCCCAAAGAGGGCAACGGCCGCTGCTTTGGAAGTCGTTAAAGCGGCTTCTCCCATCAGAGAGTCGGTCTTCACAAGATTGACGGTTCCCATTTCTCCCTCAGCTGGTCAAAAAGCGTCAGTCTTCGATAGGCTGACATCGGCAGTTACCCCACACTCAAACAGGAGGCAGCAAGAAACCATCTCGACTTCCGAGCCAGTCCCAACGGCCCGTCGTGTGCGACGTCGCCATTGGCAACGAGTAAGGAAAGCAGGGGGCAGCTCCCCTTCAGGGCTAACCCCACCTGCTCCAGTGGTGGAGGTCAACGCTGATGTTCCAACTGGGAACAGCTTTGAATTGCTGAGGAAGGTGAGAAGGAACTCCCCGCTTGCTACATTGAAAAGGTCTCCTCCACCCATGGAAAAAGCTCCGGAGACGAAACAGGAACAACCCCCTCAACGGCTGTCGTCAAAAATTTATAAAGTTTGGCGGAGGGTTCAAGACTCCGTGATTGACTCAGACCACTTCCGTCGCCAGAAAAGGGAAAAGGTGGAAAAAGACAAGAACCGCCCCATTAAACAGCAGGGGGCAACAAATGCTAGAATGCCTGCTTCAACGGCTCCTTCAATCTCAAAGGTCCATAAAAGGAAGAGGCCAGAAAAAGCTCCCGTAACACTGACAAAGTTTAAAAGCAGTGAACCTAAACGCCCCAAGTCAGGGGGCATAACAGTTCATACGGTCTATATGGCTTCGGGGAAGGAAGAAAGTCGTACTTCTACGGGTCACCGACCGCTTACCCGGTCAGTGACCAAGTCTCAGGAGCAGCAACAAAAGCTCCAGGAGATGATGACTACAATGACTGCACTCACGGGGCCAAAAGAGAATCCTGAGACGTCCTTAGATGAACGCCAAGAGGAAGAGACCGACGCTGAGTTTCTCCGCCGAGTACTGGAAAAGAGAGACAAAGAGGCTGCTGAACAAGCAGCCAATATACAGCGTATGGGCCTCCTCTTCCAGGACATGATAGGGATGATGATACAACCAGATCCCCCAACTGAAGAACCCCCGATTGTCCTTGGGGATGATAAGGGAGAAACATCAAACCCTCAGCCCGTTCTATCAACGGCTAGAGAGAATACAATCTCTAAAACTGATCTGGACGAATATATAGCCCAGCAAATAAAGGTTCATCACGCGGCCGAAGCAGCCGGCCACGTTGTAAAAACGGGGCGACCGTATCCAGGCTGGTATGACCAAATCAAATACCCGCCGGGTTATAAAATTCCCAAGTTTCATGTCTACAAAGGGACCGGCAATCCCCATCAACATGTCGCCCAGTTCAGGGCGCTTTGCGGTAACACCGGCGGCGACGACAAGCTTCTGCTTCGCCAGTTCGTTGGAAGCCTATCAGATACGGCGTTCGAGTGGTATTCCGAGCTCCCCAACGACTCTATTAAAACCTTTGCGGAGATGGAGCTGCTCTTCACCTAACGCTTTTCAAGTGCCAGTGAGCGTACTCCGATGACGGCGCTGATTAACGCCAGGGTAAAGCCCGGCGAGACATGGGTCCAGTACGCTATACGGTGGCGTAATCTATGGTTTAAGTGTGAACAGCGCATAGAAGAAGCCCCTGCGGTGGGAATGTTTGTTGGAACCCTTGATCCACAAGCAACCATTTCACAGTTTATGATGTTCTTCAAGCCGACTTCCTTCCAGGCTTTGATCGACAAATTGGCGCAGATGGACCAGATGGGCCATAAACCCCCTCTCCCGAAGCCGGACTCCCGAAACGATAAAGGAAAGGGAAAAGCGATCATCGTCGCTAATGCCCAACAACAACCGAATGACTCGAAGCCGGTTGCTCGTCCAAACAATACGCGCCCATACGTACCCCTTGAGGACAGGATGTGACGTGCTTACTCCTTCCCCCGTGATAAAACCAGAAGGCTATTCGAGCTGGCATTGCGCAACAGGCTCATAAATCTGCCAGATCCAAAACACCCGTCGCAACCAAGTGACGTCAACGAGCCTAATTACTGCCCTTATCATCGAGTGCTAGGACATCCGATCGAAGACTGTTACGTTTTCAAAAATTGGCTTGAAAACCAGTACCGCCAAGGCAAATTTGCGCTATCCGACAAATGGAAGGTAAATCCCCCGCAGCCCCACACCTCTAAGGGGACGAATACACCGGGGGCAACATGCTCCGTCGTTGAAGAAACTCCCTGGGAAGTCGTATTATCGGCCAAAACGAGGAGAATGCTAAATGATCTTCAGACCTGTCCAGCGGTCAAGTGGAAGAACCCCTTGGAACCGCAGGTTATAGAGGGGATGTTGAAGCCACGTCCGACTCCGAAGACCAATGATGGTAGTTCAAGCGTTCATAGCCAGCCGTCAAAATCTTCGAAAAAGAAGAAGAAGAAATCTAAGAAGCCCGTGAAGCCTGGCGACAAGCGCACGGACTTACAAAAGCAAATCGACGCACTGGATGAGTACAACTAAAAGGCGCGGACTCCCATTACGCTCCAAGATTTCCTTGATCACGTCTTTCAAAAAGAAGATGAGGGGGAAAGTTCATCGGATGAATCCAAGGAATATGTGGCGAGCTGTCATATGATCTCTCACTCGACCTCGAACGATGAAGGGACTTCTGGCACCAAAACGCCGGGGGCAAATACTGAGTCAAGGGTTCCGGAATTATCGATAGAAATGATTGACGCGTTTCTTAATAAAACTCAATTAAAAAGCAAAGCTGATCGGGAGCGCGAGGAGGCTATATTTGAAAGGACCAAGCGCCAGCGACTTGATGAAGGAGATGAGACAATCCCGGTGGAGCTAAACACCTCCGCTACCGACAAAAGCCAATTCAAGATGAGAAAGAAGTTTGCTAAGGCCATATCAATGGGCATGAAGCTACCATCCTCCGAAGAAGAAATTACTGGTGAAGCGAAAATGCACCCCTCTTATTGCTTATATCATCAGAAGGTCTCGCATCCCACTCAAGAATGCAGGGCTTTCGATAGATGGTGGCAAGGATACGTCGCTAATCAACAACACTTTAAACGGGAAAAGCGTAAAATTCGTCGGGAGCAAAGAAACACGACCAAAGAGCTTGAGAGAACTGCCGGCAATTTTCACATGGTTAACACTACCGGGTCACAAGTGCCTACATTTGGGAGCGACTCTGATGAGGAACTAGAACTTGCCCCTCTCTTTAAAGAGTCAACTTCGGGAAAAGAAGAGGAACCAGTGGTTTGCGAAAATATCCGGCTGCGGAATCGGACACTGCCTGAAAAGAACCTCGGACCATCGAATAGAAAAGATAAAGGGAAAGAAAAGGTCTCAGAAGACATCGTCTTAGATGACCAAGTTCTGGAAGAGCTAAACGCCAAAAACCCGCCGAAGAGAAGTAAGGTGGATTACAACGTTCTGGCACATCTGAGGAAACTGCCCTCTCAGCTCAGCGTCCTTGATGTCTTGTTACTATCAAAGGAGGCGAGAGACTCTTTGATTAAGGCGCTACAAGATCCGGACCAGTTCCAAGCCTTCTTAGCCGAAGAAAAGATGAAAGACGAATTAGAAGAAGTGCACACAGCCGACGTTGCTTTTGGTGATGAAGACCTTCTCCTCGGGACGTGTGAACACAATCGCCCCCTTTATGTCTCAGGATATTGCCATGACATAAAGATAGGTAAAATCTTGGTCGATAACGGATCGTCTGTCAATTTACTCAATGTGCGAGTATTAAAGGAGATTTGCATGAGTGTCCAATACCTCGCCCAAGACAAAATCACTATCTCCGGTTTCGACTCCCAATCCTCAAAGACTCTTGGATCTGTGATATTGACGCTACGCTTCGGGTTGCTCGTCACAGACATCAAATTCCATGTTATAGATGCCAAGACGTGCTACAATGCTCTGCTCGGACGACCATGGCTACACGAGTACAATATCATCCCTTCTACACAGCATCAGTGCATGAAGTATTCTAGGGATGGCCTCGAGTATACTGTGGCGGGAGAGTTGAATCCGTTTTCCATGAATGAAGTTCGCAAGTATGAAGATGCCAAATACTTCTTACCGAGTTTCGAAGACACGGAAAGGTGCCACAAACCGGAGAACAAAACTAACGCCACCATCCCTGTCTTCGGCAGTGACACTGAGGAGGAGGAGGATATAATTTATTCAGGTCCATCCCAATCCACTAGGCCGGGACCATCCGTTCCTTCATTGATCTTCGGCAGTGATTCAGAAGATGAAGTTCACGCTGTATTCCCCGTTCGGCCTTCAATACGGGTTTCCGCTGATGAAGATCGAAGTCTGCAGATAACCATGGTGCCGCTTGAGCATTACAAAGAACTGGATGCACTCGACACCAACAGCGTAGAAGAATTGCAGACATTCTATATCCCTCCCAGACGAAAAAGCGAGAAGGCAATCCTATTCTACCGTTCTGAAGAAAACAAGGTGGAAAAAGAAGTTTGGCATGGCGCGGATCCCACGCTCGACAGGCTTCAACTTATTCGTCTTCCCAGATATTATACCGAAGGTTTGAAGAAACTGTTGAAACGCCAAGGGATGTCCTTCACACAGACCGCTAGAAAAGCCAAATTCTATGACAAGGTCTGGAACGTTCCCGGGACTCAATGCAAACTGCCTAACGGGAGAACGGAAACAAAAGGGCTCGGGTATGTTCGCTCAAAGAAACGGGAGCTAATGAACAGCTGTTATGCCATGTATGACTTCGATGAAGAGGCGGACGCTCAATGGGAAGACGCTAATCCTGAATCAGCAAAAGTTCCTAGTGCAAGACCTCCCAACCCATCGTCTGAAGACCAAATGAGCAAACTTACAAGGGATGCCAGTCAAAAAGCCCGAGATGATCACGATCGTGAAATGGCAATCTATGAGAAAGACAAGACACAGCGTCTCCTTCAACAGGCGGTGAAGGATGAAAGTGCCACTCCTTGTCAACCCGCTACAAAGAAGGTTCGACGCGAAAGCAAAAACAAGTCGAAGGGCCGAAAAGGTGCTCGACAACCACAAAGCAGACCTAAAAAGCCACGCATCCGAGAGTCGAGCGTTATTGACCTAGCCCTCATGAAGAAAATGGGTCGAGCATACTCATTTCCTCGGAACAAAACAAGGAAAATACTTGATCTTGCTCTAAAACATCAAATGCTTACTCTGCCAGAGTCTAAACACCCTGAACAAGAAGGCGAAGTCTCCAACCCAAAGTATTGCTTTTACCATCGAGTAGTAGGGCATCCGTTTGAAGATTGCTTCACCTTTAAGAATTGGGTTGAGGACCAATATCAGCTTGGCAAATTCGCGTTGTCTGACAGTTGGAGGGTAGCGCCGCCGCAAAAGCACGAACCCGAAAACACAAGGATAAAACCAACTCCGCATTGGGATTGGCGGAAAATTCGCACCTGCCATGTGATAACAATATTAAAAGAAGGGTCTGGGGACATGAACAACCTCCCTTGGTGCTTTGAAAGCGGCAGCGATGAGGTAATCTCAGAATTTCCCCCAGCTCCGAAAGAACTGGAGGATGGAATCTATACTACTGCAGATAACCTCAAGAAAATCGAGTTGGGGACAATAAATGATCCGCGACCGACATTCGTCAGCGAGCTGCTGTCTGAAGAGAGGGTGGCTGCGTTAAAAGACGTCCTTGTACAGCATAAAGATTGCTTCGCATGGAACTATTTCGAGATGCCGGGACTAGATCCAGCAGTTGCTGTACATAGACTAGCAATATCCCCGAACATCAAGCCAGTCAAACAGGCGCCGATAAGGATGCGACTCGAGCTTGAGATGAGCATAAATACCGAAGTCAAGAAGTTAATCGACTCTGGCTTCATCCAGGAGGTTCAATACCCTGAATGGATCGCCAACATCGTCCCAGTGATGAAGAAAAATGGGACAGTGCGCATATGCGTAGACTTCCGGGATCTTAATAAAGCTTGCCCGAAGGATGATTTCCCAGTGCCAGTCACTGAACTGATGATAGACAATACATCCACTCATGAGGTTTTCTCCTTCATGGACGGCTCGTCAGGGTATAATCAAATAAAAATGCATCCAGAAGACCAGAAGCACACAGCCTTCAGGACTCCTCTTGGTATATTTTGTTATAAAGTGATGCCCTTCGGTTTGAAGAACGCCGGTGCTACTTATCAGAGGGCCATGACAAAGATCTTCGATGACCTTATACACGAAATCGTTGAATGCTATATCGACGATCTCGTAGTTAAAAGTAAATCATACGAAGAACACCTCGAGCATTTGAAGACCGTATTTCAACGCCTTCGGCAATACAACTTGAAGATGAACCCTCTTAAATGTGCGTTCGGGGTTTCCTCGGGCAAATTCCTGGGATTCGTTGTTCGACACCGAGGTATTGAAATAGATCCGTCAAAGATTAAAGCGATCATGGAAATGCCTCCGCCGAGGACTCTCAAACAGCTTCGGTCTCTCTAAGGGAAACTCGCATACGTACGGGGATTTATAGCCAACCTTTCAGGAAAGTGCCGTCCTTATAGCCACCTGATGAAGAAGGGAACCCCATTCGTTTGGGATCAAAAATGCCAAGGCGCACTGGATGAGATCAAGCAATACCTGCAGAACCCGCCAGTGTTGGCTGCTCCGGTTAAGGGGAAACCTCTCATTCTTTATACAACCGCCCTCGAAGGTTCTTTAGGCGCATTATGGGCGCAAGAGAACGATCAAGGGAAAGAAAGAGCACTCTACTACTTAAGTCGAGTTCTGCTGGGGGCAGAAAGAAACTACTCTCCCATTGAAAAACACTGCCTGGCATTGATCTTCGCAATAACAAAGCTTAGGCACTATGCGTTGGCTCACGAGGTCCGTCTTATTTCAAAAGTGGACCCTCTTAAATATCTAATGTCAAAAGCCATATTGACAGGGCGACTCGCTAAATGGGCCCTGCTCTTGATGGAATTTTCGATAACATATCAACCTCTCAGGGCAGTAAAAGGCCAGGCCATCGCCGACTTCCTTGCTGAGCATCCCATACCTGCCGATTCTCCTTTAAATTGCAATTTGCCAGACAGACATGCGTTTGACGCAATCGACAGTGGTGATACCCGGTGGGAGCTTTATTTCGATGGAGCATCTTTCATGAAAAAGCACAAACAAAATACGCCAATAATCAAATCAGGGGTAGGACTCATCTTTGTGACTCCACAAGGAGGAATAATGCGATTCGCCTTCTCCTTAACGGAGCCGAGGACGAATAATGAGGCTGAATATGAAGCTTTGATAGCAGGCCTCGAGATCGCCATTGATATGGGAATTGAAAGCCTCCTCATATATGGGGACTCCCAACTGGTCGTCAGCCAAGTGAACGGCGATTACCAAACGTGCAAGCCGGAATTGGTGAAATACGGTGAAAAAGTACAGCAACTGCTAACCCAAATTCCCTCCTACACGTTGGAAAGTATACCGCGTGCGGAAAACAGCAAAGCAGACGCACTGGCCAAACTTGCTAAAGAATTGGCTGACGAGAACCTCGATGACGTTAGAATCGTGGTACAAAGCCGTCGAATACTCTCCCCAGCAGAAATATCTCCAGAATCATATAAAGAAAAGGGAGCAACTGAGCAGGCGACCCTACAAATAAAAGATCATGAGAAGACCGAAGATCGGAGAGAAGTCTTCATAGATTACTTCAAGTTCCACCGAATGCCTGAAGAAGCGTCCATAAGACATCAGCTCGTGAAACGAGCTCTGTCTTTCGCCTTCGTCAACGATACTCTTTACAAGAGGTCATTCGATTCTCTGTGGCTGAGATGCCTAGGACCTGACGAAGCGAGAAGGGTCGTCCAAGAAGTTCACGATGGACTCTGCGGTTCCCACCAAGCAGGCCCTAAGATGAAGTTGAAGATAAAACGGATGGGCTACTACTGGCCCACGATGATGCAGGATTGCCTGGAATACGCGAAGCAATGTCACTCATGCCAAATTCATGGGGACTTCATCCATCAGCACCCCAATCCACTGCATCCAACAGTGGCTAGTTGGCCATTCGAAATGTGGGGAACTGACATAGTCGGCCCCATCGAACCAGCATCGTCCAAGGGACATCGTTTCATCTTGGCGACGACTGATTACTTCTCCAAATGGGCAGAGCCAGTACCGTTGAGGGAAGTGAAGACGGAGAACATCCTCCATTTCTTCAAAACGCATGTCATATACCGGTTTGGAACCCCGAGAAGGATCATCTCTGATAATGGGCCAGCCTACCGAAGTCATAAAATTAGCCGCTTCGCACAGCATCACAATATAGACTGGAGATATTCCTTAGTTTATAATCCGCGAGCTAACGGTCTGGCTGAGGCCTTCAACAAGACCTTGACGAAGATCATGAAGAAAGCAGTGTCACGAAATAAGAAAGATTGGCACGAAAGATTGCAAGAGGCTCTTTGGGCGTATCGGACTACGTTCAAGACGGCCACGAACACAACGCCGTATGCGTTGGTGTTCGGCACCGAAGCAGTACTCCCTCTCGAGATAGAATTACCCTCTCTACGAGTGGCAGTCCACTACGAGCTGACTGACGAAGAAAATGCTCACCTTCGTTTTGAAGAGCTTGACGCCCTTGATGAAATCCGGCTTCTAGCACAACAAAATCTGGAGGCTTATAAAGCAAAGATGACGCGCTCATATGAAAGATTGAGCCGGCCGAGGACATTCCACCAAGGCGAACTCGTGCTAGTGGTCAAAAGGCCTATGATCCCCAATCGCGCTAAGCGGGGAAAGTTTGAGCCAAACTATGAAGGACCGTACATCATTGATAAGGTCTACCAGGGTAGGGCCTATCTACTCATGGACATGCATGGTGAAAGGCCTTTCAGGCCGATAAACGGTCGCTTCCTAAAGAAATATTACGCTTAATGAGTCACAGCCTAGGTCAATGATGGATGACGACGACTATGTCCGCTCGCTATCTTCCTAAGCTAGAACTTTATAAGCAGTAGCTGGCCTTCTCCGTGATGGACCGAAATGTCCTTAAACTAATAGCAGACCGAAACGTCTTTAAACTACCACCACAGTATCCTTAGGCTGACGAGATGAGTAAAAATAAAAAAAAATAAATATAAAAAAAAACGGTAAGTCCATAAGCAAAATGGGCACGGATGAAAACCCGAAAGGGCTCCGTGAGTAAAAACAGCAGGACTACCGGCGAATGTTTGTGAAAACCCGAAAGGGCGCAACTTCGTTAAAGAACCCTTATGGAGTCCTCTCGACCCTGTAAGGAGAAACCACCCGCGTGAGATCCTTACGACTTACAAGGGAACAACACACTTAGGAATCCCCATGATTCCTAAGGAGAAAATACGCTTGCGAGATCCTCACGACTCGTAAGGAGAACTCTCTTATGGGACCCTCACGGCTCATAGGATTTGAAAGTCTTAAGTCACAGAGACTTAAACCTGTGCTTAAGCAAACCCCCACAAATTTCCAATATTGCCCTACAAGTGGCTCAATACTGACCCTTGTATACAATCCACGGGCGCGAATAAACATTTCCCTAGCCAAATTTCATCCGTAATTGGGAATACGTTTGCATGGTGAACAACCCTTATAAATCCCCTCGATTTATGAGGAGAAAACCTTCCTGTAGGATCCTTACGACTTACAGAAGAACAAAATACTTAGGAACCCCCACGGTTCCTAAAGAGAAAATACATCTACAAGATCCTCACGACTTGTAGGGAGAAATACCTTCACGAGACCTTTACGGCTCATGAGGTCAAAAGTCTTAGCCGACAGGACCCTAACCCTGGCCGCTAAGCCTCCTTTGTTCGACAGCGACAGAGGCAAATGATGATTCGCTCCTGGTAATATCCCAGTTGCAGCGGTGCTGATGCCAAAATCGGTGTCCAATTTCAGGTTTACGGCGAAAAGCCAGTAGGCCGCATATGCATACGAAATAGCCGAAATGATAGGACAACTTGCAATAAAAAGCAGCAAGTAAAATGTATACATGCAAAATAGCCGAAATGATTGGGCAACTCGTAATAAAAAGCAACGAGTAAAAATAAAATAAATAGCCGAAATGATAGGGCACCGCGAAAAATAGCCGAAATGATTGGGCAATCGCGACCTTCGCGATATAAAAGCTGAAATGATAGAGCATCGCGGAAATAAAATAAAATAAAAAGAAGAAATGATAAAACTTCGGCCCTACAGTTAAGATCACATCGATCCCTGTATACAATCCAAGGGCGTAAACAAAGAAGGGACCATACTTCCCCAGCGGATTCCGTCAAACGACGAAGCCAAACCTCAACGGTTAACCGAAGAAGCCAGTGACTTCAACAAAAATCCTCGACTCATGGATACAAACACTCCTTGACGAGAGCTTCCTGATCCGCGTCGACCCGCAGAGCCACCAGTGCCTCCGTAGGAACCCTCGACTCGTTTCAAACCCCAAGGACACAAATAATCCTTGGCGCTTGGGAAACAAATAATCCCAGCAAACTCCTCGACTCACGGATACAAACACTCCTTGACGAGAGCTTCCTGATCCGCGTCGACCCGCAGAGCCACCAGTGCCTCCGTAGGAACCCTCGACTCGTTTCAAACCCCAAGGACGCAAATAATCCTTGGCGCTTGGGAAACAAATAATCCCAGCAAAATCCTCGACTCACGGATACAAACACTCCTTGACGAGAGCCTCCTGATCCGCGTCGACCCGCAGAGCCACCAGTGCCTCCGTAGGAACCCTCGACTCGTTTCGAACCCCAAGGAAATAAATAATCCTTGGCGCTTGGGAAACAAATAATCCCTCGCAAAACTTCTCAACTCACGGATACAAACACTCCGTGACGAGAGCTTCTTTGACTCACATCTCGGGCAGTAAGGATTCAAAAACTTGCTTCCTGAACAATGGGACCCTGCAAGTCAATCCTAAATGGTCTCTTGCATACTATTCACGGGTCTCACTCTCTGAAGTCGATTCTCGACAAGGAGGGAAACAACCACTTACGAATCCTCTCGACTCGTAAGAGGGAAAATTCTCTTATAGGATCCTTTCGACTTATGAGAGAAAACCACACTTGGGAATCCTCACGACTCCTAAGGAGAAAATCCACCTGCGAGATCCTCTCGATCCGTAGGGAGAAAAGCCTCTATGAGACCCTCATGGCTCATAGAGTTGAAAAGCCCTGGGCGACAGATCTGAACCTGCAGTCTAGGCCATCGTTATTTCTGGGAGAAATGAATTTACTTGCCAATAATTTGCATTAAAGATATCATGCTAAAAAGAAAGAAAAAGCGAAGAAGTGACACAAGACATTACAAAAAGGTGTATCTTTTATTCATAAACTCGATCAAATACAGGATACATTATGTCAAAGGATAAAAAAATATATACATATACATTCTTTTATCTATAAGTACGAACGATACAAAAATGGATAGCTACTGAGTCTGAGGAGGAAGTGTCTTTAGTAAGGTCACAAGCTGCTCTCGCACTTCCTTCAGCACTTCCTCTCGAGTGACAGCCGCGGCCACCTCCGCCTCCACCTGAGCCCGCTGTTGCAAGAAAGATGAAAGTCGCTCCTCTACCGCCTCCTGGGCTGCTTCCTGGCTGGCTGCAGCTCGCTCGACAACGTTAAGTTTGTGCCTCAATGATAATCCTTCGGAGAGGCATTGCAGGAGGCCCTCAAAGATCACTTTCAGCCGTGCGGCATTGGCCTCCACCCGAGCATGCAATTGAGCAGACCTGCTCGAAGCATCATCACGCTCTTTGCGCCTTGAAATAACTTCTTGTTCGAGATGGCGGAAGTAAGAAGCGCTCTGCTCAATCCACGCAGTCCTCTGATTATTGGCAGCCACAGTCTCGGGAGTGGGACACAGCGACTCCAATTGAAATAGGCAACCCTCAATCTCCTTACAATGGTTAACCCAGGATGCAATGATGCTCTCATTATGAAAGTTCACGAGTATTGCTAGCATCGGGTTAACTACCATAGCGAAGTCTGCGGCAGATGTAGGAGCTTCAACGTCGAGTTCCTCGACATAATCACTCAACATGCGCAGACTGTTTGCAGCGCCTTTTGAAGACGGACTCCTCAGATAAGGACCCGCCGGCATTATGACGCGAGGTTCGAAGGACACCGAAGCCAGAACGACAGCTAAAAGAAACAGGATGCGATCAGATAACAGTACAGAAAATAGAGAGAGGAAAGTTACCAATATGATGGTCATTGTACCAGTTAGGGCAGGTGGCAAGGTCGGAAGGGCTGGTGGCGCAGCTGATCTTTCATCCCCTCCTTCAATCTGTAGCACTGTAGTTGAGATGAGAAAAAGAGGTTAGAGACAATTCCGTCAATAAGAAAAAAGAAAGGAAGGATGTCAACGGAAATCATACTCACCAACGCCACTAGAAGAAGAAGCAAGCTCAGATGGGAAGGAAAAGTGTGGGAGCAACATCTGATATACGTGATCAAAAAGCACTCCTGAAAACACGACAGTGTCACTTTAGTACGCGAATTATATATCTGGAAAACAAGATTAAGAAATCGCAAACACAGACCTTCCAGCATCTTCGAGGGTATGAGAGAAAGCTGAGAGGTGGCCACCGCCAAAGCAGTCGTTGAAGGCGCTCCCTCGAGCAGTGGGGCATCAGCGCTAGCCGCACCTGCATTACGAAAAGATGAACTTGTCAGAAAAGATTATAAAGTAAAGGAAAGTAGCCACTTAGGGTTTACCTGAGGAGCTCCCGGCGGAAACAGAGGCAACTCCCTCCTCTACCGACATAGGACCACCGCCCGTGGCCTCGTCACCCGATTCGATGGGGACCGTCGTCGTGCTAGCCAGACCTGGGGATGGTGGAGGACCGTAGACGGGGAGGGCAATGACTGGAGTATTGCCGGATTCCAAATAAGGAGCGGTTGGTTCGTCTTCGGGAATCATGGCCACCTCACCCACTACTCTCCTAGGTTCAGTAGCGGCGGTCGTATCGTCCACCATCGCCAGGGGATCGCCGGCCTCGAGCGCTTCATTCGCCACCGCCCTGGACTCAGCTATAATGAGCATATCACCTGCCACCGCTTCAGGTTCGGCATCAATGGCCTTCTCGGCGGCAGGCCCCTCGGGCTCCACTTCAGGCTCCATGGCCTCAACGATACTGCCCACTGTCGGCTCGAGTGCGACAGGCACCACCTCCTCCGCTCCCCTAGGATCGACGGCCTCCACCTCTCCCTCGATCGGATTTGGCCCTGCAAAGATAAAAGATATAAGGACCAATGATATTAAAATCCTCATAACAAAAAAAAAACCCTGAGAGAAATGTTACCTGAAGCGGATTTACCATTTGCGCTCCGAACTGCTCGAGCCACCTCCCTGCGGGCAGTGGATAGGGTGACAGGGGCCTCTTCAGAGGGAGTATCAGCTCGAAGGGCGGTGCTGGGGCCCACTCCCATAGACAGGGCAGCCCTGCGCGCCTTCGCCTCACGCCTCAACCGCTTTCTCTCCTCCCGAGCGGTTATGAGGGACCTCTGTGACGCCTCCCTCAAGGCATCATCATCTTCATTCAGGGAGGCCTCCAGAGCCTTTAAGGCATCTCTCATCGGCTTTTCAAGATGAGCCTCCTGCGGTGTCCCAGAGGAAACAGGAACATCGTCCGCTGGTAGAACATCTGCGCCGCTAGGAGGGAGCGGCATCGAGGTTCCTGTAATTAAAATGGAAAGGTTAGATTGACCATAACGCAAGGAAAATGAAAAATTCGATGAGTCGAAACTTACTAAGGCCCACAGATGCCCTGGCACGTTCCTCCTCCTGAAAGGTCTTCAGAGAAGCGGCAATGGCTTCTTCATCGGTGATGCCTGTTGAAAGAAAAGAAAGAAAAGCGTTAGTCAAAAATAATGAAATAAGGAAGAAAATACGTTACAGTAAAGAAAAAGTGACTAGTAGTTACCTGATTGCGCAAGCTTAGCCAGCCACGCATCACGCTTCACCAGCCATGCTGAAGCTCTGAGAGCAGCTTCTAAGTCTATATCGTCCGGCGGCGGCATCACTAATCCCGCGTTAGTCCCATATTCGAGCAGACCCTCGGAATAAGGAGCGTGGGGTTCCTGGCCGAACGCAACGTCCGCTGCGAAGAGCGACTTCTTTTTCTTTTGCCCTCCGACCCTGGGCCCGCGAGGGATCGACTTCCGCTTAGCAGCTACTTTGGGACGACGAGTCCCGATGTCCGCACCCACGCCAGACTCCGGTGAGGGTACAACCATTGCTTCCACCTGAGCACGGGGTGCAGGAGGTGCATCCGCGATATCAGGAAGTGGTAGTTCACGTGGAGGACTTTGCGCACGTGATGGTCTGCCCCCGGCATCTTTTAAAGGAGCGATTACTGGGGTCCTAGGAACCAAGGGAGTGGTGCGATCGGTACCTGGAGGTGCACCCTTACGATCGACCAACAGTCGCCTTTCCTCCTTTATGACTGCTCCTGTCGCATGATTGTACCAGTCTTTGTACACATTGAGGAGTCTCGGAGCGTAAGTCGGCGCATTGATAAAAAAATGAGAGGTCGTATTCACGCGCATGAAATAGTGCAAGGCGTTCTCCATCCCCTCTTCAGTGGCAGCTGGTTCCACCAAAAAGGCTTCCAAGGGGACCCCTTGATCGTAGCCCAGTTGTTGAGCAAAACGATGTGGGTTATACCTCATAAAAATTGCCACATCATTCTGCCTAAAAACTAAAAAGCCCGGTCTAATGGAATATAAGTGGAGGGTCTCCCGGGCCGTTAAAACTGAAGCTCCATCCTTAAAGATATCCTGTAATGGCCGCGTCACGGTGGTAGACACCTTTCCAACGGTCAATACCTTATCGACAAAGGACATCCCGGCTTCGACGGTATGGGGGCGAAGGAGCAAGCCCCTAGCGTTCCGTGGTGAGGGGTTTACAATTGATGCACCGATCAGCTGTATAATGCGAGGAAAACCGCACTTGTCAAAGAACGAGGGCCTCTTATGCATTCCGAAGACACCCGTTGTGTGTAACTCGAGCCACGATGCGAAGTAATACATCGGGAAGACCACATGCAACACCCCGGGCTCGCTAGCATCCGCCGCTCGACTGAGACCGTGGTATAAGTGTGCCAGGCCGGCGATCCTAACAGCTACCTTCACCCCGATGACCATCCGATGTGCTGGATAAAAGACAGAGGGTCGCATTCGATGATAGTGTATTGGGATAGCGAACCAACTCAACCATAACCCGAGAAACCCCAAGAAAAAGGCCTCCTCATCCATCCCAGGGGCCGCTACTTCTGCAAGAGACACGGTTGGAAAGTTAGGAAGAAAGAAATCCTTTGACCTATTTCATTCGCCGGCAGGTTATCCAAACCTAAACCGAAAGGGTCCTCGAGGGTGGCAGACTTGGCAGTGGCCGCAGAGAGGGCGTTAGGATGAAGGAACCGAGCAATGAAATCCTCAAAGTTAACTCCTCGACTCCCATGTTCAACGAAGAGAGACTCATATATGTTCAACACTTTAATTAAGCTTGGGAACTGGTGTTGAACAGCAGTATCCGGCGTGACCCCCCTCACCATTGGCCTAGCTCCGAAAACGTACACGTCTGTTGGGAGCAGCTCCTCATAATGTTCCCCCATCACCGGTAAGCCAGATACCTCCGCAAATTCCTCTAGAGAAATTGACACTTCCCGATCCATGGCAAGGAAAGTGTGGGTGGGAATATTCCATTGCTCCAAGAAAGCTTTAAACCACCAGGTGGAAAGCGTGGGATACTGGAAGAGAGAGACATAGACCGCGGTGTACAGTCCTAATCTGATCAACTGTGACTTCTTCGTCGACAGGATATACCGGGCCCACGGCAGATAGCCAATCGGGTGGCGGGGAATCAGACCAAGGTTATACGATTGCCCCCAAGGTCGCGCTTCACCTTGACAGATACGACGTCCTAGGATGTCCAAAACCATAGGACGCTGAACCGGTATCGCATCTATAGCGGGATGTAGAAAACCTTTTGATGTCCAGTCCGCCAACTCCACGGCATACTGCACCGAGGGTGGGGTAGCATAATGAATCGCCGTTATGGGTTCCGACGGCACCGCGCATGTAAAGCTCCGTCGGCCCATAATGATCTGATTGTACCACGACCCCCAGAGGTGGAGACTCTTGTGCTCAGGGTCGTATGCCTTGATCATGGCCAGGATCTCACGGTCCAAGGGCGCCTCTGGAAATCCCTCCTCCGAGCGGACGAATGGGAATGAAGTGTCTTCAGACATGATCGCTGCAAAAGAGCAAAGTAGCCGTTAGTGTTGTAATCCCCACGTTTGGCATTGAAAGAAGAAAATGCATTAATTAAAATTAAAATCAAAATTAATTAATTACACCGCACCACAGTGCAGTGAGTAGAAGACCAAAGAGGGACCCATGAAATCTAAATGACAATACGTCAATTAAGGAGACAAACTCATCATTGGATGAGATTGTCAGTTGGCCCCTGGGGGGGGAACATTCCCATAATAAAAAAGGGGGGAAAGAATCACTAGAGACAAGGAGAAAATCTCCTCTTTTAGAGCAAGGCTCTATCACAGAATGACACTTGTCAAGTTTTGGTCTCAAAAGAATAAAATTCCTTAAAAAAGAGCTTAGCTCTATAATACCCCACCAAAGAGAAAGTTTCAAAAAAAGAAATTTAAAATTAAAATTTCTGGAATCCTGACAAAGGATCCATAAAAGCTTACAGAAAAAAAAATTTCTTCATCTTTTTAAGTCTAAAAGATCTACATTTAATTCAAGAGCAAAGCTCTGTTCATGGGTTAGAACCCATGAACAAGATCTCTGTAGATCTATGAATTTGTGAGAGCAAAGCTCTGTGGATGAAACCCCAAAGGGAATTTCTTTAGATCAAAAGATCTATGAGAGCAAAGCTCTGTGGGTTAAAATTAACTTAAATAAATTTAACTTGGTTTTAAATTAAACATTACCTAAAGTTTTCTAAAAGACTTTGGGAAATGAGAGCAAAGCTCTAAAGTTCTGAAAGTAAGAGCAAAGCTCTGAAGTTCTTAAGCAAGAACAGAGCTCTGAAAATCTAAATTTAGAAAAATGGTGGAGAGTTTCAGAGGGCCATGGGCTCTATTTATGAGGCGCTTGCGCCTCTTGAGATTCCCCCTTGATCCAACGGTCAGGGGGGGTTGCCACCGTTGCACTCACGTGTGCGCCACGTGAGCGCAACGGTGGGGGCGGGAATTTGTTTCGCCCAATCAGAGCAAAGCTCTGTTTGAATTCAAAATTCAAATTTTGAAGCATAGCTTCAAATCGCGGGCGCAACGCGCCGCGTGTCTTGCGCTAATACGTCAGCGCAGCGCCCCAGAAAGAGCACCCAATCAGAGCAAAGCTCTGTTTAAAGGAAGCAACGCTTCAGCTGCGCTGCGCTCTGCGCGCGTGACACGTGTCAGCGCAGATGCGCTAGCGCAGTTGCGCTGCGCTCTGCGCTGCCGACACGTGTCTGCGCAGACGCGCTAGCGCAGTTGCGCTGCGCGACACGTGTCAGCGCAGACGCGCTAGCGCACTTGCGCTGCGCTCTGCGCTGCGTGACACGTGTCATGCGCTGGGGCATCTGCGCCAAACTAAATTAAGATTTTATGAAATCTTTTATGTTCTTTCCAAAACCAGAAGATTTTCTTCTGCCTTTGGATCAAAGATCCAGCGGTGGAAAATTCCCGAAATCATTCAAAAAAGATCTTGTTAACAAATTCAACAAATTTATGGGCACTATAAATAGGACCCCAGACCTCATTCAAAGGGATCAACATTTTTTTTTCTTGAGAACTCAAGAACTTTAAACAGAGAGAGCTCTGAAGATTTCAAAAAAAAAAGGTAAAGAACCTTCATGAATTAGAAGAAATTCCTTCTAATAGACCATTAGTCTAAAAAAAATATATAAGATCAATGATCTTTATATAAAAAAGAAAACAGTGCTTTGCACTTCTTGTGAACCTTCGGTTCTTTAAAAACAATAAAAAAATAATAAAAGAATAAAAGAATAGTGCTTTGCACTTTTATGAACCTCTGGTTCTTCGAATAAAGAAGAAATTTATTTTTCTTTGGTCTAATTTAGATCAAGAACTTAAACAGTGCTTTGCACTTCCCTTCTTGAATCTAAAAGATTCTTAGTGCTTTGCACTTCCAAGTTGCGTCGTTGCGCTCTTAAGAGAGGGCCACGTGTCGGCTATAAAACCACTTGCGCTAAGCGCCCTTAAGATAGAGCTTTGCTCTCTGGAATTGGCGCAACTCGCTGAGAGCGCGCCACGTGTCAGCAGCGCAATAGTGCAGCGCAACAGCGCATCGCACTGCGCTAGTGCGCTTGCGCTCATCAGAGCACGACACGTGTCATCACCATATGAACTTGCGCTCATTACTTAGCGCAAAGCGCAGATGCATTAAAAAGGGCCAAGCCCAATTAAGAGAAGGCCTAACAGGCTTAATAAAGCGCAAATGCATTATTTTAAGGGGCAGAGCCCAAACCAGAACAGATGCTTTGCATCATTTATAAATGGGCAGAGCCCAAACAAAATATTCAGAATGCTATGCATTTTAAAAGGGGCAAAGCCCAAACAAAGTAGATACTTTGCAAATGGGCAGAGCCCAAAATAAACTGATACTCTATATCTTTTGTGGGTAGAGCCTAAATAAGAAAAATGCAATGCAAATACAGTGTTGAACTGGACTTAGCCCAATCGTGGCCATAAGTCCTTAAACTAAATTGACTGAGCAAAATGGCTCTCCTAAATCAATTCACGTCCGGTTTGAGGGTACATCTCCGAACTCCTTTGACATCCATCGTTGTAATTCCTCAACGACGTCAAAGAGGTGACGGGTCCCAACAACCACAAACTAATATTGGACCGAAACGTCCTTAAACTAATATCGGACCGAAACGTCCCTAAACTAATATTGGACCGAAACGTCCTTAAACTAATATGGGACCGAAACGTCCCTAAACTAATATCGGACCGAAACGTCCCTAAACTAATATTGGACCGAAACGTCCCTAAACTAATATCGGACCACCACGTCCCTAAACTGGAATATGGACCACCACGTCCCTAAACTGGCATAATAGAGCCCAAGTGCTCTTTTGCCGGATCTAAACGGTCCCGTCTAAGTTGATCTTAGCCCCAAATACGGTTAATGTGTCCTTAGATCTTTAAATAAACAATAAAACTCCAAATCAACTTTGGTTCAAGGGTACATCTCTGAACTCCTCTGACGCCTGTCGTTGTAATCCCTCAACGACGTCAGAGAGGTGACGAGTCCCGACGGCCAGATAATTAAATCAATCAATACGTTAAGTTGATCTTAGTCTAAAACAGGACTAATGTATCCTTAACGAATGTTTAAGTTGATCTTAGCCGCAATGTGACTAATGCATCCTTAAACTAAAAACACCAAACCCAAATCTAAGTAAATATGGATTTGGACCAATCCACGCCCTACGGGCGACGACATTACTCAGTCTCCGTATACAATCCACGGGCAACCACAAACAAAACAAACACACGCGGCACGAAGTGAAATTCTGGAGAAGGAGAAAGTGGCTACTGCGATGCGGTAGCGTAATTAACTGCAGGGGCTTGCGCCTGCAGGGAAGAGCGTCCCCACAATCAAAAACCCCTCAAGTGAGGGGGAATCTGACAAAGTCTGCTACATCGGCCGCATTCGTCTAAACCTCCGATCCACGGTGCCATAAATCAACTCGGCATCTTCGGAGAGGTAGACGGGTAAAACCAAATAGCATCTGCCCCGAACATCAGGCACCAGACGTCCTAACGTCGTAGGCCGCCGTTCGGAGGGGAACAGGCAACAACGTGGATTAGGGGATTTAAGCGCGGTATTCGTGGAATCCGACTTATTTACCCTTGTCCTTCCGTACTTGTCTCTTGCTTTCGCCTCCGGCCAAACCGAACGCAATCGGTCGCGGTTAAGAATCACCGTTACCTTGTTAGGGTAGGGTGCCTAATGGACCGCTTGCGTATCGTTTGAGCGGAGTTCAATGGAAAATAACGGGAAAAGGAAATGAGCAAGGTGATATTAACTTACAATACCGTATTTATTCTTAACAACGGTAATTACATTCATTCACAAAAAGAACCAAAAAGAGAGAACAAAAAGAACAAAGAAAAGAAAAGATTACAAGTAAGTAAGTGCATGAATTTAAATTGCAAGAAACTAAGGCAAGGTAATAAAAAGCAAGAAAGAAATAAGCAAGAAAGTAATTACAAGAACATAGAACTCAAGACAAGCATGGGATCAATAGCCAACCCTTAAACTTGCAAGCTCAATCAAGAGGTTGCAAGATCAAGAGAAGGGTAAAGAACTCATGTGAAGTGAAGAACTAATTCCATAAGAAAATACGACCCTTGAGATCAATAACAAACCCTTAACCTTTCAAGCTCAATGAAGAGGTTGAAAGATCAAGAGAAAGCAAGAATCTCAAGGGAAAGTTAAACAAAAGAGAATGATACAAAAACCCTCATCTTCATTGATCATCCACTCAATGCTCTCACTACATTTTCATGGAGGAAAGATGAAGAAGAAAGAGAAGCCAAACTAAATCCTACCAAAAAGAGATGGAAGAAGAAGACCCCTTGGCTTTGCTCAGAACTGGGGTATTTATAGGAGGATAGTTGAAACCCTAGGGCTAGATTCTGCCCCTAAATGAAGTGACCTAACTGCCCCCAAAACACGACACAGAGGGGAGCCCACATGGCCGCGGATCCGCGGCCTAACCCCCATGTTGGCCGCGGTTCCGCGGCCGTATAGGTGAATTGACATGTCGTGTTTGGTGGGCTTGCCTGTTCTTTTGTCCTATGTTGTTCTACATATACCAAATTGCAAATTGCTTCCACAATTGCTTCAGATCTGCACAGTCCAAACATAGCTTAACTTTTGATTGATTTGACCTTTCTCCCTCGAGCTCCGCGCACCCATTGATTCTTGTGCTGCCCCCCTCGTGCTCTGTGCTTGTCCGAGACACGAATGACCACTGTCATATGTCTTGTCTCTGGAACTGGTAAGCGGCACTGGACGGATAAAGATGACCGGAAGCCGGCTTTTATCTGCTGTCAACAGATGTTCTGTATTTTGGCGTAGCAGTGGAGATTTTGTATCAATTGCGTTATTTTGGACTAGAAAACTGTGGCCTGTAAATATGTAGCAAACACGGATTAACAGTACCTACCTATAAACAAACGAGCGTAAGAATGGGTGGTAACAAATGCAATATTCAGGTATGAACACCCCTTTAGCAATAACTGGCAGATGCTACACCCCTCGGTTTGTCTTTTGATTGCTCCTATAGTTCTTGCTTTGCACAACGGTATATATGATATATCCTGCACCTTATTCGATGAGGAAAGGGCCGACGATCCCTTCACTGGGAGTGACCCCTTTAACAAAACTAGAAAAGCCTAAAAAACACTCCATTTTAAAATCATTTGATTCTACAACGATATCAAGTTCATTACGCAATAGGTTTTCAGAAAAACCTGTCGTAGCCCTCCTTCATTTCAGATAAGTCCTACTTAGTATTCGTGCTACGTTTGTTGACCTCCGTCAAGGCGTAGTGTGCGGTAGCTAACTAGTATTTATCTGCTTATGCATATGATGCAGATTGGGTTAGGGTAGTCGTACGGCCTTATTGACCTCCGTCAAGAGTCGTGCGGGTGGGTTTGATTCAATCAAGAAATGACGGGTTGAACTTGACTAGTAGCCTATGGTTTGTTGACCTCCGTCAAGGTCATAGGGTGCTAGGGGCAAAATTATCGGGAATTTCAAGTGTTGAAATTTGCAATGAGATTGCATACCTTCTATGAGATAGTTGGATCCCGATACCCACTGCGAGTAATTGTTACTCCTGCGAGAGTTTTACACATTACAATTAGACGATCAAGTAGGTGTCTAGAAAGGTGTCAACGGGGTTACGCCTCTGGGAAAACGAGGTTTACTTTAATTAGGTCCGTGCGAAAGCACGGGGAACCTCCCTCAAAGTACCGACACTGGCCTGGCTGAAAGATTGGCGAACTTATAGCGTGTAATTAATCCCAGCTAGTCTTTCCTTTTAGGGTTTGAAGGAAGATTTGATAAAAACAGTTGGAGCCATCCTGATTAGATAAAATTATAACCAATCTATTCTTGCAAGAGCGTACGCAGAGTGTTTTCTTCTCTCTCTCTCTCCAGGTAGCGACCATATCACGCCTTAATCAAGATAATAATACGGATATTTGACTGAACCCGCTTGTTATACTGAGCTGGGGAACGTTGGTCCTGCTCCAACTTATAAATGTTATAAGACAGAGCAGGAAATTGGGGAATAACAGATTTCCCGTGCCGCCCAAACGAAGAAAGTGCATGTTGATGCATCATCTTCGGGTGTGTTCATTACACAGAACTGTTTCTCAGTATCCTCTGCGTCCTGGGTATCTGATACCGGATCAGGATCCCACATATGTAATATAAAACATGGTCTACAGAAAGGTAGAGAACTGAGAACGGTTGATAAGTTTCATGAGGCAGAAAACGGTGCAAGTGTTGCAGCCAAGTCTGTTGGTCACTGTCACCCTGTATTACCAGAATACATTGATTCTGAACAAATGTTATTAGATACCGAACCTGATATACAAAATCATATCAGTCTCTTTATTTAGATAAAGAAGGATATAATTTTGTATTGTTGGATAATGTTTTGAGCATTTCCTATATCAAAAGTTGATCGGTTCAGGTACGTTATCTAAAAGCATTGACGTTCTAAATCAAACTACAGTTCTTACTATACAGAACACACACAAGAGGAAGAGTTCAGAAATGAACGAATCCTTCTTGAGGTATTGTAGACTAGGTCATATCAATGCGACCCGATTAGATGAAGTTACATAAAGATGCATATTTAAATTAGTTTAAATTTACATCTTATGAAACTTGCTGGTCATGTCACAGAGATAAGATTACCATAGCTCCGTTTATTAGAAACAGAGAAAGAGTTAGTGAACTCTTGGGATGATACATGTTGATGTATAAAGGTCCCCTGTCTACACATACCAAGACCGGTTCTTTGTACTTCATTACATTCTCTGTTGATCACTCAAGATTCAGACATATGTTCCTGTTGAAACACAAGTCCGAACCTTTTGAGATATTCACAGAATATAAGTTAGAAGTAAAGAACCAAAAACGGGTATAAGTATTATGTCCTTTGATATGATCGAGGAGGAGAATACTTGAGCACGGAATTCCTGGATTATTCTAAAGGAGAATGAGATTCTCTCTAAGCATTACTCCTCCGAATACACCACAGCACGTCGGTGTATCGGGGCGGAGCAATAACACCCTATTTTATATGGTGTGGTCTATGATGAGTACTACTGAGTTACCTATTTCCTTTTAGGAGTTATGCACTTGTGAAGATGCATACCTATTGAATAGGGTTCAAATCAAATCTGTTGCCTACCACTTCATATGTGATATGGTAAGGAAAGAGCCCATCTCTTAAGTCAGTTAAGATTTGGGGTTGTTCAGCCTATGTCTAAAAGAATAATCTGGACAAGCTCGAGGCAAAGACAGATCTGTGGAAGTTTGTTGGATATCCCAAGTATACGCAAGGGAATATCTTCTACTTAACCGAGGAACAAAAATGTTTTGTTTCTCAACATGCCACCTTTGTGAAAGGAAATTTCTTGAGAAGAAATTAGTGGTCATGAGGTAGAACTGGAAAAAGTTCCAGCTATGCAAACTACAGCAGATGATTTGGTAGAACCAATGGATTCAGTAGATTCCAACGAACCTCAGCCTCTCCGCCGATCTGGTAGGGTTCCTCACCCACCTGAGAGTTACTTCGGTTTCTCTATGACAGTGGGAGCGAGAATTGCATCATGAGATGATGACCCAACTAGTTTCGAGCTGGCCATCAGGAGTGGGACTCTGTAAGAATGGCTGGATGCTTATCGATCTGAGATGGAATCCTTTTACACCAACAAAGTATGGACTTTGGTTGCTTTATCTAAAGGGTTAAATCCCCATCAGGAGCAAGTATATCTTGAGAAGATTACTTGGTGTACATGGAAAAGTTGAGACTTTCAAAGCTAGACTTGTTAAAGGTTTGCATCATTAACCAGGTATGGATTATGTTGAAACCTTTTCTAAGTAGCTATGCTTAAGTCCATCCAGATCCTACTTGCCACGGCTACATACCATGACTATGATCTCTGGCAGTTGGGTGTCATGACTGCTTTTCTAAATAAAGATTTAGAAGAGAGAATCTATAAGTACACAGTCAGAGGGCTTCGTAGACAGTGGGAGCAGCGGAAACGTGTGCAAGATATTTTATGTGATAAAGCAAGCATCGCGGAGTTGGAACATCTGTTTTGATGTGTTAGTCAAAGAGTTTGACTTCATCAAAATGGTAGATGAACCTTGTATTTACAAAAAGGTAGTAGGGAGTATGGTGGTGATCCTCGTAGAGTACGTGGATGACATACTCTTGATAGGGAAGGAGTTTCCTATGCTGCGCTCGGTCAATCTCCGCCTATCACAAGGATTCTCTATATAGGATCAAAGTGATACCTCCTAAATCCTAAGTTTTGGATCTATGAGATAGATCTAACTGGATGTTAGGATTCTCACTAGTTGTAGTGAGATGGTATCAATTGATCCTAGAGAGAATCACTGGAAAGGTTTCAGGGTGATAAGGACGACTGAATGTCAGTCACAGGCATTGTCTTTACCCTCAGTAAAGGGACGGTATGTTGGAAGAGTTCTAAGCTAGATACCGTGGCAAACTAGACGATAAAGGCTGGATACATCGCTACTTAAGATGCTACCAAAGAGGCAGTCTGGATGTATATTAGTTCATGAGATGAACTTTGTTCCCTCCATTGTATGACAATGGAGTTGTGGCTTATGCCAAGGAACGCCCGTCCCATCAGTGATCCAGACATATTCTAAGGCAAGTGTCACCTGATCATGGAGATGGTTGATTTCCAGGGGATCGAGGTCAGGAGAGTAGACTCAGAGGACAGCACGGCGGATCCACTCACAAAGGCCTTTTCCCCAGAGAGAGACTAGTTATGGGATGGTTGAGTATGAGATACTACAACCACTGTTATCAGATGGCCCTAGTGCAAGTGGGAGATTGTTAGTTATATGTATGCCCTAGAGGCCATTACTATACATGTTTGTATATTGTAGTGGATGCTTGGACATATATAGGGAGGACTTTCTTGCTCGACATGATAGTATGCTATCTGGTTACTCTTTACCTTAACGTGTACACTGATTGTCTCTCTGTTACATGTTGGTAAAGCCCTTAGGATGTGTACTTGACTACCTCGACTGTGATGCGGATCATACTAGTGGGGACATGGTAGTCCATAAGTACATCCTTCAAGGTCCCTAGTCGTGGGTATATCGAGACGGGGCATCGATATACCACAGTAGACTAGCGTATACCTTCTCGACCCATACAGATGGGCAATGGATGATCCCATATCTATTGATGTTTGACATTAGAGATGATATACGGGTGCTCAGTGGAGACTGGGTACACTGGACGGACTCGCCGAGAACTCCCAGATGGTATTATACCTTACGTCAGATGGCAGTTCTCTGGTGACACTGGTACAGGTTAGTCTGTAGACCCGAGATCGTCATAGAGTCTTGTGTGATTCCCACCGTGCTTTGATTTCCACCTTACCACGTCCAAGAGGGCGTGCAAAACGGTGGTTTTTGGGTACAGTCCCGAGTCACATGGAGGCAATGAGCGATATGAGGGGTTTCGTCTCTCCCGGTATTGGGGGTTGATGTTGCGCTGTGCTCGATTGGCCATAACAGGGAAGTCCCTGGCCAGGGCTGGTTTAGAGATTTACTGGTAAGTGTTACCCGTAGTTTCTCGACCCGTTATGTGCCTCATATCGGCACGACTTATCGGTTATTGGGGTCTGACGTTTACCACCCCTAGACTTGATATGCGACATATCAGACGAGGAGACCGGACTGTACGGTAGTGTCACTGTCAGACTTTTTAAAGGAGTTGGAGCGGGCTTGCTTGCTGATCTTCTGACCGCTCAATACCCGGGTAGCCGTTACGTCCAGCTAGTACCGCTGACGGCTTGTGGGTGCTTGATATGATCATCACCTACTGCCGGCGTATTGACGAGTCTTTAGAGTCCGACATAGAGGTTGTACTGGCTCAGGCAAAACGAGATAGGAGCGCATATGTGATATGTGCGGGACCGAGAATGATGCGAGTATGTGATACCGTATTCAATTCTCGTGATGATTGTATCGATTGGTTGTATGCGATATAACCTAGTTATCGAATCAAGGATTGATTCGATAAGTCGATACATTGATATTAGTCGGTTATATGCGATATGACCGGATCGTTAAATCAAGTGTTGATTTAATGATTTAATGTATAATTATATATTTGATATATTACTTTACATTAACTAGTATTGGTTCACTTAAGATTGATTTTCTCACTTGATGTGCACAAGTTGTATATGTGATATATTTTTGTGCACAAGATTGTATCATGTTTGATGATACATGCAAACTTGGGTGTGTATGCTTTAAACCATAGTTTAGGTTAATGGTTAAGGTTTTATTTATTTATTTAATTTTGGAAAAACTAAATGGTGGCTTTTTTGTTTCTTTGCTAGAAGCTTCATGAAGCATGCTAGCATCTTTGAAAAAGTCTTACCATTTTGTTTTATGCCTTAACCTAACCATCAACCTAAACCCTAGTTTATTCTCTACATGAGTTAACCTCACCCATGGTTGCATTATGATAAGTCTTCACTTGATTTTCTATTATGAGATTATTCTTTCATTCTTATTCTTTTCTTTTCTTCTTCTTCTTCATGAAGAAAAAGGAAAAGCTTGCTAGAAAATTATCAAGTGAAGATTAAGTGTGAGAAATCAAAATCTAAAGAGTACCCATTTCCTATCTCACCATCCTCTACTAGACTAGCACTTTAATTTAGGGTGTTTGCTTCACTAATTCTATGGTTAGTGAGGTAGAAGCTTGAGTCCGTATTCTCTCGACGTAGATCATCTTCGGCATCGAAGACTTCAAGCGATCCCGTTGCAATTTCTCAAGGAGCCGTCCGAGAGTCCGGGAGTTGGATGATCGCAGCGAAGGGACGTCGTCACGGAGCTATGGAAGTGGAGGACCGGATCTACAAAGGTTGTAGTCCCTTCCCTTTAGTGATAATTGTTATCTACTAGCTTTTGATTCGCCTAATATCTAGTTAACGATCTTGCTTCGGGTTGTTAGGCACCTAAATTTTTTAATCCGGCATGGTCGATGCCTTGTAGAGCCTCCTTAGTGTGCCTAGTAACCCTACAGATATACCCTTGAACCGGATTCCAAATCGAGGAGTTATCAGTTCTAAGCATAGAGGCTCGGTTTGTTTGGAGATTTAATCTCAGAAGGAACTTAACTAATTTGATTTTGGAGTTGGTTCCTTATAGAGTTAAACACTAATGTACCTTTAGTGCTCACGTGCTCCCACATGATGCTCTAAGGCAGTGTTAAACACTGAAAGTCGAAGGCGCTCACGTGTGGTACGTGAGACTCTAAAGCAGTGTTGAACACCGGAATTTGGGATTGCTCACGTGTTGCATGTGATGCTCTTGAAAGTTGGCGCTGTTTCTTTGGCGTTATTCCCTTATTCCTTTCATAAATGCTCAGCCCTATTGAGGGTCATGTGGGATCACGTGAGGCGCCCCCAAAATGGGAACTATCTTGGGTTTATTCCCTTTTTCTTTTGGAAGTGCTAAGCACTTTTTGGGGGGTAACGTGGGATCACGTGAGGCGCCAAAAATGGTAACTGTCTTTGGGTTAATACCCTTTTTCTTTTTGAAAGTGCTAAGCACTTTTAGGGGGTCACGTGACCTGATCTCAGTTGTTCTTTTTTGTTTTATCAAGGGTGCTCACGTGGGAGCATGTGATATGCCATCATCATGCAGGGTGCTGATCTTTCTACGTGCATGGAGATCTTGAGTTTTGATACTTTCAAGCCCATTGTTTTATAAGAATTAAATTCTTATATAGGGTTAAACCCTAGTTTTATTAGAGGAATTAGATTCCTATATATTGTTGTAAGAATTGAATTCTTTGAATTTAGTTCTTTCCCTTAGGTTTGAATCCACATAACAGAATCTCCCCAATGAGAATTAAATTCTCAACTTGTGGGGAGATCTGCTTCTGCAGACCTCAACCAGAGGAAGAACTAAGTTCTTTTGAAAAAGTTAAACTCTTATGGAGGCAAAGAAGAAGTAAGATATTCTCTGTGTTTTTTCTCTCTTACCTAGGGTTTCTTCTTTTCTTTGAGTAGATCTTCTTCTCTCTAGAGAATTAAATTATCTTTTCTTTTAAACTTATCAGGGGGTTTTTCTCTCTGTTTTTTCTCTCTCTTCAGTCTCGAGTCCTTTATATAGCAGTGGTAAGTTTGTTGATTTTTATTAAGGAAATCTCTCATTGAGAGATTTTTGATTGATTCGAGGATTTTATCCACCGTTGGATCTTTGATCCAGGGATCCTGTTTTACAGAAGACATTTTCTTGTTTTTAACAAGATTGGGAAAATATTTTCCCATACAGAGCTTATTCTGTATCTTGGTGATTTTTAAGCACCATTGGATCTTTGATCCAAAGGTGCTCTGATTTACAGAGCACAATCTTTCTTGTTTAGAAAGATTGGGGGAAATATTTCCAAAATAGGGTTCTGATCCTTTTATTTAGAATTTAATTCTATCGGCTCAGAAGGCATTTAGAAACCCTCACGTGCAGCACGTGACTCCACGAAGTCAAGCCCAACAAAGAGCGTCACGTGTTGACACGTGAGTTTCTTTTTTTCCAATTATTTGTTTTTTAAGAAGGTGCCTATATACCTTGTATACAGGTGTTCATGTGTTTGCACGTGAGGCTAAGTTTCAGCCTTATTTGTTAAGCGCAATGCCTATAATCTTGGCTTTAAAGCGCATCACGTGTGGGCATGTGATACTCCATTTGGGGAATTTTCCCATTACTTTTTTACTTATTATTTATTTTTTATAAGGGAACAAATGACCCACAACGTTGTTCTCACGTGGCTTGCACGTGAGAGCAACGCTGTCACCTTTACAGCCGTTGGATTGCCTAGGGGAACGGGGAGGTGAATCGCCCTTTTCATATCTTATAAATGCAAGGGTTTGGTCTTTAGGCAGACACTGTTTCTTTCATCTTCTTCCTTATTTGTTTTCTTTGAGAATTTAATTCTTCTCTTCAGAGCTTAGTTCTCTGCCATTGCAATTCCAGAGTTAAACTCTGTTGGAAAAAGAAACCCTTTTTTAGATAAAGATTTTGAACATCAGAGAAACGCTTTTTATCAAAAATTTATGGATTTTATATCCACCATAAGACGCGATCTTTGAATAGTAGACCTTAATGTCATGGGGTTTCTGGAATTTAATTCCATCACATAAAAGGAATTTAATTCCTCACCGAAGAGCTTAGCTCTGAAAGATCAAGAGGGCCCTTCGGGAATTTGATTCCCCGGTGTTCTTAAAAATCTTTTTGAAGGGATTTTTCCTTTATTTTCACCCATTTGACAGAGTTTGTAATGGGTGTTCTTTTGTGAGGATGTCCCAAGTCGTTTAAACTCCAATGTGCATTTATTGAGAATCTTTTTTCTTATTCTTAATGATTACCCTGCCTCATGATTGGCGAGCCGTCATACTGATTTTGCGGGGTCCATTATTTTTGCAATCAATGGTCCCATGGAATAAACTTCTTGTCGTTTTCTTCTGCTGTTTATATATACACACACACACACACACACACACACACACGTATAAGTTGCATTAATAGTTTTTCTTCCCTTTATTTCAGGAACAATGGCTTCTCTTCCTTACTTTCTTTTTACTCGCTCAGACGCTGCTTTTCCACAATCACCGTCGGACGAAGAAGCAATGGCGATGATCAGGGCCCATGACAGAGACTGTACCAGTTTGCTCTTGTGGGGAACTTGGTATAGACATATCATTCGGGGCCACCACAGCTTTATTTGCGAAGTGCCAAAGGAGCCTCTTCGCCCAATTTCGCCGATGGAGCGTCCGCAGACTGCTTTTGCGGTGGAGGCGGCTGACTAGGCTCCTATAGGCCGGCTTGAACCGTCGACAACTGGGATACCCAACCAGCCTTTGCCGGCCATAGACATCTTGGGGCGTCGTATTTGTCAGGGTGAAGCCCAACCCTGAGGACAAATTTATAAGATAGGGCTTATCCCTCGCCACCCAACGGGCTATCTTCCCTGGGCTCGATATGTTCTGTCCGTCCATCGTGCGCGATTGCAGAAGGTCAGGCTCTATCAGGCGGTGTATGCATCCCTTTTTCATTATCAGTCCCCTCATGTCTGGTGGGTTAAGGCTTTTGTGAACCAGTGGAATCGTTCCACTAACACCTTCTTGCTAGGGGATCGCGAGGTCTCTATTTCATTGGAAGAGTTTCGTGAGGTTTCGAGACTACCAATCAGGGGAGAGCATTATGAAGAGTTGCTGTCTCCCGATGAGTATGTGTTTGAGATGATGCCGACTTCGCTTGACGGTGTTGGGGTAAAAATTTACACCCCGGTTGACCGAGTCAAGGTGAAGGTCAACCCCCAAGCTAGGTGGGCCCAAGCCCAGGTCAAGCGGGCCCATGCCCAAGTCGAGCCCGCGGCCAGCCTCCTCCATGCCAAAATATAGATCATGTAATAAATAATTTTTTTATAATTTTTTATGCATGAATGTAAACAAAATGGGCATAAAGCCAATATTTTGTAAGCCCATGGCTTATGTGCAAAAATGAAATGGCACGTGAGCCATGGGATGGCTAAAATGCCATTTTGTAAAGCCCAAGGGGCTATATGTAAATATGTAAGCCTATAAAAGGCAACATGATGATGAATAAAGTAATACTTTTCATTCTCTCCACAAAAATTTTAAATCTGAGATCTTTTGTGCCTCCTGCTCCTTCTCCAAGGTTCCAAAACCTTCTCATTTCTTTTGAATTAAATCAAGAGTTTTACTCTTTCTTTTCAAAAACTAAGAAGTCTTCCACCACAAAACCCACAAAGGGGAACTTGGATCTACCATTAGATCTCAGAAAGGAGAGATTTTTAGATCTCACATCTCTTGATCATCAAGATCCAGCCAACAGAGGAGGAAGAGGAAGAACCCCTTTCATCAACCAAAACATTTTAGGAGTTTAACTCCATATATTTACATACATATATATATATATATATAATAAATACTTCCTTTCTGAAGCATAGCTTCTGGTTCTGGGACTAAAAGTCCCTTTGTCTCGCCAGCGCCCAGCGCTCGAGCGCAAAACGCCCACGTGGCGCACTTGCGCTCAGGCGCACTGCGCTCGAGCGCAAAGCGCCCACGTGCCGACACGTGGCGCGCTTGCGCTCAGACGCACTGCGCTCGAGCGTAAAGCGCCCACGTACCGACACGTGGTGCACTTGCGCTCAGGCGCATTGCGCTCGAGCGCAAAGCGCCCACATGCCGACACGTGGCGTGCTGCGCTCAGGCGCACTACGCTCGAGCACAAAGCGCCCACGTGCCGACACGTGGCGCGCTTGCGCTCAAGCGCACTGCGCTCAAGTGCCAAATGCCCACGTGCCGACACGTGGCGCGCTTGCGCCTGAGCGCACATCACCTAAGCGCACAACGCTCAAGGCGCTGGCCCACGCATCTTTTGGATGCCTTTTCCCCCTCTTTCTTTTATATATATATACATATATACATATATATATATATATACATATATACATATATACATATACATATATACATATATATATACATATATACACATGTATACATATTTACATACACACATACTCCACGACACTGTCCCTGTTAGAAAAAATTTCTAACGGGGCGCTGCCCCGCACCCCGTAAGGGGGTTGCTAGCCCCCTTGACCCCCAGTCCGCTATCCGGGTAGCGGGACCCCCGTAAAAAACTCTGCGTGGCTCCCGATATATTTAAACCCTCCCCTCTAAAACAAAACACACGTACACTGCACATTGAGTTCGCATGACCAGTTTAACCCGTTAATCGGAGGTTCCCTCGCCCCAAAGGCGGGGGGTAATTAACGGCAGCTTAGTCCGCGGCTGCCGGAGATTCGGATCCCCACAATCATTAAACCCCGGCCTACCCTAGGAAGGGGGAATCTGTAGTACGCCTGACAAGCGCGCGCGTATTCCCATCTCAATGGGGTGACGAAAAACACCCTACAGATTCTGGCACGCCCGGTGGGACCAATCTCTCCTCCCATATTTCGGGTTAAGCGTTCATGCGAACTCAATCAATATACATAGCTGTATTTATACTAAAAATAATGCTTTTTCATGCAGATTTTCAAGCAATCACCTTCCGACGATGTCTTCGATGATGAACTCAGCCCCCGTCTCCTACACGATGAGGATAGACTCTAGGACGGTCCTTCCGGCCAGTCTCGGGCGACAATGGGAGGAGCCGCTGCTACCATTCGGCTCTATTATGTTCATGCCAGTTGGCGCCATCCCAGCTCCTCAAGCCCCGGTGGCAAACAAACCGGTCTCGAAAGGCAGGAGACCAAATGTGGTGATCTCAAGGGCGCCCCAACCCAAACGCAAGTCGGTGTCTGAATGACTTTCCTTGGCCCCAGCTGGGGGCAAGGCCATCAACACCAACAAAGCTACAACGCGTCCCGAGCAAGCTCCAGTGGTGCCCTTGACCACTGCTCGATCGGGTGTCTTCTCTAAGCTCCCCTCTGATCAACTCACAATGGCTTCCCGGGTAGCGGATGCCCGCCAAGCCTTCAAAATCGAGGAGCTGAGGGAGAAAAAGCTCAGATATAGAGCCAACAAAAGGGCTAGGGCTCCTGCCAGGCTGAACCTCATGAGGTTCGAAGAACAGGGTTACCCCGCCGAAGATGAGGAAATGGCTGGGTATGTGGTCCACACTGTCTACACGGTGGGCACGCGCAGCAAGAGCAAGGACGGGGCTACCACATCTCAAACCCAATCTGGCTTGAATGTGGTGGCCGCTTCCCAAGAACAGCCGCCTCTGCTGGGTGATGAAAACCCTCTTGATGAGGACGATAGGCGGAAAGACCCTTCGATCCATGAGGAGTCGGGCTCGGAAAGCGAAGAAGAGCTGACTTTCCGCCCCAGGACCGCGGAGCAAGAGCTGCTTCAAGAGCTCCGAAAGCAGCTCAGAAACAAAGACAAGGCGATGGACAAACTCTACTCCAAAATCGATGGCTTGACGAATGTCGTGATGCGGCTTACGGCCCAACTTGCCTCTCAGCCGCCCAATCAGGCACAGGGCTCTCATGAACCGGGAAATGGTGTCCCAAAGCAGCCGACGCCTATTCCCTCAAATCCAAAAGTGGACGAACTACATGAAAACCAGTCGCATCCTATCTCGGGAAATGTCTTGGCTACCGATGACAGTAGCCCGCTAACTCAAGATCAAATCATGGATTTGGTTGCCAGCAAAGTCAAAACATTGGTGGCCGAAGCCGAAGCGCAAAAAGATATCAGCAGTAGTGGGAGACCATATCCTGCTCAGTATGATCTGGTAGAATTTCCTAGCGGCTATGTCATCCCCAAATTCGGAAGATTCGATGGGACGGGAAATGCGAATCAGCATATTGCCCACTTCAAAGCCTCATGCGGGAATACTGGGGGAAATGATGCGCTTCTCCTCCGCCAGTTCGTTAATAGCTTGACCGATGTTGCTTTCGACTGGTACGCGAGCATACCGGATGGCTCCGTCACAACTTTTGTCCAAATGGAGTCTCTGTTTCGACAGAGGTTCATGAGCGTCAGCGATAAGATTACCATTGCCGAGCTCGTAAGGACCAAGCCCAAGAGCGACGAAAGCAGCACGGATTTTATAACCCGATGGCGCAATCTCTCCGTCAAATGCGAACCGCCGATAGAGCATGACCAATCTGTCAGTCTCCTCGTCGGAAATCTCAACAATTGGATGGCCCCGTTTCTATGCACCGCGGGTCTCAAAACATTCCAAGAGCTGACCAGGAAAGTTCAGATGCTGGAGCGCTCAAAACAGGAGTCCTCCTCGGATTCTCAAAATAACAATAGGTCCTGGAGAAACCGGAAGGACGATAATCGCAAAGGCGGAAACTCCGATGATTCTGAATCTTTCAACACTTCGGCTAACCGAAATAAGCAGGGGATGAGCGGACCTAGCGCCAACCAGCCTCGGAAGCCAATGTTCGGAGAGGGAGGAGAATCTCCACTGAAAGAGAAGCTGGATAAGGTCTATTCCTTCAGAAGGGATAAAATCCGTAAAATATTCAAAGACGCCCTGAAGAACGGTCTACAACTGCCAGAGTCAAAACGACCGCAGGAAGCGAATAGGACCGACGACCCCAAATACTGCCCCTATCACAGAGTGATAGGTCATGCCATTGAGGACTGCTTCGTCTTCAAAGATTGGGTCGAAAAGCAATACAAGGCAGGAGAGATAGAACTGTCCAAAGACGTGTTAACAAACCGTCAAGCTGCAACCGCCAATTTCATACAAATGGAGACCGAAGTTCTTCGTGAAACCGATTCTCTCAGACATCTGCCTTTCTCTGAAAACAATCGACCACCACGTCATTAAACTGGGAACAGTCGACCTCTAAGTCGTTAAAATGGGAATGTAAATATATATATACATATATGTAAATAAAGAAAAAAATGTGTAAATAAAAGAAAAATAAAGAAAAGACGAAATGATGGGGCAACTCGCAATAAAAATCAGCGAGTAAAATATAGATGAAAATAAAGCCGAAATGATGGGGCAACCGCGAATAAAAGCCGAAATGATGGGGCAATCGCGACCTTCGCGATGAGAAAAGCTGAAATGATAGAGCAATCGCGGTAAGACAAAAAAATGCAAAAACGAAAAAAAAACGGTGAATAATGAGTCGCTCCTGGTACCATATTCCAGTGTAGCGATGCAGACGCCAACCAAAATCCAATTTCCCAAAATTCTTCTAGCCCTACGGTTAGTCCCCAAATTGACTACCGTATACAATCCACGGGCTCAAATAATTCTCATCACCCTCATGCCCCACCGTAATCACCAGTTACGCGGCTGGTCTCCGCCTTTGGAATTATGCTCCATTGAGAAGACCCACTCATGTGTCCTCATGATACATGAGGAGAACAAACCTTTGTGGGATCCTTACGACTCACGAAGGAAAAACACACTTAGGAGTCCTCACAACTCCTAAGGAGAAAATACACCTACGGGATCCTTATGACCCGTAGGGAGAAAATGCTTTTATGGGACCCTCACGGCCCATAAAATTGAAAAGCCTTAGGCGATAGGGATCTAAACCTGTCTCCTAAGCCATCGCTCCCCAATCCCCAAGTGGCGAATGATGAGTCGCTCCTGGTACCATATTCCAGTGCATCGATGCAGACGCCAACCAAATTCCAAATTCCAATCCCTAAATGGCGAATGATGAGTCGCTCCTGGTACCATATTCCAGTGCAGCGATGCAGACGCCAACCAAATTCCAAACTTAAATCCCAAGCGGCGAATGATGAGTCGTTCCTGGTACCATATTCCAGTGCAGCGATGCAGACGCCAACCAAATTCTAAATCCCATGCCCCAACGGCGAATGATGAGTCGCTCCTGGTACCATATTCCAGTATAGCGATGCAGACGCCAACCAAATTCCAAACTTAAATCCCAAGCGGCGAATGATGAGTCGCTCCTGGTACCATATTCCAGTGCAGCGATGCAGACGCCAACCAAATTCTAAATCCTATGTCCCAACGGCGAATGATGAGTTGCTCCTGATACCATATTCCAGTGTAGCGATGCAGACGCCAACCGAATTCCAAATCCCATACCCCAAGTGGCGAATGATGAGTCGCTCCTGGTACCATATTCCAGTGTAGCGATGCAGACGCCAACCAAATTCCAAACTTAAATCCCAAGCGGCGAATGATGAGTCGCTCCTGGTACCATATTCCAGTGCAGCGATGCAGACGCCAACCAAATTCCAAATCCCATACCCCAAGTGGCGAATGATGAGTCGCTCCTGGTACCATATTCCAGTGCAGCAATGCAGACGCCAACAAAGTCCCGAAATTTTTACGGCCCTACGGTCTGGATCATACATCCTGCAAAACCGTATACAATCCACGGACGTAAAACAATCCCGATCTCTTTCTCAAAAAAAAAAGAGAACGATATGTCCACAAGCAAAATGGGCACGGATGAAACCCGAAAGGGCTCCGTGAATAAAAACAGCAGGACTGCCGGCGAGTTTGTGAAAACCAGAAAAGGGGGCAAACTCGTAAAAGAAAAAAAAAGAAATGAAATGCACTCGCAAAGTCCTCTCGACTTTGTGAGAAGAAAATTCCCGCGTGAGATCCCTACGACTCACAAAGGAGAAACACACTTAGGAGTCCCCACGACACCTAAGGAGAAAATACACCTACGGGATCCTTACGACCCGTAGGGAGAAAGTGCTTTGTGAGACCCTTACGGCTCACAAAATGGAAAAGCCTTAGGTGACAGGGATCTAAACCTGTCTCCTAAGCCACCAATTCCTGAATCCTCTCGGGGCACATGATGATTTGCTCTTGGCATTATTCCAGTGCAGCAATGCAAATGCCAAACAAAAAAAACCAATTCCTAAATCCTATGATGGCAGATGATGATTCGCTCCTGGTACCATATTCCAGTATAGCGATGCTGATGTCAACTCAAGTCAAACAAATCAAACCAACCAATTCCAACATTGACCTTTGCGTCAAACAGCGACACTCCGCCTCGGGGAAACGTCGACCAGCGACACTCCGTGCCGGGGGCACGTCTACCAAATTGCTCTGGATCAGAGCGTCGACCGTCTATGTCGCAAAAAGGGCAGTGCAGGCTCCCACAATTGGGGACCCAAATCGCTTCGTAACAGAGCGTCGACCGTCTATGTCGCAAAAAGGGCAGTGCAGGCTCCCGCAAATTGGGGACCTAAATCGCTTCGTAACAGAGCGTCGACCGTCTATGTCGCAAAAAGGGCAGTGTAGGCTCCCGCAAATTGGGAACCCAAATCGCTCCGAATCAGAGCATCGACCGTCTATGTCGCAAAAAGGGCAGTGCAGGCTCCCGCAAATTGGGAACCCAAATCGCTTCGTAACAGAGCGTCGGCCGTCTATGTCGCAAAAAGGGCAGTGCAGGCTCCCGCAAATTGGGAACCCAAATCGCTTCGTAACAGAGCGTCGACCGTCTATGTCGCAAAAAGGGCAGTGCAGGCTCCCGCAAATTGGGAACCCAAATCGCTTCGTAACAGAGCGTTGACCGTCTATGTCGCAAAAAGGGCAGTGCAGGCTCCCGCAAATTGGGAACCCAAATCGCTTCGTAACAGAGCGTCGACCGTCTATGTCGCAAAAAGGGCAGTGCAGGCTCCCGCAAATTGGGAACCCAAATCGCTTCGTAACAGAGCGTCGACCGTCTATGTCGCAAAAAGGGCAGTGCAGGCTCCCGCAAATTGGGAACCCAAATCGCTCCGGATCAGAGCGTCGACCGTCCATGTCGTAAAAAGGGCAGTGCATCCCAAAAAGTGGGAACCAAAGCAAGTCGCCTCCACGCAAAAGAAGATCCATCAATTTCATGCACACGACCCACATGTGCGGTGTGCATTCATTGATGGGGGGCAATTTGTTGGGGTAAAAATTTATATCCCGGTTGATCGAGTCAAGGTGAAGGTCAACCCCAAAGCTAGGTGGGCCCAAGCCCAGGTCAAGCGGGCCCATGCCCAAGTCAAGCCCGCGGCCAGCCTCCTCCATGCCAAAATATAGATCATGTAATAAATAATTTTTTTGTAATTTTTTATGCATGAATGTAAATAAAATGGGCATAAAGCCAATATTTTGTAAGCCCATGGCTTATGTGCAAAAATGAAATGGCACGTGAGCCATGGGATGGCTAAAATGCCATTTTGTAAAGCCCAAGGGGATATATGTAAATATGTAAGCCTATAAAAGGCAACATGATGATGAATAAAGTAATACTTTTCATTCTCTCCACAAAAATTTTAAATCTGAGATCTTTTGTGCCTCCTGCTCCTTCTCCAAGGTTCCAAAACCTTCTCATTTCTTTTGAATTAAATCAAGAGTTTTACTCTTTCTTTTCAAAAACTAAGAAGTCTTCCACCACAAAACCCACAAAGGGGAACTTGGATCTACCATTAGATCTCAGAAAGGAGAGATTTTTAGATCTCACATCTCTTGATCATCAAGATCCAGCCAATAGAGGAGGAAGAGGAAGAACCCCTTTCATCAACCAAAACATTTTAGGAGTTTAACTCCATATATTTACATACATATATATATATATAATAAATACTTCCTTTCTGAAGCATAGCTTCTGGTTATGGGACTAAAAGTCCCTTTGTCTCGCCAGCGCTCGAGCGCAAAACGCCCACGTGCCGACACGTGGCGCGCTTGCGCTCAGACACACTGCGCTCGAGCGCAAAGCGCCCACGTACCTACACATGGCGCGCTTGCACTCGAGCGCAAAGCGCCCACATGCCGACACGTGGCGTGCTGCGCTCAGGCGCACTGCGCTCGAGCACAAAGCGCCCACGTGCCGACACGTGGCGCACTTGCGCTCAAGCGCCAAACGCCCACGTGCCGACACGTGGCGCGCTTGCACCTGAGCGCACATCACCTAAGAGCACAGCGCTCAAGGCGCTGGCCCACGCATCCTTTGGATGCCTTTTCCCCCTCTTTCTTATATATATATATATATACATATATACATATGTATACATATTTACATACACACATACTCCACGACCCTGTCCCTGTTAGAAAAAATTTCTAACGGGGCGCTGCCTCGCACCCCGCAAGGGGGTTGCTAGCCCCCTTGACCCCCAGCCCGTTATCCGGGTAGCGGGACCCCTGTAAAAAACTCTGCGTGGCTCCCGATATATTTAAACCCTCCCCTCCAAAACAAAACACACGTACACTGCACATTGAGTTCGCATGACCAGTTTAACCCGTTAATCGGAGGTTCCCTCGCCCCAAAGGCGGGGGGTAATTAACGACAGCTTAGGCCGCGGCTGCCGGAGATTCGGATCCCCACAATCATTAAACCCCGGCCTACCCTAGGCAGGGGGAATCTGTAGTACGCCTGACAAGCGCGCGCGTATTCCCATCTCAATGGGGTGACGAAAAACACCTTACAGACGGCTTGACGACTGAAAACGCCGTCCTCCATAAGTACCCTTGCTTAATCAAGGTTTTGGTTATTTTTGAGAAACTGTTCGCGATGTCGGAAGGTCATGGCGTCACTTTTGAGAGCTTCATTGCCTGCTTTATCCGCGAAGATGCTTTGTCCAAGACGGCTCCAAAGTTTGCGAACATTAACGACCCTTTTGGGTTTGGGCTAAATCAATTGCCGACCAAAGAAGAAGATTTACCGCAGTTTTATATCCCAATCTTGTCGGCCGTGTCCTTCAACTCAATTGCGTCTCCCGGCATGGATGAAGAGACCTTCTTTGTCGGTTTTATCAGCCTTTGGCTCAGCTGGTTCTCCATTCCAATGCATCGTCTCTTCATGAGAGCTTCGGTCATCTATCATGCTCATCGCGTGGGTGAAGGGACACGACTGGCCGTGGGTATCGCACGGTTATCACACTTATACCATGGCCTGAGCGCTGCGGCCAATACTTCGACCCCAGGTGTAGATGTTGTGAGTTTCTCCCTCCACTACTTCACGTCGTGGATCGAGATGCATGTATCGGAGGCTAGATTTCTATGACGCTTACACCTTCCCGCGGCTCATGAGGTTGGTGGACGCTTCTGCTCCTGATCCAACTCAGCTAGGGGCCCTTCGTGTGTTGCTTATCCCGTATGCTAACGAAGGTGGGATGTTATTCAACGACCGAGTCCTCTATGCTCCTTCGGGACCTGTTCAACAGCTATTCAATTTATCGAAAGGGGGAGAACCATCTTTAAAGCCTAAGGAAATTATGCACTTGTATTTGATTAGGCCGGGTTATTTGGTGTCCCGTCGAAACGATACGTCTCTTTTCATGCGGTATAACCCGCACCGCTTTGCTCGGCAATTGGGTTATAACCAGGGTGTTCCTTTCGAGGCATTTTTGGTGGATCCCAACTCGTCTCTGGGAGTTGTTCGTGACATCATCCATCACTTCATGCTGCTGAACACCGGCTCTGGTTTTGTGATCCCCGATGCCGACTATATTCTAAGGTGTGTGGGGTCCTTCGTGGGTTGGTATCGCCATCGGGTCGGTCCTTTCATCGCCGAGGAAAGGCGGGTACTTTTTGAGTATAGAACTTCAGCTCCAACCCTAGTCACTAGCGCTCCGCTGTGACTGCGGTCAGTCGTTCTCCCTCTTTTAAGGGGCAGCGGTCCAGTACTTATTCTGAAAACCGCAGAAGAAGAATCGACCCCTCGTACTGCTGGGATGCCAGTGCGTACTAGGGCTCAAGGAAAGGCCTCCGATGAAGCGCCAGCGTCAGTGACATCAGTGGCGATGTCATCGGCGGTGGTGTCGCCGAAAGGGGATACTAAAGGCGAAGTTGGCCAACGTCGCGCCAAAGCGCCGAGGGGAAGTAAGCGATCCTCTTCTAGCGTTAGCTCCAGCTCGAAAAGGAGGAAGCCAACAGTTGCTGGCTTTCTTGACCTTCTACTGGAATCCGAGCCTATTATTCAAGACGAACTAATATCGATGCAGGAGTCGGATGATGGTCTCATTTACCCTGGCTCGTTTGCTGAGGAAGCCTCGCAATTGGCTGAAGCTTTAAGGCGTTCGTAGGATGAGACCAAGAATGTGCACATCCTGAAAAGGCCCTACCCCCCGGTTATCTTCTATGAAGATCCTCCATCGCTACGGAGAGTACATATGGGTCCTTTGCGACATGAAGACGAGATAGCCCTCAAGCAGCCTATCTCAGCCACTTCCGAAGATGAGCTGCCATTGAAGACCGGTGGCCATGAATCTGATTTCGAAGCTCGGCGAGCACATTTCCTCAGGAAGGAACGATGGCTTGAAAAAGCTATAATAGAGGCATCCTAGCGTATCGGTATGGACGTTTTCCTTATTTTCCTTTTGGCAAGTAGTTTGTATCGCTCTCATATCTTCTTATCTTTGCAAAAACTTTGCAGGGACTTCAGCAATGACAGAGGATTTGAGCCCAAGTCGCGCCCTGACTGTGGATTTTATAAATGTCTTCGATGTGGCAGTGGTAGGTGCGGAGGAGATCATTATAGCTGCTATTCCTGCTGTGGAGCTTCCATTGGTAGCCTCTGTTCCCTCGGTGCCTGTTCTTCTAGAAGAGGTGACCTTATCGGCCGTAGATCTAATGGATCTTTCTGGTGACAGCTTAGAGATTGTGGAAAGGGTAGTTGAGACCGCTGTCTCTTCATTGGATCTTGAAGTGGCGGTCGTTGCCCCTCAATTGGAAGCTGTCACACCAGCAAATGTCTCCGGTGATGTTCCTGAGGGTATGGAGAAGGCTGCCGAAGCTGCTATCCCTCCGGTTCAAGGCGGGAAAAACATCGAAGGTAGTCTTATATACTTTGTTTTAATAGTCTTTCCATTATCTGAACCTTTCTTTCCTTTCAGAATTACGGGAATTGGCGGCTTCTATTGTGGACCTATCTCCCAGAAAGTCCTTCCAGCGCTTACTTGATTTAGCTGCCCTACAGGGCGATATCCCCGCAAAGCATCGTCCTTTCTTCCGGGAAAGGTCTGTGTTCTTTGACCCTTCTGCTTTATTATCAATTTTTTTACGATGATACTAACATGTCCTATGCAGTTCTGGAAGCTGATGATGAAGTGGAGATCCTTGATGGGCATGGGGATCTTTCAAACCCCCCTTGCATGGCTATGGGTAAGTAAAACTCAACCCTTGGTATTGTTTTGTTTATTCCATGTTTTCCAGTCTCGCTGACTAGTCATAAACTTTGACAGCTTTGCCAGCTCCAGCTCCGTTAGAATCCTGAATCTTTATGCCACCGAGACCATATGCCTGACATGCGTCTGAAAGGATGGCGAGACAAAGTATTCACTCCTTGTCATGCTGGAAGCTCTGTTACGGCCGAAGAATTTGCTGCCGAAGCCAATACCTCTTTGCCATTCCTTGCTACTTATCATGATGAGACATTGGTGCATGTTTAGGTTGAGTATTGTCGCAAGGTAGATGCTTGCTTACATAATCTCGAGTGTATACGCCTTCCTTCCGAGCTCTTAACTGCCAAGGTGAGCCTGCGGGGGTGGATTGAACGGTGCGCCGCTAATCTTCAGTCTTGCGAAAAGAGGCTCAACCGGAAATTTTCGGAGAGAAAACTAGCATCAAATGCTTTGGGGGAACTCCAAGCTCAACTTACTGCTAAGACCACCCGTGCGTACGAACTTTGGCGGGTGCTTCAAGAAGCTATCATGGAGGTGGTAGCTCTTGATAAAGCCGTTATCTTTACCCGCGAGATGGTTGAAGCTCATAAAGTTGCTGAAAAGGAGCTTGAGAATCGGCTCACCTCGTATCAGGTTCAACAGTCTCAGGCGGAGACCCGTCTTGTGGCAATAACAAAGCTTGAAGCCGAGGCCCAGCGGAAGAATGATGAATTGACGAACTTATTGCACCGTCCGCCGTCTTGAAGATATATATTTTTTATTCTCCTTTTTGTACTTACTCCTGAATAAGAGTGTCTTTTGATTCTTTTACGAAATGTACCTTATATCCATTTGGACTCATGAATAAAAGACATATTTTATTTCATATTGGCGTGTCCCTTTTAGCAAATGTATTTTGTAGATCGTCTATCTTGATCTCTTTGCAGGGCAGCGACGGCTTAGGAAACAGGTTCAGATCTGCCGCCTAAGACTTTTCAACTTCATGAGCCGTGAGGGTCTCATAAAGGCTTTTCTCCCTACGAGTCGAGAGGATCCCGTAAGTGTATTTTCTCCTTAGGAATCGTGAGGATTCCTAAGTGTGTATTTTCTCTTGAGAGTCGTAAGGATCTCACAAGAGAATTTTTCCCCTTTACAAGTCGAGAGGGCTCGTAAGTGGTTGTTTCCCTCCTTGTCGAGATTCGACTTTGGAGTGTGTGACCCGTGAATAGGATGCAATGGCCCATCTTGGACCGACTTGCACGGCCTCAGTACATAGGAAACAGGTCTTTATCCCTATTGCCTAAGTCTTTCCCCTACGAGTCGAGACGAACCGAGGGATTATTGGTTGACTTGATTCTTAGACGGAGCGTTGTTCCGGCGGGGAGATCATTGGCTGACTTGTTTCCGAGACGGAGCGTTGTTCCGGCGGGGAGTTCATTAGCTGACTTGTTCCCGAGATGGAGCGTTGTTCCTGCAGGGAGGTCATTGGCTGACTTGTTTCCGAGACGGAGCGTTGTTCCAGCGGGGAGGTCATTGGCTGACTTGTTTCCGAGATGGAGCGTTGTTCCAGCGGAAAGGTCATTGGCTGACTTGTTTGCAAGACGGAGCGTTGTTCCGACGGGGAGGTCATTGGCTGACTTGTTTCCGAGACGGAGCGTTGTTCCAGCGGAGAGGTCATTGGCTGAGTTGTTTCCGCTTTCTGCGGTGTTGAGAAGGAACGCTGTATTGATATTCTGATATGCAGATGTTGCCGTCGAGATCTGACTCTCCCTTTGACAGAGTTTGTTGGGAAATGTGGTTCCTTTTTCGTTTATGCCCATGGATTGTATACAGGGGTCAGTATGGACTCACCTGTAGGTCAACCCTTTCATTCTTTCATTTTTCTTTATTTCCTTCCACGATGCTCTATCATTTCAGCTATTTTTCGCGGTGCCCAATCATTTCGGCTATTTTTCTTTTTACTCGCTGCTTTTTATTGCGAGTCACCCGATCATTTTGGCTGTACATATTTTTTGTATTTTTGGCTTGCTGATTTTGTTGCGAGTATGGACCTAAGATCTGATACCAATCTTAGCATCAGCATCACTGCGACTGGAATATTTCCAGCAGCGAATCATCACTTGCCGTGAAAGGACTTGGAATTTGTTACCGATTTAGGCATCAGTATCGCTACAACTGGGATATTGCCAGGAGCGAATCATCATTTGCCTTTGTCGATTCGAACAAAGGTGGCTTAGAAAACAGGGTTAGGATCCTGTCGACTAAGGTTTTGACTTCATGAGCCGTAAGAGTCTCATAAAGGTGTTTCTCCTTACGAGTCGTGAGGATCTCGCAGGTGCATTTTCTCCTTATGAATCGTGAGGATTCTTAAGTGCGTGTTCTCTTATAAGTCGTAAGGATCTTACAAGAGTGTTTTCTTCTTATAAGTCGAGAGGACTTATAAGTGTCGTTCACCACATGAGGACATTTCGCATCGTTGGTGGGACTCGGTGAGGAAAACCTTTATTTGTGCCCGTGGATTGTATACAAGGGTCAATATTGAACCGCTTGTAGGATGGTTTGGGGGATATGATGGCTTAAGAACAGGTTCAGTTCCCTGTATCTTAAGACTTTTGAATCCTGTGAGCCGTGAGGGTCTTATAGGGGGGAATTCTCCTTACAAGTCGTGAGGATCTCGTAAATGTAATTTCTCCTTAGGGATCGTGAGGATTCCTAAGTGTTTTGCTCCCTTGTGAGTCGTAAGGATCTCACGCGGGTATTTTCTCCTTACAAGGTTGAGAGGACCCTACAAGTGCACATAAATTTCTTTTACGAGTCTGCGCCCTTTCGGGTTTTCACAAATTCGCCGGTAGCCCTGCTATTTTTACTCATGGAGCCCTTTCAAGTTTTCATCCGTGCTCATTTCGCTTATGGACGTACCGTTTTTTTTGCCGTGTTAGCCTAAGGATGCTGCGGTTCGTAGTAGTTTACGGACGTTACGGTACGTAGCTAGTTTCAGGACGTTTCGGTCCGTTGCTAATTTAGGGACGTTTTGGTCCGTTGCTAGTTTTAGGGACGTTTCGGTCCGTTGTTAGTTTAAGGACATTACGGTCCATAGTTAGTTTAGGGACGTTTCGGTCCGCAGTTAGTTTAGGGATGTTTCGGTCCGTAGCTAGTTTCAGGACATTGCGGTCCATAGTTAGTTTAGGGACGTTTCGGCCCGTCATTAGTTTAGGGACGTTTCGGTTCGTAGCTAGTTTCAAGACATTGCGATCCATAGTTAGTTTAGGGACGTTTCGGTCTGTCGTTAGTTTAGGTACGTTTCGGTCCGTAGCTAGTTTCAGGACATTGCGGTCCATAGTTAGTTTAGGGACGTTTCGTTCCGTCGTTAGTTTAGGGACGTTTCGGTCCGTAACTAGTTTTAGGACATTGCGGTCCATAGTTATTTTTCTGCGGCGAAGTTTTGCCGGATATCACTTACAGAGTTTGGTACTCAGGAATACAGCGAGCGGACACAAGCGTCGTCATCTATCATTAACCTGGGCTGTGACTTGTCAGGCGTAGTATTTCTTAAGAAACTGGCCGTTTATTGGCCGGAAGGGTCTTTCGCCATGCATATCCATGAGCAAGTAAGCCCCACCTTGGTAGACTTTTTCTATGATGTATGTGCCCTTATAGTTTGGCTCGAATTTTCCCCGTTTGGTACGATTAGGGATCATAGGTCTTTTGACAACTAGCACGAGTTCGCCTTGGTGGAATGTTCTCGGCCTAGTCAATCTTTCGTATGAGCACGTCATCCTTGCTTTGTAAGCTTCTAGGTTTTACTGTGCCATGAGACGAGTTTCATCGAGGGCGTCGAGCTTCTCAAGCCAAAAACGAGCATTCTCTTCATCTGTTAGTTCGTAATGAACCGCCACTCGTAGAGAGGGTAACTCTATCTCCAAGGGGAGTACTGCTTCCGTGTCGAATACCAACGCAAATGGCGTTGTGTTTGTGGCCGTCTTAAACGTAGTCCGATAGCCCCAGAGAGCTTTATGCAATCTCTCGTGCCAGTCCTTTTTATTTCTGGACACTGTTTTCTTTATGATCTTTGTCAAGGTCTTGTTGAAAGCCTCAGCTAGACCGTTAGCTCGGGGATTATAAACTGAAGAATATCTCCAATCTATTTTATGCTGCTATGCGAAGCGGCTGATCTTATGGCTCTTATAGGCTGGCCCGTTATCAGAGATAATCCGTCGCGGAGTGCCGAACTGATAGATGATGTGTGTTTTGAAGAAATGGAGAATATTCTCCGTCTTCACTTCTCTTAGCGGTATTGCTTCTTCCCACTTAGAGAAGTAATCAGTTGTCGCCAATATGAATCGATGTCCTTTGGATGATGCTGGTTCGATAGGCCCAATTATGTTGGTTCCCTACATTTCAAACGGCCAGCTAGCCACTATTGGGTGTAGCGGATTTGGATGCTGGTGGATGAAGTCTCCATGAATTTAGCACGAGTGGCACTGCTTCGCGTATTCGAGGCAGTCCTGGATCATCGTGGGCCAATAGTAGCTTATCCTTTTGATCTTCAGCTTCATCTTTGGCCCGGCTTGATGAGAACCGCAGAGTCCGTCGTGAGTTTCTTGGACGACTCTCCTTGCTTCTTCCGGTCCCAGGCATCTCAGCTATAGAGAGTCGAACGATCTCTTATATAGAGTATCATTGACGAAGGCGAAAGACAGAGCTCGTTTTATGAGCAGATGTCTTGATGATGCATCTTCCGGTGTTTGACGGGATTTGAAGTAGTCTATAAAGACTTCTCTCCAATCCTTAGCTTTTTCTTGGTCCTTTATTTGCAGGGTTGTTTGCTTGGTCGCTTCCTTTTCTTCAGACGACTCCGGAGATATTTCTGCTGGTGCGAGAACCCGACGGCTCTGCACAACGATTCTTACATCATCGAGGTTTTCGTCAGCCAGTTCTTTAGTGAGTTTGGCTAATGCGTCTGCTTTGCTATTTTCTATACGCGGTATGCTTTCTAGGACGTAGGAAGGGATTTGAGTCAGCAGTTATTGCACTCTCTCGCCGTACTTTACCAACTCTGGTTTGCACGTTTGATAGTCGCTGTTTACTTGACTAACGACCAGCTGGGAGTCTCCGTATATAAGGAGATTTTAGATCCCCATGTCAACAGCGATCTCAAGTCCTGCCATCAAAGCCTCATATTCCGCTTCATTGTTTGTCCTCGGCTCTGTTAAGGAAAAGGCAAAGCGAATTATCCCTCCTCGTGGAGTCACGAAGATAAGGCCTACCCCAGATTTGATTATGGGGGAGTTTCTTCATGGAAGATGTCACACCCCACCCCCAATACAGAGAGTGTTGTCCGCTTTGGCCGAAACCGCACGGTTTTTCCCTTTAGAGCAAACCGGACCCGACCAGGGGCCACTTCCCAGGAGGTCACCCATCCCAAGACTTCCCTGGCCCGAGCACGCTTAACTACGGAGTTCTCAAGCTCCTGTAGTTCCGGTTCACTTAAAAGGCGCCTCTGATACGTCTTGAAATTCTTATCTGCCATATTCCTGAAATCAAAACACCCAACATTAGCATGATGATAAATTCAATATATAAATCAAGGCTAGAACTCCAAGATACCTAAATAGAGTACCGCATTGTAACTATGCCGCGGTATCATAGCCACAATTACTTAACTCCACCCAAGTCGCCTAAGTCCTAGAGATAACAAGAAATCAGGTTTTTTGAGTCGACATGCAAAGTAAGTTTGCACGTCGATAAAATCCGGAAGAATGTGATTCAAGAATGGTAAAACGGTCAAGGTGGTAGGACATGTTTCCTAAGCACGGGTATTCTGATTCGCGTATTGGGTACAATACCCAACTACAAAAAGAATCAACCCAACCAACATATCGCTCTGATACCAAAAGAACCATGTCACGCCCCGCTTCCCAGAGTACGCAAGATTGGGCACGTGACATAGCCAACCATGCTACCTGTGGGTAGGAAGTATCCATCCACAGTCACATTACGGCTGTAGAGATATCAAGAACAAGATAAAACTATCTAAAACACATGTCCAAATCCAGAATAACAAGAGTCAATGATAAATAAATGCGGAAGCAAATGATCCAATACAATAATAGAAAAGTATGTCCCATAATGCGGGCTCACATCTGGAAATAAAAATGCGGGAAATAAAACTAACCACTACAGGACTCATAACTCAGCCTGCTGGCTGAAGTACTCCTGCTCGGACAGCGACAGTGGTAAAGGATCTGGGCCATGCAAAACCCAGACGTCAGCGCGTCATGTCAATCAATAATATAATATGAACAGTGTAATAGGCAATGCATAAATAAACATGAATAAAGCAATAGTATGAAACAAGCAGTGCAGGGTAGTGTGCAGTGGGTAACTAAACTGTCTTATCGGGTTTTCTATCCTAAAGTCTTTGAAATCAATTCGAGTAATCCTCCATGTAACTCAAAGGATATGTCCCGTTACCCTCCGAGACCACGGATCAGGAAGATGGGAACCAATAATGGTTCTGTCCCGTTGCCCCCGGGACCACGGATTAGAAAAATGTAAGAGTCACGAATGGCTCTGTCCCGTTACACCCCGGGACCACGGATCAAGTAATACCCTTTTAAGTTACACTTTAGATTACCCTTTTGATTTCCCCATACCCCCAGGTTATATGTGTCAGGTCAGGTATTCAGTAGTCAAGGACTAATGCCAACACAGGATCAGGTAATAGGTCAGGTTTGTCTGGATAGACAACAGGAATGGTCCATGATGGACTACATATCAGGTTTGTTGGCATTAGGCATGAGATCAGGTAACAGGTCAGGTCATGGTACATCAGGTCAAGTCGATAGTAAAGGGTACCATGCCAGGTGCATCGGTATATATATATCATGTGTAGCAAGGTTAGGTCAAGATGTAACAAAATCGAGGGTGTGCTCACAACAGGTATATAATCGAACAGGGATTAACGACAGGAAATAAGCAATAAATTAAACAACAATAAGCAGTTCATTTAATCACAATAGTGCATTAACATGGTGCAGTCGTTTTATCATATTAACAGGTTTTGGGCATCCCTTGCGGTGCAATAGATCACATGATAATGCAATACCGTTATATCAATATCAAAATGTAATAGAACTACATGTGTAG